>CM060708.1:132278774-133772524 GCA_030686995.1 Artemisia argyi | reverse complement strand
GGAGGAGTGTAACAATGAAAACGCGTCTTCATTAGAGGAAGAGTAGGTCCTCACTCTTCTATTACTGATGGTCTAAGAGCCCAATTGTTACTATTTCAAGTATGCCGTAAATGAACTGGATGAGTACAAATAAGGCCTTGTCTATATTCGTTTGTTTAACTTTAACCGAAAAATAAATGAACACTAACCTTAAATGGACACTTTTTTTTGTTTGTTTATTAAGAAATTAAGCGAATAAACATAAATGAACATAAAAAACAAGCAAAAATATTCGAAAATATACAAAATGTCGTGTTTTATGTGTGTTTATTTGTTAATATAACAATTTTAAAAAGTATATAATAAGAAAATACGATACTAAACCATAAACAAATGAATGAATATTAACCAATGCATAATCACACTCACAAACATTAATAAACGAACGAGACTTTTGCTTATTTTTTCTCATTAACTAAACGAACATAAAATCTTGTATATGATCACTCAATAATCAGTTCATTTAAGATCCTAACTTCGAGAATACAGTTATGTAAAAAATAATTATCATGTGCAGTTATACTCTCTGATATGAGAATATATGAAATTTGAAAACACAAACGTTATGTTAAACGTAATGTACTTGACAAGACAAAAATTTCACTATAGGTTATACTAGTAGTCCCTTCATCTTAAAATAATTGTTAGGAGACAAAAATCACAAAGTTTAATAAAAATGGAGTCATTTTATTTTTCAACCACTCAAATAGAATATTCCCCCACTAAGGGGGCGTTTAGTTGGAGAGAAATTATTCATTTTTCCAATAAATTTTTCATAAGAAAATGAAAAAGCTGAAAACGCGTTTAGTCGCACTTTTTTCCAACAATTTTTTTTAAAAACAATGAAATTCTCATTTTCTAAATTTTAACTAAGAAAGTAAAAGCCCATTTTACCATTCTCACTTTTTTCTTTCTCATTTTTTTTTTCTCAACTCCAAAAAAGAAAAAAACACATACACCATTTTACCCCTAATATCTCATGTCACCTTCCACCGCCGACCGTCGCCGTCGCCGTCGCCGCCACCGTCGCTGTCGCCGTCGCCGCCACCGTCGCAATTTGAGGTAATCTTCTTATCATTTTGTAAAAAGAAAAATATAACTCCAACTAAACGCGTTTTCAAAATTCTTAACTCTTCTCTAGAGAAGAAAAACCATCCTATTTTCAAGGAATTTAGATATGGAAAAATTGAGAAAATTTTCACCAACTAAACGACCAATAAATTTTCTAGTTTTTACTTAAAAAGGAAACTGAATAATTTTTTTTAGAGATCCTAAAAAAAATATGAACAATTAATTTGAGACGGAGGTAGTAGTATGTATATTCAAAATGGTATGAACTATGGTTGTAACTTTGTCAAAACACATGGACTATTTTTGCAATTTACTAAAAAAAACCAAACATGTTCTTTAACTCAACACAACATAAACAACAAAACCATTAACACTTTCTAGTGAGAGAGAAACAAAAACCATAAAAAAAACATGAACATTTCATCGTTTCTATTGTTTTTGATTCTCATGATCACTACATTAAGCACACCAAGTGCTGTTAATGCAAATGGTGAACTAAAAGCCTTAATGCTAATCAAACAAACCTTAGACCCACAAAACACACATTTATCATCATGGACAGTTTTAGGCAACCAATGTGATGGATCCTTTGATGGTGTCGCATGTAATGAAAATGGTCATGTTGCTAATATCTCACTACAAGGTAAAGGTCTTTCTGGGAAGCTGTCACCGGTTTTTTCGGAGCTTAAGGAGTTGACTGGTTTGTACTTGCATTACAACAAGTTGACTGGTATCATACCTAAAGAGATTGCTAATTTGACTCACCTTAATGATTTGTATCTTAATGTTAATTATCTTTCTGGCTTCATTCCTGCTGAGCTTGGAAACATGGTTAATTTACAAGGTTAGTTTTTTTTTTTTTTTTTTTTTTTTTTCTTCTGAATCTTGGAAAATGTATTGTTTTTTATTTTATTTAATGATGGAGTGCCGTTTACTTTTTGTGGAGTATGTTTCATTGTGATATGTTAAATAATTAGTTTGTTTTTTTGGTTGTTATCAATGAGTTCAAAATAAGGAGGATCCAAATGTTTTGTTTCTTTTGAAAGTATTTTGTACTTTTACATTGAAATGTGATTCTTGGGTTCATCCAAAAATGTTGTATAGATCATAAGTCTTATGGATTAACAAAACATTTTTATATAGATTCCTTATTTTCTTTGCATCCAAAAATGTTGTATAGATCATAAGTCTTATGTAGCATTTAGTTGTTCTTTGAGATATATGTTGTTGTTAGACATATTGCAATATATGTAAAGTTTTCTAATTTGAACCTGTTATGCAGTATTGCAGCTCTGCTACAACCAATTGAGTGGAAGTATACCGACTCAACTCGGATCGATGAAGAAGCTTAGTGTTCTTTCACTGCAATCTAATAACCTTAGTAGCGCGTTACCAGCAAGTCTTGGGGATTTAAGTGAATTAAGAAGGCTAGATTTGAGTTTTAATCGCCTTTTTGGTTCGATCCCTACAAGATTAGCGGATGCACCTATGCTTAATGTTTTAGATGTGAGAAATAATACTCTGTCCGGAAGCGTGCCTTTAGGTATTATTCGTGGTTATGTGCTTTGTCATGGTTTCTCATTATATATTCTATGGTTGCAGATGCAAAAATCTAAACTTTGAGGTTAAATGACGCCCCTTTTCAACATTCAGTTTGTATAAGGGGGTGTTTGGTTGTGCATTTTTATAAAGAAGGGTCAAGATATATGATTTAGATAATGAGGAATTGGTGATTAGGATAAATAGATGGTAAATATATCTAGTCCTATGCAACTGATTATTTATGATTGTTTAAGTCTCAATATAAACTTTCTAAAAGCACATCCTAAGAACCGTGAAGTTTGTATTTACAAGGAAATAAAATGGTAATCACCTCAAAACATTTTGCTAAAACTAGATTGGTTTTGGAATTTCTAAAGTAATGGAATCAAACTTTTAGTTCAAAGTTTTTGTCATCGCTGTTTAATATCTGTTTTTGTTTTCGAACAATAGCGTTAAAGAGATTAGCTGGAGGATTCGAATATGGAAACAACCTGGGACTATGCGGAGTTGAATTTGCACCGTTAAGAGCTTGCAGTGCTATGGATCAGCTGAATCCAAACGGCGTCCCAACAAAAGCCATTCCAGAAACAGCCGATTTGAAGTTAAACTGTAGTGATGCGCGCTGCTCACGTTCATCAAAAACCCCACAAGCTTCTATTATTGTTGGAGTGGTAGTAGCAATCGTGGGATTATCAGTCATTGGTTTCTTAGCTGTTTCACATTTTTTAAACAGAGCAGAAAAACGCAGCAATAAGTTTGACCATTGTAATGGACCAATTGACCAGCTGAAGTCAAAGGAAGCATGTAGAAAAAATGGGTCACCTCTAATCAACCTCGAGTACCCTAATGGGTGGGACCCATTAGCCGAGGGTCGGCGATTTGGCGGGGTCTCTCAAGAAATAATGAGAACTTTTAGGTTTAATTTGGAAGATATAGAGTCAGCCACGCAATACTTTGCTCCTAGAAATTTGTTAGGCAAGAGTGTGTTTTCGGCCATTCACAAGGGTATGTTGAGAGATGGAACCATTGTTGCTATAAAAAGCATTATAAAAAGTAGCTGCAAGTCTGAGGAATCCGAGTTTTTGAAGGGTCTGAATATTTTAACGTCCCTCAGACATGAGAATTTAGTGAGGTTGAGAGGCTTTTGCTGTTCTAAAGGGCGTGGCGAGTGTTTTCTCATTTATGACTTTGTACCTAATGGTAACCTGTTACGGTATCTTGACATGAAGGATGGTGATCATGTTCTTGACTGGTCCACCAGGGCTTCCATCATCAATGGTATCGCCAAAGGTAAGAACTTGTTTTCACAAAGAACCTGCCAAATTCTGGTAGCATTTCAAATTCAACTTTTGACCTGTTTTATATTTTACTTTTACCTATTTTACCCACATACCCATTTCAGAATGTTTAGAAATTGTAATTTTTAGTACACTGTTTCTTTTTTTCACATGTGTTACTTTTTAACTGCTAGACTGACCCTTTTTGGTTTTACCTGTGCAGGTATAGAGTATTTACATGGGAGCAAACTAAACAAACCAGCAATGGTTCATCAAAACATATCGGTCAAGAATGTGCTACTAGACCAACGGTTCAAGCCTTTACTCTCGGATTCTGGCCTTCATCAGCTTCTTACTAAAGATACTGTCTTCTCGTCACTGAAAGCCAGTGCTGCCATGGGATATCTAGCTCCCGAGTACGGCACGACTGGCAGGTTCACCCAGAAAAGTGATATCTATGCGTTTGGGGTTCTCGTTTTTCAGATCATCTCTGGTAAACGGAAATTTGCTAGTGCTGCCAGGTTTGCTGCTGAATCATGCACTTTCATTGACTTTATTGACCCAAATCTCCATGGAAGATTCTGTGAGCATGAAGCTGCAAAGTTTGCAAAAATAGCATTGATGTGCACCCATGAATCTCCTGATCAAAGACCATCTGTGGAAGAAGTTGTGCAAGAACTCGGTAATTCATTGTGCTAACGATTTTTATGACTTTGTTGGTTCTTGGTTAGATGGTTTTAGAAAGTAGTTGTAAGCAAATAGATGTTGTGGCTACTAACTTTTCAGTCTTAATGGAACTTTTAGAAGGTTTTTTTTGTAGTAGTTTGTGAATTTTGTAGTAGTATTGTAATTTAGGATGGGATTTGAATTCCTTTGTTGCTTGTATCATTAACATTTGTTCTTTGCAATGGTAGAAATCACCACCTTTAGACTAAAAGTTATCATTTTATATTTGCTACGGAGTATGTAAATCTATGTTACAAGTATACTCGAGGTGATACACAGATGCTGCATGCCTGCGTTCACACCTTTTAATGTTTAAGCATATATCGGTGCTTTTAGATGTAAAAATCTGTATGGATACACAATTCTGAACCGAAATAAAAATTTGAACCATAGTTGCTACATAAATGTAAATCAAACCCATGTAAGTGTAACTCTTAGTTCGCATCTGGTAGGCCCACGATGATTTTATAAGAGGCACCAAGTGAGTAGGTCCGATGGCACCTAAAATCAGGTCATGATTCTCAAGGTTACAATTGATAACCACAAATCAGCAATTCGGTAGCTATTTAGCAGCAGAGTTTGTGCATCTCCTGCAAGGAACTCAACTAGACTCATGTCTGATCTAAGGACTTGTTTAGAGAAATGCAAGTCTTCTGCACCTTTAAAGAGGCTAATTACATGACCGCCTGACACCTGTTTGCTCCGCTGCAGCCACAAGGCCTAAAGTGGTAGACTTTGAGGTAGCAGCACTTACAACCATCATGAGATGAGCATTGTTTTCTGCTGCGATTGCCGAAATAAACTCTGCTACAATTTGGTTCATTACCATCTTACCCTGCATGATCATTAAGATCCAAAACTTCATTTATGGTTCCTTATGAAAATCATTTGAAGAATGTAGCGCATGAATTACATTTATTTGGGTTATTCTATAGCCCGTCACCAGATGGCCCACTAAGCCCAGTAATACAAACTCACCCTCGTCGAACTAGTGATTCCATATTGATTGCAAATATGTCATAGTGTTTAAGGTGATACATATACTCATAGAGTACTAACAGGGTGTTTCCTTTTCCTTCGTTCCCAGTTAATAAGTGGCCAAATCCTTTATTCCCTCTTAATGGGTAGGACCACAAAAATTACTCTCTCTTGAATAAGAGGCAAAACTAGACATTTTATATGAACCACTTAATCACTACCAGATAATTGTTAAATTTTGGGATAAAATGATTACTTTTGCATCCCACATATGTAGAAGATAAGAAATATTGTTAGATTATATACAAGAATGTGAATAGACTACGTGTCTTGATTTATATCTATTATGTTAACTTGGATCTTATAATCGTTGTCACAGTTTGAATATCTGTATATTCAAGTTTTTATGTATGTTCTCTCAAATTTGAAGTCATGCAAAACTGCAAGTGAATTATTCTCTCTTTTAAAAGTCACAAACTCAAATCCTTGCGTAATGAACATGTGCTTGTATACTCGTAATCTATTTATCAAACTTTCTTTTTATTTGAGAGAAAAGTCGTTTAGCGAATGATCAATTTGTGCTAGGAAGAAATTGTAGCCACTTCTATTATCTTATGAGCGGGTTGGGTCACCAAACCTTATTTTCTTCCTTTCCGTCTCCTTGAACTACTCGAGTCCATATCAATGGCATTGTGTTTTTAGTTATGGAGTAATGATTACACACTTCATTTTTAAGCCGCTTTATTAAACAAGTTTATCTTGAGGTAAAAGTTGTTTTCGTTTTTAGGATACTATGATGAGTTCGACAACAGTTTTTGCAAGTCGCTCGTTTGATCAATAATTTCACATCAGTGTTTTTCAACTTTAAGGTCACCCATAACATAACATTCAGTACATTAGGTGACTTTCACAGTTCAACCCAAAAAACAAGACACTAAAAGTTTAAGCTTTTACTACTCCGCCTGGTGATCTGACTCTGAAAACATGTTCTTCACCCGTGCAGTTACCTACTTTAACAATCCAATGGCTCTTCTTACTTCCACCATGGCTGCCAACACGCGTGTGCTTGCCACCAACACTAACATTTTAAGATTTTCCCGAGATTCTCATCAACAACAACCCTTCTCCAATAGGCAAGAAATGACTAATTGTTTTGCTCCAGTGCCACGAATCCTTCCAATGTGCGTTATATCCCAACACAATCGTACTCTTTTCCCTTCCATTCCCCAGTATGGAACCTAAAATCTGTTCATGATTCTCAAGGTTACAGTTGATAACCAGAAGATCAGCATTTCTGTAGCTACTTAGCAACAGAGTTTGTGCATCTCCTACAAGGAACTCAATTCGACTAGCGTCTGACCCAAGTGCTTGGTGAGATACTTCCATTTGGGTTTTTTGGGCATATGAGCGTTTGACATACCAGAAACGGGGACATGAACGACATTAAGGAATGTTGCATAAAGTTGGCTGCTTTAAGCAAAGGGTCTACGATAACATCTTGTACTGTGATCTTTTGAGATGTGGAAATAAATGATCATTCAGCAATTTCATTAACTGAACAATAATCTGGTGCTGTATTAAATATGTTGAAACGCTCATATTTTGAATATTATCTTTCTTTCTTACATGTTCTGTTTTGATCTGGCATCATGTTTACCCAATCACTCAAAAGAAAACTTTATGTAACAACAATCTTACAAACCACTGAAACTTCAAGTTTGGAGAAACTTAAGTGGAACTTACAAATCGAGTACAACTATTTCAAAGATAGAATTATGAAATTATCTTATTTACGATGATACTCTAATAATAGACTTATTACAAACTTTGAAGCAATGTGATTGCACCCACCCTTGACTCTGTTGCACACACAGGAGCAATGTGATTGCATTCGCTCCGACTCTGTTACATGCACACAGGAGCACGTAAATCTTAATGCAACTGGACCATTAATCTCGTGACGACAACATTCTGCCATGTAAGCACGTACGGAAAACACTTGTACAATGATTCTCAAATGAAAACCCTCACAAGCACACTGTGAAATCTACTACCACCTGTAAAAGCTAGATTTATGGATTTTGTCTATGGGCCAAACAAATTTCAACCGAAGAATGGATCTGTAGTTTTTCTTAATGTTAAGACTACTAAATACTCTGATAAAATCATCAAGAGTTAAGTAACAAGCTAAATCATAAATATAAAGATACAGTAGAAAACATACCCATGAGTAGAGTGTTACATGATTAGTTAACTTAGACCTAGCCCAATTATGGGTTATGGTCCATTAGGATTAGGGCTAGTGTGTCTCTAAGCTACGTTTCATTATAAATAGAGATGCAAATGTATGACAACACATTACACAATGAATGATACAACTCATTTATACTATTTTTTAGAGTTTTAAAGCTTAAAATCATGTCATTAGCGTTTGCAATCATATCAAAGAAATCAACAATGTAACACCCCGAAAATCGAACTGAAGCAGCGGAAGTCTAATCGGGGTATTACTTCATAGAAACATTGCCATAATCATAGAAAACGACATAAAAGAGTCGTTTTGAGAAAATTTTGTTATCATTCATCAAACATGAAATCAGAGTAGCCACAACGGGTTTAATGAGTTTAGAAATACACAAGGAAAATGTCTTGAATAAAAGTGAATGATAACATTTTTAAGTGAAATCCAAAGGGTGCCCTGATCCACTCCGTGCCATAGATGCAATTTAATTACCTGAGATAAAACATGCTAAAAGAGTCAACACAAAGGTTGAGTGAATCCACAGTGTTTAAATTATAATAGTTTGAACATAAGCCAAATAGTTGTAAAACAGTAACATCGTAATGTAAGATATTGCACTAAGCCTCATGACACGCAAACCTTAACACTGTTATGATGCAATAAGAGATATATAAAAATCTTATGGGATAGAAGCCTACACATAATAATATGATGCAAGTAATAGGGCCCTCGGGTAATAGGAGTTTGCCAGTTTCCTAGTAGTTCTCAAATAAAGTGCATTCGACTATCAATCCGGCTAGCACGAAGGCTATCTATCCGGCTAGCACAAATGGGCAGTCAACCTCCAATAGATCTATTCACTATATTCGCGTTCACTCGCAAGTGATTAATGGGTCATGATATGAGGGACTTTTGGCAAAAACGGTAACTTAGGCAATATCAATCAGGATAGCATACAGAAAAATACTTGTGTTCATATTTATAGCATGTATTTCCCCACGGGGTTTGAAAACGTAGTAAATAGTGGTACTATGAACTCACCTTAGCAACGCGGTCCGATAATAGTGAAATCAAGTAGTACAATGATGCGGCACCGACACGCGACCTAAATTAGTATGACAAGTTTAGTTTATTGCTTTAAGTTAAAGACTCGATAATACACTTGTGTCCTTGTTGCTTGTGTGGAGATATTTAAGTTTTGAAAACAATTTTCTAAATGTTGTAAATATAGGCTCAAAGAGTAAATGTCGAGAACATATAAATATATGGCTTGGCAATGACCGAAAGACGAGATGTACGATGAGTGACGAATAGAGAGGTTGGATTAGGAGGTGTCATTTAGAAGGTATATATATTGGTGAAGAGGCAAAAATGTATATAAATTATACTTTTAATATATTAGTTTTAAAAAAAAACGTTTGTGTTTAATATTACTTTATAAATTATAAGTGTAAAAAGTTTAGAAAATCGGGCATGACCCGTGCATGAGTTTTAATTATACGCGATGACTTGGTGTCAAAATAATTATTAACTTGAAGTGTTATTAAAATATAACTCCGTTTGGTGTTTTATAAAATATTGTTTAGTGATTTAGACGATTAGGTTTTGTGTATAGATTATATAAGTGCTTATAGTTTAAATGATGTGAAAATATTAGTTTTTGATTACTAGTTATAATTTAGTCTCCGTTTATAAAATAATTTAGTTGATTAGTGTAAGTCGAGTATGAGTAAGACAAAGTGGATGGTCGGATGTAAAAAAAATGGAACGAATCGTAGTGAAACAGAAGCGAACGTACACTTAATATGAGAGGATGGTGGGTTTGGCCCAACGCAAACAACGGACCAGTTGGGCTCAACGTGGGTTTCGGCCCACAACCACTTAACGCACACACAACAAGGCCCAAACAATCTTGGGCAAGCCAAAATACAAACACAGTTTGGTGATCAAAGCCAAATCTTAAAACTTGTGTGTTGTGAATTTGAATAGGGTAGGGGGAACAACACAGCTCAACGCTTGCTATTAAACCAAAAAGGAACTCGATATATGAAAGCCAAACTTGGCTACGCCGCAGCTCGAACATAGGACCTCTCGGGGTTACTCGCCGTTGCAAGGATGGGTGAACATCGAGACTAAGTCAAAGACAGAAACAACTCGATATGAGTCGTTGCTTTAGACTAGAATTAACAACAACAAAAGCTGACGAGACCACGCAACAAAGTAAGCAAAAATCAAACTTTACGCATAGACTTCTCCAATCGCTTCTAAAAGATCAAAACTATACCACACCTAGCCTTTAGTCCTAAAACCGATTCCATATACTAATTGGCGAGAAGAAAACTATAACGATATGACAACAATTGAAATTAACCAAAAATCTCAATTAGGATTATAACAACAACAAGAATAATGAACCGAACGGAAACCAAGCACTTCTCCAGTCAAATCGCTTCAAGAAAGACTATGCCACACAAGCTTTACCCATTTATATTATCAACCCGAGTTTTAAAAAATATATATATATAACTAGTATCGATGAACAACATACGATCGATTTGTACAGAAAAAAAAATTAACTAATTCATTCCATAACAAAATCCAAAATACAATAAACAAGAAGGAATGAGTTTGATGAAAACCTTACAAAAGTGAGTCGATTGGAACGAAGCAAACAAAACCCTAGCAATTTCTCCAAGCCGAATCCAACAGGTACCACCAATAAAACCCTTTTGTGATTTTTGTTGAGTGTGGTGTCCTTCCTGTGGATCGGTGGAGTTTTTAAAGAAAGAAAATATAGACGGTTTGACCATTGCTTTTTGCGGATCGATTGTGGAGCCACCTAGTTTGAGGAAATATTGCTATTGTCTCATTGATATATGTCAACCCGTGACATCTTGTGGGAAGAAGAGAACCCGCGATGGTGATAGATCGATCACTTTTCTTTATCTCCTTGGTTGACTCGAAATAAGATAGTGTTGGTGGCTAGCTAGCATCTAGCGAGAATCACCAAAAGGGAGGGCGGTGGTTTTGAGGGTAGAGAAGGAGGAGGGAGACGTACCCAAAAGAAGGAAGAAGAAAAAGAAAACAATTTATATTTTTGGGAAAAGAAAAAGAGTGGGGCGGTGGGGATTAAAAGAAAAAGGGGGTGTATTATTATTATTATTATTATTATTATTATTATTATTATTATTATTATTATTATTATTATTATTATTATACCGGGTATTTCGCGTCCCGTTGAGCTAAAGTGTAAACACGGTGCCTTGGTTTAATAAATACGAGAATTATATTTCTGGAAACGGTTTTTACGAAAGTAACATAAAAAGAAAATTGTCAAATCCGAAAATAGTTATATAATTTATGCCATTACTAATATAGTGTCAGTACGCGCACAGTTTCAGTAACTTGAATTATGAGTTTTGTCACATTGGTTGATCAAGAATATAATTCATTGCTTTATAGATAAATTAAATGCAAGGAAAATAAATTTTGATACTGATCAAGATAGTTGATATAACATTTGAAATTTGATAATGCAGGTTCACAGCAATTTAAATAATTGGTAAAATCACGGGTTGCTACAGTACCTACCCCTAATTCTGAATTCCGTCCCGGAATTCTCAGTCCGAGGTAGTTGTCGAAGTTGCTTGGGTGAAAAGATGAGGGTATTTAGCACGAATTTGGTCTTCACGCTCCCATGTGTACTCCGGTCCTCTATTAGAGTTCCAGCGAACCTTGACGATGGGAATGCGGCTTTGTTTCAGTTGTTTCAAATCTCGGTCCATGATTTCTACTGGTTCCTCTATAAAGTTGAGTTTCTCGTCGAGTCGAAGTCCTTTGAAAGGGATGACAAGAGTTTCATCCGATAAACACTTCCTCAGATTGGACACGTGAAAGGTATTGTACACCCTGCTGAGCTCCTCAGGGAGTTCAAGTTTGTATGCTACTGGACCAACTCTTTCCAGGATCTTGAATGGTCCCACATATCTAGGGTTGAGCTTTCCACGTTTCCCAAGCCTAATTATTCCTTTCCAAGGGGATACCTTCAACAAAACCTTATCCCCAACTTGAAATTCCATAGGCTTTCGCCTTACATCGACATAGCTCTTTTGCCGGACATGGGCAGCCTGCAAGCGCTGCCTGATCTGTACAATCTTCTTGGTGGTCTCATGGATAAGTTCGGGTCCTGAGAGTTGAACATCTCCAACTTCTGCCCAACAAACTGGTGATCGGCACTTTCGTCCATAAAGTGCTTCAAATGTCGCAGCCTTGATGCTGGCGTGGTAGCTGTTGTTGTAGGAGAACTCTGCTAATGGTAAGTGCTTATCCCATCCTTTCCCAAAATCGATCACACATGCTCGTAGCATGTTTTCCAAGGCCTGGATGGTTCTCTCACTCTGCCCATCAGTCTGCGGGTGATACGCGGTGCTCATATCCAACCGAGTACCCAAGGCTTTTTGCAACGACTGCCAAAAGTGTGACGTGAAACGACTATCACGATCTGAGATGATGGAAATCGGCACTCCATTTCGCGAGACTATTTCCTTCACATATAACCGTGCCAGGATTTCCATATCGTCCGTCTCTTTGATTGGCAAGAAGTGTGCGGATTTAGTCAGACGGTCCACAATGACCCATATGGTGTCAAATCCTCCTGATGACTTAGGTAGTTTTGTGATGAAGTCCATTGTAATCCTCTCCCATTTCCACATTGGAAGTTCGGGTTGTATCAATAAGCCGGATGGTTTTTGGTGCTCAGCTTTTACCTTTGAGCACGTCAGACATTTCCCGACATATTCGGCGATGTTAGCTTTCATGTTTGGCCACCAATAAAGTTTCTTGAGATCCTGGTACATCTTGTCCGAACCCGGGTGAATGGAGTATTTGGACTTATGAGATTCGTGCATGATGAGTTCACGAATCCCTCCATGGAGTGGAATCCAGCTTCGGTCCTTGAAGCACAATCTCCCGTCTGGTTTCTTCACGAAACCATTCTCACTCTCGGGCATACCATAGATATTTTCCTTTGGCCGGTTTTCTTCCTTGATGGCTGATACGTGGGGATCGCACCAGGCTTTACCTCTCAAGGGATCTTGAGAAGCTTACAACCCCCACCAGGCAGTGTACCTGATCGTTGTAGTATAGTATAGTGACAAGTACCGGGGGATTGATCGTTCAGCTAGGAATAGTGTCGCTAGGATTAGAAAACCTAAATACTAGTTCTAGAGATGAGAGATTATTATTTTTGTATTTTTATATTTTTTAGAAAACAAGTAAAAATCTCGGGTTTTAAGGATTTGGGCGGAATTAGTTGCTAGTCAACTAACCCAATACTAAAGATGCAATCAAAATAAAATGCTAGAAATGAAAATAAACTAAAATAAACTAAGGTTGTGAGCAATAAGTGGAGAAATTGTGTTTACTTAGATTTCACTACTCCATAGATATCTTTTACACGTTAATTACTTGTTATAGTTGCGTGGATGGCGGATTATATTCCTTAATACCATTCTTGGGGTGGCACACTTAATTCCCCAATCCTATGAGTGCCTACTTCACTCCTATATCAGACGGTCCACAATGACCCATATGGTGTCAAATCCTCCTGATGACTTAGGTAGTTTTGTGATGAAGTCCATTGTAATCCTCTCCCATTTCCACATTGGAAGTTCGGGTTGTATCAATAAGCCGGATGGTTTTTGGTGCTCAGCTTTTACCTTTGAGTACGTCAGACATTTCCCGACATATTCGGCGATGTCAGCTTTCATGTTTGGCCACCAATAAAGTTTCTTGAGATCCTGGTACATCTTGTCAGAACCCGGGTGAATGGAGTATTTGGACTTATGAGATTCGTGCATGATGAGTTCACGAATCCCTCCATGGAGTGGAATCCAGCTTCGGTCCTTGAAGCACAATCTCCCGTCTGGTTTCTTCACGAAACCATTCTCACTCTCGGGCATACCATAGATATTTTCCTTTGGCCGGTTTTCTTCCTTGAGGGCTGATACGTGGGGATCGCACCAGGTTTTACCTCTCAAGGGATCTTGAGAAGCTTACAACCCCCACCAGGCAGTGTACCTGATCGTTGTAGTATAGTATAGTGACAAGTACCGGGGGATTGATCGTTCAGCTAGGAATAGTGTCGCTAGGATTAGAAAACCTAAATACTAGTTCTAGAGATGAGAGATTATTATTTTTGTATTTTTATATTTTTTAGAAAGCAAGTAAAAATCTCGGGTTTTAAGGATTTGGGCGGAATTAGTTGCTAGTCAACTAACCCAATACTAAAGATGCAATCAAAATAAAATGCTAGAAATGAAAATAAACTAAAATAAACTAAGGTTGTGAGCAATAAGTGGAGAAATTGTGTTTACTTAGATTTCACTACTCCCTAGATATCTTTTACACGTTAATTACTTGTTATAGTTGCGTGGATGGCGGATTGTATTCCTTAATACCATTCTTGGGGTGGCGCACTTAATTCCCCAATCCTATGAGTGCCTACTTCACTCCTATGTCGAGCCGGCTAAGAAGCTCCTAACATGGGATCATTGGAATTTACTCATGCATTAAATACAACCAATAAAACCTAGTGCACGTCAGTTCATGTTTCCTAAGACGTTCAAGCATATTACCATTTGGAGATCTGCCAGTTTTCTTAAGCCTAACATCGAAATCATTCATCCAATACAACCATAAACAAGTAATCAACACATAATCAACATCTAGGTTTCATTAGATCTAAGCAAACACAAGATAGATCTAGCCTAGCATGATGGAATTAAGACAAGAACAAGATATAGACAACCAACACATAGACATATTGATTGAATTAAAAGAACACTTATCTCAATTACACATGAAAGGGTTCAAGGGCTGAAAACCCTTGAAAAACCTGTAAAATTCGTAATAGGTTCGGCCTTAGGGTTTCTCCAAAACTTCTCTCTTTAATGAATGAAAATTAGAAAACTATATATAGAAAACTGAGGCTGACGGCGTCAAGAGCAAATAGGTGACGCCATCATCTCGCCGCCAAAATACTTCTCGGACTGCGTTAATCTTCATCTGACGCCGTCATGTGTTATGGTCTTCCAGGCCGTCACGTCTTTTACTCTTGACGCTCTACTTGTGACGCCTTCACGTTTGTACTGGGCCGTCTTGCAATTTACTCTTGACGCCGTCAGGATGTTGCTCTTGACGCCGTCACCTACTGTTCCCAGCAAGGAAAATTAAGACTTTGGCGTTTTCTTCACTTTTATGCTCCAAAAACGTCCGAATTACTTTCTTTTCCAGATTTCTCTCCCAAAGTACCTAAAATCACAAAAGGAACGATTTAGGGCAATATTTGATCAAATAAATTCAATTCCGGGGCTTAAATGACCCCCTAAAAGTGGTTCATTTTTTGCCTCATCATATACCCTTACACTTGAGATTTGCTTGTCCTCAAGCAAATGCACTTTTATTCTACTCAAAATACAAGTTAGGGGTCATTTAACACTAATATAAAAGTAATTACAACAAATAATCGTTCCACTAAAGACCAATAGACAAGCACGGAGGTCATACACTAGCACCTCACAAATAGTGTTTAGATACTCACATATCTCGGGTGTAATAAAGTATAAATTACAATATGGAAACAGAAGATATCTCTCACTACCTGTCATAGCAAAATAGATTACCATAGGCTTGGGAAAGGATCAAACCTCCACCACATGGCGTAAGCACCTAGGATAAACTATCAAAGACGTCTTTTAAAGGGTTGTAACGTTAGGTGTAGGGATATGAAATACACGGTTTTGTTGGATAAAGGAAGTTTTTTACTGGTGGCGAGTTAACAATCTTGGTTAATTACATGTACAATATGGCGTTGCTAAGCCAAGACTAGACTCGACTTAAGCTAATAAATGAAAAATAACAAAAACATAAAATAAACATAGAATGAAACGGGATGGTAGTCCGTATGTTTTTTCTCTTTTCTTTTTCTATTTTTTTTTTTCTTTTTCTTGATTTTTTTTTTTTTTTTTTTTTTTTTTTTTTTTTTTTTTTTTTTTTTGTGTGCATACACTCTTACCCTAGCATCCAAAATAATACATCATAGGGAATGAGAATTCCCCTTACACTTAAATCTTTACATACTTTACAATGAGCTAATCTAATGACTCGAATTAAGAAAATCAAAATACTTGGAGCACTTTTAAGATTAACGTACATATGTGGGTAATAAATGATGTTCTTCCCCATTACTCCATAAAATAAGTACTTTACCCATGAGTCCCAATCATCCCAAAACAATATGTACAAGGATATGACTCGACTTAGCAACCATGTAATCAATTAGATAGTTAACTTAGGGTCTAAAGAAATAACAATAATGCACTAAAGATGAGTGCATACACGGAAGGCTAAGGCGATTTGGGTGTACATTTAAGTGGGGTGTAACAAATTCTTTCTTTAAGTAAGATGCTTAAAGTTAGAAACGAAAAGATAGGCTCGGAGGGGTGTACTAGGGGTTTCGTGTACTAAAAATGAGTACAACGCTAATGTGTGGGAAAAACTAGTTGACTTAACTAGCCAAGTAATATGACTTAAATGGTCAAGTAATTATGATACGGGTTTAACACAATGGTGATCCTAATGCCTCTTATCATGTAGTAGATCCTACTACACGAATGTAGTCTCACTAGCGGTCTCGGGATGCATCACTAACGCAAGTTCTAGAATCTAAATGCTACCGGTACACTCATAAGCACTAATAGTAAATGCTTTTCCTATCAAATCTAAAGGCGAACCTCACATATTTGGGTGGAAAATTTTTCTGAATATACGGTTATGTGCTAGTCATACAATCTCCTATCCATGAGACGCTTGCTATGGCTAAAGTTTCACTCTTAAATGTTGTAAAAAATTTTAAATTTGGCGCTAAAATTGCACTAACAAGTATTTCTCATAGTTTTATTACACATCTACCATTAAACAAACAAACTCAAGCGAAAGTGTACATGTAAGGTATCATCATTTTACCCTCCCCTTACACTTAAGATGAACATTGTCCCCAATGTTCAAGTAAAGAATGTAAAAGTGAAAAAGTAAAAACAAATGAAATCAAATACTCCCCTGATTCGCTCGGTATGGATAATAAGGTGGCCAGGTTAGATCTTCCTCCAAGAAAATGAACAATCA
This sequence comes from Artemisia argyi, assembly GCA_030686995.1. Taxonomy (NCBI): domain Eukaryota; kingdom Viridiplantae; phylum Streptophyta; class Magnoliopsida; order Asterales; family Asteraceae; genus Artemisia; species Artemisia argyi. Next base: position 133,755,466 of record CM060708.1, on the reverse strand, counting down.
AAGCTTCCCTTCCAGAAAAATAATCATCTTCTTGTCATACATAACCTGTAAATCCTGAGAAAACAGACAAAGCAACCTCGCATAAAATCGGCGGCAATCTATATAAGTTACTAAATCCTAGAAAACAAAATAAGATATAATGCTTGTGGAATGAAGTTTGCAGATTTCCTGGAGATTATAAAACTTAATAATTCACAAAAACAGTAAGACTCTGTTAGAAATACAAAACCGGTAAAATTTCCAGATTTTTACACGTGACGCCGTCAAGAGTAATCTCGTGACGCCGTCAGAAGTGACCTGCAGAAATTCTTATGTTAAGTTTCCGGAAAATTTCTGGAATAACTTGGTTCTACTTCCTGGAAAATCCTGCAAAACTTCATTATGACTCAATACAAGCATTTGACTCTAACAAATACGAATATACAGGTTCACTTAATATTGTGGAGAATCATGATCGGTTTGTTTCTTAAAAACATATTTGGGGTTTCCCCTTACACTTATCTTTTGCAAAAATACTTTTAGGTGGAGTTAAGACTAGGCCAAAACAACAAAGTAAAGTATTTCCACTATTTAATTGAGACATGATCTACCAACAATAAAAATAAAGCATGCATACGGAAGCAAATAACAAACAAACAAACAAAATAAAATCACACAAAGCATGGGTTGCCTCCCAAGAAGCGTTTTTCTTTATTTACGAGTCTTGTACCTAGACTCAAGGTTATGGGTTACTACGTGACCTCATCCCTTGAAATGATATACCCCATGTAGTTGTGATCACTACTATTATGGTGGTAGTGCCTTAACCTGTCGATACTTGCAATCACCTCTCCACCTACTTCACTTCTCAGGTTAGCCATCCCATCTTGGTTCATGCTCTCAAGTGTGAAAGGCCCATACCACCAAGGACTTGGTTTATCGGGTGGTATTGTTGTTTCCAAGTGTCTCAAGAGTACCAAATTCCCTTCCTCAAATGGCACATGATTTTCTGCGGGTTGAGTATGTTCGAATTCGACCTGAACCTTATTGCTTTTGCTTCTTTCATATTTAGCCTCCTTATAGCTTTTGATTCTTGCCTCCCATGCAAGAATTTTATTCTGAACACGAATGGGTGTCGTGTCAATGTTGTTTTTGAGCTTTCTCCAACTCATATTCTCATGCCCATTTCGCGGAGTCATGGGGAAGCTAATCTTTCTTGTTCTAGATTTAAGCTCAATTTTCCTGCCTTCATACTTAATGACAGCCCTAGCGGTGGCGAGGAATGGTGCCCCAAGGATTATTGGCATGCATCCATCTCCCTTATCATCGATGATCATAAAATCAACGGGGTACATGAATCCTGCGACATTAACTAATACATCTTCTGCGATTCCCAAGGGGTATACGTACGAGTGTCCAGCGAGGGACAACCTAACACGAGTAGGGGCTGGCATTTTTGATGTTAGTTGAATGTAAATAGTTAGGGGCATAAGGTTTACCTCCGATCCTTGGTCGGCGAAAGCACTAAGATATTTCAAATCCCCGATGCTAGTTGGTATCTCAAAGTTCCCACACGCACTCTGCTTAGTAGCCACTTTTTGTACCAATAGCCTCTCGAATATTGAACCCCCAGGTAACGTATCATACTCATCTTGTACCTTTTCCTCCTTCTCAGAACCCTGTTTGGAAGGTTGGTTACGCCCGTCACCCTTAATCCAATTTGTTATGGTGTTTTCGTTTATATCATGTTTCAGGTAGTGACTCAAGGGCTGGGATTTTGGTGCCTTATCTAAGGTCTGTTTAGTAAAGGCTTCTACCTTCTCGTCATCCTTGTGGACAATTGTGATGGAATTAACAAATTGGGTAGTGGGGGTGACGCTTTCTTTCCTTAGTAGCATTCTTTCAGGGGTTCTCTGGTTGGCATACTCCTCCAATAGACTCATCATCTCATTCATTTTCTCTTGCATCTCCTCTTTTTGCTTATAAACTGCTTCCTCGAATCTAGCAAGCCGATCTGAGTGAGTTGCCATATATTCTCTCATCCTAGCTTCAAACTCTGAGCTAAGCTCCTAGGGAGGGGAACAAGGTGGGGCATAGTTTTGAAAAATCCCGATATTTTCTCTAGAGGGTGACTCTGATAATGGTGTTGAAGTCGGTTTCGAGACAGAATTGACAGTAGCCCGCCTAGGACTTAAAGGTCTCCTTTGCCTTTCCTCAAAATAGTCAACTTTTGCCTCGAGTTTGCATAGGAGTTCATCGGGGATTTCGGTGGTTCCTCCCGATGTTGAGACTGCATTGATGGCCGCTTTTATTGTATGATTAAACTCCCACATCTCTTGATCATCGGCGGCGAGCTCCTCAATAATTGCCCAGGACTCCTCGGCGTTCTTATCACGCAGTTTACCTCCCGTGGCCCTATCGATTGTGCATTTAGTGTGATAGTCAACATGGTCGTAGAAAATCTGGACTAATAACCAAAGGTTTATACCATGATGAGGGACCTTATGGAGGTGATCCTTGAAACGGGCCCATGCTTCGTAGAAAGTTTCACCCTGATGTTGTTCAAACATCAAAATGTCATTTCTAAGCATTGCAGTCTTCCCCGGTGGGAAGAATTTAGTAAGGAAGCGATTGGTGAGATTATCCCTTGTGGTGATGGATCCCGCGAGTAAACGCTCAAGCCATTGACTAGCTTGATCCCGTAGAGAGAATTGGAATAGGCGTAATCAGGTTGTCTCTCTAGTTTCAACATCTAGGTCTATGGAATCTACGATTTTAAGGAAGTCCTTTAGATGTTGGTTTGGATCTTCAGAACGAAGTCCATGGAATGCACATCCGCTTTGCACCAACCGGATGGTGTCGGATCGCAAGGGGATCACATTGGCTCCGGTGAGCTCAATGGTGTTTCGGTAGCCTTGGTGGCTAGGTCGGGAATACTCTCTTAAGGTTCGGGGCCTAAGAGGTTCTAGTGGTGGGTTTTGTTGTGGTGGGATGACGGGTTCAAAGATGTTCCCATCGTCCATGATGTCGGGTGGTGAAGAGTTACGAACAAAAACACAAAGAAATAAGATAGACTAAAGAAAACCTAAAAATAAAAATAAAATCTTACTAGAAAGGAATCTAGCAAGTAGACCTAATAAAAAGAGATTCTAACCTAGACAATAACTATTCCCCTGGCTGCGGTGCCAAAAACTTGATACGTGGGGATCGCACCAGGCTTTACCTCTCAAGGGATCTTGAGAAGCTTACAACCCCCACCAGGCAGTGTACCTGATCGTTGTAGTATAGTATAGTGACAAGTACCGGGGGATTGATCGTTTAGCTAGGAATAGTGTCGCTAGGATTAGAAAACCTAAATACTAGTTCTAGAGATGAGAGATGATTATTTTTGTATTTTTATATTTTTCAGAAAGCAAGTAAAAATCTCGGGTTTTAAGGATTTGGGCGGAATTAGTTGCTAGTCAACTAACCCAATACTAAAGATGCAATCAAAATAAAATGCTAGAAATGAAAATAAACTAAAATAAACTAAGGTTGTGAGCAATAAGTGGAGAAATTGTGTATACTTAGATTTCACTACTCCCTAGATATCTTTTACACGTTAATTACTTGTTATAGTTGCGTGGATGACGGATTGTATTCCTTAATACCATTCATGGGGTGGCGCACTTAATTCCCCAATCCTGTGAGTGCCTACTTCACTCCTATGTCGAGCCGGCTAAGAAGCTCCTAACATGGGATCATTAGAATTTACTCATGCATTAAATACAACCAATAAAACCTAGTGCACGTCAGTTCATGTTTCCTAAGACGTTCAAGCATGTTACCATTTGGAGATCTGCCAGTTTTCTTAAGCCTAACATCGAAATCATTCATCCAATACAACTATAAACAAGTAATCAACACATAATCAACATCTAGGTTTCATTAGATCTAAGCAAACACAAGATAGATCTAGCCTAGCATGATGGAATTAAGACAAGAACAAGATATAGACAACCAACACATAGACATATTGATTGAATTAAAAGAACACTTATCTCAATTACACATGAAAGGGTTCAAGGGCTGAAAACCCTTGAAAAACCTGTAAAATTCGTAATAGGTTCGGCCTTAGGGTTTCTCCAAAACTTCTCTCTTTAATGAATGAAAATTAGAAAACTATATATAGAAAACTGAGGCTGACGGTGTCAAGACCAAATAGGTGACGCCGTCATCTCGCCGCCAAAATACTTCTCGGACTGCCTTAATCTTCATCTGACGCCGTCATGTGTTATGGTCTTCCAGGCCGTCACGTCTTTTACTCTTGACGCTCTACTTGTGACGCCTTCACGTTTGTACTGGGCCGTCATGCAATTTACTCTTGACACCGTCAGGATGTTGCTCTTGACGCCGTCACCTACTGTTCCCAGCAAGGAAAATTAAGACTTTGGCGTTTTTTTCACTTTTATGCTCCAAAAACGTCCGAATTGCTTCCTTTTCCAGATTTCTCTCCCAAAGTACCTAAAATCACAAAAGGAACGATTTAGGGCAATATTTGATCAAATAAATTCAATTCCGGGCTTAAATGACCCCCTAAAAGTGGTTCATTTTTTGCCTCATCAAGGGCTTCAGCCTGAGCTTCCAGGATTTTTGATGGTAACGGTGACCTAATTGTCATCCCCAAGGATCGGACTCTAAGGGGTCTAATTTGCTCCTTTCGACTTAAGGCATCGGCTACGACATTTACCTTTCCGGGGTGATAGGGAATCTCACAATCGTAGTCACTGAGTAACTCCAACCATCGGCGTTGTCTCATGTTCAATTCCTTCTGATCTAGAATATGTTGGAGACTCTTGTCATCTGTATACACCGTGCACTTGGTGCCATACAAGTAATGCCTCCACATTTTAAGAGCAAATACCAGCGCCCCTAGTTCAAGATCATGGGTGGTGTAGTTCTTCTCGTGAGTTTTGAGCTGTCGGGAAGCATACGCGATCACTTTACTCTTTTGCATCAACACGGCACCTAAGCCCTGGTACGATGCATCGCAGTACACTATGAAGTCTTCACTTCCTTCAGGTAGTGCTAAAATTTGAGCTTCACAAAGTTTTTGTTTCAAGAGTTGGAATGACGACTCTTGCTTCTCCCCCAAGTCAAACTTCTTCTTCTTTTGAGTCATTTCTGTCAAGGGTTTGGCGATCTTTGAGAAACCTTCGATAAATCTCCGGTAGTATCCAGCAAGACCTAAGAATTGACGGATCTCCGTAGGACTTGTAGGAGATGCCCAATTCCTAACCGCTTCAACCTTTGCGGGGTCTACATGAATACCTTTACTGTCGATTACGTGTCCTAGAAATTGTACTTTCTCAATCCAAAAATCATACTTGGAAAATTTTGCATACAACTTCTCCTCCTTGAGCAACTCCAGAAGGGTCTTAAAGTATTTCGCGTGCTCTTCTTTACTTCGGGAGTAAATGAGGATATCATCGATGAATACAATTACAAACTTGTCCAAGTAGGGTTTGCACACTCGGTTCATTAGGTCCATAAACACCGCTGGTGCGTTAGTTAAACCGAATGGCATCACTTGGAATTCGTAGTGACCATATCGTGTTCTGAAAGCTGTCTTAGGGATGTCTTCTTCCCTAACCCTCAGTTGATGATAGCCTGACCTTAGATCAATCTTCGAGTAAACGCTTGATCCTTGTAGCTGTTCAAACAAGTCGTCGATCCTGGGCAATGGATATCGATTCTTCACCGTAAGTTTATTTAGTTCACGGTAGTCAATGCACATCCGAAAAGATCCATCTTTCTTTTTAACGAATAACACCGGGGCTCCCCAAGGTGAAGAACTTGGGCGAATAAATCCATTCTCCGACATCTCTTGTAATTTTTTAGATAACTCTTTCATTTCCGATGGCTCCAACTGATGCGTAGGGATTGCACCAGGCTTTACCTCTCAAGGGATCTTGAGAAGCTTACAACCCCCACCAGGCAGTGTACCTGATCATTGTAGTATAGTATAGTGACAAGTACCGGGGGATTGATCGTTCAGCTAGGAATAGTGTCGCTAGGATTAGAAAACCTAAATACTAGTTCTAGAGATGAGGGAAGATTATTTTTGTATTTTTATACTTTTAGAAAGCAAGTAAATATCTCGGGTTTGAAGGATTTGGGCGGAATTAGTTGCTAGTCAACTAACCCAATACTAAAGATGCAATCAAAATAAAATACTAGAAATGAAAATAAAACTAAATTAAACTAAGGTTGTGAGCAATAAGTGGAGAAATGTGTTTACGTAGATTTCACTACTCCCTAGATATCTTTTACACGTTAATTACTTGTTATAGTTGCGTGGATGACGGATTGTATTCCTTAATACCATTCATGGGGTGGCACACTTAACTCCCCAATCCTATGAGTGCCTACTTCACTCCTATGTCGAGCCGGCTAAGAAGCTCCTAACATGGGATCATTAGAATTTACTCATGCATTAAATACAACCAATAAAACCTAGTGCACATCGGTTCATGTTTCCTAAGACGTTCAAGCATGTTACCATTTCGAGATCTGCCAGTTTTCTTAAGCCTAACATCGAAATCATTCATCCAATACAACCATAAACAAGTAATCAACACATAATCAACATCTAGGTTTCATTAGATCTAAGCAAACACAAGATAAATCTAGCCTAGCATGGTGGAATTAAGACAAGCACAAGATATAGACAACCAACACATAGACATATTGATTGAATTAGAAGAACACTTATCTCAATTACACATGTAAGGGTTCAAGGGCTGAAAACCCTTGAAAAACCTGTAAAAATCGTATATGGTTCGGCCTTAGGATTTCTCCAAACTTGTTCCTCTTAATGAATGAAAATTAGAAAACTATATATAGGAAATTGAGGCTGACGGCGTCAAGACCAAATGGGTGACGCCGTTATCTCGCCGCCAAAAGAATTCTCGGACTGCCTTGATCTACATCTGACGCCATCATGTATTAACTTTTTCCAGGCCGTCACGTATTTTACTCTTGACGCTCTTCCTCGTGACGCCTTCATTTCTGTACTGGGCCGTCATGGAATTTACTCTTGACACCGTCAGGAAATTGCTCTTGACGCCGTCACCTACTGTTCCCAACTTGGAAAATTAAGTCTTTGGCATTTTCTTCACTTTTATGCTCCAAAAACGTCTGAATTGCTTCCTTTTCCAGATTTCACTCCCAAAGTACCTAAAATCACAAAAGGAACGATTTAGGGCAATATTTGATCAAATAAATTCAATTCCGGGCTTAAATGACCCCCTAAAAGTGGTTCATTTTTCGCCTCATCATATACCCTTACACTTGAGATTTGCTTGTCCTCAAGCAAATGCGCTTTTATTCTAATCAAAATACAAGTTAGGGGTCATTTAACACTAATATAAAAGTAATTACAACAAATAATCGTTCCACTAAAGACCAAAGACAAGCACGGAGGTCATATACTAGCACCTCACAAATAGTGTTTAAATACTCACATCTCTCGGGTGTAATAAAGTAAAAATTACAATATGGAAACGGAAGATATCTCTCACTACCTGTCATAGCAAAATAGATTACAATAGGCTTGGGAAAGGATCAAACCTCCACCACATGGCGTAAGAACCTAGGATAAACTATCAAAGAGGTCTTTTAAAGGGTTGTAACGTTAGGTGTAGGGAAATGAAATACACGATTTTGTTGGATATAGGCAGTCTTTACTGGTGGCGAGTTAACAATCTTGGTTAATTACATGTACAATATGGCGTTGCTAAGCCAAGACTAGACTCGACTTAAGCTAATAAATGAAAAATAACAAAAACATAAAACAAACATAGAATGAAACGGGATGGTAGTCCGTATGTTTTTTCTCGTTTTTCTTTTTCTATTTTTTTTTCGATTTTTATTTTTATTTATTTATTTATTTTTGTTGCATACACTCTTACCCTACCATCCAAAATAATACATCATAGGGAATGAACATTCCCCTTACACTTGAATCTTTACATACTTTACAATAAACTAATCTAATGACTCGAATCAAGAAAATCAAAACGCTTGAAGTACTTTTAAGATTAACGTACATATGGGGGTAATAAATGATGTTCTTCCCCATTACTCCATAAATAAGTACTTTACCCATGAGTCCCAATCGTCCCAAAACAATATGTACAAGGATATGACTCGACTTAGCAACCATGTAATCAATTAGATAGTTAACTTAGGGTTTAACAAATAACAATAATGCATTAAAAATGAGTGCATACACGGAAGGCCAAGGCGATTTGGTTGTACATTTAAGTGGGGTGTAACAAATTCTTCCTTTAAGTAAAATGCTTAAAGTTAGAAACGAAAACATAGGCTCGGAGGGGTGTACTAGGGGTTTCGTGTACTAAAAATGAGTACAACGCTAAGGTGTGGGAAAATTAGTTGACTTAACTTGCCAAGTAATATGACTTAAATGGTCAAGTAATTATGATACGGGTTTAACACAAGGGTGATCCTAATGCCTCTTATCATGTAGTAAATCCTACCACACGAATGTAGTCTCACTAGCGGTCTTGGGATGCATCACTAACGCAAGTTCTAGAATCTAAATGCTACCGGTACACTCATAAGCACTAATAGTAAATGCTTTTCCTATCAAATCTAAAGGCGAACCTCACATATTTGGGTGGAAAATTTTTCTGAATATACGGTTTTGTGCTAGTCATACAATCTTCTATCCATGAGACGCTTGCTATGGCTAAAGTTTCACTCCTAAATGTTGTAAAAAAATTTTAAATTTGGCGCTAAAATTGCACTAACAAGTATTTCTCATAGTTTTATTACACATCTACCATTAAACAAACAAACTCAAGCGAAAGTGTATCTGTAAGGTATCATCATTTTACCCTCCCCTTACACTTAAGATGAACATTGTCCCCAATGTTCAATTAAAGAATGTAAAAGTGAAAAAGTAAAAAGAATGAAATCAAATACTCCCCTGATTCGCTCGGTATGGATAATAAGGTGGCCAGGTTAGATCTTCCTCCAAGAAAATGAACAATCAAAGCTTCCCTTCCAGAATAATAAATCATCTTCTTGTCATACATAACCTGTTAAATCCTGAGAAAACAAACAAAGCAACCTCGCATAAAATCGGCGGCAATCTATATAAGTTACTAAATCCTAGAAAACAAAGTAAGATATAATGCTTGTGGAATGAAGTTTGCAGATTTCCTGGAGATTATAAAACTTAATAATTCAACAAAAACTTTAAAACTCCGTTAGAAAAACAAAACTGGTAAAATTTCCAGATTTTTACACGTGACGCCGTCAAGAGTTAACTCGTGACGCCGTCAGAAGTGTCCTGCAGAAATTCTTGTGTTAAGTTTCCGGAAAATTTCTGGAAAAACTTGGTCCTACTTCCTGGAAAATCCTGCAAAACTTCATTATCACTCAATACAAGCATTTGACTCGAACAAATACGAATATACATGTCCATTTAATATTGTGGAGAATCATGATCGGTTTGTTTCTTAAAAACATATTTGGGGTTTCCCCTTACACTTATCTTTTGCAAAAATACCTTTAGGTGGAGTTAAGACCAAGCCAAAACAACAAAGTAAAGTATTTCCACTATTTAGTTTAGAAACATGATCTACCAACATTAAAAATAAAGCATGCATACGGAAGCAAATAACAAACAAACAAAATAAAATCACACAAAGCATGGGTTGCCTCCCAAGAAGCGCTTTTCTTTATTTACGAGTCTTGTAGCTAGACTCAAGGTCATGGGTTACTACGTGACCTCATCGTTGGTTCCACTCTCCGATTGTAAATGTTCTTTGTAGAAACCAATCACCTTTTTCTCAATCGCCCCTATAATCCTTTGGGCAAATTCCTTATCGACTTTATACCTTGGTCCTAGAGCCAAGCAATTTTTGTAGAAAAGACTCCTCTTTTCCCATACATAATCCATGCCCTTTTTCTTATCCTCCTCATTGATGTCCTCAAAAGCACCAACGTTATCCTTATCAAATCGGGATATAAAGCGAAATTCTTTCATTATATTAGGCATTCTATAAGTGATCCTATCGGTGTCACTTGCAAATCGGATTGTCCCTTCTATCTCATCGTATTCTAACTTTGATTCCTCAACAAACAGTTTGCCAAACACAACATTGGACAATCGACAATCAATAACATTAGCAAGATCTTCCACAATCATAAAGTCGGTGACAAAAGTGAAATTCCCGACAAAGACATGTAGACCTTTAACTCTCCCGACAAAGTTACACACTCCACCGGGGTATTTGGGATCTCTTCTAGGTTCAAGTCTTGTTTTCACTATATCATTATAAACATTTGAGGACATAATGTTGATTGGGGATTTAAAATCAATGTAAGCATTTTCAACGTGTCTATACCCAATCATACATGGTATCTTAGCATTCTTAGGATCGCCTCTCTTTATCTTAGGTTCAATTATAGTAAAAGGAGATCGCGGGTTATCAATAAGATTATTATAATATGCAATCTCCTTCTTAGTGGGGTATAGATTAAAGTAATCATTAAGCTTCGGATCTATTTCCCCCTCTTCTAGTTCCTCAACAACATTCACAAAATCATTGGGCCCTAGGTCCTCATTTGAATACAAGGCGGTTGCTAGGTCACTAAATGCATGGTCGAGCTCAACCTTAATCAACCTATTAAGCTCCCTAAGTTCCCTAATCTCACTCTCAATTTGTTCACGTAACACAGCCACTTCTCTAGGGGAAAGGGGTGGATTCGCGTTTTCCATAATGGTCAACGGAATAGTCAATGAATTTGATTTACTAACAAAGGCACAAAGAAAAAGATAGACTAAATAAAATCTAAAAATAAAAATAAAATCTTACTAGAAAGGAATCTAGCAAGTAGACCTAATAAAAACAAATTCTAATCTAGACAATAACTATTCCCCGGGTTGCGGCGCCAAAAACTTGATGCGTAGGGATTGCACCAGGCTTTACCTCTCAAGGGATCTTGAGAAGCTTACAACCCCCACCAGGCAGTGTACCTGATCGTTGTAGTATAGTATAGTGACAAGTACCGGGGGATTGATCGTTCAGCTAGGAATAGTGTCGCTAGGATTAGAAAACCTAAATACTAGTTCTAGAGATGAGGGAAGATTATTTTTGTATTTTTATATTTTTTAGAAAGCAAGTAAATATCTCGGGTTTGAAGGATTTGGGCGGAATTAGTTGCTAGTCAACTAACCCAATACTAAAGATGCAATCAAAATAAAATACTAGAAATGAAAATAAAACTAAATTAAACTAAGGTTGTGAGCAATAAGTGGAGAAATGTGTTTACTTAGATTTCACTACTCCCTAGATATCTTTTACACGTTAATTACTTGTTATAGTTGCGTGGATGACGGATTGTATTCCTTAATACCATTCATGGGGTGGCGCACTTAACTCCCAATCCTATGAGTGCCTACTTCACTCCTATGTCGAGCCGGCTAAGAAGCTCCTAACATGGGATCATTAGAATTTACTCATGCATTAAATACAACCAATAAAACCTAGTGCACATCGGTTCATGTTTCCTAAGACGTTCAAGCATGTTACCATTTGGAGAGCTGCCAGTTTTCTTAAGCCTAACATCGAAATCATTCATCCAATACAACCATAAACAAGTAATCAATACATAATCAACATCTAGGTTTCATTAGATCTAAGCAAACACAAGATAAATCTAGCCTAGCATGGTGGAATTAATACAAGCACAAGATATAGATAACCAACACATAGACATATTGATTGAATTAGAAGAACACTTATCTCAATTACACATGTAAGGGTTCAAGGGCTGAAAACCCTTGAAAAACCTGTAAAAATCGTATATGGTTCAGCCTTAGGATTTCTCCAAACTTGTTCCTCTTAATGAATGAAAATTAGAATACTATATATAGGAAATTGAGGCTGACGGCGTCAAGACCAAATGGGTGACGCCGTCATCTCGCCGCCAAAAGAATTCTCGGACTGCCTTGATCTACATCTGACGCCGTCATGTATTAACTTTTTCCAGGCCGTCACGTATTTTACTCTTGACGCTCTTCCTCGTGACGCCTTCATTTCTGTACTGGGCCGTCATGGAATTTACTCTTGACGCCGTCAGGAAATTGCTCTTGACGCCGTCACCTACTGTTCCCAGCTTGGAAAATTAAGTCTTTGGCGTTTTCTTCACTTTTTTGCTCCGAAAACGTCCGAATGCTTCCTTTTCCAGATTTCACTCCCAAAGTACCTAAAATCACAAAAGGAACGATTTTGGGCAATATTTGATCAAATAAATTCAATTCCGGGCTAAAATGACCCCCTAAAAGTGGTTCATTTTTCGCCTCATCACCAACCTATATGGTGCTCTTGCCACCGGTGCGGCTCCTGGTACTAAGTCAATCTGAAATTCCACTTGGCGAACTGGTGGGAGGCCAGGCAACTCCTCGGGAAATACCACGAGAAAGTCCCTTACTACAGGCACATCTTCAGGATGTTTTTCTTCCGATTTATTTTTTGTCACTTGTGCCAAAAAGGCGTGACATCCTCTATCAATATATTTTACCGTCTTGACGAAGGATATGATGCTGAAACGAGTCTTACTATGTTCGCCACGAACGATTAGGGTGTTACCTTGAAACGGAATGTGAACGGCCTTTTCATCACAAATGATTCTAGCATGGTTCTTGGATAGCCAATCCGTTCCTATAACGACGTCGAAACTACCAAGCTTAACAGGCATAAGATCAATTTCGAAGGGTTGGTCAAGTAAGAGTAAGGTACAACCTAGGACTATGGTGTTAGTGCTTTGGAGTTCCCCGTTGGCTAATTCAATTTCATTAGTGGTGTCTAACTTGGTTGGGGTGCGGTTAAGTAGAGATGCAAATGCAATGGAAACGAAACTTATATCGGCTCCAGAATCAAATAAAACTTTAGCAAGGTGGTTGTTGAGTGTAAACGTACCCGTGACTATGTCTGGGCCTTGCTGGTCATTCCCCTCTCCCGTCACATAAACTCGTCCACGAGCCTTGTTGTTCTGGTTGGCAGTCTGTTTCGGACATTGGTTCTTGCAGTGCCCTTTCTCACCACATCCACGGCACACCACGGCCACTGGTTGCAAGTTAGAGCCCATGGCCTTACAGTCTCGAGTCTGGTGCCCGGTTCTCTGACATTTCCCACACTTAACGTAACAAGGTTCATTGTGATGTAGTCTGCATAGGTTACACATAGGAGCGGGTCCAGCATATTGATACGTGGGAATCGCACCAGGCTTTACCTCTCAAGGGATCTTGAGAAGCTTACAACCCCCACCAGGCAGTGTACCTGATCGTTGTAGTATAGTATAGTGACAAGTACCGGGGGATTGATCGTTCAACTAGGAATAGTGTCGCTAGGATTAGAAAACCTAAATACTAGTTCTAAAGATGAGGGATGATTATTTTTGTATTTTTATATTTTTTAGAAAGCAAGTAAAAATCTCGGGTTTTAAGGATTTGGGCGGAATTAGTTGCTAGTCAACTAACCCAATACTAAAGATGCAATCAAAATAAAATACTAGAAATGAAAATAAACTAAATTAACTAAGGTTGTGAGCAATAAGTGGAGAAAATGTGTTTACTTAGATTTCACTACTCCCTAGATATCTTTTACACGTTAATTACTTGTTATAGTTGCGTGGATGACGGATTGTATTCCTTAATACCATTCATGGGGTGGCGCACTTAATTCCCCAATCCTATAATTGCCTACTTCACTCCTATGTCGAGCCGGCTAAGAAGCTCCTAACATGGGATCATTAGAATTTACTCATGCTTTAAATACAACCAATAAAACCTCGTGCACGTCAGTTCATATTTCCTAAGACGTTCAAGCATGTTACCATTTGGAGATCTGCCAGTTTTCTTAAGCCTAACATCGAAATCATTCATCCAATACAACCAATAACAAGTAATCAACACATAATTAACATCTAGGTTTCATTAGATCCAAGCAAACACAAGATAGATCTAGCCTATCATGGTGGAATTAAGACAAGAACAAGATGTAGACAACCAACACATAGACATATTGATTGAATTAAAAGAATACTTATCTCAATTACACATGAAAGGGATCAAGGGTTAAGAACCCTTGAAAAACCTGTAAAATTCGTACCAAGTACGTACTTAGGGTTTCTCCAAAACTTCTCTATTTTTAATGTGAAAATTAGAAAACTATATATAGGAAATAGGGTCTGACGGCGTCAAGACAAATCTTGTGACGCCGTCATCTCGCCGCCAAAATACTTCACGGACTGCCTTGATCTACTTTTGACGTCGTCATGTGTTATGTGTTTCCAGGCCGTCATGCATTTTACTCTTGACGCCCTACTTCGTGACGCCGTCAATTCTGTACTTGGTCGTCATGGAAATTACTCTTGACGCCGTCAGAAATTCCTTCTTGACGCCGTCACCTACTGTTCCCAGTAAGGAAAATTAAGACTTTGGCGTTTTCTTCACTTTTATGCTCCAAAAACGTCCGAATTGCTTCCTTTTCCAGATTTCACTCCCAAAGTACCTAAAATCACAAAAGGAACGACTTAGGGCAATATTTGATCAAATAAATTCAATTCCGGGGCTTAAATGACCCCCTAAAAGTGGTTTATTTTTCGCCTCATCATATACCCTTACACTTGAGATTTGCTTGTCCTCAAGCAAATGCGCTTTTATTCTAGTCAAAATACAAGTTAGGAGTCATTTAACACTAATATAAAAGTAATTACAACAAATAATCGTTCCACTAAAGACCAATAGACAAGCACGGAGGTCATATACTAGCATCTCACAAATAATGTTTAGATACTCACATCTCTCGGGTGTAATAAAGTATGAATTACAATATGGAAACGGAAGATATCTCTCACTACCTGTCGTAGCAAAATAGATTATCATAGGCTTGGGAAAGGATCAAACCTCCACCACATGGCGTAAGCACCTAGGATAAACTATCAAAGAGGTCTTTTTAAAGGGTTGTAACGTTAGGTGTAGGGATATGAAATACACGGTTTTGTTGGATAAAGGAAGTTTTTACTGGTGGCGAGCTAACAATCTTGGTTAATTACATGTACAATATGGCGTTGCTAAGCCAAGACTAGACTCGACTTAAGCTAATAAATGAAAAATAACAAAAACATAAAATGAACATAGAATAAAAAGGGATGGTAGCCCATATGTTTTTTTCTCTTTTCTTTTTTCTATTTTTTTTTCTTTTTCTTGATTTTTTGATTTTTTTTTTATTTTATTTTTTTATTTTTTATTTTTTTTTTGCATACACTCTTACCATACCATCCAAAATAATACATCATAGGGAATGAACATTCCCCTTATACTTGAATCTTTACATACTTTATAATTAACTAATCTAGTGACTCGAATTAAGAAAATCAAAACACTTAGAGTACTTTTAAGATTAACGCACATATGGGGGTAATATATGATGTTCTTCCCCATTACTCCATAAAATAAGTACTTTACCCATGAGTCCCAATCGTCCCAAAACAATATGTACAAGGATATGACTCGACTTAGCAAACATGTAATCAATTAGATTGTTAACTTAGGGTTTAACAAATAACAATAATGCACTAAAGATGAGCGCATACACGGAAGGCTAAGGCTATTTGGGTGTACATTTAAGTGGGGTGTAACAAATTCTTCCTTTAAGTAAGATGCTTAAAGTTAGAAATGAAAAGATAGGCTCGGAGGGGTGTACTAGGGGTTTCGTGTACTAAAAATGAGTACAACGCTAAGGGTGTGGGAAAAATTAGTTGACTTAACTAGCCAAGTAATATGACTTAAATGGTCAAGTAATCATGATACGGGTTTAACACAAGGGTGATCCTAATGCCTCTTATCATGTAGTAAATCCTACTACACGAATGTAGTCTCACTAGCGGTCTCGGGATGCATCACTAACGCAAGTTCTAGAATCTAAATGCTACCGGTACACTCATAAGCACTAATACTGAATGCTTTTCCTATCAAATCTAAAGGCGAACCTCACATATTTGGGTGGAAAATTTTTCTGAATATACGGTTATGTGCCAGTCATACAATCTCCTATCCATGAGACGCTTGCTATGGCTAAAGTTTCACTCCTAAATGTTGTAAATTTTTTTAAATTTGGCGCTAAAATTGCACTAACAAGTATTTCTCATAGTTTTATTACACATTTACCATTAAACAAAACAAACTCAAGCGAAAGTGCATATGTAAGGTATCATCATTTTACCCTCCCCTTACACTTAAGATGAACATTGTCCCCAATGTTCAAGTAAAGAATGTAAAAGTGAAAAAGTAAAAAGAATGAAATCAAATACTCCCCTGATTCGCTCGGTATGGATAATAAGGTGACCAGGTTAAATCTTCCTCCAAGAAAATGAACAATCAAAGCTTCCCTTCCAGAATATAAATCATCTTCTTGTCATACATAACCTGTAAATCCTGAAAAAATAGACAAGACAACCTCGCATAAAATCGGTGGCATCCTATATAAGTTACTAAGTCCTAGAAAACAAAATAAGATATAATGCTTGTGGAATGAAGTTTGCAGATTTCCTGGAGATTATAAAACTTAATAATTCACAAAAACCATAAGACTCCGTTAGAAAAACAAAACTGGTAAAATTTCCAGATTTTTACACGTGACGCCGTCAAGAGTTAACTCGTGACGCCGTCAGAAGTGACCTGCAGAAATTCTTATGTTAAGTTTCTGGAAAATTTCTGGAAAAACTTGGTCATACTTCCTGGAAAATCCTGCAAAACTTCATTATGACTCAATACAAGCATTTGACTCTAACAAATACGAATATACATGTTCATTTAATATTGTGGAGAATCATGATCGGTTTGTTTCATAAAAACATATTTGGGGTTTCCCCTTACACTTATCTTTTGCAAAAATACTTTTAGGTGGAGTTAAGACTAGGCCAAAACAACAAAGTAAAGTATTTCCACTATTTAATTGAGAAACATGATCTACCAACAATAAAAATAAAGCATGCATACGGAAGCAAATAACAAACAAACAAAATAAAAATCACACAAAGCATGGGTTGCCTCCAAAGAAGCGCTTGTTTTTGTTCGAGTCACGAGCCTGACTCTACCCTTATTTAACGAAAATAGGAGATGTTTTCCCTACACTTTGGATTAAGTGCGGGTGGTAGTAGCGATACATACCCTTAGGGTGGAAATATGCCTCGTGAGGAAAGTGTGGTGGATGAATTATATGCTCAAAGGGGTGTGCTCCTATCATCATAACCTTACCAAATTCGATCGGGTTAATGGGTGGATTAAGATTTTCTCCTAGAAAGGGATCATTTTCTATCAACTTCAAGAGACTACTAGTTGGGGATCCATCTTGACCTAATAAACCCGGTTTAAACCCATAATGTTTCTTATGATCAATCATAAATGGGTGATGTAAGCATGTAAGGTCATTTTCCACTCCTATATTGGCTTCCTCTCTACAGGGCTTAGAGTCCACTACCTTTATCCTAAGACTACCCGGACTATATGGTTTGATGGGTGGATCGGAACCTATCTAAATTCCTAAATTCACATCCAAGGATGGAAGATTAGGTAACGGTTTTGGTTGAGGCTCTGGTTCATCAAAACTAGGAACCTCCCTAGAACTAAGAGTAAGATTATCATTATAAGTATTCAAACCTATATCCTCTAGTTGTGTTTGGTTCAAAGGTTCTACCTCTATTGGGGTTCCTAAAGTCTCTTCTACTTCATCCGAATAAGTCACGGGCGGTGTATATGCCTCAAATGATGGTAGGACTTGTGGGGTACTTGGTGGGTTTAAATTTTCAACTCTATCCTCCATCTTATCAGGATTACCAATGTGCTCAGCTTGTATTGTGGTGAAATCAAACCACCCCGTGTGCCCAGTTATCTCATCTATAGGTTTATCCCCAAACAATCTTCTTGCTTGTTCCCTTAAACTTGCTATCAATTGATCCGTAACAACGTTTGTTGGGTTGTCAATTTTTTTGGCGAGTATGGCACAATTCTCTATGGCTTCCCATGCTTCATCAGCACTTAATCCCCAAAGGTCCCCACCTGCGGTATGGTCAATGTCCATTTTGGTATAGTGATCGACACGATGGTAAAATATTTCATTTTGGGACCACAGATCGAAATTATGATGAGGGACTTTTCGAAGTAAATATTTAAAACGAGCCCATGCATCATAGATAGGTTCATCCTCATGTTGTTTAAACATCAAGATGTCATTTGGAGTGGGTGAATTTCGTGGTTGGTAGTATGGTGGATTCGCGTTCTCCATAATGGCTAACGGAATAGTCAAAGGAAAGGTTTTTACAAACAATGACACAAAGAAAAGATAGACTAAAGAAAACCTAAAAACAAAAATAAAATCTTACTAGAAAGGAATCTAGCAAGTAGACCTAATAAAAAGAGATTCTAACCTAGACAATAACTATTCCCCGGGCTGCGGCGCCAAAAACTTGATACGTGGGAATCGCACCAGGCTTTACCTCTCAAGGGATCTTGAGAAGCTTACAACCCCCACCAGGCAGTGTACCTGATCGTTGTAGTATAGTATAGTGACAAGTACCGGGGGATTGATCGTTCAGCTAGGAATAGTGTCGCTAGGATTAGAAAACCTAAATACTAGTTCTAAAGATGAGGGATGATTATTTTTGTATTTTTATATTTTTTAGACAGCAAGTAAAAATCTCGGGTTTTAAGGATTTGGGCGGAATTAGTTGCTAGTCAACTAACCCAATACTAAAGATGCAATCAAAATAAAATACTAGAAATGAAAATAAACTAAATTAACTAAGGTTGTGAGCAATAAGTGGAGAAAATGTGTTTACTTAGATTTCACTACTCCCTAGATATCTCTCACACGTTAATTACTTGTTATAGTTGCGTGGATGACGGATTGTATTCCTTAATACCATTCATGGGGTGGCGCACTTAATTCCCCAATCCTATGAGTGCCTACTTCACTCCTATGTCGAGCCGGCTAAGAAGCTCCTAACATGGGATCATTAAAATTTACTCATGCATTAAATACAACCAATAAAACCTAGTGCACGTCAGTTCATGTTTCCTAAGACGTTCAAGCATGTTACCATTTGGAGATCTGCCAGTTTTCTTAAACCTAACATCGAAATCATTCATCCAATACAACCAATAACAAGTAATCAACACATAATTAACATCTAGGTTTCATTAGATCCAAGCAAACACAAGATAGATCTAGCCTATCATGGTGGAATTAAGACAAGAACAAGATGTAGACAACCAACACATAGACATATTGATTGAATTAAAACAATACTTATCTCAATTACACATGAAAGGGATCAAGGGTTAAGAACCCTTGAAAAACCTGTAAAATTCGTACCAAGTTCGTACTTAGGGTTTCTCCAAAACTTCTCTCTTTTTAATGTGAAAATTAGAAAACTATATATAGGAAATAGGGTCTGACGGCGTCAAGACAAATCTTGTGACGCCGTCATCTCGCCGTCAAAATACTTCACGGACTGCCTTGATCTACTTTTGACGCCGTCATGTGTTACGTGTTTCCAGGCCGTCATGCATTTTACTCTTGACGCCCTACTTCGTGACGCCGTCAATTCTGTACTGGGTCATCATGGAAATTACACTTGACGCCGTCAGAAATTCCTTCTTGACGCCGTCACCTACTGTTCCCAGCAAGGAAAATTAAGACTTTGGCGTTTTCTTCACTTTTATGCTCCAAAAACGTCCGAATTGCTTCCTTTTCCAGATTTCACTCCCAAAGTACCTAAAATCACAAAAGGAACGATTTAGGGCAATATTTGATCAAATAAATTCAATTCCGGGCTTAAATGACCCCCTAAAATTGGTTCATTTTTTGCCTCATCACATAGCCTTTAGCTCCAGTGGGTGTGGCAACATAAGCCCTGGCGGCCTCCTGTCGGCGATTCTGTTGGTTGTGTTGATGGTTTCGGTTGTGCTGGTAATTCTGATTGTTGTTGCGGTTGTAGTTGTTATTGTTATTGTTGTTATGGGGAGGGTTGTTGTTGTGGGAGTTGTGGTTGTTTCTTCGATCATCAAATTTTCGTTTATGATTGTTGTTGCCATGGGTCTTATTGTGCTTGATCTCTCTTTCCAATAGTCTCTGAGCAATTTCCATAGCCTCTTCTAGTGTTTGAGATTTGGATGCAGTGACATCCCCTTCTATGCTCCTAGGCAGACCTTCCACATACTTTTCCAGTGTTTTCTCAAGGTCTACCAGCTCATCTTTTGAATTCCATATTGGCTTAATTTTGTGATTTTTCTACAAGCTTCCACAAGCCTTTGAACTGAGCTACAGGGAAGAAGCCTTCCCCTGCACCAGCAGACCTCCACCACACCACCAACTTTGGTGGTGGTTGTAGCCCACCTCAGTGGGACCCATTGCCAAATTTTTGCTTTTGACAACCCCCCTCCTACCAGGGTACAAGGGTTAACTCTTGGGTTGACCTAGTGATCAGTGGACCCCACCTAAATCACCACCATAAGTTTGTCCCCATTCTGTGATATTTTCAGTTTGCTTAAGTGCTTATTTGGACCTTAACAACTTATTTGTGATCAATTTTTGTTGTTTCTGACTTATTGAAGTTTTTTCAGCTTATTTGTACCCATTTCCACCATTGTGGACCCCACCTACACCCATTTGAGCTTATTTGCCAACACAGTCAACATAAGTCAACTGATAAGCCAAAGGGGGTGCTTATAACTTATAAATAAGCTATTTTCTAAATTGTCTTCACATAAGTTTTTCATTTTCAGTAGTAAAGTAAAGTTGTAAAAGAAAATCCAAGAAAAACCAAGTTTAAATTAAGTGATAGTTTCTATTTAATTCAATTTAATTTTAAATTTTCATTTTTAGATTTTTATTAAGTATTCAGTATTTTTATATTTTTATTAATTACCTCTTATATTAAAGTAAATTTAGTAATTTTTCTAGATTTTTATTCTGTCATTTAGTATTAATTAGATTTAATTTTAGTTTTCTTAATTATTAATTAATATTAAGTATTAAATAGCATATTTAGTTTTTATAAATCATAACCTTGTTTTTATATTTTTCCTAGCTCTAATATAGTATAATAGACTTTTAGAAAATACATCTTTAGTTTCTACTGTTCATTTTCCATTTTTCTTATTTTAATCATTTAAATTAGATTTAAAGTAATTAAAAGGTAATTAATTAGTGGAATAGTCTTAAATATAATTTTTAGAGATTTTTATAATTTTGTAGGATTCCTGTGATGGTTAAGTAATTTTATAAATTTTCTTATAATTTTCTAAGTTAATTTAGTATTAATAGTAATTAAAAGTAGTTTAATTAGTTTAATTAAGTTAACTAGTTTTTAATTAATAAAAAATCCATAAAAAGACAAAAATATTTATTTTTATTTTTTTATACTTACTTCAAGTTCTAATTTAGTTTTAGAAATTGTTTTTGCAAATTTTTAGTTTAATTTGTAACATTTGTAATTTTTAGTTAATTTAAATTAGGTTTTAATTTAGATTTTAAATAGTTTTATTAATTAAATAATATTTAAATAATATTTTAATCATTTTCATAATTTCATTTTCATTTTCAAATTTCTTTTTAATTTTAAGTTTCAAAAAGTTCAAAAGCACCTCCTGTAGTTTGTTAAATACCAAATCCTACTTTTTTCCTGTTACGTGATCCTAATTGTGAATTTGTGCATATATCTGAGTATCTGATTTTTGTGAATATTATATCTGTGTACCAGTACCAAAATAACAGTAGCAAAATCATTTCCACATCATCTGGGCTACTGTCCTCAGTGCCACTCACTCATAAACGATTTCAAACGACACCATTTCAATCTTGCTGGGACTTTAACGACCCGGGAAAACACTATACTATCACCGGAGTTTTGGAACGAGGCTGTCTTTGACTTATTGACCTTGGTCAATAATATCTGACTGCTTTGGGACCAATCAAAATTTGGCGCCGCTGCCGGGGAGGTTGTTGCGTGTTTTACAAAATCGTTTTAAGTTTAGTGGTTTCCAAAACCCTCCCTGTACAAATTTCACACAAATTTGTAAAAAGTTTTTGTAAAAACATTATCATATCAAAAAAGTTCATTAACGCTTTTCCTAAAGTGTTGAAAACACCAAAAAAATTAAAAACAACAAAACAAACTGTGAAGTTAAATTACTTCGTTTTCTTTAAGATTACAACCTGAAATAGTTGGTTTAAGGTAAGTTCTGACATTAAATTGCGAACTGAAGAGGAAACCTATTTACTTCCTCCCGCCAGCCTGCGAGTAATCTTAAAGGGACGATTTCGGTTAACGAATCAGTTCCAAAAATATTTCCCAAATTTTCTGCACACACACCCATAAGCCTAAAGCAGTTTTTCAAATTAATAAATACAAACCCATAATAAGTTCCCAAACTTAAGATTAAAACTTGCCTTTATATCCCTGTGAGTGGTGTACCTTTTCAAAGAAGCCATTCACTTGTGATTTCTGGTTTAAGTTCACTGTGGTTTTGCCTCGATCTTGTGTTGAAAAATTGTTTTTAGTGCATGCGCACTCGGTCACAAACAAAACGTAAAAATCAGAAAAACATACCCGAGCTACGTTCTGATACAGAAGAACCAAAAATCGAAATGGCCGCTGGGCCACCACCACCATTACCACCCCCTGACCCTCCCAGGGATGTGCCAGCTCCCGATCTCCGAACGATGGAGGAGCTGTGCCAGCCTACCATGCAAGGGCGGGGTGGGCCTATTGCACCACTCACTATTGGGGCTACGGACTTTGGCCTCAAGCATCACATGATCCAACAAGTCCAGAATTCGTGTCAATTTCACGGATTACCGGGTGACGACGCTCACAAGCATCTTGACAAATATCTTACGGTCACCCAAAGCATGAAACAGCATGGTGTCACCGATGATGCCCTCCGGCTGTACCTCTTCCCCTATTCTCTTACTCATCATGCCACTGCATGGTTTGACCGACTTCCAAAGAATTCTATTCGTACCTTTGACGAAATGGTAACCAAGTTTTTAGCAAAATATTTTCCACCATCCATGGTTACCAAGTTACGAAATGATATCAGCAACTTCCGGCAACGTCCCGATGAGTCTCTTTTTGAGGATTGGGAGCGTTATAAGCTAGCTATTGATCCGTGCCCTAACCACAATATGTTGCAAGTTACCATCATAGATACCTTCTATAATGGTCTGACATTGAGGCACCGGGATATTCTCAATGCTGCTGCTGGTGGGACCTTTATGAAAAGACGTCCCGAGGAGTGCTATGATTTAATCAAGAACATGACTGCCCACCATAACTTTTGGGATTCCTCTGCAGAGAGGGATGCGTCATGTAATTCAGTTACTCCTTCATCATCATCTCCTAAAATAATTGCTCTTACCAAAAAGATGGATGATATCTCTACGGCTGTGTTGAGAATGAACCAAACGATGCAAAATCAGGTTCAAAATCAACAAGTGAAAGCCGTGGCCCGAAGTTGTGAAACTTGTGGGGGCCCACATCTTTATTCCGAGTGTCCAGCTACTACTAACTTTCCTCAAGAGAACGTTTATGCTGCTAACGGTTCCTACAACACGGGGGGTAATTCTTACCAACCGCAAGGGGACCGTAATCTCCTAAGCTATCGTTCCAACAATTTTCTCGGACCTCCCGGTTTTAACCAAAATCAAAATTGTAACGCGAATCAGAATTTTAACCAAGGTCAAAACTCAAATTTCCAAAACCCGAACCAAAATCAAGGCCAGTTTAATCAAAACAATTTTCAAAATGGCAATCAAAACCAAGGTTTTCAAGGAAATTTTCAAAGAAACCAGAATCAAGGGAATTACAATCAGGGTAATTTCAACCATAGAAACAATTTTCAGGGTAACAACAATCAAAATCAAGGGAATTTTCAAAACAACCGTGTTCAAAATCAAAACGTTGTTCCACCCTCGTCTTCCTCCGATGAAGTGCTAAAACAATTCATGAAAGCACAAGAGGAAACGAATCGGTTATTGATCGGCAAGATCTCTGAACTTCAGAAGTCTTTAAATGATTGACCCTCGGGCTCGGGTACACTACCAAGCAACACGATCGCTAACCCGAGGGGCGATGTCAAAGCAATCACTACCCGAAGTGGGGTATCATACAATGGACCCGCGATTCTCTCTACCTTTTCTTCTCTTCCTAAGGTAGCGGAACGTGAACCTGAGGTTACCACGGACACGGTACTTCCTACTAATAACAGAGGTACCAACAACGTCCACCCTCAAGTTGTCCCGGTCCCGGCTCGTAAGCCGAAAGTTGTATTTGATCCTCCTGTGAGTTCTGATGAAATACCAAAGAATGATCCTAAGCCTTCTATTCCATATCCTTCACGTGTGAATGATCAAAAGAACCGCGAAAGAGCTAATCATCAGATGGAAAAATTTTATCAAATCTTCCAAGAATTACACTTCGATATTAGCTTCGCGGACGCTCTTCTTCTCATGCCTAAGTTTGCTTCGACAATCAAAAATCTGATAAGCAACAAAGAAAAACTCTGTGAGATGGCAAAAACTTCACTCAATGAACATTGCTCAGCAGTGCTCTTGAAAAAGCTTCCCGAAAAGCTTGGAGATCCCGGGAAATTTCTCATTCCATGTATTTTTCCTGGGATGGTTGAATGCTTTGCCTTGGCCGATCTTGGCGCAAGCATTAACCTGATGCCTTACACAGTCTGGAAAAGACTCTCACTTCCTGCTCTCACTCCGACCTGCATGACACTCGAACTTGCAGACCGTACTATATCCCGTCCTCTCGGCATTGCCGAAGATATCTTCGTGAAAGTAGGAAAATTCCATTTTCCAGCAGATTTCGTGATTGTTGATTTCGATGCTGACCCAAGAGTTCCTCTCATTCTTGGGAGGGGATTCTTAAGAACGGGTCGTGCTTTAATCGATGTATTCGAAGAAGAAATCACTCTACGTGTTGGTGGCGAAGCCATCACATTCAATCTTGATCAGACTTCAAGATACTCCTCCAACTATGACGTTGAAACGGTTAACCGAATTGATGTCATCGATGTTACGTCTGAGGAGTATTCTCAAGAGGTCCTTGGTTTCTCATCCAGTGGCAGTCTTTCTACTGACCCTATCATTTCCGACTCTTCCCCTTCCCTCACTCCGTTTGAGGGAAGTGACTTCCTTCTGGAAGAGGTCGAAGCTTTTCTTGCTCAAGATAGCTCAATCCCAAGTGGGGTTGATGAAAACTATCTTGACCCGGAGGGGGACATTCTTCTCCTTGAAAGATTGTTAAATGACGATCCTTCACCCTCTCCGTCTCCACAAATACTTCATAAAGCGGAAGTAAAAAATGTTGAAATAACTGAAGACTTTCCCGAGGTTGAGCTCAAGGACTTGCCTCCTCATCTAGAATATGCATTTCTGGAGGGTGATAATAAATTACCCGTCATTATTGCTAAAGACTTGAAAGATGAGGAAAAGGCTGCACTCCTAAAGGTTCTGAAGTCAAACAAGCAAGCAATTGCTTGGAAACTCTCCGACATTAAGGGCATAAGCCCGAACTTTTGTACTCATAAAATCTTAATGGAGGATGACTTTAAGCCAGCAGTGCAACATCAGAGAAGGGTAAATCCCAAAATCCACGAAGTTATCAAACAAGAAGTTCTTAAACTTCTTGATGCGGGATTGATTTACCCTATATCTGACAGTCCTTGGGTTAGCCCAATTCATTGTGTTCCCAAAAAGGGTGGCATTACCGTTGTCACCAACGAGGATAACGAGTTGATTCCGACTCGTTTGGTCACGGGTTGGCGTGTATGTATTGACTATCGAAAGTTGAATGAAGCCACCCGTAAAGACCATTTTCCTCTCCCTTTTATGGACCAAATGCTCGAAAGACTTGCGAGGAATGAATACTACTGCTTCCTCGATGGCTTCTCGGGTTACTTCCAAATCCCCATTGATCCCCAGGATCAAGAGAAGACTACCTTCACATGCCCCTACGGAACTTTTGCTTACAGACGTATGCCTTTCGGCTTATGTAATGCACCAGGCACGTTCCAGAGGTGCATGATGTCTATATTTTCCGACATGATCGGGAAAACTATGGAGGTGTTCATGGATGACTTTTCAGTCATCGGGGATTCATTCCAGACTTGTCTCTCCCACTTGGAACAAATGCTTAAACGTTGCAAAGAAACGAATTTGAGTCTCAACTGGGAGAAAAGCCACTTTATGGTCAAGGAGGGCATTGTCCTCGGCCATAAAATTTCAAAAGACGGGATTGAGGTTGACAGAGCTAAAATCGATGTCATTGCTAAATTACCTCATCCCACCACCGTTAAAGGTGTTAGGAGCTTTTTGGGTCATGCCGGCTTCTACCGTAGGTTTATCCAAGATTTTTCTAAGATTGCCCGGCCTATGACCCATCTCCTCGAGAAGGATGCTCCTTTCATCTTCTCTCCTGAGTGCATCGAAGCTTTTGAAACATTAAAGAAAAAGCTTACCGAGGCACCGATTCTTGTTGCCCCCGATTGGGACCTACCTTTTGAGCTTATGTGCGATGCTAGTGATTTTGCCATAGGTGCGGTCTTGGGGCAACGAAAAGCAAAATACTTTCAGCCAATACACTATGCAAGTAAAACTATGACCGAGGCTCAAGGTCATTACACCACCACTGAAAAAGAACTCCTAGCTGTGGTATATGCCTTTGAGAAATTTCGGCCATACTTGATCCTGACCAAATGCGTGGTGTATACGGATCACTCGGCTTTGAAGTACCTATTTGCAAAGCAAGATGCAAAGCCGAGGCTTCTCCGTTGGGTTCTCCTCCTTCAGGAATTTGATATCATTATCTGTGATAAAAAAGGAGCTGAGAACCTTGCTGCTGATCATCTCTCACGATTAGAAAACCCTCATCAAGATGTGTCCGAGAAACAGGAAATAAATGAAACATTTCCTCTCGAGACACTTAATGCGGTTGCTTTTTGTGGTGACTCTACTACCCCACGGTTTGCCGACTTTGCAAATTACCATGCGGGTAACTTCATCGTGAAGGGGTTGACGTCCCAACAGAAGAAAAAATTCTTCAAAGACGTTAAACATTACTTCTGGGACGACCCCTATCTCTTCAAAGTCTGTGCCGATCAAGTCATCAGGCGATGTGTATACGGACAGGAAGCCACTGATATTCTCAAGTCTTGCCACGCTGGACCCACCGGGGGTCACCATAGTCCTAACTACACCGCCAAAAAGGTGTTTGATTCCGGTTTCTATTGGCCCACGATCTATAAGGATGCCCACGAATTAGTCAAAGCTTGTGATGCTTGTCAGCGTCACGGGAATATTTCACAAAAGAACGAAATGCCACAAAATGCCATTCAAGTTTGTGAAATCTTTGACGTCTGGGGCATTGATTTTATGGGGCCATTCCCATCTTCTCGTGGAAACAAGTATATTCTCGTGGCTGTTGACTATTTGTCAAAATGGGTTGAGGCTAAGGCCTTACCCACTAACGATGCCCGAGTTGTTGTGAAATTTCTGAAATCCCTCTTTGCTCGTTTTGGAACTCCGCGTGCCATCATTAGTGATCGCGGTACTCACTTTTGCAATGATCAATTTGCAAAAGTCATGCTTAAGAACGGTGTTACTCATCGTCTTTCTACCGCGTATCACCCACAAACAAGTGGCAGGTGGAGGTTTCCAACCGTGGTATAAAAAGGATTCTTGAGAGGACAGTAGGTGAAAACCGTGCTTCCTGATCGGATAAACTAGATGATGCACTCTGGGCCTTCTGTACAGCTTACAAAACACCCATCGGGTGTACTCCATACAAGATTGTATACGGGAAGGCGTGTCATTTACCAATCGAGCTCGAGCACAAAGCTTACTGGGCCTTGAAACATGCAAACTACGACCTTCATAAAGCGGGTGATCACCGTAAGGTTCAAATCAATGAATTAAATGAACTTCGTGATCAAGCCTACGAGAACTCTTTGATCTACAAAGAAAAGACAAAGAAGATTCACGACTCTAAGATTAAGAACCGCGTTTTCAACATTGGTGACAGAGTCCTTCTTTTCAACTCAAGATTAAAGATCTTCTCGGGAAAATTAAAAACCCGATGGACTGGACCATTCACTATTGCTAAAGTATATCCAGACGGGACTGTTGAGTTATCTCAACCCGAAAGTCCCAACTTCAAAGTGAATGGTCATAGATTGAAACATTATTTTGGAGAGGACATACCACCCATGGTTGTCCCGGATCTCCAAACTTTCCCCATGGACCAATGAATTCGGGGATCGAGTCAAGCTAGTGACTCGGTGAACAAAAATTAGCAACATATATGGGTTTTCACCCGTATTTCTGACTTCTTTCTACTTTCTACCACCCTAGTGTGGGGGAGTGGCCGTCCCCCACCTTTTGAAAAGTAAATATGTATATAAGTTTCTTTAAAAAAAAAAAAAAAAAAAAAAAAAAAAAAAAAAAAGTGATTGTATGTACAGATAAATAAAGTGAAAAATAAATTCGATATTTCCACAGTAAGATTCGAATTTTAGCTTTTTCCGTTCAGAGATTCGGCATAATAGCCGGGACTTTGAATATTGAGGACAATATTCAATTCTAGTGTGGGGGGGGGGGGGGGAATTCTTACGAATTTTATCACAAAACTTTCTAAGTACCCCCATTTTTAGGCCTAAATTTTTCAAAATTTTTCACTTTATTTCAAAATTTTTGTGGTAATCAGTCTGCCAAAGTCTAAATGACAAATGGATTGGCTAGTCCAGGAGCAAACGGCTCTTGGTAAAGACATCTCAAACCCGTTGATGGCTTGCAATTTGCCAAAAATTGTATGGTTCCTCAACTTCCCATATCCTCATAAGCAAATGAGTTGGCTAGCCCGCAAGATTATGGCTTGTGGTAAAGGCCGTGGAAAATCCATAATTCGTAATCAGCTCGCCAAGATGTTGACTTAGTCAATCAAGATGCTGGCTAGTCCAGAAGCAAACGGCTTTTGGTAAAGACTAATCAAATCCGTTGACAGCTGGTGGTTTGCTCAAAATCACACGGTTATCAGGTGTGCCACAGTTCTTACACCTGGCTACTCCAGAAGTGATGGCTTTTGGTAAAGAGATTCTCAAATCCATCAAGTTTTTCTCAAAAGATTGCTAGGGACTAGCAATGTTTTAGTGTGGGGGATTGATGAGTGTGTAAATACTCATCATTTTTACCATTTCTGAGCTGCCAAAACATCTAAAAACACTCAATATTGAATCAAAATAGTGAAAATATCCCAGGAAAGTGTTTTACATGTTTCAAATGCAAAAATATAAAAAACAGATGAAAAACGCACAAAGTTTGCAAAATTGGCAGTTTCAGTCCCTCAACTTTCAAAAGTTATCAAATCTAGTCCTTGGTCATTCTAAAAACTTGAAAAAGTCACCAAAGGTCCTTATAAATTAAAAAGTTACATAATTAGTCCTTTGGTGAAAAGTTTCACAAAATGTCAAGTTTAGTCCCTGAACTTTGAAAATTGTCAAAAATGGTCCCTGGGATATGAAAAACTTTGAGAAAAACAAATTTTGTCCTTGCACTAACCTTTTATGACAGGATTGGTCCTTGGTGAAAAGTTTGGTGAAAATTACACAAATGGTCCCTGAAGTTTGAAAGATTGACGGTTTCAGTCCCTGGTAAAAATAAATTGGAAAAATCATCAAAGGACCTTATACTATTCATGGATTGGCAAATTACACCCTTGGAAACAAAATGGAAACATGCCAAATCCCACCCCACAACTTTCGTAAAATTACAAAAAAGGTCCTTGTGTAAACCAAAACCAAACCGGATCCTATATTAATAATTCTACCCAATCCCCTAAACCCAATCCAAACCTAAAAGCCCACCCTTCCTATTTTGAGCCCAAAAGCAACACAGCCCACCAAAGCCCCCCAAAGTAATACACCAGGGTCAAACCTTTGACCCCGGTCAAATACCAGTCAAACAACACCAAACCGCCAAACCACCTCCTTCTCCCCTGGTATTGCCCACCACCACCACCACTTGCAGGTCCCATCACACCCCATCACAAGCCACCGCCCAAACCCACTATACCTAACTATCACACCACATTAAATGCACCCCCTTGTCTGAACAGTCCAAAACCCACACCTCATATTTTTCCCGCCAAAATATGTGGCATGTGATTAGGATGATTCAGAGCCAATCAACGGCCAAGATTGATTGGGAAATGCTCAGAGAGGCTCAAGAAACCCTAATGGATGGCTATAAAAGGCAGATGAAGCAAGGATTAGTGGTAGTAGTTAATTAATAGTTTTTAGTGTCATTTTTAAAATTAAGCTTTCATTTTCAGTGTAACTTTCCATTTTAAGCTTTGTAGCAGTTATTCCATGTACTCTTAATCTTTTCAAGTAATAAAATCAAGGTTTCAATTCTGTCTTTTGTAATTTCAATTTTCTAAATTTAAGGATTTCTAAATAAGCTTAGTTGTGAAATATCATGGACTGAATTAGCTTCACTTAAGTTCCAATAAGCTTGTTAAAGCTTTTAGAGACTCTAAAATCCAGTTATCCTAGAAAAAACAAAAAAAAAACTAAAAAAGTCAATAAAAGTCAATTGTGGTGTTTAGTTCTTGTTTTCAGGTTTGGAGAATCATTGAAGAGCAAAGCTTGGATTGGATTAAGCCTATTTAAAGATAGGCTTCTATGGAGAAGCCCCTTGTTCAAGCTAGGGGTTTATTGTAAGCTTTTACTCATTTGATAATTCCTCTAAAAATTTAGTTAACAATAGCTTTTGATTTGCTTGTTTACTTAGTGCATTTCTGTGTTTGATTCTGTCTTTTGTTTGTTAGCTAAGTAATTTTGAGCTTAAAATTTATAGCTTGTTTGTTAAAATAATTAGTTACTAAAAATTGTAGGTTTAACTGTCAATTTAGATTAATAGTAAAACTTGTGTAACTATAGTGGTAATCTGTTCCTAAGTACTTAGATAAGCTCACCTAGTCATAATTAGTAAGTTTGGATCAAGTTTATGCACCTTAGTAAGCCCTTGCTTTGAAAACCTCAAAACAGTCCAACATTAGGGGTGTTTGGATTAGCCTGATTGGTTGTGTTGTTGTTGACCTCAGAAGATAAACATAGCTCAAACAGCTTTCCTTAGGTGTCATTTGGTAATATAGACCATAAAAACCAGCTTTGTTTCACAAAAAAAGTCAACATCTCACAGATTTACCCTTCACAGTTAACTGTGAAGGTTTTGGGTGTCTAAATCCATCTCATTAGTTACATTAGTTGTTAGTATAGAGTAAACTAGGTTAAATATATCTTATAACACCATTTTTAATCAGTAGGGATCATTAGAACTTCATCTAAGTCAAAGCTTGTGTTTTCATCAAAAAGTCAAATTGCTCATTCTCAGATTTTTGCAAAAATTCCAAGATTAATTCTGATTTTTGTGTTTGGATTTGGACTTCAAAATTTTCACAAGTTATTCTCTACCAGCTCATCTTTTGAATTCCATATTGGCTTAATTTTGTGATTTTTCTACAAGCTTCCACAAGCCTTTGAACTGAGCTGCAGGGAAGAAACCTTCCCCTGCACCAGCAGACCTCCACCACACCACCAACTTTGGTGGTGGTTGTAGCCCACCTCAGTGGGACCCATTGCCAAATTTTTGCTTTTGACAACCCCCTCCTACCAGGGTACAAGGGTTAACTCTTGGGTTGACCTAGTGATCAGTGGACCCCACCTAAATCACCACCATAAGTTTGTCCCCATTCTGTGAGATTTTCAGTTTGCTTAAGTGCTTATTTGGATCTTAACAGCTTATTTGTGATCAATTTTTGTTGTTTCTGGCTTATTGAAGTTTGTTGAGCTTATTTGTACCCATTTCCACCATTGTGGACCTCACCTACACCCATTTGAGCTTATTTGCCCACACATTCAACATAAGTCAACTGATAAGCCAAAGGGGGTGCTTATAACTTATAAATAAGCTATTTTCTAAATTGTCTTCACAAAAGTTTTTCATTTTCAGTAGTAAAGTAAAGTTGTAAAAGAAAATCCAAGAAAAACCAAGTTTAAATTAAGTGATAGTTTCTATTTAATTTAATTTAATTTTAAATTTTCATTTTAAGATTTTTATTAAGTATTCAGTATTTTTATATTTTTATTAATTACCTCTTATATTAAAGTAAATTTAGTAATTTTTATAGATTTTTATTCTGTCATTTAGTATTAATTAGATTTAATTTTAGTTTTTTTAATTATTAATTAATATTAAGTATTAAATAGCATATTTAGTTTTCATAAATCATAACCTTGTTTTTATATTTTCCTAGCTCTAATATAGTATAATAGACTTTTAAAAAATACATCTTTAGTTTCTACTGTTCATTTTCCATTTTTCTTATTTTAATCATTTAAATTAGATTTAAAGTAATTAAAAGGTAATTAATTAGTGGAATAGTCTTAAATATAATTTTTAGAGGTTTTTATAATTTTGTAGGATTCCTGTGATGGTTAAGTAATTTTATAAATTTTCTTATAATTTTCTAAGTTAATTTAGTATTAATAGTAATTAAAAGTAGTTTAATTAGTTTAATTAAGTTAACTAGTTTTTAATTAATAAAAAATCCATAAAAAGACAAAAATATTTATTTTTATTTTTTATACTTTCTTCAAGTTCTAATTTAAGTTTAGAAATTGTTTTTGCAAATTTTTAGTTTAATTTGTAACATTTGTAATTTTTAGTTAATTTAAATTAGGTTTTAATTTAGATTTTAAATAGTTTTATTAATTAAATAATATTTTAATCATTTTCATAATTTCATTTTCATTTTCAAATTTCTTTTTAATTTTAAGTTTCAAAAAGTTCAAAAGCACCCCCTGTAGTTTGCTAAATACCAAATCCCACTTTTTTCCTGTTACGTGATCCTAATTGTGAATTTGTGCATATATCTGAGTATCTGATTTTTGGGAATATTATATCTGTGTACCAGTACTAAAATAACAGTAGCAAAATCATTTCCACATCATTTGGGCTACTGTCCTCAGTGCCACTCACTCATAAACGATTTCAAACGACACCATTTCAATCTCGCTGGGACTTTAACGACCCGGGAAAACACTATACTATCACCGGAGTATTGGAACGAGGCTGTCTTTGACTTATTGACTTTGGTCAATAATATCTGACTGCTTTGGGACCAATCAGTAGGTAGCATGTAAGGATGAGGCAGAGGCAATGGAGATGTCGGTGAAGCTAGTGGTGATGGCGAGGATGGTGGTGATGGAGAAAGAGGTAGGGGTGGTGCTACAACAGCAGGTGGGGCACGTGCTTGTTTACGAGCAGTGAAACGGTAGGTAGGTCCATCTGGATGGTACTTGAACCTTTTTCCAAAAGGCTCAGGCTCAAAAGGCTCAAGGACACGTACACGCTTGCGCCGGCGAGCCGGGGCAGGAGGTGGTGGGGGCAGAGTGGATGCAGCAGTATCATCAGTATCAGAGTCGGATGACTCACTGTCAGCATCTGATCCAGAATGATGACTAGGAAGTGGGGTGGGGCAATCGTCAGCTGCCAAGAACTGTTGAGACTGAAGGTACTGGTCCTGGAGGTACTGATCATAGGTCATGGGTCCAATGAGGGGACGGTAAATTGGTCCATCAGCAAATGAGTCATGGGGTGTTGGAGCGACTTCACCCTCCTCGAAGGGCTCCGTCTCTCCGGAAGCATTCCCGGATGAGACATCAGAGGGGACAGCGGGGGAAACAGGTAGGGTAACATCGGATAGGATGATGGTAGGGATATGGGGTGATGCCAGAGGTGCGTCGTCACTGTCAGACAAGATAATGACTGGGGGTGACATGGTACTGTAACATCCCAAAAATAAAATAAGGTAAAATAAGCCCAAAAATAAAGTAAAATGAGCCTTTTAGTATAAATAATGTTAAGCATTTACTAGTCATGGTGTTTATAACTTATGCATCATCTGCTAAGCAAATCTCTATGCATGATATCTAAAATTGGTGCATCATCTGCTAAGCAAATCTCAATGCATTATATTTGTAAAGTGTGGGCACGGAGGGCATAAGGTAGTAAGATGTAAAATAGTTTATTTTGAAATGTGTTATAGTCCAGTGTTTTGAAAATACACTTGGTTCTCTATAACCAATTAACCATAGCTCTGATACCAATCTGTAACACCCCGAAAATCGAACTGAGGCAGCGGAAGTCTAATCGGGGTATTACTTCATAGAAACATTGCCATAATCATAGAAAACGACATAAAAGAGTCGTTTTGAGAAAATTTTGTTGTCGTTCATCAAACATGAAATCAGAGTAGTGATGCGTAGGGATTGCACCAGGCTTTACCTCTCAAGGGATCTTGAGAAGCTTACAACCCCCACCAGGCAGTGTACCTGATCGTTGTAGTATAGTATAGTGACAAGTACCGGGGGATTGATCGTTCAGCTAGGAATAGTGTCGCTAGGATTAGAAAACCTAAATACTAGTTCTAAAGATGAGGGATGATTATTTTTGTATTTTTATATTTTTTAGACAGCAAGTAAAAATCTCGGGTTTTAAGGATTTGGGCGGAATTAGTTGCTAGTCAACTAACCCAATACTAAAGATGCAATCAAAATAAAATACTAGAAATGAAAATAAACTAAATTAACTAAGGTTGTGAGCAATAAGTGGAGAAAATGTGTTTACTTAGATTTCACTACTCCCTAGATATCTTTTACACGTTAATTACTTGTTATAGTTGCGTGGATGACGGATTGTATTCCTTAATACCATTCATGGGGTGGCGAACTTAATTCCCCAATCCTATGAGTGCCTAATTCACTCCTATGTCGAGCCGGCTAAGAAGCTCCTAACATGGGATCATTAGAATTTACTCATGCATTAAATACAACCAATAAAACCTAGTGCACGTCAGTTCATGTTTCCTAAGACGTTCAAGCATGTTACCATTTGGAGATCTGCCAGTTTTCTTAAGCCTAACATTGAATTTATTCATCCAATACAACCATAAACAGGTAATCAACACATAATTAACATCTAGGTTTCATTAGATCCAAGCAAACACAAGATAGATCTAGCCTAGCATGGTAGAATTAAGACAAGAACAAGATATAGACAACCAACACATAGACATATTGATTGAATTAAAAGAATACTTATCTCAATTACACATGAAAGGTATCAAGGGCTAAGAACCCTTGAAAAACCTGTAAAATTCGTACCAAGTTCGTACTTAGGGTTTCTCCAAAACTTCTCTCCTCTTAATGTGAAAATTAGAAAACTATATATAGGAAATAGGGTCTGACGGCGTCAAGACAAATCTTGTGACGCCGTCATCTCGCCGCCAAAATACTTCTCGGACTGCCTTGATCTACTTTTGACGCCATCATGTGTTAGCATTTTCCAGGCCGTCATGCATTTTACTCTTGACGCCCTATCTTGTGACGCCGTCAATTCTGTACTGGGTCGTCATGGAAATTACTCTTGACGCCGTTAGAAATTCCTTCATGACGCCGTCACCTACTGTTCCCAGCAAGGAAAATTAAGACTTTGGCGTTTTCTTCACTTTTATGCTCCAAAAACGTCCGAATTGCTTCCTTTTCCAGATTTCACTCCCAAAGTACCTAAAATCACAAAAGGAACAATTTAGGGCAATATTTGATTCGCTCGGTATGGATAATAAGGTGGCCTGGTTAGATCTTCCTCCAAGAAAATGAACAATCAAAGCTTCCCTTACAGAATATAAATCATCTTCTTGTCATACATAACCTGTAAATCCTGAGAAAATAGACAAGACAACCTCGCATAAAATCGGCGGCAACCTATATAAGTTACTAAATCCTAGAAAACAAAATAAGATATAATGCTTGTGGAATGAAGTTCGCAGATTTCCTAGAGATTATAAAACTTAATAATTCACAAAAACCATAAGACTCCGTTAGAAAAACAAAACTTGTAAACTTTCCAGATTTTTTACACGTGACGCCGTCAAGAGTTAACTCATGACGCCGTCAGAAGTGACCTGCAGAAATTCTTATGTTAAGTTTCCGGAAAATTTCTGGAAAAACTTGGTCCTGCTTCCTGGAAAATCCTGCAAAACTTCATTATGACTCAATACAAGCATTTGACTCTAACAAATACGAATATACATGTTCATTTAATATTGTGGAGAATCATGATCGGTTTGTTTCTTAAAAACATATTTGGGGTTTCCCCTTACACTTATCTTTTGCAAAAATACTTTTAGGTGGAGTTAAGACTAGACCAAAACAACAAAGTAAAGTATTTCCACTATTTAATTGAGAAACATGATCTACCAACAATAAAAATAAAGCATGCATACGAAAGCAAATAACAAACAAACAAAATAAAATCACACAAAACATGGGTTGCCTCCCAAGAAGTGCTTGTTTTTGTTCGAGTCACGAGCCTGACTCTACCCTTATTTAACGGAAATAGGGGAGGTTTTCCCTACACTTAGGATTAAGTGTGGGTGAAAGTAGCGATACACACCCTTAGGGTGAAAATATGCCACGTGAGGAAAGAGTGATGGATGAATTGTATGCTCAAAGATGCGGGATCCTATTATCATAACCTTACCTAATTCAATTGGGTTAGTGGGTGAATTAAGATTTTCTCTTAGAAAGGGATCATCTTCTATCAATTTCGAGAGACTCCTAGTTGGGAATCCATCTTGACCTAATAAACCCGATTTAAACCCATAATGTTTCTTGTGATCAATTATAAATGGGTGATGTAAGCATGTAAGGTCATTTTCCACTCCTATATTGGCTTCCTCTCTACAAGACTTAGAGTCCACTACCTTTATCCCAAGACTGCCCGGACTACATGGTTTGATGGGTGGATCGGGACCTATTTTAATTCCTAAATTTTCATCCAAGGATGGAAGATTAGGTAACGGTTTTGGTTGAGGCTCCGGTTCATCAAAACTATGAACTTCCCTAGAACTAAGAGTAAGGTTATCATTATAAGTATTCAAACCTATATCCTCTAGTTGTGTTTGGTTCAAAGGTTCTACCTCTATTGGGGTTCCTATAGTCTCTTCTACTTCTTCCGGGTAAGTTACGGGCGGTGTGTATACCTCAAATGATGGTAGGACTTGTGGGGTAATTAGTGAGCTTACGTTATTTACTTCATCATTCCCTATGTCACGATCACCTATATCCTCAACATGTGTTTTATTATAATCTAACCCAAACATTTTCCCAAGTATCTCGCGTGCTTCTCTAGGCATCTCAACTTCTATATCCGAATCATAAGGATCATCCTCAATATTCTGACTGCTATATACAAATTGCCCAAAAGATTCATCATCTGTTTCTTGAGATTCATCATCATCGATCATAAAGCCTAGGTCTTTTTGATCAATGTGATCATGTTCGGCTAAATCCTCCATCACATCAAGGTCACCTATGTGTTCATCCTGTATTATGGTAGGGCCTAACCATGACATGCAGCTAGGTGGCTCATACGAAACTATCCTAGGTGAAGGCTCATATGGTGCATAGGTTTCACTAAGTGAGGCATTTTGAGGGGTTGGTGGAGCTCCTAAGGTGAATTCTTTAAAAGTCTTATGCGCTTGGCCTCTTTTCTCAAGGTACTCAATAAAATCAATATAAGATCCTGTCCGCCTCATTTCATTCGTCCATCTTGGTATATCCAAACTGGTGTAATTATATTTTTTCTGGTAAAACTCTAGTGTCGGACTTGGTGGATTCGCGTTCTCCGTAATGGCAAACGGAATAGTCAATGAACTTAATTTACTAACAAAGGCACAAAGAAAAAGATAGACTAAAGAAAACCTAAAAATAAAAATAAAATCTTACTAGAAAGGAATCTAGCAAATAGACCTAATAAAAAGAGATTCTAACCTAGACAATAACTATTCCCCGGGCAGCGGCGCCAAAAACTTGATACGTGGGGATTGCACCAGGCTTTACCTCTCAAGGGATCTTGAGAAGCTTACAACCCCTACCAGGCAGTGTACCTGATCGTTGTAGTATAGTATAGTGACAAGTACCGGGGGATTGATCGTTCAGCTAGGAATAGTGTCGCTAGGATTAGAAAACCTAAATACTAGTTCTAAAGATGAGGGAGGATTATTTTTGTATTTTTATATTTTTTAGAAAGCAAGTAAATATCTCGGGTTTGAAGGATTTGGGCGGAATTAGTTGCTAGTCAACTAACCCAATACTAAAGATGTAATCAAAATAAAATACTAGAAATGAAAATAAACTAAATTAGCTAAGGTTGTGAGCAATAAGCGGAGAAAATGTGTTTACTTAGATTTCACTACTCCCTAGATATCTTTTACACGTTAATTACTTGTTATAGTTGCGTGGATGACGGATTGTATTCCTTAATACCATTCATGGGATGGCGCACTTAATTCCCCAATCCTATGAGTGCCTACTTCACTCCTATGTCGAGCCGGCTAAGAAGCTCCTAACATGGGATCATTAGAATTTACTCATGCATTAAATACAACCAATAAAACCTAGTGCACGTCAGTTCATGTTTCCTAAGACGTTCAAGCATGTTACCATTTGGAGATCTGCCAGTTTTCTTAAGCCTAACATCGAATTCATTCATCCAATACAACCATAAATAAGTAATCAACACATAATTAACATCTAGGTTTCATTAGATCCAAGCAAACACAAGATAGATCTAGCCTAGCATGGTAGAATTAAGACAAGAACAAGATATAGACAACCAACACATAGACATATTGATTGAATTAAAAGAATACTTATCTCAATTACACATGAAAAGTATCAAGGGCTAAGAACCCTTGAAAAACCTGTAAAATTCGTACCAAGTTCGTACTTAGGGTTTCTCCAAAACTTCTCTCCTCTTAATTTGAAAATTAGAAAACTATAAATAGGAAATAGGGTCTGGCGGCGTCAAGACAAATCTTGTGACGCCGTCATCTCGCCGCCAAAATACTTCTCGGACTGCCTTGATCTACTTTTGACGCCGTCATGTGTTAGCATTTTCCAGGCCGTCATGCATTTTACTCTTGACGCCCTATCTTGTGACGCCGTCAATTCTGTACTGGGTCGTCATGGAAATTACTCTTGACGCCGTCAAAAATTCCTTCTTGACGCCGTCACCTACTGTTCCCATCAAGGAAAATTAAGACTTTGGCGTTTTCTTCACTTTTATGCTCCAAAAACGTCCGAATTGCTTCCTTTTCCAGATTTCACTCCCAAAGTACCTAAAATCACAAAAGGAACGATTTAGGGCAATATTTGATCAAATAAAGTTAATTCCGGGCTTAAATGACCCCCTAAAAGTGGTTCATTTTTCACCTCATCAAGTAGCCACAACGGGTTTAATGAGTTTAGAAATACACAAGGAAAATGTCTTGAATAAAAGTGAAGGAGGAGGGAGACGTACCCAAAAGAAGGAAGAAGGAAAAGAAAACAATTTATATTTTTGGGAAAAGAAAAAGAGTGGGGCGGTGGGGATTAAAAGAAAAAGGGGGGTGTATTATTATTATTATTATTATTATACCGGGTATTTCACGTCCCGTTGAGCTAAAGTGTAAACACGGTGCCTTGGTTTAATAAATACGAGAATTATATTTCTGGAAACGGTTTTTACAAAAGTAACATAAAAAGAAAATTGTCAACTCCAAAAATAGTTATATAATTTATGCCCTTACTAATATAGTGTCGGTACGCGCGCGGTTTCAGTAACTTGAATTATGAGTTTTGTCACATTGGTTGATCAAGAATATAATTCATTGCTTTATAGATAAATTAAATGCAAGGAAAATAAATTTTGATACTGATCAAGATAGTTGATATAACATTTGAAATTTGATAATTCAGGTTCACAGCAATTTAAATAATTGGTAAAATCACGGGTTGCTAGAAACAATGACAAGTTATCTGGGGCTTCATAAATTCGATAAAACAAAGAGTGTGTTTGATAACACTGGGCTGCAAATGTAGGCAAAGTTCCGAATTTGGCAGGCCCGATGTGTGATTCAAGACTCGAAGCTTATTTTTGCTACTTGTATTATTATCAACAGTAGCTATATGAGATTTCTGAATCTAGTGTGAGATTCTTGCATCCAAACTTGACTTATTACACCTAATAAGGTTGAAAAGATGTGTTGGTAAGCAGCTTTTGGATCCATCTGGAACTTACC
This sequence comes from Artemisia argyi, assembly GCA_030686995.1. Classification (NCBI taxonomy): domain Eukaryota; kingdom Viridiplantae; phylum Streptophyta; class Magnoliopsida; order Asterales; family Asteraceae; genus Artemisia; species Artemisia argyi. The sequence goes on along the minus strand of CM060708.1, from coordinate 133,715,152 downwards.
TCTTTCATCGCAGTAAACAAACTTTTAACCATATACTCGTATTTAAAAACTAAACATGGTTAAAGGTTTAGTATATATCATACAGTTTCACAACAAAACACAATAATGACCGACACGCGTGTGCTTGCCACCAACACTAACATTTTAATATTTTCTCGAGATTCTCATCAACAACAACCCTTCTCCAATAGGCAACAAATGACTATTTGTTTTGCTCCAACGCCACGAATCCTTCCAATGTGCGTTATATCCCAACACAATCATACTCTTTTCCCTTCCATTCCCCAGTATGGAACCTAAAATCTGTTCATGATTCTCAAGGTTACAGTAGATAACCAGAAGATCAGCATTTCTGTAGCTATTTAGCAACAGAGTTTGTGCATCTCCTACAAGGAACTCAATTCGACTAGCGTCTGACCCAAGTGCTTGGTGAGATACTTCCATTTGGGTTTTTAGGGCATATGAGCGTTTGACAGACCAGAAACGGGGACATGAACGACATTAAGGAATGTTGCATCAAGTTGGCTGCTTTAAGCAAAGGGTCTACGATAACATCTTGTGCTGTGATCTTTTGAGATGTGGAAATAAATGATCATTCAGCAATTTCATTAACTGAACAATAATCTGGTGCTGTATTAAATATGTTGAAACGCTAATATTTTGAATATTATCTTTCTTTCTTACATGTTCTGTTTTGATCTGGCATCATGTTTACCCAATCACTCAAAAGAAAACTTTATGTAACAACAATCTTACAAACCACTGAAACTTCAAGTTTGGAGAAACTTAAGTGGAACTTACAAATCGAGTACAACTATTTCAAAGATAGAATTATGAAATTATCTAATTTACGATGATACTCTAATAATAGACTTATTACAAACTTTGAAGCAATGTGATTGCACCCACCCTTGACTCTGTTGCACACACAGGAGCAATGTGATTGCATTCGCTCCGACTATGTTACATGCACACAGGAGCACGTAAATCTTAATGCAACTGGACCATTAATCTCATGACGACAACATTCTGCCATGTAAGCATGGAAAACACTTGTACAATGATTCTCAAATAAAAACCCTCACAAGCACACTGTGAAATCTACTACCACCTGTAAAAGCTAGATTTATGGATTTTGTCTATGGGCCAAACAAATTTCAACCGAAGAATGGATCTGTAGTTTTTCTTAATGTTAAGACTACTAACTACTAGGATAAAATCATCAAAAACTAAGTAACAAGCTAAATCATAAATATAAAGATACAGTAGAAAACATACCCATGAGTAGAGTGTTACATGATTAGTTAACTTAGACCTAGCCCAATTATGGGTTATGGTCCATTAGGTTTAGGGCTAGTGTGTCTCTAAGCTACGTTTCATTATAAATAGAGATGCAAATGTATGACAACACATTACACAATGAATGATACAACTCATTTATACTATTTTTTAGAGTTTTAAAGCTTAAAATCATGTCATTAGTGTTAGCAATCATATCAAAGAAATCAACAATGACAAGTTATCTGTGGCTTCATATATTCGATAAAACAAAGAGTGTGTTTGATAATACTGGGCTGCAAATGTAGGCAAAGTTCTGAATTTGGCAGGCCCGATGTGTGATTCAAGACTCGAAGCTTATTTTTGCTACTTGTATTATTATCAACAGTAGCTAAATGAGATTTCTGAATCTAGTGTGAGATTCTTGCATCAAAACTTGACTTATTACACCTAATAAGGTAAATTTTGCTACTAGTATTATTATCAAAAAAAGTTGTCTAGCTTTCCAGAACACGACCGGCCAAGAACTATACCTAAGAAGGTAAATTTTGTTACTAGTTTCTATTTAGCAAAACCACAAAGCAAGCCAGATGCTACGTTGCATGTTTGATCAAGCGCAAAAAACTGGTTTTAACTCACTTCTTATGACATCAAGATACATTTTTTGTGTGTACATTAATAATAAACCTACTTTGTGTTACTGGCTCATTCAAAGTATGCTGTATGTAACAAAGGTGGACTGATAATTCATCTAAGGTCTATACACATCAAAATCTTTGTTTGTTGTTACTGGCTCATTCAAAGTATGATGTTTTTTTTTATTATCGATGTGTCACAGTGGATAAGAAAGATGCGCAAAAAAGAAAGAAAGAAAAGCATTTCACTTACTTGAGTAAGTCGAGAAGATTTGGAAGCCATACAAACCTTATATATATATAGGGCATGCACAACAAATTAAGATCCCCAAGATACAATCCAAAAATTGGCATGAATGACATGATTTGTTATGATAACCTCACTTGCCCATGTAAGCATCGCACATTTCAATGTTGTTGATAATAGGAGCAATGTGTTAAATTTCGGCAAGATAATAGGCGCATGTCTTTTCTCCCTTTTTCACTTTCTTTTCTTTAATCGGAATCTGACATATCAGAATCTGACATACGAGCCATAATATTCCCATCAAGAAGAATCTTTCTGTATGTCTTCAGGTCCATAAAATCTTCACACTCAGAATATAAATCAAATTTAACAGGCTCAGTATGTAATACGCATTCAATCTGTTCTAGTCTTTTTTCAATATCTCCCTTTAGATCAACATTTACGCACGATCGCAGGTCTAGTACTTTAAGACATGGGCACCCATCAAGAATCGCCCGCACCCCAGTATTAGATAATCCGTAGTTCAAGTTTATTTCAAGATGCCTAAGCTCCCGTAGGTTTTGACTAATAGCTATGATCTCCTCATCACCAAGGGCGGTGCAATGATTAATCCTAAGTGTTTTAAGTTCTGGGCAATAACTACCCAATGGTTGATCTACTTGTGATTTGTGTGCATGATAAAGGCTCAGTTCTTCCAATTTGGGAAGCTTCTTCAATGCTTTACTCAAGCTTCCGACGGAATATTCGGGATATACAATTTCGAGACGGCTAAGCTTAGGTGATCTGTCAAAAGGAACATAAACGTTTAAAAACAGGTAGTAGTTTCATGTATCCCCTTACTTATAATGAACTGGAGCCATAGTTTCAAGCAACAAACAAAACAAACGGATCATCATTTTCCAGTAAGGGAATCACCCCGGCATTAACTGAAGTTATAATGCAAAAAAGATGGATATAGAAATAATTAACACAACATATTCTATATGCATTTTAACAAACTTAAAAGTCCTTTAGGGGTTAAGAACTTACTTAACTTCAATGCTTAAGAAATTTAAATTATTCCACATATAAATAGACATAAGGAATATAATGGACTGGAATTGTAAAGGTTGATACATTAACATTCCATATTGCTCATTAGATTTTCATGAGATCAATCAAAAGTTTTTTTAGCATGTTTCTGGAAAAATATAATCTTGATCGTAACTAGCTACAATAATCTCAAAACAAGATCGTAGCATTGTTGTCATAGCCTATAACTTCCACAAAAAATCACTAGCCTATAACATAGTTGCTTTTAGAGCGATCTACATAAATGCTCCTTGTGGTTTGCTGAAAATTAAGGATATCTAAAAACATTGTTTACTGTCATATGTGGTTCCTCTCCTTTTACCCTTTAGGGACCAAAAGCAAAATTATCCCATACTTGAGACCAAAAGTAAAATTTATTACATACTTGAGGGACCACATGCGAAAGCAAACAGTTTTTCGAGTGACCAATTTCGTAATGTTCACAAGGACCGTTACTATAGGTTTACATATAAGTTATATGACAAAAAATCAATTATGATAAGCTACATACATACCTATCAGCGACATACTCAAGTAGCTCATCGTCACAGAAGCCTATCATAGTGATATCAACCAATTGGCCCTGGCTTCTATCCACAACATTCTTACACATCTTGCGGGCTGTTATTTCATCCATAGGCAAACCAGACGGCCAATGATAAGGCCGACTATCTGAACATAACTCACTGTCCATATAAATGACCCTCCACATAGATGGATCCTTGCAGATTTGACGCCAATCTCTGCACACTTTCTGGACATTTCCTAATTTTTCAATAGCAAAAACTCTAGAGAGTATATTCACCTTTAAACCCAATGAAAGATCAAACCACGTTGTTGTTGACTCTATCATCTTACGTTGCTTCTTTCGTTTTGATCTGGACATCTCGTTTACTTTAACATGCACACAAAGTAAATCAGAACTTGCATCAGAAATTTGTTTTAGCTTAGTTTCGGGCTTATGAGCTCATTCTGTTCCACTTTCATAAGCTTACTTTTTTCTCTTTTATAGAGACTTATTAGCATATTTTATAGAATTTATGCATATTTTACCAACAAACTTTTGTCTCATTTTCACATTCTTTATAACTATTAACACATTTGTGCATGAATTACAAATTACCATTTTTACAAAATTAACTTCTAAGGCTTTATTTTGCTTAGAAGATGGCGAAACAAGTATAAACGAAAAGATGAGTTGCTACTCTATGCAAAAACCCCTACTTTATACTGTATCTAGGATGTCATTTGCAAAACTTGTTTCAGTCATTAATTATTATGCACCATATGCTGGTTTCAATTAGTCACTCACGCACCTGCAACGGAATCCGTTTCTAGAATTTGCACAAGCTCTAACTTCCGATAGCTTGTGTAACGTGGTATTTTGCGCTTTTTCGCAATAGCCCTTAGCTCATGTAATTTGTAGTTTTTCATATGTAGATCCCCCTATTGAAAAATGATGACGAGTGAACAAAGAGATGAAGATGATATAAACTGAAAAACAAAACACGCATCAAAACAGAATAGCTATATAGCAAATAGAACAATTCATCATGCCATGCTACATCCGAAAATGGCTTCAGCAGCTATATATTCGATAACTAATTGGAAAAGTACACAATGAAACTAACATAATTAGTTATACAATTATTTTGCACAAAATTTACCCAAAAAAAAACTCAAGTCAGTTGTTCAATAGATTAAATATATAGTTCATAACACAAACACAAACATAGCCTAATAGATTCAATATAAAGTTCAGAACATGGCGTAAATAACTATATTATTCGATATGAAATGATAATTACGATGAGACAATATATTTTACCCTTTAGCTGTTCAATATGAGCTACGCTCCTACTTATTTGACACGTCCCCAAGCTTTATTTACAAGGCGTAACCATTTACTGAGCCTAGAGAAACTTCAAAATGTTGGCTACGCCCATCACAGTTTCAAATTAACAAACATTAGCTCCTTCTTAAGCCTAGTTTCATACTTTGATCGTCTGCACAAACACAAAGCGTAAACCTAACTAACAAAAAGAAGCCTTATACAGGAAGCACGTCAAAATAAAACCGCAACAATCAGAAAGTTAAAACTATCAGTGTCAACACCAGGTTACGAAACTACAGCAACAACCTAAACAACACAGATTGATTTCTGATAGTTCAAAATAACTAACTATATATAACAACTTTGAACTTTATCAACACATTAGTAAACAGATAGTTCTGAAAATGACGAATCGGTAACTATTTTAGTTTCATGCTTTTTAAAATTCACGTAAATGAAAACCATGTCTAAACATTTTAAATATGATTAAAAAATGTGAAAAGCAAATGTGTCACCTTTTTTGCCAATGTGCCTTCAAATTCTGCTGGCAGAGCATACTCACGATGCTGAGTTTGTTTACTTTTTGCTTCTTTAACAGCAACATCATACTTACGTTTCCACTCATCAGCTTCCTCTTGAGCAGATAAAGTTTGTTCACGTGCAGCAGCTAATCTTGCTTCAGCTGCACTGCTGCTAGCCTTAAGATTTGCTACTTCATCTTCACCAGCTTTCTATTCAGATAATGCCATCTCATATTTCCTTTTCCATTCCAGGGATTCATGTTTGACCGCTTCAAAAGCTTTTGATAAATTGGAGTATCGTTCATCTAACTGGCTGGAGTTCCTTTTAACAAAGTCAATGACTGGACCTTACAAGCTTAAGAATCAAATAAATAAATAAATAAATAAAAGAATGTCAAAATCTAGAGATGTGGGTAAAGCAAATTAAAAATTATAGTAGTACTCAAACCTTTGTCGCAAAAATGAAGCTAGCTTCTGCCACTTTTCTGGGCCATATGAAGTTGCTTCGTAGCTGCTCAATAGCTGATCAAGAACCTATATGAAAAGAACCAGATAACTATGTACCATTAAAATCAATTATTATCTTAGATAGAAACATGTCCTATTCTAAACAGTTCCAAAGAAATTCAATGCAAGTGTGGAAGTAATTGCAACGTTTATTTCATCCCAACGTATAATCTTTCCAATCATAATTGTCATATGTGTTGTTATGCACACATGACACATCCAATGAAAATTAAGACCATTCTCAGCACTCGTAATTTTTAAAAATTCAAAATGAAAGGTAACACGGCAATTACCTTGAGAATATCATCAAACTTTGCACCAAGAACTTGACAAGCTGTTCTTACTTCTTTCTCCATCTTTTGTACAACATTTGTACATTGCCTATCGTAAGCCCTTTCGTAATCCTACATCAATAGTTTAATAATCTGTTTCAGTAAAACTAAGATGCATTTCATTCCAAATGGTATCCTTTTAAGGTTTTAACTAACCCCTCGATCATCCTATAAGATATGATGCAACACATGATTAATAATCAAATAATAGAAAATCCTCTTACAAACTCCTTATGTTAGTTTTTTTATGAGTAATAAAAAGGGTGATCAAACAAATCTCATACATCTACATGGGACATATTCTACTAGATTGCTTCTCTAAACATCACAGAGGTCAACTTTAGATATTCAAAACTTGAGCACTTAATTATTACATGTTGTTTATGTGTCGTATGTGGGGTGATAGGGTATCCTGATAGCAATTAGAAGTCACGAGTATGAACGCTTTCAGATCGATTAAATTGGAGTGGATACCAATTAACGACCGGATAAAATCTAATTGATTCAAGTTTGTGTATGTTGTTATGTTTGCAATCAGAATTGTTTCTGTATCCTTGTGTTTTTCTGTATATTACACTAGAACTTTTTATCTGATGAAACGGAATTTAGGGTTAACTGCCGCCCCTTGGACCCTGCTTCTCTCAGGGGCGTTGCCCCCGAACCCCCACCAAGGGGGCTACCGCCCCCTTGGAACCCCCGTTAGTTCAGTTAATATTCATATAAGTGTCGACCCTTATATGCATATTAAACTCAATCTATTTTACACTAAAATACCAACAAACCTCCCCCATTTTAGTGTAATCCTAAATTAACTAACTAGTTCACAGCAAACAATCAAACTAATGCATAAATGAAATGTCGAGACGATTGAATTTCATATTAGTATATTAAACATTCCAAATATTCGGATATCAAGGTTTCCCGAAAGATTGAACCTTGTAATATCACTATTGAATACATGAAGATAATATACACATTAGTTTTACATACACAATTTCTTACTTGACAAATTATTTTACTAGCCTATGTCCCTATCCTTTCTTGAATACATCGAAGCCAAGTCCCAACTTCTTGAAGCAGCTAAACTTCGTACTCATATAGGTAGTTCTTTTAATCTCGCACCTGCAAATGCAATTTTCCAAAAGAACTATTAAGAAGAACACTTCAACCTTCTTTATCTTGCAGAACCGAACACATACCTTTGGGATAATTTAATGTTGTGTTCCAAACTCTAGATGTTAAGCTTTCCACATTCAAAATTCAGCACCTAAGGTCATATTAGGTGGGAATTAGGTATCTTAACATGAGAGCTTTTATATGGACTTTAACCCCAATCCCACAGTTGATCCTTTCACGAGATCTCTACATAACCCTTTGGTTAAATGATCAGCTAAATTCCGATGAGTTGCAATCCACTCAACGGATACGACACCATGCATTATGAGCTCACGAACCATGCTGTGTCTTACACCTAAGTATCTTGACTTGCCATTATACACTTGACTATAAGCCTTAGCCAAAGTAGCTTGACTATCACACCTGATAGAAATAGAAGAAATCGGCTTTGGCCACAATGGAATTTCATAAATCAAATTCTTTAACCATTCAGCCTCATTACCAGCTGCCGCCAAAGCAACAAACTCGAATTCCATAGTTGAGTTTGTTATGCAAGTCTGTTTCTTTGATGCCCAACTAATGGCACCTCCCCCAAGAAGGAACACCCATCCAGATGTAGAAGAATGATCTTCTTTATTGGATATCCAACTTGCATCGTTAAAACCCTCAATTACTGAAGGAAACCCAATGTAAGTTAACTTATAATCAACTGTTCCTTTCAAGTACTGAAATACTCGATCCAATGCTCGCCAATGAAATGTACTAGGATTGCTAGTAAACCTATTAAGCTTTCCGACTGCATAAGCAATATCCGGCCTAGTACTTATCATAGCATACATTAAGGATCCAATCCTTTTCGAGTATTCAAGTTGAGACACCGCTTTACCTTTATTAGGTAATAGCTTAAGTTGCGGATCCATGGGAGTACTTGTGGGAGAATAATTCTTAAAGTCAAACTTATCCAAGATCTTCTCAATATAATGAGATTGAGAAATTGAAATACCCTTGTTTTCACGTATGATCTTAATACCTAAGATCACTTCCGCCTCCCCCATGTCTTTCATAGCAAATTTAGATGACAAGAATTCCTTTGTCTCATCCACTTGATCTTGGTTTGTACCAAAGATCAACATGTCATCTACATATAAGCATATAATGACTCCATTCTTAGAATCATCAAATTTACTATAAACACATTTGTCAGCTTGATTTAAAACAAAACCACTTGACAACACAATTTCATCAAATTTTTGATGCCATTGTTTAGGTGCTTGTTTTAACCCATAAAGAGATTTAACCAACTTACATACCTTGTGTTCATGTCCAAGCATAACAAACCCTTCGGGTTGTTTCATATAAATCTCTTCATCTAATTCACCATTCAAGAATGCAGTTTTCACATCCATTTGGTGAATTACAAGATTGTTTATAGCAGCTAATGTTAATAACAATCTAATAGTAGATATCCTAGCAACCGGAGCATATGTATCGAAATAATCAATACCCTCTTTTTGTCTAAAGCCTTGGATTACCAACCTGGCTTTATACTTATCAATAGTACCATCTACTTTCATCTTCCTCTTGAAGATCCATTTACTTCCTAATGGTTTACAACCAGGAGGTAAATCAGCCAATTTCCAAACTTTGTTTTGCAAGATAGAATCCATCTCATCTTGGACTGCTTCTTTCCAAAAAGCAACATCCCTTGAAGCCATTGCTTCACTATATGTCATTGGATCCTTATCAATATTAAAACAATATTGATATTGATAATTAATTTCATTCCTTGATCCTTCAACTAAGTAAAGTTGAAAATCATCACCAAAAGTTTTGGTTTTTCTTACTCGTGTACCCTTTCTTGGATCAGTGCTAGTCGATGGAACATCCTCGGTATTAACCGGTTCCTTAGAACTATGAATCATGTCCCTTGGCCTAGGTATAGATGTGAATCTTTCTTCATCAAAGATTGCATCTCGTGATTCTATCACAGAATTCACAGAAACATACTCATTAGGTTCTAATACATAAAACCTATATGCATATGAGTTTTCAGCATACCCAATGAATATGCAATCTATACCTCTTTCACCTAAAGTTTTCCTTTTAGGTTCAGTGAGCCTAACAACAGACCTACATCCCCAAACTTTGAGAAAACTCAAGTTTGGTGCTTTTTTATGCCAAAGTTCATAAGGAGTTTTCTTATTGCTTTTACCGGGGATAAGGTTCAGCAAATAACAAGCCGTTAACATGGCTTCTCCCCAAAACCCTTCACTTAACCCCGAATAAGATAACATTGAATTCACCATTTCTTTCAATGTCCTATTCTTTCTTTCAGCCACACCATTTTGTTGTGGTGTGTATGGAGCCGTTGTTTGGTGTATTATTCCGGTAGATTGGAGATATACCGGATCATAATACTCCCCTCCACGATCGGTACGCAAGATTTTTACCAAATCCTTTTGATGAAGCTCTACCTCTTGTTTATAAATACGAAATTTATCAAGAGCTTCATCCTTTGAATGCAATAAATATATATAGCAATAACGTGATGCATCATCAATGAAAGTTATGACATATTTCTTATTTCCTAGAGATGGTGTAGCATGCAAATCACATAGATCACTATGAATAAGGTCTAACAGTTTGGATTCACGATTTGCATTTTTAAATGGTTTTCTAGTAATCTTAGTTAACATGCAAGTTTTACACTTATTATGGTCCAACTCAATAGATGGAATCATACTCATTTTAGACATCTCTTTCATTCTTTTATAATGAACATGTCCTAGTCTAGCATGCCATAATTCCATGTTACTAAGTTTAACACTAGATATAGAATTAACCATACAAATCGAATTAAAAGTAGAAGGTATATCTAAATTAAGCATAATCATTCCATTACACAAATAACCAAATCCAACAAAAAAACCATGTTTCGACAAGATATACTTGTCGGATTCTAACACTTGTTTGTACCCACAATTATTTAATAATACACCGGACAACAAGTTTTTCCGAATACCGGGCACATACAATACATTACACAACGAAATTGTTTTTCCAGAAGTAAAAGTTAAATCTACTAGTCCAATTCCAAGTATTGGTTCTGTTGCGACATTTCCCATAGTTAAAACACGTCCATCATTAATAGTTGCAAGTTCCTTGAACCATCTTCGGTCCTTGCACACATGACACGTCGCACCAGAATCATACCACCAAGCAATATCATCATCCTGTACATAGAATGATTCACAAATTAATGATACGTAATTCAAATCCGAATTATAATTAATTTTTAATATTGTACCTGCTTGTTTCGAATCTCCTTTGGATCCACCACTAGTACCAGCCTCGTTTTTGCCTTTTCCACTACGGCAATCACGTTTGAAATGTCCAGGTTTCTGATTGAAGTTAAACCACCAACTTATATTGACCAAGGAATGGTCAACAAAGTCAAATAGCCTAGATCAATGCTCCGGGTAATATAAGGTATCACCAGGTCGTTATGTCCCGTTGAAGTGTGAATTGTAACTTTAGCGTACTTGTGATCGGGTGATTATTCACAGAAAAGGGTTGTAATAAGATTTATTTGGAAATTATTAACAAATATAGCTTAGGAAAGTTACGTGATTGATTACTGGAATTAAGATTACAAAGATTTGAGCTAAAACCTAAAAACGTACGTTTTAATTAAAAACGTACACAGACGAACGAAACAAAAAGTACAACTGAAGGACGGAAAGGGTTACAAGTGTAAAATTAATCTTTTTACAATCCTAACAATTAAAGAAAATTTTAAGAAAAATAAAAACTATTTTTACACTATTTAATTATTTATTATTAATTAATTACTAATTATCTATTTATTACTAATTAAACTAATTAGAACTATTAAAAATACTAAAAAGGCTTAGAAAATTAAAAAAAAATTTACAAATCTAATTAACCGTCATGGGAATCCTAAAAAATTATAAAAAGTTTATTTTATGTATTTTTAAACTAATTAAATAATTATTAATCTAATTACTTATTAATTTCTAATTAAACTAATTATATTATAAAAAATAGAAATTGAGTAATATAAATTCTAGAAAAATTTGTAAAAATGTTTTAACTTAAATAAAAGCTAGAAAAATTATAAAAACTAGGTTGTACTATATAAATTATAATTATACTATTTAATTACTTAATATTAATTAAAACTTAATTAAACTAAAATTAATTATAAAAACCACTAAAAGACAAAATAAAAATCTGGAAAAATTTCTAAAATTACTTTAACCTAAAATATAATTTCTAAAAATATAAAAATGATATATTGCTTATAAATAAGCTAAAAAGAAAATTAAAATGATAAATCCTATTAAATAGAAGCTATCACTACAATTAAAGTTGATTTTTTTGGTTTTTTCTTTTTCCAAACTGATTATACACTAAAAACAAAAACTTTTAATGAAAACACTTTTAATGTAACCAAGAAATAAGCACTTAGAGTGCTTATTGATCCCCACAGTTGACTTTTGTTGACTGTGGAAGGATTTTAGCTCAAATAGAGTGATGTGGGGTCCACAATGATAAATTTAGGTTCCTCTGAGTTACATGAACTAGAATAAGCTAGATTAGCACAAATGAGCAGCTTAAATAAGCCACAAAACTTAAATAAGCTGTTTGCTTATTTCATTCTGAGACAGATTTGGGGATAGTCTTTTGGCACAAAATTAAGTGGGGTCCACAAGTCTAGAGGTCAAATTCTTGGTCAGTTTACACTCCCTGGCAGGAGGGGGTTGGGAGAACCCAAAGGTGAAGTGTGGGACCCACCGGGTAAACCACAATCCATCACCAAAGTTGGGTGAGTGGGAAGGGTCTGCTGAGACAGAGCAGTTACTTTGCCCTGCAGGTAACTTCCAGGGGTATTATTGTCCAATAAAAAAATCACAAAAATGTACAAACTATGAAATTCACAAGTTCAGCTGGTAGGGTTTACTCACAACAAATTTCAGATCCCAAATCACAACACAAAATTCATGAAAATTATTGCCATTTTGATGAAAATCTGAGTTTGCAAATTTTGACTTTTATGTAAAACCTTGCACTTTGACTTTTGTGAAACTTAGATAATCATTACTGGTTGAGAAGTGTATAACAAGTAATATTACAACTAAATTAGGCTAAAGTGACTAATTATGAACCACTTTAATGAGTTTAAGACCAACAATACCCTCACAGTTAACTGTGAGGGTGAAAGGAGTATGGTTTTGACTTTTCTTTGGTTGAAACTTGGTTTTGAGCCTGAAAATGGTCTATTGTAACTTGTGTGAGTATACCAATACCATACCATAGCAAAACACTCACAAGATGATCTAGAACAGATATGATCCAAACACTCCCTTAAGTAAACTACAAGTGATCTTTTCAAAGTTTCAAAGTGATTTAAACCATATTACTAACATAGAATTGTATAATATGACTAATTAAACCTATTTGAGCACAAGTATGACACTAACAACAACAATAACTCAGGATTCACCAAATTACCAAGTTTGACAGTTAGAGTGATAAAATGAGTAGCAAAAGATTTAAATAAACAAGAACTACTGATTAAGCAACAATTTATCTTCTAAACATAAAATAAGCTTAAACACACAAGTAAGAACAAAGATGAGCAGTTGAATCAATGCAATGGAAAACTTGATCAATGAGGCTTACAATGAGCTTCCAAGCAGTGAACATGAACCAAAAGCTACAAAGAACATCCTACACTCCCCATGGAGTTCTATTTACCCAAGCAATCCAAAATCACTATCCTGCTTTGTTTCCTTCTTCTTTCTTTTTCTTTTTCTGATTTATTTTTATTTTTACTGATTTTTCTTATTTTCTTGAAAATTGAACTTGAAACAAGATTGGTGCTCAAAATAGCTTATGGAGACTTAACTAACATTAAAATGTGAGCCTATGGAACACAGAAACAAGTTTCAACACTTCTTAAAATAAAATACGATTTTTGCTAAAATATAAGAAGATTGGATTAAAACATAAATATTGGATTTCATTAACTAAAAACTTGAGAATTATACTGACAACATTTAAGTTACAACTGAAAAGATAAATTAAAACTTGGAAATTAAATTGTACAATAATAATTAGAAAATTACAATAAGCTAAAAAAACTATTCATGTCCACTGCTGCTTCTCTTTCTATATATATGGGATAACTAGGGTTTTGGAACCCTAAGGAGTGAATCCCAAATGCTTTCTGAGCCATTGGATTAACATTACTCAATCTTGACCTTCAAAAATTCTTTTGGCGCCATTTTTCTTCATGTCAGGCTGAGGTTGAGTGAGGGATTTAGAGAAGCATTAATTGCATTTGGAGGTTAGTTGAGGTGGAGGGGAACAAGGAGTGGGGTTGATGATATGGAGGAGGGGGAGGTGGAGTATTTGGTGAGGTTGCAGGCAAGTTGGGGGTGAAGAAGGTCAAGGTTGACCTTGTTGACCGAGGGAAAAGAGACTGAGTGTTTTTATTATTTGTGTGGAGTGGGCCTGGTGGGCTGAGGAGGTATAAGGTGTGGGCTGGATTGGTATTGGGTTTGGAGTGTAGTTTGGTTTGTTTGTTGGGTTATAAAAACTATTAAGGGTCCGGTTGGATTAAGGTATAAACACAAGGACCATTTTTGTAATTTAACAAAACCCAAGGGCTGGAAATGTCATTCTCCCAAAGTACCAATAAGGACCAATGTTGCCAAGTTCAGTATTCCACAAACCAATTTTGCAATTTTTTTATTTTCAAAATTCCCAGGGACTGAATTTGCAAATTCCCAAACTCCAGGGACCAAATATGTAATTTTTCCAAATTTATCACCCAAAGTCTGTTTTTGATAACTTTTGATTTTTTAGGGACTTGGGTTGACTTTTATTTCAAAATAAATGCATAGGGACTATTTCTGACAAATTTTGAAACTTGGGGGACTGAAACTGCCAATATTGCAAACTTTGATCGTTTTTTGTTTGTTTTTGCTCGTTTTGCATTTAAAACACATAAAACACAATCCCTGGGATAATTTAAGTATTTTGATTACTTTTCGATTATTTTTGTATGTTTTGGCAGTTTAAATACGATAAAAATGATGAGTGTTTGCTCACTCATCAATCCCCCACACTAAACTATTGCTAGTCCCTAGCAATATTTTTGGAAAACTTGATGGATTTTAAACTCTTTACCAAAAGCCATCACTTCTGGAGTAGCCAGGTGTAAGAACTGTGGCACACCTGATAACCGTGTGATTTTGAGCAAACCACCAGCTGTCAACGGATTTGATTTGTCTTTACCAGGAGCCGTTTGCTCCTGGACTAGCCAGCTCTTGATGGAATATTCAACATCTTGGTGAGCTGATTACCAATTATGGTTTTTCCACGGCCTTTACCACAAGCCATAATCATGCGGGCTAGCTAACTCATTAGCTTTTGTGGATGATGGGGAGTTGAGGAACCATACAATTTTGGGCAAATTGAAAGCCGTAAACGGATTTGAGATGTCTTTACCAAGAGCCGTTTGCTCCTGGACTAGCCAATCCCTTTTGTCGTTTAGACACGGCGGATTGATTACCACAAAATTTTTGAAATAAAGTGAAAATTTTTTGAAAATTTTGGCCAAAAATGGGGGTATTTGAAAGTATTTTGCGACAAAATTCGCTAGAATTCCCCCCCCCCCCCCCCCCCACACTTAGAAATGAATATTGTCCTCAATATTCAAAGTCCCGGCTATTAGGCCGAATCTATGAACGTAAAAAGATAATATTCGAATCTAACTGAGGAAATACCATATTTCACTTTATTTCTATATATACACTTTTTTTTATGCTTATATACATATATACATTTTCAAATTAGCGGGGGATTGGCCATTCCCCCACACTGGGTGGTAGAAAGTAGAAGGAAATCAGAGATACGGGTGAAAACCCGTATTGTGCTATTGTTTTTGTTTATCGAGTCGCTAGCTTGACTCGATCCCCGAATTCAATTGTCCTTGGGGAAAGTTTGGAGATCCGGGACAACCATGGATGGTATGTCCTCTCCAAAGTAGTGCTTTAAACGATGTACATTCACTTTGAAATTAGGACAGTCATTTTGAGATAATTCGACGGTGCCATAAGGATAAACCTTAGCGATAGTGAATGGACCAGTCCATCGGGTTTTGAGCTTTCCCGAGAAGATCTTGAGTCTAGAGTTGAAAAGAAGGACTCGATCACCAACGTTGAAAACGCGGTTTTTGATTTTTGAGTCATGAATCTTCTTTGTCTTTTCTTTATAGATCAAAGAGTTCTCGTAAGCTTGATCACGAAGTTCGTTTAATTCATTTAGTTGAACTTTTCTATGATCACCCGCCGTTTTGAGGTCAAAATTGGCATGCTTGAGAGCCCAATAGGCTTTATGCTCAAGCTCGATCGGAAGATGGCACGCTTTCCCGTACACAAGTTTGTAAGGCGTACACCCAATGGGTGTTTTGTAAGCCGTACGGAAAGCCCAAAGTGCATCATCTAGTTTATCCGACCACGATGCACGATTTTCACCTACGGTTCTTTCTAAAATCCTTTTAATGCCCCGATTGGAAACCTCGACTTGTCCACTTGTTTGAGGGTGGTACGCAGTAGAAAGACGGTGAGTCACACCGTATTTTTGCATGACTTTGTCAAATTTGTCATTACAGAAGTGCGTACCACGATCGCTAATAATAGCATGTGGTGTTCCGAATCGGGCAAAAAGAGCTTTTAGGAATTTCACACCTACTCAGGCATCATTTGTGGGTAAAGCTTTCGCTTCAACCCATTTTGACAAGTAGTCAACTGCCACGAGTATGTATTTGTTGCCATGAGAGGATGGAAATGGCCCCATAAAGTCGATGCCCCAGATATCAAAAATTTCACAAACTTGAATTGCATTCTGAGGCATTTCATTCTCTTGTGAAATATTCCCGTGACGCTGACAAGCGTCACAGGACTTGACCAATTCTTGGGCATCCTTGTAAATCGAGGGCCAATAAAAGCCGGAATCAAACACCTTTTTGGCGGTGTAGTTGGGATTGTGGTGGCCCCCCGTGGGACCAGCATGGCAAGCCTTTAAGATTTCAGCGGCTTCCTGACCATACACACACCGCCGGATGACTTGATCCGCGCATATTTTGAACAAGTAGGGGTCGTCCCAAAAGTAATGTTTTACGTCTTTGAAAATTTTATTTTTTTGTTGGGTCGACATCCTTTTCACAATGAAGTTACCCGCAAGATAATTTGCAAAGTCGGCAAACCATGGGGTAATAGAGTCTCCACGAAATGAAACCGCATTGAGGGTTTCGAGAGGAAATGTTTCATTTATTTCCTTTTTCTCGAAAGCATCTTGGTGGGGGTTTTCAAGACGAGAGAGATGATCAGCAGCTAGGTTCTCAGCTCCTTTTTTATCACGAATAATGATATCAAATTCCTGAAGGAGGAGAACCCAACGAAGAAGTCTCGGCTTTACATCTTGTTTTGCAAAAAGGTACTTCAAAGCCGAGTGATCCGTATACACTATGCTTTTAGTCAGTATCAAGTATGGCCGGAATTTTTCAAAAGCATACACCACAGCTAATAATTCTTTTTCGGTGGTGGTGTAATGGCTTTGAGCCTCGGTCATAATTTTGCTGGCATAGTGTATAGGCTGAAAATGTTTTGTTTTTTGTTGCCCCAAGACTGCCCCTATCGCATAATCACTAGCATCACACATGAGCTCGAAGGGCAAGTCCCAATCGGGGGCAACAAGAATCGGTGCCTCGGTAAGCCTTTTCTTTAATGTTTCAAAGGCTTTGATGCACTCAGGGGAGAAGATAAAAGGAGCATCCTTTTCGAGGAGATTGGTCATAGGCCGGGCGATTTTAGAAAAATCTTGAATGAACCTACGATAGAAACCAGCGTGACCCAAAAAGCTCCTAACACCTTTCACGGTTGTGGGATGAGGTAATTTTGCAATGACATCCACTTTGGCTTTGTCAACCTCAATCCCGTTTTTTGAAATTTTATGGCCGAGGACAATGCCCTCTTTGACCATAAAGTGACTCTTCTCCCAATTTAGACATAACTTTGTGTCTTCACAACGTTTTAGCATGTTGTCTAAATGGGAGAGGCATGACTGAAACGAATCCCCAATGACCGAAAAATCGTCCATAAAGACCTCCATAGTTTTTCCGATCATGTCGGAAAAAATGGCCATCATACATCTTTGAAACGTGCCCGGAGCATTACATAAGCCAAATGGCATACGTTTATATGCGAAAGTTCCATAGGGGCACGTGAACGTGGTCTTTTCCTGATCTTGCGGATCAATGGGAATCTGAAAGTAGCCCGAGAAACCATCGAGGAAGCAATAATACTCATTCCCCGCTAATCTCTCGAGCATCTGATCCATAAAGGGCAGAGGAAAATGGTCCTTACGGGTGGCGTCATTTAACTTACGATAATCAATACAGACACGCCATCCCGTAACCAAACAAGTTGGAATTAACTCATTCTCCTCATTTGTGACAACAGTAATGCCACCCTTTTTTGGAACACAATGAATTGGGCTGACCCAAGGACTGTCCGAGATAGGGTAAATCAAACCGACATCAAGAAGTTTTAAAACCTCTTGTTTGATAACCTCGTGAATTTTTGGATTCACCCTTCTTTGTTGTTGGACTGCAGGTTTGAAGGCATCCTCCATTAGAATCTTGTGAGTACAAAATTCAAGGTCAATGCCCTTGATGTCGGAGAGACGCCAAGCAATTGCTTGTTTATGAGACTTCAAAACCTTTATGAGAGCAGCCTTTTCCTCATCACTTAAGTCTTTGGCAATTATGACTGGTAATTTATCATCACCCTCCAGAAATGCATATTTAAGATGAGGCGGCAAGTCCTTAAGTTCAACCTCGGGGAAGTCATCAGTTTTCTCAACATTTTTGACCTCCTCTTTATGAAGTTGTTGTGGTAGAACAGGAAGAGGAGAGGGATCTTCGTTTAACAATTTTTCAAGTATAAGAATATCCCTCTCGAGGTCGATCTCTTGGTTATCGACTCCATCGGGAATCGAATCACTTTTGAGAAACGCCTCCATTTCTTCTAAGATGAAGTCACTTCCCTCAAACGGAGTGAGGGAAGGAGAAGAATTGGCAATGATGGGGTGAGAAGACTGAGTGAGGTTTTCACTCGCAGAATCATCAATGAAACCTAAAATCTCTTGAGCATACTCCTCAGCAGCAACATCGATGACATCTATTTTGTTCACCGATTCACAGTCATAATTGGAGGAGTATCTCGAAGTTTGATTTAGGTTGAAGGTTATGGCTTCCGTTCCAACACGTAATGTGATCTCATGCTCAAATACATTGATAAGAGCTCGCCCAGTTCTAAGGAATCCCCGTCCAAGAATGAAAGGGACCCTAGAATCAGCATCAAAGTCAACAATCACAAAATCTGCCGGAAAATGCAACTTCCCCACTTTAACGAATACGTCCTCGGCAATGCCAATGGGACGAGAAATCGAACGATCGGAAAGCTCTAAAGTCATGCACGTGGGGGTAAGTTCGGGAAGAGAGAGTTTCTTCCACACAGAATATGGCATTAAGTTAATGCTAGCACCTAGATCGGCCAAGGCGAAGCAATCAACAATACCCGGGAAAGTACAAGGAATTAGAAATTTCCCGGGATCTCCAAGCTTTTCAGGAAGCTTTTTCAAAAGAACTGCAGAGCAGTTCTCATTCAGAGGAGTTTTTGCCATCTCAAAGAGTTTCTCTTTATTACTCAACAGATTTTTGATTGTCGATGCAAACTTGGGCATCAAGAGAATAGCATCCACGAAGCTAATGTCAAAGTGCAAAATCTTGGAAGATTTGAAAAAACTTATCCATTTGGTGAGTAGCTTTTTCGCGGAGCTTTTGTTCACTGAGACGTGATGGATAGGGAATAGAAGTTTTGGATTTAGGGTTGTCCACTGGAGTTTCTGGTGGTTTAAAGACAACTCCAGGCTTACATCTGGTTTCAGGAATAACCTGAGGTTGGACGTGTGCTGTACTTCGTGGGCTAGGAATTTGCACCTTGTCCTTTGTCACCTCAGGTTCACGAACCACTACCTTTGGAGGAGAGGAAGAAGAGGTAGTAGGAATCGCGGGTTCATCATATGAAGCACCACTTCGTGTTGTGATCGCCTTAGCATCGCCCCTCGGGTTAGCGATCGTGTTGCTCGGTAAAGTAGTACCTGAGCCCGAGGGTCGATCATTTAAAGACTTCTTGATGTCAGAAATCTGGCTGACCAGCAACTTGTTCAACTCTTCTTGGGACTTCATGAATTGTTTCAACAACTCGTCAGATGAAGGCCCGGTTGGAACAATGGCTTGATTCGGATGAGGAATATTTGGAGCTCGATTGTTCGGATTGGGACCTTGATTTTGAAAATTACCCTGATTAGGGTTGTTGTTTCCATGAAAATATCCCGGATTGAAATTACCCTGACCTTGGTTCCGATTAAAGTTTCCTTGATTTTGATGTTGGAAACCTTGATTTTGGAACCCTTGGTTTTGATTGTGAAAACCGTGACCCTGATTGAAGTTACCTTCGTTTTGATAGCCTTGGTTCGCTCTATTTTGATTTTGGCCACGGTTTTGGACATTTTGGTTTTGATTAAAACTGGGAGGTCCAGGATAATGATGTTGAGGACGATAGCTAGGGTCCATAGGAGGGCAATATTGAGTGCCTCCTTGATTTTGGGACCCAGCTACAGCATGAGCTTCATATGGAGTACCATCAGTAGCTGTGCAATTGTAGTAGGCATGCGGCCCACCACAAGTTACACAGACTTCCACTTTTTTAACCTCGGCAGGGGGAGGATTTTGTGGAAATGAAACTTTCTTTGTTTGGGTGAGAACCAAAGCTTGGATCGCTTCAGTGAGCTTGTCAATCTTAGCATCCGTGCTAGATTGACCCACAGAAGATGAAGTAGAAGGTCCCGCATTGATTTGAGAAACAATCGGTTTGCTTCGTGTAGAGCGGACCTTGGACTTGTTTTCTATGATTTGCAAAGCTTCTTTTGTGGTTCTACTCAAGAAATTACCTCCCGCGGAGGCATTGAGAGAATCCTGATCAGCTTGGCTCACGCCATTGTAAAAAGTATCGAGTTGCATCAACTCAGAGAAACCATGATGTGGACACTTGCGAAGTAATTCTATGAAACGATCCCACGCTTCACCAAAAGATTCATCGTATTTTTGAGTGAACTTGGTGATTTCGTTCTTAAGACTCGTGGTCTTGGAAGGTGGGAAGAATTCATTCACAAACTTTTTGACAAGATCTTCCCAAGTCTCAATAGATCATGGAGGTTGTTTTTCAAGCCAAATCCGGGCTTGTCCCTCCAAGGAGAATGGGAAAAGAAGAAGTTTTATTGCTTCACACGGGACATTTTTGTATTTGATGGTTGATGTGATATTATTGAACCATCGAATATGAGCATGAGGATCGTCCCTCTCAAAACCGTAAAATTGACTTGAGGTTACAAGATTGAGTAACCCGGTTTTGAGCTCAAAATTATCAGCCACGATGGCTGGAACAACAATGGCATCTCTGTAACCCTCGATGGGTGCTTGGAGAAGCTCACACATGGGACGGTCTTCCGCCATGGTGACAGTGGGTGTGGCAACAGTACGGATCTCAGATCCGACTGTTGGTGCTGAACGTCGACGAGGTCTTCTAGGTTTCCGAACAAGCTCACGTAATGGGCTCGTGGACCTTGAAGAACGAGTGCGCATGCACTAGGAACAAAAACCAATCAAAACAAAAATCGAGGCAAATCAACAGTGAACTTAAACCAATAATCACAAGTAAGTGGCTTCTTTAAGAAAGGTACACCACCTACAGGGATACAAAGGCAAGTTTTTATCTTTCGTTTGGGAACTTATTATGTTTACACCCTCAGTTGGTAGGTGTTATGTCTTGGTTTGCGACGGTTTATTTTTATGTAATTATTATTCACAAGAAAAGACGAATGTTTTTGTGTTTTGTGTATGGGTTTAAAAACTTTTGGAAAATATTTTTGGTATCGTTTCGTTTACCAAACTCGTTTTTCTTTAAGAATCACCTTAAAAGAAAACCGTTTCAGAAAACGTTACGATCTGTTTTGTTGTTTTTAATTTTTTTGGTGTTTTAACACTTTAGGAAAAGTGTTAATGACTTTTTTTTTGTATTTTGCTTTAAAATTTACAAAAGTGGTGGTATTTGTACAGTGAATGAGTTGAGATAACACTAATCTCAAATGACGCTATAGAAACGCGCACACCTCCCCGGCAGCGGCGCCAAAAATTGATTGAAGTTAAACCACCAACTTATATTGACCAAGGAATGGTCACACAAAGTCAAATAGCCTAGATCAATGCTCCGGGTAATATAAGGTATCACCAGGTCGTTATGTCCCATTGAAGTGTGAATTGTAACTTTAGCGTACTTGTGATCGGGTGATTATTCACAGAAAAGGGTTGTAATAAGATTTATTTGGAAATTATTAAAAAATATAGCTTAGGAAAGCTACGTGATTGATTACTAGAATTAAGATTACAAAGATTTGAGCTAAAACCTAAAAACGTATGTTTTAATTAAAAACGTACACAGACGAACGAAACGAAAGGTACAACTGAAGGACGGAAAGGGTTACAAGTGTAAAATTAATCTTTTTACAATCCTAACAATTAAAGAAAATTTTAAGAAAAATAAAAACTATTTTTACACTATTTAATTATTTATTATTAATTAATTACTAATTATCTATTTATTACTAATTAAACTAATTAGAATTATTAAAAATACTAAAAAGGCTTAGAAAATTAAGAAAAATTTTACAAATCTAATTAACCATCATGGGAATCCTAAAAAATTATAAAAAGTTTATTTTATGTATTTTTAAACTAATTAACTAATTATTAATCTAATTACTTATTAATTTCTAATTAAACTAATTATATTATAAAAAACAGAAATTGAGTAATATAAATTCTAGAAAAATTTGTAAAAATGTTTTAACTTAAATAAAAGCTAGAAAAATTATAAAAACTAGGTTGTACTATATAAATTATAATTATACTATTTAATTACTTAATATTAATTAAAACTTAATTAAACTAAAATTAATTATAAAAACCACTAAAAGACAAAATAAAAATCTGGAAAAATTTCTAAAATTACTTTAACCTAAAATAGAATTTCTAAAACTATAAAAATGATATATTGCTTATAAATAAGCTAAAAAGAAAATTAAAATGATAAATCCTATTAAATAGAAGCTATCACTACAATTAAAGTTGATTTTTTTGGTTTTTTCTTTTTCTAAACTGATTATACACTAAAAACAAAAACTTTTAATGAAAACACTTTTAATGTAACCAAGAAATAAGCACTTAGAGTGCTTATTGATCCCCACAGTTGACTTTTGTTGACTGTGGAAGGATTTTAGCTCAAATAGAGTGATGTGGGGTCCACAATGATAAATTTAGGTTCCTCTGAGTTACATGAACTAGAATAAGCTAGATTAGCACAAATGATCAGCTTAAATAAGCCACAAAACTCAAGTAAGCTGTTTGCTTATTTCATTCTGAGACAGATTTGGGGACAGTCTTTTGGCACAAAATTAAGTGGGGTCCACAAGTCTAGAGGTCAAATTCTTGGTCAGTTTACACTCCCTGGTAGGAGGGGGTTGGGAGAACCCAAAGGTGAAGTGTGGGACCCACTGGGTAAACCACAATCAATCACCAAAGTTGGGTGAGTGGGAAGGGTCTGCTGAGACAGAGCAATTACTTTGCCCTGCAGGTAACTTCCAGGGGTATTATTGTCCAATAAAAAAAATCACAAAATTGTACAAACTATGAAATTCACAAGTTCAGCTGGTAGGGTTTACTCACAACAAATTTCAGATCCCAAATCACAACACAAAATTCATGAAAATTATTGCCATTTTGATGAAAATCTGAGTTTGCAAATTTTGACTTTTATGTAAAACCTTGCACTTTGACTTTTGTGAAACTTAGATGATCATTACTGGTTGAGAAGTGTATAACAAGTAATATTACAACTAAATTAGGCTAAAGTGACTAATTATGAACCACTTTAATGAGTTTAAGACCAACAATACCCTCACAGTTAACTGTGAGGGTGAAAGGAGTATGGTTTTGACTTTTCTTTGGTTGAAACTTGGTTTTGAGCCTGAAAATGGTCTATTGTAACTTGTGTGAGTATACCAATACCATACCATAGCAAAACACTCACAAGATGATCTAGAACAGATATGATCCAAACACTCCCTTAAGTAAACTACAAGTGATCTTTTCAAAGTTTCAAAGTGATTTAAACCATATTACTAACATAGAATTGTATAATATGACTAATTAAACCTATTTGAGCACAAGTATGACACTAACAACAACAATAACTCAGGATTCACCAAATTACCAAGTTTGACAGTTAGAGTGATAAAATGAGTAGCAAAAGATTTAAATAAACAAGAACTACTGATTAAGCAACAATTTATCTTCTAAACATAAAATAAGCTTAAACACACAAGTAAGAACAAAGATGAGCAGTTGAATCAATGCAATGGAAAACTTGATCAATGAGGCTTACAATGAGCTTCCAAGCAGTGAACATGAACCAAAAGCTACAAAGAACATCCTACACTCCCCATGGAGTTCTATTTACCCAAGCAATCCAAAATCACTATCCTGCTTTGTTTCCTTCTTCTTTCTTTTTCTTTTTCTGATTTATTTTTATTTTTACTGATTTTTCTTATTTTCTTGAAAATTGAACTTGAAACAAGATTGGTGCTCAAAATAGCTTATGGAGACTTAACTAACATTAAAATGTGAGCCTATGGAACACAGAAACAAGTTTCAACACTTCTTAAAATAAAATACGATTTTTGCTAAAATATAAGAAGATTGGATTAAAACATAAATATTGGATTTCATTAACTAAAAACTTGAGAATTATACTGACAACATTTAAGTTACAACTGAAAAGATAAATTAAAACTTGGAAATTAAATTGTACAATAATAATTAGAAAATTACAATAAGCTAAAAAAACTATTCATGTCCACTGCTGCTTCTCTTTCTATATATATGGGATAACTAGGGTTTTGGAACCCTAAGGAGTGAATCCCAAATGCTTTCTGAGCCATTGGATTAACATTACTCAATCTTGACCTTCAAAAATTCTTTTGGCGCCATTTTTCTTCATGTCAGGCTGAGGTTGAGTGAGGGATTTAGAGAAGCATTAATTGCATTTGGAGGTTAGCTGAGGTGGAGGGGAACAAGGAGTGGGGTTGATGATATGGAGGAGGGGGAGGTGGAGTATTTGGTGAGGTTGCAGGCAAGTTGGGGGTGAAGAAGGTCAAGGTTGACCTTGTTGACCGAGGGAAAAGAGACGGAGTGTTTTTATTATTTGTGTGGAGTGGGCCTGGTGGGCTGAGGAGGTATAAGGTGTGGGCTGGATTGGTATTGGGTTTGGAGTGTAGTTTGGTTTGTTTGTTGGGTTATAAAAACTATTAAGGGTCCGGTTGGATTAAGGTATAAACACAAGGACCATTTTTGTAATTTAACAAAACCCAAGGGCTGGAAATGTCATTCTCTCAAAGTACCAATAAGGACCAATGTTGCCAAGTTCAGTATTCCACAAACCAATTTTGCAAATTTTTTATTTTCAAAATTCCCAGGGACTGAATTTGCAAATTCCCAAACTCCAGGGACCAAATATGTAATTTTTCCAAATTTATCACCCAAAGTCCGTTTTTGATAACTTTTGATTTTTTAGGGACTTGGGTTGACTTTTATTTCAAAATAAATGCATAGGGACTATTTCTGACAAATTTTGAAACTTGGGGGACTGAAACTGCCAATATTACAAACTTTGATCGTTTTTTGTTTGTTTTTGCTCGTTTTGCATTTAAAACACATAAAACACAATCCCTGGGATAATTTAAGTATTTTGATTACTTTTCGATTGTTTTTGTATGTTTTGGCAGTTTAAATACGATAAAAATGATGAGTGTTTGCGCACTCATCAGTTTCCCACATTTCCAACAGCCCCCATCGTTGGACTGTTTTGCTTTCTTTACACTTCCCTTTTTGTAATCGTTACCTTGAAACTTTCGTTTCTTGTTCTTAGAATTCGAACTCTTTTTGAAACTATTATTAGTTTCTTCAACCATATTGACATTTGAACCGCCAATATCCTTGTCTTTTTCGTTCACCCATGTTTTCTCCATACGTCTACACCCTTCCTCAATACTAATGGTACTTCCCAACTCAACCAAATTGTATTCTTCCTTCTTATGTTTCAAATTAGTTTTGAAATCCTTCCAAGAAGGCGGAAGTTTGTCAATAATAGATGCCGTCGCAATGGATTCATCCATTTTTAAACCATGTTGAGTAAAGCGACCAAGTATACTAAGACACTCATTGTATTGTTCCATAACGGAACGACCATCTATCATTTTGTAATTCATGAAATCACTAACCAAGAATTTCTTACAGGATGAATCTTCAGCCATGTACTTGGCTTGAAGCGTTTCCCATAACTCTTTTGCAGATTCTACGTTTTGATAAATATCAAAAAGAGTGTCACACATACCGTTTAAAATTGTTCCTCGACATATGAAGTCATCATTCCAGAACTTGTTGCGTTTTCTGATTTGATCAATGGTTTCACCCTCCACTTCCTCCGGTGCTGGTGTCGTCAAAACGTACACAACCTTCATGGTGGTTAACAAGAATTGCATCTTCTTCTGCCATCTTCGAAAATCCTGCCCTTCGAATTTGGCTAACTTCACAAACTTAGATGTCATATCTCGTACAGATTCTCCTGCCATCTTGTTAAGAATTTAATCGATCTTTGTTGTTTATTTGTCGTATGTGGGGTGATAGGGTATCTTGATAGCAATTAGAAGTCACGAGTATGAACGCTTTCAGATCGATTAAATTGGAGTGGATACCAATTAACGACCGGATAAAATCTAATTGATTCAAGTTTGTGTATGTTGTTATGTTTGTAATCAGAATTGTTTCTGTATCCTTGTGTTTTTCTGTATATTACACTAGAACTTTTTATCTGATGAAACGGAATTTAGGGTTAACTGCCGCCCTTTGGACCCTGCTTCTCTCAGGGGCGTTGCCCCTGAACCCCCACCAAGGGGGCTACCGCCCCCTTGAAACCCCCGTTAGTCCAGTTAATATTCATATAAGTGTCGACCCTTATATGCATATTAAACTCAATCTATTTTACACTAAAATACCAACATTACATCAATACTTGAAGATCTATATAAAGAAGCTAGATATGAAGAAAGCTCTCAATTTCCTGTCTCTCAAAATGACAGCATTGTATCTTATAGTTGATGTGAATGCCACAAAGATATCATATCTTAAGAGAATTTAGGCATGGAGGCTACCTCGAGTTCCTTTCTCAAAAAAGTATGAAGACGCTTTTCACATCTTTGCCTAACAGAACCAGAACCTACAGCCATAGAATTAAATACAGCCAGCGCCTTCTGAACAGCCTCTTCATGTGCCTCTCGTATTGTAGCCTGCAAGCAAGTGACAAATAAATTATTATACCATGTGATCGTTGGGTAGAAACATATACAAAAGAAATAAAAAACGTACTACTTCAGGGGGCTTCGTAGTGTCGATAGAAGACTTGTAAACTTCGTAAGCATATTCCAACGCCCTCTGGCACTCTGTTTCTTCAAAACTCTGCAAAATAAAAATAAGTTGAGCAATGGATCCCAATAAATAAATGATCTTTACAGGGAAAACTATGTGAGCACTCAGATTAACAGCAACAATAAGATAATGGCATGTGGACAACTATATTGCTTAGAAAACTAACCTGCCACACAGAAGCTATAGTAGGCACGACACCATTATTAAGAGCATCCAGAAAGGACTGAGTGATGCCAGCAAAAATGGGTCCAGTCATAACTGTTGCCCCTACCTGCTTGGGCCTAGTCCTCTCAAATACAAACCTTGTTAATGCATCGAGTCCTGTTTTGAACTCTGGCCTCAGTTGATCTATCTAAATGTCATAATAAGATTTGTAAGGCTGAGTCCAGAAAACCATCATATTATAATATTTATTACTTACTGATATTTGGTCAAGGCGTTGGAGCTCATTCTCATTGCTCAAAGGTCGCACAAGAGTGAAGCAATCTCTATCTGGAAAAAGCCCTCGGATGGATTCTCGAATCTATCAATCAAAAGCACATTTACAATCTAAAGCCCATGGTGGCTACTTGAGCCTAGTGATTGTAGTAGGGAATACAAACCTCATTCTTGGCAGAGCCACCACCTTGTACTGGCCTCAAAGCAAGCTCTAGGTAGTCACGGGGAGTTATTTTCCTATTATCCTCCACCAAATCCAGATAGAAGTCCTGCAATTTAGATTGTGTTTTCATCGAAAATAAAATAATAATAATAATAATAATAATAAATCAATACTAGTAGTGGCTGGTGATGTTACATGACTAACATCAACAGCTCAATTTGAAACTGATAATCTAATACTGAACAATCACAGATGGATAATAATGCTTCAGCTGTTTAGAGTTGTAAAGATCATAAGTTGTAGTTATCAGTTGTTTGAGTGTTGAGAAAACTCTCACTAGATATAAGTACTATAATAATAATAAATGCCCAAAACAGGTATTCTCAATTCTCGAATATGACTTCTAACATTTATTTGCCAACAAAATTTTTTTAGAAAAGTTTGCGGTTTATACTTTCAGTAATTACATTTTACATATTAATAGTGACAATGAAAATCTGGATTACGAAGATGGCTGCAATTATTTCTTTAACCAAAATTTTACTTTCGCGTGATTATTTGACCCCCAAAAATATCAAAGACTAATTTGTAGACCAAATAATCTTAATACATTGCTTCTTATAAACTCGAAGGACCAAAGATGTTAGTTAGAAACTTTGTAACCGAAAGTTAGTTATTGGCGGTTACAGAAAGTTAGTTATGTTAGTTATACTTTTCGAAAAGACACAATGTTTGAATCATACCGATTCAAAACCTATATATATGTATGTGTATCGATTGAATGGTTAGAAACATAATATAATTTACTTATTCATAATTTAACTTGCAACTCATATTATCAATCTAATTTGGGACAACAATTGGTATCAGAGCAAGGGTTCATACATCGAAACATACATCACAAAAAACCATTACCGAGAAGCCATTGAACACGCTGAGAAAGAAGAGACTCTCGCTGGTTTTTTCTTTGAGCGAAGGAACGTTTTTTGTTATCTTAATTCTTCCAAGGAAACAAACGAGCGTGAATAAGGAGAAGCGTAGAAGAGATAGTGCACGATCTGTTTTGCGTAGAAGTTGCAAGCGTACAACATCAAACGATATTGGTGTTGAGGAAGAAAATTGGAGACTTTGTGTGTAAACCGGTTGAAAAAAAAACAAAGACACAAAGCATATTAAGACGCGCATTCTAGAAGCGCATGAGACGTTGTTGTGAGGATAAACGTATACGTAGAACGAGGAATACTCAAGGAGGAGTGTGTGGAGTTTGTGTCGATAGAACACAAGAACAACAACGACGTAGAGAGAAACAAAACGAAGGACTGATTTTGTTTCATTGGAACGAATTCAGAAGCGAAGTAATTTGTTTTTGGTTCGGTGTGGTTGCCAAGGTGTGGTAACACAAGTTTGTGTGTAGGAGACTACGTGATCTCAAAGATACCGAGATCAAAGTAACGCACAAAAGGAAATAACGTGTAGTGTGGTATAAACTTGTTTTGTTTGTGTCGAAGTACTGAAAAAAACATTCGACAACAACAAGAACAAGAAGGAGGTCGAGACTTGTTTTTGATTCAAGAAAGATTTTTTTGAACAAGGCTAGGAGGCGTTGGATTTTTGTTTAGACTCGTTGGTTTTAAAAAAAACAAAAACAACAGCAATTCGACAAGGAGAAAAGAAGGAACTTTGGTGTTTTGGTTACTGGTTCGAATCAAAACAGAAGCAAGGCAAAGAAATCAGAAGGTTTTGCTTGGAAATTTGAAGTTGATTTGGAAAGGGAAAAACAACGAGGCAGGAGAAAACAAAAGAGCGAAGGGAATAACAAACGTTGGTGAACGAATCTTACTAACAAGACAAGGGAATACATCTCGTATTCAATACAATAACGAGGTCACAAGTTTCTAAATTTTCTGGATTTCGATTCATATTAGAATAGTATAGATCTTGTTAGTTTATACTATTAGGAAATCCCGAGAACTATTATTGATCCCGTAATTACTAGGAATTCCCGAAAACTATATATATTCCCATAGTAGAAGAGATACCATACTAAGAAAATAATTCCCATATATAATAGAAAGTGAAGATAATTAATACTTTTAAGATGGCCGACGATGCAAGCACATCAACTACATTAAAACCCTTAACACCTATTGCACAATACCAATGCCCTAAGTTGAAAAACACAAATTACACGGTATGGGCTATACAAATTAAAATAATACTAGAAGCACAGGGTTTGTGGGAAACAATAGAACCTAAGGAAAACACGCAATTAGATGATAAGAAAGATAAGGCAACAACGGCCTTGTTATATCAAGCGTTGACTGAAGATGTGATTTTACAAGTAGCGGGTTGTAAAACGGCTAAGGAATTATGGGAATCATTAAGGAAAAGACACGTTGGAGAAGAAAAGGTGCAGCAAGCACAATTACAATCATTGATGATTGGATTTAACTCACTTCAGATGAAGGAGGATGAGACGGTGGATGCATTTGCAGACAAGTTAAACGGCTATGTCACGAAGGCAAAAGAACTAGGGAAAAGATTAGATGAATCACTTTTAGTTAGAAAACTATTAGACTCCACACCTGATAGATTCATTCAGATAGTAGCATCCATAGAACAAACAAATGATTTAGACGACATAACCCTAGATGAGATCATTGGAAAACTCAAGGCATTTGAGGAAAGAATAAAACTCCGGAAGAGAGGACAAGTTGAAAGCCAGGATAACTTACTTTTCGCACATGGCGAACACTTAGATAAAGGAAAGAGTTTTAACAGACGTGGAGGTAGATCGAATTACTCACGAAGAAACTGGCATAATAATAAAAACAAAAACAACTCGAATTATAAAGAAAACCAAAATAAGAACTCGAGTAAGAAAGATTTTAGTAACGTAAAGTGTTATAAATGCCATAAATATGGACACTTTCAGAATAAATGTAGATCAACATCAACAACCCAGGAACAATCAAACCTCATTTTAGAAGATGATGAACCATCACTATTAATGACTATGCACGAAACCGAACACGAAGAAGTGTTGTTGAATGAAGACCAAATTCAACCAGGGAAATATGTTTCAAAAGATGAAAGCATATGGTATTTAAATAACGGTGCAAGTAACCACATGACGGGAACTAAGAGTCATTTTAAGGATATAGATGAAAGCGTAACTGGTCGAGTACGTTTTGGAGATGGATCGTATATACAAATAAAAGGAAAAGGCTCTATTTTGTTAGGTTGTAGAAACCAAGAACATTAAGGTAGTAACAGATGTATACTATATACCAAACCTTAAAAGCAACATACTAAGTCTAGGACAACTTACGGAGATAGGTTGTAAGGTCATAATGGACGGAGATAAATTGACTTTGTATGATAAGAGCAGGAAATTGTTGATGAAAGCAGAAAGATCTAAGAATAGACTTTACAGTATTAGACTACAAATAGACACACCTATATGTCTCTTAGCAAATGTAGATAATCAAGAATGGTTATGGCATGCTAGATTAGGTCATTTAAACTTTCATGTTGTGAACAAGATGACTAGGAAGGGTCTAGTGGAAGGAATACCAAGAATAAATCATGCCGGAAAGATTTGTGACGCATGTTTATTAGGAAAACACAGTAGAACACCATTTCCAAACTAAGCTAAATTCATATCAAAGAACCCGTTGGACTTGATATATGGAGACCTCTGTGGTCCTATAAGTCCAGCAACACACTCAGGCAAGAAACTAATATTCTTGTTAGTAGACGATTGTACACGTTTTATGTGGGCTTACTTTCTACAATCGAAAGATCAAGCACTTAGTACTTTCAAGGAATTTAAGCAGAAAATAGAAATGGAATTGAAAATGAAAGTGAGGATGCTAAGAACAGATAGAGGAGGTGAATTTACATCAAATGAATTTACCAAGTACTGTAAGGATAATGGAATAGCACGACAGTTGACGGCACCATACTCACCACAGCAGAATGGAGTAGTGGAAAGAAGAAATAGGACAGTGTTATCAACAACTAGGAGTATGATGAAAGCAATGAAGCTACCCTTAATTTTTTGGGCGGAAGCAGTTAGACATGCCATTTATATACTCAATAGGGTACCTACAAGAGCCCTGATAAATAAAACTCCATATGAAGCACTCTACAATAGAAAACCAAATTTGGAAAACCTAAGAATATTCGGATGCACAGCTTATGCAAAGATAACAATACCTCATTTAAAGAAGTTGGACGATAGAAGCATACCATTGGTTTACTTAGGAGTAGAGGAAGGATCAAAAGCATGTAGGTTATATGATCCAATGACATAGAAAAAACATGTTAGTAGGGACGTTAAGTTTATGGAAACAAAGCCGTGGGATTGGAATACAGTTGGAGAATATACGAACACACAAGACACATTTTGGGCTAGTTTTGTGGGAGAGGAAGTTGACAATGAGAATCTTACACCAGTCAACATAGAAATCAATGATAACATTGATAATACGTATCAAGAACCGGATGCAATACCAGATCCAGTTACACCAATTACACCACCAACATACACTCACCACCCTAACTCAGATGAAGAAGAGGCTACTATTAGTTCATTAGAAAGCTCAGACGAAAGATATGATCATAGACCAGTACGAGGATTGAAAGGTTTAGCAGAAATTTACGAAACTGCAAGTATAGTGGAAACACTAAGTTTATTTTTCACAGAAGAAGAACCTCGTAACTATAAGGAAGCATCAGTAGATAAGAAATGGATTGAGGCCATGGAAATTGAATTAGATTCAATAAATAAGAATAACACATGGATTCTTACTACATTGCCAGAAAATCAGAAGGCAATTGGACTCAAATGGGTTTTTAAAACCAAGAGGGATGCACAAGGAAAGATCATTAGATATAAGGCACGTTTAGTAGCAAAAGGATATGTACAAGAACAAGGAATAGACTTCGATGAAGTATTTGCACCAATTGCTAGGATAGAAACAGTACGGTTGATATTAGCATTAGCAGCATATCATGGTTGGCAAGTACATCACTTAGATGTAAAATCGGCATTTTTACATGGAGAATTGAAGGAAGAAGTCTATGTTACACAACCTGAAGGATTTGTACAACCAGAAAACTCAGGAAAAGTATATAAGCTTATTAAAGCTTTATATGGCTTAAGGCAAGCACCAAGAGCATGGAATGTGAAGCTTGATGAACCGTTAAAGTCATTAGATTTTAAGAAGTGTAATCTCGAACAAGCAGTCTATACAAGGAGAAACAAGAATTCTACAATTATAGTTGGAGTTTATGTACATGATTTAATAATCACGGGCACTCCCAAGAAGGAATTAGAAGTATTTAAATTTCAGATGGAAGAAAAGTTTGAAATGAGCGACTTAGGATTGTTAGCTTATTACCTTGGGATGGAAGTTATACAGACAGGAGGAGAGATCACAATCAAGCAAACAGGTTATATTAACAAGATCTTAAAGGAAACAAGTATGATGGATAGTAATGATACGAAGATACCAATGGATCCTGGTACTAAGTTGGTCAAGGCGGAAGATGGTAACTCAGTTGACGCAACTTACTACAGAAGTTTAATTGGAAGTCTCAGGTACTTACTACATACAAGACCAGATCTTAGTTATTCAGTCGGACTACTCAGCAGATGGATGCAAGACTCGAAGGAACATCACCTGAAGGCGGTAAAGCAATTAATCCGATATATCAAAGGAACAAAGGAGCATGGCATAATTTACAAGAAAGAAGGCGGCTGCAAGATTACAGGTTACAGCGACAGTAGGTATGGAATCAACACTGATCAAGGAAAAGGAACTACTGGCATAGTATTTTATTTTGGAGAGTCACCCATTACCTGGTGTACACAGAAGCAACCGACAGTGGCGCTATCATCATGTGAATCAGAATTCATGGCGGCTACTGCAGCAGCTTGTCAAGCCTTATGGTTGAAAAGATTACTTAGTGAATTAACTGGAAATGAAGAAAAGAAGATAACGTTGAAGAGAATGGACACATCAATGTGGAACACATTAGCGGAGAACTACAAAGAGCAGATATACTAACAAAGGCTCTACCAAGATTGAAGTTCACAACAATGCGACAGATGCTCGGAGTTCAAGATTTAAAGAGAAGCAACGATCAAGATTAAGGAGGAGAATGTAGACCAAATAATCTTAATACATTGCTTCTTATAAACTCGAAAGACCAAAGATGTTAGTTAGAAACTTTGTAACCGAAAGTTAGTTATTGGCGGTTACAGAAAGTTAGTTATGTTAGTTATACTTTTCGAAAAGACACAATGTTTGAATCATACCGATTCAAAACCTATATATATGTATGTATGTGTATCGATTGAATGGTTAGAAACATAATACAATTTACTTATTCATAATTTAACTTGCAACTCATATTATCGATCTAATTTGGGACAACATAATTATTATCAACATCACTGTGCACAAATGCTAAGAACTAACTATCGGGATCTCGTGTATCCGCAATCAGTTTTCAAATGCACTCTAAATAAGTAAAAAAGAAGCAGAGAGTACCTACCCTTAGAAGCCAGACAAAGATTGGGGAGAAATGTCCAAGCTCAGAAGGTGTGGTCGAGGCTTTGACACGAATATGCTTTGTCATTTCAGTTACAAGAGAGAGGCGATCAATTGCAGCCTCATCTATACCGCCAATCTAATAGAATAAAGACATGAACGTTGAGACACCTATGCATAGAATGATAAGATAAGACAACAAAAATCTTACCTGATTGTATATGACCATGCTTGATAAAAGTATAGCTAGAGGAAAGATCTGTGTGTTGTATGTTCCCTATAATATAAGACAGTTAAAATAATGAACTTACAGAAATTAACAGAAAATATTCGGAAGTAGATGTTTGCAAGTCAAGCTAACCGTTTGATCACAAGCATCGATTCCTTCACTATCTATAAGTAAAATATTGTACTCCGTTCCATCAAGAGCAGTTCTTCTTAAAGGGGTACTCCATAGCCAAAGCCCTTTCGCGCACGGGCGATGAGTTGGTGCCACTTGAAATCCACTACTCCTTCCCAGAAGCTACAAAGATAAGAAACAAACCATTACAATCATACCTAAAAACTTGATCTACCGTAAAGGAAAACAGTAACATGGCCATGTCATTGTTCATTGATGTAACATGCATAGGAATTGCATACCATAGCAATGCCTAACATAGCAAATGAACATGAGAAAACGTCCATGTTTCTCATAATAAGTTAAAATCCAATCACATAAACGATCGAGAATATGGCATTCCACCTAATTGCCTTCATGTCGGTAGAACATCCTAGTTTTTATGTAACATACACTCAACCTTACCCTTGATTCATATACTATGTTGTCTTGATTTATATGCATGGTCTTTTTAGCCTGAAACTCATCCACATTGGTCATGCGCTAGTAGAATGCCTATGATTTTGTTATACTTATTTCATATACATAGCTTAGAGTATAACAAGTTACAGAAACTTTTAAATTATACTCCAATGTGAGTAGCTCGAATTCTTTGTTTAGCCTAAATACAACCATGGCAGTCACATCTTAAAGTCTACCTTACAATTAATATAACATGTTTCAAGCATGTTGATCTCTTACAAGATGTATCCTCACATACAGCCACAAGTTAATTTGAGATGCTCCTAAGCAACCCTGAACCAAAACCAAACTCTATACACAACATACAGTCACGGTTTAAGCATCAAAAGATACAGTTAACACTTACCAGTATGTATCCTATTCTGTCAACGATCCAGAGCTCATATTTGTCAAATATTAGACTTTCCTAAAAAAAATCGTGTTCGTTCAGTTTGTTTACAGCCCTAATTTAAACACAAAGTCTCCCTAAAATGATTCTAAAGTCCACCTAATAGTCTAACTCCCTAAGTCCCTAACTGTACTACAAGTTCTCAATTTTTACTAAAACCCTAACTTAAAGCCATTGGACCATAACGACAAAATAAACACACCCACATTCTTGTAACATGTCAATTCAAACTAGGGCTGTAAACAAACGGAATATTCAGTTAAGTGTTTGAACGCGAACAAAAGGTTCATGAACATTCGGTAATTCTAGATTGTTTATGTTCATTTGTTTATTTTTTCAATATTATACATTAAATGTTTGTAAGATAATAAATATACCTTAACAAAAACGAAGAAAAAAAATGTATATCTTATATGCTCGTTATGGTAGTTAACAACCTTATTTTCCTAGCAAACAAAAATGGATCCAACAATCCATTTGTTTAAGTATTCGTGTGTGTTCATTTGTTGGTTAAACTTGACAAAAACTAACATTCATGTTTCAATATTACATATTATTACATGTTGTTAGTAATAAGATAGTTATACGGTTATACCTAAACAAACATGAACGAAGGCGAGAAGTGTTGATATTTTATTTGTTGGTTTAGCTTCTTCCTGAACACAATAGTCCGGCTCATTTGTCGATTAAACTTAATAAACATAAAGAAGCGCACAATTTTACCAAAATCCTAATTTAAAGCCACTAACAGAAACAACGCCAAAAGTTAAGTTATGCGTTGTTATTATTATTTAAGGAATTTATTTTATAAGTGTTTCCAAAAGTTAGACGCTCCTCGTTCATCCGCTCATAAACGCTAAACAAACGTAAACAAGCCCTAATTTGATAATTAGCTAAAATGAGACATGAAAAATTAAAACAAAACATAACAAGCCCTAATTTAAGTCAAATTACAACAACAACAACAACAACAACAACAACAACTACTACCTGATTCAATAGATAGCTTTTGCCTTGACGAGCACAACCACAAACAGAAACAACGCCAATAGGCTCCTTGATAAGCTGCAAAACCGAAACAGCTTCTGGATCAATCTGGAACTTCCCTCTTTCGTCGCAGTAAACTAATCGAATAGGTCTTGCTGGTGATGCGGTCATTGTTGGTGATGATGGTTGTTGTTAGGGTTTAAGTTGTGTTTTTGTGAATTTTTTGGTAATGGTGGGAGGGAAAACAAACACTCTCTTTAAAATTTGGGAAGAAAGTACTTTTAAGAGTGGGAAATGAATATATATATATATATATATATATATATATATATATATATATATATATATATATATATATATATATATATATATATATATATATATATATAGTGTGAGGTTCTTTTCAGAACCAAATAAATTGCGAGAACTACTTTGTTACTCTTAATAATGCATAATGTACAACATATCTATGCAATATGGCATTTTTGAAAATATATGTAACTTTTTTAAAAATAAAAATTAAATTAAGGGCAAAATAGGCATTTTAATCCTTCCATAAAAATAGCATCCTACAGCCCATCCCTAAAACGGTTTCAGTTATTCACTTTTCATTTGTGCCTCTTAAACCCTAGCCACCATTATAAGATGTCTTCTTCTCCATCTACAAACCGCCTCCATCTTGCATTTGAAAATCCATTATTTAATGTTCGTATATTGTCCAATCGTGGGAACAGGTAAACTTTGTTTTTTTCTTTCTAATCGATCACAAGATAATCGTATGTATTTGAAATCATACAAATTTAAATATTCATCACTCCTTGTGTCACATGAGAATCCTTTTTATTGTTTATTTTATGTTTGAGGCAAAATCAATGATATTAAATTTTAGGCCCAGAATAATCGTTGTGTTTAATCATGGGTTCTCAAATGTGGTTACTTAGATATTACAGTAATTGATTGTTTGCAAATTTAATGTGTATTAAAGAATTGCTTTCTGTAGGACCGAAAAGTAATGATTTTTATGTGATTCGGAAGGTCAAGGTTGATCAAAGTATATGAATTCCATGTTTGATTTTAGAGAGAGAAAATAGAGAGAGGTTGAAGAAAAAGGATAATATTAATGACAAGATAAAAGTTACACAATTTCTCACACCCCTCATGGAGAGTCATGAGGGGTATTTATAGGCTCATTATATAATAAGTTTGCCTAATGACCACTAATAGTCCCTGAAGTTACTACTAGCTACATATCTAGTCCATTTCACTTGTGTAACGTTATCTTAATAAAATAGCGAGGCTAACACTTTCCAAAGACACAACTTTTTAATTAATGTGCTATTGTTTGCAAATTTAATGTGTATTTGAAGGTTTCTATTCCGAATATCAACACATATGCACAACTTCCAATTTCGAGGTTATTAATTGTGTTTAAAAGTGTTTCTTTTATTTTAGTATAAGAATTTGTTATTTCTAAGTTTGAAACTGAAAAAATAAATAAATAAATAAATAAGACGATTTTTGTAGTATAAGAAAGGCAATGGCAGGTTGTTGATGAAGATTTTCTAATTCGATAGGTACGATATGTGTTTTTTTATGTGTGTTTTAATTGGTCCTAGTTTTTAGTTAACTACTGTAGTTGTTTCTTTTCTTTTTTTAGAAAAATGATAGTTCTTCAAGTTGGGGTAATGTTCCCTTGATTCGGTTTATGCATTTTGTAATGTATGATTTTAGTGTGTTTGGTAATGCACCGGTGAGTGTTGCAACTTTATTTAGGATCCCTTTGTCTGGTAATTGGCTTGAATAATAATATGCTTTCTAAAGAAAAAGAAAAAAAAAAGAAGTAAATGCACTTGTATATTGGTCGAATATATGGTGAAAAAGAGATAGAAAAAAATCATTTTCCAATTCCTGTGTTGTATAAATCTTGGGTATGGGATTGCTTTTGATGGTAGCATGACTCATCATATGTGTTTTTACAAGTTTGGGATTTATATGTGCATATGCGCATATGTGTTTTTACAGTTTGATGCCTTATGTTCACATGTGTTTTTACAGTTTTGGAGTTTATATATATTGCAAGTGCATATGTGTTTGTTAGTTGTTATAATGAAAAAATTCGTTTATTGATTGTTTGTGTTTACAGGTACGGATATGATAATCAATATAAATAGTGCACATGTGTTTTATACATATTATCTAGCGATAAGATAGAGAGAAGATAGTTATGACAATAAAGATTTAAAGAGTAAAGGCACAAGTGCATTCCGCAGATACAAGTGCACATGGACTAACTTGAGTACATATATATAAGGGCATATGGATGAACTCAAATACACATGTGTATACAAAGAAATCAAAGTGTCCAATAAAGGAAAATACATGTGCATATGCGACAACATATTCTTTACTTTTAAAATTTTGTATTTGAATTGTTTAAATATTTATTATGTTCTTATTTTGAGTTATATATAATACATATATTTCTGTATCTTATTCCATGCACTTGTGTATAGTATTTGTGAGCAAAACACATTAGGGGTTAAGCATTTGAATATTAAACATGTAAATTTACATTAAAAAAAAAAAAAAAAAAAAAAAAAAAACATGTGCACCTTTTAAAGCATGCTGGAAAAGAAATAGTGATATTCTAAAAAAAATAAAAAATAAAATAAAATCTTGAAATTTAGGGGAAAATGTTTTTTTAAAGAAATTCAAAAAAAATATACTTTTACTATTATACCATTTTGAATTAAATGATAAAAATAAATATCTAAAAAATTCTGATTAGTTGATCCTGGTTCTCGCAGTTCTCGCAATTCATTTGGTTCTGAAAAGAACCTCACCCTATATATATATATATATATATATATATATATATATATATATATATATATATATATATATATATATATATATATATATTTCTTTCTTACTACGAAAAATAGTAAATGCTTAATCATTTGAGGATTAAACATAATGTTTTAAAATCTGGTTTCGCTCGAGTGGTTAATCTGTTGAACTGTTTTGGTCAAAAAAATGGGTTAATTTAAACCGGGTCATCCCAACGGATTGAGTTAGAAAAATGAGTCAACTTAAACCGAGTCAACCCGCGGGTTTGAAGCGTCCCGGGTCAACTTGGCTTTCGATGTGTATTAATAGTTTACTTTGAAACATATGTTTTCAACATTTCTTTTTTTAGTTTCAACATTTCCTTCTTAATTTTTTCAACATTTCAATTTTTTGACTTTTTACTTTGATCATTTTTATTTTATAGATAGTAAATATTTGGTAGCACTAGTTAGACACCCACGCACAGCGGCGGCGATAAATATAGTTATATTATAATAGTAAACGAATTGATAGCCTAACTTTTCCCGCAATTTCCTACTGGCTTAATGAATTTGTTTCACAACACTCTGAATGTATATGTTAGTTGTATGTATTTGCTTGGGTTTCCCGTTGCTTTCCCGTGACATTATTATTCTCGCATATAGAAAGACCCTCGCAATCTCTTACCCGTCAAACACTCCCCCCCCCCCAAAAGTATATGATTTTGTCGAATCAAGATTGTATTGATTAAAATAAAGGTTAAAGTGGTAAAAACTTAAATTAATAAAAATAAACCCACTAAAAATGTAAAAACTAAAAACTTATAAAAATATATCAAAATTGATGTTAAATTAAAAAGCACAAAATTTTAAAAAAATATGGTGAAATTAGATCATAAAAAAATAAATAGATAAAAATATATTTCAATTTGAAAATAAAAGTGAATTTTAAGTTGGGAAGTGACACATATTATCTCATGATTGGAGTTCTTTATCTTAATTTTTGGTTAGAAGTTAGGTGGTGAGTGCTTATTCACTCACCTTTTCTGAGCCAAAATAGGACTTAATAATCCAAAAACTAATTCAAAATGCCAAAGAAAACGTGTTTTTGTGATTGTGAATGTGCAGGAACGGATATCTCGTAAAATGACGAAAGACAAACGAAATCCGGCAAAAACGAGCACGAGAGTGGAATGAGTCAGAAAGTCAAAGCTGGCAACCAAGTTCAGCTCAATAAGTCAAAAGAGATCCCCAGAGTTTGAAAATTTGCAAGATTCATCCTTTTTGATAAAGTTTGATCAAATGACAAGATTGGTCCCTGCACTTTGGAAATTAACACATTCAATCCCTCAAAGATTTATTTGGAGAAAAAGTCAACATCAGCATTCATGTATTCAAGTTTAACAAGATCAACCCTTGATAATTAGTTTTGAAGTTTGGTAAATTTGGTCCTTGAAGTTCCAGCAAACTACACAATTGGTCCTTGTAATAAATCTGAAAATTCTATTTTACCTAAACCAAGTCCAAGTCCAACAAACAAAATCCAAAAGCCCAAAATAAAAATCAATACCCAAGCCCAACACCCCTTGGTCAACATAACCCGGTCAAACCCCATTCCACAGGTCAAATAAAGTCAAATTCATTATAATATTACCCACACTTACCCACCCCCCCTTTTTCCTTATTAACCTAGGTTCATATGAACCCTAATTACCGTACCTCCCAAATTCACAGATTTAAGGGTGATTTTGTCAAATTATGTGCTTCTAGAAGTGAGTGAACGTATCAGAGTGTCAGAGAATCAAACAAACACACGAATGGTATACG
The DNA here is from genome assembly GCA_030686995.1 of Artemisia argyi. NCBI lineage: Eukaryota > Viridiplantae > Streptophyta > Magnoliopsida > Asterales > Asteraceae > Artemisia > Artemisia argyi. Next base: position 133,673,802 of record CM060708.1, on the reverse strand, counting down.
TGGCTGCTCTCTATTGGATGAAACGCGTCACTAATTTTGATCTAAAGGCTATTATCAAGTGGGATTGATGGGATTATGATCAAGCGGCTATTAGAGGCTCCAAAGAAACACATAGCACATGGATTGCCAGCTTGGCAATCCGTGAACCCTCAACCACTCCTCAACTATAAATAGGATCATTTGCTAGCTTAGAAGTGTGTAGTTGTAGTTGTAGCGAGAAGCTCTGCTGGTTTTTAGTCATGATGTATTTAGATTAGCTTATTGTAATTGTAATTCAATTTTAGTTTTAATAAAATTCAGTTTCATCTTTTTACTTTCAGCTTATTGATCATCTTTAGTTACTTTTAGCTTTTATTTCTGTTACTCTTATTCAGTTTTTAGTTTCTTAAATAGCTTTATCATTTTCATTTAGTTAATTCAAATTTTCATAATCTTCAAAAACATAAAAAACAGAAAATAATAAAAAAATAAAAAATATGTTTTCATCTTGTTTAGATAAGCTGTCAAGTAAGCTTGTTTAGTTTTATACAGTCCATTTAAGCTTTGTAGCTTATTGTGGATCTGTTTTCATTCAAGTTTATAAGTAACTCTGCTTGGTCAACTAAAGTCAACAGACATTGATTCATGTGACTTTGTGGTGAATTGGATAAGCTGAGACAGAATTTGGAAGGTCTCTGCCTATCTTAAAGATAGGCAAACAAAGTGAATCCACCTCTGTTTTTGCTGAGGTGGAAATACCTTGTAAGTGTTGTTTAAAATTTTAATTTCTAGCTTAAATCTGTGGTAATTTAGTTAGGATTTGATAGTTATTGTTTCATTGATTGATGTTACTATTGTATTAGTAGAAATTGGTGTAGTAGAGCTTGTTTGATTATTTGATTACATCTGTTTTGTAGATCTGTGTTTAATTGCCTTTTAAGTATCTGTCATACTTCTTGATCTTTGTATTTGTGGTAGTTTGGTATTGGAGATCTGAATTTCTGGTTTATACAAGCATTATTGATCATAGATTAAATTGAATTGGTGGATTGGATTGGTGGTACACTGATTTACTTTACAATATAGTGAGACAGACTCACTATAGGGGTGTTTGGATTTGTGGAGTGTTGAGATTTGTTGTTGCTATATTGCTGTTTCATTATGACACTTAGGTTCTATTAGAGTAATAATAAAATTTTAAATCAGTAAAACAGTAGGTAGCTTGATAAAAGTCAAAGATAGAATTGTAGTCCATTAACTGTTAGTCTAAGTAAAAATTAGTTAGAGTAAATCTAGAATAAGCTGCATATTAGTGTTAGGTAGTATAAATTAGTGTAATATTAGCTTATTATAACAAAACTTAATAAGTTTAGATTAGTGAAAGTTGAATTTGGTCAAAGTTTTGTGGTAATATAATAGTCAACTGTCTCATTGTTAAGTGGTTCACAGGTTGCTGATATTGGATAATTTTAGAGTAGCATTTGTTGTTTTCTGATAGGTATTTTTGGTTTAGATATTCTCAGAAGTATTAAGAATCTTTTGCCCCACAAACATTCAATCTCAATGCTTAATTGATAGCTTATTGTTGCCTGCTAGTTCAGCTTTTAGTACTAGTAACTGAATTGTGCAATAGGCCTGCTTTTTTTGTAATTGAGCTTGTACTTGTGCTAATTTGAGTTTTCTGTAACCATTGAGAGTTGATTAAGTGTTGTGTATGGTCTGCTTCTTCTGGCTTAATCTGTTTGTGATTTTGCTTAATCATTGGCTTATGTAACTGCTTATTGAGCTATTTTGAGGCTTTCTGTGATTCTACTTAATCATAATTTGGCATATCTGAGTTCTATAAAGCATATTTCATCTGTGGTTTAAGTTTCAATAAGATTGGTCACAAGTGTTTAAAAATAAGCACTTGTGATAAGCAGTTTTCTATTGAATAAGCATTTCTACTGCTTATTTTACTTTCAAAAATTTTCTCCAAGTTTATTTTATTATTTTAGAATTTCTGTTAATTTTTTGGATTTTTCTGAGTTGTTTTGATATTTTTCTTAATTTTTCTTTGATTTAAATCATTTTTATATACTTTTTTAATAAATAAAAATCAATAAAAAAACAGAAAAAGCCATAAAAATTACAAAAATATTTTAGAAAATTCTTTTATTATATTTTGCATTTTTCAGAAATTATTTTATATTTTTAACTTTTATTTTTCTATTTTTCCTTTATTTTTAATTCATATAAAAATATAAAAATATAAATATATTCATAGAAAATAAATAAAAAGTTAAAAAAAATATTTTTCTTTTTCTGGGAATTCTTTTTATTAGTTTAAGATTTTTATAAAATAATTTTACATTTGTATGATAATTTTTCGTTAAAAGTTACGTTTTATATTGTACGTTACGTTTTTAATTTCGCGATTAATTTTCCGTTTTTAGATTTTAATCATTAGTGCATATATAGCTTATACATTTTGCATAATTCGTAATTGTTTGTCATTATTTGAGTTCTCATTCACAAAATTTTCAAAATTCACTTTTCACTACACGGTTTTTACGAATCAATATTCTTTAATTCCATTCACACCTTCGTACGGATACGACTCGGATGATCCGTATTTCTTGCGGATCTCCTCGATACTCATATATATATATATATATATATATATATATATATATATATATATATATATATATATATATATATATATATATATATATATATATATATATATATATATATAATTGATTTTGACCCAATCATTAGGCTTGGAGTTAGTTGAGAAGTGACACATGTCACCTCATAATTGAAGCTACTTATCTTAATTTTTGGTTAAGAATTAGGTTTGGAATTAAATGCATTATATAGTAGTATAAATAAATGTAATTTGAATAAGTTAGTTTTATATTTATTCAATTATGATTATCTTATTTTCTTCTATCTCCAACACTTTTTCATGTTTTTATTTTCTTTTCTTTTTCCTATCTTTTAAAACTCAAGAACCATGAAAGTGTTCTTGTTGTGAGTTTTTTATATGATGTTTTGGGATATATGCTTATTTTGTAAGCGAATGAATGTGTTAGTAGTACGAGTGAGGCTTTATTATTTTTTTTCTTTTTTCTTTTCTTTTCATTGCCTCGTGCTTATGTCGTGACTTAGGCTACTCGTAATAGGAGAGTACTACAAATGATTTTATCAACGTTGCCTTAACGACACATTATGTTTCTCTATTTATAACTAACTTCATCATCAGCTTATTATAATAAGACAATCAACTTCACCATTGACTTCTATTTTATTTTTATTTTCATTTATTTTAAAATTTAAAATTAAAATTTCATGAATAATTAAACACATTATATAAATAATTTAAATTTCATCTAATTTGGCTTACACCAATTAATCATGAATCAACAATTAATCGCATAATTCAGACCAAACATTAAAACCGAATACTTGGCCCACACTTAACTTTAGGCTACCCGCTACCCTAACATATGTTAACATTCTTTTCATTTCACATTCATTCACAAACCCGAAGCAACCATTAGTATTTTAGTTTCACCTACCACTTTCTTTCTTATACTTTCATAAACCTCAACCGAATCACACTTTGACATTATGGCTCGGGATAGAGGATCTCGGTATTTTTCTAAGATCATTAACCAAAGGGCAGACTGAAGGGGATGCACAAGAACCCCATAAAAAGAAACATATCATAAGTTTAAAAACATAAGTTTCTAGTATCAAAAAACCGATCAAGTGTGATGCAATATAATAAGCGACAATAATAATTCTATAACTTTAATGATAGTAGAAGCATAAAAGAAAACATATCATCCCAACACAAATACTTCATGCTTAAACTTCAAAAAAGAGGCTTTAAACAACAAAATAAAAGCATATCTAAGTACTTTACTTTATGAGTGTCACATGACTTGGTAAGGAAAAAAAATGCACGTCTAAAATTGTAAATTAATTATTGTCGTTATTATTTTTAACAAGTAATAACAAAGGCTCATGTACTATTTTTAACAAGTAATAACAAAGGCTCATGTACGTACACGGTTATAAGGGGGTGGCAATGGAGCACTGTATGGCACGACATGGAGCCATGCCGAGCGGCAATACCGCTGCCACCATTGCGGCATGGCTGTGGCATGGACTCCCTCGGCATACTTTGCCGTTGAGGCATGGAGATGGAATCAAAGATATAGCCGTTGTAACTAATTATGAATATAGGTGAGGCATGAGATCATGGTTGCTACTAAAAAACTATGGTGAGGCATGAATGAGGTGGAATGATATTATTGGTGGGTAGTGAGGCATAGGAGAGGCATGAGATCATGACTGTCACCCCTAAGGTAACACATAAAGTTAAGCATTGATTGAATGATGTTCATAGTTTATGTAACATCATCTGAAAAGTTAAGCATTTATTGAATGATGTTCATAATTTATATAGCATCATCTGAAAATTTATTACTCTTAATTTGGGTTGTCCACAAATAAAGAGTTAATTACATAAATGGTCATTATGGTTTGTCGATTTATCAAAATTAGTCAATAAACTTTTTTCTTTTATCGGGTCTAGTGACTAAGGTTTCAAATGGTTACGAATCCACTTCGAATTCGATGCATAAATGGTCACTTAGGTTTGCCAAAGTTGAACTAGATCTGTAACCATTTGAAACCTTAATGACCGGTCCCGGTGAAAAAAAATCCGGATAAGCCCACGATGATTTGATTAGAGGCGCCAAGTGTGTAGGTCCGATGGCACCTAAAATTAGGTCATGATTCTCAAGGTTACAATCGATAACCACAAGATCAACTCTCTTGTAGGTATTTAGCAGCAGAGTTTGTGCATTATCTACAATGAACTCAGCTCGACTCGCGCCAGACCCAAGGGCTTGTTTAGAGGAATGCAAGTCCTGAGTTCCTTTAAAGATGCTAATTACATGACCACTTGCATGTTCATAAGATCCAAAACTTCATTAGTACATTTATAGTTCCTTATGAAAAATCATTTGATGAATGTAGCCCATGAGTTACATTTGTTTGGGTTATTCCAAAGCCCAACACCAGATTGCCCACTAAGCCCAGTAATACAAACTCACCCTCGAACTAGTGATTCCATATTGATTAAAAAGATGTAGTGTTTAAGGATGAATAGAGTACTAACTGAGATGTCTTTGGATAAAATGATTACTTTTGCATCCCACATAGGTAGAAGATAAGAAATATTGTTAGCTTATATACAAGAATGTGAAAAGACCACATGTCTCGGGATATGACAACGATAATCCCTCCTATGTTAGCTTGTATATACCTATCTTTAAGTTTTTATATATGTAGTTCCGAGTTAATTTGTAGTGAATTCTTATCCCTTTTAAAAGTCACAAACTCAAATCCTTGCGTAATGAACATGTGCTTGCATACTCGAAATCTATTTTATCAATCTTTCTTTTTATTTGAGAGAAAAGTCGTTTAGCGAATGATCAAGTTCTGTTCGTATATTTTGACTTGTGGTTTGTCTTTTGTGTTAGGAAGAAACTGTAGCCACTTCTATTATCTTATGAGCGGGTTGGGTCACCGGACCTTATTTTCTTCCTTTCCGTCTCCTTGAACTTTTGAGTCCATGTCAATGGCATTGTGTTTTTAGTTATGGAGTAATGATTACACACTTCGTACTTTTTAGCCACTATTTTTAGCAAGTTTATCTACAGGTTAAAATTTGTTTTCGCTTTTATGATATTATGAATTGTGTTTGACAACAGTTTCTGCAAGTAGCTCCTTTGATCAACAATTACACATTGGTGACTTTCACCGTTAAGGTCACCCATAACATTCAGTACATTAGGTGACTTTCACAGTTCGACCCATCTCTTTTAGCTAAATTTTTTTATTTGACCCATTTGAGATAAAGACACAACCTAATTTGACCCGTATCAGTTCTTAATATCAATACCTTCCAACATACTGAAGAACAATTTTCAAGCACAAATGAACATTCCAAAACTGTTTTCTTCTAAATCAATTCTGACTGAGTACTACTACAAAACATAAAAATCATAACCTTCCAGTTATCAAATTTGACTCCCCAAAAGATTATTACGCCAGTAACTTTATATACATTTAAGAATCGACTAGTCCCTTAAAGATCGAAACCTTCAAAAATTCAAGACTCAAAAAACAAGACACTAAAAGTTTAAGCTTTTACTACTCTTCCGCCTGGTGATCTGACTCTAAAAACATGTTCTTCACCAGTGCAGTTATCTACTTGAACAATCCAATGGCTCTTCTTGCTTCCACCATGGCTGCCAACACGTGTGTGCTTGCCACCAACACTAACATTTTCAGATTTTCCTGGGATTCTCATCAACAACAACCCTTCTCCAATAGGCAACAAATGACTATTTGTTTTGCTCCAACGCCATGAATCCTTCCAGTGTGCATTATATCCCAACACAATGGTACTCTTTTCCCTTCCATTCCCTTGTATGGCACCTAAAATCAGGTCATGATTCTCAAGGTTACAATCGATAACCACAAGATCAGCATTTCTGTAGCTATTTAGCAACAGATTTTGTGCATCTCCTACAAGGAACTCAACTCGACTAGCATCTGACCCAAGGGCTTGTTTAGAGGAAAGCAAGTCTTCTGGCCCTAAAAAGATGCTAATTACATGACCACCTGTTTGCTCAGCTGCAGCCACAAGGCCTAAAGTAGTGGACTTTTCGGTAGCAGCACTTACAACCACCATGAGTTGAGCGTTATTTCCTGCTGCAATTGCTGAAATAAACTCTGCAACATCTGGTTCATTACCCCTTTTCATGGATTTGAGGTAGGCTTCGGTAGCATTTTCGGATAGCCAGTAACCCATCTTGTTTTGAGAATTTGTAGGAAGTTTGATATTTCCTTTCGAAGTTCTGTTAGAAGTAGATGGTTTTTGAAACTGGAAATAGAAGGTTATAATAAGTTGTATGATATGAACATGGGTGTTGAGTATATATATAGGCCAAATAAGCATTGAATGAAATGGATTAGTTAAGCACCATGTGGGGGCGGCATAACGCTTGTGGGAAGATTGATTAGGCACGGTTTGTTTGGCTCTTTATCGGTCAATAAGTTATTCAATTTTTTATTTATCCAAAGCTTATGTTTGTTTAAACAATGAGTTAACAGATCTTGTTAGGATACACAGACATAAAGAAGTACTCCGTAAATTACAAGAAATAACGGTTTATTTGGCTCAAAAGACAACCTCTCTGGTTACCCTTTGGCCATTCTACTTAGGGTCGTGCTCCCAATGTTGGGTACGGGCAACATCCATTTGGGTCACCAACAATCCATAGTCACACTTAAAATATGTTAACGGTTAGCTAGTCACCTATTGATTAATGCATTCACATATCCAATGTGTAGGGTAGGGGAAAGATCCATTCGGGTCACCAACAACTGAGAGTCACCCTTACCATACACTAACCGTTAGCTTGTCAACTATTAAGTCATGCATCCATTATTAGGGTAGAGGCAAGATCCATTCAGGTCACCGACAATTCATGGTCACACTTATATGTTAATCGTTAACTTGCCTTCTACTGATTGATGCATACATACATGAATAATTAAAGTATCATTTAACTTATGATAAGAATGTCATTTTTTACATGACACACATTCCATTATTATTTTGATCTTTCAAGAAAACATCTTTATTTGTTTCTCGTTTCCCCTCATTAGTCATATAGCTGTTTATTTTCATATCAGTTTATCATTCGTGCATTTTTTTTTTTTTTTTTTTTTTTTGAATATGTTTAACAATACATATCTATTACGTACTTATTAAACAGTATTCCACGTCATCCGAAACTATTGATCATTCCGTACTTATTCACTTGAATCTGTCAAACACGGTCTTACTTGCAATAAAAGTTACATTATCAGAAGAATGTAGGGGGTTTCAAGAACACTTGCTTGAAGATTAAAACTACAATGAACTAGTTGGCAAGTCATGCAACAGGTTCCATGGTGTTTCTTGACCAACGGCATTTTTAGATGCTTAATCTATTAGCTGTAATGTTCATTAGCAGATTGACAGTTTAAAGTATCTATGCATTACTTAAATAAAATTATTATATTTAAAAGTTTGCTACAATTTTTTAGGGGGAAAACCCATGTTAGAGCTGACACTAATCCAGCAAAAACATGTCTTTATTATCACTAAAGCCTCCAAGTTGGCTTTTATAAAAAACTGTAAAACCATGGGCTTAATCTTAAACCACACTACTAATTATTGACCTCGTATTGCATCTAAAACATAAAGCACTACTAATGATTGTGTTGATCTAAATCTAAATCTTGTTTACATGCTAAACCACTTCTTATAACATTTACGATATCTGTTCTCATCCAGCAAGGTTTTTCTTAGATTTGCGAGATCTATACAACAAAGTTTATTTTACTTTTTGTATTAATCATTTAGGAATCGTTTTTGTGACCCGAACCACTAATCATATAGTCACTGCCTTTTGGGGTGGTCTTTTGCAAGTTGATAGAATATAAAATACATGTAAGGTGAGCTGTGTTGCTGCAGAACCAGGGGTGAGGTGCAGTCTTTGCCTCCTGCAATGTCAACATAGATCTAGATTTATTGTAGTTGTTTCCTTTTCCAGACACCAAAAATGGGTCGAGTCAAATATCGTTCATGCTAAATTTTTTACGACTAATAGAGTTAGAAATTTTTTACATGACAAGAGACAGGAACTGAGGAAAGAGACTTGAACCTTATGCTAGCTAACAAAAGTTCGATTTTTTATAAAGGTAACGTCTGTTAGTATTTTACTTTTGATACGAAAGACTGAATAACTAGGTGACATGTTTACTTAAGGAGCTCAGAATTATATCATCTAGAGATTTGGACGTTGTGCATGCCTGGCCAGCCTCGACCATCATAACCAAATTCAATCCGGCTCTGAATTTGACTTCACCTAATTATTAAAATTTTGCATATTTAATTTATCATGTTTTCTATGTAAGTCGCAAAAAATCATTGATTCTTTACTTTCAGACTCTTATTAGGCAAAGAAATACACAGTGAACGATTTTTTTTTTTTTTTTTTGGGTTAGATGATACATATTTATAATTATATCAAGTTATCAACCCACCTTCCGAGTCTGGCAGATTGCACCTGACGTGTTTTCGTCGTTCAAAACCGTTGTCTCTATTTGTCCTTGTTTTATGAAAAAGAGTTAGGAATGTTACTTAAAAGCACGAAACATCCACCAATACTCATGGCTTGCTTCAAGTAAAAGCGTAATCTTGAAAACGATCACATACCATTTAAAGTAAACATTACAAAGTATACCTAATTCCTCCTTTAAATGTGTTTGCTACTAAATTGAAAGTCGCGTGCTCTCTCTTTATCTTATAATAACAAGTGCATGTAGTGCCCCATTTCTCATTGTCTAAATCTCTCATGTTCTTAAATACTCATTTTTTGGTTATGATTCAATGGATTTGTTCAAAAGGGATCTGAAAGACTAAAAGTGGATGAAATAAAACATGCGTGGGAAGAATAGCAAGAGAACAAGTTGTGGGCTATATAGATTTTAAAGTTTGTGGTCATAAGATATGACAAGGAGACATATCGATGTTGATCAAACGAGCGGTTTATTATTGTCAGATAGCTTGTCACGAGCCACGAATGGTGACGGGACATGAACTGCATTCAAGAAATGGGTCCGGTGGAAATTGGGAAACGAGTGAGCGATTAAAATAAATCAATATCGGAGCTAGAAAAACTATTACGACTGTATAAATTTAGCAAACTTTCCAACTTGATTACAGTTTCATATGTAACTAGCCACATTACTATAGGTTTATATACTAAAACTGCGAGTATCCTTATTTGTTACGAAATTGGTAGAGAGCAATTTGCTTTTCAATTACTTGGGTAAATGACATTTTATTTTTATTTTGTTTCTTTTGAAAAAGTGAAAAAATACTGGAAAAGAAAAGATTACAAGGCGAATCAAAGAAGTCGATCAGACGGAAAATTTTCAAACCAAAAACTAAAAGGGAAAACATCTAATTGTGATTAGAGCCAACTCCAAACTTAAACTGGGCCTTGAACAAGCATAACTTCATCTCGAGAAGCCTTTACCAGGAATGATCAAATGAGACTAGACAAAGTGTAACCAATTACCCGAAATTACAAACGCCCTACACCATAAAACTAAGAAACTTAATCTCAAATATGGTAAAAAAAAACTACTTAATTCGCTAACTTATCAACTTCTTTGATGCCAAAATGATTACAATAATCACTCATTTTCGCTCTCCTCAGAATAAAATTTGAACTTAACATATATCTAAATATTTTTATGGGAGATTTATTTTCGTGATTCAAGCTGTGTCGTCGTACATGTATGCATTCATGTGAATTGATTGTGTTCCGATAATGATTGGCAAATGGTGATGGGCTGATGGCTATGACAATTGTGGTCCATAGAGTATGATGAAGCTGAATCTTAGCCAAGAACATATATTTGTGAAAATGGATTATGTGTACTATTAATTGGTTTTGTACCTGATGCATTTAGTGTATATATATAGTCGTTTTCTTACCTTCGAGATATATCGTCAATAATGTATCGATAAACATAATGCATAGTTGGTATGGAGGCATGATTGTTCTATGTCTCAAATGTATGGCACTCATACATTTTCACAAATATATGTTCTTGGCTAAGATTCAGCTTCATCATATGAAGCCGGTTAAAAAAAAAAAAAAAAAAAAGGTTTAAACTTTAAACCCCTTTGTGATCTTTGCTCAGTGTTATATTCCTTAACCATTGTGACTAATTTATTCTCATATTCACAAGACACATTTATTTGGAATCAACTAATTCTCTCCTAATCTCCTCTCTTCGCTTTATTATGCATATACGCACCGCAATCACATGGTTAAGCATATAATTAGGAACAAAGTTTGGGTAAATATCATTTTCCAAAATACATACGATATCTTTTTAACAAGACACTTTCTTAAGCTTGTGTGGTTTTGCATCCAAGATATATATATATATATATATATATATATATATATATATATATATATATATATATATATAGGGGGCCTTTATTTTCAGAACCCTATTAAGTGCGGGAACTGCGAGAACTCCAATTTTGCATTAGAAAACATGCATGTTCACATAAAACATGTATGTTTTCTTACATACACCTTAATACACATGCATGCATATTAAGGTGTATGTAAGAAAACATATATGTTTTATATGAACATGCATGTTTTTTAATGCATAATTGGAGTTCTCACAGTTTCCACACTTAACAGGGTTCTAAAAATAAAACCATTTTCCATTGATTTGTTGCACTTAACAGGTTTTTATATGAACATGTATGTTATGCATGTATGTGTATTAAGGTGTATGTAAGAAAACATATTTGTTTTATATGAACATGCATGTTTTCTAATGCAAAATTAGAGTTCTCGCAGTTCCCGCACTTAACAGGGTTCTGAAAATAAAGATACACTATATATATATATATATATATATATATATATATATATATATATATATATATATATATATATATATATATATCGTAAACGAAATATGCAAGATTCCGTGACTTCATACATTAAAATCTAATGGTTTCGGGCATTAAGTGTGCATGTTGTCCTTTATTTTTAGATACATCCAGACATTACGTAAGCATGTCAGTATACAACAACAACAAAACCCAATCTCGCCGGAGCAGTTAGCAGATCCTACCCTTACCGCCAGGATAATTAAGCATGTCAGTATGTCACCTCAAAAATGGTATGGGCAATCTAATTATCCTTCAAACATCTAGGTTAATTCTGGTAAGAACTTTTTAGAAGTCTTTTGGAGCATTTTGGTTTTTTAACATTTAAGATTAAAAGCTTGTTTGACAACAAATTTTTTTGCTTATGGATTATTTTCTTTAAACACTTCTAGTAAAAAGCCAGTTGAAGAAGCATTCAGCTTTTATAATTATATGCAGTATTTGTTTTTTATAATTCATAAATTACTTGTTACAGCTTATTACCAAGTGGTTTTACAAACTATAAAGCTTATAGTTGCAACTTGCAACTAACAGGTGGTTTTCTTTCGAACATAGCGATTAACAAAAACTGAACAACACTTTCTATGACTGGCATAGGCCGACCACGTTTGGGTCCGAGATCTTTAAACTTACGTCTACATATGGAAGCCCAAATAGCTAGGCCCATTATAGGCTTGGATACAAATCGCTTAAATGCTTAATGAATTTTATAAACCTCGATAACACACCATGCTAAAATAAAATAGTCAAACAATAATTTGGTGACCATCCGTTATTCATCTAGTAACACACTATACTGCATCATGGTTGGTGCCATTGTTGTGCCATTCATCCCATCGCCAGCCAATGGACATCGTTTTCTTCTTCTTTTTTTAGTAAGTGAGGTATTTTTTGTGATGTGTTATTAGATTCACTTGTGACTATAACAGTTATAGTTCTAGAGGGTGTTTTATAGTGATGTTATTGGATGTGTACTGAGGTGATAACCCAATAACAGCTATTCACACCTCATGCACCCAGGGACGGAGCCATGAATTAACAATAAGGGGGCCGATTTTTTTCCTCTCAAACTAACAAAATAATATAACTAAAATTTTAAATTGTAAGTTTTAATGATCATACACGCCGGTTTACAAACTTATATTTTCAATAAGAAAAACACATTGACAATTAATAAAAAGATATTAGATGAAAACCTTGTATATTAAACGGTGTAAAACTTTTGTTGATTTCTTTTGCCGTCTAAAGGTTGGGGGGAGGCCGAGCACCCCTAGCTCCTCTACTTGAGTCATATGCTTAAATTTTATAAAATAAATAACAAAGAGATTGAACGTGTTGGAGGAGGCCGAGCACCCCTAGCTCCTCTATTGTATCTGTCTCTGCATGCACCTAGCTCTCTAAACCCAAAAAAAAAAAGTAAGATTACTTTCAAGTTATTCTACTAACAAAGATAGTTCAAAAAAACATTTTTAAAAAATAACAATCAAACACGTTTTAGAAAAGTATCTTGCTAGACGACAAAACTTTTCAATATATCGCCGTTAACGTAAACAAAAAACTTCCTCTAACCTGACTTTTTTTTAATTTTGAAGTACTCTAACCTAACTGATTGATAACACTTTATCATATGAATAATTTGACATTTTGACTTGTTAAAAAGTTATGTTTTGTTTATTTTGCATTATTAAATTCTAAGTATATTATTGAGGATATTTTGAATCAAGAAAAGAAAGGATTATTAAAAGTTTGTACTAGTTTTAGCCTTCAGATTATCATTTGTAAATTTGGACCAGTAACTTTGAGTAATTATGTTCCACACGACTCTTTTCGTGTAATTATTAGATCGAATAACTTAGTTACGTTTGGTACATATAATTCACAAAACTAATTCTGAAAATATAAATCATGCATGTATATTTTCTGAATATTGAAGTTTTTTTTAAAAGGTTTTGCCAACTCATTTATAAACTTGATATGGTACCTCTAATGATTTGAGACAAACTTGAGCTCGACTAAACTGATAAGAAATTATATTTGATCAAGCAAAGATCGACAAGTTAAGGAATTTACTTCGAGTGCAAGATCATATATTCGACGAAAGCTCAATCTGTTTGTGTACGTGCGACCCTTTACGCTACATACACTGTATCTTATCATATTCTACACCTATAAAATCGGCTTATTATCCACATCAGGACTTATTGGACTATCGACTTAATGGGATCATGGTTACACTACAAAGCCCGTTAGTCATGCATGCTTGCATGTATATTACGTAAGAGTTATATTTTTATACAAGGCTCGTAAAAACTTGGTACGGCCGTCTATACTTCCAAGCTCGACTTACCATTTGTATCAATGCTTGTGTTAGTATGTGAACACTTGGCTCCTTAGTTTTAGCTTGAATAACTCAATACAAACTCGACTTGTTTTCGGCATTAGAGCAAAAGGTGAATTTAGTTTAAAAGAAAGAAAAGCAAACGATACGATCTTACTTAACATAGTAATGAATGATTTGTTTTACCCTTAAAAAAAAAACTAAGCCGACACATAAAGTAATAATTGCATTTTGTTTCTGGAAAATATAATAATATAACATGGTTGGTGATGATTTCTTATTGAAGTCATGATTTATGTTCTTTGATCAATATATTCCGCTAGTAATGGCTTTCTTTTGGTAATTATTGTGTATCATTATAATTCATTTAACCGACCTTTTAAAATTGAGAAATGAGTGCTTTCTGTTTTTGTACAGATGCACTACAATTCGAATTTCATGATTGATGAAGTACACTACTACTTGTCGAAGCCTATATGCGTCGTATGTACACTCTTTAGGCTCAGGTGTTGCCTTAAAGTCATGTATTTGACAAGACAAAGGCTATCGTAAGAAACTTATGTCGTCTTTGAGTCAAAACATTCACGGAGCTTATTTCAATATCAACTCGGAGCCCAACTAACCATCATAAATATCAAACGTTCTAGCAGTTACATACTCTTGCCCGTCAGGGCATGAACGTGGGTGATAGGGAGAGCTAGATATATAGATCATGAAGATCGTCTCAGAGGCAAAAGAGGTTGAATCCACCACCTATAAATAAAGAGTTCGTCATTCAAGTATCATCCTAACCAAGTTTATACTTGCACTCAATTACGTACATTCAACCTACACATTATCATGTCATCTTACTCTCATATCGAAAGCGAGTCGCAGGATCTTCTTCTACGCTGCGTCTAACATAGTATGATCGTATTTCTTATTTTCAGGTTCCTTACAAAAGATTACATATACGTTAACATTTTCATTTGCTTTTCACATCATAGAAAAGAACCTTTTTAAAAACAACCCTTTAAAATTACCACCGTTCATTCTGCCGTAGGTTAATGTTTGAGTTCAACCATTAGTTTTCCTAAACTTTAAGATTAGAAAGCTTAACAACTTGTCTTGAAACTAACTTGTATAAAACAAAACTTCTATAGTACTCATAATAAATCATAAATTTGGACATTTAAGTTGTGAAAAGAGGATATGACAGTGAAACACTAGAGAAGGTCAATGTAGAAACTTTATAGGAAAGGAGTTAAAAGGACATTTCAATCAATTAAGCCATGCTTTCTTGAGGTGATAAAGGCACATGTTTTCAAAAAATACAAACACTAATTGAGACAGCATTTCAAACACACAGTGCTAAAGTTCATAACTTTATTTAAGCAATCCATGTGATTTTGCATGCCTTTTTTTTATCTCTTATCTTAACTAACAAAAATTTGAAAAATGTTTTTCCATTTATGTTTTTCTTGTCTTTTACGTGTTGCCATTCTTCGTATTCTTGTATTTGGTGCACGGCCCTAATCGTGTATTTCCCATATGTCATCGAACAGAATGATATGCATGTTCTAGTAAGTTATAATGCGAGTAAATCATGATTGCAGGACTTGGAAAAACAGGGTAATAATGAAGGAAACATTGACATGAAAATAGAGTCTCATGAATGTGGGCAAATGTTCTATGTCTTGTCATTATATTTCTTTTCCCCCTACCATTTACAAGGACCAGCAAAGAAAGGTGAAAACTAACCACATTATTGCTATGATTATACTCAATGAAAAAGGTAACCTAATTTTGACTTCCTACTTACCATAAGACTGATATATTAACGAATAATAAAAACGCGCATATAGTGATCGAGAATTTTGTAGAATAATCGTCCTTTTGCATTATACAAAGACAATGCTTGCGACCGTAACAAAGTTTTCATTTTAAACAGTGGTGAAAAGGATTAATGACCCAAACAAGAAAGAACTACTTTACAGATGACAACTATAAGTGGTAGAATGAGAGTAACATTTGGCATACTGCATGTGTAGTGTTACCTGTACTTATTACTTTTGGTACTAGAAAAAACTACTCATAATTCATCTTTTTTTTTTTTTTTTATCTTTGTTTTCATCTTTTAGCGTTTTCACTTTACAAATTTCAAATAAAAACAAATACGCAAAATTACGACTCATCATTTTTATCTTATGCATACATGAAGATAACATCCGCAAAATATGTAGGTTTAGACAGTGTAATGTGAAGGCAACAAGAAGGAAATCAGAGCACGCACAGACAAATTAAATCAACTTTAACTAAACAGTATATAGCCAAAAAGTTTAAGTTTGGTACCTTGTTGTTTTCGGATGGAATGCGCCAAGCCCTTTTTCTGCATTCCAACTGCCTCCCTTGCTTGATGTTTCCTCAAGAAAATCTTTTGTAGCAATCATGACAAGATAAATGTGATGATCATTCAAAATTATCTGTTTTTTTCGGGCATTAGAGGTGACAAAAATATATACAAGGGTCCAAAGAACAATAGAATACAGATTTTTGAAAATAAGAAAGAACCCACCATAAGGAAAGCAATGTTAAGTCGTTATTAAGAGTTAAACAACAAAAAGAAATGAACATTTAATGAGCAATAGGCGTTGCTTTTTCATTTTATAGTCGCTATCCTCTTCTCTATTGATATTAAAGTCTAAATTTAAGCTTTTTAGAGATTTTTTTGGTAGCTTGAGCTATCAAGAGGTTGAATCAATGTGAAGTGTCTACAATTTAACTAAATCATAAAAACAGACATTTGAAAAATGAAAGCAATAGCCTGGTCACTTCTTGTCCCTTAGCAACTTCTTTATCAAGCAACTTCGCTTATTAAAGAGCTAATTTAACTAAAAGTTACGCAATCATCAGAAACATCTCAAATCTGAAGCACTTAAATACATATGGTCAAAAATCTGCTTATAAATGACAGACTCGTCTAGTACGTTCATATATGGAATGATGATCAGTCACAAGAAATCTCCTAATATTGCAGATGAAGAGACATGGTCTATTGAATAGATCACATGGAGATAATAATGAAATTTGTAGTGTAAGGAATGGAAAAATAAACGTCATCCGACAAACATATTTAGAGTGAATTAAGAGCATTTCATTTTATTTTAGATACAAAGAAATATACTCAAGTTGTAAAAGAGAAAACTAGAACAAACAAAAGGAATAACAGGAATACAATTTCTTATCGATTTGGTGATCTTTATATTTATCAATTGCATTCGAGCACATTAGATATTGTCAAACCGTTGGTAACAAAACAAAGAGTTCTTGAATGTAGGACTAACTCAAGTTTCAAGGAACAAATTCTAGTACTACTAGCTTTATATAAAGATTAAAAATTTACACAAAGATTCATTACAGTTATAACTGGTATAATATTCCTGGATCTTTGTCATCATATGCAATACTCCTGCAAAATCTTCGACTAAATTATCTACCAAGTGGATAGAGGAAATGGGTACCAAAAGAATACAAATAATGCTACAAACTTTGGAATTGGATACTGCAGAAGTTAGAAAAAAAGAAAAACATTACAATGAAGGCGCATCCACAAAGACCTCATTAAGCATGTCATCATCCTCACCGCTTGCTAAGGCAAATAGCTCTGCTTCTTTGTCTTCCTCGCTACCAAATTCTCGTTTTTTGAGCTTTGAGTTAGCGGCAATGAATATCATTTTTTGAACCCTTTCTAGACCGACTCTTGATTGAACTTGCCCTTGACCCCATACCCATCTCATGAAAGACCAACTGCACTTGAAACCACTAGATGTTGCATGAAGAAACAAAAGCCTCACTGCTATCTTTCCAAGTACTGTAAACTCTTTCAAGATGGTCTCCCAAACGAGTCTGCTACTCTGAGGATTCGCAATTTTCATCTTTCCTGTGAACGGGTCACGCTGTTTGACTTGAACCGCCTGGGCATATAAAGGGTCAAGTCCCTCGGACCTCCATTTCATGAGCTCCATTAACGCAATGTGAGCTTCTTCTCTAGAAACTAGGCGCGTAATCAGCTTATCAACATCTTTCTCTTGTTCAGAAGTTAAACATTTAAAAGGCGGAAGGTACTTCCCACTAGCATCCCTCATCAAATACACTGGATCAAGTATGAACGCTGTTGACCATGCAGGATGGTAATTCTTCCTGAAACGCCTCTCGATGATTTTCTCAACAACCCCCTCATGAACGCTGAATTTAGCACACCAATCCTTCATTTTCGCCCGCAAATCCTCCCAAAGAGGAAGACACTGCCCAACTAATGGCCTCTCAGCCTCAATTTCGTCTACCATGGTTCTAATTAACTTTATTAAACTGTTAATCGCCTCAACCTCATTCCAAAACCCCATATTTTGGACCATTTCTGCAACTTCTCTAGCTATAGAATCTGCCATTTCCACAACTTTGTACGAATCATCCATTACAACTAAATGCAAAATCCGAGAACAATTCAGAGTACTCTCCAACATTGCACTAATAGACGGGAAATTTTGTATATTTCCACAATACAAAAGCGTAGGAACTCCAGAAGAAACAGAGAATCTAGACTCTTGTGACCGATACTTATTCAAAATACCCCTAGCGTGAGAATTCTTGTTAAAAAGACTAGTAATTTTCAAGCAATTATCAACAACAATCTTAAAAAGAGGAAGCTCTTTACTAAAATCCTTAATCAAATTACCAACTCCCTGAAGCTGACAAGATAAATTGATCATCCAGGGATTATGAATTTCCAAATTTCTCAAGGTCTTTGCTTTATACTTATCAGCCACTATTCCAACACAATTTTGTATGGCATTACTGGTACCTGTTACAGTCTCCCACATGATCTCTTCCGCATACGTATCTGGAACCTTCATCGGAGTACCACCACCAGGAAAAAACGTTTTTCGGAACAATGTAGTTCCGTTAGGAAGATTAACCAAGAACTTAATTAACCCCTCATCGCCATGACCAAAAATCTTACTCTTCCACCCATCAGAAACAAGCTGATAAAACTCAGCATCCCGCATCTTAACTTCTGATTCTAATCTCGCTTCTTCATACTTTGAATCAAGCCTTGATGACATAAATTCTTGCCGTGAAATCTCGGGCAACCCAACTTGATTCATAAAAGCTTTGAACTTGGGATGATCCAAGCTTGGAAATGAGACTGACCCATAAGACTCGTAAAACCAATCAGTTAATAAACTAAGAGCTGAATCGATTTGGGTTTTCGTTAAATGAGGACCAGGTGGTAAAGGCTTCGGGCTTTTGAGTTTTTTAACGCTATCTTCCAACATTGCTAACGGCCCTAAATCATCTTTACCACCAGACAACAGCAAATGCTGATGCTGCTGCTGATGGCTATAATGAAACTGCTGATTGTAACCATGTAAACCTTCATTTGAAGTACCAACAGGCGCAAAACGCTTACGATTAGTAGGATGGGCAGACGGCGAAGACAATGGTGGTAATGAAGAAGACGACGAAGAGGGTTTTAAAAGGGAGTTAAAATTGGGGCAAGTTCCTCTTTTAAGATGTTCAGAAGCAGTTCTCGACGGGTTCGAAGCTGAAAAAACAGATTCACAAAGATTGCACCTAAGTTTAACAGATTTAGGATCATCAGTGTCAGGGTTTCTAACCAAAATGGGCTCGAGATGTGCCCAATACCAAGCTCCTTTCCCTTTTATCGCCTTTGCTCGAACCGTAGTCAGCGCTTCGTATCTCTTATGCACAGCCCTTACAGCCATGTCTTCAGTTGCAACCACTACTAACTGGTTGTTACTACTTGGGGTCTCACTAGATTCAGCCATTATTACATACAAAAAAATATCTACTTTCTATATATAGCAAGTACTCAAGCTCCAAACTTTACATACACTACCTTTAAAAGGTCTGATTCATTTTTCATAACCCCCATTTTCACAACGAAAAACGGCGAAAAAAGGTTAAAATTCAACTTATGTACACCAAATGTTCGATAAAATGCCTCAACGAAAAAATCCTAAACTAAGATACTAAAAAGACAAAGATATACGTTAGCTGAAAAGGGTTTGTTTCAAATGTTATAAGGTTCATTTTCATAGTGGAAAACTATAACAAATGGTGACTAAAAGTCACCGGAAAATAATATGCAAACCAAGTGTTCGATGAAATGACTAGTAAAAAAAAATAAAAATGATTACTGGTCAGAAGAGAAAGACTAGAATATAGCAGCCAGCGGCAGGTAAGGAGGAGCAGGGGATTTTGTAAGAAGGGGAGTGGTAGTTCCCCACGTACCGATAAAGCGCGTCAGCCAATCAAAACTTTTAAGGTTTTATTTAATTTCTTCTGAGGTTGTGGGGCCCATGGGTGTGGGGTCAGAGTATAAATTAGCCATAGAATTGACTCATCTCACTCACTAAAAGTATTGGTCAACATTGGTGATTCAACGTGTCAGGTGTGACGTATGACCTTATTTTTTCTACTTGTGTTTTTTCACCTTGGTAACAAGGACTCTTGCTTTGTTTTCTTACACTTTCACCCCTTTGGCCTCGCTGCGGGGGAACTAGGGTTCAGCAAATCGAACGAACCCATTAGACCGACTGAGAAAATTGATCGAACCGACCAAACTGAAGGACGAATGGTCCGGTCTTGGTCTTAACTTTTTCCTTATTTCGGTCTCGGTCCGGTCCGACGTACAAACCGACCATTTTCCCTTCTTGGACAGGACCAAACCAACCCGGTCCGGTTCTCAATCTAGGTTTTTGGGCTATTTCGGTCTTTGTTTTGGCCATTCCGGTCTTAGACCGATGCTCACCCCTAGCGGGACCGGCAAGAGTCATCAATAGTCACAAGACATCGCCACCATCTTACGGGAAAGTGCAAATAGTATCCCTTGCAGCACTTTCTTCCAGAGACATCCGAAGACAGAGAAACAATTATGTGAATTTATAATGTGTTGTGAGTTGATATAAGTGTTTGGAGTATTTATGAGAAAACCTTTAGGAAATGAGAAAGAATATGTTGCAAAAGTTAAAGGAAAAAAAATGGTGTTAAATAGTGGCGTATAGCTGTCGTAATAACCCTCACCATACCCTCCACACTTATGTTTTGTTTATTGAAAATAGAACTAGCTAGCCTACATGACTACATGATCAATTAGTAGCACAAGGAGCGACTAAAATGTCATGGACATCATAATAAACTAGTCCAATGCTAAGAAATTCAAAGCAAAGAGTCCTTAACTATTTTAACAAGTGCAACAACGGTACTTTAGTTCTTATTTATACTTACAGAAATATTCATCAGAAAACTAGTAGCTTAACTAAAGTGCGATAATAAAACTAGAACTAATCTAGAGTCATAAATGATGGGTGAACATAAATACCACAAGTAACATAAGAGCGATAAGGTGTTTTTTTTTTTTTTTTTTTTTTTTTTTTTTTTTTTTTTTTTTGAATAGGAGATAAGTGTTGATGAAAAGAAAATAAGCAATAATGTGATATGCTATATCAGTATATTGGATTAGTTAAGGGGGCTCAACGTCATATTCACAAACATGTGGATTAGTTACAAAATTCCATTGAACTATTGTTACTGACGACTTTAACCCCTTGTAGACTATATAGTATATACATTTTGGCGAAAAATGGTTGTCAAGTTACATTTTAACTCTTAAAAAAGTGGTGATTTATTTATTGACACCATAAAGTTTGGTAACTTTTTTTTTTTTTTTTTTTTTTTTTTTTTTTTTTTTTTTTGTCAAAAAAATAAAAAAAAGGTACTCAAGAAAGTATTTCGATGCAAGGTAATCTATAGTCATGTTATACACATTTTACCACCAAACTTTTTATTTATTTATTTTTATTATTATTATATTTTTTAAATATATGTATACAAACAAATGTCATGTACATTATAAATATGTCTCATATATGTTTGAATTGAGACTTAAACCTATGATCACTTGCTTGAGTAAAAATAATATAGGGTGATGACTTTAAAATGTATTTAACTTGTCAATTTTTATTGTTCTGTGTAGGCTTCTTTTTTTTCTTATTAAAATACAAACCTTTTGAATTTCGTCTATTGTGTGTATTTTGTGACCATTTTACTCTTATTTATTTTTTTTCAATTTTGAAGGGTAAAATGGTCATTTTACATGAACAAACAGTCACAAAATACAAACAATGAACAAGAAAAAAAAAATTGACAAGTTGCATACACGTTTAAAACTGCTAAAAGAAAAAATAAAATGTGTACATTTTCCATGAATTAACTAAGTGATTGGTTATTCACATCCCCTCTAAATAGATTCTGGAAATAATTATTTTTATTTTTATTCTATTGTTTTTATTAAAAAAACTACGGAACTAAAATTACGTAAAATATAATATAAAATTTGATGAGTCAAAAATATTAAAAGACAAAAAATACGGTACAACAATTAACAAAAAACTATTTTATCCTGTTAACCGAGTAAAATGTGAGGTGAAAGTTAGCTAAAAGGTGCTTGCCGACTATCTAACAAATGATGAAAGGATGTCATAGATGCTTATATAACTTTAAGTGTACGTGTACCTAAATACAATGTATTAGAGAGTATGATTGGCATCGAGATATAAAGTTAGAAACATGTGTCATAATACACCTACTTTAAATAATATTGTATTTTTATGTGTTTATAAAATAATAATATACATATCGGGCTATTGGGGACATGCCAATAAAAGCCTCCTTTGGTGGAAGAAAAATAATAAATAAAAATAAATTGATGGTGATGGGTTAATCATACTTTTGAAATTTTTGGTGAAGTGGTTATTAATTGGTGTGACCCGTTATGTACGTATAACTTTTCATTGTATTTCACGATATTTATTTACAACGACCTGTAAGATTCAGAAACCAAACCAATGTAACTTGTCTAGTTCGGTTTGGTTCGAGTAGAGCATGATCATCATAGAGGGGTCTTAATAGTATGACCCATTATTAAACGGTATGATTTGATCAGGATCGTCTTGTGATTTTTGGTAACATCGTACAATGACAAGAAAAAATAATGTGAACATTTGGTAACATCGTACAATGACAAGAAAAAATAATGTGAACATGATGCAAGTATATACTACAAGATTAAAAAAAAAAATTACCTTTTACAGTGGAATCATGATACAATGAGACTGTTTGTACACCTTATGAAGCTGAGATAATCAAAGCAATACAAGCAGGGATAGACTCAGGATTTTCGAAAAGGCATTGCATACAAAAAATTTGTGCACAAAAGAACTGTTGAGTTAGCCTAAAAATAAAAAAAATAAATAAATAAATAAAAAGGTAGCAAAAAACATAATAAATAAAATGAAAAAATTGTCAATGGTTGCGCATACCACAAAACGGCGGTTTTCGAAAAGTTTTGCGATTCGTGACCAAACATCGGTTGTAGTCTGTGCCACACCCGGCACTAATGTAGGTCCGTCAACAAGCGGTATGGAATGTGTTTCATAATCATAATTCATAAATAAAAGATTTTGGGTTAAAATATCATCTAAATTGTGTGTTAAGTATTGTTGTCCAATTGAGTTATGTTCTTATTTAAAATATAATTACAAATAAGTATTTTGTTTGACTAGTTATCTAAGTTCTAACTCATAATCAAGGGCGTAAGTTATCATGCACATTAGTCGTCTTTCAAGTCATTTAACATGTCCGGCCTATCTGATTCGTTGTCAATGACAACTGTAACCGATGATATGTTTCATACAACTATGTTGATTTCGACGTCCAATGTTAATAGTAGACAAAATGTGGTGACGATGAAATACAAAGTATCATGGAAGTAGGCAATGTAGCACGATACAAGTTGCGAAAGCGGTTGGTGGGAGAACAAAGTACAAAAAAAACCAATATTGTGAATGAAAAATGGTGCCTAAAATGCAAGCCAAACAGAAACTTTACCAAATGCATCAAAGCACCACTAGATAAGGAATAATATGCATGTACATACAGGACGATCTTTGAGATCTTTTTTGTCATCTATTGTTTGATCAAACAATGTTTTTTAAAATTTATTTTTCCTTGTAAATTAGGTTTATAGACTAAGGATCAAATGAGAAGAAAACTTAAAATGAGAAGGATGAGAAATAATTATAATTACATATTTGAGATGCATCGACTTGAATTAGATGCATCACTAGTCTTTTAGATGCATCATAATATATTTTCTAGCAAAAAATTAGATGCATATACATATATTAGATGCATTTCATCAAGTTAGACGAATCCTATACATTTTTCGTGCTCTGCGGGTCAAATTTGTTGTTAGTACTACTTTGCATCGTTTTCACTTCAAAATCACTTTCGAAACTAATTGAGATGCATCTAAATGAATAGAGATGCATCTAAATCAAGTCGATGCATCTCAAATGTGTGGTTATAATTATTTCTCATCCTTCTCATTTTAAGTTTTCTTCTCACTGGATCCTTACACAAATTGTAGTCCCTTATTCCCTACACTATACAGCAACAATTCATGTCTTATGATCACGATATATTTGTCCAACTTTTATGTGACATACTGATATGGAATAGTTAGCATCGCATCGTATCGTATACAATTCTAAGAAAAAATGAACACAATGTCGTAAAGGCCTTGCAAATAATGTGAGCAATTATTGATTATTTAGGTCAAGTGTCGGGAGTATGGATCTAGTGAGAAGAATTTATGAAATAAGAAGAGTGAGAAAAAATTATAGCCACATATTTTAAATAAGGAAAGAGAAATAATAGGAGATGCATCTATTTTTTATGGGTGCATCTAGTATTTGTGGTTGTAGTTTCTTCTCATTCTTCTTATCTTAATTATGTTTCTCATTTGATCCTAAGCAAAGCAAGACCGCTTGTTCCATCACCGGTCCCCTTCTTCCTAAAGCCCTGCTCCAACTTGCTCCGTTATTTGCGGCTAGACAGTTCCCCGTTCATCTTCTACCTCCCACGGACAGGCACCTTTCAAGAACGTCGCTCCGTTTCTTTCTTTTTAAATGAATAAGGACATGTGCTCCTTCTCTAGAAAAGAATGTATAAGTCAGTTAATTTGGTTCAAATCATAATATTTATTATTTTATTTCGTTCATGTTCAAATTAGTTATTGATCATGTCTCAAAGATTGCACTGTCCTCTAACAATCAAAACTGATTATTACAACTTTGAGATGGAAAGATAATCATACACAAAACACATATTTAAACGCCAATATGTCACTTACTTTAATTATAAAGATGTAAACAGTACGCATCACATTTCTATCAAAATTATTTCATTAGAACATTGCAAAGTTTGTCATTGAATATGATATTTCATATCTTCAATGATTATTAGCCGTGCATCCAAAAATAGTACTATTTAAATATTTATATACATTATAATATTAGTAAATGATTATATTTTTGGATTATTATATTTTGGGTTAACGTATAATAGCAAGATATTATCATACGTGAACTTTGGAAAATACCAATATGGTTTAGGTATTTTCAAAAATTCGTCTTCATATATAGTTGACATGACATGATTAGTCACTGATTAAATTAATTACACGACATCGTTAATGATTTTTATTGGTGGTGTGCATATTACTCTAAGTGTCTATTATATCATACTTTTATTTTCTTATATATTGTTACAAACACTTTATATACAAAATATGAATCCTAATAACCATAAATCGATGCGATCAAAAAATTGAAGGAGAGAACAATCGATATTCTTGCTTAATGATTATCCAAATGTTTATCATTCGTTTAAATAAGTTTATCGATAGAAAAAAAATCTCAATTCATTCATTTGTTTAATAATTATTACTTTGTAGTAAATCTAAGTTCAACTACATTGTAAAAGACACACTTTCTGTACATAAAAAAGTGCACTTCGAGCAGCATAAGTAGATAGTGAAGCGAATTAAAGAATTTAACTAAATATACACTATACAAAATGGGTAGTGATACTTAGGATGGGCACAGTAAGGGGATTCAATCCCCTTACTTTTCCCTGCCACGTCAGCTTTCTCTTTCTAGCGACCTGCAGGCGATTCAGTGCCCAGTAAGGGCGACCTAGTTTTTTTTTTTTTTTTTTTTTTTTTTTTTTTTTTTTTTTTCACATTTAACACAAACTAAAATATAACTAACCATACTTCTAATCTACCATGCGTTACAAATCCGCATAACCCTTATCTTAATATACCTTCACCTACAATCCCCATTTTCCTTAGCCCTACAATGAAATCTGGCAGACAATCCGGTAAGCCTATTTTACCCATTCTCTCAATGGCTCCAATTCAGCTACACCTTATTATCCCATGATCCTCACAACTATTTAGCCTTTTTAGCAAATATTTTGATACTTCTGATCCAACACCTTATCAACAAGCCATAAAAGAGTTGAAGCCATGAATGTTGACCTTGCAACTTTGGAGAAAATCAAAAGGCAAAAAAAAATAAGTTTGTAAACTCGATCCTCCAACCGATCGGTTTGTGTTTTTGTCTTGGGTCGACCGACTAGCCACAGTAGTGGCGATCGACTGGGATCGATCGAGTGATTCGATCTTCACACCTTACTGTCCCCAGCCTTACACCATTTTTATTGATGTACACACCACATTTCTGCATATAGCATGTTATAACACGTGCATTAATGATGTAACATTTTGGTGTGTACATAAGAAAAATGGTGTAAGTATCAACCTCATACAAAATTCAACATGACGGTGAATAAGTGACATATAATGTTGTGTTTTGTACAGTGTTGCAAAAATCGGCCTACAAGGCCGATTAATCGGCGATTACAAGCTGAACGGCCTTGGACCTTGGAGCGAATTACAAGGTAATCGGCCGATTAATCGGCCTTGGACCTTGGAATCGGCGATTAATCGGCCAAAAATCGCTACACGGCCCTCGACCGCCTCGGGACCGATTCACGATTTTTGCAACATTGGTTTTGTACATATAATGTGGACTTTGGAGTATTAAAAATAAGTTTGTGATAATAACAGAACGGATTTTGAAAATATATGTATGCCTTTTCTTTCTTTTTTTTTCTTTTTTTTTTTACAATATTAGTATTTTTTTAAAGTTCATGTATTATATTTAAACATATTTAAAAAAATATCTTGCTATTGTACAAAATTTAACCTTACTTTAATTATAAATGATGTAAACAATACGCATCAAATTTGTATCAAAAAGATTTCATTAGAACATTGCAAATTACTAAAGTTTGTCATTGAATATAATATTTCATATCTTCAATGATTATGTGCCGTGCATCCAAAAATAGTAAAAATCTTTATACAATAGAATATTAGTAAATGATTATATTTTGGATTATTATGATAATTTCCAAACATGTGCACAATATGCATATACTTTACTTTTTATTATCCGACCGTAGAATCGGATTCAAATTATTAGTACGACTTTCTTGTTATTTTCATTTCTACGTTATGCTTTTATCGACAATTTAATTTACATTGGATGCTTTTGTTATTCGATTAAATAAAATAAAGATAGAATTAAAAGTATATTGTATAAGTATTCCTGCAGAATCCGATATTAAAAATTGTTCACCGTTTTTGTGCTAGTAACTTTTGGTAAGTATAAAATGACATAGTGGTAAGGTACATAATCTCTCACAAAAGGTCTAGAGTTCAAAGCCCTCTAGGTGCAGATTTGGAGGTAGTAAGGGAAAAGATTGGAGACAGTCACGGAACACTTCAGTTAAGCCGCGCATATTTGAGTCAGAAACTCGCTCTCCTCGAATGAAGTGAAAAAAAGACCTCATCCGTTTTTATATATTGTGAACACAGAATCATGAATGTTTCACTAAAAGAATTTGCAAAAATGGACTATACTAAAAAATGAATATGCTCAAAATTTGATTCCTTATTATTGTAAAATATTATGGGTTTATGAGCTTATGTCTATTCATCCTAATCTTGATTAAAAGGGTTTTCTTATTGCTTATAAATACCTCATATTGTTACATTATGAAGACATCTCAATAATAAGAAATCTCATTTCCTCTCTTTTTCTTGTTCATTATTTTGTAACACGTTATCAGCACGCTCTTAATATGATTTTAATTTCTCTGTTCCGAAAAGGATAACGAAAGACATGAGACATGGAAAGAATACTCGATCAAGACTCATGTTTCAAAGTAGCAATTTAATTATACGAATGGTTAGTATTCAATCCTAGTTAAATATTAATATTATAGTTCGTATTTTTGAATATCACTGCAAGATATCCAACGTTGCTAAGGTTCATGATTTGTGTTTTCAAAGTAACAGTATATAAGTTAAGTAAGGGTGCGCTTGGTTCAAAATGGGGAATGGGAAAGGGAAAGGGAAAGGGAATGCAAAGGGAATGCAAATGAATGGAATGAAGATTATCATTATCTTTGATGGTGCTTGGTTTAACAAAAACTCATTAACCTCTAAGGTGATGGTGGCTGGTGGTGGTGGCGACTGGTGGTGGTGGTGGTGATGGCGGCTGGTGGTGGCTGGTGGTGGTGGTGGTGACTGGTGGTGGTGGTGGTAGTGGTAGCTAGTGGTGGTGGTTACTGGTGGTGGTGGTGGTGGCTGGTGGTGGTGGTGGTGGTAGTGGTAGCTAGTGGTGGTGGTTACTGGTGGTGATGGCGGCTGCTGGTGATGGTGGCTAGTGGTGGTGGTTGTGGCTGATGGTGGTGGCTAGTGGTGGTGGTTGTGGCTGATGGTGGTGGCTAGTGCTGGTGGTGGTGGCTGGTGGTGGCTAGTGCTGGTGGGTGGTGGCTAGTGTTGGTGACTGGTGGTGGTGGTAGCTGGTGGTGGTGGTGGTCGGTAGTGCTGGTGGTGGCTACTGGTTGTGGTGGTGGTGGCTGGTGGTGGTGGTTGGTGGTGGTGGTGGTGGCTTGTGGTGGTGGTGGTGCTGGATGCTAATGGTGGTGGGTGGGTGGGTGGTGGTGGTGGTGGCTACTGGTGGTGGCTGGTAGTGGTGGTGGTTGGTAGTTGTGGTGGTGGCTACTGGTGGTGGTGGTGGTGGCTGGTAGTGGCTGGTGGTGGTGGTGATGGCGGCTGGTGGTGGTGGTGGTGGTGGTGGTGGTGGTGGTTGTTGGTGGTGGTGGTTGGTGGTGGTGGTGGCTACTGCTGGTGGTGGCTGCTGCTGGTGGGTAATCATTACCATACCTCCCAATTTACTGGGTAATGCCTCATTACCCCATACTAAGCAATGATTGCATTCCCTAGTCATAAACAAGCATGTTTAATCATTACCTTTCCCATTCCCCACCCCCCATTACCCCCAACCAAGCACCCCCTAAGTCTCAAAGCTTATATATTAATATTATATTACTTGTTAATATTTGAAATTTTGGTGATACGAGAACCCTTTGACGTCACCATGAATGATTAATCAAACCGAATATTTCTTCTGGTCTTACAATAGTTTTTCAAATATGGTATAAGTTTTTTTTTTTTTTTTTTTTTTTTTTTGAACGGCATGAAGTATATTAACTATAGAAAAGGATTTGATCTAGTATATTTATATGTTTATTGTGTCTTTGATGAAAAGTGGGTCATATTATCCTTAATCCAATCACAAGTAAACCCTTCTTAAAAACGATATTCAATAATTTTCGAGTTGTATTTTCTTGTTTAATCTCTTCAATTCTATTGTAAATATTCAAGAACAAAAATGTTCTATAGTAATTACATAAAGAGAATTGTGTTTTTTTTTTCCCTTTATGTTATTCTATTAAACTCTCTTACGGTTAACAATAACAATAAATGTTCTATTGTGACTACAAAAGAGAGAATCAAAATAACACAAATCCATGTTGTGTTCAAGAAAAAATAAATAGAACCTAAAGTTCTAATATGATCCTGAAAAAAAATAGAACCTCAAAGTTCTAATATGATTCTTTCAAGAATCAATATGAAAAAAAAGAAATCATAACCTCATGTTATGACTGAAAAGAAATCATAACCTCATGTTATGACTGAAAAAAAATATCATAACCTCAAGTTATGAGTATAAAAATATATATATATATATATATATATAAATTAGAATCTCAAGTTCTAATATGGTCTTTTTATAAAGATCAAAATCATAACCTAGTGTTATGTTGAAAAAAAATATTGAAACCTCAAAGTTCCAATTTGATTTTTATAAATCACGAACTCTTACTGTTATTAACCTTATACCAATTGTTCATTGTTCGTGTTTTTTTTTATATTATAATAGAATTGTGAAGTTTTTAACAAAAGAAGTGAAACATGTGAAAGAAAAAATATAGTATTGTGAAGCTATGCTCTACATGACAGCTA
Organism: Artemisia argyi; assembly: GCA_030686995.1. NCBI lineage: Eukaryota > Viridiplantae > Streptophyta > Magnoliopsida > Asterales > Asteraceae > Artemisia > Artemisia argyi. Next base: position 133,643,520 of record CM060708.1, on the reverse strand, counting down.
GAGGGTAATATACCTAAATTATATAATGAACATGTAACCAATTGTCCAATTGTATACTGTTGTTATAGTGTTTTATATTACCAATTGTTATGGAGTAAAGATCATTTGAGGACCAAACTTTTTTTACATACCAAGGGACTAATCTCTACCCTCTATCTTTCCTCCATCTTTATTTGTTCTAATGGATGAGATTAATCTCAACAATTTAAAAAACCCACTTTCATCCTTTTTTTTCAAATATTAATATCTTTCAAACCGTTAATCGTTAAGCGAAAAAAAATATACCGTTACGACGAGCATTTAATTATCTTTTTATAGATAGGCTAATTGATATATTTTTGACAAAAAAAAATTTTTTCGTCTTTTTCACGTTTTTTTTTTTTTTCGTGACCGAAAAAATCATATATGATATTACATATAATATCATATATGATATTACATGATATGTAATATCATATATGATATTATATGTAAAATCATATATGATATTGCATATCATATATGATATGCAATATCATATATGATTTTACATATAATATCATATATGATACTATATATGATATTATATGTAATATCATATATGATATTACATATCATATATGATATGCAATATCATATATGATTTTTTTTTCGGCCAGGAAAAAAAACGTGAAAAAAATGATTTTTTTTTTCGAAAGTATATCAAAGTGCCCGTCTATAGAAAGATAATTAAATGCCCGTCGCGATGGTGTAATTATTTTCGCTTAACGATTAACGGTTTAAGAGATATTTAAATTATAAAAAATATGTGAAATAATAAAATCCTTTTAATCTCAACCATTGATTTTCTTTTTAGATGGATGGTGGGGATGAGTCCCTTGATATGTGAGGAATGTTTGGTTTTTTGAATAACTCGACTCGTTGTTATGGCAAAGTCATTATATCAACTATAAGTATATATTTTTGTGATATATGAATATTGTTTCCTTAATATGTTGATATATACGATCTTTGCTAAATGATACACTTGTCTTTTTATGTGAAAAAAAAATAAAATAAAATAAAATAAAAAAAAAAAAAAAAAAAAAAAAAAAAAAAATCAAAGCTTTCGAATATCGATTTTGTTGTTCTTGACATTTATGGAAAAGACTATCTCCCTTGGACTCTTAATGCTGAGATCCATTTAACTACAAAAGAATTGGGATAAATGATCCAAACTATATACTGCTTATGCACAAGTACGTGCCAAAGCCATGATATTCCTGCGTCATCATCTTTATGAGGACCTAAAAAAGGAATATCTAACGGTGAAAGACCGTTAATATTATGGCAAAGTTTAAAAGAAAGATTTGACCATCATAAGCAAGAGATTCTTGCAAATGCGGACACATTTTTCATAGTACATCTGAATGATGAAAAGAAAAAATGCAATGAGATGGTTAATGCCACGAATATATTCATATATCGAGAACGATGCTTTGATATAAAAGAAATGGGCATGTTTGAACAAACACGATAAACCCGTTTACTAAATTTGCTCTATATTGTCGTGTTAAAAGAAACTGGTTGGCAACCTAAAGTTGCAACATAAAGATCTCCATTCTTTCAAGCGAATGTGATAAAATGATAAACATAAAATATTCATTCCCTCAAGTGAATGAGATAAAATGATCAATTTGAGATCCTTATTCACTCATGTGAATGTGAGAATGTAACGATAAATGGTTAAAGATCATTTATCATGGTAAATGCTATGGTCGATGTAGTATGACAATAACAAACCACTAGTAGTGGCGTAAATACAATAATAAATGAGCAAACAAAAATGTTGTTTATGCAAAAATGCAATGTGATGTATATGAAATACAAGTGTGTTAAAGATATTGCACACTATATTCATAGATTTAAAAATCTGTGCTAGCGCATTTTGCTCCACAAACGAAATATAAAATTTTCATGAAAAACGAAGTTAAGTATTAAAAATATATTATATATCTTCCTCGACAAGCATTATATAAAGATTAGTAAAAGCTAATCATAGCCATAACATAAGTTTATGAGCTATAATTATAATATTTTTGGCATGACCGGTTACACCATCCCGAGTCATTAATGATGCGAAACTATTGAAGAATAAGATTTTGCAATATAAATGGTATTATCTCTCAAAAGAAGTTGATTATTAATCTATCAACTAGAATAAGGACTCAATTCCTCAATTTTCTGGAAAGAAAACATATGGATATATGTAGGCATAAAAAAAATCCATTGTATGAACCATTTATGTCACACCCTCGCCGAAGGCGAAAACACGAGGTGCAACGAATCAATATACATTGCCAAAGAGAAATAGAACAATACCATAATTTACATTAAAAGAAAAGTATATCATTACCACATTATTATAGCCGACCTTGGCAATTTAAAACATAAAGTTTGGTTTCCAAAAGATAGCATTTTAGTACATAATGATCCATAGTGACATGTGAAAACTTCATTATGCAAAGACCTTGAAGAAAAGCTTATTGACGATCACCTGAAATGCATGAAAGAAAACGGGTCAACTATGAAAATAGTTGGTGAGCACACACGTTTTATATAATATGAGAAACCATTAGAGAAAGTTCACAAGCCAAAGGCGTTGTCAAATATTATGTCTTGTAGTCAAGCACCCGCGGTCATAATAAGTCACAATATAAGCACCACATATATAATAATGTATGCCATGCAAAGCCCCTAATTAAATAATATGCGTCCCATAACATAGTGGACGAGAGGTTGGCCGACCTCTAATAGCGCTATCCATACTACTAATAGGTGACGAACAATGCGAATGTACGAACAGTACATCATACAACTATTATATACGATTAAGAACGCTCCAAACATGGGAGACTTAGCACGCTCCACCAATAAGGCGAGACTTAGGGTTAAGAACGCTCCACCAAAAATGGCGAGACTTAAGGTCATAGCACATACGATTCATTAAGTTCAAAATTTCAAGTTGAGTTCAATAGTTCAAAACAAGTTATAAGGTCACGACAAGTCAAAAAAGTTCATAATAATCAAAGGGTTCAAAACAATGTTCAAAGAGTTCAAGTAATAATTCATGCATCCACCCCAAAGTGATTAGAATAGTTAGAAAAACGGGGTTCGTGAATACTCACCTTATGCAACAGATACAAAAGGCTAGTGATTGAATAGAAATAGGCTCGATTCCCTAACAGCAACCTAATATGAATGAAGTGTTTCCAATGTAAGAAATGAAACAATGTTACACATGCGTATACGTATGTTATCCATACCACTTGTAGTTTTTGAAAATAACGTTTATCGTTTAGTGTTTTATTAGTAAATATAACGTTTTCGGCGTAGTTTAACCTTGTTCTAACTTTAGAAAAATATGTCCAAACGGCTTCACAAAACTAGTCGTGAAATATAGTACGTTAAGTGTTAATGTTCAAGCTCAGCGTTTTTGAAAACCTTGTAATAATGTCTAGATGTAGTCTTGTTTAACTTTTGATTGTACGTGCCTCGAACGATAAGAAATATAGCTCCAAATGTTGTTACTTGAAAAATATAATGTTTAACACTTAGAAAATTCAATTATAGCAAAGCTGCCAAAAATATATATATTTCGTCAAAGTTCAAATGCTTGTATCGTCTTCGTTTTAAGCTTGTTTTCTACGTTCTTTATATCCCCGGAATCGTGGGAAAACATACTAATATATTTTTGATAAGTCGGGACGGCTAGATTACGGCTAATGCTTCAGATTTGTCATTGAAAAACGTGGGACAGCAAGTAATTTTCTGAAAATATAGTTTTCGTCTCTAACATAAAAACATCGTATCTTCCTCGTCGTAAATGATCTTTTAGCGATTCCAGCGGCTACGGCTTCGTTTTTGAAAGTATTTCCGGAATATGAAAACCAAAAATTTGCCACAGCCCCTGGATTTTCTGGATTTGGCAAAAATGAACAGTAACTTTTTAAAGTTGTCAAAAATCACTTTTCTAGTTTCAAATCCTTGTCAAATCTCTTCAAAACACCACAAGACTAATCTAATCTTACCATATACCTTCTTAGAGTATCAAGGGTACCTAGTACTCATAAAATTAGTGGGATAACAAGGGGATGATCATAGGCTTAATATAAACTCATAAAATTAAAAGTATACTTGAAAATATAACTTAAGTATTTGCATGTCTTGCTATAAATTCTTGAAAATACATCATGTAAATGATCATATGAAAGGATGAAAGGATTAAAAAGTTTACTTGAGCTTACTTGATACTTTTGTAGAATTTGGAGATGATTTGATTAATAACCTTGAGGTTTTAATTTCAAAACCTTAACAAGGGATGAAAATAGATTAGATTAGCACATGTTTCTTGAAAACTTCATGGATCTTCTTGTGTTCCATATTGTTGCCGTGGGTTTGAGGTGGAGGAGGAGAACAAATGACTTTTTGATTCTAGTAGATAAGTATATGTGTTAGCTTAGGTGTTTATTTACTTGAAATATCTAATACACAAGGGTATTTTAGTAATTTTACTTAGGAATGAAAGTCTTGCATGTGTATGTATATATGTAGGTCGACACATGTATAAATGTGTTGAGATATTTGTATTTTGTGTATTATTAAGTGTATTGTTAGTCATTTAGTGTATATAACGTGTTACGTTGTAAGTTTTGGTTACTGTGTTTGTTAAAAATCAATTTTAACGGAACAAGATGGAATGTCTGAAAGTCGTAAAAATTGTAAAATTTCATTTCTCACAAGTATCGGGTGAATAAATATTTGTCGTGTTGAAATTACGAAAACCGTCGAAGTTATAAACGTTTAACGATACGTATATCAAATAAATTCAAAACGTCGGGTAAACTAATAATATAACTTTTATATTATTATAACGAGTGTAAAAATGTGTTAGGACCATAGTCGGGATTGTCGGATCAATTATTCAAAATAATAGCTCATAGGATAATGTTTATTAGATAGATAACCGTACGTATACAGAAAGAAATGATGCAAACTCACGCATGAATGACAAACTTTCTCCGGGAGTGAATAGTGTTTCGTGAATAGTAAAAATTTTGAAAAACATCTCAATATCACTAACCGACTCCAAAAATGATGAATAGTGTTTGGTGAATAGTAATCGATGAATAGTAAATTTGAAAAGTTCATGACATAAATGAAGACGTGGAAAATTACGGGTTGTTACAATTTAGAGTTTAAAATCGATGCATCGTCTAAATGGTCATTAAATCGCAACCTCAAGTTTGCATGATTAATAGCTCAAGGTGAGCCTAACATTCCAGAGTAAGTATTTCATCATGAAAATGTGATGAATTACTTCTAAATTATCAAATGAAACTGAGAGAAAAACTTGTGTTGTTGTATGGGGCCATATTATAATATGCACAACAACAAAAATTAGCATCATGCCAATATGTTATTATAAATCCTCCATTTTATAATTGGTTTTGGTTATAAACCAAACATATCCCATTTTTGTTTTTTTTGTGCAAATTACTCCACCTAAATGCACATATATGGGATATAAAAGATGGATAATTCCTTCAGGAGGAGAGAAGTAGCTGCAAATTAGAATGAATTACCATATTCTATTGATCCTCGAAAGAAATGTTATGAATTCATTATTCAATTAATAATCTAATTGCCATACATATAGATTTGGTCAAAAAAAATAATATTTTAGCTACTCATGCTCCAAGTTATACTTTGTCCTTCAAGGACATTGTTTGTTATGACATGCCTCAAGCATGATAGACTAATCGATTCCAAATAAAATCCTCGATAAAAAATATGGAGCATGAAATAAGATGGTTAGTCGAGGTATAAAAGACCCCATGATAGTCTCATAAAGAGACACTAGACATGAAGGTTTCAAACGAACCTCAAATAGCTAATGAGATCTCAATAAATTCTATGATGTCTAAAATCATATGGAATCGAAACAAAATGACGTCGATAAGTTTGTTTGCATACAATATAGCGCTTGCTATTATGCATAATGAGGATCATAAATAAATTATTATTCAAAAGTGCGTCCAACGAAACGATTGGCCAACATGAAAAGACGGAATCTCGTAAAATATACGAGAAGTATTGGGACATGAAGTCCATACACATGAATGTGTAAAATCTATTGGATATACATCAGTCTTTGTGCGAATGCGAAATAAGAGCTCTAAAGTTATGTCTTTTAGGACATGAGTTATGAATAAATAAATTCACAAAAACACAAAGTCGATTATTAAAAGACATTGTCTCGAGGTGTATGTAAATATCTTATTGATATTTTACGAGACAATCAATATTGAAGTATTTAATTCGCTCTAAACGAGGAATGATCTGTAATGTCTCAACCATGGCTTACAACTTCAACTTCTAGATACGATTAATAAAGTTCTCAATAACTTTATTTGATAAAGTTGAATGAATCCGTATATGGATCAAAATGATTTTGGACACATATTATATAAATTGCTTTTGCACATGTATCAAAGAAATAATTGGTCCTCAAATACCATACATAAGTACAATTGAGGTTTGGATGCCAATTTTGTAATTAATATGCATCACAAGAGTGTATTTTTCTTTTTTAATATTTGTACATGCATTGTATACTTTACAACCAATTGATTTGATATTGGGTTGGAAGCTACACATATATTTTGTCATTTTTGCAGGGCTTATTCGTAACATCATCAATTTGATAGACTTCATTGTAAAATTGTTGCCAACAAAAGTATACGAGAAACTCGTTTAGAAGATTAGCATGCGATGCTTGAAATATATACATTAAATTGAGGAGGAGGAGCATTATACGCACTGCACTCTTTTCCTTCATCAAGTTTTTTTTATCCCATTGGGTTTTTCTTGATAAGGTTTTTGATGAGGCAGTATATATGAAGTATAATGAACGATGAATATCCAAGGATGAGTATTGTAAAATATTATGGGCTTATGGGCTAATGTCTATTCATCTTAATCTTGATTAACAAGTTAGGGTTTTCCTATGCCTTATAAATACCTCCTATTGTAACATTATGAAGACATCTCAATAATAAGAAATCTCATTTCCTCTCTTTTTCTTGTTCATTATTTTGTAACACTTATATATTTGTTGGAATTTTTGGGCCACTGTTCAGTCTCGACTTCGAATTTGATTTTGGGTTGTTATGAACAAATCTGTCTGAAGGAATAATGTTGATTTAAGTTATTCTTGAACTTGAAATTATTGTGAAGAATTGAATATCTTAGTGCAAGTTATGGTTCATTGAAGTATTGAACACTTAAAGATAGTTAAGGGACTTTGTTATTGGACTAGCTCATTATTGTTGGATCCAATGTAAATTGGGTGGTTTAAATTATTTCAAATTGGTCCAATGTGAATTGGGTGGTTTAAACTTTCAATTATTCAAAACTGGTCCAATGTGAATTGGTTAAACATTTAACTGTTAGTTGAATTGGGTTAAACAGTGAATTTAAGTAGTACTGAACTACTGATTGTATATTTGTTCTACTACTGTTATTTTTGCCATTTTAGAGACTTACAACCTTGTGGTACAGAGGAAAAAAAGATAACTTACTGCAGACTTCAAGGAAACATATTTTTCACCCTGTAGTCTAAGAGCACTAGCAATGGTAACGTGATGCCTGCGTTAAGGGCTTAAAATCTTGCGTTAAAGTGGAGTTAACCACACCGAGGGTCTAAGTTAAAGCTGTGTTAACGTGGCGTGTTAGCCACTTAACGCAGAGTTAAGGGTGATATTGAGTTAAGGTTCAGTGATGATTGCGGGTGTTTTTTTTTTAGTTAAGGTGAAAATGTGACGTGGCACTGAGTTAAACCTTAACTTGTGTTATGATTGCTAGTGCTCTAAGGATTATTGAAGCTCGCAACAAGAGTTGATATGTTCTTCTCTAGTTTTGTCAAACTTGTAAAATCACTTTTCTGCAATCGCGTTGACCTAATGCTTGTCCTAGAATTGCAGTAATACTCATACATAGTAAACAACATGCCAAACAACAATCTCACGATTGTAGATACCAGGCAGTAAATAACATCGCAAATTTATAAGGATAAAAACTATTATATTGAAAAGCAGAAAGTCTTGGCATAATATACGGGCCAAGTAACAAAAGTACTTAGTTCCAAAATAACCATAATACTAGAAATGCAAACATAATCAAACTTCCATTAGTTTCGGATCCTATTGGTAGCTGTAATCTGTTAGACAAAACTAGAGAACACCAGAAAGTTCAGACGAGCAGATGATTTGACTTAATAAGGCTCAACAGGTGCACGGAACTTGGCTCCTGCATAGACTGCTGCTGCTCCCAACTCTTCTTCAATCCTCAAAAGCTGCAGTTTTTATAGAAGTTTTTAAGTTGGTCCGTTCAAAGGTAGTAAAAAAAATGGAGGAAAGAGGTGACAAATCAAAGATTTACCTGGTTATACTTTGCAAGACGTTCTGATCGGCAAGGAGCTCCAGTCTTGATCTGACCCTGTTTTTGTCAAATTCAATAATCAGACCATAAAACAATGATTTACGACGCTTATGAAGTGAAACTTTTAAGTATATAATTAGTCATACGAGTTTGAGACAAACTATTACCGTGGATAATCCAACTGAAAGATCTGCAATGAAGGTATCCTCGGTTTCACCACTGTAAGAGATTCAAGGCATCAGCAAGGTGATTCAATTCACTTATAACCATTAGAATTTCAATCAGTTTAAGATACATATATAAAGAAACTGCACCTTCTGTGGCTAGCCATAACTCCCCAACCAGCACGTTTTGACATCCTCACAGCTTCAATGCTTTCAGTAACAGACCCAATTTGGTTGACCTTAAGAAGAAGAGCATTACAACTCTTTTCTTCGATTGCCTTTGCAACACGCTGAAATTCAGAAAGCGAAACTATATTAGCATAATGCACTATCTTAAGAGGGGGTTACTTTGTTATAATTGTATATCATTTTACCTTGGGATTTGTTACAAGAAGATCATCACCAACAATTTGAACCTGCTCACCAATTTCGGCTGTCATCTTAGCATAATGTTCCCAGTCATCCTGATCAAAAGGGTCCTCAATAGATACAATTGGGTAGTCAGACACAAACGACTTGTAGACGTTCTTCAAACTGTCCCCTGAAATCTTCTGTGATCCATCATTGTTCTGCAATACATGTGTCATTGTTAAGATAACGTTCATTGTTTAATTCAACTGGAGTGTTAACTTAGTATGGCTCATGTAACTCTTACTTCTTCCTTGAAGTTCAAATCATAGGTTTTGCCCTTGTCTTCATAGAACTCAGATGCAGCAACATCCATTCCAATAACAACCTGCAGTAAATCTGTTTAGAGACTACACAAAACATATTCTGCAACATATCGTATTTTTTTGTAGATACAAAACAAAATTACCTTTCCACTATATCCAGCCTTTGCTATCGCAGTCTTCAAAAGCTCAAGACCTTCTTTGTTTTCCTGTAAGAAACGCGACACACAAGTCATTAATAAATCATCCACCAAGTAATATTTATTATAGTTAGAAGTGAAAAACACTTACGAAAGCAGAATCAACAACATAAATAAATATCTGCATAAGAAGACTAACCTGAATGTTAGGAGCAAAACCACCTTCATCGCCAACATTGGTGGCGTCCTGACCGTATTTCTTCTTAATCACAGACTTCAAGTTGTGATACACTTCAACACCCATCTTCATGGCTTCCTTGAAAGACGAAGCACCAACAGGAAGAATCATAAACTCCTGCATTGCAAGCTTGTTACCTGCATGTGAACCTCCATTGATCACATTGAATGCTGGGACAGGCAGCACCAAGGTCTTGTTTCCAGCAAGGTTTGCAATGTGCTGCAAGTTAACACAACAAACTTAGCAACAAAGTCTTAACATATTCAAATCAGTTAAACATTGTCATTTGAAGAGCTACAGTGAGTACCTTGTAAAGAGGAATTTTTTTAACTGATGCCCCTGCCTTGCACACAGCAAGCGACACTGCGAGTATAGCATTTGCACCAAGCTGGTAGACATGAATAAAATAGGTAAGCAACTTATCATAAAAAATATGCAACTTTTGTCTACTTGATAACTGAATGCTAAATGCCGTGGTGCACCATTACCTTCTGCTTGCACCAGCCCCATTCATTTACAGTTCCGTCAAGCTCTTGAACCATGAAGTTGTCAATTTTGGTCTGTTCTGTTGGATCCTGTAGGGGCATGCAACACAGAATCAGATTACAGAGTGAAACATATTGGGTTGCCGATCAAAAAGAGAGAAAGAGATTGCATAGAGCATACCTTTCCAATCAAGGCAGGTGCGATGATCGAGTTAACATTGTCCACAGCCTGCAGTCAACATATATTTTGGTTAGGTACCATCATGATTAAATTATCTCCACCACGAAATATGACAGCATAAGCCTTACACAATCTTACAACATACATCTCTTGTAACACTATATCTCTTAATCACAGGAATATCTAATGTTTCAGAGTTATAGGAACTCTCTAACAAAGTATTAGCATAATCAAAACGCGTTAAGAACAATAGTATTGCATACCTTCAAGACACCTTTTCCTAGATAGTCTGAACCTCCATCTCGTAATTCAAGAGCTTCATAAATACCTGCAACCAAATCAACAGTAAGCCAAAACACCCATGATCACAGTACAAGGATTAGCAAGGATGTACATCTCGTATCAATCTGCAGTTTTAGGTTTCTCGAAAAAAGCAAATGAACACAAAACTTAATTCCTGTCCTCAAGAAGTATAGAACTACAACCACTCTTCAATGGAGCTTTATTTTTCATTCAATATTTGCATATTTACAAAGACACTCATATTACAAATAACTTGTTGTCGGCCACTGATCTAGCAAACCATCAAAACATTCATTATGACACAAACATTCATTAAACATGTTACTTGGTTCAACTTTCATCATCCAGTTTTAGTCGCAACACTTAACATTTGAGATACTTAAAAGCTATCTAATCCGTTGAGCATTTACAAGACAAACAATTGACAAATAACTTGTTATGGTCGATGGATCAGAAAACCACTAAACCAACAACAACTTAACTATTACAAACAGATCTACTTGTTCCTAACTTTCTTCATACAATCATAATCGCAACATTTACCATTTAACCAGCTTCTAAAGATATCTAATATATATAACCAAAAACCGAGTAACTTCATTACATTGTCGTTCTCGACTACTTATACTATCAAGTATCACAAAAAACTATAACAATCCTACACCAAATAACGTAAAACATAACAAGATAAATACAATGCCAAACACAACAACAATGTTAACAAGTCTCATCAACAATGTTGCACAAACCAATGAATCCATTATTACTTGTAGTATAAAAACAACAACATTATATAAATCACAAACTACATATGACAAACATTATTATTAAAAATAAATAAAATAACTACCTGTTGAAGCACCACTAGGCACAGCAGCTCTAGCCAAGCTTCCATCAGAAAGAGTTACATCAACCTAAAATAACATTATATAAAAACACTTATCAAAACTTAATAACTTTATTATATTTATATTTAAAAAAATATATATATAAAAATAAAATGTAACTTACTTCAACAGTAGGGTTACCACGGCTGTCAAAAATTTGACGAGCATTAACGGATTTGATCGTAGCCATTTCTTGTTTTTTTTTTTAAACTGTAATGAAGATGTTTTGTTTTTCTGGGGGGAGTATATGAAGGAGTGGTTGGGATGATCTGGGCCGTTGATTGATTAGATCGTGTGTCTTGTGCAAAAAGTTTTTCTATTTTTTCAAAAAAGGATATTCTTTTTTCAAAATTCTAGATCCTTCTGTGTTGTTAAGTTGGTAAATATTTAGATTTTTTTTTTCTTTTCTTTTCTTTTTTTTTTTTAATCATGGTAAATATTTTCGTTGCTATAAAAAAAAATAAAAAAAAATGATAATGGCCTTGGAATCAACCAGGATTTAGGTACAAAAATTATAAGTTGCATTTAGGGGTGTTTGGTTTTGCGTTTGGAAATGGATTATTGCTTATCACGATATCAAAACGTGAATAATCAAAATTTAGTGTTTAGGTGTGCGTCTGCAATTACATCCTCCAAATCCACTTTTTGTGGCTGATGACGTATAGTCTATATATGGGTCACGAGCCCAAATAATAAACATTACTAAGGCCCAAAGCCATCATGTGTTGCTATTATAACTTGGGTCGCACCAATAAAAGGAATGGGCTCACATAAGCCCAACTAAACTACATATACGGTTTAGATGAGGATCTTCTATCTATGGAATAGATATCCTTAACCCGGATAAGCATCATGTGTGCGAAACGTAAGGAGCACGAACCCTACAAGGATTATGCGCCTATATAAGGAATGACATAATTCTCATCTAAGGTATGATTCACAAACCCTTAAACTCTTTACGAGAACCCTAAATCGATTACTTACTCTCACGCCGGAGTCTAATCGTGGGAGACAATCCCACGATAAGCCTAACGGTGTTGTTTATTTTCTTAGTGCGCAGGTTTCAAGCATTAAGAAGCGAATTAATACGAGAGCAAGAGCCCATAATCAGGAACGCCCAACTTTTGTATCAACAAGTGGCGCCACCCGTGGGACCACTACTGAAAACTAAAGAACTAGAATGATAAAAAATAAAAACTCAAGCCAGCGGACTCCGCAGTTAGAAAAAACATGTGACCCCCAGAGGAAGAATCAACAAGATTCGACCCCTAGGCAGGTTGCTGGGACAACCAGCGCACCTGGTCACCAAGAGGCAGGGACAACCCAACCTCTTCCAGTGGTAGAACTGCCTGTAAGGACTACCCAAACCACCACAGTGGTCCCAAGCGTTGAGGAACTCCAGCGCACCCTCTTCACTACTCCTCACCAAACTGTACCTACAGTGAACAACACTGTACCACCAGGCGCGCCTAACCAAGATAGAGTGCCCAATACTGAGGCAGACATTCTTGCAGCAACTGAGGACACACCCAACCTAACGTTGGGAAATTTTGTATCCCAAAATTATGAAACCCTAACTGCCCTCATGCAATAAGAAGCAAGGAAAAGGTCAAGTACGAGCCTACAAGCTCGGCTCAATTTTGGTCCTGAACGCGAACCATCACCACCGCGCCACCCACGAGGAAGACGCGCAGATAACGAAAAACGTACTACTATCCACAATAGGCTGGGTACGACATCTGATTCACAATACTCAGATGAATATGAAGGCAGCGAGAGGCGCACTAATGTTCACTCCAGACTTGGCAGTCGAGGGATACAAGACCGATTAGGACCTCATCATTCACCAAGCCAAGGGTCCTCCAAATCTGGGAGTAAGAGAATTCACGACAGATTGGGGAAAAGAATGTCCCCAAGTGAAAGCCCCTCAAGCTCTTCTTCTGAAGGAAGCCGGCGCAAGCGCCGAAAAAGAAACTACTCTTCCTCCAGTAACTCCTCGGACAACGAGGATAGGGAAACAGGACATTGGAAATCAAGAGGAAGACGCCGCGAAGAAGAGAATGAAGACATATCTCTTCCATGGCGACGCCAGAAAATTGATGCGTTTACACGACGCATCAGCGATTACTCCGACCACAAAAGGAGGCGCATGCCCACTAACGTGAAAACATATGATGGAACAAGTGATCCGGATGATCATCTAAAGGTTTTCGAATCAGTAGCTACTATCGAAAACTGGCCGCAACCTGTGTGGTGCCATATGTTTAATTCTACATTGGTAGGGAATGCGCGCACATGGTTTAGCAAACTCCCACGACGGAGCATCGGGGGGTTTGAAGAGTTACGGAAAGCATTCCGTCTCAATTTTACCCAAAGAAAGAAGTGCGCTAAAAACCCTGTTGAACTAGCCAGAGTAAAACAGCGCCAAAGGGAATCAACCAGTGCTTTTATGGAACGCTTCAAGGATGAGTGCATACAGGTCAAAGCGTGTCCCGAAATTCTAAAAATTTCAGGGTTCATGAACGGGATTAACAACCCAAAACTTATCCGGAAGCTAAATGACAAAGTTCCCCAAACTTTCGATGAGCTAACAAAGCGCACAAGGTCCTTCATACAAGGAGAAGCAGCCGCTGCGGACAGCAAAAAGGGTTACTCGAATTATAGGCAACAAGAACAGCCTAGGAGACAATCCAATGATCAGAATAACAACCGCAGCAGGAATTACCGCAGTGGAAGAGACAATGACAAATATACCCCTCTCACAAAAACGCCGAGGGAAATATTTGTAACAGAAGGTGCAAATTTCCCAAAACCTCCACTAATGCGTACTGACTCCTCCCAAACCAACCAGTCAGCCGTGTGCAGCTGTTAGGCCCACCTGGGAGAAAGTGCAAGTTAATATTGACCGTGGAAGTACAGGGAAATCCCCGGGTCGTTAAATCCCAACGAGATTGAAATTGTATTTGTAAACGGATAGGAGAGTGAGTGGTACTGAGGACAGTAACAAGGATGATTTGAGAATTGATTATACTACTGATTGCTTGATATTTGGAAAATATGAAATTATAACAGAAATACAGATATAAGCACAAAATCAGATAATCATATAACAGACAGAGAAAAATGGTATTTAACAAGTTACAAACTACAGGGGTTAAAAGTGGAACTTTTGAAAACTTAATATTAAAGAAAATAGAAAATGAAATTTAAACTATGAAAATGATTATTATAATATTTAATTACTATTTAATTAATAAAACTAATTAAAATCTAATTTAAAACTTAATTTAAATTAACTAAAAATTACAACTATTACAAATAAACCTAAAAACTTATAACAATAATTTCTAAACCTAAATAAGAACTTGAAGAAAGTATAAAAAATGAAAATAAATATTTTTGTCTTTTTATAAGTATTTTATTAATTAATAACTATTTAACTTAATTAATCTAATTAAATTATTTTAAATTACTATTATTACTAAATGACCTTAGAAAATTATAATAAAATTTATAAAACTAATTAAACACTACAGGAATACTAAAAAATTATAAAAACTTGCTAAAAATTATATTTAAGCTAATTGACTAATTAATTACTTATTAATTATTTTAAAGCTAATTTAATTAATTTAAATAAGAAAATTATAAAATGAACAGTGGAAATTATGAAACTATTTTTTAAAAGTCTTAACTATTTTATAAAACTTAGGAAAAATATAAAATTCTACTTTAGTTAATTAAAATTAAATAAATCTATTTAATTACTAATATTACCTATTTAATTATTTAAACTAGTTTTAAATCTAATTAATAGTAAACTACTTAGGAAAATTCTAAGAAAATTATTTTAACTACTTTAAGGTACTAAGTAATTTATAAAATTATAAAATTGGACAAGTGCTTATTAATAAGCTGAAATGAAAATTAATTAGATAAATTCTATTAAATAGAAGCTATCACTATTTTTATGTTTGCTTTTTCTGGTTTTTCTTTTATAAAACTACTTAAATACTTAAATAATGAAACTTTTATAAAAACAACTACTTTGGAAATCAAGAATAAGCACTGAGAGTGCTTATTAGCTTAAACAGTTGACTAAGGTTGACTAAATTAAGAATTAAGCTAAGCTGAGGTTATGTGGGGTCCACTATAGTGAAATCTGGTTTATCTAAGTTACTTACACCTAATTAAGCTAAATATGGTGAGATAAGCTCCTAGGATAAGCTGGAAATCCCAAATAAGCACTTGCTTATTTCTCTTCTGACTCAGAAATGGGACAGAGATTGGGGACAATTTAAGGTGGGGTCCACTGGTCTATAGGTCAAACTAATGGTCAACTATTGAACCTGGGTAGGAGGGGGGTTGTAATAAGCTAACTAGAAGGTGTGGGACCTACTGGTGTGGGCTGCAGCCACCAATAAAGTTGGTGGTGTGGTGGTGGTGAGCTGATGCAAAGGGGAGTTTTTGTTCCCTGCAGTTGTGTTCGAAGGGTTGTGGGGTCCACAAGAGTAAAATAGGGTTCAAGCTAAGCCTAGGGGTTCAAAGATGGGTTGTTAAGCTACACAATAAACCAAGAAGCTAAGCTTATGGATTCCTAATAAGCTCTGAGTGAGCCTTCAAAATGGTGATCATATACTGAGTGCTCAGTATAGCTTGATTTGCACAGGTCACAATTTGGATCCTAAAAGCTATGCTACAATAAGCTAAAGGCTAAATTAAACCCAGATGTTAAAAGGTGAACTAATAAGCTATAAATTAAGCTAATAGTTGAGATGTGGGGTCCACTGGATTGATAAGAAATCACCACCAAAGTGGTGGTGATGGACTGGGTCTAAATGAGCAGGGCACACCTTTGCCCTGCAAGTGAGTTTGAGGGTCTGTGGATCACAAGGTAAAAATCTTAAAAATGTAAAACTTGTTGGAACTTAAAGATGGTCTGATAGAGTATCACTACAACAAATTTCAAATCCTAGATCCTAATACACAATTCTACAAAAATCCCTTAAGTTTTGAGAAAATCAGATAAGAGCAAATTTGACTTTTGAAGAAAACTTGCTAGTTTGACTTATATGAGATTCTAACACTTCTAATTAACTGATTAAGTTGTAATAAGCTATGTTAGACCTAAAATAAGCTAAAACTTAAAGATATGAGCTAATGTGAGGGTTTGTGGGTCACAAATCCTTGACAGTTAACTGTCAAGGGACTTGTAAATGGATTTTGACTTATGGCTTAAAATGGACTTGTTTTCTGGGTTACTCTTACTTGTTTTAGCATAAGTAAAACTATTTAGACCATAATCAACAACTGAAAACCTTATTTAAACCTTGAACTCAATTAATCCAAACACTCCCTATAAAACTAAAAATGGTGATTTCCAAAGATTTATACTAATTTAATCCATGTAACTGATTTCAAACTTCATAATATCATATAATAAGATTAAATTAACACAAATCAACAGTGATACAAGCATGAAACTTAGAAATGGTATTAATACTACTTGACTGTGAGATTTTTAAGAAATGAGTAACAAGTAATTTTCTTAACAGCCTAGCAATCTCAAACCATGAATAAACTTAAATACACTAATCAAACTTAAGAAACACAGATAATGGCCATGATAATCAAGATCAATACATATGCAATACAAAGATAGTTAGGAGATTTTTTAGAAACTTACAAAATGCTTTCCTGCTTGAAACCAAGAACCAAGAACTCCTATTTCCTCCCCTGAGGATCTAAACCAATATTCCAAGCTGCTTCCTTTCCAAATCTCTTTTGAAACCCAGAAATCAAGAACAAATGCCACAGTTGACTTTCTTTGACCAAATTGTAATTTGTGAGATTTTTTATATTCAACTGATTAGTATGTTACTAAAAGCTGTATTGAGCTTATGGGAGCTTATATGAGCTTATTCAATCCATATAATCAAACAGTAACAAGCACAAAGCTTATTGAGATTTTTAGTATGAAATTGAAAATTGCATTCACCAAGATAATAATACAAACTTGCTTTTTATTAACTTAAAAGATCACTAGTACACTGAGAACACTTAACTGAAACTTGAAAAGCTTTAAATTACACTTGAACAACTAATACAATTTAAACGACATACACTTTTTTAATTAAAAACTAGATATGCTTCCACATTGCTTCTCTTGATCTTTATAGGTGAGAATGAGCTTCCAGGTGTCCTCAGGGACTTTTCCCACTTCATCTGAGCCATTGATTTAGTCCAATTAACATCCACCGTTTAAAATCACTTTTGGCGCCAAAGTCCTCCACGTTAACGTGGAGGCAAAGGGTTGTAATTAAAGATTGTTGGGAGTTTGTGGATGTGTCAGGAGGCAAAAGGGAGGGTTTTTAGGGCAAGTTGGTGTTGAGTGGAAGAAAACAGAGGTTAAGAGGTAGTTTGGGGTGAAAAATGGTGTGGAGAGCATTAAATGAGGAGTGGGTTGGTATGTGAGGTGGAAAGGGGGTAGGCTAAATGAGCTGGGGGGATAAGGTGGCACAAAACCACCATGGTTTTGGGTGAAGCAGGGGTGAAGGTGGAGGGTGAACAGTGATAGTGGTTTGGCGGTTTTGGTGGTCAAACGGGGTCAAACCCCGTATATTATAAAAGGGGGTGGTGGATTGGGCTTATGTTTGGGCTAGGGGTGTGTGTGGGTTGGGTTTTGTTTTGGTTTGGATTAATTTTTGGTTTTGGATTATACTAACAAGGGTCCGGTTTGGTTTATTTCACACAAGGACCAATTTTGTAATAATTCCAAAGTTGAGGGGCCTTTGTTGTAAATTCCCACATGTAATTACAAGGACCTATTTTGCCATAAGTGAATAGTACACGGTTATTTTTGATTTTTTTTCATTATTTAAAATACCGGGGACTATTTTTGCCAAACTTTCAAAGTTGAGGGGCCTTTTTGTAATTTCTCCAAACTTTTCACATAAGGACCAAACTTGCAAAGTTAGATAAACCAAAGACCAAATTTATGATTTTTCCATTTTAAAAATATCCAGGGACCTTTTCTATAATTTTTCAAACTCCAGGGACCATTTATGTAATTTTGTAAATTTCCAATTTTGAATACCCAGGGACCATTTTTGCCAATTTTGTAACTTGAGGGGTAAAAGTTGCCAGTTTGTGTAAACTTTCATCCAGGGATCATTTGTGAATATTTTTGGTTTCCAAGGACTTAAGTTGACTTTTCATTTATTTTGAACCTTCAGGGACTAGTTTTGTCAATATTTGAAACTTGAGGGACTGAAACTGCCAATTATGCAAACTTTGTACATTTTTCATTTGTTTTTGCATATTTTGTATTTGAAACATATAAAACACACTTCTAAGATATTTTAAGTATTATGATGCATATTTGAGTGTTTTTGTATGTTTTGGCAGTTCAGATTGGTACAAAATGATGAGTATTTAGACACTCATCACGTACCGCAGAGGAAAATCGCGTAGGGAATGGATACTGCGAATACCATGGTCAAAAAGGCCATACAACTAACGAGTGCGTCCAACTACGACAAGTAATTGAAAAATTAGTAAGGGAAGGCAGAATGGACCACCTTGTAAAAAACATCAAAGAGGGAAAGGACAAACAAAGGAACGGGGGTAAGAAAGAACCTCCCAAAGAAAAAGCTGACACCATATACATGATACAGTCATGGCAACGTAAAATAAAGCAAAAAGTCAGCCAAAAATTCTCCCCAGAAAAAGAGATATCCTTCCCTACCCTAGCTGCGGACAACGCAGTAGTAGAGCCTCTAAATATTGAAATAAATACGGGGGGACATGATATCCACCGCATGTACATTGATGGAGGAGCATCCGCTGATATCCTATACGATCATTGTTTCAATATTTAGAGCCTCTAAATATTGAAATACATATGGGGGGACAAGATTTGGCCTATGGGGCAATTACGCTAGCTGGTGGTCGTAGGAGATGAACAACACTCAACAGCGACATGGATAAATTTTATGGTAATAAAGTCTCCCTCACCATACAACGGCATCATTGGGAGACCTGGAATATCATCCATGCGTGTTGTGCCATCCACACTCAAATTTCCAGTTGAATGAGGAGTTGTTACCCTCTATAACACAACAGTACCACCAAAGGAATGCAACGCAGTAACCACTGAGGTATAGAATATTCCAGAACAGCGCATAGAAAAAACACCAAACCTAAAGGTCGTTATTCACCCCGATTATCCGGACCAACAAGTTTCGATTGGTGGATCTTTATCTGACAAAGGTAAAACAGCCGTGTGCGCACTCCTGCAAAAGGACCTAGATATCTTTGCATGGGAACCAAAACATATGACAGGAGTGCCATGCTCTATCACAGAGCATAAGCTACAAATCCGACAAGGATATCCCCCAATACGACAGAAGAAGCGCGGCCAGGCCCCAGATCATGCAAAAGCTATTCTGGAAGAAGTACACAAACTCGTAGACGCAGGCATCATGCGCGAAGTGTAATATCACGATTGGCTCTCTAACCCAGTGATGGTAAAGAAGAGCGATGGCAATTGCAGAATGTGCGTGGACTTCACAGACCTTAACAAAGCATATCCACAAGACTGCTATCCACTGCCAGAAATAGACTGGAAGGTAGAATCCCTGTGCAGATACCCTTTCAAATGCTTCCTAGACGCATACAAAGGGTATCATCAAATTTAGATGGCAGTCGAAGATGAAGAAAAAACAGCTTTCCACACCAGTCAAGGAGTTTACTGCTGCACAAAAATGCCTTTTGGCTTAAAAAACGCAGGCGCAACATACCAACGATTGGTGGACACAGCTTTCGAGAAATAAATAGGTCAAAACTTGGAGGTCTACGTTGACGACCTTGTCATCAAAAGCCACACAGAGGATGAATTGGTGCGTGACTGATGAGTGTGTAAATACTCATCATTTTTATCGTATCTGAACTGCCAAAACATCCAAAAACACTCAGAAATGCATCAAAATACTGAAAATATTCCAAAATTGTGTTTTATATGTTTTAGATGCAAAATATTTAAAAACAAATGAAAAATGAACAAAGTTTGCATAATTGGCAGTTTCAGTCCCTCAAGTTTCATAAATTGACAAAACTAGTCCCTGAAGGTTTAAAACGAAAGAAAAGTCAACCCAAGGTTTTCTAAAGTCAAAAATTATCAAATCAAGTCCTTGGGTGAAAAGTTTGAGAAAATTACATGTTTGGTCCCTGTACTTTGCAATTTGGCAAATATAGTCCCTGGTTTTCAAAATTGGGAAATTATTCAAATAAGGGCTTATGGAATTGTAATATGGCTTGAATGGTCCTTGTAATATCTTTTGGAAATTTGCATTATCAGCCCTTCAAGAATCTGGAAATTACAAAATTAGTCCTTGGGTTCAATAACCATACAAACCAAACGGATCCCTTAAATTTACTACTTCCCTCAAATCCAAAACAATACCACCCTAGCCCACTCCAAACCAAACCTTGGCCCATGAACTTCCCAGCCCACTCCAAAAATAAAACCAAACTGTTTAATATTATACCCCCCAACATTTGACCGCTTTGACCACCATCTCCACCTCACCACCCACTCATCTGCTACACTCCAAGTCCCCCCCCCCCCCCCCATCATAACCCCTAGCCTTACTTCACCTCTGCAACACTCAATCTTCCCCCTTGCCTAACCAAACAAGTACTACAATCCAAGATTACATCCCTGACATCAAATACCAAGGAAAAATCCAAATTCAATTTTGGCGGCAAAAATGATAAACGGCCAAGATTTGATTTAATCATCCAATGGTGGAGAACTCAGCTGGGAAAGAGACAAGAGCACTCAGAAACCCTAATCTCCATATATAAAAGGAGAGGGGAAGAAGTAGAGGAGGCTGGTAGTTAGTTTTTAGTTTTTTTTAGCCCTTAGTTTAATTTCAAAAATCATGTAATGCTTTTCTTTTATGCTTTAAAATTCATGTAATTTAGTTTAAGTTGTAATCCATTTTGATTTAAATGTTCTAGTCATCAAATTTCAACTTTTGTACTCCATTTTCAGTTTCAATATAAAATCAAGTCTTAGCTTACAATATTCATTTATGCTTAAATAACTCTCATAAGCTTCTCTGTGTGTTCATTAAACTCATTCAAGTTATTTATAGCCTGTTGTGAGCTAATTAGTGTTCAATTCACTGTTTTATCCCAACTTCTCAAATGGTCAACGAAAGTTAAAGGACCTTGACTCAATGGAACTGGGTGATGAATCTGAGCAAGGATGGATAGCATTTGGTTTAGAGCTTAGAGGGAGCATAGGATTATTTAGTGAGTTGTTCTGGTTCTCATAAGTTCCAAGCTTGGATGCAAATTGTAAGAACTTTTCTATATTTTAGCATAATCCATTAGATTAAGTTTTGTTGTTAAAAGTTGTTCATTACTGTCCATTTGTGTTTATGAATGATTAGTATAGTGTTAATTTTCAGTTTCATTTGTTATATAAGTTTGTAGCTTCTTTAAATTCTCACACAACTTCAATTTAGGGTGTTTGGATTAGGGTTTTATCCCATGTTATGGATGTTGTTATGCTGTATTGCTGGTGCAATTAGGTTTCACTAAGGGTGTTTGGGTTAGTTTAGGTCTAAAAGTCAGTTTGCATATGATAAAAAGTCAAACTCACCTCTCAAATTCCTTAGTAGTTCACTGTTGGAAATTTAAGATGCCAAATCATCATGATAGGTAGGAGACTTGTTAAACTTGTTTAATTCAGCTTCATCTTAACATAAAACACTATAATCAGTAATCTAGGAAGGTTAGAAACTCACCCAAGTCAAAATTCCAAGTTTCAACAAAAAGTCAAAAGTGAACCATTGGCAGAATCTCAAAACTTCAAAGATTTTTTGTGATTTTTGTACTAAGATTGAGAACTTGAAATTTCTACCACTTATAGCCCCCTAGCTTGTCTTTAAGAATCAATTAAGTTTTAATTTTTGTGATTTTTTTTAGTGTTGATTGTGATGGTCCAAAGTGGGCTGCAGGGACATCCATGACCCTGCACCAGGGCACCAGCCTAACCCCCCAACTTTCTAGTAACGTCCTAACCTATCCAGTGGGTCCCACAGGGTAACTAATGGCTTTTGGGATAGCTTATTAGTTCATCTTATCAGTTTATTGCTTATCTTGGTCTTAGGTAACCTTGCCCCCAGCTTATTTTCACCCACAAGTCACCCTTTGGACGCTAATTACTGCTGATGCTTCAGTAGTTAGCTGAGCTTGTTTAATTTCATAATCTGTTGGATTCTAGTGGCTAAATTGTTAAATTAGTGTTGTTTGTATGTGTTTGAGCTAATGTTTGTTGGCTTGTACCTTGGTTACAACTTATGAGCTTATTGGCTATCCCTTAGCTTGTTTCAAAAACTCAATCTCACTTAAAGCCTTAAATGTTGGGGATTTAAGTTTGTATAAGCTCATTAAAAGCTTTTCAGTAGAAACCTCTTCATAAAAGTTGGTTTATTTTGTTGTTGAAATGTTTTTGCAAAAGAAAAATTCAAAAAGAAAAATAAAAAAAAATGTGCCACAAGACAGAATCGATCCTGTGACCTCTTGGGTTGACCTGGTCAACGCCAGACCATCAACATGCACCATCTGGGCTAAGGCTTTCTTAGTGTTTCATGTTGTCTTTCTTTTTTATATAGTACACTAGTTTCCTTTTAAGCTTATATAAGCTTTTCTGCTTATTTTCCAGCTTATTTATAAGCTTTTCACCACTTTTATATTTTTCATAGCTTGATATTAGTATAAAGTAATTTTAGAAAAAGTTTCGTAATTTTCATAATTAGTTTAATATTTTTAATAATTATATTTAGTTTAATTAGTATTTAATTAATAATAAAAAATTAAAAAGTCAAAAAAATAATTTTCTTTATTCTAAAATTTTCCTTTATCATTAGGTTCGTAAAAATATAATTTTCATGTCCGTAGGGTTTGCGTAGCTCAAATTTCATTTTTTATTTCGCGCACTCGCGTTTTATTTAATAAACTTTTACGTTTTTTAAATTTAGGTTACGTTAGTAAAAGTAGTTTGTAAAATAAAGAAAAACCAAAAACATAAATAAAGTGATAGCTTCTATTTAAGCCGTTTGGCTTATTTTTCTGCTTATCTTTAAGCAAACTCTGATTTTAAATTTTTAGATTACGTTTTAGGTTAACTAGGTTTCACGTTATTGTTAATATAGTTGTTTGAATCATTTTCATTCGTATTTCCTTAGTGTAACCCTTCAAACCCCTTATATACCCTTTCTTGTCCAAATTCACCCGATCACAAACCCGTTTGATTACCATCACACCTCGCTGGGACATAACGACCCGGGAATACACTATACTTCCGCGGAGAATGACTCTTAGATTGTTTGACCTAGTTGACCATCCTTTGGTCAATTTAAGTTGACCGTTTGGAGCCAATCAGCGACATCGAGGAAACATTCAGAACATTGAGACAAATAAACATGAAGTTAAATCCCAAGAAGTGCACCTTTGGCGCAACCGAAGGCATGTTCCTTGGATACTTAATAGAACCTGATGGAATCAAGCCTTGCCCAGAAAAAACAAAAGCTGTTATTGATCTCCCCTCACCGCGCACACTCAAAGAAGTCCAGTCATTAAATGGAAAGCTAACAGGCTTAAACCGCTTCTTATCTAAGTCAGCAGACAAATCACTTCCCCTCTTTAAAACACTCACGAAGTGTACTAAAAAGGGAGACTTTCGTTGGACCGAAGAAGCAGAAGAAGCTTTCCAACAACTAAAACACCATCTGGCATCTCTTCCCAAACTTGTCGCACCGCGACCATGGGAAGAGCTAAGCATGTACTTATCGGCAACTCATGGAGCAGTTAGCGCAGTACTATTGACAGATAGGAACTCCGTCCAGACACCCATATACTTTGTAAGCAAAGCACTGAAGAAGACAGAGACTAACTACAGCGCTATGGAAAAGCTGGTCTTAGCTCTAGTATTCGCAGCCAAGAGACTGCGCAGATACTTTCAAGCGCACCCAATAGCTGTAATCACAGATCAGCCAATCAAACAAGTTATCTCTAAACCTGACGCATCAGGACGGCTACAAAAGTGGAGTGTACTGTTAAGTGAATATAACATCTCATATAGACCGCGCACTGCAATCAAAGGACAGATATTAGCTGATTTCATTGTTGAAAAGCCAGATAGCGATAGTCCAACCTCTACAACCAAAACAGGTCTGCAGGAACCCTGGATTCTGTTCACAGATGGGTCTTCATGTGTAGATGGATCAGGCGCAGGCCTTATCCTCACAAATCCAGAAGGTATGGAATTCACCTATGCGTTGCGCTTCGAATCCACAGCCACAAACAATGAGGCAGAATACGAAGCCCTACTAGCGGGACTGCGCATCGCTATCCAAATGGGTGTACGCAACTTGGAGGCAAACGTAGATTCTCGGCTAGTCGCTAACCATGTGCTAGGTGAATATAAAGCCAAGGATGAACACATGATCCAATACATGGATAAGACCAAGTCCTTAATTAAAAACTTTGACAGGTTCACAATAAAACAGGTGCCCAGAGGGGACAACAGGAAGGCTGATGCGCTTAGCAAGATCGCATCCACAAGCTTTGCGCACCTATCAAAACAGGTATTGGTAGAAACCTTACAAAACAAGTCAATCTTGGAGATGGAAGTATCCACAGTGATAGAAGAACAAGATCCTACATGGATGACACCTATCATTGAATTCATTAACAAGGGAGTCGTGCCACAAGACCATAAGGACGCTCGAAGAGTGCGGCGCACAGCGCAGCGATTTGAACTACGAGACAACATACTCTATCGACGCTCTTTCTTGCAACCATGGCTTAGATGTGTTGGACCTCTTCAAGCAGACTATGTACTCCGAGAAATCCACGCTGGATCATGTAGCATGCACTCAGGGCCGCGATCTGTGGTAGCAAGCGCTCTACGGTCGGGGTATTATTGGCCAACTATGCACCGCGACGCACGCGATCTGATAAAGAAATGCAGCAATTGTCAAGTACACAGGCCAATTCCGCGCCGACCACAACAAGAGCTAACACCCATTACCTCACCATGGCCATTTTACAAGTGGGGCATTGACATCGCAGGACCTTTTCCAGTTGCAGCAAGAGGGCTAAAGTTCCTCATCGTAGCCATAGATTACTTCACGAAGTGGATTGAAGCAAAGGCGGTGGTGAGCATCACGGGAAACCAAGTCAAACGCTTTGTCTGGAACAACATTGTTTGTCGCTTCGGACTACCTGGAGAGATCATATCAGACAATGGGAAACAGTTCTGCGACAACCCATTCAAAGATTGGTGCGCGCAACTGAACATCACGCAACACTTCGCTTCAGTAAAACACCCACAAACCAATGGTTTAGTTGAGCGCGCAAATCGCAGTCTAGGTGAAGGAATAAAAGCGCGCCTTGACAGCCACAAAGGAAGGTGGGTGGACGAACTCTCACATGTTTTATGGGCGCGTCGTACCACAATCAAAACCAGTACTGGCGACACGCCATTCTCCCTTGTCTACGGAACAGAGGCCGTCATACCAGCTGAGATAGGAATGCCAACTATACGAACAGCAGAGGTCAACGTCACAACAAATGACGAGGAGCGGCGCATAGACTTGGATTTACTAGAAGAAAGACGTGAACACGCAGCTATACGCGAAGCAAAGGCTAAGGCAAAAATGAAGAAGTATTATGATGCAAAGGTCAAACACCCTTCCTTTAGGCCAGGAGACTTTGTATACCGCGCCAATGACGCGAGCCACGCAGAAGACACAGGCAAGCTCGGACCTAAATGGGAAGGACCCTACGAGGTCACTGATGCGCTAGGCAATGGCGCATACAGGCTGCGCGATATGGAAGGTCACGACCTAGAGCGCACCTGGAACATCTACAATCTTAAAAGATGCTATCTTTAGGCGAGGCTACGGCCAATACACAGACACCTTTGCACTTTAGGATGTGCCCAATAAGTGTTTGTTTTTTCTTTTCTTTCTTAGGAATTGTATTTTTATTTTTTCAAAAAACTTGCAAGTATCAATAAAATGTTATGGTTTCTAGCTAACTCCATAACGTATTCCACTTTATTGCGTACATACTTATATATGTCAATATTGTTATCTTATATTTTTGCCTACATGGCGTGCATGCACTAATTAAGACCCACGAAGGCATAAAGGATGAGTAAACCTACTAATTCACTCGTTGAGTAAGAGGGTTGCAAACCCATCAACATTGGATCACGCATCCTTGCTAAGCACCTTACTTTTGAGACGTTGAGGTAAGTTTTCTGTGCGCATCCCACGAAGGGTGCGCAAATATTAAGTACACCGTACAAAGCTTAGCAAATAACGAGCCAAGACACTTGGTCAAATAATAAAACTTAGCAAACATTAATGCAAGTATATTTTTAAGTCACGCACTTAATTTATGCATAAAAAAGTATCTTATTCAACATTTTTACACAAAATTACAAGCAAAAGATACACTTTGTCATTTACACAATACATATACAAAAAACACCCTACACGCTATGGCAATGCTCAGGGCTATTTTCCGGTGCAGCAGAACTCCCCGCCTCTTGAAGCTTTCTTAAGAGCAATGCATCCTTGGGAGATACGGTTGGCACACTCACAGGAATCCCATCAGACCTGGGAATATGTGCAGCGCCCACACTGCATAATACTGCTTTGCCCTTAATACCTTTCTTTTGGGCAGCTCTCTGCGCGTGGCGCTCCAGTACCTCCTTCAGAGGAATTTCCCTCTCAAGGGCAAAAGGGTTCAACATATGGCGAGGCTGCATAAACACTGGAACCTGCAACTGCGACTCATCGGGCTTGAGGAAGTAGTCCGGTTGCGCCTCCGCATCCTCCAAAATATGGCGCTCCAAGGTCAACCCCTCCATAATTACCTTTATGGGGTTGTCCTGGTCGCGCTCCAACCGTGCAATATGAGGCAGCTCGAGAAGTTTCATCCCCTCCATTGCCTGCTCCAGCTCATTATACGCACCCGCGTTATAGCCAGGTACCTCAGTCAAGGCCTTGCTCAATAGCTTAGCCTCATGGAGATCCTCCATAGCTTGCGACCTCCCACGCTCCACAGCACACTGCACCACCTTCCCAAAGGCACCCAACACCTCTTGGGACTCCAAAGTGCCCATAGCAGCCAGGCGCAGTCCATGACTGATCAACCACCTACATCAACAAGGACAACTTGTGTTAAAGAAAGACATAGCAACAAAATATAATAAAGCATAAAAAGCTGAAAAGGAAGTACCTGCTCTCAGCAATGGTCGACATCAGATGAGGGTATAACTCCTCATCATACTCTATGCTCAGGCCACACAGCTTATTCTCCTGCATCTGGACAATCTCCTCCATGCGCTCCTTGAACTTAGCAATGTTCGCGAAGTGCTCCTCCTTCTTCTCCTCTAGATACCTTACTGCCCAAGTAAGGTTGGCCTTGTACTGATGAAGTTGTCCGCGCGCCTGCTCTAGCTCAGCCATCGCGGTCAACTTCTCATTGGTGACCTTCTCATTGTACACCCTGAAGGACCCCACTTCCGCCTGCGCTTCAGCTAGCTGCGCACGGAGCATAGTTATCTCCTCATCTTTTTGGGCGAGAGTGCTACTCTCCCCGACGTACCTCATCTTCAACTGAGCCACCAGCTCAGTTTGACGTGCAGCAGTAGCAGCCAACTCATCCATTAGTTGCTGCGCAGATACGCCCTCATCAACCTTTGCCTCCTCCTCCCTGTTTTCATTCTGCGGAGGGGCCACTGTCTCCACGAAGGCTCCATCATCCTTCGTGGCATCATCGCTACAATAAACAAAAAAGCAAACTGTTAGAAAAATATTACGACAAGTAATATACATAATATGCGACAAAATACTTACATAAATGGCGAGGCCTCGGCAGCCATCTTATCCGCGCCAGGAGCGGATGTCTCTTCCTCCGCAGATGACTCCGCATCTCCAATAAGGTGGCGTCGTCTCTTAGAAGTGCCACTGCTCCCAGCCTCCCCTTTGCACTTTAGATTCTGTGCTACCTCCTCCTTCAACACCTCCTCAGGTTTTAGGATTTCCACACTATCCGAAGATTCGGAGTGCACCTCCTCCACATGCGCTGTCTCCACAGTTGGCGCCACGCTCTGAACGGGCGTTACTTGGAGAGGTGGCGAATCTTCATGGCCAACATCCCCCAGCACAGTCAGATGACCCTGGGTCGCTTCCAGAAGTGGCTGCTCACCCTCCCTCAGAGGGCGCACTCCCACAGTCACCTGTTTTGGCTTTTCCAGCTTTACCACAGCAAACAGATCCATCTCTGCGCACACAGAAACAAACAGCAAAAGAAGGGATTAGTTACTTAACGTGTGCATATAGAAAAAGCTTACATGATTAGAAGCAGAAGGGACGAACACCCACCCCGGCCTTCCTCATCAATGAAGGTTGGAACCTCGTCAACACCACCGAAGTAATTGCGACTCAACCCCACATGCACCAAAAACCCCTCCGGATAAGGGTTGATGGGAATGCGGTTGGCATCAAGGGTCTGCGCATCGGTCAAACTATAGGAACCGGGTGCGGGGCGCCCATCCCTAGGTAATGTGTCTTAAGTATAAAACTCAAAGGGTGACGGAAATACTACGTCATCAACCCAGAAAAAGTATTCCCTCCAATGCCTCAGGGAGTCTACATTCTCGGTATAGCACTGAAGCGCCCCCGCGCGCTTCGCAAAGGACACCCATCCATGCGACCACGTCGTGTGGTAGAAGGCGCGAAATAAGGCAATGGTCGGCTCTATCGCAAGTAAACGGCAGTTTACCTCAAAATTCGACACCTTAGCCGCACCTATACAGTGCAGCTGTGAGATGTGAAGGCGATAGTGATTGAGCAAATCGCTCAGGAAAATAGATATAGGTACACGGTAATTCGCGTACTCGAAAAACGCGTGTATAGTCCTATTTTCCCTTCGGGGAAATCGGCTATACACGCATCAACATCTGGAGCCTCTGGATGCACATCCAGAGAAATGAAGTAGTCAGACGAAAACTGACGCACATCATTCTCACTCATCGCAGAGCGAAAATCTTCTAATTGGGCAACCATTTTCATAAATTTACTAAGATACGCACACAAATTTACCTAATAAAACAGTTACTTTTCTTTGCACAAAAACGATTTGAAGAAGGGTGCAAGGGTGAGTATGTGTTTTTACAGTGTGTTTTAGGTAAAAAGGGGGCGGTGACTCTTATATAAGGAGTCCAAAAACCCTAGATGACGCCCACGTGGATCCCACTCACAAAACGTGTGGTTAGAAACTGAAACGGTACATGCACGTTTTCCCGTTTTCCGAGGGACACGTGGATACAACCCCCGATTTTCGAGGCATCTCTTGGAAATATCTATGACTAGATACATTGTACTCAACATTGGGCGGCAATATTTCAAAGTTCTCCCGCCACGCTTACTGCTGTTGTGACTAGTCTAGTATCCGCAGCTACGAGCCGCGCACACTAGACTGGGGGGACATGATGACGTATAGTCTATATATGGGCCACGAGCCCAAATAATAAATATTACTAAGGCCCAAAGCCACCATGTGTGGGCTATTATAACTTGGGCCGCACCAATAAAGGGAATGGGCTCATATAAGCCCAACTAAACTACATATACGGTTTAGATGAGGATCTTCTATCTATGAAATAGATATCCTTAACCCGGATAAGCACCATGTGTGCGAAACGTAAGGAGCACGAACCCTACAAGGATTCTGCTCCTATATAAGGAATGACATAATTCTCATCCAAGGTACGATTCACAAACCCTTAAACTCTTTACGAGAACCCTAAATCGATTACTTACTCTCACGCCGGAGTCTAATCGTGGAAGACAATCCCACGATAAGCCTAACGGTGTTGTTTATTTTCTTAGTGCGCAGGTTTCAAGCATTAAGAAGCGAATTGGTACGAGAGCAAGAGCCATAATCAGGAACGCCCAACTTTTGTATCAACAGTGGCTGTATGTAGGGGGTTGCTTTTTGAAAACGTGGTTTTGTTATAGAACGTAGTCTTGTTGCTAAACGTGATAAGCAATCCCAAACACCCTCTTAATTAAAAACTAGCGCAGATTTGTAAACACTAAAATTTTATTTTTAATTTAGCCATTTTACTCATTTCAGATTATCATATGATTTGTTATATATATGTTTGTCGATGTTAAGTTAGCATAAAGCTCGAAATTCTTAGTTGTGTCTATAAGGTATGCATATGTATGTATTCTTTCTCTTTTGTCCTTTATTTAATATATATTTATTTTCTTTTATATTGTGTATCGTAATTTTACATTACGCTTGAAAGATCTGTGTGAATGCAATTTTTTGTAGGAATATCGTAAATAGAAAGAAAAAAAATGTCGTAAATATGAGGCATTGCTTGTATTTCTCCTTTCTTATTGCTTGTATTTCTCCTTTCTTGCGCGTAAAAGTTGCTTTTGAACAAATTGGTTGTCTAGGTTATGCGAGTAATCTCCTTTCTTCCTTTATTAACAAAGCTAGTCAACAAAAATGAAAAGGCTAATGATGATATTAGTGAAATATAGATGTTCTTTTGTACATCAGTATATCCTAGTAGACAAAACTTTTCATTACTTGGGATTATCTACTGCATCTTCCTTATAACAACAACAAAAAAGTTGAGATTATCTTAATGATGTTTTGCTTCCACTGGTGGGCGGGCGAAGGGTCCAAAGAACATGTAGCCGGAAGCAAGTGAGAAGTAACTACTCAAGGTCATCTTCATCATCACATTCCATTGTTATAAAAGCATTGTTACATAAGCTAGATGGAAAGAAACTCAACTTAAACCAAACAATATCCAATAGATCATGTAAGGTAAAACATTAACAATAATTCGAAAAGACATTATTCCTGTAAAATATCATTAATACTTTTGAGTTTGTGAATATTCATTGTGTATTTACCAAATACATGGAGTGAAATGAACAAAATAATGTCTTCAAAAACCATAATAGTCAATGAAAACCGACCCATTGGCAGGACAGGCGGCCCCAAATCGGCAGGTCCCATTGCCATTTTCCAACATTTAAGCGTCGACTGCGTATCACAATAACTGAATATGGGACGGTCATTTGAACATGTGACCTCCGTTTTATGACACATGTTCCGGCCATTTGGCTACCATCGCAAGGACACACATAATAGTAAAAGTAATGTTGGTTGGAGATTTTTCTGCAAAAAATGTTAACGTCTCTAATAAATTGAGATACACCAATACATAATCTCCAATTCTTAAAACATACAAACAACTACATGAAAAGTGGATCTGCCAATCAAAAACCCATAATATCATACATCTTACATTTCACAACACCAGCTTTTGTAGCAAGCCTATCCTAACAATTTTTGGTTAATACTAGTCAGATGATGGCGTAAACAAATCAATAACATACATGGTATTGATCAGCAAGAAACCTGAAAATGTGATGTGTGGGGCGCTATTGGTTCTGACTCATGCAAAGACCCGTTGTTTTCATCATCCATATTCCTAGCCTCGTCTAGGGAGGTTGTAGGTGTAAAGTTAAGATCTGCTTCATCACTATATGCTTCCTTGGTTGGTTCTGGATGTATAGGAGGAGGAGAGACGGCTGCTATGTTTTCGAATCTTGATTTCTTGGGTTTCTGGTGCTCTTGATCGTGACCAAGAAGAAAACTTCCTAGTATAACCTAATGATGCATGAAGATAATTTAGTTAATCATTTGAGCTCTTGTGCTACTTTTCATTTCAACGGTAATGTGAATTCTTAGAAGACAAAATAAAGCTTTTTCACCCCGTCCCACAAAGTAGGGCTATTTGTTTACGTCTCACTAAATTGCATAAATATCTTTTATTTTTAAAAAATCTGAACCATAATCAACGTTCACCCATCATCATCGTTACAGATATAAAGACGTGATCCACAAGATTCTTTTATATATCATTACTGAAAGGTATTTTAGATATTCGATTTTAGACAGAAGGGAGGATGATTTATTCAATCCTTAGTTAAATTTTCTGGTTACATATTAAAACAATACATTGCTATTACAGGCAGCAACAAATTAGAGCTAAATGTATAGAAGGATATAAAACCTGAACTGGACCAGCAGCCACCAGCATACCAGCAAGCCCTCCGCCTAAAACACGTCCATCTGGGCCTGCTAAAGAAACACTCATCCCACCAGATCGACTTTTTACCCCTCCAATGTCATTAGGCATGAATGATCCAGATAAAGAAAGAATATCGAAACGACCCTGCATCAATCACACAAATATGAACGTACTTGAAAGTTGGTTGCAAGAGACCAAGAGTATTGATAACGCAACCACTGACGGCCAACAAGTTACAAACTTAACTGTTTTCAAGGAAGTTAAAAACAGCGGTGAAGTTAGGGTGGGTTGAGTCAGAACTAGTAACTTAGATTATGGGTCAAAGTGGGCCGAGTTCTTTCTTGTCTGTTTTATAAACTCCATAAAGAACGAATCCTTTCAAATAAGAATAAAATATGATATAGAAACATACTAAGTCAATAATACAAGTTCTTTCGATGTTGCAACTTACAATGCTCTAAGCATTTCTAGCCATTGTGGCAGACTCTCGACCCATTTGAACCGTTTTGTCTTGGGTTAAGTTTTAACATCAAAACCTAATCCCGTAGATGTATATTTTAAGGACAAACTAATTTAATTTTAGGGTAAATGAGTCTCGCTTGCTAAGTCTACTCACAGTGAAGTTAGTCTTGAAATTCCACTACTATCCATTTATATAACGCTCTTACTCAAGATACACGTACATTTTAACTGATGATATGAAGCTTGGTTTGGGTTATGCATTGCAATCGGAAATAATGGTTATTTGACTGTTAGGAAGACAAAAAGATGATAGAAATACATAGAAAAGGGGTCGCACCTCATATGTTAAAGTACCTCCACTTGAGTTAGGCTGATGGAGGGTAACATTTGAGATAGTACCAATTGCAGTAAGGATGCAGATACCTCTAGACCCTTGTTGAGCAAAGGATATAATCTTCATATTAACGTCCTGTAAATGCATCCAATAAGGATTAAGGATGGTATAATAGGAAAAAAAATCAAATGTATCTTCGTATTAATGTCATGTAGTTAGGTACCTCTCCAACATTTACTGTGATCATATGAGGAGTAAAATTAGCACCAAAGGGGTATCCCACTCTTTCACCTACAACATTAAATCAAAAATATAATTTTAATAACAGGAATCAGAAGTAGTACAATGTAATGAAATACCAACAACAACCATAGATGCAGGTAAAGTGCCGAGTCGTATATATACCACGTTTGAAATTTATTTCACGCAATTATCATTTAGTGACTTATCATGAAGAAAATGAAGTGACCCTTTTGAAATCATACAGCTACTCTTTTAGTTGATTGCAATCTTTCACCACAAAAAACGAAGGTAGAAACTTCCAAACTGCATACATATTCTCTCAACTAAGCGAGTAGCAATAAATTGTAAGAAAATGTGATGTCAACATTATGCTATAACCCAATGACTTTTTGAACAATAATTGGAGGATGGTGATGTTTAGGACTACATGTTGTATACAATGAGTCACTACCATAACAAATCTCTATTTTAAGAAATGCACTGCAATAACAACAAAATAACAAATGCATAGGCCCGTTAATGCTCCCACCATCCAGGATCCAGGTCCTACCTTAAAGCTCGTCAAAGTTATAACTTATAAGATCCAATATTCACTGACTTTGTCTGACCAAGTGGTTTGACCTTCTTAGAACAACAGTAGGTGTCGGAGCTCAGATCTCACTTAAATAATATATTACCCAAGACGTAGGAGTTACATGCCAAGGTGAACCAATAAGTGCGTATTTTGACCTCATTTAACTAATTGTTGTAACAGCAATATCATTCAAAATGCACATGAAACACGCACAAAATATTATTGCTACAATAGTACTAGGTAACAATTGTCAACTGAACATATGTATTTACCTGATGTGCCAAAATCAAACTTTTGTTTTTTCCTGATGGAACTAACAGACTTCCCCTGACTATGTTTCCAGCCCGAATAATCTCCGGAAACAGGAATCGAAGCCGAAATCGGCATAGGAGACAAAGCAGCCGATGGCTTCCCATCAGGTCCATATTTTCTTGGCCTTCCCATCTTTTTCTTGCCAGGTGTCACAACACCCATCACCACATGTGGTGACCCACTGAATCTTTCTTGCTGACCAGTCACCACTTCTGCTGGTTGTACGGACACAACACCTGAACCTGTCACCACATGTGGTGACCCACTGAATCTTTCTTGCTGACCTGTCACCACTTGTGCTGGTTGTACGGACACAACACCTGAACCAAGATTCACTTCTGTACCTTCCATTTGTTTTTTTGTCTTTTTACAACAAAATATGATTTTTTCAGTAAAAATGTATAATCCTTAAAACCCTAACAGTAATTACTTAAACCTTGATCATAAGATACATTTAACACATTTTTTAGCTAAAAGGATCTACTAAAACATACACACAACATAAATTATAAACAGATGATTTTTTTTAAGGATTTTGAAAATATATATGAAAGACACAAAGAAATTTTTTGTTTGGTTGCTAGAAACAATTTCAAGAAATGAAAATTAGGGTTCTGAAAAAAGAAGAAGGTGAGAAAAATAAAGTAGGAAAATGACAATTAATTAAAACAATAATTTTTTTTATACCACATTAATATATGAATTTTTCATTAAAGTATTAGGAAGTTTATTACAAAAAAATACTACCAATAATATATTGACATTAATGGTAAATATGGATTCAACTTTTATAAAATTTATAGCTATTTCTAATTTTGCTATAGACGTGATATTTCATGTATGGTTTTCACTTTTTATTATTATTTTTTTGTCTTCGTGTACCTTTTTTTCATATAACAAGTCATATATTCAAACTCATTGAATTTTCGTTAAATATAATGGTATTTATAATTATAAAGATTGTTAACGACCAAATAATGCACCATTTCACTGAACAAAGGTAAACAATTTTCTTGTTAAAAAAGTTTAACATGTCTTTAAGTTACCGTAATACATTAGTTGCTTTTTTGGTTTTGGGCAAGTAATTAAAAATATATTTGATTATTGCATTAGTTAATGCTTTAATAAATGAAAGGCTGTAAAGTTGATATTGGGACTTGCGTGCCTATATTTCTACTATTGACTGCTTATTATATTTCCTAAAGATATTGACCAGAACTTTGCTTTTAAAAACGGGTCAAAACATGTGTTAGATTTGAATCATTATCGTTTAGTTTATGAGAAAAACAGATTTTCTTAAGTTTTGTCATCGGGATAAAACTACTGTAATAAAGATGACAATGATGCTAATATTTTTGTATGTTAACATTGTATAATGAATTAATGATATTGCTGAAGCTCTACAAAAAATTACACATGCACCGTAGTTAATAGTTAATACTAGTGGTAATAAGGTCATTTAGACGTGTAGCGTAGGGGTGACAATTTTTGACACGACACGATAAACGACGCGAACCCGACACGAAGTTAAACAGGTTTGGGTTGAGGATAAACAGGTGTGGGTCAAAAACAGGTCAACCCATCTAACCCGTTTAATAAAGGGGTCGTGTTTGGGTTGAGTAAGTATTAAACAGGTCAACACGTGAACTCGTTTAAGTATATAAACTTTTAAAAATAAAATATATTACTTGATTTTTATGTTGGATATGGATTAAATGTATGTTGTTATGTACTTTATATGAGTAATTTACGATTATAACTCAAATATCGTTAATATTGACGCTTATAACTCAGATATCATTGAAATTGTCGTCTCGTTATTCGGATTTTATTTTATCATATATTAGATCCTTGTATCATTTTTGCATTTAAATTAGTTACATTAACAAGCCACCAATCTTATTCATTCACTGTTTGAACTATTTAATTAAACAGGTTAAACGAGTCACAAACATGTTACGTGTGTTATGCAGGTCTGGGTTAAGATTGAGCTTCTAGACACGATTAATAAATGGGTTGTGTTTAGGTAGAGGTTATACAAACACGCCAACCCGCGAACCCGAATATGTCAACACAAAAATGACTCGATTGCCACCCCTAGTGTAGTGAAGCCACGAAGAGTTATGCTTTGTATAGGCGGTGCCCGAGAATCACCTTGAAGGACAGAATCTTTTAGAAATCGATGTAAAAAAAATATATGTATATATACAAAAACCACCTTAGAAATTATTTGAAAACTACCTTAGAAATTTTTTTGACAAGAAACTTACTTTTAGTATAAAATACTTTTTGTAAACGAGAATGGCAGCGGTCCTCCGCGTTGCGGGCGGGCCTGTTTTTCGAGCGAGGTGATTTTGCATAAATAAAGGATTACAACTTGAAGGATTACAACTTCACTTCCTGAATTAAGCAATATATGACCATTTCGAACTAATAAAGGATTACAACTTTAACGATTACAACTTCGTGTCTACTAGTCCAATAATGTTTAACAGGAATAATAGAATTACAGATTCATAGTACATCAATCCAAGAGTTATTGAGCCTGCTGCAGGCATCTCATTTATGAAATTCTTGAACAAACATGTTGGAATTCCACACATAGAGTCGCGAAACATAGAAGCATCAAATTATGGAAAATGTGAGGCAGTGGAAGTCGACTATCCTGAGGAAGGGTCTAAACAAACATCCACGACTATTTCTTGTAGTCGTTCCCACCACATATGCCGGATGTGAGGAAAATCTTTCCGTTGTTGTTGTGTATCAGGCAAAGCTGAATTATCAATAGGACAAAGGGATGGTAAACATAAAGAACAAATCACGGATGTAGATGCATACAAATACATATACGCAAGATATAGGGGTTTCAACTAACCTCCATGACAATTTGCTGTGGTTGTTCCTGCAACGTCAGCCGTATGAGAAAAACATTTTTCCATTACCCTTGGTGAGCGGAAGACACTCGTGCACGGAGACTCGTTTCGCGTATTTGATGTGCCTGTGTTACCATAAAAATATAACAATAATAAATATATGTTCCACACCACACGGTTATTTCAATTCATATGGTTGATAAAAACGTATGTGTGGAGGTTTTGGAAAGTAATGACTGGGATAATAGTTAGCAAGTGAGAAAATCATTGCTTTTAACATCCTGAACCCGAATGGATGTCACACAATGTTAAAACCTCTTCCCGACTCTAGTGCAGGCCAATGGTCAACAGATTCCATAACATGTGACAAAAATAGAAAATAATTTTACAGCTAGAAAACACAAAGAAAAAAACAATTAGTAACCAACATAGTTGATCCATCCGTTGTGATGTTGGCGGACGTTTGGCAGATTCTAATTCACGACCTTGTGTAGACAAAGGGCCTGCAGCATCGAAAATCCAAAATGATCATCGAAAGGTTTTACAACACAAGCACACAACTGTAGTATACAAACATTCGACAACAGTCATACATACCTCTCAACAAACAATCGTGCTGCCTTTTTCCAAGAACCTACGAATGCATACTGGTGGCTGTTAAGGCCAAATGACACCCATCAGCCTTACGGATATCCAAATACATCCAAAACCTTATAGAAGATTTATGTATAAGAGTTTTATACCTGGGTTCGCAGGAGGCTGAATATGCCAAATGACACCCATCAGCCTTACGGATATCCAATGAAGGAAATTTTTATATTAAAAGTTACATGTATTGCCATTCGGGTCAGGGTTTCCTCGGATTCTTGAACAAATGACAACTGAAACCTTACAATTACCTTGGTACGGCCTTTTTTATACCTTCTTACGCTTCTGTAAATAGTAAACATCATTGTTAAACAAATGACTGATTAGTGTCTAAATACTTATCATTTTATACCCATCTGAACTGCAAAAACAGTTAAAAACAAACAGAAACACCACATAATACTATAAATATCATTGGAAAGTGTTTTTATATGTTTCAGATGCAAAATGAGTAAAAACAGATGAAAAACGAACAAAGTTTGCACAATTGGCAGTTTCAGTCCCTGAACTTTCAAGAAATGACAGTTTTAGTCCCTAGAAGTTTATTTTGGAATAAAAAGTCAAAAATGGTCCTTAGGAATTCACAAGTTATCAAGTTTGACCTTTGGATAAAAAATTTTAGGAAATTACAGTTTTGGTCCCTGAAGTTTCAAAAATGGCAAAAACAGTCCCTGGGCATTTAAAATTGGAAAAACTTACATATATAGCCCTTGTACTATTTATCTTGGCTAATCAAGCCCTTTTTGATAACTTTGGGAAAATTTCACTTTTAAACCCCTCAACTTTGTGAATTTGGCAAAAATGGTCCCCGGGTATTTTATTTTAGAAAATATCAAAAGAGGTCTTTGTACTATTCATAATTAGCAAAATACATCCTTTTGATAAACTTGGGAAAATTGGCAGAACTACCCCTCAACTTTCGGCAAATTACATTTTAGGTCCTTGTGATTTCCTTAACTAAACCAAACTAACCCATTTATACTAAAACCAAAAATATAAATCCCAAGCCCACCCTTTTTAGCCAAGCCCGAAAATAAAAAGCCCACTCCCACCCTGGTAACTAATACCAGTTTGACCCCGGTCAAACCCACTCATCCCCCTCACCTTCCCTCTCAACAAGCTGCAAACCAAAACCACCCTCCACCTCCCTGGTATTACCCCCACTTGATCACCACTTGCCCACCTCACTCACCCATCACCTCCACCACCTATTCTACCCTACACCCCTAGCCTTTCACACTTAAAACAGACCCCAATTGGCCTGTAACAGTTTTGGTGCCAAAATTCACCAACGGCCAAGATCAAAAAGTTATCATCTAATGGCTAATGTTTTTGTTGGGAAAGATCAATTGGAACCCACCAAGCCCTACAAATCATCTATAAAGAAGAAAGAAGCCAGGGGATAGCAGGTAGTAGTTGTAGTTTTAGTTTAATTAAACGAATTAGTGTAATTTAGTTTATTAGTTGTCCTTTTTAGTTTTGAAGACTTGTAATCAGTTTATTAAATGTAATTTGAACTATTCTTACTATCAATTTCAAGTTTCATTTGAGAATTCATATTTAGCAATTTTTAAGTGAAAGTGGAAAATTCACTCAATTTTGTTAAACTGTGGTTGTTCATTGCTTGTTTAAACTCATTTGAGCTTAATCTTAAGTTTTTTTTTAGTTGTCAAAACAATTGAAACAGTTAAGACATTAGATTCAGAAAAATACAAAAAAATTAGAATTAAATAGTTAAGAAAATAAAAAATCAAGAAAAGAAGAACAAGAAGCAGGGAGAAGGATGGATTATGGATGCTCTTGGGTTAGTTGTCTCGTGGGAGACTATTAAGATAAGTTTCAGCTCCTGGTTCTTGGTTCTCAGTCTATTGCATAATCTTGTTATTATTATTATTTGTGGTAATTTAGTGTTCAGTTAGTCTCTAGTTAGTGTATTGAATCTGTTTCAAGTTTAAAATCCAGTAATTGTAGTGATAAACTCATAGTTGTAGTGTAAACTGCTCAATATAGGGGTGTTTGGTAAATGAATGTTCTGTGTGTTCTTTGTGTTTTCCAACCTGGTACTTTGCATTCCTAGCTTGCATTAGATGAATGTTAGTAAGATAAGTCATAATATTGGGTGCTTAAACATCAAAAAGTCAAAATCATGTTTTACTCCTTAATTTTGCATACCGTGAGGATTTTCAACTAGCATAATCACCTATATAGTTGCATAAGTAGTATAAGTAGCCTAATCTCATCTCATTATAACTTATTACATCATTCCCAGTCATATAGGATCAATCAAAGTTCACCAAAGTCAAAGTTTTCAAGAAATCATGAAAGTCAAAAAAGTTACCAAATAGCAGAAGTAGTTTTTGAATTTTCATTTCTTCAATTTTCAACCAAATCTGATAAAATTCTAGGATAATGTACTCTTATATATTGTGTACTTAGTGGTATTTTTATTTTAATTTTTATATTTTTTTAAAAGGATAAACCACCCTTTTTCGGGCTGCAAAAAGCCGTTTTTAAAAGCAGAACCTGTTTTTGATTTTTAATTTCTTCGTTATAAGTTCGTTTTATCTGAAATTTGGTTTGTAGCTTATTTAGTAGATTATCTAGTCACTGTTATTTTTTGTTTATTTTTAGATTTTTTTTTTGTTGGCTTATGAGGTGCCGTAAATAGGGCCTGTTTGGTTTTTAGTATTTGGATTTGCTTAATTTGCTTATTATGCTTATTCCATTATGCTTTTCTGTGTATTTTAGCTTATTTTTAGTGTGTTACAATAGTCTTTAGCTTAATCTAACCTTAGTTGCAGCCATGTGAGTTATAAAATAAGTAAGTTTAAAAGTAAAAAGTCAAAATAGCATCTTGATCACATAAACAGTTAACTGTTGAGGTTTTTGAGATTCTCAATCATCCATAACAATGCATAAGATGTTATAGTAGCTTATTTAAGTCTTATTTAAGTTTATTACTTCATAACTAATCATTTAGGAGCATTAGAAACTCACCATAGTCAAACTAGGATCTAAATTACAAAAGTCAAATATAATGTTTTCAGGAAAAATCCAAGAATTCCAAGAATTTTCTTGATTTTTATGTTTGGAATTAGGCTTTAAAACTTTCAGGAATTGAAGCCTACCAGCTAATCTTTATAGTCCAATCTTTGGCTTAATTTTGCAATTTTTCTTGTGAGCCCCATCAACCCTCAAACACACCTGCAGGGAGAGGCTGCTCCCATGCTGCACAGCATACCACCCCCACTGCTCCACTTCTGTGGGTTCCACAGTGGGCCCCACACACCCCCTTGGTTCTTTGAGCTCACAAGCTGGCTATCTTGCTAGTTCCACTAAGCTTTTGAGCTTAAACACCCTTGTGGGCCCCCTAGACCAGCTCAAAGTTTGTCCCATTTTCTATGTGAAATCAAAGAATCCAAGAGTTTATTCTAGCTTATTGGCTTATTCATTGGATCAATTTTGTTGTTTCTAACTTATACCAATCCAAGTAACTTGTTAAACCAA
Organism: Artemisia argyi; assembly: GCA_030686995.1. Taxonomy (NCBI): domain Eukaryota; kingdom Viridiplantae; phylum Streptophyta; class Magnoliopsida; order Asterales; family Asteraceae; genus Artemisia; species Artemisia argyi. The sequence goes on along the minus strand of CM060708.1, from coordinate 133,601,818 downwards.
AATCCACCTCTGTGGACCCCACAGAGGCTCATTTCCATCAAAAGTCAAAGAAAGTCAACTGTCAAAAGCTTTTTGTGTCCATTTGGCTTATTTTTAAGCTTGAAAAAAGTTGTATTCACAAAAGTTTCTTATTTTTGTAGTGTTAAATAGATTTCCAAAAGAAAAACCAGAAAAATCCAAAATAATATTAAGTGATAGTTTCTATTTAATATAATTTATCTTTTTAATTTTCCTTTTTAGCTTTTTATTAAGTAATTTGCATTTTTATATTTTTCCTAATTTTCTTTTATGTTAAAGTATTGTTAGTAATTTTCCAGAATTTTATATTGTCATTTAGTACTTAATAGATTTAATATTATTTTTATTAATTATTAATTAATCTTTAAGTATTAAATAGAATAATTAGTTTTTTTCAAGTAGTACCTAATTTTTATATTTTTCCTAGCTTTTATATGTTATAAAATAATTTTAGAAATTTTTCTAGAATTTTTACAGTTCATTTTCTATTTTTTATAATTTAATTAGTTTAATTAGAAATTAATTAATAATTAAGATAATAATTATTAAACTAGTTTAAAAATAATTTTTATAAATTTTTAGGATTCCTGTGATAGTTAATTAATTTTATAAAATATTTCTTAATTTTCTAAGTCATTTTTAGTATTATTAGTAATTTAAATTAGTTAATTAGTTAAATTAATATAATTAGTAATTAGTTAACTTTAAAATCACAAAAAGACAAAAAGACGTAATTTTTAGTTTTTATATTATTTTTAAGTTATTTTAGAATTTTTAAAAATAAATTTTCATTTTCTTAGTTTTAATTTAATATTATATTATATTTAGTATAAGTTAAATATTAATAATAAGTAATTAAATAGTTTTTATTAATAATAAATAATAAAATAATCAAAAAAATAATTTTCTTTTTAATTAAATTTTCTTTTAATATGAAGTTTGTAAAAGTTTCATTTTTTCCCCTGTAGTTTTTATTTGTTTAAAACTCACCTTTTTTCCAGCACGCAATCGTGTCTGATTTTAATTTGATTTACGTTTATATACATCTGTTTCCCATAATTGTTAATATTGTTATTCCTAATCATTCCAGTAGTGTAAAACAAATCTAAATCATTAACTGGTTACTTCCCATTCAAATTCACCTGATCACAAACCCGTTTTTATACAATCACACCTCGTTGGGATATAACGACCCGGGGAAACACTGTTTTCCCCGAAGCATTGAACTTATACTATTTGACTTTGTTGACCAATTTCCTTTGTCAATATTATCTGATTGTTTAGGGCCAATCAAAATTTGGTGCCTTTGTCGGGGAGGTTGTGCGCGTATTCTAAACGATTTTGCAGATTAGTGAATCTGGATATACGCTGATTGTATATTTACCATCGTTGTTCATATTTTCATAAAACGGTTCCCGGAACATTTTAAAATTAGTTTTTAACGAACACAAAAAGACAAAAAGATTTTTCTTTCTTATTTTTATAAAATGTTTATAAAAAATCCCAAAAATATCCATCTTTACCCTCCTACCTTTTTTATTCTTTATTTCTCACCCTCTAAAACCCTTTGATTCTTTCTATGCCTCATCCTCACCTTCTTGTTTGTCGATGGTGTGGTAGTCCTTATAATGGTGGTAATTACCCTAGTTGTGACATGGTAGAGCCAGGAAACGGGTCTGTCTATAACCAGAATACCTATTCCTACCATGACACGACTAATTCATTCCATCAGCTTCCACACCATGAGACCCGGCAGTTTTACTGTTGTGAGTATTGTGGAGGCCCTCACTACAGCTTTGATTGTCAAACTAGGAATCAGTTTGTCTATGAACAAGTTCCTTGTAACAATCATGAATTTGGTTTTAACCAGCCTTCACAATACACAAACCCTCAACCACTTCCTCAGGACTAGTTAGGTAGAGTTGAATTGATTACTAAAATAATTATTGCTCAAACTCAATTCAACAAGAACATTCAAAATGGAATAAACTGTCTTCAGGATCTGATTCTTAGGAAACAAAAACAAACTGTTGACTCATTTTATCTTGAGGATGAAAGTGATGAGGATGAACCATTTGAAGAAGAAAACTCTAAGGAACCTTCAGATATCTTGATAATGGGGGACAAGGAAATCAAAGTCAATCCTCTTGAGAAAATTGATGACCTGGTTCCAATCCCAAAGGTATCTGAGAAACCTTTTGATTTGACTTCAGTTACAACTACATCAGTAGAAATACAGGGAGAAAATAATATGACTGAATCACTAGCAGTAGTAATAATGGAACTTGTAGAATCCATGACTGCTAATCCTTCTCAACTCTCTCAGTCTGCTGTTATCACACCCGAACTTCCCACTCACTCTCTGAACATGTGGGATGATTTAGTCGTTTTAGTATAGGTTTATTTTTCCGAAGAAATGCTCGCGAAAGTATTTCCCGGGTCGTTCTCCCAACGAAAGTTGAATGGAATCTCGAAATATCGGTTTGTAAATCGTGTTATAAAAAGTGAAATGTGAAAATTGTGATATTGAAATTCAAATTATGAAAAGAAATGATGAAATAAGCAAAAGATACAAGCTAAGTATGCACAAAGATCTAAATCCTAAAAACGGGAATTCAAACGCGAAATTAAAACGTAACGTACAAAATAAAACGTAACTTTTTATTGAAAAATGATCCTACAAATATGAAACAATTTTCTAAAAATCTTAAACAACTAAAAAGAATTTTGAGAAAAAGAAAAATATTTTTTTGACTTTTTATTTAATTTCTATGAATTTAATTCTAATTTTTTTGGAATTAAAAAGTAATTAAAAATAAAAGAAAATGTAAAAATAAATGGGAAAAATATAAAATCAACTTTGAAAAATCAAAAATTTTATAAAAGAATTATCTTAAATATTTTTTGATTTTTATTTGCTTTTTATGATTTTTTATTGATTTTTATTTATTAAAAAGTATTTGAAAATGATTAAAAACTAAGTAAAATTAAGAAAAATAATAAAACAATTCAAAAAAATCTGAAAAAATTACAGAAGATCTAAAATATTATAAGAAACTTGGAGAAAAATTTTGAATTAAAAATAAGTTACAGAAGTGCTTATTTTGGCCAAATCAGCTTATTGCAAGTGCTTATTAATAAGCACTTGCAATAAAACTTAATGAAACTTGAAACTCAGCTATGTTATGAACAAATAAGCTTAAATGAATTCAAATATTATGAAGATAAGCTCAGAAACTCTAGAATCATGCAATAAGCAGTTGAGGATAAGCAATATGGCTAAGCAGAATCTCACAAATATAAACCAGAAGGTACAAAAGTAGCGTAAACAACTATAATTCACTATCAGACACTTATCAAGCCAAGAAAGAGCAGAAATTAAGTAGATAAGCAGTTTAGAAAGTTAACAGATAACAATTATGACTAAAGCTATTACTAAGAAATTATGAAAACTCAAAAAGCTATTTTAAGGAGACTAAAAGCTAGGCAAAGGCTGCAAATAAGCTAACCCAAAACTGAAATAAGCTACAGGAATCAAATAGGGATTCTGAATAAGCTAGCCTAGACTAATAAGCAGACTAAATATGAGCAGAAATGCATAAAAACAAAACCCATGGACTGCTGAGACTAAGTCAGCCTAAAGGGCTATGTTTAAGCCAACAGGAAGTTATTTAAAAACTAATATCAAAAGCTAAAATTGATAGATCATTAAGTCTAACCACCCATGAGCAGACAAACCAAATAATCAAATCAGAAGAGCTTATGGAAGTAACTGAAAAGGGGGCTAATAGGAACAACTATGGTGCAGTGGGAAGCGGTTCAACGGGGAGTACTTGCAAGCTCCTGAAAGCTAGTCAAATGCTATTCAAATCAACTTGAAACCAGAAAACCATATTAACCACCAAGCAGAGTTCATAAAAACCAATATTCAAACAAAGTAGAGCATAAATGAACTGTTTAGGGAGCTTATTAAAAGTGCTAGATGGGACAGTTAACTGATGTGCAGGGGACTATATAGGTTTAAAGGATAATTTTTGAGGCCAAAAATAAGCTAGTAACCATAAGCTATTATGCAAGGACTGTCTAATCCTCTAAACAAGCTACTAAAGTTCAGATAAAAACTACTTTTATGAAATTCCAAACTAAAACTAGCCAAATATAAGATCTGGAGTAAAGCTTGATGAAGCAGATTCTAGAAATTATGAAACTAGTGAAAGTATGACCAAATGACTAATAAAACCAAAACCAATTCTACAACACTCCTACTAATGCAATTACAGACTAAATTTTAACATTATTCTGCAACAAAACTGTTAATACAAATATCGCCTAAAAACGTTATTTATATTTTACGATCTTTACTAAGTTCTGTTAACGACAAAATATAAACTTTAGTTTCTAAGTAAAACATAATCTTAGTTTTAAAGACTTGCATAAACTAGACATTTGCTACATTTTACATTTCATAAAACACAACACTTTTTATTTCTTAAAATAGAAATGTCACATCACATTTATGACAAGTTTTGTCAATATACATTTATGGAAAGGAAGTGTGTTTGACTAACTATATGTTTGCTTGCAAGTTTTGTGTTTGACTAGGTATAATGAGATGTGACATTGTTTGGTTTACAAGATTTATTGCAAAACCAACTGCAAGCCCGGCGGAACCCTGGGGGTACACGGGCGGAACCCATCTGAGGGTTCCGCAGTATCCGCCAGGCCTGCAGAAGGTTTTGCTATAAATAATTAAATACTAAGCCACAAGTTTGATTTTTGGCTGATCACTCTACATCATATTTTCACACATTCATTCATTCTTTCATCTAACCCTTTAACATCTCATATGTGAAGTTTCTTTTTGTAGCAAAGAGATTCACGAGTTCATAAAAAGTTACAAGTATTCAACACAACGTTGCAAGACTTGTTAGCTTAGCATTGTGTAAACTTGTGTAGTTTACACTTCATTTGATTGTGTATTTTCAGTAGTGATCGGTTAGTATTTTAGTCCTCAAAATACAAAGTGTGACGGGAGTTGTTGTACCCTTGTAAAAGAACTAACGGGAGTGGTTGTACCCTTGTAAAAGAATTCGACATCTAGCTTAGTGTCGGTAAACGTGTATAAGCGACGTGTAAGGTTTTCTCCACCGGTGAAAGGAGCTTGTTGACTAGTGAAAGAAACTCTCGAGTTGGATACTCGGGGCGTGGACGTAGGGTAAGGAAAAAGAGTCCTTGTAGCTGAACCACGATAAATACTCGTGTTGTGGTTTGATCGTTTCTTCATTTACTTGCATGTTATATATTGTGTTTGTGTATATATATCTTTGATCAAACGGAAAGTTTCAAAGCTAATCAAACAAGTTAAAAAGATTTTAAACGGTAAACTATTCAACCCCCCTTCTAGTTTTCCACAATTGGTATCAGCGCTACGTTACTCAAGCTTTTAAAATATATTGTGTTTTAAAACTTGAAATGATCCATGGATTTTGAAAATTACAAAGAAGGGCAATCTATGCAAAGACCACCACTTTTTGAAGCGAATGGTTTTATATATTGGAAAAACCATTTTGAGACTTACGTGAAATCTAAAGATATAGATTTATGGTATATAATCATTGATGGTGATAATATAGTTACTAATATTAAAGATGATGATCAAAATAAATTGATTGCTAAAAATAATGAAGCTAAAATGATGCTTTACAATGCTTTGCCTAAGAAAGAATATGAAAGAGTCTTTATGTGTAAAACCGCCAAAGATATTTGGCAATCTTTAATAGTCACTCATCAAGGAAACTCACAAGTTAAAGATAACAAAATTGATCTTATTGTTCAACAATATAAACAATTTGTTATTTCCAAAGATGAAATTATTGATAATGCATTTGCTAGGTTTAACACTATTATTACTTCACTTAAAGCACTTGATGAGTCTTTTTGTAGTAAGAATTTTGTCAGAAAATTTTTTAGAGCACTCCATCCGAAGTGGAGAGCAAAAGTGACGGCAATTGAAGAATCCAATGATCTTTCAAGCATGTCACTTGACGAGCTAATTGGAAACCTCAAAGTTCATGAAATGGTAATGGAACAAGATTCGGAACTAGTTAGAGGCAAGAAAGAAAAAATTAAGTCCATTGCCTTGAAAACTAGAGTCCAATCAAGTGATGATGAAGAATCTACTTCGGATAGTGATGATGAGGAATATGCTATGGCCGTTAGAGACTTCAAGAAGTTCTTTCGTAGAAGAGGGAAGTTTGTAAGGCAACCTAAAGATGACAAGAAAACTTTCCGAAAAGATCGTGATGATAGGAAATGAAAGGTTGAAAGAAAATGCTATAGGTGTGGAGACACAAGTCATCTTGTAGGAGAATGTCCAAAACCACCCAAGAGCAAACCTCAACAAGCTTTTGTGGGTGGTGCTTGGAGTGACTATCAAGGAGATGACGATGAGCCAAAGAATGATGATATTGCTCTCATGGCTCACGACTCAAATGAGGTACTCTCCGACTCATCTTACTCCTCTATTGATGATGACACCTTACAAAAAGAATATAACAAACTTTGTGAATTGAGCTTAAAAATCATAAACAAAAATAAGTTTTTGAAAACTAAAAAGGGGTTTTAGAAAATGAAGTTCATGAATTAAAAGAAAAAGCTAAGAGATTAGAAAGGAGTAAAGGTATTGACACATCTTGCAAATCATGTGAAGAACTTAAACTCGAAGTTGAGAAACTTAAAATTACTCAAAATGATCTAATAAAACAAACCACAAAGTTTAAGAAGTTTGATAAGAGCATTTCTTGGGCGGATGAAATTATGAAAATTCAAAAGTCACCTTTTGATAAAACAGGACTAGGATTTATGAAAATAGAATATTCAGAGGGTCAAACGAAACAAGAAAAGAATGCACAAGAAACTAACAAAACTGCTACAGCAGCCCGCGGAACAGACGGAACCCAATCCAGGGTTCCGCCCGTTGGACCCGAAGGTTCCGCCAGGTCTGCTGCCGCATTAACTCCATCCACATCAGATCGTTCAAAATTTGTTAAAGTCACATATAAAAATGGAACAAAACTTGATTTTAAAACTGGAGTAGGACTTAGTAAAAACGAATTTAGAGCTAAGACTACTCAACCAAGACCTAAGAATCCAATTCCCAAACACCCCTTTCCAAAGAGCAACTTCAACGCTCGACCAAACTACCAACATGTTTGAAACCAAAACACTCTTGGACATTACCAAACTCCAAATTACACGTCATGGAACCCTTATGTTCTATTTTCATACTTGAAACAAGTTAATGGTATGCTTAACCAAAATGGACCCATGAGAAATTGGGGACCAAATGTTTGAGTGTTTTTCGTAAAATAGGAGTGCCTCAAAGTTTGTTTAGAATCGGATGAATGGATTAAAGATAGCGGTTGTTCAAGGCACATGACGGGTAACAAAAGCCTCTTCACTACTTATCACAAATGTGATGGAGGTAATGTTACGTTTGGTAGTAAAGCTAAGAGCAAAATCATCGGAAAAAGGTACAATCTCTCATGACTCCCTTTTTATAGATGATGTAGCTCATGTTGATAACTTAGTTTTTAATCTCCTTAGTATTAGTCAACTTTGTCGTAATAAGTTTAATGTCCTTTTTAGTGAAAACGGAAGTAAAATACTTAAAGATGGTATAACCATAGCCAAAGGTGTCCTTAAGAACAATGTATACGTCATGAAGATGGATCCAACATCTAGAAACAAACTTTGTCTTACCTCATTAGATGAATCTTCAACTTTATGGCATAGACGTTTAGGACATGCTAACATGAGACTAATTTAAAACCTCTCCTCCAAAGACTTAGTTCGAAACCTACCTAAGTTAAAATATGAGCAACACTTTTGTGATGCTTGCAAAGTCGGTAAACAAGTCCATAGTAGCCATAAGGCTAAAAACTTGGTTTCTACATCTAGGTGTCTAGAACTTTTGCATATGGATTTATTTGGTTCATCCGTTATACAAAGTTATGTAGGTAACTTCTACACTTTGGTCATAGTCGATGATTACTCAAGATATACTTGGACAAAATTTTTGAAAAGTAAAAATGAAGCTTTTGATAAATTTGAGATTCTAAGTAAGAAAATTCAAAATCAAGTAAGGTCTAATATTGTGTCTATTAGAATGGATCACGGTCGTGAATTTGATAATGAATTTCAATTTGGAAACTTTTGTGATATTAATGGTATTACTCATAACTTTTCGGCTCCACGTACCCCTCAATCTAATGGTGTAGTAGAACGTAAAAACCGGACATTGCAAGAGATGAGTAGAACAATGCTTAATGAACAAAACATTCCACAAAAGTTTTGGTGTAATGCCGTTGACACATCAACGTACATTTTAAATCGAGTATTAATTAGACCATTTTTTTAATAAAACTCCTTATGAACTATATAAAGGTAAAAAGCCTACATTATGATACTTTAGAGTGTTTGGGAGTAAATATTTCATTCTTAACACCAAGGATTATCTCACCAAATTTGACCCAAAGTCTTATGAAGGTGTATTTCTTGGATATTCACAAAATAGTAAAACTTACATTGTTTTGAACAAAGAAACCTTAGGAGTCGAGGAATTGTTGAATGTAACATTTGACGAGAGTCCACCTCCCTCTAAGACATCACCTTTGGTAGATGATGACTTAGTTGAAAGCCAAGCAATAGAAAGTCAAGAGATTTTAGGTAATGACAAGGAAGATGAACCATTAAACAAAGAACTTGTCAATGTCAAAGAATCTAAAAGTCATACATTAGATGGTGTCATAGGCAACCTTAACGAAAGAACACTAAGGTCAAAAGTTCAAAATGAAAACAACTACTTTTGTTTTGTGTCAACCATTGAATCGAAAAACATTAATGAAGCCATTAAAGATGAGTCTTGGGTAATTGCAATGAAAGAAGAGTTAAACCAATTTGTTAGGAATGATGTGTGGACATTAGTTCCTCAACCAAAGAGTCAAACTATAATTGGAACAAAATGGGTCTTTCGTAATAAAATGGATGAAAATGGAATTGTGTCTAGAAACAAAGCTAGGCTAGTTGTACAAGGATATAACCAACAAGAAGGCATTGACTACGATGAAACTTTTGCTCCGGTTGCTAGGCTCGAGTCAATTAGAATTTTACTTGCATATGCATGTGCACACAATTTTAAACTCTTTCAAATGGACGTCAAAAGTGCATTTCTAAACGGAGTCATAAATGAAGAAGTGTATGTTGCTCAACCACCGGGCTTCATCGATTTTGAAAAACCAAATCATGTTTAAAAACTTAAAAAGGCTCTTTACGGACTTTAGCAAGCTCCAAAAGCATGGTATGATCGACTTAAAACCTTCCTAGTTGACCATAAGTATACCACGGGCTTAGTTGATAATACTCTCTTCACTAAGAAGAAAGATTCACATATTATCATAGTCCAAATCTATATTGATGACATTATATTCGGATCAACTTCTCAAGAATTATGTGTGGATTTCTCAAAAATCATGCATGACGAGTTTGAAATGAGTATGATGGGAGAACTCAACTTTTTCCTAGGACTCCAAATTAAACAACTAGAAGATGGTATCTTCTTAAACCAATCTAAATATATTAAGGACATGTTTAAGAAATTTGGATTAGAAGATTCAAAACCAATCAAAACACCCATGTCCATGGAAACTAAACTCACCAAGGATGAGGAAAGTGAATCCGTAGATAGCACTAAATATAGAGGTATGATTGGTAGTCTAATTTACCTAATGGCTAGTAGACCCGACATTATGTTTAGTGTTTGTCTATGTGCTCGTTTTCAAGAAGATCCTAAGACTACTCATCTCGAAGCCGTTAAAAGGATTTTTATGTATATTAAGGGCACTATACATTTAGGTTTATGGTATCCCAAAGGAAGGGGAATAGACACCATTGTGTATGCCGACTCGGATCATGCCGGTGACTATGTTGATAGAAAAAGTACAAGTGGTATTTGTACTTTTGTTGGACATTGTCTCACCTCATGGTTCTCTAAGAAGCAAACGGCTCTTGCTATCTCAACAATGGAAGCCGAGTACGTTTTGGCCAGAAAGGCATGTCAACAAGCTCTTTGGATGAAACAAGCTCTTGTCGACTACGGAATTCAACTTAACGACATCACAATTCTTTGTGACAACAAAGGCGCCATTGATCTTAGCAAAAACCTGGTTCAACATGCTCGTACCAAACATATTGAAATCCGTCATCATTTCCTTCGTGACAACGTTCAAAAAGGAAATATCTCAATTGAGAAAGTTTCTTCCGAAGACAACATAGCCGACATTCTCACAAAACCCCTTAAACATGAACCTTTTAACCTTCTTAGGCTAGGCTTAGGACTCATGGAACCTACGTTGTAGTTCTGGACATTAAACAAAAATCACAAAAATCAAAACAAATCCATAACTTTTTTTCTCAGCAGGGTCGGCGGAGCCCTCAAACACAACGGACGGAACCCAATTCGGGGGTCCGCCATATCCGCCGACCTGCAGAATCAATATTTTTTGTTTATATTAAACCAAACACCCATTATCTCATACCACCACTTCCAAACTGTTATTATTCACTTTACCATCCATCCATACCTACGATTTCTTGGTCTTCCTTTCACTCACATTGCAAATCAATCATCATTGTAAGTGTTCTAAACTTGATTACAATCCTGATCTGAGTCTAGGAATTCTATTTTTTGCACAAAAAGAAAAACTTGGGGTTATGCATTAATTTGAGAAACTCATGCATAAAATTAGGTGTTTAACAAAAGTAATCATGTTCCCCATAGTTAGGAATTGCATTCTTACTAAGTGTAAACATGTTTGCTAAAACACCCCATGACAAATTTTTCCAAAAAAATTTCTCACAAATAGGACAAATATTTTTTCGTCTCACATTGAGAATACAAAATCAAAACGTTATGTTCAAAACATCACTTGCATAATGTCTCTTGAATGCTAAAAGGAATACATAACCAATATGTATTTTCGGGTACATTCAAATGAAGCTACATTGAACTAGGAGCGTTTGGGTTATCTTTTGTCTTATAACAAAACTTGCATTATAAAACATTTTTGAAGCATCAAAATGAGTCAAGATAACCGCACCTCCACATTGTTTTCATATAGGCACACACTAGAACATCCACATTATAATAGTCATTTACTTAGACTAAAATATGAAATTTTGTTTTTCTGGGAATCAACATGCCTCCTCTAACCCACTACGACCACAAGGACACCATTAAGTACCTACCCAAACATCACAAAACCAAAGGCCTTACCCCAAATCAAGTCAATGTTTTCAAAGACTTAGAAAAATATTATGTCCATGAGGGTAGAACCATTGACCCGTCTTTCCTAGAAGGCACAAACCTCTACACCGATTTTGCCACAATCAACTTTGAGTGTCTTTTAAAAATCGACGAGCCTATTTGTCCTAGGTTCATTCTAGAATTCTATGCATCCGTCACTCTCTCCACGGATGAGTATGGTCGCATGTCTATCAACTTTAGGGCTAGTGGTCATCAATACTCCTTCACTCATGAGGAGTTTGCTCAAATCCTAGGTGTCCCAAACCGTGGTACTTGCATCTACTCCGATTTGCACGCTCTCTCAACTCTTGACACACTCCATGACCGCATCCATCCTTATGACACCCCTCTTGTGTCCAAAGATGAACTTCGTGATCACCTCTTTGTTAGGAGAACCAACACTAGGAGAACCCGTTCGGGAAATGAGGTCGATAAGGACCCATATGGAATGGAAATGAATGAACTCAAGCCCCAATTCAAGAAATGGGAGGAAGTACTTAGAGCCAATGTCATTAGCACAATAGGAAACCGAGATCATATAAATCTTTGCCTTTGCTACATGCTCTACTCCTTGTCCATTAAGCAACCGTTCAACCTTGCTTACTACATGGCCAAGAGAATGGCCGACATTCTCGTGCATGGCACAACGGCTATGCCGTATGGAATACTCTTGACCCGTCTCTTTAGGTTCATCTCTCCCATTCCACCAACTCCAAACGGTCTTTGTCTTGACTACTCTCTCATTCTACACACCTTTGTTCCACTTAGGAAAACGTCCTCATCCTCCTACCTCCTCATCATCTTCCTCAATGAGTGAAGATGACTGCCCAACTCTAGGCTCCCACCTCTCGAATACCTATCCCAATTTCCGGATATTCCAAATGAGTCGACGGAGTTCAAGCAAACAAAGGGGATGTTTAAGAATCTTGGAAGATTCCTTGGAAAGCTCAAGAACAAGATTGACCGTCAATGAGTGCGGGTGTGTAGGAGTGTTTGGCACAAGGTGCTATTTGAACAATTTGGTCGTTTAAACAATGTTTGTGATGTATTTGTGTGTTGGTACAATGTGTGATACTATTTGGAACATGTATTAACTAAAAATGATGCATGTAGACAACTTTTGGCAAGTTGTCAAATTTTCATGTTTATGAAATTTTCACTAAGTATAGTGAAATTCTCGACCCCAAAGTCAAAGTCCTATGGTATGTGTGTTTACATGTCCAATTTTTGCATTACCTAACCGGATATGCATTATCTTTTTGATTTTAGGAGTTTTCGAAAAATTTGAAAATCATCTCGCGGGTCAAAATCGCGGACTGCCAACTTTTTCAGGCCTGGCGGATCTGGCGGCACCCTAGAATGGGTTCTGCCAGTGCATTTTCTGGGCAACCCAGAAATGGCCCAACGGACCGGACGGAACCCTCACACGGGTTCCGCCTGTGTATCCAGAAGGTTCCGCCAGATTTCCTGCAGATTTTTTTTTTTTAAATTTTCAACATGTAATCAACAAAATACAATCATTTTAGATAGAAACGAATTTCCTGCAATTTGTTTAGCACAATAGGGTACTTCTCATTCCTTATAACTCAAACAAAACAATTTCCCGCCAAATTTCAAAAATAGCTATAACCACCCCAAGGAACCTTCACATGTAAAGGAAGGAACCCTTCCAAAGGTTCCTTGAAATCCCTGAGATATATCCTTTAACAAATTTACCAAAACCACTAAGCATTTAGTGCAAATCTTGTCTTCTCACTTCACCATTTTCATTGGATTGACTTCCATGATATGACAACCCACAATTAGTTTTCCAAATCATTAGGAACCTCCATTTTTGTATGGCCTAACATCAAATCCAAACACTCCTTCCCACACTCCTTCATCACTATAAATTAAACCATCCTAAACACTATCAAATCACACCTTCTTCATCACAATTTCTAATCTTTTAAACAATTTTAACCATGACTAAGTCAACAATCACCTCTCAACCATCACGACCCATCTGGAAAACTGCCCGAATAAGTGTCAAACCACTTTGGTCTAACCAATCCATCAACCTAAGCTCCTCATCCTCGGATGAATTCACTTCACCTATAAAAAATGAACATTTTCTGAACCTTGCATCTCCATCTCCATCACCCAATGAACCCAATGAGCTCACTCCACCACCAACTAAATCACCCATTGACACAACTCCACCAAATGCTCCAACCCAACCATCCAAAACTCCATCACCATCACCATTACCCAAACTTGAACCTATGGAGTTATTTGGGTCTCCTCCAACATCACCACACCCTTTTGTCCAAGATCTCAATGATCTTCCACCAAGACCTACACAACCACCACCTTTTGCAAATGAAACACCAAGGTCAATTCTTAACCAAAATGAGCATTTTAACCACACCCAACCACCACAACAAGTGTACCATCAACCCAAACCATTGTTGTTTCACCCTATCTACCATGAAATCCATGGTCCTCTTTATGGAGAACCAAATTTTGAAAACCATGATCACCCAACTTCACCACATTCTCAAGCCCAAACCTTTTAGTCTTTCTTTCCTTCCTATGAGGAAATCCAAAGCATGGTTGAGAATCATCTCCATCAAGCAATGAAATTTCAAACCACCTTGCTTGACTCTATACCAAACCCATCCTCCAACCAAGAAACAAAAACCAACCAAGCCTCAAACCAAGAAACCAAAACCAACCCATTTCCACCCACTCATCCCCATGCTTGCTCAAATTGTGAGCAAATGGTTGAAAGCATCAAATTGTTGCTTCACCAATTCCAAGATGAAACCCGTTTCGCATTCCAACACGTCATAGAACGTTTAGATGCTCTTTCCCACCCAAACAAATCCTAGACAACATTTGGAGGCCTTTTGCCCCATTTAGTAAACTAGGATTTGATTTTCTTTTATTTTCTTGGTTATTTTTAGTTTTTCGTTTAGAAGTAGAAGAATCTTTCTCATTTATTGTCTTTGACTTTTAAAAGTCAAATTTTACTTGGAATGATATTTCTTTCTACTTACTTACTTGCATTGTTGGTTGATCATTTTTGTGTTGTCATTGTGGTTGCAATGTGTGTGGTAACTACAAGCTTGACTATATATATCACCAACTAACCATTTTTTTGTAGGATCAAAATCCATGTTTCTCATCTTAGCACTCCTTTTAGGGGGAGTAACAACCAAGGGGGAGCACGTGCATGATCCCGCTTCGCTACTCTACTTTTTGTTTCGACAAAAGAGGGAGAAATATATTAAATCTTTAAAACTTAATATGATTTTCATCACTTAAGTAAAACAAGTTTAATATAAAAAAAATTTAAGTCTTAAACACCAAGATTTTGTGAGTTACTTAAAAACAAAGTTTATGTTTTGTCATCAACAAAAAGGGGGAGATTGTTAATACAAATATCGCCTAAAAACGTTATTTATATTTTACGATCTTTGCTAAGTTTTGTTAACGACAAAATGTAAACTTTAGTTTCTAAGTAAAACATAATCTTAGTTTTAAAGACTTGCATAAACTAGACATTTGCTACATTTTACATTTCATAAAACACAACACTTTTTATTTCTTAAAATAGAAATGTCACATCACATTTATGGCAAGTTTTGTCAATATACATTTATGGAAAGAAAGTGTGTTTGACTAACTATATGTTTGCTTGCAAGTTTTGTGTTTGACTAGGTATAATGAGATGTGACATTGTTTGGTTTACAAGATTTATTGCAAAACCAACTGCAAGCCCGGCGGAACCCTGGGGGTACACGGGCGGAACCCATCTGAGGGTTCCGCCGTATCCGCCAGGCCTGTAGAAGGTTTTGCTATAAATACTAAGCCACAAGTTTGATTTTTGGCTGATCACTCTACATCATATTTTCACACATTCATTCATTCTTTCATCTAACCCTTTAACATCTCATATGTGAAGTTTCTTTTTGTAGCAAAGAGATTCACGAGTTCATAAAAAGTTACAAGTATTCAACACAACGTTGCAAGACTTGTTAGCTTAGCATTGTGTAAACTTGTGTAGTTTACACTTCATTTGATTGTGTATTTTTAGTAGTGATCGGTTAGTATTTTAGTCCTCAAAATACAAAGTGTGACGGGAGTTGTTGTACCCTTGTAAAAGAACTAACGGGAGTGGTTGTACCCTTGTAAAAGAACTCGACATCTAGCTTAGTGTCTGTAAACGTGTATAAGCGATGTGTAAGGTTTTCTCCGCTGGTGAAAGGAGCTTGTTGACTAGTGAAAGAAACTCTCGAGTTGGATACTCGGGGCGTGGACGTAGGGCAAGGAAAAAGAGTCCTTGTAGCCGAACCACGATAAATACTCATGTTGTGGTTTGATCGTTTCTTTCATTTATTTGCATGTTATATATTGTGTTTGTGTATATATATCTTTGATCAAATGGAAAGTTTCAAAGCTAATCAAACAAGTTAAAAAAATTTTAAACGGTAAACTATTCAACCCCCTTCTAGTTTTCCATAAAAACTACTTTATCCTATATGATATACTCTAAGCTGTGATAAGAACCAAAATTCTAATCATAATCGCAAAAGCTACTAAACCACTTGAAACAAATGCAGAACACTTCTAAACTACCTATATAATCAGATTACAGCTAAATCAAAACCAAAATGTGACCTAAACTATATTTAACTAACAGAAGTAAATAGAACAAACACTCCTTATTGCTAGACTGATGAGATTATTGAGATGAAAAAAAAAAAACAAATTTAAATCAATATAAGCTTTCAGTAAGCTACGGTAGAACTTATAAGATCCTTTCAAATAGTAAACAAAGTAAATTAAATCAGTAATCAAGCTTTAAGGAAAAATGAGACAGATTTATAAAAGTAAAACTGAAAAATTTATTTAAACTAAAAACTGAGCTTACAAATACTGAAAATATGAAGAAGAATCATTAACCATAAACTTATTACAAGCTAAAACTGAGTTTAAAATAAGCCCTAAAGCTACACTAATTTCTACCTTACTCCTAATTTACCCTAAAATCTAACACCTTCAAATTGTGAAATGAGGGGGCTTTATATAGCTACTGAGGAGAGATGAGGATTTCATCAGAAGGATCAGGAAGCTCGAATTATGTCCCTTGGATCAATATGTGCTTCTTCCAATCAATAAGAGCCCTTGGATTAAATCTGATGATGTGTAGCAACCAATGAGAGACCTTGGTTTGTACATGCTGGAAATCCTCAGGTGCTTACACTCTCTGACATGTGACTCAGCTTCTAGAAGAGGTATCCAATGATTGGGTGAGGTGTTGCTTCCAATAATACTCTACCACGTATCCATGTAATCTGATTATTCTCTCTGACATGCTCCAAACACGTGGGAATTGCTTCTAGAAGAACCAATTGTTGAGTAATTGATGGTAATTGGGTTAATTTTGGGTAAGGTAAAAGCTAGGGTTTATGTGGATTGGGGAAAGAGATGTACAGGGTGTGAATTAGGGGGAAGGGAAGTAATTTTTTATATTATTTTGTTTTTAACCGTGGTATTGGACCTGGGTATGGTGGGCTTTGGTATTTTGGGCTTTGGTGAAATTTGGGTTTTTTTTTTTTTTTTTTTTTTTTTTTAATTTGAAATGGGTTTAAGGTAGTGCTAAAAATAGATTTAAGGTTTTGGTTGAAAGGTTAAAAGTTTATAGTTTAGGGATCATTATTGCCAACTTTGCAAAATTATTCCAAGGACCATTTGTGACATTATATGATTATTCAAGGTAGATTTTGAAACTGTTGAGCTCAAAATGTCATCCATAAAAGAAAATCCTTCCCCGACCTCGCCTTTAAATGCTCTTTCCAAAATCCCGTGCTCGTGTATGCCATTTTTGCTTGATTTTTGTCTTTTTCTTTAATATCCGTACCTGCACTTTGAAAAACACAAAAACAACATATATTTGGCATAAGTAGTTAGTTTTTGGTCTTTTAACGGTTTTGGTCGAATAAAAGGTGTGTAAATTAATACACGCCAAAATCCCCCCGACTAAAGTATTGCCATGTCCTCACGCAATGTGATCAATTCACGCTTTTGAGATAAATAATTTTAAAATCCCTTTTTACTAACTTTGAAAAGTAGCAAGGAGGTTTAAAAGAGATTTCAAAATCATTTATTCCCGAAAACGCCCCGTTTTCCAATTTATTCTTTATTCAACTTATCACTACTATTTTTGGACTTTTCTCACTTATACTTGTGACGGTTTGTTGAACTTTCATTATTTTGCACTAATTTTTAGGGTCTAAGAGTAGAAACACTTCTCATAGAAAAGTGACCATACGGATAAAAACCGTCATTTGATTGGCTCCAAACGGTCAATTAAATTGACCAGGTGAATGGTCAATCAAGTCAAACTGCCTAGAGTCAATCTCCGTGGAAGTATAGTGGTTTCCCCGGGTCGTTATGTCCCGACGAGGTGTGATGGTAATCAAAACGGGTTTGTGATCGGGTGAATTTAGACAGAAAGGTAAGGAATTTGGTTTGTATGATTACACTAAGGTACGAGGAATGAAAATAACTTAGAAACACTATTATAACTATTAATGATGATCAGATATCCTAAAAACGTAAGCTAAGTCTAAAAACGCGTTCGTTTGATTTAATTCTACGTAGACGTACGAAATAAAACGCGAGTTTTGTAAAATAAAATACCTACGGATATGAAAAATACATTTTTACAATCCTAATGATAAAAGAAAATGTTTAGAAAAAGAAAAATAATTTTTACACTATTTAATTAATTACTATTAATTAATTATTAATTTCTAATTACTTATTAATTATTTAAATTAACCTAAATTATAACTAATTATGAGATTACACTAAAAATGTGAAAATTAAATTTGGAGAAATCTAAAATATTATAAAACTAATTTTAAAATTAAAACTATATTTTTCTAACTTTTTATCTAGTTATTATTAATTAGTTACTATTTATTAATTACTTAAAACTAAACTAAATTAAGAAAAATAGAAAATGAACAGTGAAAATTATGAAAAATTTTCTAAAATTATTTTATGATATACAAAACCTAGGAAAAATATAAAAAAGTACTGTTGTTAAATAAAAATTAATAAACCTATTTAATTAACTAATATTACTTAATTATTATTAAACTAATACTAATTATAATAAATACTAAATGAAAAGGGAAAAATCTGAAATTATTCCTACAAATACTTTAATATACTAGGAATTTAAGAAAAATATAAAAACAGATAAGTACTTGACAAAATTTAAAAAGAAAAATTAAAAAGCTAAATTATGTTAAATAAAAGCTATCACTAGAAATTAAAATGAGCCTTTTTTGGAATTTTCTTTTACAAATCTAATTAAATACTGATAATAGACAACTTTAATGAAGACAAAATTCTAGGAACTTAAAAATAAGCAGTTGGGAAGCTTATGTGTACCACAGATTACTAAATAAACTTAAAATGAGATTTTTGGAACTTGAAAAGACTTATGAAAAGCTACATAGTGATTACTAAGGAATGAGAAAGCTAAAAATGCACTGAGGGTGAAAAAAATAACCTGAAATCACTTAAAAAGCAAGCTTCAATAAGCTAGAAAACAAAATAAGCAAATCCAATTCCAATGCAGAACCAAACAGGCTTGCAGGCCATTTCCAGGCCTTTTACAGCTTGTCAAACAAGCTTGGATGACCAGAAGGATCATGGAACCAACAGGTGGCCTGAGAGCCTTCCCAAAGAGCCAAAGAACTCATGGTGGGTCCCACTTACAAGCTCACAATGAGCTTATGAACTTCACCCCCTTATACTGATGACTCAGTTCGTGGGTGTGGACAGGGCACTTTCTAGGTCAAAATAAGCTAAGGATCAGAGGTCTAAAATCCAATATAAGCCCAAATCTAAAAATCTACACTAATGAGCTTTCCAAAAAACTCAAATTTGGATCCTGGGTCCCACTAATGAACCAAGGAGAGGGACATGAAAATTGGTGGAAATCCTGGTGCAGGGCACTTGATGGGTCAAAGAGGCAATTTCCAGGTTGAATTCAAATAAGCAAATGAGTTTCAAACTCATGTTTTCTGACTGATTTAGACATACAGGCAACCAAATAACATAAAGAAGCAATAAATTCCTATCTCCAAACTACAATGAACCTTGTGCATTACTTAGAAAATTTGTCCATTTTTGGCAGTTTTGACTTTTTGGTAATTTGAAACAAGTTGACTATTTTGGATTTTAATTACTAACTACTGACTGAAAGGATGATAACAAGCTAAAATGAGATTACAATAAGCTAAGTGAGCATCTTGTACACTAAAAGTGATGATTACAAAACATAAAATCCCACGGTGACTGAGATCCAAGAAGTTAAAGGTTAAATTGACTTTTTACAAACCAATACTGAGTATAATGAATTGAGTGTTCTAGTAACACCTAATGAGATATAACACATCCAAACTTAACCACGGAAACACACTAGTACATAGTTAAACTACCAAATCCAAACACCCCTTTACATGGACTGTAAAGGATTTGAGAAGCAAATTAGGAACTTTTAAACTATGAAACTGAGTCTAAGGCTATATTAACATGAAATCAGCATGCATAAACTGAAATAAGCAACAAACAACACCTATGGCTAATGGAAGCAGATAATGCAAAAATACAAGGAGAAATTCTTACAAGTAAGCCAATTCTTTGAATTAATATGAACCAGAACTTATACACACTCCTATGCTTCTCATGAAGCTTTAAACCATGATATTCAGCATACTTCTGCTCCACACCATCTCCTTTTCATAATAATGAACTTCAGTTGACTTATGTTGACTAGTTGGATTCTTGGTAATAAATCAATGTTTTAAACACAACTGAGCTTATGAAAGCTTATGAATGGCATAAATGAACTAAAATAACTATTCAACAACAAGTTTTATAGCATCACCAATGATAGTGAGTTTTTAAAATAAAATGGCAACTTGTGAATAACAAAAACTTGAACTGCTTTATTGACTTGAATCAGATTCTTGTTACATTAAAAACTCTAAGGAGTATAATTGAAAGCTTTAAACAAACACTGGGAAGGATATTACATTTAATTAAAATGACTAAACTAAACTACAACTAAGAAAATTAACTACCACTGTCTCCATCCTTTTTTCTTCACTTATATAAGTCCAAGTAGGACCCTGAGACTTCCCCACTTCTCCTCTTGGCCGTTGGATGAGCTAGATAGATCCTAGCCTTCAATTTATTTTTGGCGGGAAACCTAGTTTTGCAAGTGGTTTCTGATAACTTGAGCAGGGTAACAAGTTTTTGGACTGGGGTGGCTGCTTGGAGTAGATATCATGATGGAGGAGGGTTGAGTGGAGTGTGATGATGGAGGTTAGTAGGGGTGGCAGGGTATCACGGGTTGGTGTTTGGAGGGGGTGGTCAAAGGGTGGTGTTTGACTGAGGAAGTATTAAAACAGGGAGTGGAGGTGGGCTGTGAGGAGTTTGGGCTTGGGAGTGGGCCTGGTGTGTGTGATGGGGTGTTGTGTTTATTATTTTTGGGTTTGGTTTTGTTTTGAGTTAGTATAACTTAGGATCCGTTTGGTATTTAGTGTAAAATTCACAAGGACCAAAAATGTAATTCACTGAAAGTTTAGGGGTTTGGTTTGTAACTTTTTCAAAGATAATAGAAGGACCAAACTTGCCATATCTCAATAACCCAAGGACCATAAATATAATTTTCCCATTTTTAAACACTGGAGGACCTTTTATGTCATATTTGGATTTTTAGGGGGTAAAAGTGTAAATTTCCAAAAGTTATCAAAAATTGGTTTATTTTTCCAAGTCTAAATAGTACAAAGGTTTTGAATGATAATTTTCCATTTTTGAAAACCCAAGGACCATTTTTGCCATTTTTGAAACTTCAGGGACTAAATTGCAATTTTCTCAAACTTTTCACCCAAGGACTTATTTTTACAACTTTTGAATTCCAAAGGGCTTGGGTTGACTTTTCTTTCATTTTAAACCTTTATGGACTAGTTTTGTCAATTTTTGAAACTTAAGGGACTGAAACTGCCAATTATGCAAACTTTGTTCGTTTTTCATTTGTTTTTAAACATTTTGCATCTAAAACATATAAAACACACTTTTGGGATAAATTCTGTATTTTGATGCATTTCTAAGTGTTTTTGGATGTTTTAGCAGTTCAGATACGATAAAAATGATGAGTATTTACACAATCATCATCATCCTTGATTTTTCACAAGCCCCCAAACTAAGCGTACAAACGAGATCACAGCTTATCTACAAGTTAGATGCTAACACTACTCATAAAAGTTACTTGTGAAAACTTCTTACTCCCATGTCCTAAGTTTTTGTATCTCAATATTTTACTTTTGTTAAGAAATGAATTGGCTTCATATTTTCTCGTTTCAATACTTTTTAGTCCGATAGTGACACCTAAGTTTAAACGATAAGTAGTTTTCCATTTTCTCTCAAGAACCAATGCAATAAAAATTCGGTCCACATCAAGGAATTTGGGTACATACAATATCATAGATAAGTTGCGGAGTATTACACGTGCACCTCATGTGTCCAATTTAGAATCATCCACATGCACCTCACGTGCCAACAACTAATTTACATTCAAACTCTTATTCATCATAACTTTCAACTTTTACTTTTTTCATTTTTCACTTTTTTCACTTTTCTCATATTTTTCTTACTTTTCTTTCTTTACTTTTTTCTCAACATCAATGGAAGCTTATCGGGTAGCTCCAAAACCACATACATAATCAACTTTTGACTTTTGATTTTTTTTCATTTTTGCTTTTATTTTTGATGTTCCTTGATATATACCCAACTTTTAATGCAAAGATTCTTTTAAGAAAATAAAGAACTAAATATTATCCAAACCGAAATACCATTACTTAACCTAGAACATCTATTTTATATCGATGACGTATTTTATGGGAGTAAAAAGCCACAAGTACCTCTCATGAGCTCTAAAGAGAACCACTACTCCACGTTTACCATCTAACTTCTAAATAAACTCTATCATCTCTCGCTCTTCGTAATTTAAGATTCCAAATAATGAAACCAGCGAATACTTAGCCGATAATCAGCCACGCATATATAAAGTCAGTTACGGAAACTTGCAAATTCTAGAAGAAGAATTCGCGTTTTCTAGCTCCTTGTGTAAAAGACTAGCGAAAGCTTTTAAGCTACGCATGTATAAAGTCAAGTACGGGAACTTGCAGATTCTTAAGAAAAAATTCGCATTTTATAGCTCCTGGTGTACAAAACTAGCACAAGCTTATGTGATCATCATTGGTTAAGGGAACAAGCTAGGGCTCAACACGCCCGATCAAGTCAAAATATTTATTCCTACTCTCGCCAGCAAGAAAGTCAACAAGGTGTCAAAACAATTATTCAAACTTTATTATATTTTTGCACAACTTTTTCAACTTTTTTTTTTTTTTTTTTTTTTTTTTTTTTTTTTTTTTTTTTTTTTGCTTTTTCATGACTTTTTCATTCATTTGTCTTCAAAATTTTTGAAAATTTTTAATTTTTTCAGTTTTTTTATTTTTTGTGAAAAAACGGAGTTGCAAGAGTTCACAGCAAAGCGCAAGGCAAAAATCAGATCGAAAGATCACCCCCCCAGACTAAAACGAAACATTGTCTTCAATGTTTAAAAGGTAAGGGTTATCCTACATAAATCTAAGGCCGTTTATTAATTATGCGAAAAGATAAATGTTAGTCGATAAGATTAGGATATATGATAAGCAACGAATGATGAAACTCGAGTGGAGACAAAACAACGAGCATGAGAGTCTTCATTATTCGGGCGAATCCTGGACATAAACAAACAACTACAAAACAAAAAACACGAGATATGGAAGAGGTTTCCCTCCTCACGTCACACTTATTAGAAAATAGAAATAAAGAAGATGAATGGATAAGCATGGGGTGTCTCCCACGAAGCGCTTGTTTTTGTTCACCGAGTCACATGAGCTTGACTCGATCCCTGAATTAAGTTGTCCTTGGGGAGAGCAGATGGAACGGACACCCGGCATGATAAACAGAGATGCCGGGGTCAAAGACGGTATCCTCACTCCCGGTGGAGTGGAAAAGTGAAGAAATGAGAGGATAAGTAAAGAACGGGTGAAACACTCGGATGAAAAATGCAAAGTTAAATTCTGAATCACGGGTGGGTTGGGTGGGTAAAATATCAAGCACAGGAACATCATGTTCAGAAACCTCGTCCACCACTCCAAAAATATCTTTATTCGTACCGGATTCACAATCTACATCGGGTGGTTTCGCGGGTGGACGAGAAGAAGGTAAATTGGAAAGAACATTTCTTCGTAGGTCATCCTCGTCATTCTCAATACCTGGTGGTATCGAGTCATCCATAGCAAGAACTAGATCGACATCCTCTAAAAGAGGGTCACGTGACGGATTATCGGAAATAAGTTCAGAGTCAATCTCGAAATCAAAACGCTCATATTCCGGAAGAGAGACATCAGCATGAATAGTGGGACTGCCACTACTCGTCTCTTCAAATCGAAAAATTTCAAGCTCGGGTAAGAAATCACTATCCATAACGGGGATAGGAGAAGAAGTCAGAGGATCATTCAATGCCTCGATCTTAGAAATGAGAAGATTGATGTTCAATAATTTTTCACGAAGAGCTTCATCTTGGATTTCCGTTTCAATATCTTCATCATTTTCTTCTTCTAAGCTGACGAGCTCAGAAGGTAATTCTTCAACATATTCAATTTCTCCATAAGATATAGAATCGTCATCATCAGAATTGAAGAATATCTCAACACGATCATTCGGACTATCAAGACGATTATCACCGTTAGAAATTTCCCCGGACTCACTTGGGATTGGGATGAGGTTCTCAACACTAGACTTATTGAATTCGTCCGATTCCATTTCCGGAATAGTGTTTAGATGCTCGTCCCCCATTTTTAGAGAGTCCTCGGGTTCTATGGAAGGAGAGATAGATTCTTTTTGAGGGTTAAGAACGATCGTAATTTTGGAATCATCATCATCGTACATACAACACTCACAGAATTTAGCTTTTCTTTCTTCGGCAAGAAGTTCTTCCAGTGATTTCACATGAGGCTCGGGAGTATATGTTTCACGATTAGCCACCCACTCTTTTAACGTTTCGATAACGGATTTCATTTCAGCAATAAATTCAATCGGAACTTGAAACTTGTCGGGAATTTGTGGGGGTTGGTTAAAACCATGAGAATCGTAACACATATTAGGTTCATAATAAGAATTTTCAAACGATCCCCCACAATTTTCAAAATTTGATGAATTTTGGAATGAATTACCATTAAAATATGGTTCTTGCTCATAAAAGTTTCGAGAAGGAAGATTAAAATCATTTTGAGGATAATTATCAAAACTCGTATCATAAGCATAAGACGTTTCAACACTCAGGGCGTAGCACATACAGTTCGTGTATCCACATTGGTTACAAAAACATTGCCCACACAGTAATCCTTCGTCGGATGGATTTTCACAATTAAAGCAAGTGAACGGAGACGGCGGTGGTGTTGGATAGTATTCGGGAACGTTGTGAAGGAGTGCTCTTTGAACATACTCGGGAGAATTACAAAACCAACAAACTCCATCATGAATATCGCTACCATATTGTTCGCACGTACACCAAACACACGAACCTTCAAAGAACGGTTCTCCACACTTAACACAAATCGGATCCATAAGAATTAAACATATAAGGGAGAAAGTGAAAGAATTATCGTTTAAGAGGGTTAAAGAAAAAGAATCAAATGATAAGAGGATAAGAAGATTATTTTTTGGTTTTTCGTATCATAAATCAAAATAAAAGTGAAAATCAAATATGAAAAAGAAAATATTTTTGGATTTTTATTATTTATTGAAAAACAAATCTCAAACTTTTATTTTCTTATTTCAAACGTTACGTTAATCGTAATCGTTCCCTTCAAAACTACTCGCGACGAAATGAGAGAAATTTTTTTCCCACTTAATAGGTTGTTGAATTGAAGTAATCCGATAAACAACTAATTTCACGTTTTTCTTATGTTGTAAGGCTTATTTGGTTTACAACGCCCTCCCTTCCACGGGAGAGTCGAGGCTGTAACTTTATTTTTGTATTTTTGTAAACACTTTACGAAAAGTGTTTTCGATTTTTTAATATTTATATTTTTATAGAAAATATATACAAGATAGAGGAAGGCTTATCAAAACACGATTTTTCAAAACGAAAATTCAAAAACTCACTTCAACCTTCCCCGACAGCGGCGCCATTTGATTTAGTCGTTTAGTATAGGTTAATTTTTCCGAAGAAATGCTCGCGAAAGTATTTACCGGGTCGTTCTCCCAACGAAAGTTGAATGGAATCTCGAAATATCGGTTTGTAAATCGTGTTATACAAAGTGAAATGTGAAAATTGCGATATAGAAATTCAAATTTTGAAGAGAAATGATGAAATAAGCAAAAGATACAAGCTAAGTATGCACAAATATCTAAATCCTAAAAACGGGAATTCAAACGCGAAATTAAAACGTAACGTACAAAATAAAACGTAACTTTTCATTGAAAAATGATCCAACAAATATGAAACAATTTTCTAAAAATCTTAAACAACTAAAAAGAATTTTGAGTAAAAGAAAAATATTTTTTTGACTTTTTATTTAATTTCTATGAATTTATTTCTAATTTTTTTGGAATTAAAAAGTAATTAAAAATAAAAGAAAATGTAAAAATAAATGGGAAAAAAATAAAATCAACTTTGAAAAATTTTAAATTTTATAAAAGAATTATCTAAAATATTTTTGGATTTTTATTTGCTTTTTCTGATTTTTTTATTGATTTTTATTTATTAAAAAGTATTTAAAAATGATTAAAAACTAAGTAAAAGTAAGAAAAATAGTAAAACAATTCAGAAAAATCTGAAAAAATTACAGAAAATCTAAAATATTATAAGAAACTTGGAGAAAAATTTTGAATTAAAAATAAGTTTTAGAAGTGCTTATTTTGGCCAAATCAGCTTATTGCAAGTGCTTATTAATAAGCACTTGCAACAAAACTTATTGAAACTTGAAACTCAGCTATGTTATGAACAAATAAGCTTAAATGAATTCAAATATTATGAAGATAAGCTCAGAAACTCTAGAATCATGCAATAAGCAGTTGAGGATAAGCAATATGGCTAAGTAGAGTCTCACAGATATAAACGAGAAGGTACAAAAGTAGCGTAAACAACTATAATTCACTATCAGACACTTATCAAGCCACGAAAGAGCAGAAATTAAGTAGATAAGTAGTTTAGAAAGTTAACAAATAACAATTATGACTAAAGCCATTACTAAGGAATTATGAAAACTCAAAAAGCTATTTTAAGGAGACTAAAAGCTAGGCAAAGGCTGCAAATAAGCTAACCCAAAACTGAAATAAGCTACAGGAATCAAATAGGGATTCTAAATAAGCTAGCATAGACTAATAAGCAGACTAAATATGAGCAGAAATACATAAAAACAAAACACAAGGACTACTGAGACTAAGTCAGCCTAAAGGGCTATGTTTAAGCTAACAGGAAGTTATTTAAAAACTAATATCAAAAGCTAAAATTGATAGATCATTAAGTCTAACCACCCATGAGCAGACAAACCAAATAATCAAATCAGAAGAGCTTATGGAAGTAACTGAAAAGGGGGCTAATAGGAACAACTATGGAGCAGTGGGAACAGGTTTAATGGGGAGTACTTGCAAGCTCCTGAAAGCTAGTCAAAAGCTATTTATATCAACTGGAAATCAGAAAACCATATTAACCACCAAGCAGAGTTCATAAAAACCAATATTCAAACAAAGTAGAGCATAAATGAACTATTTAGGGAGCTTATTAAAAGTGCTAGATAGGACAGTTAACTGATGTACAGGGACTATATAGGTTTAAAGGCTAATTTTTGAGGCAAAAAATAAGCTAGTAACCATAAGATATTATGCAAGGACTATCTAATTCTCTAAACAAGCTACTAAAGTTCAGATAAAAACTACTTTTATAAAATTCCAAACTAAAACTAGCCAAATATAAGATCTGGAGTAAAGCTTGATGAAGCAGATTCTAGAAATTATGAAACTAGTGAAAGTATGACCAAATGACTAATAAAACCAAAACCTATTCTACAACACTCCTAATAATGCAATTACAGACTAAATTTTAACATTATTCTGCAACAAAACTACTTTATCCTAAATGATATACTTTAAGCTGTGATAAGAACCAAAATTCTAATCATAATCGCAAAAGCTACTAAACCACTTGAAACAAATGCAGAACACTTCTAAACTACCTATGTAATCAGATTACAGCTAAATCAAAACCAAAATGTGACCTAAACTATATTTGACTAACAGAAGTAAATAGAACCAAACACTCCTTATTGCTAGACTGATGAGATTATTGAGATGCAAAAAAAAAACAAATTTAAACCAATATAAGCTTTCAGTAAGCTACAGGAGAACTTATAAGATCCTTTCAAACAGTAAACAAAGTAAATTAAATCAGTAATCAAGCTTTAAGGAAAAATGAGACAGATTTATAAAAGTAAAACTGAAAATTTTATTTAAACTAAAAACTGAGCTTACAAATACTGAAAATATGAAGAAGAATAATTAACCATAAACTTATTACAAGCTAAAATTGAGTTTAAACTAAGCCCTAAAGCTACGCTAATTTCTACCCTACTCCTAATTTACCCTAAAATCTAACACCTTTAAATTGTGAAATGAGGGGGCTTTATATAGCTGCTGAGGAAAGATGAGGATTTCATCAGAAGGATCAGGAAGCTCGAATTATGTCCCTTGGATCAATATGTGCTTCTTCCAATCAATAAGAGCCCTTGGATTAAATCTGATGATGTGTAGCAACCAATGAGAGACCTTGGTTTGTACATGCTGGCAATCCTCAGGTGCTTACACTCTATGACATGTGACTCAGCTTCTATAAGAGGTATCCAATGATTGGGTGAGGTGTTGCTTCCAATAATACTCTGCCACGTATCCATGTAATCTGATTATTCTCTCTGACATGCTCCAAACACGTGGGAATTGCTTCTAGAAGAACCAATTGTTGAGTAATTGATGGTAATTGGGTTAGTTTTGGGTAAGGTAAAAGCTAGGGTTCATGTGGATTGGGGAAAGAGATGTACGGGGTGTGAATTAGGGGGAAGGGAAGTAAATTTTTATATTATTATGTTTTTAACCGTGGTATTGGACCTGGGTATGGTGGGCTTTGGTATTTTGGGCTTTGGTGAAATTTGGGTTTATTTGTGTACAAGTTTTTTTTTTTTATTTGAAATGGGTTTAAGGTAGTGCTAAAAATAGATTTAAGGTTTTGGTTGAAAGGTTAAAAGTTTATAGGTTAGGGATCATTATTGCCAACTTTGCAAAATTATTCCAAGGACCATTTGTGACATTATATGATTCTTCAAGGTAGATTTTGAAACTGTTGAGCTCAAAATGTCATCCATAAAAGAAAATCCTTCCCCGACCTCGCCTTTAAATGCTCTTTCCAAAATCCCGTGCTTGTGTATGCCATTTTTGCTTGATTTTTGTCTTTTTCTTTAATATCCGTACATGCACTTTCAAAAACACAAAAACAACATATATTTGGCATAATTTGTTAGTTTTTGGTCTTTTAAGTCTGGTTTTGGTCGAATAAAAGGTTTGTAGTGTTGAGAACCTTGTCCCAATCCCGAGAGAGTCACAGGGAACTTTTGATCAAATGTGTGATCTACCTTCCCCTCCTGAAAATCCAAAAGATCATTCTGATACTTTCTCCGATTTTAATGATGATTATACATCTTATGGAGAAGTTGAGTATGTAGAGGCATCACTGCCTCATTCTGATGTTGACCCTCTTCTTGAGGAGTTCACATATGAACTTACTCAAATCAATCCACTTCCATTAGGAAGTGATGATGATCTGTTTGACTTAGAAGCCGATATGGGAGAAATTGAAAATCTTTTAAATTCTAATCCCAACATCGAGCTTAGTACTTCACATACCGATGAAAATTCTTTATCTTCTGGAGACATCAGTCATGTGGAAGGATTACCTTCTAAGCTAGTCAGCTTAGAAGAAGAGAATGATGAAACTGACACTGAAATCAAAGATGAAGCACTTCGTGCAACATTATTGAATGTCAGTTTCCTCATTTCTAAAATCGAGGCTTTCAATAAGAAACCTATGTCATCTACTATCCCCATTAAGGATAGTGACATTCTTTCTGATGATTCTATACCGGAATTTGAAGCCTTCCATTTTGATCCTATGGTAGAGAAGATTAGTGGCAGTACCACTTCTCGGTCTCATAATTCTCTCCCCGAATATGAATCATTTACCTTTGATGAGTTCTCCTATGAACTCGCTCACATCAATCCAGAATATGATTTATTCACCTTCGAGGAGTTCTCTAATGAACTTACTCATATCATATCTCCACCAGAATATGATAATTTATACTTTGATTTAGACACACCCGGGATATGTCTTGATCAAACAAGCTTAAAAGATGAGATTCATGATATTATGAATTCTCCTGTGGGTGATGATGAGTTAGTCATGATTTTTATCATGATTTTCTTTCTTTTCTTCACCTATCCCGTGGCTTCTCCTGTTCTTCACTCCTTCGGGAATGAAGACACTATTTTTGACCCCGACATTTCCATTTACCATTCTAGGTAAAGCCGGGTACTTATCTCATCGGTGTGGAACTTTCACGTGCTTCAAATGTTTTTCCGAACATCTTGAATGAAATTCCGATGGAGATTATCTCTTCCACATGATACTTCTCCATGAACCAATGAATTCGGGGTCGAATCAAGCTAGCGACTCGGTAAACAAAAACAATAGCATGCATATGAGTTTTCACCCTAAGTGTGGGGGAGTTACCCATGCTGTTGTTACCATGTATATAAGTTTCAAAAAAAAATGTATGTATAGAAATAAAGTGAAAAAATGGTGTTTCCACATTTAGCTTGTAATGTTGCCTTTTTACGTTCAAAGAGTCGGCATAATAGCCGGGACTTTGAATATTGAGGACAATATTCAATTCTAAGTGTGGGGGGATATTCTAGCGAATTTTATCACATTATACCTTCTAGTACCCCCGTTTTTAGCCAAAATTTAAAAAAAAATTCACTTTATTTCAAAATTTTTATGGTTATCAGTCCACCTTGTCTAAACCACAAAAGGACTGGCTAATCCAGGAGCAAACGGCTCTTGGTAAAGATATATCAAATCCGTTTATGGCTGACAATTTGCCCAAAATTGTATGGTATTCAACTCACCATATCTTACAAAGTAAAGAGTTGGCTAGCCCGCAAGGTTATGGCTTGTGGTAAAGACAATGGAAAACCATAATTGGTAATCAGCTCACCAAGATGATAATTGCATCAAGAGTTGGCTAGTCCAGAAGCAAACGGCTTCTGGTAAAGACATATCAAATCCGTTAACAGTTTAAGATTTGCTCAAAATCATATGGTTATCAGTGTACCATAGTTCTTACTTGAACTAAATGTAACAACCGTGGTTTTAGCAGGTCAGTTTGACTGATAGTCTTGACTCGGTTGACGTTTGTTTGGTGTGTATTAGGTGTTTGAAGTGATATATGAGTGATATAGGTGAGTTTTAGCACTAAATCCCTTTGCGTAAATGGTTTTATTGTGATTTAGAAAGTTTGGAATTTGGAAAAGTTCATTTTGATCACCTTTGTGGTGTAGAAATGACTTGTGTAG
Source organism: Artemisia argyi (assembly GCA_030686995.1). Classification (NCBI taxonomy): domain Eukaryota; kingdom Viridiplantae; phylum Streptophyta; class Magnoliopsida; order Asterales; family Asteraceae; genus Artemisia; species Artemisia argyi. The sequence goes on along the minus strand of CM060708.1, from coordinate 133,570,629 downwards.
TTTTGGTGTTTTTGTGTTTTTGCGTAACGAGGTTTCGTTCAAGTAATTGAGCGTTAGTAAGTTACGTGGGATTTGTTTTTATGAGTTATATTTCAAAAAGAGTGTGAAATTCTATTTTTGGAAACTTTGTTTTGAAAATGATATTTTTCCGGTTTATCGTAAAATTAAGGTTTATCGTGTAAGAAGTTAGGTTTTGTTTTGAGAGTTTATAAAATATGAAAATTATGAGGTTTTGAGTGTAATAAATAAATTTAATAAAAATAAAATAAAAAATATATATATTTTATATATGTAAAATTCGGATTTATGGGATAAGGGGGAAAAATGAAACCCAATTTGAGTCCAAATATGACTCTTAGGCCCAATGATTATCCATAATTAATATATATACCAAACCAAACACCCCTAAAATGTTTTTTCTGCATTTATGGGTCGAGACATGGAGAATCAAGAGGGGGAAAATTAGGGTTTCATAATTGTCTAGCAATAATCAAGAATCAAGGTAAAATCTTTAACCCTTATGTGTAATTAATCAATTATTGTTATGATTCATGTAATAATTAGTATGATGGAATCTAGGGTTTGTAAACTTCTGTAAATTATTAAAGTAAAACATGTTAGGATGATTAGATGTTAATATTATGGGTAATGGTTAAGGGAATTGAGTGCTAAACGCATTAGATTATGTGTTAGGGTTTGGACAGATTTGTAAGGCTGTAAAGATATGAGTGTATATAACAGATGGTGATGATTTAAGTCACGAATTTTAAGTCTAAATTGAAGTATAATGAAAGAGCTTTCCAAAAAGTCCAGCCACGATCAATTTTGAGGTCGGGAAGTCAGTCTTTTGATTTTTCTTTGTTAAGGTGTCAAAGTTGTCAAACCGGGACAGATTTTGGGTAAAAGTTTGAGGGTGACATGTGGTTGTAAAAGTGGTATTTTGATTTGGTCTTCTGGAATAGTTAAGTTTTAGGTTATATTAGACTACCACGATGAGGATTCGCGATAAAAACTTGTGGAAGTAATTATTAAAAATCAAAACTTTTTGGTGTGCGTTCAGATCCGAATTTGAGTAGTTGTCAAGTTTGAATTTTCTATGAGTACTTGTGTGTGTTATTCGTTCATGGCCTTCTGGGATTAGCTTCTATGCTTATGAGAGACCATGGTAAATTTTTGGTGTGAGTTTTTGAGCTTTATTTGTCGTGATTTCATGTGAGTGAATGTACTCGAAAATTCTGCGTTTTCTGAGTTTTAGAGTGCAAGGGATTTAGTGAGTGTTAGGTTATGGTGGTGGTTAGTATGATGTCTAGGGATCCATGGTGGGTCATATGAGTCTTAGACATCCATCATATGAGTATTACATGGGTTGTAGCTTTTAGCTTGACCTTGTGTAATGTGGATTTATTTGTGTTGTTTAGATTTGTGATTTGTGTTGTGGAATGTTACACCCGTATCCCGGATACAAATAGGCCCCACCCTAGATGAAATGGACTAAGGGCCTTACATGATTGGTTAGTCAATGAATGTTGCGTAATGGTCAAACTCGATAGTCAATCTTGTGGTCAAAGAATGTGTTATAAGGTTATGAAATTATTATGTGGCACAAATAGAAGGAAATAGACTTTAAGGGATTGACTTGTTATATGCTAAATATGTTATAAGTTGGTTGTGGCCAAAGTAATAGAAAAGAGACTAGAAGGGCCATTCTTGCCATTGCCCAAAGATACCACCTAACTAGTTATAACTAGTAATTTCTAGACTTTTCTCCATCATTTTAGATGGAGTTGAAGTCCGGTTCTAGTGAGAGGAGAAAGGGAGGGAAAATCTAGATGATGACTTAAGGTGAAGAAGATGAAGGCTCCATGATTATGGACTCTCCTAGCTATGATCCTACACAAGTAAGTAATCTCATTTAAGTAGTTAGTTATTGGATTGATCATCATATAATCAAGATATGATTATATGATGATTAGAGATGTTTAGAGGTAAGATAATGGTTGTAGAGACCATTGGTAAGGTTATTTGGTCATGTGGTTAAAGTGTTTGTGTTTATGCCTAAGGGTGATGATGAAGGATGGTGATGATGATGAAGAGGATGCTTATGTTCTTGTTAAACTTAGCTTTGAAAGCTAAGGTAAGTAAACCGGTTATGATTTGATGTTATAATGATTTCTTACATTTTGTGTTATATGATTGTTATGATGAGATTTTTATAGTGTTTGAATGATGATGTGATGAAGAAGTAGATGTAAGGCTAGTTTGGCATAACTAGCAAAAGAGATTGAGAGTTTAGTTGGACTAGTGTAAGTGAGTAGGAAAGATTGAGATATAATGATAAGGCTTGAAGTGGCCAAGGTATGTGCTATGTTAGTATTGCGATGAAATAAGTGGATTATGATGCTTAATGTGTGAATGAGTTATGATGTTTTATTATAATCGTTTTACTTACTAAGCCTTTGTGCTTATGGTTTAGTTGTCTAACCGTTTTGTAGGTTGTCACGTTTTTATGGATGGCGTGGAATATGGAGTAAGGTTGGACATGTGAAGTAGAAGGTATGGTAAGATAGTAGGAGCTAGGTAGTATACCGAGCTCAAGTGTCATGTTTGTACCCCCGTGAGTCATTAATGTTATGTAAAGTATGGTCAAGTGTCAAGTGTATAAATTGGTGGTCAATGGACAAGTTATAGTATAGTTCATGTGTTTACGGTCAAGTTAAAGGGGCGTTTGGCATAACGTGTAATTGTACCCATTTTGGGATGTGAGCGGGTCAATGGTCATGGATCAAAGTTGTCATGGTTTTTAATGTTAAACGAGTGTTTGGTTTATGGTTAAAGTGTTAATTTTATGGTTAAAGGTGATATGGTTAAGTGTAGTATGCAAATGGGTCAAAATGGGTGTTTCCACCCGTTACTTTGTAAAGCACATTTTTGCGGGTCATTATGACCAAGTTTATGCATATATTTGATGTTTATAATGTTCTAATGATTTCTGGAAGTTTTGGTGTTATGTCATGTTATAAAAGTCGTTTTTCCGGAAAATTGGTCAATAGTGCACCAAAGGGTCATGCAGAAAAAGGAGTGTTTGGGACAAGGTCCATTTTAACCCGTTTTGGGTCTAACGGGTCAAGAATTTTGGGAAACAAGGTATAATGTATATTTTAAGTTAGATATGGATTATGTGTGTTTAAATATAGGTCCAAAGTGTTGATTTAGTGTTTAAAGGTGTTACGGGTCAATAGTGCACTTTAGGGTCCCTTAGTGCACAAGAGGTGTTTGGCAGTTTTCTTTATTTTGTAGAAAATCAATCGGGACTTGTTAGAAGTCGTGTCACCTATCGTTTTAAAAGTATTTGAGTCTAGTTTCATCTAAAAATGGTTCCAAGGTCTATACGTTAACAAATTTTAGTCAATGGTCAAAGGAAAGATGGAATATATGTAAAGTCAAGCGTTTCCGCGTAAAAAGTTCTAACTTTTGGTCAAAGCGTTCACGGGGTGTTACATGGAAGCTGCAAGGTTTGAGGTGAGTTCATAGTCCCATATTTTTACTTTGTTTTAAACTTGGGATGGGAATGATGCTTGTCTTAAATGTTTTGGTTTACTGTGATTATGTGTGTGGTATTAAAGAGCTTGGACTTATAATGTTATTGTATGTATGCTATGTGTGATTATTTGCTTATGTGGATGTTTTGGGATTCAATTAGGATAGCGACCTAATTGATGATATATTTTTGGGATTCAATTGGGAGGGTGCTTACCCTGTTGCTCGCGCATGCGACCTAGTTGATGATATATTGATGGGTACTACTTTGGATCGGTGGGCACGTTCCGCCCAATGGTTGCCTTATGAGTGTTGTTGCCTTTATGTATGGATATTAACTTGCAAATGCATGTAGCAATATGATAACTATAATTTATTTGTCCAGCTATATTTTGTAATCACAGTAACTTCGGTTGCCTTGTGTGTTGAGTCTCAAACCTATGAATCTCACCAACATTATGTTGACGTTTTAAGCATCATTTTCAGGTGAGCTTTCTAAGGATAAGATAGCAGGATGTGGATAGACGAGACCTTAGTTGCATTTGAAGTGGTTTATCATCTATGTTTGGATTCATGTTTTGTTTTGGTTGTTTTATTTTGGGGTATTGTTACAACACTTTGTGTTTGTACAATTGCTCTATTTATGTGCATGTAGTTGTTCTCTATGTGGACACCAGGTGTTGTGATGATATCCATGAAGTTACACTCGCGCGTTTCCGCCGTGGCGGGGTGTGACAGATTGGTATCAAAGCCTTGGTTATAGAGAATTAGGCGGTTGGACCTAGACTATAACCTAGGAGTCCCTCATATAGTTGCATTTAGGAACTATGTGTAAGTATATTATTTTTATATGTCTATTTTCCTATATTTACGAGATGTTTTATTGAGTTTCGGACGTCTATTTTATCCCGTATACGTAGATTGTATATATCGACTTAATTATATCGTCTTCTGCGCGTAAGATGCTTCGTTGGACAACCGTTGTCGCTATTGGATGCGAGAGAAGTGGTAGGATAAAGCTGGGATAAAGCGGACTAACTGCAGAATCCGAGTTTCCGATAGCATGTATCTATGTTCAGACAAGGAGAGGACGTTTAGGGGAAACGTTGGTGGAGAAGAAGTGGAGAGGTTTGGAACCACTGTGATTTCTGAAAATGGAGCCATTATCAAATACCCTTGGTAGTGTCCTCACTTCACATAGGAAGGAGATGTGGTTTAGTCTAAACCTCGTGATTTGTATGCGCTTGTGGATTATGTGGAATTGGAAGAAAAGAGTAGAGATGGTTTTGCATGTTGTCGACTACCTCAACATGTAGGAAACATGAATGGATGGTTGAGAAAAGATGAAAGGGAGTTAGGATGAAATGGTGTAGATTCGGATCTAGAGTCCACAGCGAGTAGTAAGTTGAATTGATCTGAGTGGGGAGATAAGTGTGAGAGTGGAGTTTGAGCAGTTATGCAACGTCTTTTGTTTTGTGTCATGTTTTGGAATTCGTATAATTGTCTTTTGCCGTCTGGAGCCATGTTGGAGCGTGATTACTCTTGGATATTGGATCGACCTTATCCAAGTAATTTTGATTATAGAGTTTACGTGATCGTTGGAATTGTTCCATGCGAGATGATTGTTTGCGACGTCTTTAGTTTTTGTTTGCATGTTTGTTTGCATGATGTGTTGTCATAGGAGGGAGTATACTTATGAAAGGGGGCATAGATAATTATGGTGGCCAACATAGTTATACATGCGTCACGACACAAGTGGACTTGCAAGTCTGATAGCATGGATTGCATGGTGTATTAGGTGTTATGTGGTATATGTGCGTTATCATTGAGTTGTGTGGTTTTGGAAGTAAGTATGCGTGTGGAATAGGCTTATAACTATGGTCGCGAACATAATTATAAGGGTATCACATACGTGGACTTGTGACCATTATTGCATTGATTGATGTTTGTTGTTATATGTTGTGGTAGATGGTATGTGATATCAGGTTGGTGATGGCTGTATGGTTAGAGAAGTATTCTCTTAACCGTTTGGGCAGTCGTTATATGTTGAGGTGTGTAGGTGGTAAGATTCCATCCTACCTATCATATGTTGATACCTCGAATATCGGTGGGTACTTATGTTGTGGTATTTAAGTTGATTCGTTTGCTAGACGCTCTGTTTGTATACCTAATTCTTTTGTTGGCATTCCTATTCGTACCATGATGGTACATATGCCATATTCTTTCTATTTGACGTCGTGAAAGGTGTTGGGTAATCGAATTCGTTGGATACTGGTTCGTTTCTTTGGTAATTCCTTGCATTCATTCCGCGAATGAATGTTATGCTATTCTTCAAGTATTGTTGGTTCGTGACGAATTGGTGTGGATATTTAATCCCTCATTTACACATCAATTGAAGTTTGTGACATGTTTTGTGACCTGTTAGTATCGGTGTTTTTCTATGACTTTGGTTTGATTGTTGTACTAGTGAGTCTTTGCGTTCTTCGCTTGATTTGCAATGTATTTGCGTGAGTGTTCACTGGTATGAGTTCGTTTGAGGATTATTTTAATTACGAAATTCTTCAATGTCTTTCGCGTTCGATTTAGAGGTTGTGTTAGAGTCTTTATGGCATTTTCCAAATTCGTTTTGGGGTATTTCAAGGTCATTTATTGGAAACTATTATTTTTATGGTGAAAAGGAAGTGTGAAAAAAAAATAATAAATAAATAATAATAAATATGGTTATGTTGATGTCTTACATAAATGGTTTATATATATATATATATATATATATATATATATATATTTAAAAAAAATGTGTGTAACTTTAAGATATGTTTTGTAAAAAAAAAAAAAAAAAAAAAAAAAAAACGGTGTTCATTTGTTTTTGGGAAGGTCGAGTACGGGAATAAGAACTGTTTATGGTTCTCATTTACCAAACTTGTTATATATTTAGTTCATCGAGTGTTTCTTTTGTTGAGGTACGCCTGTGGATTTACTATGGGTACGTATATTCTATCTTTTCTTGTGTGGGGTTTTCATGAGCATTTTATCCGTGTCTTCTTTTATTGGGAGAAAATTTTCTTATTGTGTTTTCTAGCTTTGATTTTGATGTTCGTTACTTCATTTGTCGGTAATTCGTACCCTTTTTGAATTCATTGATATGCGTTTTAGTTCGACCGGTTTCATGGTTCGCATCGTTTACTTAGGATAGATTGTCGTTTTGATTATCAATTTGTTCGTTGAAGAAGAAGAGGATGTTTGCCAAGTTGTTCAAGGGAGAGGTGTAGCTTTAAGATGTACGTTCTTTAGATTGCGTGGGCATCGCAGAGGTGGAAAATCCTTAAGGGGAACTGTGTGATACGTGACTTAGAGTTGGGGAGTAGAACTTGGAGATGAGATTTGCATGTAGCAGAAAGTGTTATCTACACAGATCATAAGAATCTTTAGCATATATTTGACAAGAGGCTAATATATGTTGAAGAGAAGTTGGATGTGGAATTTCTCAGTGACTACGATTGTCTGATTCGCTACTGTTAAGGAAGAGCGGACATCGTGGTAAGAGCGCTGAGCGGGAGTGAACGAGTGAAACTTGGATGTTTGTGAGCAATGGTTATGATAATTCGGTTCGGAGTTAAGAGGATGATACTGGCAGCCTAAAGAGAGAGGCTCAAGGTTGAGAACATGAAAGAAGAATGATTACTTGGTTTAGACCAGTAAATGGAAAGGAACAAAGATGGAGGAATGTACTTTGCGTTCCAGCTATTGGTTCCATTGAGAGGAAGCGTAAGGACATCAATCATGAAAGGTATTTGATACATCTGAGAATTGATAAGACGTGTTATCACCTTAGCAAAAGATGTATGGAGGAGTAGGCGAGACTTTTCGCTCGGTGAGTTGGTAATGAGCCATGGGGTGTCGCGTTGATCATCAAGAAACACGATGAAATATTTACTTTGCGATAGTGGTAAACGTGTTATACAGTTTTGAGAATGCGTATGAAGATGAGTACGACTTATCATTCTTTAATGAGTGAACTAAGTGAGCGTACAAATCAGGCGTTGGATGGTATAATGAGAGCATGGGTGTGTTTGATTTTGGAGAAAGCTGGGGTATACATTTATCCTTAGCTGAGTTCTCCTATATCAACAATTATCATTCTAGTATTGAGTATGTGTAGTGTGAAAAGTTGTATGGAAGGTAATGTAGATTACCTGTTCTATGGGCAGAAGTTGGGACGAGCCAACTGATTGGTCCTGAACTGGTACGAGAGACTACGAATAAAGTTTTCCGATTAAGGAAAGACTTAAGGCAGCAAGAGATCGCCAAAAGAGTTATGCGGATTATTTTCGTAAGCCTTAGAGTTTGGTGTTGGTGATATTGTAAGGGTAAAAGTATCTCCTTGGAAGGGTGTTGTGCGTTTCGGTAAGAAAGGCAAGCTAGCACCGAGATACGTAGGACCATTCGAGATTTACGGAAAGGATTGGATTTGTGGCATACCGGTTGAAGTTAGCTGAGGAGATAAGTGGTGTACATGATACGTTTCACGTATCTAATGGGAAGAAGTGTTTGGCGGATGCTAGTCTGCACGTGCCAATAGATGAAAGTAGGGGTTGACAAAACTCTTCGTTTTGTCGAGAAACCTGTTGAGATTATAGATCGAGATGTTAAGGGTTTGAAGTTTGGTGAGATAACGTTGGTAAAGGTATGGTGGGATTCTAAGCGTGGTCCTGAGTTTACTTGGGAACGTGAGGATCCGATGAAATTTAAGTACCCAAATTTTGTTTGCTGAAGTGGTTGGTGAAGTAGATCGTTTGTAGTTGGATTTTAGATCGTGGAAGTTTGATGCGGGGTATTCATAAATGTTTGTTTTATGGGTATCTGTTATTTGCGAGTGCGTTTTTCGGTTATCATTTGGTTTTTCATTTGGTTCGAGAGTATCGTACCTACCTGTGAGAAGTCGTTTGGATCTTTGGTGTTATTGATCGATGCAGTGTATCTATTTTCGTGTATTGTTGGAGTATCGATATGTTTTCTATCATGTGAATTCGGGTATTTAGTCGGTTCACATTTTTGCGATTCTTTCTCTGTGAGTTTATGGTGTGGTATTTATCCGCTTAAAAATCCATAAATTTCCTTTTGTTGTCGTGAGTGGTGACTATAGTAGTTGAAATCTCGGGACGCGATTTCCCTAAGTGGGGGATGATGTAACAACCGTTGTTTTAGCAGGTCAGTTTGACTGATAGTCTTGACTCGGTTGACGTTTGTTTGGTGTGTATTAGGTGTTTGAAGTGATATATGAGTGATATAAGTGAGTTTTAGCACTAAATCCCTTTGCGTAAATGGTTTTATTGTGATTTGGAAAGTTTGGAATTTGGAAAAGTTCATTTTGATCACCTTTGTGGTGTAGAAATGACTTGTGTAGTTTTGGTGTTTTTGTGTTTTTGCGTAACGAGGTTTCGTTCAAGTAATTGAGCGTTAGTAAGTTACGTGGGATTTGTTTTTATGAGTTATATTTCAAAAAGAGTGTGAAATTCTATTTTTGGAAACTTTGTTTTGAAAATGATATTTTTTCGGTTTATCGTAAAATTAAGGTTTATCGCGTAAGACGTTAGGTTTTGTTTTGGGAGTTTATAAAATATGAAAATTATGAGGTTTTGAGTGTAATAAATAAATTTAATAAAAAAAATAAAAATATATATATTTTATATATGTAAAATTCGGATTTAAGGGATAAGGGGGAAAAATGAAACCCAATTTGAGTCCAAATATGACTCTTAGGCCCAAGGATTATCTATAATTAATATATATACCAAACCAAACACCCCTAAAACGTTTTTTCTGCATTTATGGGTCGAGACATGGAGAATCAAGAGGGGGAAAATTAGGGTTTCATAATTGTCTAGCAATAATCAAGAATCAAGGTAAAATCTTTAACCCTTATGTGTAATTAATCAATTATTGTTATGATTCATGTAATAATTAGTATGATGGAATCTAGGGTTTGTAAACTTCTGTAAATTATTAAAGTAAAACATGTTAGGATGATTAGATGTTAATATTATGGGTAATGGTTAAGGGAATTGAGTGCTAAACGCGTTAGATTATGTGTTAGGGTTTGGACAGATTTGTAAGGCTGTAAAGATATGAGTGTATATAACAGATGGTGATGATTTAAGTCACGAATTTTAAGTCTAAATTGAAGTATAATGAAAGAGCTTTCCAAAAAGTCCAGCCACGATCAATTTTGAGGTCGGGAAGTCAGTCTTTTGATTTTTCTTTGTTAAGGTGTCAAAGTTGTCAAACCGGGACAGATTTTGGGTAAAAGTTTGAGGGTGACATGTGGTTGTAAAAGTGGTATTTTGATTTGGTCTTCTGGAATAGTTAAGTTTTAGGTTATATTAGACTACCACGATGAGGATTCGCGATAAAAACTTGTGGAAGTAATTATTAAAAATCAAAACTTTTTGGTGTGCGTTCAGATCCGAATTTGAGTAGTTGTCAAGTTTGAATTTTCTATGAGTACTTGTGTGTGTTATTCGTTCATGGCCTTCTGGGATTAGCTTCTATGCTTATGAGAGACCATGGTAAATTTTTGGTGTGAGTTTTTGAGCTTTATTTGTCGTGATTTCATGTGAGTGAATGTACTCGAAAATTCTGCGTTTTCTGAGTTTTAGAGTGCAAGGGATTTAGTGAGTGTTAGGTTATGGTGGTGGTTAGTATGATGTCTAGGGATCCATGGTGGGTCATATGAGTCTTAGACATCCATCATATGAGTATTACATGGGTTGTAGCTTTTAGCTTGACCTTGTGTAATGTGGATTTATTTGTGTTGTTTAGATTTGTGATTTGTGTTGTGGAAGCTGCAAGGTTTGAGGTGAGTTCATAGTCCCATATTTTTACTTTGTTTTAAACTTGGGATGGGAATGATGCTTGTCTTAAATGTTTTGGTTTAATGTGATTATGTGTGTGGTATTAAAGAGCTTGGACTTATAATATTATTGTATGTATGCTATGTGTGATTATTTGCTTGTGTGGATGTTTTGGGATTCAATTAGGATAGCGACCTAATTGATGATATATTTTTGGGATTCAATTGGGAGGGTGCTTACCCTGTTGCTCGTGCATGCGACCTAATTGATGATATATTGATGGGTACTACTTTGGATCGGTGGGCAAGTTCCGCCCAATGGTTGTCTTATGAGTGTTGTTGCCTTTATGTGTGGATATTAACTTGCAAATGCATGTAGCAATATGATAACTATAATTTATTTGTCCAGCTATATTTTGTAATCACAGTAAATTCGGTTGCCTTGTGTGTTGAGCCTCAAACCTATGAATCTCACCAACATTATGTTGACGTTTTAAGTATCATTTTCAGGTGAGCTTTCTGAGGATAAGATAGCAGGATGTGGATAGACGAGACCTTAGTTGCATTTGAAGTGGTTTATCATCTACGTTTGGATTCATGTTTTGTTTTGGTTATTTTATTTTGGGGTATTGTTACAACACTTTGTGTTTGTACAATTGCTCTATTTATGTGCATGTATTTGTTCTCTATGTGGACACCAGGTGTTGTAATGATATCCATGAAGTTACACCCGCGCGTTTCCGCCGTGGCGAGGTGTGACACTAAAACATTTGGCTACTCCAGAAGTAATGGCTTTTGGTAAAGAGACATCAAATCCATTAAATTTTCAAAACGGGTTGTTCTTGGATTTTATATTGCTAGGGACTAGCAATAGTTTAGTGTGGGGATTGATGAGTGTCTAAATACTCATCATATTATACCCATCTGAACTGCAAAATCAGTTAAAAACACACAGAAACACCACATAATACTATAAATATCCTTGGAAAGTGTTTTTATATGTTTCAGATGCAAAATGAGTAAAAACAGATGAAAAATGAACAAAGTTTGCACAATTGGCAGTTTCAGTCCCTGAACTTTCAAGAAATGACAGTTTTAGTCCCTAGAAGTTTATTTTGGAATAAAAAGTCAAAAATGGTCCTTGGGAATTCACAAGTTATCAAGTTTGACCTTTGGATTAAAAGTTTGAGGAAATTATAGTTTTGGTCCATGAAGTTTCAAAAATGGCAAAAACAGTCCTTGGGCATTTTAAATTGGAAAAACTTACATATATAGCCCTTGTACTATTTATCTTGGCTAATCAAGCCCTTTTTGATAACTTTGGGAAAATTTCACTTTTAAACCCCTCAACTTTGTGAATTTGGCAAAAATGGTCCCCGGGTATTTTATTTTGAAAAATATCAAAAGAGGTCTTTGTACTATTCATAATTAGCAAAATACATCCTTTTGATAAACTTGGGAAAATTGGCAGAACTACCCCTCAACTTTCGGCAAATTACATTTTAGGTCCTTGTGATTTCCTTAACTAAACCAAACTAACCCATTTATACTAAAACCAAAAATATAAATCCCAAGCCCACCCTTTTTAGCCAAGCCCAAAAATAAAAAGCCCACTCCCACCCTAGTAACTAATACCAGTTTGACCCCGGTCAAACCCACTCATCCCCCTCACCTTCCCTCTCAACAAGCTGCAAACCAAAACCACCCTCCACCTCCCTGGTATTACCCCCACTTGATCACCACTTGCCCACCTCACTCACCCATCACCTCCACCACCCATTCTACCCTACACCCCTAGCCTTTCACACTCAAAACAGACCCCAAATGGCCTGTAACAGTTTTGGCGCCAAAATTCACCAACGGCCAAGATCAAAAAGTTATCATCCAATGGCTAATGTTTTTTTTTTGGGAAAGATCAATTGGAACCCACCAAGCCCTACAAATCATCTATAAAGAAGAAAGAAGCCAGGGGATAGCAGGTAGTAGTTGTAGTTTTAGTTTAATTAAACAAATTAGTGTAATTTAGTTTATTAGTTGTCCTTTTTAGTTTTGAAGACTTGTAATCAGTTTATTAAATGTAATTTGAACTATTCTTACTATCAATTTCAAGTTTCATTTGAGAATTCATATTTAGCAATTTTTAAGTGAAAGTGAAAAATTCACTCAATTTTGTTAAACTGTGGTTGTTCATTGCTTGTTTAAACTCATTTGAGCTTAATCTTAAGTTTTTTTTAGTTGTCAAAACAATTGAAACAGTTAAGACATTAGATTCAGAAAAATACAAAAAAATTAGAATTAAATAGTTAAAAAAATAAAAAAAATAAAGAAAAGAAGAACCAGAAGTAGGGAGAAGGATGGATTATGGATGCTCTTGGGTTAGTTGTCTCATGGGAGACTATTAAGATAAGTTTTAGCTCCTGTTTCTTGGTTCTCAGTCTATTACCATTTGTAAGTTATAAATCCGATTTTTGCATAATCTTGTTATTATTGTTATTTGTGGTAATTTAGTGTTCAGTTAGTCTCTAGTTAGTGTATTGAATCTGTTTCAAGTTTAAAATCCAGTAATTGTAGTGATAAACTCATAGTTGTAGTGTAAACTGCTCAATATAGGGGTGTTTGGTAAATGAATGTTCTGTGTGTTCTTTGTGTTTTCCAACCTGGTACTTTGCATTCCTAGCTTGCATTAGATGAATGTTAGTAAGATAAGTCATAATATTGGGTGCTTAAACATCAAAAAGTCAAAATCATGTTTTACTCCTTAATTTTGCATACCGTGAGGATTTTCAACTAGCATAATCACCTATATAGTTGCATAAGTAGTATAAGTAGCCTAATCTCATCTCATTATAACTTATTACATCATTCTCAGTCATATAGGATCAATCAAAGTTCACCAAAGTCAAAGTTTTCAAGAAATCATGAAAGTCAAAAAAGTTACCAAACAACAGAAGTAGTTTTTGAATTTTCATTTCTTCAATTTTCAACCAAATCTGATAAAATTCTAGGATAATGTACTCTTATATATTGTGTACTTAGTGGTATTTTTATTTTAATTTTTAGATTTTTTTTGCAAGGCTAAATCACCCTTTTTCGGGCTGCAAAAAGCCGTTTTTAACAGCAGAACCTGTTTTTGATTTTTAATTTCTTCGTTATAAGTTCGTTTTATCTGAAATTTGGTTTGTAGCTTATTTAGTAGATTATCTAGTTACTGTTATTTTTTTTGTTTATTTTTAGATTTTTGTTGGTTGGCTTATGAGGTGCCGTAAATAGGGCCTGTTTTGTTTTTAGTATTTGGATTTGCTTAATTTGCTTATTCTGCTTATTCCATTGTGTTTTTCTGTGTATTTTAGCTTATTTTCAGTGTGTTACAATAGTCTTTAGGTTAATCTAACCTTAGTTGCAGCCATGTGAGACATAAAATAAGTAAGTTTAAAAGTAAAAAGTCAAAATAACATCTTGATCACATAAACAGTTAACTGTTGAGGTTTTTGAGATTCTCAATCATCCATATCAATTCATAAGATGTTATAGTAGCTTATTTAAGTCTTATTTAAGTTTATTACTTCATAACTAATCATTTAGGAGCATTAGAAACTCACCATAGTCAAACTAGGATCTAAATTACAAAAGTCAAATATCATGTTTTCAGAAAAAATCCAAGAATTCCAAGAATTTTCTTGATTTTCATGTTTGGAATTAGGGTTTGAAACTTTCAAGAATTGAAGCCTACCAGCTAATCTTTATAGTTCAATCTTTGGCTTAATTTTGCAATTTTTCTTGTGGGCCCCATCAACCCTCAAACACACCTGCAGGGAGAGGCTGCTCCCCTGCTGCACAGCATACCACCCCCACTGCACCACTTCTGTGGGTCCCACGGACCACCACAGTGGGCCCCACGCACCCCCTTGGTTCTTTGAGCTCACAAGCTGGCTATCTTGCTAGTTCCACTAAGCTTTTGAGCTTAAACACCATTGTGAGCCCCCTAGATCAACTCAAAGTTTGTCCCATTTTCTGTGTGAAATCAAGGAATCCAAGATCTTATTCTAGCTTATTGGCTTATTCATTGGATCACTTTTGTTGTTTCTAACTTATACCAGTCCAAGTAACTTGTTTAAACCAAAATCCACCTCTGTGGACCCCACAGAGTCTCATTTCCATCAAAAGTCAAAGAAAGTCAACCGTCAAGAGCTTTTTGTGTCCATTTGGCTTATTTTTAAGCTTGGAAAAAGTTGTCTTCACAAAAGTTTCTTATTTTTAGTAGTTAAATAGATTTCCAAAAGAAAAATCCAAAATAATATTAAGTGATAGTTTCTATTTAATATAATTTATCTTTTTAATTTTCCTTTTTAGCTTTTTATTAAGTAATTTGCATTTTTATATTTTTCTTAATTTTATTTTATGTTAATGTATTTTTAATAATTTTTCCAGAATTTTATATTGTCATTTAGTACTTATTAGATTTAATATTAGTTTTATTAATTATTAATTAATCTTTAAGTATTAAATAGCATAATTAGTTTTTATCAAGTAGTACCTAGTTTTTATATTTTTCCTAGATTTTATATGTTATAAAATAATTTTAGGAATTTTTCTAGAATTTTTACTGTTTATTTTCTATTTTTTAGAATTTAATTAGTTTAATTAGAAATTAATTAATAATTAAGATAATAATTAGTAAACTAGTTTAAAAATAATTTTTATAAACTTTTTATAATTTTTTAGGATTCCTGTGATGGTTAATTAGTTTTATAAAATATTTCTTAATTTACTAAGTCATTTGTAGTATTATTAGTAATTTAAATTAGTTAATTAGTTAAATTAATATAATTAGTAATTAGTTAACATTAAAATCACAAAAAGACAAAAAGACATATTTTTAGTTTTTATATTATTTTTAAGTTATTTTAGAATTTTTAAAAATAAGTTTTCATTTTCTTAGTTTTAATTTGATATTATATTATATTTAGTATAAGTTAAATATTAATAATAAGTAATTAAATAGTTTTAATTAATAATAAATAATAAAATAATCAAAAAATAATTTTCTTTTTAATTAAATTTTCTTTTAATATTAAGTTTGTAAAAGTTTCATTTTTACCCCCTGTAGTTTCTATTTGTTTAAAACTCACCTTTTTCGCAGCACGCAATCGTGTCTGATTTTAATTTGATTTACGTTTATACACATCTGTTTCCCGTAATTGTTAATACTGTTATTCCTAATCATTCCAATAGTGTAAAACAAGTCTAAATCATTAACTGGTTACTTCCCATTCAAATTCACCTGATCACAAACCCGTTTTTATACCATCACACCTCGTTTGGACATAACGATCCGGGGAAACACTGTATTCCACGGATCATTGACCTTAGACTGTTTGACTTTGTTGACCAATTTCCTTTGTCAATATTATCTGATTGTTTAGGGCCAATCAATGACCAAAAAATCAGTATAGTGTATTGCAATTATGTATTTACTAAGTCACGCTCTATAATTTAGAGTTGTAATGCATCCGTGCGTACAGAATGGATGACGTTAAAATTTTAAGTACTTTTGCTTGTAAAAAAACATTAAGAGAGTAACTAAACATATATAAGCATCGATCAAGGGAAAACAGTGTTGCACTAACCATATCAACTTCATATCGGTATGCTTTACGATTAACAAAGCATCAATATTGTCACTATTGGTAATTGTATCTTTAAGCTTATCCAATCTTCAGCATTTAATAGACATCCCAATATGGCGGTTCCGAATAATTAATAAAGAAAAATTCTGAATGCAAATGGCATAACAAAAACGTAATAGCGCTTGAATATACCTTGACCCACTGATCGTGAACTTTTGGCCATTAAACATGAACGTTCACTACTTGTGTGCGACCTTACATGATTATTTCGTGTGCCTTAAAAATGCCTGCGACAATAAGAAACTGTTCATGGAAGGGTGAATCCCAAAGATGTTGTGCCTGCATGAACAAAAAAGACAATTAATGGCGCGTATTAGTTTTTTATGTATCGTGTGCATTAACAGCTTGAATTATCGGAAGGTGATGCAAATATCAATTTCCTGTTACCTTGTAGTCGTTGTTTCCTGTTGTCGCTTGTTAGTTGTCGTAGGCGCCTATAGCCGGTCGGCATTCTGTCATGGCCGTTAACATTTTGTCCGAAACCATAGTTTCACTTGCCGTCCAAGGCTTCTGATGCGTCTACTCGGCTTCTTTGACACCCTACATTTTCAGTTTAAACAAAACATTAACCACCAAAACCAAATATCAACACGATACAACAACTGGTTAAGTTTTCAAATCAACTTACGTTATACAACTTGCAGTCATATTCTAACCGAGCACCGTCACATAATCTTGTACCTGCGGTATGAATAACTGCAGCACTGCAAAAACCACAAAATGAATAATCAGTACCCATTGTACCAGCTTAAAAGGTTATGCTAAATTAGATAATCAGGGGTGTTTGGATTAGCTTATTTTATGGGCTTAACGACTTATTGAGATTTGGAAAAGCCGATAATCCCCTTTCTTTGGGCTTATAAGGTTAAGGCCATGAGTTATTTATAAAGAACGTTTTAGTTATTTCTAAAACGGATGTCTTACACACTATTGTTTTGGACTCCTTTCTAATCGGCACAAAGGAACCCTAATCTTGATTTACAATAGAAAGCAATACTCTAACCAAATTAGAAAAGCATACCTTCTGAAATTACTTTTATAGTGGTAGCGAAATATTACAGCTAGTCTCTTCCACAAATCGGAGTACCCCCTTATC
Source organism: Artemisia argyi (assembly GCA_030686995.1). Lineage (NCBI taxonomy): Eukaryota > Viridiplantae > Streptophyta > Magnoliopsida > Asterales > Asteraceae > Artemisia > Artemisia argyi. The sequence continues at coordinate 133,553,459 of CM060708.1, read as the reverse complement.
ATCCTCAGCCATCACACCACCACATAACCAACCGACCGTCGCATCACTTTTGGTTGAGATGAAGATTCTTGATCCAGCTATGCTTTTGTTGCAGAGGTGTGTGTGTGTTGCGATGATTCTGGAAGATATGTGGCGATGATACTGGTGTTGGATCTAGGGTATGCATGCAACAGAATTTTCATTAAACAAAACAACCAGCGGTTTTTTAAAAACAAATGGAAGAATAAATCATTCCCGTTTGCTAAATGAGTTTTTTTATAAGTATAACTTGCTCACTGGTAAAGATCACTGCCGAAGTGCTATCAAAATACTAACCAACTGACCATGTATTTCACAATGTCTCTTATAACAGCTCTGCCTAACAAATGATCACAAACACAACATAACAATCACCATTCTCATTCAGAAAAACCTCATCCAAGTACCAATCTCAAATGTCTACTTCTATAAGACTTTAAATGTCTACCAAAACGTTAAAGTTGTTTCAAACAACCAAACTCTAGTCATTAAAAAGGTCCATCTTATAACTAATAAACAAAACTAACTCACGTCTATTCTTTAAGAAAAACCTTATCGTTCGATCTCTCTTAAAGACCAAACTGATTATATAGCCAGCAACAAACATTACTCATCTCCACACAAAATAGAGTTGAACTTAGACTAAACAATAGAGCCAAATTCACACTAATAAAGACATCACAATAAAATTGTACACTTAAAACTAATATATCATCAACTTATTGCCTTGTCCAAATCATCCTCAATTTCATTTTCATCAAACAACACAATTACTAAAATCCTCCAAAATATAACTTAATTACACCACAATACCAACAGAATTACAATTCTTACATTTACATGTACAAAATTTCAACCTAACTACTAATTACATCCACCAATGCATAACATTCACTATACAACAGCTATACATCAATTAAAACTTATACTTAATCCTTACGAATGAAACAAAACTCCTATTTTGGTCCTAAAAATATCGAATAACTCATATTTTATCCACTATTTACATAATCTTCCAATCCTTCAAATCAATTACACGAACAACACATCACAAACAAAATGAATCAAGAGATATGGAAAAAAAAAACACGGATTTGGTCACAAACCTTAATCGGATTGATCAAGGCCTCAATAGTTTGATCCAGCTATGCTTTTGTTGTAGGTGTGGTGGTACCGAAAGATTTCAGTTAGTCTCTTCCACAGATCGGAGTGCCCCCTTATCGTCCTTGGCCATCGCACCTGTAGATTTGTATATGTTGAGATCAATTAAGATCCTTCCAGAAGTGTGCGTGTACCGTGTTATAAAATATAATACTTGCATGGGCCAGAATCCACCAAAACAGGCCAGGTAACATGGGCCGCAACAGTCTAACTTTTTTGGCGGGAAACCCATACGCAGAAACGGCGACGTTTCGCACGGGTTTTAAATATATATAGAATGATTCGGAAGCCTAATTATATGCCTAAAGATGTGGCTAAACATGTGTGACATGATCCTGATAGTTTGTGAAAAAGTGGGTTCCATGGCTGCAGCTATCAAGATGATATCACACAGACTTAGGCACATAATTTTGGTCTCAAAATCATTACTCAATATTTTTAGCCTGAAACCCAATTAGCCCAACAAAATTAACCCATTTAATAATTTAAACGGAGTAATTAACTTCAACAAAAATAAGCAATTACGACAATTGTGGGAACGAACAGTTGGCATGGTCTGATGGTAGAATAAACAACTGGACTGAGTGACTTCTATTCTTCTAAGATCTCATCTAAGGGCCTGTTTGGTTTGGGGGTTGGATTGAGTTTTGCGGGATCCATGAATGAAACAAATGTTTGGTTTAAAAGTTGACTTTTGAAATTGGGATTTAGAGCCACTGTAGCATCACTGTTCCAAATGTTGGGTGGGTAGCTTAGTTTTGGAAGGGAATTTTAACAATGGTGGGCCATGGTTACTAATCTATCTCTATATTACTTTTCTTTTTATATTATAAGATTATTAAAATCAATTTTAAATATTTTTAATAATTATTAAAATATTTTTTTAATTTAAATATATTATTTTTTTCTTACCTTTTTTTTTTCTCTTTTCCATTAAATCAATCATAATCCTAAACCAAATCCAAATCCAAATCATAAACCCACCTATATACCAAACGGGCCCTAAATATTTAATTGTAAGTACTTTACTCAATCATCGTTTTAATGAATTGACTACTTTTAATGGGTTGGTGTACTTTACTCGGTTATTGATATGCAACTTCAATAGCTCAATCATCAATGAGGTGAACGCGAGACTACTTATTTGTATATCTTCTTTGTGCCCAACTAAGTCATTTGAATCATTTAAAGTTGACGATCAAACAGAATTGGCTACATTATCCGGAAGAGTTTCCAACACCTTATGATTCATTTGAATTAGAACTAATGATATATTGTAGATGTAAGTAGAGATAAAGAGTTTGCTACCTTGAAAAATATTAAAGATCTATGCAAGAAGATGGTTGAAACAAAGAAAAATGAAATCCACCCAAATGTATATCTTCTCATCAAATTAGTATTGATTTGCTGGTTGCAACTTCTACTGTGGAGCGTGCATTTTCGGCAATGAAGCTGATTAAGAGTGATTTACGCAAAATGGGGATGACTTTACGCATAATTGTTTAGTGTCATATGTTGAAAAAGATATATTAGAAAGTATTATGCAATCATTGCTCGTTTTCTTTTTTTTTTCTTTGGGGTAAAGGGATTATACCCGATGAAGTAAATCATTGCGCATCTTCAAGCTATGAAATACAGGAAGACGCAATTGAAACTGAAAATATTGTAAACGCATTAACTATTACTCCCTATGTTATAATCTATGTTTATTTTATTTTTTCATTAGCGCATCTTGTTAAATTGGATCCGACCCGAAAATTTGACCAGATGGTTGGTTAACTCATTGCATTTTTCAACTTGACCAAATTAAGGAATCACCTTGGATTTCCGGCTAGGTCCACCACTGCGAAGACGCATCTTGGTTATTACACACGCCCCATGAAGACGCATGCTAAATGGAGAAAAAGGAAATGTCGGTCTCAGCAACGATCAAGTTGTGGGTGGTGTGGAAATTGTTGTTGTTGTTATGTGTGTAAGAGGTCTATTTGTGTTTAAGTTTGGTATGTTTGGTAGTGATGTTGTTTGTGTTATTACACCATGTTGCTAGTGATGTTGGTTGAAGAGAGAAAAGCTGACAAAATAATAAGTTAGCGATGATGTCGATCACTTTTACCGGTTTGCCGCTAGCCTAACATTTAATTTAATAAGATCAGGGGTGTGCAAAATTCGGGTAATACCACCGGAACCGAAAACCGAAACCGAACTGGATCGAAAAAAACTAAACTGAAATTGTGACCAAATCGAATTAAGTATTAGGTTTTCAGTTTGGATATAGGCATGAAAAAAATGAAAACCGAACCATTTTTATATACTTATATAAAGAAAAAACCACTAAAGCTCTTTTATAGTATAAATATAACATTTTTTAAGGTTGATTTTTTATTTTATTTTTATTTTTTATTTTTTTTCTTTTTGCTAAAAATCTATATAATTAAATAAATAAAGAATTAAAATTATGTAATTCGAGTTATTCGGTTCTGTTTAATCCAATTTGAACTCGGTTCAGTTCGCTTTTTTGTTTTACCTATATTTCTTTAATTGAAATAACCGAATCGAATAAACCGAACAACCAGATAACCGAACCGATAAACACCCCTAAGTAAGACACAAATATAACATGGGCCTTCTTTCATAACTTATTATGGTCCAATTCATTAAACATTTGGCCCAAATCAGTAAGCATGTTCCAATTCGGATATGAAGGTTTAGCAAGAAAACAAAATGCAAAGATCAATATACTGTACTTGAATGTGGGTGTTTATGTCTTAATACCGAGTATTGATTTTTGCAACCATAATTTTTAATGAACATACTTTTTTGAGTAACTATGGTTTTCGATTTTTGGCCGACTAATCTATTGAGCTTGAACCCAACATCATACAGATTTAAATCGAGTAAAGCGTTCATTTTACGTGAAATTAACGTGACCACTTTATAGTTGCCTGTGCATAGCAAGAAATGAACCTGATATTTAGATATAGCAATAATAGTTCTTATCATAATTCAGTTATCATATTGCTACGACACTTAAAAATAGAACAAATAAATTATTATCATTCGCCTTATAGATATTTGTTTGATACGTATAAACTCCACAAATTGGAATGAACCATATAAACCAACACATCTTTTAAGGCTTGTAGACGAGATAATTCAATTTCGTCCGACTCTAAGGGTCTGATTGGTTTGTAAACGGGTTTATATTTGAATTTGAATTTGGATCTGATGTAAGAAAGAAAAAATATATTATAAAAAAATAAATATTACTTTATAACTAATATATTATTTTTAAACATAAAATAAATTAGAACGAGAACAAAAGTACAAATATGTGTGGCTAAGATGTAGACACATACTCATATTGGAAGACAAGTGAAAATCTTTGGGTCTTAGATAGGTTTTACACAAAGAAAATTCATGGGGCTTACTACCGTACGGAAAGCCAAAAAAAAAAAAAAAAAAAAAAAAAAAAAAAAAATACTAAACGTTAGTTTGGTGTCCAAATCCCAATCCTCCATCCTAATCCCTCAAACCAAACTGCACCTAAATTCGCATAGGTGCAAGACACATCATGCCTCTATGTCTTTTTGAAAATCCACACGTATCTTATACATATGGTTGAACAACCATTATGATTGGTCGATTTTGTTGTCAATAGTAGTAAACTACTAATAGTCAACCCAATCGATCTTAGTTCAAAGACATTTTGCTTAGATTTACTTCACCTAAATAGCTCAATGAACTTTTATTATAGAACCTAGTGCTCGGCTTGAAGAACATTAACATTCAACTATAGCTTTTTCCTGAAAAGTTAAATAACACATTCCTGGCAAGTCTTTATAAGCTCAAACTTGACTTGTGAAATATTTCAATCTTGTTTTCTATAGTTGAGCTCAAGCTTGAAGTTCAATAAGCCATACCTTATGAGACTAGCTCATAAGTAAACCTATATCTATCTTCTAATCAAGAATACATTATCTACGTCAACTTAGGGTAAGGATCTAGTGAAAAGAAACTTAAAATGAGAAGATAAGAAATAACTATAATCACATATTTAAGATGCATCGACTTAAATTAAATGCATTTTTTTTAAAAACAAACACCTAGGAATGCATCTAAATAAAGTTTATGCATCTCTATATGATTTTAGTTATTTATTTTTTATTTTTAATTTCTTTTCATTTATCAAAAAGTTTGTGTTTCAATGGTACCTCTTGTTGTGTGAGAAGCTTCCCAATCAAATGGTTGCATGTTCAAGTCATACTTAAAACATGTGAGATAGTTTATGATTGTATATTGTGAGACAGATAGTTAATGTTTAAAATAAAAATAAAATATTCATTTAATCCTACATTAGTCAACCGAATCATCCTTAATCAAACATAAAATCCACAAGCAACCCCTTTCAACAAACAAAAACAATCACTTTCAGTCCTTATTAACAACTTCTAAAACCTCACGCCAAACAGTCCTCCTCCTATTATTATCCTTTTCCTTACAACTGAAAAAACACAAGAACAACAAGGTTAAACAATTTCAATGGCTAGCCAATCAGTTATATTACCAATCACCCCTTCATTTTCCAGCCATTCACACAATTCATCCCCCAATTTCATCACTGTTTTCACCTCATCCTTCACCGGACTTAACCTCTCAATTCAGCCGTCAGTTTCACGCCGTCGTTACTCTTCCATCGTTGCTGCTTCTGTTGCTTCTACTCCTGCACCTCCGTGAGTTTTTTTTTATTTGACTTTTTTTTAAAGTCAAAATTGAGTTGTTTGACTTTTGGAAAGTCAAACTAAGTGAATTTGTTTTTTGTAGGTTGCCGGAAAAGGAAGCTACTGAGAAGAAATCAGCTAAGTAAGTTTTTTTTTTGGATTAGCTTATTTTTGTTGGCTTATTGAGATTTTAGAAAAAGAGCTGATAAGCTCAATTTTAGGAGGGTGTTTGGCTGTATATCATAAGCTTATAAGCTTATGGTGAGTGTTTGGATTAGCTTATGTTTAATACGCTGATAAACTCAAGTATTTGGTTTTGGTTAATGACGAAAAGATATATGAACCTTGGATAGTTGGATCAAGTATAATTAAAGGTAAATTGGTAATTTGTAATGAAGCATGTTATATAAGCCCAACCCTTCTTAAAAAAGCCACACTTTTTTGAGGCTTATCAAAACCCCCTTATATAAGCTTAGTGAAACACTTGGTTTGGCCTTATTTGAGTCAAATAAGTTCATAAGCCCGTTATATAAGCTTACCCAAACACCCCCTTAATGGGATACGAGCTTACCGCTTATATAAGAGGGTGTTTAGATAAGCTTATTTACCCCACTTATGAGCTTATTTGCTCTTGGAAAAGCCAATAAGCTCACTCTTTAGAGCTTATTACCTTCAGGTTATTGGCTTAAGCCAATAAGCTCAAGTTAATAAGGTCATTAGCTCCAGAAAGTGAGCTTATCGGATTTTCCAAAAGCAAATAAACCCATAAGCGGGCTAAATAAGCAAATCCAAACACCCCCTAAGTCTATAACCTTTAGTTGATAAGCTCACACACAATGAAAAGTCAGCTTATTGGCTTTTCCAGTTTAAGCCCAACAAAAAAACTAATCCGAATATATTCTTAGTACTAATGTTGGCGTCATTTTGGTTTATCTGACAGTGTTGATGTTTTTGTTTGTGTGAAGATGGTCATTTAGGTTTATAAAGTCGTTTGCAATGGGTGAACTGGAAGCCAGGAAGCTCAAGTTTAATAGTACCGGTACCGAAGCCTTGTTGATGGGTATATTGGTTGAAGGTCAGTTTGATAACTTCCTTTGGTAGCAATTTAACTTTTTATAAATTATGTGTAATCGACTTTAATATCATTTGGTAGATTAGTCCATGAATCTTCTAGTGCGTTTTAAGACAAGTACTAGTTGACAATAGCCGTGAGCAATTGCTTATCATTGTCACAATGAAAGAAATATTATGATTTTAGCTAACCTTTTAGGTTTCTTTTACTTAAAGAGGTGCTATTAAAGGGATAGATATTATGTTCCATAGACGTCTATGTTTAAACTTCATATGTGGTGTGCCAAAAGATGAAACAGTCATGGAAACATAAATTGTCGATTTTAGCAGAAGGATGATCCTGGTGGATTTGGTTGTTCCCCTATATCTTCATTGATATACTTACAAAGATGTGTGTTTTCTATAATCTTAATCCCACACCTTGGAAACGATTAAGGTTATAGATGTACTTAAGATAGACAACTCGTTGCTTGTGTTCTGTTTCAGACCAATTGTTTGTGTAGATTTGGGTTCATATTAGTGCCTACATCATTTAGTGTAGTTTGCTTCTATTCAATACAAATGTTTTTATCTTTGTTAATGGCTCCGTCATTACACTAATTTCCGGTTTTCACCTTGAACGTCCTCCCAAAATCTCCAAAATTGCTAGTTCGTTAGGAGCCTAGGAGTTTTTCAGTGGCATCAGTTTAACTATTTGCTGAATTTTTCTCCTTTTTCTCTTTTTTTTCCAGGAACTAGTATTGCTGCAAAATTATTAAGAGAAAGTGGTGTAACACTTTTCAAAGTGCGAGAAGAAACTGTAAAACTACTTGGAAAATCCGACATGTATATTTTCAGTCCTGAGCATCCCCCGTTGACTGAACCAGCTCAGAGGGCCATTGATTGGGCAATTAATGAGAAACTGAAGTCAGGTATACTTTCGCGTCTCTGTATTGGAGCACGAGTATTCTTGTTTATTTATCTTTCCCTCATTCAATTGACTGAACCAGCTCAGAGGGCCATTGATTGGGCAATTAAGATATGGTTGTGGTGTCTACATATTGCTAAATGCCCCTATACGATATTCTTCTTGTAGCACTTTGTATTACTTTAAAATTTTAAAACACATTGTATTACTTTGTTACAAGAAACTAGGAAGACAAATGGAAAAAAGAAATGAGATTAATGATTATAATACACTTCCAGACCACTATCTATCGCTACTTTGAACTGAATAGACAGAAAAGCATGTGGTTGCTGATATATATAGTATGTAGATTATTTAAATTATTGGGGATTCCAGACTTCCATAGTTATTTTGCTTCAGGCTTTTTGAATGTGAAATCAATCTGGCTTGGTTTCTGAAGGATTATGAGTTTTCTGATCTGAAGCCCAAGTATAGTTCAGGACTGTTCTGAGCATTGGTAAATTTGGTATGACCATTTTACTCCCCCAATGCTTTTAGTATAGTTCCATCAAAACTTCCTTGATTGTGTCTTGAAATTGGTGGAGCTCCTCTAGCACCTATGGATGGCTAATGGACCTCATGGGACTACTTTGAAAGCCATATTCTGTCCTTTAATCAGCACCCACCGGTGACATGTTTAGTACACAAGTCCCATAGCATGATGATGTCTTTATCCTATTGTCCCAGCTCATACCATAATGATAGTGAGCTGTGCTTGTCCTACCACCATGATCTTAATGACATACTTATATGAAGTCGACTCGATTTAATGAAGTCGAGCTTGAGCTACTAGATTTTGATACCGAGTTGAGTTCGAGTTTTAAAATACTCGGCTCGTTAGGTTCGCGAGCCTTGTTGAGCTTATGCTATATTACACTTTTATCGAACTTGAGCTTGAACCTTAAGGCTTGATCGAGCTCGAGCTTGAGTTTTTGATAACAAGTCGAGCTCGAGCTTTAAATTTAAAACTCGGTCGAGCTCGTGCTTAGTAGTACTCGGCTGGACTCAACTCGATCACACCCCTAAGCCGAACCTAAATATTGAAAGGTAGTATTGTGGAACTAGGTTGCACTGTAGGTGGTTAAGTAGCGACTAGTGAGCATAGTGGAGTGGGTTTGTTTGGGAAAGGGGAGGGGAGACAGCCTGTGGTGGTGTTATATGTCATAAAATATTTATGAAGCCCTTTCCTTCCATGAAGGGTGATTCCAACTGCCATAACATGATACATTTAGGATAAACTTGTGGTCAGATTTAGTCAGTTGGGTGCTATAAGTTTTGTTTATTCTATGGAAACATACAAGCTTGAGCAAGTAGTTTCTAATTACCCAAAGTCCCAACTTAACATATTTTCTACTACAAGTTAACTGCTGCTGGGGCAAAAAAGACAAATTTGCGTTTAACCCTTTAGCTTGTCTTCTTGTTCACAAACACTCCTTCCTTACTCTTGGCTGCACACCTAAGCTTGTGTGCTGCTAGAAACACACTCACTTTTGCCGTTTCATTTATGGCTAATTTTTAATTATTAGGTTGTTATTCTGCAGGCCGTACATTTATTCAAGAGAACGATAGTTAATTTATGATATGTTGTCTCCTGTTATTCTCTTGATATGTGCTTTAACAAGGACTTTTTGATATAATCCGGGACTCACTTTTGACAGTTGCGTTTTCCATATTTCTGATATTTTGAAGTGTCCCCTTAACAGGGGAAACTGGAGAAGTGACAACCTCCCATTTGCTTCTGGGAATCTGGGCACAAAAGGAATCAGCTGGTCACAAGATAATGGCCACACTTGGTTTTGATGACGATAAAGCTCAAGAGCTTGCAAAATCTGTAAGTTCGTTACAACAGAATTTTATCTAGTTGAGCTGTATTTGCACGAACTACTTGCTAGAATTATTTATCATCTCTTTATATTCAGATGGACAAGGAAATAATTTTGAGCTACAAGAGGGGACTTTGATGAACAAAATACGTTTTCCTGCTTTCATCCCTAAGGTCAGGGCTGCTTCAAGAGGAGTCATTTACAGATTACGGCTGAATGCAAAGTAAAGATTGTAATTTAAGATGCTGGAATCTGCAAATCTTATACGAAAGGCGACATGCTCTTGAAATGACAATAGTAATGCTTTTCTTGTGCAATTTTATTAGTCCCTGATGTAAAAGCTTAAACAGATGCTTATTCAATTTATTTGAAATAAAAGGTACTGTAGGTTATTTGACTCTATCTATTGCTGACCATAGTTTAGATCTGAGTCTTTTCGTTTTTGATATTTTGCTTTGTAACAAGTTCATTTCAAAATCGAATGACCTCACTCGTGGGCCTTGGCACTAGCCTAGCGTGATGATGTTCAAAAGCATTTGATCGAGTTCTTCAGTCACTAGTCTGGTCCACCGTTGTTTTTTGAGCATGTAATGATGTAGTTTTTTGCTCTTGGTTCACGTTAGTCTTTTCTGATGCAATGCATATGCCCCAATCCAAATAAGTGATATTTACAGGAGTGGGATGTGAATGAGTCACATTCCTCTTTCAACTGGAACAGTTGAACCACTTCTAATTTCCTCTTAATGTGACCCAAGTGGTGGTCAATTTACATTCACCAAGTGCCCACATGCTTTAGGCCAGTGTGCCCACCTTGGGTTTAGGTCAAGGGAACAATATAATGATGGACATTATGAAAATCTCATAAACATGTAAAATAACCTAACCCTTTACTCAACTTTTATTATTTTCAAGAATAAACTGTGGTCTGCATTTTACACACTATTTTAGTCCAGTAGCAAACAGTTGGTTGAATGTAAAGTGAAGGAGCCATGAGGGTGCACGTGCACAGGGTTTGTTACTTTGGTTTAAAAACTTGAGCTGCAGAAGGAATTACATAGCAGGGACCATCTCTTTTGTGTAAGAGAATGTCAAAGCAAAAGCCCAACACATATTTCCTTGAACCGACCACCTAATGATGCATTGTCTCTTCTTTTCCTCATATCTCAAACCCCTTTATCTTAAACTATTTACAGTTACCCAACATTTATCTTGTATAAAGCAAAAAAATTTGAAGTAGCTAAGTAATACTGTCATTACAATGGAATATTATAAATTACTTACTAATATTACCAGACTTTGTTATGAACCATTGTAAAGTTGTCACGTGTCACGCTCATGTGGAAGCTAACCGAATGACCCAACGTCTGGCCATGCTTTACGTAGTTGACATTACGCTTCCTGGCATAGATTGCATTGTAATAATGATCATTGGTTTATAAGTGTTAGCATACTAGTTGCGTCTGCAGTAAAACCCATCAGCGGAAGCTTCATCATCGAATTTATTTTCTAGTCTTGTGAAATTTCTAGTCCACACCTCTTGACCTCTTTCCATTTCATCTTGATTTCTAAAGAGACCATTACAGCTAGACTTGTTAGGGATTCATGGTCCATCATAATTTTCGCTCTAGGCATAATTGTCTAATTGATCACATAGTCTCGGGTACATAATATTATCAATAAATCGTACATGTACGCGTCGTCCAATAAGTGCAAAGGCCCCAAGAGAGGGGGAATATGAGTGAGACAAGTGTTGAGAGGTAATCAAGTACTACCACAAAAGGATATTTGTAAAGGGACTCAAAATTTTTAGATCTTGAGTGGCATTCTCTAGACATATGTGAAGCAACTACAAAATGTGCACAAAGATTATTAATACTGTTCGATGAACAAAACCTATGTATTCGACGTTGTGAAGCAAAATCTCCGTCTACTCCAGAAAAGTCCTTTGCTTGTTTGATTAAATAGGCGTCAAGCCAAAGTCTTTCTGGAAATATAACTTATGTTATCATAGTCTTGTATGGTGCATCCTATCATGAACATATTACACCAAAGTGACGAAATTTGAAAGTTTGTTACATGAACATACAAAATTTTCTTCTTGAGTATTACACACAAGAAAAGATTCTGAAACTAATGTATCTTTTATAGTATTTATTCAGGCTAATTAATTGATTGAATATCATTCATATCCCAAAACTATACAGTAATGTATGAATTGGTAGGGAAACTTCACACTTATATGATATCTTTGACACCTTTGTTTACCTAATGCATGGGACCAAAACAATGCTAACCACATTTTAGTCAAGCTCCATATCATCTTTCATACAATGAAATTAGGTGTTGTCCCACCAACATTTGATGGCACAACATCCATTCTGTACTAATTCTAGCCTTTTCTTATTTGTTTCTTATATAATGGTGAAAGCCACAATGTCAAAATTTTCAAACTTGCATAATGCTTTTAGAAAATTAGAAGTATTATACTATTATTACCTCACATTTTACAATTTTTAGATTTTTTCTTGATAAAGATTAGAAAAACATGTTTGAGATGGCTAGAGTCTAATTACTTTGAGTTTTAGTTTAGAAACTCAAATTTGCTGATCTTTTGATTATTATAAAGAAGTTGAGTTACATTTTTAAGCACTTTAGTTGTATGTTTAACTTATAGTAGTTTAATATGACACCAAAATATAGATCTTATTTTCTGATTCTGAAGCTTCAGAAATTAGTTCAACGAAAATCCAAAAATATTATTTATTATAATAATCTATGTTTTTTGTTTTTTTTTTTTTTTTTTTTAAAGTTTATCTGATCTAATATTATCATCGGGTCGTTCGAGTCAGAAATAAATGGAGTGATTGATATTAGTCCAGGGACGGAACTAACACACAAATGATTAGATCCTTCTAAGGAAAAAATAAACAAGACCGGAGCCACAAAATTATTATACCATGTGCATTTTGCAAAAGTCGAGCCTTTTACAAAAATTAACATTGTGTCGCAAAATTCAACGAGTGTCACATGAACTTCCGAGACACACACTGATTTCTCCCCTCATATAACAATCATGCTCTTTCTAATCAAAACTTGTAACCTTTTATCGTATATAAGTGTGAATGTGAATGTGCTTTTAACCATTATTTCAAGCTTTAGCTTGTGGCATTACTTCGTTGGTTTCCATTTGTTCTTTTCGTTTGTATACTTGTTAGTGTGACTGATATAGACGTGCATTTTGACTTATGACATGGGTATAATATCTAGTAATCGATCAACCATATTGTTTAGTAGACAAATCTTCAACATTATATTCTATCTTTGATAAATGTGATTGTAGATGCATCCAAATCATATCCTCATACTAATGTACACACACATTTACCGATATGTAACGGATTGTTACAAACACGTATACTTGGTTATAGTGACACCCTAGGTGAATCACATATCAGCTGTAGCATGAATAGATACCAGGTTCATAAGTCATAAGTAAATTTTTGCCTTACAATATTATGATGAATGCTACAATAAGTCTTAAATTGTTTAAGCTTTTTCTTACCAAACAATTCGATTTCAAGTTTGTAAATTGATGTTCAAAACTCAAGATTCTATTTGCATTCCAACTTCTAACCCGTCTCAACCTAATTGTCAAAACATAACCTTGTTTGTGAATTTGATTTCAACTTTATGAATGGATGTTCAAAACTATGAGTCTATTCAGAGGCGGAGATATGAGGGGGCAGGGTGGGCATGTGTTCACCAGTGAAAAAAAATTGTAGTATAAACTTTTTAGAATATCTATCTATTTGTGTAATTTGCCCCTCTAATGAATCGATTTGTTATGCATTTTCAAAAAAATATTGAAGTTTGCCCCCTCGACTACAACTTTTTGGCTCTGTCCATGAGTTTATTTATGTATGCATTCCAACTTTTAACTCATCTCAACCTAATTGGCAAAACATAACCTTGTTTGACCAATAATATCAAAGTATAATCTAGAAACTGATAGAAATCTTTTGTGATTATAAACATTATAGTGAATGATGATGGCATCATTTGGAAATTGAGTAATGATGACGTATAGCCTATATCTGGGCCACAAGCCCAAATGATAGACATTATTCACACCTAAGCCCACTACGAATGGGCTACCATGACAATGGTATGGGCCGCAGTGTTAACGCTTTGGGCTCATGAAGCCCAAAGGCCCAATCTAACCCACCGGGTAAACGATAAGGATTATCTATTCAAGGAATAGATATCCTTACCTCGGATAAGCATCACGCGTGCGAAGAGTAAGGAGCAAGAAACACGGTTTCTTAGCCCCTATATATAGAATCATACGATTCTCATTCAAGGTACGACATACAAACCCTAACTCTTTAAGAGAACCCTAAATCGATTACTTACTCTCACGCCGGAGTCTAATCGGGGGAGACAATCCCTCGATAAGCCTAACGGTGTTGTTTTATTTTCTTAGTACGCAGGTAACGAAGTGCTAAGAAGTGGATTGATACGAGAGCAAGAGCCCAACAACAAGATACGCCCAACTTTTGTATCAACAAGTGGCGCCATCCGTGGGACCCTACTAGGAACTAGAATGACGAAGCATAAGAATTCAAGCCAGCGGACTCCGCAGCCAGAAAAGCGTGACCATCAGAGGAAGAATCAACAAGATCCGACCTCCAGACAAGCTGCTGGAACAACCAGCGCACCTGGTCACCACGAGGCAGGAACAACCCCACCTCGTCTAGCAGTAGAACTGCCTATAAGGACTACCACAGTCACACCAGTGTCCCCAAGCATTGAGGAACTCCAACGCACCCTCTTCACCACACCTCATCAGGCTACACCCGCAGTGAACAACACTGCACCGCCAGGCGCGCCTGAACGAAACAAGGCGCCAAATACTGAGGCAGAAATTCTTGCAACAACTGAGGAAGCACCTAATCTAACTTTGGGAAACTTTGTATCCCAAAATTATGAAACCCTAACCGCCCTCATGCAAGAAGAAGGCGCCAAATACTGAACGAAGCAAGGCGCCAAATACTGAACGAAGCAAGTGCGGGTTTACAAGCCCGACTCAATTTTGGTCCTCAACGCGAACCATCACCATCACGTCACCCACGTGGAAGACGCGCAGAACGTACCACTATCCATGATAGATTGGGTACGATATCTGATTCACAATACTCAGGAGACAGCGAGAGGCGCACCAATGTCCACTCCAGACTTGGCAGTCGGGGAATACAAGATCGATTAGGGCCTCAACATTCGCCAAGCCAAGGATCTTCCAAGCCTGGGAGTAGGAGGATTCAAGACAGGTTGGGGAGGAGAAGATCCCCAAGCAGAGATCCCTCAAGCTCTTCTTCTGAAAGAAGCCGGCGCAAGCGCCGAAAAAGAGACTACTCTTCTTCCAGCGATTCCTCGGACAACGAGGATAAAGCAACAGGACACTGGAAGTCAAGAGGAAGACGTCGCGAGGAAGAGGATGAAGATATGTCTCTCCCATGGCGACGCCAGAAAATCGATGCGTTTACACGGCGCATCAGCGATTACTCAGACCACAAACGCAGGCGCATGCCCGCTAACGTGAAAACGTATGATGGAACAGGTGATCCTGACGATCACCTAAAAATTTTCGAATCAGCTGCAACTATCGAAAATTGGCCACAACCTGTGTGGTGCCACATGTTTAATTCCACTTTAGTAGGAAACGCGCACACATGGTTTAGCAAACTCCCACGTAGGAGCATCGGTGGATTTGAGGAACTACGGAAAGCATTCCGCCTCAACTTCACCCAGCGAAAGAAGTGCGCTAAAAACCCTGTGGAACTAGCAAGAGTGAAACAGCGTCATGGGGAATCAACCAGCGCTTTTATGGAACGTTTTAAAGATGAGTGCATACAAGTCAAAACATGTCCTGAAATCCTAAAAATTTCAGGGTTCATGAATGGGATCAATAACCCAGAACTCATCCGCAAGCTGAATGACAAAGTTCCACAGACCTTTGACGAATTAACAAAGCGCACCAGATCCTTTATACAAGGAGAAGCAGCTGCTGCAGATAGCAAGAAAGGTTATTCAAACTATAGGCAACAAGAACAGCCGCGGAGACAATCCAACGATCAGAATAACAACTGCAGCAGGAATTACCGCAGTGGAAGAGACAACGACAAATATACTCCTCTCACTAAGACTCCGAGAGAAATATTTGTAACAGAAGGTGCGAACTTCCCAAGACCACCACCAATGCGCACTGCAGAAGAAAAGCGCCTAGGTAGTGGATATTGCGAATACCACGGCCAAAAAGGCCATACCACTAACGAGTGCGTCCAACTAAAACAACTAATTGAAAAGTTAGTCAGAGAAGGTAGGATGGACCACCTCGTAAAGAACATCAAGGAGGGAAAAGATAAACAGAGAAACGGGGGCAAGAAAGAACCCCCAAAGGAAAAAGTTGATACTATATACATGATACAATCATGGCAACGCAGGATAAAGCAAAAAGTCAGCCAAAAATTCTCTCCAGAAAAAGAGATATCCTTCCCTACTATAGCTGCGGACAACGCAGTCGTGGAGCCTCTAACCATTGAAATACATACAGGGGGACATGACATCCACCGCATGTACATTGATGGAGGAGCATCTGCAGACATCCTGTACGATCACTGTTTCAAAAGACTGCGACCTGAAATCCAAAGTCAGTTGATACCAGCCACAATGTCATTAACAGGATTCACATGAGAAAAGATTTGGCCCATGGGGCAGTTACGCTTGTTGGTGGTCGTAGGAGATGAACAACACTCAACCGCAACATAGATAAACTTTATGGTAATAAAGTCTCCTTCACCATACAATGGTATCATTGGGAGACCGGGGATATCATCCATGCGTGCTGTACCATCCACAGCGCACGGAATGCTTAAATTTCCAGTGGAAGGAGGAGTTGTCACCCTCTATAACACAACAATACCACCAAGAGAATGCATCGCAGTAACAACTGAAGCAGAGACTATTCCAGAACAGCGCACGGAAAAAACGCCAAATTTAAAAGTCGCCATTCATCCAGATTATCCGGAACAACAAGTTTCGATTGGAGGATCTTTATCTGACAAAGGTAAAGCAGCTGTATGCGCACTCTTGCAAAAGAACCTAGACATCTTTGCATGGGAACCAAAGCATATGACGGGAGTACCGCGCTCTATCACAGAACATAAGCTACAAATCCGACACGGATACCCTCCAATACGACAAAAGAAGCGCGGCCAGGCCCCAGATCGTGCAAAGGCTATTCTGGAAGAAGTACATAAGCTCGTAGACGCAGGCATCATGCGCGAAGTATACTATCACGACTGGCTTTCTAACCCAGTTATGGTAAAGAAGAGCGATGGTAGTTGGAGGATGTGCGTGGACTTCACGGACCTCAACAAAGCATGTCCACAGGACTGCTATCCACTGCCAGAGATAGACTGGAAGGTCGAGTCCCTGTGCGGATACCCCTTCAAATGCTTCTTAGATGCATATAAAGGGTATCATCAGATCCAGATGGCAGTGGAAGATGAAGAAAAAACAGTTTTCCACACCAGTCAAGGAGTATACTGCTACACAAAAATGCCTTTTGGCCTAAAGAACGCAGGTGCGACATACCAACGACTGGTGGATACAGCCTTCGAAAAACAAGTAGGCCGCAACTTAGAAGTCTATGTTGACGACCTTGTCATAAAAAGCCATACAGAGGACGAATTGGTGCGCGACATCGAGGAAACATTCCGAACGTTGGGGCGGATCAACATGAAGTTAAATCCAAAAAAGTGCACCTTTGGCGCGACTGAAGGGATGTTCCTTGGATACCTTATAGAACCCGATGGAATCAAGCCTTGCCCAGAAAAGATAAAGGCCGTTATTGATCTCCCCTCACCGCGCACACTCAAAGAAGTCCAATCACTGAATGGAAAATTAGCAGGGCTAAACCGTTTTCTATCCAAGTCAGCAGCCAAATCTCTGCCCCTCTTTAAAACACTCACGAAGTGTACAAAAAAGGGAGACTTTCGCTGGACCACCGAAGCGGAAGAAGCTTTCCAACAACTCAAAAACCATCTGGCATCTCTTCCCAAACTTGTAGCACCGCGACCAGGGGAAGAACTAATCATGTACTTGTCGGCAACCCATGGAGCAGTCAGCGCCGTTCTATTGACAGACAGGAACTCCGTCCAGACACCCATATATTTCGTAAGTAAAGCCCTAAAGAAAACAGAGACTAACTACAGCGCTATGGAGAAGCTGGTCTTGGCTCTAGTGTTCGCAGCCAAAAGGTTGCGCAGATACTTTCAAGCGCATCCAATAGTTGTAATCACTGATCAGCCAATCAAACAAGTTATCTCTAAACCTGACGCATCAGGACGCTTACAAAAATGGAGTGTACTGTTAAGTGAGTATAACATCTCATACAGACCGCGCACTGCAATCAAAGGACAAATCCTAGCCGATTTTATCGTGGAAAAGCCAGACAGCGACAGCCCGACATCTGCAGCTAAAACAGATTTACAGGAACCCTGGATTCTGTTCACAGATGGATCTTCATGTGTAGAAGGATCAGGCGCAGGCCTTATTCTTACAAATCCAGAAGGTATGGAATTCACCTATGCGCTACACTTTGAATTCACAGCCACAAACAATGAGGCAGAATACGAAGCCCTACTAGCAGGACTACGTATTGCAATTCAAATGGGTGTTCGCAACCTAGAAGCAAACGTAGATTCGCGACTAGTTGCTAACCACGTGCTAGGTGAATATGAGGCCAAGGATGAACACATGACCCAATACCTGGAAAAGACAAAATCTTTGATCAAAAACTTTGATAGGTTCACAATAAAACAGGTGCCTAGAGGAGATAACAAAAAGGCGGACGCGCTCAGCAAGATCGCATCCACAAGCTTCGCACATCTCTCAAAACAGGTATTGGTGGAAACCCTAAAAAATAAGTCAATCTTGGAGAGGGAGATATCAACGGTGATAGTGGAACAAGATCCTACATGGATGACACCTATCATCGAATTTATTAGCAAGGGGGTCCTACCCCAAGATCATAAAGACGCTCGAAGAATACGCCGCGCAGTGCAACGATTTGAACTACGCGACAATGTACTCTATCGACGGTCCTTTTTACAGCCATGGCTCAGATGTGTTGGACCTCTTCAAGCAGAATACGTTCTCCGCGAGATACACGCTGGATCATGTAGTATGCACTCGGGGCCACGATCCGTGGTGGCAAGCGCTCTAAGGTCAGGATACTATTGGCCAACAATGCATCGTGATGCACGCGATCTGATAATAAAATGCAGCAATTGCCAAGTACATAGACCAATTCCGCGCCGACCACAACAAGAGCTAACACCAATTACCTCACCATGGCCATTTTACAAATGGGGTATTGACATTGCAGGACCTTTCCCTGTCGCAGCTGGAGGAGTAAAATTCCTCATCGTAGCCATAGACTACTTCACAAAGTGGATCGAAGCAAAAGCGGTGGTGAACATTACGGGAAACCAAGTCAAACGCTTTGTTTGGGACAACATTGTCTGTCGCTTCGGCCTACCGGGCGAGATCATATCAGACAACGGAAAACAATTCTGTGATAACCCATTCAAAGATTGGTGCGCACAATTGAACATCACACAACACTTTGCTTCAGTCAAACACCCACAAACCAATGGCCTAGTTGAGCGCGCGAATCGCAGTCTAGGCAAAGGAATAAAAGCACGCCTTGACAGACACAAAGGAAAGTGGGTAGATGAGCTCTCGCACGTCTTGTGGGCGCATCGCACGACAATCAAAACCAGTACTGGCGACACGCCATTTTCCCTAGTCTATGGAACAGAAGCCGTCATACCAGCCGAGATAGGAATGCCAACTATACGCACAGCAGAGGTCAACGTCACGACAAATGACGAAGAACGGCGCATAGACTTAGACATACTGGAAGAAAGGCGCGAACGCGCAGCTATACGCGAAGCAAAGGCTAAGGCAAAAATGAAGAAGTATTATGATGCAAAAGTCAAACACACTTCATTCAGACCAGGAGACTTTGTTTACCGCGCCAACGACGCGAGCCACGCAGAAGACACGGGCAAGCTCGGACCTAAATGGGAAGGACCTTACGAGGTCACATACGCGCTCGGCAATGGCGCATACAGACTGCGCGATATGGAAGGTCACGACCTAGCGCGCACTTGGAACATCTGCAATCTCAAAAAATGTTACTTTTAGGCTACGACCCTTACACAAACACACTTGCATCCTACGAGGTGCCCAATAAGTGTTTGTCTTTCTTTTCTTTTCTAGGAATTGTATTTTCTATTTTTTCAAATAACTTGCAAGTATTAATAAAATGTTATGGTTTCTAGCTAACTCCATAGCGCATTTTTACTTTATTGCATATATGTCAATATTGTTTATCTTATATTTCTGCCTACATGGCGTGCATGCACCACTTAAAGACCCACGACGACATAAAGGATAAGTTAACCTACTAATTTACTTGTTGAATAAGAGGGTTGTAAACCCATCAACATTGGATCACGCATCCTTGCTAAGCGCCTTACTCTCGAGACGTCGAAGTAAGTTTCGCGTGCGCACCCCACGATGGATGCGCATATACCAAGTACACTGTACGAGCTTAGCAAAATAACGAGCCAAGACACTTGGTCAAATAATAAAACTTCGCAAACAATGCAAGCATAATTCTTCAAAGTCACGCACTTAAAAGACTTAGTTAAAATTCAAACTTAGCAAACAATGCAAGTATATTTAAGTCACGAACTTAAAACCAAAATGTATCTTATTCCACAAATTTTAAAAATTACAAAGGAAAGATACATAAATATACAAAAAGCCTATATACTATGGCGATGCTCAGGACTCTCCTCTGGAGCAGCGGAACTCCCCGCTTCCTTAAGCTTACTCAATGTTATAGCATCCTGCATAGATACGGTCGGAACGCTTACAGCCACGCCATCTGATCTAGGAAGGTGTGCAGCGCCAATGCCACACATCACGGCCTTGCCCTTGATACCCTTCTTCACAGCAACCCTCTGCTCATGTCGCTCTAGCACCTCTTTCAAAGGAACTTCCTTCTCAAGAGCAAAAGGCTTAAGGATATCGCGAGGCCGCGCGAACACAGGGACTTGAAGTTGCGAGACATCAGGTTTTAGATAGTAATCTAATTCCTCTTCTGCGTTCTCCACAAGATGACGCTGCAAAGTCAGACCCACCATCAGCACAGCTATAGGGTCATCTTGATCGCGCTCCAACTTCCCTATGTGCGGCAACTCAAGAACCTTCAGCCCCGCCATTGCTTGCAGCAGCTCATCATAAGCTGTAGGGCTATAACTAGGGACTTCCGCCAAGTCTTTCTCCAGCAGCTTGGCCTCACGAAGGTCCTCCATGGCCTGCGACCGACCACGCGCAATCGCGCAGTGCACAACCTTTCCAAAAGCTTCCACTACCTCAGCGGACTCTAGTGTGCTCAGGGCTGCCAGGCGCAGCCCGTGGCTAATCAACCATCTGCATTCACAAAGAAAAATTGTGTAAGTTAAACGACAAGGCGATGAAGTAATTCTAAAGACAAAGAAGCAAGAATACCTGCGCTCGGCTATAGTAGACACCAGATGGGGGTACAACTCCTCGTCATACTCTATGCTGAGGGCGCGCAGCTTCTCCTCCTGCATCGCGATCGCCTTCTCGATACGCTCCTTGAACTCCTGGAGGCTAGCATGATGCTCCGCCCTCTTCTCTTCAAGATAAGACACCGACCAGGTAGTCTTAGCCTTTATTTGCTCAAGCTTCGCCCTCGCGTACTTAAGGTCAGCCAATATGCTCACCTTATCTTGAGCAATCTTCTCAGCATATGCCCTCGAGGCCTCTAACTCCACTTGCGCATTCGCCAGTTGCGCGCGGAGTGTCACCAACTCCTCCTCCTTTTTGGCGAGAGCACGACTCTCCCCAGCATACTTCCCTTTCAGCTGAGCCACCAGCTCAGCTTGGCGTGCAGTGGTCGCAGCCAACTCATCCATTAGTTGCTGCGCCTCACCACCATCAGCAGCCTTGGTCTTCCCCTCCCTGTTTTCATTCTGCGGAGAGGAAACCTCATCATCCTTCGCGGCGTCACCCCTACGCAACAGAAGCAGTCAACAAATATTACAACAAGTAATATGATAAAAAAAAAGAGAAGAAGAGAGAAATGCACACTTACAAAAACGGAGAAACACCCTCAACCTTCAACCGTGCGCCGGAGGTAGAGGTCTCTTCCGCGTTCGACTCTACGTCTCTGATGACGTGTCGACGCCTCTTCCTGGAGCCACTGGCTCCAGCCTCTCCCTTGCGCTTCGAGTTCTGCGCAACCTCCTCCCTCAGCACCTCTTCAGGTTTCAGGATCTTGATGCTGTCAGACGACCCTGATCGCGCCTCCTCATGCGCCACCTCCACAGTGGGCGCCACCTCCGCGTCGGGCGCTACACTCTGAACGGGCGTCACCAAGAGCGGTGGCGTGTCCTCGGGGACCGTCGCAGGCAGAACGGTCAAATGCCCCGCGGTCGCCTCCAGCAAAGGCTGCTCTCCTTCCTTCAGAGGACGCACCCCTATGGTCACCTGCTTTGGCTTGTCCAGCTTGACCACCGCGAACAGATCCATCTCTGCGCACATCAAATGAAGCAAGAAAAAACAAAAGGGATTAGTTATTAAAGGCGCGAATACAAGAATAAAGGACTTACAAAGAAGGAAGTATAAGGGATGAACACCCACCCCGGCCATCCTCACTCAAGAAAGTGGGAACCTCATCTGCAGCGCCAAAATAAGCGCGGCTCAACCCCACATGTACCAAAAACTCCTCCGGATAGGGGTTAATGGCCAGTCGATTGGCATCTAAAGTTTGCGCGTCAGCAAGCCTGTAGGAACCGGGTGCGGGGCGCCCATCCCTTGGTAAGGATTCCTGAGTATAAAACTCAAAGGGAGAGGGAAAGACTGCGTCATCCACCTAAAAGAAGTACTCCCTCAAATTCTTAAGGGCGTCAACTTTCTCCGTATAACACTGAAGCGCCCCCTGGCGCTTCGCAAAGGAAACCCAACCATTTGACCACGTCGTGTGGTAAAAGGAGCGGAACAAGGCCACAGTCGGTTCTATCGCAAGTAAACGGCAGTTTACTTCAAAATTCGACACCTTCGCCGCACCTATACAGTGCAGCTGAGAGATGTGAAGGCGATAGTGATTGAGCAAATCGCTCAGAAACACATATATGGGTACGCGGAAATTCGCGTACTCAAAAAATTTCGTGTATAGCCCTATCTTCCCTTCGGGGAAGTCAGCTATACACGCGTCGACATCTGGAGCCTCTGGACGTACATCCAGAGGCACAAAATAGTCGGAAGAAAACTGCGTTACGTCCTCAATGGACATCGCGGAGCGAAAATCCTCCAATTGAGCAACCATTTTCATTTGAAAACTAAGTGGGACGCACACAAATTACCTACGAAAGTAAAACGGTTTCTTTGCAAAAAACGCTCTCAAAGAAGAAGGTGAATAGTGGTTAAGTGTGTGTTTTACTGTGTGCTTGTGAAAAAGAAGGGGCGGTGACTCTTATATAGAGTGGTAAAAACCCTAATTGCTATCCACGTGGAACCCACTTGCAGTAAACGAATGGCTAGAAGTTGAAAAGGTACATGCATTTTTTCCCGAATTCCAAGGGCTACGTGGACACCACCCCCGATTTTCGAGGCATCCATTTTGAAATTATTCGGTGCATTGCACCTACGAAAGGGCGGCAATATTTGTTCAATCTCCCGCCACGCTTACCGCTGATGGTATTAAGTCTAGTACCCACGGCTACGCGCCGCGCACACTAGACTGGGGGGACATGATGACGTATAGCCTATATCTGGGCCACAAGCCCAAATGATAGACATTACTCACACCTAAGCCCACTACGAATGGGCTACCATGACAATGGTATGGGCCGCAGTGTTAACGCTTTGGGCTCATGAAGCCCAAAGGCCCAATCTAACCCACCGGGTAAACGATAAGGATTATCTATTCAAGGAATAGATATCCTTACCTCGGATAAGCACCACGCGTGCGAAGAGTAAGGAGCAAGAAACACGGTTTCTTAGCCCCTATATATAGAATCATACGATTCTCATTCAAGGTACGACATACAAACCCTAACTCTTTAAGAGAACCCTAAATCGATTACTTACTCTCACGCCGGAGTCTAATCGGGGGAGACAATCCCTCGATAAGCCTAACGGTGTTGTTTTATTTTCTTAGTACGCAGGCAACGAAGTGCTAAGAAGTGGATTGATACGAGAGCAAGAGCCCAACAACAAGATACGCCCAACTTTTGTATCAACAAGTAAATATAAACATTACATGACACAAGTAGTTGAACTTCATTTGGGTACACACACTGATCATCTCGTCCATTAATGGAATTGGTCCAAATAGACCACCTCACTTATGTTTGTATCTCATTGCCATTTTTTCTTGGTGTTCTCTTCTCGACCACACTTTCTCCCTCCCAACATTTGCTTTTAACATTATTGAATGCGCGTTTTCAACGTTTTTAGTGTAAAGTTTATTAATCAAGAATCGACATTTACTTTGGAATGTTGGTTACTCTAGCTACTATATAACACGATAAATATGAAAGATGAATGGACTTCTATGAACCTTGTATTTTATAAGGTGTTACAACAAAGCTAAAAGCAAAAAGTTAAGAGAAGAAATTGATAGAATTATAGTTGTGAAATCAAGAAAAGGAGGCAAATTTGAGTCTCCAAGAGTTCTTGAAACTCCTCTTAATTTGTGGATTGATTCAATTTGAGATCCTGAAAAATCCCATTGCCTACGCATCATTTCACCTTTTTCAACTACTTGTTGCTTGTGTCCATATGCAATCTTTCATACAAGATTTTTTTTTTTTTTTTTTTTTTTTTTTTTTTTTTTTTTTTTTTTAATAAATTAATTTACTAAACAATATAAATGTGATCAATATTTATTTATAATGAAATATATAGTAAATTTTAACTCATACATAGTGATACATCTAACTCATTCTCTTAGGGAACAATTGATGACACATTAAAAAAAAAAAAAAAAAAAAAAAAAAAAACAAAACAAAACTAGAGAAAAGAGGATTCTCTCAAGTTGATGGTAACATTATAGATCATGTTAATCAATCAAAATTAAAATAAATATATGAAGGTTTTCTTTTAATAAAATTCAGAGGCACACTTGTTTATTTAGTCTCACAATAAAACTCAACATAATCTATCATGTTGAAATCAACTTGAGAGAATCTTTATCCGAGCTGGAGACAAATAAACATATTACATATATATAGACACCTAAAGTTAATAAACCTTCAATTTAAATCTACTAATTATGTTGTCCTAAATGTACATGTTTTGATACATTGTACATACAATAAAAAGGTGTAAAGCTTAATTTGAGAATCATTAAATTATACTCAACGAGATCAACCATTTGGTAATCCAATAAAACGTATGACTTTGTCGTTGATTGTGATTCATGAATCTTGATTCTATATAGTAAGATGTTCTCTTTGTCTTATTAGCCGTTTTTGTTTATTTTTGTCTTTTCCTAATGGACACTTTTACCTCGTTTATGCTAAAAAAGTTGGGTGTTAATGTGAAAGTAATTAACTCCAATTAAGAAATCAAGACATTACTTCATTCTTGATGTTGGGGCAAAAAGATATGGTACGGCATGAAGCATTTAGGATTCATGGAATGAAGTAGCCTTCTGGTTTGATGTAGTCACACTCACGTTATGTCGAACTGGCAACTACGTTGTCTTTGCGATTTTTTCTTTTTCCAATGTGAAGTTGTGAATATTAGATGATAAATAAGGCCCAAGCCCGGTATGTGGGGTTGGGTCCATTAGGGTTTCAATATGTATTGCCTATATATATCGTATCAACCAAATAAGCACTTGATATTAAATCAAACAACTAGTCAACAATGGCTGCCCAATTTATTTAGGTGAAGAAAAGAAAAAAGAAAATTTTAGGGTTTTCGGGAATTAGGTGAAAATTTTTTGGCGTTATTAGGATGATAATTGAGAGGGTTAGGGTTTGACGGGTACCTAGGTCTGAGGATCAAACCCGCTCCGATATCATGTTGGACTACATAATTCCCCGTAGGTTATCATTATTATTCATGCAATATTTAAAGAGAGTACATAACAAAACCCTAAACCATGATGGATCCTAAGCCCACAACCGGGCTTGGGCCATATTTATCATCTAATAGTGAACAACATTATTTTCTTTTTTCTCTTAATATATCGGTTTTATGAAAACTTTAAGAGAACGCATTTTAGATAGTCAAATAATGTTCCTTGTATATCAAGGCACTAAGGGAACTTATAATAGCAACTCTTAATTATAAAAGGATCGAGACTTATTACCTTCTAATTAAAGATAACACCTAACTTTTCTATATAAGACTTTTATAGAAAGCAAAAAGTTTAATTTTTTGTTGATTAGGGAAAAACAAGCATGTTTGGCAATATTATCTTTTTTGAAATGAACCTAATAGTAGAAGTAATGGTATGAGTTTGTCACTCGTGACTCGTGAGGCGCATACCTCATGCGCCACCCCATTATTTGAGGCTGGCTCACGTGTGACCAAGAGCAAAAAGAGGGACGGAAGGTGACATTGCTATCTCTCGTCATTTGTGCAAAATGGGTATCATTTATTATTAAATATTTGATTTGTGAGTGTGTGTGATTTATTTTGTGGGGTTAGTTTGTATAAAGTGAGTATTTTAATGAAAGATGAGAGGATTGGTGTCCATTACGGGTGAAAGGTGAGGGGAGGTGAAAGAAGAGAGAAAGATAAGGTGACGCTAATATGAAAAGTGAGCCGGTGTGACGATTACTTCTAGTCTAAGAATAAATTTGTACGGAGCATTACTGAGTACATACAAATGTTTACATATTTCAAACATTGCAACACATGATCATATGATTCATCTATATGAATATTATGATAATAATTTGCTCTTCTCAGACAATTATTTACCTTTTACCTTTTAGCATAACTTACTTTTCATCAATACAATTTAACTGAACTAATCCATGAAATTGTAGTTACCTAATCATAATATATATAGGTTAATTTGGTCATATGGCCGTTTTTTTAAAACGACAACGTTTTCACACATCTAATATCAGATACGTCACAATATGTTTTAAACAAGACTTGAACTCATTTTTTGTTTGTGTTATTGATGCGACTAGTCACTTATTAGAATCACCGTTTACCATAATCAACGATAATCATAACGAATTGATGAAAACAACTTTAGACATCTGGCCTTGTTATAAATCTTGCATCGCACTGCAGGGCCAATTAGGCATGTCAATCAGGGCTCTTATTTTAATAAAATAGACAACCGTTTTTCATTTTTATAAAATCTTAAAATGCAAACATGTAGTTTCACGATACATATGTGGTCACTTGTATAACACTAGTAATAAGAAGACAAGTGTATAAAAGTATAAATGTATGAAGGTTGCCTTTCATTTTACCAACATGTTGCCTATGGTTTGGGGGGCAATTTTGGACAATTAAGTGGTAAAAGATTAATGTGAAGATTTAAGATTATATTATTGGATTGTGTCATGAACTTAATTAACAGCCCCTCAACTTTAAATTTTGACAGACAGACCTCAATTATTTTGTCTGTGTTAAGTAACATCATCTTTTAATCCCATTGATAAATATGATGATCCCACGCACACTCAACAACAATATAAGTTACACGTTACTACCTTGTACTTGTTTTCTCATTAGTCTTTAATCCTTTACACATGCATTTAAAAATAATTAAATTTTTAGATGCCCAAAAAATCCGCTTTATGAAAACTTTAGGTGCTTTGCATATTTGACATATTCGTATATTTTGTTTTTAACTTTTTTCTTGTGGGTTTGTTTAACGGGTGCTCATAAAACATTTGTTTTTAGACGTATAAAAAATGAAATATTTAGTTCACTAAATCATAAATCACATATAATTAATGCAATTTATATGTTTAATTATTTTTGTATTTTTATATTTTTTTGAACGGCAAAATTTTATAAAAAGCTAATAAGGAGCTAGAAAAACAATTACAGTGTATGTAACATTGGGTTTTGCAACCACAACGTTCAATTTTTTTAGAAGACTTTGCTTCTACTAGAACACCAATCAAAAACAGTAGAAACTATGCCATCAAACATGTAACTCCTGTTTAATTAATGTGTATTAAATGTATTTTTTAACTTAAAAGAAAAGTTCGAGTCTATTTAATAACTAGTCATTCAGACCCGTGCGTTACACACGGGCTCTATCTAATTGGTCATAGTGTAATGTGTGGTATTTATTTTTGTCATTAGGTTTGTAAGTTGTGATGGTATCATAACTTTTGTAAGTATCGCATGAGTTTATGAATGAGTTTAATTGGTTGTTTGCTGACTTTTATATTTAGACCGAGTCATTCATACCCGTGCGATGCACACGGACTTAATCTAAATGTTCGTTAGTGTATTGTTCAACACTAATTTTCGTCATTACATGGGCTACATATAAGTGTTCATAGCGTAATCTTTGGCTTATTTTCGTCATTATATATCTAAGTTGTGATGTTATCACACATTTTTTAAGAATGACACACATTTAAATAGTTTATTGACATTAAAATATAATATGTGAAGAAAATTTTTTCAAGATGCTACATTTAAAAGAGTCTCTTCACATGTAATTTTTTAATATATATAAGTTACATGCTAAATGTCAAAGGGAGGTTAAACGCATACGGTTCTTTCAAAATAAATGTAACCCTTATATAAAATCATAACAAAGTGATATTCTCTATATTTTGAGATCTAACTTGTGACATTGAATTATTCTTTTGGTTTATCATATCAAATACGGTAACTCCAAATTACTATGCATAGTTACTCGAACTTTATTTAATCCACAAAAACCATTTAAGTTTCAATATTTTTATATTGTTGTGAAAATCGGTCCAATATTGTTAGTATATTTAATTTGTAGCATATTGCATATATAAATATATTTGAAGACATCAATCTCAACATATAATTTTTCTACTCTTAATAACTAATATAACAATTTCATTTTGCCAAATTTGTTTGTCATTCTACAAATGAAACTAAAATCATATTAAGATAATCAATTAATCTCCATAGTGATATTAACACACCGCAAGACAAAAAACTACATTAAGAGCAAAAACATTAAAATGCACCAACAAAGTGTAGTAATTATTGATTAAAAATTGAATGCTCGTCACATTATTTTCTAGAAACTTACTTGTTAACGAATCAATAGTATTAGCCCGTTTATCGATATTACACGAAGTAAAATATTGTATGTTTAATTTGTAACGTACAATTAATATAAATGCTAAGTATTCATTCCACCGATGGCCGTGGCGT
Source organism: Artemisia argyi (assembly GCA_030686995.1). Lineage (NCBI taxonomy): Eukaryota > Viridiplantae > Streptophyta > Magnoliopsida > Asterales > Asteraceae > Artemisia > Artemisia argyi. The sequence goes on along the minus strand of CM060708.1, from coordinate 133,524,198 downwards.
TGTTCTTGTTTTTGTTGTTGTTGTCTTTGTCATTGTTGTTCGTTGGCCTTTTGCATGTTTTGTAACGTACAATTAATATAAATGCTAAGTATTCATTCCACCGATGGCCGTGGCGTTGTTCTTGTTTTTGTTGTTGTTGTCTTTGTCATTGTTGTTCGTTGGCCTTTTGCATGTTTTGTTATTGATACAATTTTTGTGACTTATCGATCTCTTTCTTTAATGATTCTTGACGTGCTACAAAAAACAATTAGATATAGTTGATCGTTAGTAACTTAAATACAATTAATCAATATATTGCATTTTCAATCAAAGTAAAAATGTCCGTGCATGTTTCACTTAATTGATAAGACAACGATGTGTAGGATCTCTTAAACCATTAGAGAAGATGATGTTACTACCAAACCTTCTAAGCGCCATCTTTATGTCCTACATTGTTACACACACAAAACACACGTGAAATTTACATGAAACAATATAAATCAATATGTTAAATAAGTAAGACGATATGATGCTTACTTTACCACCATAATAAGTTGTGGCCCAATGTGCACGCTGTGTGGAGGAAGTTGTGGTTTGTTGTGTGTGATTTTTGACACATTATATAGTTGATAAAATATTTGTAACTCATAGACGGGAAAGTAAAAAGACTAACCACTAATTGGCGTGCTTAATTTATGCATTCATGGCACCAAACACTTCATCTCATATGTACTTATGCTTATGCATGACTATTAAATCAATGTACTAACACATGAAGCATCCACATTTCACTTTCAATTCATGAGCCATTTATTATGACCACTTACATTTATAAGGCTACTTAAGCTTTTAGTATATAAGATATCTAACCAATGACTTATGAGCACCCGTTAAACAAACCCTTTCTTTGTTAATTATCTCATAAATAGAACAACTCAATCAAATATCACTCTTCTTATGGCAACAAGTAACCACTACCAAAGTAGTCTAGCAGTAAGTCCCTATGTATATAGTTGAAGTGGTCACGTAAAGGTCCAAAATAGTTACGGAGATACCTCGATTAATCAACAAAGATTATATGAAAAACTCGAACGAATGTTAGTTTAAAGTACAGTAATTGTGTATGAGTGACAGGGCTTGTCGAATGAGATGAGACATTTACCGTTTGATAACTAAAAGAATAATATCAAGTAAAGTTTTTATCAAAAGGTGGAAGTGTGTGCATAAATGAATTATTTTGTGTAGGTTTTTTAGGGCATGGATGATGATGATGAATCATGATTCTATTTTTGGAATGTGATTGGTCAAAAGTCAAAACTTCCATGCCAATTGGCTGGTCAAAATGCAAAACTCTCCGCATATTGTTGCAGATCTAGATTTTGAGGTTCGATGAATAAATTTACACAAAATTTGAAGACTTTAGAGTGTTTCAAAGAATCCACATTTTGATATAGTTGTAAGTAACGTAAATTGATCTTGAGCCTTTTCAGTTATAAAACATTAATTGTATTCATAGCATTTGTTTCATGTTTGAGACTTGCAAGCTTCAACTTTCGAAATGCAACTCAAAACACCGTGCGTTAGGGCTGAGCACTGAAGGTTCAAAACCGAACCGGACCGACGAAACCGACTGAACCGACAAAAACCGAACCAGACCAACGGCCCGTCGGTTCGGTTTCGGTTTCAGGTTTTACATGATTTCGGTTTCGGGTTGGTTCGGTTCGGTCCGGTTCGGCCCAAAACCGACAAAAACATGCCAAAATACACATGGACCGACAAACCCGAACCGAACCGACGGCCCATCGGTTCAGTTTCGGTTTCGGTTTTTCATGAATTTCGGTTCTCGGTTTTTTCGGTTCGGGTCGGTTCGGTTCGGTTCCGACCCGATGCTCAGCCCGTGCGTGCCTTTAAGGACCATTATCTAATCGAGCATAATAACAAACTTAATTGTGGATTAAATAAAAGATAGGGTTTGTTGCAAAAAAAAAGTATCGAACTATACATGTCATTTATTAATTAAGGTAACATACTATCAAAATATCAAAAAAGAGATATTCACCTTTTATATTTTGTGCAATAAGAGTAACTTTTATGAAATTATCTAATAATATATTGACAAGTGTCAAAATCTGAACGTCTAAAATGTAGAAGTTATTGGTATTGCACAAAAATTGAAAGCTGAATACTCAATTGGCATACACATTCTTTTGTTACATAAGACATTTTGTATGAAAAAAAAAAAAAAAATACTTTCTATTATTAAAACCCAATTTGGCATACACATTCTTTTGTTACATAAGACATTTTGTCACATAAGACAAGAATTGCATTGAAAAGATAGAAAATCCCATAAATCCAATTAAAATCACCGTTCATAAATTAGTTAAATATTTCTTATCAATTTTGTTTCTTTGCTCAATACTCTTATTGTAAATTTTGTTAAGCATAATTTAGATCCTAGTCAAAAAAATGACAACCAAGAGACACGAGGGAATCAATACAAAAAATAAAAAAAACAAAAAAAAATAAAAAATAATTTAAGATAAAAAAATACAAATGATTCTTTTGACTTGAAAAAGAAATAAATTGACACTCTCTCATTGCATGTGCCTTTCATCTCTCATTATAATGCATCTCCTCACACTTCACATGAACTCATTCATACAATTATAAACTCTCTCAAATTTATTTCATTCACACACATCAAACACTATTACATTTATTTCATCAACCAAAACCCCATAATATATCCTAGTCTGTCCTTAAAATCTTTTTACCTTGTCTCTAGCTTTTGTTAGTGTTAAATTTTAAACCTTGATATGGGTCTTGAAACATGGTTGATCAAAGTTAAGAAATCAATATCACATAGCTTTGATCACCATCATCATGGTCACGTACCACACGGAAAACCGGTTATCAAGAAATCGAGAGTTGGGGTCTTGGCGTTCGAGATAGTAGGGATCATGCCAAAGTTGAACCACATGTGGCAGAATCTTTTTGACAAAAATATGGCTCGTTTGCGCAGCGAGGCATTATATTTAGAAGGTGTCCGAAAAATAGTATCAACTGATGATGTTTTCCTTCTTGGGCTAGCTTGTGCTGAGATGGTTGAGAATTTGAGAGTTCTCGCGAAAACAGTTACTAGGCTGAGTAAAAGATGTGAAGACTCGAGTTTGAGGTCGTTCGAGACGTTGTTTGATGGGTTCGCTAATACGGGACGTGATCCACATGGTTGGGTTTTGAGCTGGAAGGAAATGGAGGCTAAGAATAAGAAGATGGAAAGATTAGTTACAGCTACAGCTACGTTACATCGAGAGATCGATGAGTTAACTGTTATTGAAAACAGTTTGAAGAAAGCTTTGCATTGTAGCAGTAATAAAAAAGATCAAAGCTTGAAGCAACAAAAGATTGATGATTTGCAACATAAGCTCCAATGGCAAAAACAAGAAATAAAGTACTTAAAGGATAAGTCTTTATGGAACCGAAGTTTCGATACAATAACTTCATTACTTGCAAAATCAATCTTTACTATTCTATCAAGAATCAAACTAGTTTTCAATATCAACAATGGTTTTAATTACCCTCCTTCACTTCCTAGAAGCCTTTCGGCCTCAGCTACTGTCTACCCTTCTGATCAAACCTCGAATTCGTTCAACTTTGTATCCGGGCCATTGGTCAAAAGCTCAAAACATCAAGAAAACAACCATCTTTCACACGGGTTTTTCGAAACAACTTCTAAGATTCTAAAACCATCATCAAGTACTTTAGGGTCTGCTTGTCTTGCTTTACATTATGCTAATTTGATCACAGTGACTGAAAAAATGATAAGGTCACCTCAGTTAGTTGGTCTTGATGCTAGGGATGATATTTACTCAATGTTGCCTAATAGCATTCGGTCTTCTTTAAGGCGTCGGTTAAAAGGTATCGGGTTTTCAGCAAGTGATCCTGCCCTAGCAGGCGAATGGAAGGAAGCTTTAGGGAAAATATTAGGATGGTTGTCACCATTAGCACATAATATGATGAAATGGCAAAGTGAAAGAAGCTTTGAGCATCAAAATCTGTTGCCGAAAACCGGTGTTCTTTTATTGCAAACACTTTTTTTTGCAGATCAAGAGAAAACTGAAGCTGCTATAACCGAGCTTTTAGTTGGATTAAACTACATTTGGAGGTTTGAAAGAGAGATGAATGCTAAAGCATTGTTGAACTGTACTAATTTCAAGAATATGCAGCAGCATACAAGTTAAGCAAAATGTTATTAGTCCAAATTTTGTAATTTTTTTTTTGTAAGTTTTGATTATTTTTGGGTGGGTGGGGTTAGTAGTATTGATTGGTATGTAAATTGATTGAGCTTTGAGCCTAATTCAGATCTTGCAAGATTTGTTTGTATGCTCCCTAACATGATATTTGTATATTACTATATTCAATGGTTGTAAAAGTTTCTGTTGAATTAAATCTCATAAAATAATGGATGATGTTTGGATATGTTTCAGCAATCACATGAGATTTGATTCTCTTGTTATACAGATCTACTACATATTTTACATAACCAATGCTGGTAGTTTTAGTATATAACCTTGCTGTAAAAAGTTATGTGCTTATGCAGTGTTAATCAAGGTTGCAGCTGATTATCTGAATTTCGCTCTAATACAATTTATCGTATTGTAGTGCAAGGGTTTAAGGTTGCTTTAAAGAGTACTATTTGTATGATCAACCAATCAAACTTAACAAAACGCAAAAATAACCGACGTTAAGGATTCAAACGTTACTAAAAACACATTTTTAGGTCGCCAGTGAACGAGTCTTGAAAGGGTCATAGGAATAAGTCGAGAATATCTCATCTGCATGTTTTAGCAAAATGAATAATAAAGGTTAAAGAGTCAATAGGTGAACTAAGATTTATGATTTTTCTTGATCTAAAAGAGTAGTAATATGTTTATCATATACTTTTTGACATAATCAAGTATTTATTTTTGAACAAGAAATTATGTTATAACTAAATGCTTTCTTCATTTTTAGCTAGTACAATAAGGTTTTCTTAATGGAATTTTCAAGATTTACTTATCAATTCTTTTTAGTAGAAAAAACAAAAATTTTAAAGGTAGAGATTTCCGGTATGAATGGCATCTCAAATGTTATTTAGTAGATTTCCGGTATGAATGGTATCTCAAATGTTATTTAGTAGGTTGTGTGGAATTTTAGATGTGAACAAACCTTGTAACTACAAACTAAATTATTTTCAAGATTTATAGATTTCCCAAATCTCAAAACGTTATGGGCTTGTTTGGTAGCCCATTTCTATCTAGTGGGCCCCCATGAGTATTCATTCTCTTGCAGAACTAATCTTGTTGATACGTATCAAAATTATCTTGATATTCCTGTTGACTAATACGATTTAAACACTAATTAGTTCGTTCGTATAATCTTTATCGACTTTAAATAAAAACTTGAGCTTCGTGGATCTTTCTTGTGGTCATTAAGATTTAATTAAAAGATAGCGTATAAAACATGTTTTATTTGCATTATGTTATTTTCTCTAAGAATATATCATCCAAGAAAAGCTTGAAGTTTATTCCATAATTTCGTCCTTTTTTGGATACGTTGAAGATTTTTTCATTCTTTAAACATACCAATTCAAATAAAGTGTTTAGAATATCTAAACAAAATTTAAAGGGATCGATACGATATTATGCTTTCTCCATTACAGAGACCATAAGCTTTCTACGTAAAAAATCCTACTTATTCAAAAGTCGCTTCGCCTTTGTTAACTCGATTTTGTGTTCTCCTTCGATTTTTCGAATAATCGATACATGAACCTGAGATGAACAAAGTTTGCTAACATGTAAAACAATAAGCAGTTTGTACCACTGTATTTATAAAAGAAATCTTTTATTGTATTAAATGAATATTGTCACACAAAAAAGTATAACAATAAAGCAAAGACACATGCACTATATCAACACTAACGTACGTAACAGTTAACACTATCTAAAAGTATCATCAAAACACATTTAGGATCTAACTTCACTAAAAGAAGAAGTTATAACCTAAACTCCAATTTATCAGCTACACAAACAGGGTTGTGTTTCTCCAAAACGACACGACCAGCAGCCTTGAAGTCGAATTTACATGCATGTTTCTCGGGCATCCGATGCAAACCACAGAAGCTCTCACCACACCTACATGAAAAAGCAACCAACCCGACACGTTTGTCACAAACATGGCATCGGTTCCTTTTCTTAACAACTTCGTTACTTTGATGATTGTTTTCCACTGGTTTTTTGATTATCTACGTTATTATTTACACCAAGAATTTTAGGCACCTCGGATGGTGCTTTCTTCTTTAGCAAGTCGGCTTTATAGCAACTAGAGCAAAAGTCTCCTGTTTGTTTGTTCACGTAAAACCCGCAACCGGTTTTGCAAAGTGGAGGTGTTGTTGATTGTTCGAGATCTTCCTTCATCGATGGCATCTTTGTTCGTAGTTGTGTCGAAGGTTTTTGCATGAGAAATAAAGTTGTGAATGAATGAATATTGTACGTTTGGTTTGGTGTTTGGAGTATATATAGGTTTCGGGAATAGGGGGTCGAATTTATAGAAGTGGATAAGGTGCATGAGTCGTATTATAGTTCGACCTTAATATGGCATTTTAGAAGATTCTAGAGGCCTCGCTACTTTTTTTTAACTATGATCGGTTGTTCTAATTCTAATCAAAATTGGATGATTCAATTGTTAATTAAAAATTTCAATGTTGAGATAGGAAGGATTTTTCTTTCAAGTTTTGCTCTTTATTAACTTTTGTTCAATAATAACCACTTAAGGGTGTCCTAGTGGCAAAAGGGCTTGTTTACATGGACGGAATTTAGAAGGGACCGAGGGGGGCTGCGGCCCTTTTAAAATTTTTGATCCTATGTACATTTTATACCTTTTTATATATGGTTATAGTCATTTTTAATACAAAAATTTCATCGTAGTATATATCGGCCCCCAAAAATAAAAACTTTTCAAGTTGGCCCCCCTACCAAGAGTGTTCAGGTCCGTCACTGCTTGTTCAATTCCTGCTAGGTGCAAATAACCTGCTAGGTGCAAAAGGGCTTGTGAGTTGTGACTATCATTCTAAAATGTGTGAAGTGTCAAGTTCAATTCCTGCTAGGTGCAAACAACCTTAAGTGACCACGCCAACCTCCTGAAAAGGGATGGCTTTACCTGATTTGAGTCTGTGTGGCGGTGGGTGCAAATCCCGTGAATTAGTCGGCCATAAGGTCGGAAATCATGGTTAACAAAAAAAAAAAAAAAAAAAAAAAAAAAAAAAAAAAACTAGATCTACTCCTCTAAATCAATGTAAGTTCAAAAGAACATAACGTCTTTTCTATCAGGTGATCGAAGTGAAAGAGAAGTGCAAAACGAGCAACCTAATGGGCAACTTTGTTGTTTTCTCGCCTAGTCCACAAAGAAGATAACTTCAAATTCTTCAACCACGAGCGAATACCAGTTACAAAAGTATGTGAATTGACACGCTAAAGGCATTGCGAAAACTTCAGTGTGAAGAGGAAGGATTTGAAACGTTACTTAAAATGTATTTTGTATGTTTTTACATCAAATTATTCTCAATAATACTAACAAACTCAATCACATGCAGATAAAAGATGGTATAAGGTTGTATCTGCAAGCACGTGAAAGCATGTAGGTGCGTATATGAAGTTGTTATGTAAGTTTTATTTATAATATTTGGTAAGGATCCAGTGAAAAGAAAACTTATAATGAGAAGGATGAGAAATAAGTATAACTATATATTTGATATGTGTCGCCTTAAATTAGATGCATCTCTATTCATTTAGATGCATCCCAATTAGTTTCGAAAGTAATTTTGAAGTGAAAACGATGCAAAGTAATTATTGCAACAAATTTGACCTGCATAGAACGAAAAATACATAGGATTTTACTAACTTGCTAAAAATGCATATAATATATGTATATGCATCTAATTTTTAGCTAGAACATATATTATGGTGCATCTAAAAGATTAAGAATGCATTTAATTCAAGTCGATGCATCTCTAATATGCGGTTATAGTTATTTCTCATCCTTCTTATTTTAAGATTTCTTCTCATTTGATCCTAAGTCTTATAATATTATGTAAAATCATTTATACTTATATAGTTATAATACTCGCGCACGTGGAACTTTTACATAAATTATACATTACGTATTAAATATTGATTAATATTTGTATAGATTTTTTTTGGACGAACGATTTGACTCTGTTTAACTGGTGTTGAAGTTCATATTTTGTTTAATTCTAACTATTTATATCATGTTTTAAATATTATACGTGTTTAACGGCACGAAATGACTCTTAAAAATGTTATATTGTTATAACTTTATTTGAAGTAAAAAAATCTAACTATACGTTTCATTGTTATATGTAATCATATATGTTTTCATCAGACAATAACCCGCAGGATGGTGCTTTTATTTTCATTTTTGTATTAATCCCGTTAATAGTAATCAATCTAAATACGAAAAATTTGTGGTACATGGATTTCAATTTTAGATTTTATCATTGGTATCTTCATATAAAAACAAAAATCGTGTCAAATAATACTCCTAAGTGATTAACGTATTTTGAAACTTTTTATTATTTTATACTAGTTATAATACCCGTGCACGCACAGGGTTTTTAAAATTTCTTTTTAATTATATATTATTATCGATTAAAAAATGAATCACTTAACATGTTTTAAATGATTTTACTTGGTAGCAAAATCACATGATGATACGTGACTTGCATATGATATTAGTGATATATGCTTTTAGTTTTGCTAACCCGTGCTATCAATTTACGATATATTTTATAATTGTGGTATTTCTCTAACTTATATTATCATTAAAATATGTAGCATATTTAGATAGCTTTGAAATTGATTCATTTCGTTGATTATGAATAACCATCATACCATGTTTACCAATGTACCTTTTTGTTTGAAAAACTGTATTTTCACAAGTTTGTGCTATTTACCTCTCATGTTTGATCATAAAATTATCAAATTAACATAGATGCTTACACTATAGCTTCTTTATTACATAAAAAGAAAGAAAAAAATGTAATTGTAGAATACGTTTATGTATAAGGTATAAGAATAATTTTTCTTTAAAACCGAACTATATAAGGAAATTATTATTACTTGTGTAAGTAAATTATAAATGCATGAAAGAAAATGACAAAGAATACATTCGCAAGTCTTCTAGGATTGTTTGAATCGTTACCGACCTTTCTCTTTATTGCAACTTTCTTCACAATTAGCCTAAATCACCAAGGTAAAAGACACTCATATTTTAGACCGTTGATTGATACCCATAGTGTCATTAATGACAACAAATACCTGCTAAGTTTCATTAACTCATTCAAAGGCACCAACTAAGAATTCCTATCATAAAATTCCCCATATAGACACTAAAACACATCTTTGGTACATTAAAATACATTCATGTATTATCTAAATCAGCAACTAAACTTAATTATATATTCATACCTTGTGCAGGCGTAAAAAATCATTGTCGTGAAATCATTCCACGACAATCCTGTGTTGATACTCAATCCTCCACTAAAAAGTGCACACAACAAATTGCATTACATTTTAGTGTGTGCGATAAGATCATAAAACTGCAAACACCACTAACATATTGCATTATAGTGAGGATAACAACAAAGTTATTTCTAACATCAAATAAGAAAATTTCAGATTAGATCTAAAGGGGTGTTTGGTTATGCTTATTAAAGGTGGTTATTGACTTATTCAATTACTATAACACAATAAGTTTATGATAAAACATTAAGCTTTTTTGAAAAGCTTAATAAAAAAAACCCCTGAATTCACAACTAATTCTATCATAACTTATTGTGTTTATAGTAAAAGCACAAATATTAAGTGTAGAAGTTTTCAATAAAACATTAAAAGGGTTACTAAACGTTGGTGTGTATAAAAAAAGTTAAACCATAAAAAAGTTACTAAAAACTATCAGCTAGATAAGGCATAAGTCAAAGTTCTGTTGAGGTCTCTTTCGGATTCTATTCAGAAAAAAAAGATGTTAACACATAAATCATAACTATAGAAGAATGGTTGTATCTCACATCCGTAAATACCAACTCAATAAAATTATTGCAGTTTAGTAACATAATAACCTGATTAAAAACTATATACACTTGCTTAATAATTCAAATTTACATACTTTTAATTCCTTTACAACAGCCAACTATTACATTTTTTTTTTGTGGATGAAACATCACGTCAATGAATAAAGTTAGGTTATCACCTACGTAGTTTTTCTTTTCTTTTTTTTTGATTTAGGATGTGATTATTATCAAATAAGGATTGTGATGCGTGCATTTTTTTTTTTTTTTTTTTTTTTTTTTTTTTTTTTTTTTTAATTTAATTTAAGGAGAGCACCTTTTAAATTAAACAATGACTATCTATTTTTTTTTTTTTTTTTTTTTTTTTTTTTTTTAATTAGCTTTGTATAACATTTTTAACTGACAGACATGTTGAGGTTGAGGTTGCTGTTGTTGTTTAACTTTAACTACTGATATCATGTTTTACAAAATGTGTGAGTTTAGTAGCATAAAATGAGCGTTGATAAAGTTAAAATATGGTCCATAAAGTTTTTAAAATATTTGTATGGATATCCATATATTCAAATAACAATTTCATGAGTCATTGTTATAAGTTGAATCGCGTATATTTATTTTCATATCACACTAACTCGTGCTTACCATTTGATATTTATATTCCCGTTACTAATAATTTAGCCGCATTTAATATTCAAACCCATGTACGCATAAATTAATCTTTTAAATAGAATAAGATGTGTCCTTATTTAAAAAAATATTATAGAAAAGTCTAAAACTAACATTAGTTTAAAAATATTTAACGTGTATTAAAACTAATTCGCATATTTACCAAATTTTATAATTTTAATGATGAAAGTCTAAAAACTAATACTAACACTTACGTAATTTTAAACAAAGTTAATATTATAAAGTATAGGGGGTATAAAGTGTAAGAGGTTATTTGTTTTTTTTTCTAAAGTTATTAAAAAACATGAAAACTTGTAATTTTACACTTAGCTCTATATAATTTATTTAAAATTCAACCACCAAAGTTTTATTAATTACTTCCTCTCTTTTTAAATTTTTATTTTCATAAATTTGACACTTATATTTTTATGCATTTTTTTTTCTTAACCAAAATTTTCCACCAAATTTATTAAGTTTGACCAAAATAAATTTAATTTTGACTTTCTATTGACCAATCATATTGCTCGATTTCGCCTACGTAGCAAAATTGAGATCTCCTATTGGTCTAATATTTTTTTTTAAATAAGAAGGGATTTACAAAAACACTCCGAAATAATGTAATTCTTTTATTATATAAAAGATATATAACTAAATTAATTACCTTTTTATTAAATAATTACCTTTCATTTTTCTTTTATCTTACTTCAAAAGAGTAACACAATGTGACAATATTAAATTTTGTTACATAATTTGTTACAAGCAAGGTTTAACCGCGAACCGGAGTCATGACGGTTTTCCAACAGAGACCGAACAACTTCACTATGAACCGGACAATTTATTCTTAAAAAAAAAAAAAAAAAAAAAAAAAAAAAAAACAAACCATCAGAAACATGTGAACCGGCCTAGGCCGGGTTAGAGGTCCAATACCTGAAATTTAACCAAGCTTCTCTTCCTAACTTTCTTATACAAGCGATGTGGGAAGCAAGAATTTTGTCCCACTTTAACGAGTAATGGTTTCATAGTTTCTAAGCTACTGGTTAGATTTCAAAACACCTATAATGTGCTTCTCTGTCAAAGGTCAAATTCCAAACTTACTAGTGAAATTTCAACAAAACTAAACCTCCTAATCTCCCATTGATACGTATTTGGAAAAATAAAGATTAAAACTCAATGATAAGTCGTGGCAGCACATCGATCATGTGATTATGAATCTGCCTACTTCCGCTCTACTGTTTCAAAACTCTGGTCAAAATCAACAAGTAGTTTTTGTATTCTCCTAGAACGTATTTTAATAGTACTTCGTACAAATTACGAATGACAGGCATTTGGAAAGACATTATCTTACAGCTTGTTCCCAGGCCCGCCACTGATCTTACAAGTTGGTATTGACAAATTATGGAATTAATAGTCCAACTCAATTTCATGCTTCTCACATGGCATGATGGTATACATAGAATGTTCCGTTATAGATTTTTAGTTCAAAGTTTTCTAGATATAAATAATGTTCGAGTCTTTGTGCAAAACAAACCCAATTAATCCACCTTTCAGTGTCATTTAAAAATGTGTATTTTGTTAAATAGTAACAAATATATGAAGGTTGTGTCTTGTCTATTTGGGTTATTCATAATGTTTGTGCCAAATTAAAATTGAAAAAGTAGTAAGAATAGAACCTACATTTGAAGAGGTTCAATGGTGGTTTGAATCAAATAGAAAGCTATAAAGGCGTTTTTTAGTTAAAAATTATCACATAGAATAATGATTTTTGATTGATGCTAAACCACTAACTTATATTGACCACAGAATGGTCAACAAAGTCAAATAGCCTAGGTCAATGCTCCGGATAATATAATGTATCACCAGGTCGTTAAATCCCGTTGAGGTGTGAATTGTAACTTAGCGTGCTTTGTGATCGGGTGTTTATTCACAGAAAAGGGTTATTATGAGAATTATTTGGAAATTATTGAACAAAATAGCTTAGGAAAGCTATGTGATTGATTACGTGAATTGAGGTTATGACGATTTGAGCTAAAACTTAAAAACGTACGTTTTGATTAAAAACGTACACAGATGAACAAAATAAAAAGTACAACTGATGGACGGGAAAGGTTATAAGTGTAAAATTATTATTTTTACAATCCTAACAATTAAAGAAAATTTTAAGAAAAATAAAAACTATTTTTACACTATTTAATTATTAATTATTAATTAATTACTAATTATCTATTTATTACTAATTAAACTAATTAGAATTATTAAAAATACTAAAAAGACTTAGAAAATTAAGAAATTTTTTATAAATCTAATTAACCATCATGGGAATCCTAAAAAATTATAAAAAGTTTATTTTATGTATTTTTAAACTAATTTAGTAATTATTAATCTAATTACTAATTAATTTCTAATTAAACTAATTATATTATAAAAAATAGAAAATGAGTAATATAAATTCTAGAAAAATTTGTAAAAATGTTTTAACTTAAATAAAAGCTAGAAAAATTATAAAAACTAGGTTATACTTTATAAATTATAGTTATGCTATTTAATTATTAAATAATAATTAAAACTTAATTAAACTAGAATTAATTATAAAAACCACTAAAAGACAAAATAAAAATCTGGAAAATTTTCTAAAATTACTTTAACCTAAAAGAGAATTTCTAAAAATATAAAAATGATATATTGCTTATAAATAAGCTAAAAAGAAAATTAAAATAATAAATCCTATTAAATAGAAGCTATCACTATAATTAAAGTTGGTTTTTGGTGTTTTTTCTTTTTTCAAACTAATTAAACACTAAATGCAAGTACTTTTTCTGAAAACACTTTTTTTATAACCCAAAAATAAGCACTTTGAGTGCTTATTCACCCAACAGTTGACTTTTGTTGACTGTGAGGGTAATTAAGCTCAAATGGATGAAAGTGGGGTCCACAAGGGTGAATTTAGGTTTCTCTGAGATACTTGAACTAAATTAAGCAAGTTTGTACCAAATAAATGGTCTCAATAAGCCACAAATCACCAATAAGCAGTTTGCTTATTGAGTTTCTGAGACAGATTGGGGACAAGGTTTGGATGCAAAACTAAGTGAGGTCCACTGGTCTATAGGTCAAATAACTGGTCAACCCTTAATCCCTAGTAGGAGGGGGGTTGAATGATGCCAAGTTGGAGGTGTGGGACCCACTGGGTCAGTCACAAAACACCACCAAAGTTGGGTGGGTGAACTGAGTGGTCTGTGCACAGGGTAAATCCTTGCCCTGCAGGTCAGTTCAAAGGGTGATTTGGTACCCAAGAAAAAATCACAAAAATATTATCACAATGGAAATCACTAGTTCAGATGGTAGGGTTTACACACAACAAAATTCAGATCCCAAATCTCAACACAAAAATCAGATTAAATCTTGCCATTTTGATGAAAATCTGAGTTTGCAAATTTGACTTCTTAAGAGAAACTTGCAGTTTGACTTTTATGAACTTGAATTGCTGGTTTAATGATCAAACATGTTTAGTTATGGTATATTATGACCAATTTAAGCTAAAACTCAAACTTATGAATGGATTGTGATGGTTTTTGGATTCAACTGTCACCACAGTTAAATGTGGTGATGCTATACTTGTGATTTTGACTTTTGGTTAAAAAGTTACAATTGTAATGCTTTAACTGAGGTAATTAGAACCTAAGGAAAATGTTTCAACAGGTCTTAACCACTGAAAAGCTCAAATGCAGAGTTGGATACCCAAATCTAAACACCCCCTTAAAACTGATTTTGACAAGTTTATGAAGCAATTGATCAATTTAACCCAAAGAACTGAGATATTAGCTACTACTAACTACATATAACCACAAATGAACAAGATTAAACACAATTAATCACTACAACTGCAATTCACATTATTATCCAAATTTATTCTAAAAAACTGAAAATATAAAACAAAATACAATAAACCTTCAACCAAGGCTTAACCAAGGTGTCTTGGAACTGCTACAAACTCCAGCTTATTCAAAGAATAAGCTGGTAATGTCCATCTTGCTTATCCATTTCAAGAAACTTCCAAAAAGCTTCCAAGTCTAATGCCAAGGTAATTTCCTATGATCTAGATATTCTGATTGTATTTTATCTTTTCTTTTGTATACTTAGAACTTAAGTGAGTTTCTGAAACAGGATTGCAATAATGATAAGCTTAAACAAACTTTAGTTAAAAATTGAAAATTGAGGTTGAAACTAAAATGCACCAAATAACTTTTTAAACTAAAACTGAGACTTTTATATTAAAAAGAAGTAACATTACAATGAAAACTACTCTAAAAATAAGTTAAGACATGCCTCAAAGGCTTACAAGAGTTTTTTTTTATATATACGAGCTACCAACTAGGTCCAAAAGCTTCCACATGGCTTCTCCTTGAAATATGGGAGTCCCAATGAACTTGTGATGACCCGTTGACCAAATCCTCATCATCCAATTAGACTGTGATCAATCTAGACCCTTGATTTCATTTTCCCTCCAAAATCTTAACCGGCCAAATTGAGTGGTACAGATAGGGCATTAAATGGAGTGGTGGTGGGGGTTGGTTAGGTTGTTGAGAAGTATTAATTGTGGGGGGTTAAGTTGGTGAAAAGTTTGAGGGGGGGGGGGGGAGACAAGGAGGAGGGAAAACGGGGAGAGGTTGGGGAAGATGGTCTGTTTGACCATGGGTTGACCGGGGTGGTTTATTAGCAAAATGGGAGTGGGCCGGGGTATTTGGGCTTTGGGGATGTGTTACTGGATCAGATTTGGATTGGGTTTTGGTGGGCTTGGTTTTGTAGTTAACAAAAAGGGTCCGGATGGCTTGTAAGTTAACAAGGACCAATTTTGTAATTCTTCCAAAGATGAGGGATTAAGAGTGTAACTTTTCCACATTATTCCAAGGACCAAATTTGTTACAAAATCAAAGTTCCAAAACCATTTTTTCCATTTTCCAAATCTCAAAATTTCCCAGGGACTTATTTCGCCATTTTTGGATTTTCAGGGACTAAACATGTAATTTTGGAAAACTTATAACCCAAGTGTAATAT
This sequence comes from Artemisia argyi, assembly GCA_030686995.1. NCBI lineage: Eukaryota > Viridiplantae > Streptophyta > Magnoliopsida > Asterales > Asteraceae > Artemisia > Artemisia argyi. Next base: position 133,508,381 of record CM060708.1, on the reverse strand, counting down.
TTTGTGAAACTGACTTTCAAAACCTTGGGTTGACTTTTCCTTTAAAAATAAATGCATAGGGACTAAATTTGACAAGTTTTGAAACTTGGGGGACTGAAACTGCCAATATTGCAAACTTTGATCGATTTTCCTTTGTTTTTGCACATTTTGCATTTAAAACACATAAAACACAATCCCTGGGATAATTTAAGTATTTTGATATCTTTTTAATTGTTTTTGTATGTTTTGGCAGTTTAAATACGTCAAAAACGATGAGTGTTTGAGCACTCATCAATTTTGCAGTTTCATTACAAAAAGGAAGTTAGAGCGAATAATCTACATGTGTTGATGTGTTTTTATGGTAAAAAGTTGTTTTTAATCCCACATTGGTAGTAGAATAAAAAACTTGTAGCCTTATATACAAGAGTAGTGTTAGCTGGTTAAGTTGATGTTAATATAATGTTATTGTTCACATATTTCCTGGGTAGACTGTTACTTCTGTCCGGTCACTATGTGGACTGCAACTTTGTATGAATCATTCATTTTTTTTTTTTGTTTTTTGGAAAATCTTTTGTTTATGATATTCAAAGAAGTTATTGCACGCCATTTTATTTTTTAAGATCATTTCAATTCATGATTGCTTGTATATGTATATATTGAACGTAATGAGATTTAAAGTATCCGTCTTTTACACATATATTTTGAGATCACTTCATGGCTAAAATTTGTGCGATTTTAAGTCTAGATCGTCTGTAACAACATCAGTTGATCAGCGGTATATCATGAATAAATTATGTACCATGTTTACATATGGATTGGCATAAAATTGACACAAAGTACATGAAACTAAGGGTGCGTTTGGTATGATGGGTGGAATGACAATGGGTATGAGTTTGATAGTACTCAACTATGAAAGTTCCATTCCCCACTCTCTAGCCATATATGGAGTATGGACAATAATGGACTTTCATAGTCATAGTTGTGGCCCAGACACCCTAAACAAACACCAACTATCACTTTCATACAAATTGTCAATGTTATTACTTATTATCAAGTTTGTTGTAAAAGCTTTAGTTATTGTTAAAAATCTTTAATTGTAGGTAATTGCTTCGTATACGAGTTTTCGAATTTGATAAGTTTTGATGATAGCCCAATAGTGAATTACTTAAAGTTTTACTTGAGCAAGTATTACTAAGGTTATTATTATTATAGTTGTGAGCTAACTTTTTTTTTTTTTTTTTTTGAACGGCAAGTTAGTGTGATACTATAGTTAGTGATTCGATTCTACTCTACTTATCTAGAAGGTAGTCCTTGCCAGCCTCGAATCGACGCATCCAACCACCACAGATCCCACTCAGGAGGAAAACCATCCACGGAGACTCGAATCTAAGACCTCTCGCATGTGGTAACACCTCCTGACCAACTCTGCTAGGCAAAAGTTGGCAGCTAATGGTTTTATTGTAAGTGTGTCTATTAAAACTTCAGTTTTATTGTAAGTTACTTTTTCTGAATCAGTTTAGTAAGTTACTTCAATAGAATGTCTTCAGAAACAAAACTTAAGTTAGTCAAGGAAAGGTCAACAAAACTTTGAGAATGAAAAAAGTTCAATGAAACAGCACACAGGAGAAGGCGTACGTAGGTTTTATTTGAGTTTAGTATCTATACATAAGAAGAATGAAAGGTAAGGTTTTTATATCATCAAAAAATGATTGTTGTGACATTTTGTTTATTGCGTGTTTTTGTACCATATAGCTACTAACTAATGCTATAATGTAGTGCCGTAGAGGTGTAACCTTGATGAAACAGAAAAACAGATGATCAATAACAAATTCCTTATATATGTAGGATGAGTCGCAAACTGATATATGTTTGACACACGGGGTTTTAGTGTTGTACCCTGTAAGAGAACCAAGTGATCAAAATTCTATCCAAATTACAAAACTAATGACCTTCCTTACAGTACTATTCATAAGTGTTTATCGTTAACATCCATTCTGTTTTCTATCTTTTGATTTTGATGATCATATAAGAGTGAAAAAACGAGTAAATAACATCTACTTCATGCATTGATTGTTATATAAAGCTTCAACGAAGAAAAGAAAGTTGTGCCATAAAACTGATGATATATAGTACTTGCTTCTACAACAGAACAACGACATCCACTTTTGGCAACAAATTAAGAACTTGCGATGTTGCATCTGCATTATGCCATCTCTTGGCAGTGCCGTCTCTGAGTTTATGGAGGCCCGGTGCAAGATTCCGTTTAAAGACAAGTACGGGGCCTAAAATAAAAAATAAATAATTTAATTACGTAGTAAAAGATAAAATGAAAAATAATCATTTTTAATTTGTCTGACCATCATTTTTTAATGCAACACTATAAATCAAATACATGAAGTCACTTTTATAGGATATATCTACATATCATATAAAAATTTTGAGGCCCCTAAAATTTGGAGGCCCTGTGCGATAGCACGCCTCGCACACCCTCATATACGCATGTCCCTTGGCACATGGGTTTCTTCCAGACTTATTACCAAAAGTTTCTCTTTACGCTCTGTTCTCGAGTCTAAATTTTAAAGAATGGAAGGGGATGGAATGGGAAGGGCAAAGTAAGGGATGACATTGTGTACTTGTGTACTAAGGGTGTAAGGTGTACTTTTGTGTACTTGTGTACTTTTGTCTTTTTGTAATTTATTTTTATTATTTTTATTATTATTTTTTTTGTGTTGTGTTTAATATTTTGTAAATGTATATGTATAATATTTTGTAAATGTATTGTATATGTATAATAATTTGTATATTGGTGTTTAATAATGTTTTGTATATGTATAATTTTTTGTATACTTATTTTGTTTGTATAATAGCACGTTAAATATTAATCACATTAAATATTACCACGTTAAACAACTGTTATTATTAAATTAAACGACAACGTTATACATATTATTTAAAAACAACAACATCTACGACATATGAAGATTATTCATCTCATTTAAAAGATCATGGAGCCGGGCACTTGACTGACAAGCGTGTTCCTCAGGATTCCTTGCCATTTCTAACTCCATTTCCAGCGCCTTTATTCTTGCCTTCAACAACTTGTTCTCATTTTTTTGTAGCAACGCAGTTTGAGCAATGCGTTGAAGAAGAGGCTTGATTAAAGTGCTTTGCTTCAAATTCATCTTTCCACACGAAGTATCGACACCCATAGTCTTTTGTACCTGGCTGTTACATGTTAAGAAAATAATAAGAAATGTATTTTTAACAAACAAATTATTTACATAACTAAGCAAACGTATGATTATTTACCACTCAAAGAGGACATGCATAAAACAGTCGCCCACGACTACCATATTGCCAGGATTTCCGTTTTACAATAAATCCTCTATTACATCAGCACCAGAAAGGATTTCTTTGGCTCATCTGACCAAAGAATTTGCAAAATAATTTACATCAGCAATCAATAATGTTATTACTAATTTAAACAAAGTAATAATAACTAGTGCAGAACTAACACTCTACAAAAAAACAGACTTTTAAGTTTCATACAATTAGCATTTAAACGATGTTGAATAATCATTTACAACATTTTCAAGCAATTTACATTTAAATAAATGAATAATCATTTACAACATTTACAAACAATTTACATTTAAATAAATGAATAATCATTTACAACATTTACAAAATACATCGATGGTTATATATTGTATCCCATTCGTTTGCAACTGGCTGTTTGAACCACCTCCATTGTGGGTGGTAATGTGGTAGTGGAGAATCTCTGTCTATATTGAGACAAATGTAATGAGCACCACTGTTCTCCCCCACACGCGCAATCACAATGGGGTCAATTCCATGTGATAAGTTTGGAGCAGAAAATAGGGGTAAACATGTGAACCAACCATGACGGTCTATATATACAAGAGGTCGGCGAATAGCTGAAGCGATGACCAGACCGTTATGTGGCATCGTCATCCAGTAATCTTCAGGCGCTGGTCCATTAAACCAGTTTAATGTATCACGAAGGTGGTAAAAGTCTTCTTCCCCCCAAATACTCACGTAAGTTATACTATGTCTTTGTAACTCTTGCATTAACATGTATCTAGCATCGGCTCACCTATTTTGGTCTTGCACAATCCAATGGGCAATGCACCGAAACCCACAATTTCAGTCACCTAGCACATTATTTATAATTATTACCTGTGGACGGAAAATCTCTGGAATGCGATCAATAAAATCCTCGCTATGCTTATCTCCAACGTAAAATCTGTGTCTTATTTTTTCACCCGTGTACGAACTATGTCTTGCAGGCTCTTTGGCGCGTTTCGGGACTTTCGTGGATCTTGAATTTGTGCTTCTTCGGTGATTCATGGTTGGCACATCATTCAAGTCATTCAAGTCCGAGACTTCATTCAAGTCCGGAACTTCATTCAAGTCCGGGACTTGTGTAGCCTTGCCCTTTTTATCCTTTGCGCTCGGACGTCCACGGGTATTTTTTTGAATAGCTGGTTCACGTGTGTCAACAGATTCAGGTTGGAATATATCTCTTAACTTCGTTAACATATTCTTCTTGACAAACGATGTTGATTTGCTAAAAATATTCTTGAATTGTCGCATGCCATCATTAAACGAAGTATTGTCATCATCATCATCATCATCACCACCATGTTCGCTGGAAGAGCCATCTTTATTCGGGGGCCTATTGATAACAGGCCACGGAACAGTTAGGGTTCTCCAAAAAATATCAACTCGTTCCAGTGGAATGGGGCATCCTGAATTCAATTAAAGTGACTTGTATAAATTACTGATATTAATGTGGAAAACAACTTGATAGTTATAAATTTAATATACTTACCATGAATAACATAAATTTGCATCTCGTGAAAGCATGGTAGTCCGTATATTGCCCGATTCTTATGGCTACATTCTTCTGGGGTGATCGACATGTGGAGTTCTTTGTGCATGAGGTTCAAAGCATGTTTAGAAACTTTATACGTTAATTCTTGAAATAGTGGTACATCACACTTAATTAGTTTCTCGTTCATGCTTCTATTGAAAGTCTCTTTTATCGCATCTTCTTGCGTAATGAGAATCTTATCGACCGACCTCAACAACCTGTCTAATTTGGACTGTGTGCCGTCCAAATATAATTTCAACAACGCGTGGTGAGCCTCAACTCTGCACGTTGTTGTCTGGCCATAGGATTTATATTGGTCGGTAATATACGAGACAAACATGGGTGCGTAATCTTGCACCCAGTTATGCAGATACAAAGCGACATCTGAAAAAAACAATGAATTAATAAAAGGTCATTCGGGTGCATATTTATTAAATAATTAAAAACAATCAATTAATAATTAAGTACCCTGATGGTTGACCAATAGCTCTTGTAGGCGTTGATAACGTCGCTCGAACGATTCGAAGGTCGGAGCTTTAACCATCCAATCCCATCAGTTTTTAACGGACTCATAGTCAATACCCCCATCTGTGAATTTATTTTTGCAAAACTTAAGTATGTTTTGCTGTATATGCCATCGACAGAGTAATTGGTGAGCGTCAGGAAATTCTACTCTTATTGCCCCAACTAACGCTAAATCTCTGTCAGTGACGATAACACGTGGGTAATATCTTTCGCCAATCACTTGCTTCACACGTTGCAATACCCGTCTAAAATTATGCCCTTGTTCACTGGATAAAAAGCTATACGCCATTGAAAATGTTTTATTTGTTGAAGTTAGTCCAACAATCTCCAACAACGGCAATTTAAACACCGTGGTATTGTACGTGGAGTCCATCAGCATGACTTCAGGAAATGTACACCATAGAGCATACGACGTGGGATGCACAAAAAATAGCTCCTCAAGCTCGTTGGTATGCTCATTTACCCTCGGGTATCATGTATACCCTGAATTTTGCAAATGCGAGTAAAGGACTTGAATTGGAGTTCTATCACCTACTCTGGCTCTCCGGAACTTATCCTGTGCGTTATATATAGTTTTAACGCTAGACACGTTATCCGAATTACGACCCTTTATTGTCGAAAGTATATTAAGTGGTCGTACGTTATAATCTGTCAATTCTTTGACCAAACCGAACTCATGATCCTTTAATCGCATTGCATATGCCACACCATGCAATGACTCTAGCATATCATGATTATGCGTATCATCCTTCACCCTCAATACCCAATAATTTTTTGTTCGATGATATTTCGCATCTAATCTGAATGGACAACCGGTTTTACATGTTTTGGTTTTCCGTCTGCCACTACCTTGAGGTACATACGTCCCACCCTTTGTACACCTGTAATTGATTTCGTTCATATAACCATTTTCTGATTTGGTTCTATCTTTAACAATTACAAAACCGAGTTCACGAGCTATATTTTGCACCCACTCAGTTACTTGCTCGTGAGAACCGAAAACCTGAAAATACATAACATTTTTTATAACATACTTTTTTTTAAAACATTTTTACATTTTTACATAACATAATATTTGTCTTTTTATTACTACAAAATTTACTACAAATTTTATTTACAAATAACTTTTACATTTTATACAACTTTTACAGATTTTACATAATTTTTTACAAATTTTATTACATATAACTATAACTTTTACAAAATTTATATACCATTTACAATAAAAAAAAAAAAAAAAAAAAAAAAAAAAAAAAAAAAACGAAAAAACAAAACACGGATAAATTACCAACCACGTATCTCACACACACACACACACACATGCTCTCTGTTTCTCTCTCTATATGGTTCTCTCTCTATTGTAGATCTAAATTTTAGATCTAAAAACATTTTAGATCTAAAAATACCACTCAGATTCTTGATTCTGGGTTTGAGAAACGTGATGAGATAGAGAGATAGTGTGTGTGTGTGAGATATGTGGTTGGTAATTATATGTTCTGGTATTATTTCTGGGATCTAATTTTTTATAAAAAAACTAGGGTTTCGAAAATAATTTGGGGGGTTTTTAGTCTGTTATGATTTATTTTAATTAAACTGTTGTAAATGAAAGATGTGCATGTTAATCTATCAGATCTAGTTTTTTTTTTTAAGAAAACCCTAATTTTTATAAGTGTTGTTGGTTCTGTGGTTGGTAATTATATGTTCTTATGTGTTTTGTGATATTGTTTCTGGGATCTAATTTTTTATAAAAAATTAGGGTTTCGAAAATAATTTGGGGGTTTTTAATCTGTTATGATTTATTTTAATTAAACTGTTGTACTTGAAAGATGTGCATGTTAATCTATCAGATCTTATGTGTTTTGTGATATTATTTCTGGGATCTTATTTTTTATAAAAAATTAGGGGTTCGAAAATAATTTGGGGGTTTTTAATATGTTATGATTTATTTTAATTAAACTTTTGTAATTGAAAGATGTGCATGTTAATCTATCTGATCTTATGTGTTTTGTGATATTATTTCTGGGATCTAATTTTTTATAAAAAATTAGGGTTTCGAAAATAATTTGGGGGTTTTTAATCTGTTATGATTTATTTTAATTAAACTTTTGTAATTGAAAGATGTGCATGTTAATCTATCAGATCTTATGTATTTTGTGATATTATTTCTGGGATCTAATTTTTTATAAAAAATTAGGGTTTCGAAAATAATTTGGGGGTTTTTAATTAATCTATCAGATCTTATGTGTTCTGTGGTTGGTAATTATCTGTTCTTATGTGTTTTGTGATATTATTTCTGGGAACTAATTATCTGTTCTTAAGTGTTGTTGGTTCTGTGGTTGGTAATTATCTGTTCTTAAGTGTTGTTGGTTCTGTGGTTGGTAATTATCTGTTCTTAAAGGACTTTTGGTGGGTAGGTTAACATCTTGATCTGCCACCTTTGAGTGGTATGAAAACCTGTTCTGGCCTACCCCCAGTCCAAAGGCTCTAAGGACTTTTGGTGGTTCTTTTGTTTAAGCAGTTTGTGATGAATACTTTTGGTGGGTAGGTTAACATCTTGATCTGCCACCTTTGAGTGGTATGAAAACCTGCTCTGGCCTACCCCCAGTCCAAAGGCTCTAATATATAGCCCCCGTCTTTATAACATATGCCTTTAAGCAGTTTGTGATGAAACTGCTTTTTTAAGCAGTTTGTGAACTTTATAAGCAATTTGTTGTTCTAAGCATTTTTTAAACTTGTTTTTTTTTTTAAAAAAAAATGAGATACGGCGATGATGATTTTAAAAACAATTGATTTTGGCGTGGCATTTCCAAATGGATGGCAATAAAAACTTGATTTTGCAACCTTTGAAGTTGCAGCCATATATGATCATACTTGCTTATGTGAAACTGCTTATAATCTGAGCCTAATGTTATCTCGATGTAATATTGAAAGCGTAAAACTTATTATTACCTCTTCTGTTTAAAATGGTGAACTAGACATTTTGATGCCTTTTGTTGTGATACTCTGCCCCAACCCTTTCTTTCAATATTGTAGCCTTTTGTTATAATAGTCTGCCCCAACCCTTTCTTTCAATATTGTTGCCTTTTGTTGTAATACTCTGCCCCAACCCTTTCTTTCAATATTGTTGCCTTTTGTGATACTCTGCTTCTTTGTGGTTATAATGACGGGGGCTATTTTGATATGGCCTAGGTTATAAAGACGGGGGTTAAATTTTTAGTGGAACGGGGGCTATGGCTAAGGGTGTACTTTTGTGATACTCTGCTTCTTGTTGGTATGGTTGGTGGTTCTGTGGTGTAGTGTTTGCAGAAATTTGGGGTATGTTAAGGGTGTACTTGTGGTGCTTTTGTCTTTCTGTGGTGTATTGTTTGTTGGTATTGGTGGTTCTTTGTGGTGTTTGTTGATATTGGTGGTTCTGTGGTGTGTAGTGAGCCTTGTTTATAATGGAGCTTTTCTTGTGCTCTTGTGAGTAATTGCAGGGAATCTATACTTTCTTGTGAGTTTTGACAGCCTTGTGAAGCTTTCTTGTGATACTTGAGAAACATGTGGAAGTTGTGGAGATTGTGGAATCTGCTTTTGTTGTGGATTCATGTGGAAATTGTGGAATCTGCTTTTTCCTGTGGAGTCTGTTGTGGAATCTGGGGTATGTTCCCGTATGTATAACACATTGTGTGAATCTACACTTTGTAACTTTTACTACAAATAGTTTTTCAAAACTAAGGCGAAGACGAATGGTTTTTAAAACCGAATGGATGGCGAAGTTTATCACTTTCGCAACCTTCAAATCCGAGCCTTACTAAAAATATGAGCCTATAAGGCGATGACGAATGTTTATATCTTTGATCCGAGCCTTACATTTTGTTTATGTGAATCTGAAGTTGTATTTGTGTGCAAATGCTTTGATTGTTTGCAGTCTGCTTGTGTTAACTACTTGTGTGCTTATTGCACTTGGACAAAAAACTGACGATGACGAAACATTGATCCGAGCCTTACTTTGTGTTTGTGTTGAATCTGCAGTTGTGAATCTGCTTGTGTGTTTGTTATTTGTTTGCAATCTGCTTGTGTGCTTATGCACTTGGACAAAAAAAAGGACTTGGACAAAAAAACTGGCGATGACGAAACATTGATCCGAGCCTTTGTGTTTGTGTGAATCTGCAGTTGTGCAGTTGTGTTTGTGGACAAACATTGCAAAAAAAAAATGGACTTGGACAAACTTGAAACATTGCAAAACTTGAAACATTGCAAAACTTGGACAAACATTGCAAAAAAATGGACTTGGACAAAAAAATGTAAAAAAAAAAGTTATAAAAAAGTTATTATGGGACCAAAAAACAGAGAAAAATAAAAAGTACAAAAGCTGCAAAAGTACCCCTAGTGGTAGGGGGTTTTGCAGATTTTGGGGTAAACCCCGTTGCAATAGTACGACCCAAATAAAATATGTACCCTCTCTTATGCTTCCATTTTTATTTCAAAAAATGAAAAGGGTAAGAAAATAGAACAATCTAAAATTTCGTTACATAATTTGTTGCAAGCAAGATTAAAAAGAACCATGACAAACATGTGAACCGGACCAAGCCTCTCATCGTAACTTTCTTATATGAAGCAGTTTATGTACAATAACTGAAATTTAGCCAAGTGACTTTCAAGAAGAAAAGTTGAGTGTAGAGTAGATGTCCAATACAAGCGATGTGGGAAGCAGACATTTTTAAGCTATACTTTATTTGTTTCAAAAACTCAACCATAAATTTGTTTCAAGAATTTTGTTCCACTTTAACGAGTAATGGTTTTATCGTTTCTAAGCTACTGATTAGATTTCAAAACACTTGTAAGCTACACTTATAATGTGCTTCTCTATCAAAGGTCAAAGTCCAAACTTAGTTTTTGGGACATTGTATTAGTGAAATTTCAACAAAACTATACCTCCTAATCTTCTACTAATACGTATTTGGACTCTACTAAAATAGTAAAAGAATAAAAATATTTGTGCTCTTTAATGATAAGTCGTAGAAGCACATCGATCATGTGATTTTTCTCCTGAAATGTATTTTAAATAGTACTTCGTAAAAATTATGAGACACGCGTTGGTAAAGACAATATCTTATTTGTTCCTAGACCTGCCGGCCGCTACTGATCTTACAAGTTGGTATTGACAAATTATGGAATCAGTAGCCCGACTCAATTTCATGCTTCTCTCTTGGCATGTTGGTACATAAAATGTTCTATTATAGATTTATAGTTCAAAATATATACTAGATATAAATAATGTTCGAGTTTACGAGCAAAACGAACCAATTAACCAACCTTTCAATGTCATTTAAAAAATGCATTTTCTTAAATGCTAGCAAACATATGAAAGTTGTGTTTTGTCCATTTGGGTTACTCATTATATTTGTGCCAAATTAAGATTGGAAAAATAGTAAGAATAGAACCTTCATTTGAAAAGGTTCAATGGTGGTTTGAATCAAATAGATAGCTATAAAGGCGTTATTTTAGTTAAAAATTATCACCTCGAATAATGATTATGTAGTTTTATAACAAAATGGTAGTAAGAGTTGAGTTTGAATGAAGATAAATAAAAAACCTTTGTTAAAAGAAAGTAAGTGAATAGTCTACACTTGTTGATGTATTTTGTTGGTCAAAAGTTGTTCTTGATCCCACATTTGTAGTAGATAGAAAAATTTGTAGCTTTATATACTAGAGTAACTTTCACTAGTTAAGTTTATGTCAATATTATGTTATAGTTCACATGTTACTTGCACAGACTATTACTCGTAAATCTGTCAAGATCATGACTTGTGTAATTCATTCACTTTTTGTGTTTTTCCGAAAAGCTTTTGTTCATGATAGTAAACGCATTTATTACATGCTATTTTATTTTTTTGCTCACTTCAGTTCAAGGTAGTGATATTACCTAATGAGATTAAAAGCATCCGACTTTAACACAAATATTTCGAGATCACCTCTTGGCTAAAATTTGTGCAAATTTAATTTATACCATTTTAAGTCAAGATTGTCTCTAACTGCATCAGTTGATCAGTGATGTATCATGAACAAATTATGTATGATACTGTTATCTAAATAAATATGGATCGGCATAAAAAAAAATTGACACATAATACATGAAACGGACGTTACACATGAGTACACTTAATTTTGTTCCTAACACTTCCTTGTTTTCTGTCATTTGACTATCAAGTTTACACATGAGTACACTTAAGCTTCTACTTATTCAAAAGTTGCTTCGCCTTTGTTAACTCGATTTTGTGTTCTCCTTCAATTTTTTGAATAATCGATACATGAACCTGAGATGAACAAAGTTTGCTAACATGTAAAACAATAAGCAGTTTGTACCACTGTATTTATAAAAGAAATCTTTTATTGTATTAAATGAATATTGTCACACAAAAAAGTATAACAATAAAGCAAAGACACATGCACTATATCAACACTAACGTACGTAACAGTTAACACTATCTAAAAGTATCATCAAAACATATTTAGGATCTAACTTCACTAAAAAAAAGAAGTTATAACCTAAACTCCAATTTATCAGCTACACAAACAGGGTTGTGTTTCTCCAAAACGACACGACCAGCAGCCTTGAAGTCGAATTTACACGCATGTTTCTCAGGCATCCGATGCAAACCACAGAAGCTCTCACCACACCTACATGAAAAAGCAACCAACCCGACACGTTTGTCACAAACATGGCATCGGTTCCTTTTCTTAACAACTTCGTTACTCTGATGATTGTTTTCCACTGGTTTTTGATTATCTACATTATTATTTACACCAAGAATTTTAGGCACCTCGGATGGTGCTTTCTTCTTTAGCAAGTCAGCTTTATAGCAACTAGAGCAAAAGCCTCCTGTTTCTTTGTTCACGTAAAACCCGCAGCCGGTTTTGCAAAGTGGAGGTGTTGTTGATTGATTCATCGATGGCATCCTAGTTCGTAGTTGTGTCGAAGGTTTTTGCATGAAAGAAAAAGTTGTGAATGAATGGATATTGTACGTTTGGCTTGGTTTGGTGTTTGGAGTATATATAGGTTTCGGGAATAGGGGGTCGAATTTATAGAAGTGGATAAGGTGCATGAGTCGTATTACAGTTCGAACTTAATATGGCATTTTAGAAGATTCTAGAGGCCTCGCTACTTTTTTTTAACTATGGTCGATTGTTCGAATCAAAATTGGATGATTCAATTGTTAATTTTAAATTTCAATGTTGAGATAGGAAGGATTTTTCTTTTCAAGTTTTGCTCTTTATTAACTTTTGTTCAATAATTATGAGAAAGAAAAAAAAAAAAAAAAAGAAAAGAAAGAAAAAAAAAAAAAAAAAAAAAAACCCTAAGTCTATGTTAGTTCAAAACAATGGCGGAGCTAGAAAAATTTCCGTGGGAGGGCCGAAACAAATTTTTTTTGGGAATTACATTAAATGGGAGGGCTGAAATATATATATATATATTTTTTTTTTTTCCGAAAATAAACATGAAATCACAAATAAATACACTAACGGGTTTAGACCTAGGGGGCTGGGACCCTCCCCGGTCCTCACATAGCTCCGCCCCTGATTCAAAAGAACATAACATCTTTTCTATCAGGTGAAGTGAAAGAAGTGCAAAATGAGCAACCTAATGGGCAACTTTGTTGTTTTCTCGCCTAGTCCACAAAGAAGATAACTTCAAATTCTTCAACCACGAGCGAATACCAGTTACAATACAAAAGTATGTGAATTTACACGCTAAAGGCATTGCGAAAGCTTCAGTGTGAAGAGGAAGGATTTGAAACGTTACTTAAAATGTATTTTGTATGTTTTTACATCAAGTTATTCTCAATAATACTAACAAACTCAATCACAGATAAAAGATGGTATATGGCTATATCTGCAAGCACGTGAAAGCATGTAGGTGCGTATATGAAGTTGTTATATAAGTTTTATTTATAATATTATGTAAAATCTTTTATACTTATATAGTTATCATACTCGCGCATGTGAAACTTTTACATAAATTATACATTATGTATTAAATATTGATTAATATTTGCATGTATCGATTTTTTTTGGACGAACGATTTTACTTTGTTTAACGGGTGTTGAAGTTCATATTGTTTAATTCTAACTATTTATATCATGTATTAAATATTATACGTGTTTAATGGCACGAAATGACTCTTAAAAATGTTATATTGTTAAAACTTTATTTGAACTAAAAAAATCTAACTATATGTGTCATTGTTATATGTAATCATATATGTTTTCATCAGACAATAACCCACATGATCGTGCTTTTGTTTTCATTTTTGTATTAATCCCGTTAATAGTAATCAATCTAAATACGAAAAATTTGTGGTACATGGATTTCAATTCTAGATTTTATCATTGGTATCTTCTTATAAAAACAAAAATCGTGTAAAATAATACTCCTTAGTGATTAACGTATTTTGAAACTTTTTATTATTTTATATAACTAAATAAATTACCTTTTTATTAAATAATTACCTTTCATTTTTCTTTTATCTTACTTCAAAGAGTAACACAATGTGACAATATTAAATTTTGTTACATAATTTGTTACAAGCAAGGTTTAACCACGAACCGGAGTCATGACGGTTTCCCAAGAGAGACCGAACAACTTCTCCATGAACCGGACAGTTTATTCTAAAACAAAAAAAAAAAAACCATCAGAAACATGTGAACCGGCCTAGGCCGGTTTAGTGGTCCAATACCTGAAATTTAACCAAGCCTCTCTTCCTAACTTTCTTATACAAGCGATGTGGGAAGCAAGAATTTTGTCCCACTTTAACGAGTAATGGTTTCATAGTTTCTAAGCTACTGGTTAGATTTCAAAACACCTATAATGTGCTTCTCTATTAAAGGTCAAATTCCAAACTTACTTTTTGGGACATTCTACTAGTGAAATACTGAAATTTCAACAAAACTATACCTTCTAATCTCCTATTGATACGTATTTGGACTCTACGGCTATGTTTGGCGCGGAGCTTTTTGAGCTTTTTTGGGCGATGAGCGGTGAGCAATGAGCTTTTTGATTTTTAGTGTCCGTTTGGCATGACAGCTGTGAACTTTGCTATTTTTTAGGAAAACTCATTTTTCCAATGCTTCTTTATGAAGCTGTGAGCGGTGAGCAGTGAGCTGTGGCTACTACTCACAGCTAGTGCTCATAGCTCACAGCTACTACTCACTGATACTGCTCACAGCTACTTTTGCCAAACATAGCCTACTAAAATAAAAGATTAAAACTTAATGATAAGTCGTGGGAGCACATCGATCATGTTTCAAAACTCTCATCAAAATCAACAAGTAGTTTTTGTATTCTCCTAGAACGTATTTTAATAGTACTTCGTACAAATTACGAATGACACACGTTTGGTAAAGACATTATCTTACTTGTTCCTAGACTGCTACTGATCTTACAAGTTGGTATTGACAAATTATGGAACTAGTAACCCAACTCAATTTCATTCTTCTCACTTGGCATGATGGTACATAGAATGTTCCGTTATACGTAGATTTATTGTTCAAAGTTTTCTAGATATAAATAATGTTAAAGAGTCTTTGTGCAAAACAAAGCAATTAATCCACCTTTCAGTGTCATTTAAAAAAATGTATTTTGTTAAATACCTAGTAACAAATATATGAAAGTTGTGTCTTGTCTATTTGGGTTACTCATCATGTTTGTGCCAAATTAAAATTGAAAAAATAGTAAGAATAGAACATACATTTGAAGAGGTTCAATGGTGGTTTGAATCAAACAGAAAGCCATTAAAGGCGTTTTTTAGTTAAAAATTTTCACATGCAGAGACGGAACTTGAACGTAGGGCTGAGCAAAAGGACCGGCCGGACCGGACCGACCGACAAAACCGACCGGACCGAGACCGACCGGACCGGACCGACCACATTCGGTCCGGTCCTCGGTCTAAGCTTTTTGCCAAATTCGGTCTCGGTCCGGTCGGTCCGGTCCGGACCGACCAAAAACCCGAAAAAACTTGCCTAATTGGACCGGACCGACCGAAGACCGACCGGACCGAGACCGGACCGAGACCGGACCGACCATATTCGGTCCGGTCTCGGTCTATGGTTTTCCGGTTCTCGGTCTTCGGTCCGGCCGGTCTTGGCCGGTCCGGTCCGGTTTCCGACCGATGATCACCCCTACTTGAACGTATATGTTGGAGGGGCCAACTTGTAAAATATTTATATTAAGGGGGCCAATATACACGAAGCCATAATTTTTTTTATTAAAAATGAATAAAAATAGGAGTAATAAAAAGGTATAAAATAAGAGAGATGATTTGTACGCCAATTTTTTTTGCCATACACCACTAAATTACACCAGTGATGCACACAGTACAACACTGATATGAATGATTTAGTGATGAATGGATAAAAAAAATGGTGTACAAATCACCTCCCATAAAATATATATAGGGTTAAAACTTTTGGGGGCCACAACCCCCTTGGCCCTATACATGTTCCATCCATGTTCACATAGAATAATGATTTTGTAGTTTCATTAAGAAAAGGTAGTTAGAGCGAATAATCTACACGTGTTGATGTGTTTTAATGGTAAAAAGTTGTTTTTTAATCCCACATTGGTAGTAGAATAAAAAACTTGTAGCCTTATATACTGGAGTAATTTTAGCTAGCTAAGTTGATGTTAATATAATGTTATTGTTCACGTATTTCCCGGGTAGATAGTTAAATCTAACCGGTTAATTCTTGGAGAGCAACTTGTATAAGTCATTCACTTTTTTTTTTTTTTTTTTTTTGATTTGTTTATGATATTCAAAGAAGTTATTGCATGCTATTTTATTTTTTAGATCATTTCAATTCATGGTTATAATGGACTTAAAGCATCCCAACTTGTATATGTATATATTTAACGTAAAGAGATTTAGGGGCTGTTTGTTTTTTTGGGATTTGTTTATGGTATTCAAAGAAGTTATTGCATGCTATTTTATTTTTTAGATCCTTTCTATTCATGGTTATAATTGGACTTAAAGCATCCCACAACTTGTATATGTATATATTGAACGCAAAGAGATTTAGGGGCTCTTTGATAAAAAAAAAAATATATATATATATATATATATATATATATATATATATATATATATATATATATATATATATATATATATATATATATATATATATGATTTAGCGTTGAATGAATTAAAGCTGTTTTCTGAATGAGCAATCTGAGTTGCCTTAAATTACCAATTTAACTTTCTGTCTAAATTTGTACCGAGCAAAATATATAGTTTGAGGGAAAAAAAATGAATGATTGACTCGAATAGAAATATAATATAAAGAAAACAATGTTAGAGTAAGCAATAAAATGTAAATAGTTTTATCAAAAGATCATAAAACAATATTAATTACGAACTAATTTTAAAAAGAACTCATTATCATTTAAAAAATAACTCATCAATTAGTATGAAATCACGAGAACTAGATTACTGTTAAATAAATGATCAAATGCATATATAAAAGTTGACTGTTGGACACACTCGAAGATGGCATTTATGTAATTTTTGTGATGCTTAATCATTTTGCATGTCTTTAATGCCGACCAATTCAGCCTTTAGTGAAATGATTAAGAGAAAGAAAAAACTTTAATAAACAATCAATCCCACATTCATGATAAGACCCATTATCAAACACCCCTTTAAAGTATCCGTCTTTTACACCAATATTATGAGATCACCTCATGGCTAAAGTGCGCAATTGTGCGACTTTAAGTTAAGATCGTCTCTAACAACATCAGTTAGTTGATCAGTGGTGTATCATGAACAAATTATGTGCTATGTTTGCATGTGGATGGGCATAAAATGGACAAAAATACATGAAACAAACATTACATATGCGTATACTTAATTTTGTTCGTAACACTTCCTTTTTTACACCATACTGACCATCAAGTTAATACAAATTGTCAATGTTATTATTTATTATCAAGTTTGTTGTAAAAGCTTTTGTTATTGTTAAAAAGCTTTAATTGTAGATAATTGTTTCATATACGAGTTTCCGAATTTGATAAGTTTTGAAGATAGCCCAATAGTGAATTACTTAAAGTTTTACTTGAGCAAGTATTACTAAGGTTTTTAAGCTAGTGGTTTTATTGTAAGGGTGTCTATTAAAACTTCAGTTTTATTGTAAGTTACTTTTTCTACATCAGTTTAGTAAGTTACTTCAATAAGTCGGTCAAGGAAAAGTAATGTTATCTATACAACTATATAATGCATCTAACTTCAAGCTTAACTTTTAATCAAAAATAAGATAAGGAGTTTTAATCATAAGGTGACATGTGTCACAATTCAAGTAACTCCAAGCCTAACTCTTAACTAAAAATTAAGATAAGGAACTCTAATCATTACGTGACATGTGTCACTTCCCAACTTAAAATTGACATTTGTTTTCAAATTGAAATATATATATATATATATATACGAGGCATGCAGAATCCGTGCTACACACGGGCTAAAAATCTAATTGTTAATCATGTATTCTTTTTGTATATTGGCGAGTATATACTTAATTATTGTTTAGTATGTTGTATGAAATGTTTTAACTTTCTTGTATAAAAATTTAAAAGTGTTTGATGTTATTTTGGTTTTGTGGTGTTGTATTTTATATATGGGCTTTTGGTTATTAAGTTGTGATGGCTTTGTTTCTTTTGGCTTATTACTTATTTGCATGATAAAAAAATGGCTTTGTTTCTTTTGGTGTATTACTTAGCCCTACAATACTTGTCTATTAGATAGTTTTTGCATGGTAATATGAAGCACATGGGGTCTATCTAATTGGTCATAGTTTAATGTGCGTTAAATATTTTCTTTACTAAGTTTGTAAGTTAAAGTTTGTGTAATAATGTATATACAATAATGCCACATAAACTGTATAAAAATCGTTACAAACCTTTTTAGCTTTATCTCATTTTATTGTACAACTAATTTCATTGAAAATTAACATTGAAGTCTAACTAATATTAATAAATTTTATCAATAAACTCAATTCTAAATAGCTAACTAAACGAATATTAATTAACACACTATTAATAATTCCTAAAACATTTAGACTCCACTACTATGTCTTAAACTTAATTTTTTTAATTTACAAATGGGTTGGGCAAAAATTATATACTTTTTCTTTTATATTCATTATTCACGTTGCATGTTTACATAAACTAATCATGCTAAAAAGTATCATTTAACCATTTAAATGTTGCTTTACATACATGCTCGTGCACATTTTCTTGAATTAATTCGCACATATGAGCTACATCAATAGAAAACGCACATAAATTACTTGTATATGAAAATGCATTAACATAATACATATATCTATATATATGCTTATCTATAACAATCACCTAAATATGTAAGAAACAAAGAAAATAGTTGGTATCCCAATCTTTGGTTCCATTTATCTGAACATGCATGATCTTGTGTGATTTTCATGGTACCTGCGTATGATAACTAAATTAAGAAAAAAAAATATCAAGTTAATTACAAAGATCTAAAAGATGTGTGAATCATCTCCAAAATGTTGCAAAAGAGAATTTACAAACCGCTACCAACAATCAAAGATATAAAAGATGTGTGAATCATCTTCAAATGTACTCACTAAATGTGATTTTGGCCGGTTTATATATGCATGAATTAGGTTAAATCATTAATTATTCTTGCAACCTTTCGCAACCCTTGCACTTCATCTAACCGACTTTTAATTCTATACTAAATGCCATGTGATCAATTCGGGCAACCCTTGCACTTCATCTTCTTTCATGATTGTATAGTTATTATGAGGCTGCATTGAATTCCGAGCATTAGCTATCTTGTACTCTTTGCAACTACTAAACGACTCCAACTTGTTTCTAACTCTAAAAACTCTATCATCATAACTCCACATTAAATTTAAGGACTGAATCTTATAGTATTATATATATATATATATATATATATATATATATATATATATATATATATATATATATATATATATATATATATATATATATATATATATATATATATATATATATATATATATATTATGATCTAATTTCATCATATTTTCTAAAATTTTGTGTTTTTTAATTCAACATCTATTTTGATATACTAGTTATAATTCTCGCGCACGCGCGGATTTTTAAAATTTTTTTGAATCATATTTTTTTATTTATTAAAAAATAAATAATTTAATCTTTGTTTCGTTTCATTTATGATGTTTAATTATAGTTTTTTATTATTAAAGATAATTAATTAAAAATTTTAATCCTATTATTAATTGCATCTTATATATATTTTTTGTATTTATCTTCTACTTGTGTTATGGATAAATATAAAATATTACCTAATAAGAGAATAATATTTTTTTTAAATAAAATTATTACTAAATAAGGAATGAATTGATTTTTCTGAAATGAAAAATTCCCAATAGGGGTTTAATTTTATTATATAAAAGATTTTTATGAGTTTTTAGTTTTTAGATTTTTAGTGGGTTTATTTTATTTTGATTCAAATTTTTACAACTTTAACCATTATTTCAATTAATACAATCTTGATTCGTCAAAATCATAAACTTTTAGGGAGAAATGTTTGACGGGTAAGATATTGCGATTTGCGTGGGCCTTTTTATATGCGGGAATAATGATGTTACGGGAAAGCTATAGAAACTGAGCAAACACATACAACTAATGCATATACATTCGGAGTGTTCTGAAACAAATTCACTAAGCAGGTAGAGAATTTTGGAGAATAGTTGGGCTAGCAATTCATTTACAATTTTTATAATATAACTATATTTATCACCGCAGCTGTGCGCGGGTATCCAAGTAGTTTCAAAAAATGAAAAACGTTCAATGAAACAGCACAATATCTCACGAGAAGGCGTAGGCTTTATTTTGAGTTTAGTATCTATACATAAGAAGAATGAAAGGTAGCCGTTCTAAAAAAAAATAAGAATGAAAGGTAAGGTTTTTATATGAGAGGTGATTTGCATACTTAATCAATTGATTTAAACACCTAAAATCTTTGTGTCATAACATTTATACCCTTAATATTTGTGTTTTGATTTGCACATTACACTAAGTGATTTAGGGGTATAAATGTCAAAACACAAATATTTTGAATGTGCAAATCAATTGATGGAGTGTGCAAATCACCTCCCATAAAAAATGATTGTTGTGACATTTTGTTTATTGCGTGTTTTTGTACCATATAGCTACTAACTAATGCTATGATGCAGTACCGTAGAGGTGCGTAGTGGTGTAACCTTTATGAAATAGAAAAACAGATGATCAATAACAATTTTCCTATTCATGTTGTACCCCTGTAAGAGAGAACCAAGTGATCAAAAGTCTATCCAAACAAAACTAATGACCTTCCTTACAATACCATTCATAAGTGTTTATCAATTATCATTAGCCCAACTCAATTTCATGCTTCTCTCTTGGCATGTTGGTACATAAAATGATCTATTATAGATTTATAGTTCAAAGTATACTAGATATAAATAATGTTCGAGTCTGTGCAAAACGAACCAATTAACCAACCTTCAATGTTATTTAAAAAATGCATTTTCTGAAATACTAACAAATATATGAAAGTTGTGTTTTGTCCATTTGGGTTACTCATCATGCTTGTGGCAAATTAAGATTGGAAAAATAGTAAGAATAGAACCTACATTTGAAAAGGTTCAATAGTGGTTTGAATCAAATAGAAAGCCATAATGGCGCTTTTTAGTTAAAAATTATCACCTCGAATAATGATTTTGTAGTTTCATAACAAAATGGTAGTATGAGTTGAGTTTGAATGGTGATAAATAAAGAACCTTTGTTAAAAAAAAAAGTAAGTGAATAAGTCTACACATGTTGATGTATTTTCTTGGTCAAAAGTTGTTTTTTATCGCACATTGGTAGTAGATAGAAAAATTTGTAGCTTTATATACTAGAGTAACTTTGAAGAGTTAAGTTTATATCAATATTATGTTATAGTTCACATGTTACTTGCACAAATCTGTTATGGTAGCTTGGGATCATGACTTGTATAATTCATACACTTTTTGTATTTTACGGAAAAGCTTTTGCTCATGATAGTGAACGCCATTTATTACATGCTATTTTATTTTTTAGATCACTTCAGTTCAAGGTAATGATATTACCTAATGAGATTTAAAGCATCCGACTTTAACACAAATATTTCGAGATCACCTCATGGCTAAAAATTGTGCAAATTTTTACCATTTTAAGTCAAGATTGTCTCTAACTGCATCAGTTGATCAGTGATGTATCATGAACAAATTATGTATGCTACTGTTATCCAAATATGGATCGGCATAAAAAATTGACACATAATACATGAAACGGACATTACACATGAGTACACTTAATTGTGTTCATAACACTTCCTTGTTTTATGTCATTTGACTGTCAAGTCTATACAAATCCTCAATGTTATCACTTATTGTCAAGTTTGTTGTAAAAGCTTTGGTAATTGTTAAAAAGCTATGATTCATTTGGTGCAAGGTCTTAAATGTGCATTGCCAAAATTAGTATATGGAAGTGACCATTCAACATCTTCCATAACAATAGACAAATAGCTTATTTGAACGAAAAATAAAGCTTATTCACCCGCAATTATCAGCTAAACAAGTTGCTTTTCCAGAAAAGACGGTGTTTGGATACACAACATGGAAGTGATTATGTAATTACTGCATTTGCAAGTCGCAGATAATTAGTCGTTAGTGTTTGGGTACATGACAACTGAATCCAATTTACATGTACCAACCACAAAACTGTTTATTCAAGGGGTCATTTTGCATGTAAATTCTTAGGTATTATAAACTGCCAAAGAAACTTAGATAACGTTCCAAATGTATATAATATCCTCTTATCATGCAAAATAATATTTGGCATGATTTTGTTATGATGTGGTACACTTTGATATCTTCATATTAAACCAAAAGTCGTGTCAAATAATATTTGGCATCATGGTTTTCTACAGATATAACCAAGTTTCTCTTAAGAGATTAACATATATTGAATAGCTTAACTTTTTATTATATTATATAACGACTAAATATACTATTGTTTTACCTTTTCATTTTTATATCTTATTTCAAAAAATGAAAAGAGTAAGACAACAAGACTATTTAAAATTACATTACATAATTTGTTACAACCAAGGTTTAACCCTACTTTTGTTATGATGGCTTTCATCACTTAAATCTGTTAAGATTAATCCTGCTATGAAAGTACAAACTCCGATATCATTTGATTGCCAAGTTACTCCTGACACTTGTTAGCATCCACTATTGGAAAGCTCTGGCATTGGAAGCATTTTGTTGTACAAAAACTTTCGATGTTCTATGATGAACCTCGTGGGATTTTCCCTCCTGCTTGGGAAGTAGAGTTGACATTGAACTGATCTCAGTTGATGAAACCATTGTGACATAGAAGTTGAGAGATTGAAGGAACTGAAGGAATATGATTTCGTTCACCCTAAGGTTTTCTTAGGATGCTCCTATTGGTTTATGAAGAAGAAATAGGGAAGAATACGGTGGCATATCGACTATCGTGAACTTAATTGTGTTACTATCCGAAATTTCCATCCATTTTTGTGTATCAATAATTGATTTGGTCTACCTTTGAAACTCCGTATCTGATTGCATTATTTTAGATTTGAAGGACTGAAGAATCAACCATAAGAACTTCTAAAAAGGGGGTTAACTAACCGAGAGTAACCTCCATGAAGTATTTCAGTTTTATTCGTGAAGAAGAAAGAAGGCAACGTGTAGTGTATGTGAAGTTTCTCTGAGAGTGATTTAAGGTTTGGTTATCATCTGTCACATATAAGGAACAAGACGATTTCTGAAGCTGCTTCTGTACTCGTTATAATCATTTTGAGCTTGAATGACGCCAATTGTATTGGCCAAGATAATCATGTTTTCGCGTGTCTTTGGACAAATTGTCATCGTATGACATTATGTTGTATTAAGAGACAAAAGAGAAACATGAAGACCATGTTCGTGTTAGGTTAGAATGACCCTTTGTTCTGAAAGAGAAAATTTGATTGGTGTTCAAAGATCGTAGTAGACAACACTATCATGTATCCTGTGAAGACAGAGTTTCTCTCAAAAGGACCAAGATTGAAGACCATTATCAGAGTTGGAAACCTGCTTGAAGAATTGTAGAAGATGTTCGCGGCAAGCGTTACCATGGAAGAAGCATATACGAAGAATAAAGGAACTGGGATGGTACTCGATTATACATAATGTAGTACGTGGAGGTT
Source organism: Artemisia argyi (assembly GCA_030686995.1). NCBI lineage: Eukaryota > Viridiplantae > Streptophyta > Magnoliopsida > Asterales > Asteraceae > Artemisia > Artemisia argyi. Next base: position 133,484,675 of record CM060708.1, on the reverse strand, counting down.
ATAGTTCAAGCATCAAGACAACTAGACCGCAGGAGGTGAACCATTCAACACATAACCTGGAGTCGACAACGGCGGTGTTTACCTTACGACCTGGAGATGTGCTAGAAGACCTGTCGAAGACACGCAACCTTGTTTCTCTATTCATTTTAGTTGTACTAAGATGAATTGATAGCATAAGCAAGCTTGCAGATGGAAGGGGCACAGTGATCTTGTCAGAGACTCCCGTTACTACATCACAATTTCAAGAGGAGTTGCCGAAGGCTTGAGGAACCAGACTCAAGTTTAAAATTCCTTTTCACTGTATGATCAGATGGACAAGCGTAGACATACTACTCCGACTTGGAAGAAATTTTGAAATTTTGCATTTGAATTGACGAATTTTTGAAGTAAACATTTGTGTTTAGATGAGATGATTCTGTGAAGGATGAAGTTATTGATGACGAAATTCACTTCTGCTCAACCCAGTTAAGTTTCCGTTACCTGATAATAAGATCCTTTGAATGATTTATGTTCTCTATTAGTATTCCGTTCTGTACTCATTCTACGTATGTTGGATTATGGTTTTGTTATGGAACTTTGAAGAATTGTGGAAGACCTGATGCTTTTGACGGCGTGCTTCATTTGATGATATTTACTAGATTCCGTTACGTTATTTACACGTTCTGTTTCTCTGATTTTGAGTTCGTAATGATGATTTGTTGGTTCCTTTTACTTGGTTATCAGTAACTAAAAAGCTAAAGTAACCAAGTTATATGACTTGAACACAAATGTATGAAAATGATTAACAATAAAGTAACGTAAAAATAAGAGACAATATTTTCCAACGTTTAATTCTTTATTAGAAGTTAATCACAAAGAATCGTACCCACGTGTTTGCGGAATAACACTTGGGATTGAAAATGACAAGTATAGTATGGACTACTCACTAAACTCAACTATGTTGAGTGACAACTTAAATTACCCACTGAGCTATCTCAGGGGCTTGTGTTGTTCTTTGGAGGAGTAAAGTGGTTTGTGAATGCTTTGCATTAATTGCACAAACTTGTCAACTTTTACTCCTCACATTTGCTTCCTATTTATACACAAGTATAGAACAACTAAATATACATTGGACCTAAAGCTTCCTTAACAATATCTTGAAAGATATTATTCTTCTGGCAAGGAACCTTCATTGAGTTAGGTCCAAAAGGCACTTTCTGATGACAGACTGGTTTTAACCATTTTGGGAAAGTTTGACATTAAAGTGATAAAGCACTTTAATAAAGCAGCTCAGACTTTCCCACCCAGTCCTGCCAAAACTTCAGTCTTCTTGTCATCAGTCTTCAGTACAATTAAGTTGTTGAGGAGTCATGGGGTTCAGTGAGTTATTGTCATCCTCACTGAACCCATCACCTTCTTCTTGGCTTAGATCACTCTTCACTGAGTTCCGCCTCACTGAATGGAGAACCTTTCTTCTTAGGCTCGGTCTTAGCATCCTGAAGGTGACTCACTGAGTTACTGTTCACTCAGTGACTTGTTTACACTTAGGGGATTTTACGTTCAAATCCTTGTTAGAAGATTTGGGGAATTTAGTGACCCAACAATCTCCCCCTATTTGAACATACAAATAGCCTAAGTGATACTTGATTCAGCATGAGTTGTCAGGGTACATCTTCTCTTGCTGAATGTTTGTTGTAATTGTAAGTAGGACATAACTATTTAAACAAAAACATCATTTTATTTATAGCTATTACATTTTCCTACAAATTACAAACAAAATAAAGATAGTTGTTGCAGATCAGATGTTCAGATGATAGCCAAGTCCCTCAATCTTAGCTTTCTTTGATCTCAGCTGGTGTTTCTCAGGATGCTTCTCAATCTTGGCCCTAAGATCCTTACAGAACCTTTGGTTTGCCCCACTTTGTATAGGAGAAGCTAACATCAGGTACGTTACCATTGCCTTGACCCCTGCCTTGTCTATATCAGACCATCTTTGGAAAGCAAGGTCTCCATATTCATCCGTAAAGCATAGACCTCGTTCAGGGTATTCAAGCACAGTGTTGTTCACGAAGGTGATTCCTTCAGGAATGGACCTATCACAATCCAATCCTGGGACCTTGATCTCAGGCTCGGATTCAATGTGCTTCCTTTTTCTTTTGGTGGCTGTTGATGAAGCAGTTCCTGTTGTTGGAGCAGGAAGAAGGGAGGGAATGTTGAGGGCTTCAGGCATTGCTCTCAGTCTTTCATACCTTTCACTCAGTGACTTGAGAAGGTGATGTACAACGACATTGTTTTTCTTGGCAATGATTGGTCGGAGTTCATCAAGTTCAGTAATCCCGAAGTCAGCGAATCTGAATGGGTTATGAGTGTCCATGATTCTTTTATCAGCCCCCCTGAAGACAGTGACCATTGCGGGTTTGGTGTTCCTGTGGATTTTAATGTCAGTGATGGTTTCAGGCTTCAACCTTTCCTTCATCACCCAATGATATCTTTCAACCCGGGTCTTTCTGATTTGAGCTTGCCTTTTCAGCTTTTCTTCCCTTTCCCTTTTCAGAGCATTCATCTGTTCTTCCTGAGCCTTTTTGAAGGCTGCACCAGCTTGCTCAGTAGCTAGTGCCTCAGCATCCAGACCAATCTTTTCAGCTTCCTCATGAACAACCTGTATCAGTTCAGGCTTGCTCAATCTCTCTTCTTCAGCTACCTTTGCCACTTTCTCAGTTCTTTCCATGTAGTCTTGTATTTGGTCATGGGTGAGTTAATAGATTTTTCCATTGATTGCAAACGGGACCCTGATAGGTTCATCAGGGTCAACTCTGACCATTGTGGAGGCAGGCTAGAGTCTTACTTCAGGTTCTGAGGTGGTGGCAATACTTTTTCCTCTGTCCTGAAAGAGAGTGGAGGAGACTGGTTCCTCTTGTGGTGGAACTTCAGTGATCGGTGTGGCTTCAGTGACATACTCCCCCTCTGTGTGAGAGGGCTGTCCAGCTTCTTGTTCATCAGTAATAGGGGTTTCAGGAACATTCTCCCCCTCAACAATTGTCGGAGCTGCAGTGATGGCAAGTGTTGGAGTTACTGAAGATGAAGTAGAGGTGCCCTTGAAGGCTTGAAACATTTTCGTCATCATTGACTTGATCTCCGCAGTATCCTGATGAATGAGAGATACCTTGGAGTCAAGAGTAGCCTGAGAATTTTTAAGGGCAGTTATCCTGGATCCCATTGTCCATGCCAAAGATGTGGACTTCAGAGATTGAGCTGTCACTGATGCTTCCAACTGAGTGAAGGAAGACTTGAGGGACTCCACCGTGGAGCTGAGATTCTGAACATTTGAATCCCTTATCAAACCAAGTAACTCAGTAAGAGCCGCTGAGTTGACCTGGTACGTCTCAGATGCCTGAAGAATTTTCTTGTTGAGCTCAGGATCATCCTTGACTGATTCTTGAACTGACTTAACCCCTGTAGCCAGCTCCTTTAGGGATTCCAAAAACTGATTGATGTGCGAAGCCATTTGTGTCAGGGAGTGAGAGACAGTGGAATTTTGCTCCCTGACATCATCATTGTAGTCTTCAACAACATCTTTGTGGAGGTGATAGTGGACTGCTTGCTCAGCATGCATGTCAAACACCTCTTCAGTGACCCCCCTGTACAAAACATTGGTCATTTTCTTGATGAACTTTTTGAAGGCTCTTTCAGTGAGAGGAGTTGAAGCGTCTTCTGAGGTTTCCGTCTCGGAATGTTGTTCAGCTTCATCATGGTTAGAGGTTTGAGGAGACTGAGTAACAGGTTCAGGGACTGTCTCCTCAACCTCCATTTCATCTCCGGCCATGAAGACTTCCTCGTCACTGTTAAATTCATCATCAGAAAATAAGAACGCCTGAGCATCTGCCAGGGAGGTAATCTGCAACAAATGGAGGTTATCCGGCTCCTCTTCATAAGAAGATTTGCCTTCGTTTTGGCCAGGTCCTGACCCCTCAAATCCGGTAGGTTGGGTTTTACCTACCTGGTCTTTAAGGCCAGTTCCCAAGTAATGCGCACCTCCGGGAGTGGTTTTGGGTTCCATATCAGCGGGTGGTTTATATCCCTCTGAATCTTTGTCCCCCGTGACCCCTTCAGACACTGATGGGTTTTTCTCAATGTCATCCTGAGGAGTCGTGAATGTTGTGTCCCTATCAGCGGGTTGTATGTTTCCCTCTGAGTCTTTGGGATGAGTAGGGGTGCCCTCAGACAAAAGCTTTGATTGGCGAATGTCCTCATCAGGCAGATGAGTGGTTGAGTCCCCCTTTCCAACAGGCTTGTTCTGGCCTGTCGAAGGTTTAGGGACATGAACTCCCTGATGCTTGGGTTTTGATTTACCCGAGCCTTTAGCAGGATGTGATTGTTTGTGGACCCCCTTCTCAGTGGAGTAGTGCTGCCCCACCGAGGATTTAGGATCCCTTACTCCCTGAGACTCTGGTTGTGATTTGCCAGAGCCTTTAGCAGGATGTGAAGGTTTGGTTTATTTTGGCTCAACTGTCTTGTTTATGACAGTAGAGTCTTTGGAAATGGGTATGCCCGAGGACACTGAGTGTGATGTCTCAGTGCCCTCCGATGGCTTTTGTTGCAGGCCTAGTGACTGGGTAATTATTCTCAGGGTGTCCGCAGTCAAGGGCGGTAATTCATGCCCCTTTTTGGCAGCCTTAAGGTCAGAGGTCTCAGTGTCGAGTGACTTGGGTTGAGCCACCTTCCTGGACCCCTGTCCCTTCTTCCTCTTCACCTTTTTGGTGGGAGAGAGAACTGGTGATATAATATTGTCACCCTGGATAGTAGTACGCATATATTGGGTCAGGGTGACTGGTGTAACCTCTAGAGGGTCACGAGAGTAATTAGCCTTGTGTAATACTTCAGGCTCAAAACCTATTGCATCAGGCTTTACATACTCAGACCCAAGCAAATCTTGTAGGGCACAGGAAATGAATCTAGGGTATGACATAAGTTTTTGCCTAGACTTCCCCCCTAATTTTGCTATGAGGTCCTTGAAGATCAATTCTCCAAGGTCAATAAATCTACCCTCAATGAGACTGAATGATGCGTGGGAATCGCACCTTGCTTTACCTCTCGAGGGATCTCGAGAAGCTTACAACCCCCACCAGGCAGTGTACCTGATCGTTGTAGTATAGTATAGTGACAAGTACCGGGGGATTGATCGTTCAGCTTAGGAATAGTGTCGCTAGGATTAGAAAACCTAATTAATAGTTCTAAAGGTGAGAGATGATTATTTTTGTATTTTTTATATTTTTATAAAAGCAAGTAAAATCTCGGGTTTTGGAAGAGTGGGCAGAATTAGTTGCTATTCAACTAACCCAAAGCTAAGATGCAATCAAAATAAAATAATAAAAATGAAAATAAACTAATTATACTAAGGTTGTGAGCAGTAATTGGAGAAATTGTGTTTACTTAGACTTCACTACTCCCTAGATATCTTTTACACGTTAATTACTTGTTACACTTGTATGGAAGACGGATTGTATTCCTTAATACCATTCGTGGGGTGGCATACATAACTCCCCAACTCTATGAGCTCTTATCTCCTCCTACACCATGACCCAGCACAACTATAGGGATTGTAAACAGTGGCTCATGCATTAAATACAACCAATAAAGACCTAGTACGCCTCGGTTCATGTTTCTTAAGACGTTCAAGCATGTTACAATTTGGAGATCTGCCAGTTTTCTTAAGCCTAACATATAATATCATTCATCCAAAACAAGAATAGACAAGTAATCAACACATAATCAACATCTAGGTTTCATTAGATCTAAGCAAACACAAAAGAGATCTAGCCTAGCATAGTAGAATTGAGACAAGAACAAGATATAAACAACCAACACATAGACATATTGATTGAATTGGAAGAACACTTATCTCAATTACAATGCAAGGTCTCAAGGGTTTGGAACCCTTGAAAAACCTGTAAAAGATACACCAAAATCGTCTTTAGGGTTTCACCAAAACTTCTCTTATTTTTATGAAAAAACTAGAAAACTATATATAGGAAAAGTAGGCTGACGGCGTCAAGAGTTACTTGTGACGCCGTCACCTCGCCGCCATATACTTCCTCGGACGGCCTTGATCTACTTATGACGGCCTATGTGACGCCGTCACTGACCACGGTATTTTATTCTTGCCACTTTGACGCCGTCATGAAGGCGTTTGACGCCGTCACCACCTTCGGTATTTTAATCTTCATGTCTGACGCCGTCAAGGTATTACTCTTGACGCCGTCACCTTGTATCTTCAGCATGGAAATTTGGTACTTTGCCGTTTTCTTCACTTTTATGCTCCAAAAAGTCCAAAATGGCTTCTTTTCCAGAATTCACTCTCCAAACACCTAAAATCACAAAAGGAACGATTTAGGGCAATATTTGATCAAATAAATTCGGATTCGGGCTTAAATGACCCCCTAAAAACGGATCATTTTTCGCCTCATCACTGAACAATATCATTGCTTGAGTATTGTTCAATTGCTCAGTAGAGGATTTATTTCCCCCGAGGACCTGAATGACAAAGGTCATTATTATCCTCCAGGGAGCTGGGAACCAGGTCTTGATGATTGGGGCTTTGGATAGTAGGGCCCCAGGTGACACTTCAGGGTGAAGTTTGTCATAAGGCCCTAGCGTCAGTAAGACCTCCTTCACATCTTTATCAGATGGTGGGACAACGAAGGTCTGTGTGTAATCAAGCCCAGTGGCTTTGACAAAAGTTTTATAGTCAAGAGTTAGGGACTTAGTTCCATTCTTAACTGTAAACTTTATTTTGGCCTCTTTGGGCACATCAGGGCTTTCAACCACTGCTGTGCACCAAAATTCCCTCAAATATTTAGGGTAGATGACTGAGGGGGTTTTTGTGAATGCGGTGGTCAGAAAGCAGTTCTGAAGGAACTTCACCACTTCCCTGTATTCAGGGAACCCTTCAGGGTATGCAAAGTTCCCCACCACATTATTCTTGGTAAGGTCTACGCTTTCCATTTGGAAATCCACATTGGGTGCGTATTTTATGACCTTAGAGGAAGCCATTAGATAGAAAAGGCCTGGTTTTAGAAGAAAAAATGGTATTGGTGAGGGAAACACACGCAGTTTTGAAAACAATTTGCAAGAGTTTAGTTATGATTTTAAAAGCGTATGTGTGTTTCCCTTTTTGTGGGGGTATTTATAGGGTGAGAATTAGGGTGGTGATGTTGCGGATACCAAAGGTTAAATTTATTTAATCGAAACGGCATAATAATTTTGGTTTGATATCCGCATTAAATATCACGATTCCCATTACCCTATTTTCTCTCACATCGTGGATGAACAGTTGTGCGGCTCTGCAAATAATGCACTTTTGCAGAGAGAAATTATCACAACTTTTGTGTGTGAGGGAGCATTTAATGCTCAGTGATGTTTGATGAGAGGGATGTGGGGGCCCAAGGAGTGGATGCCAGTTGTGTAAGTGACATATATTCCTATATTTAATAGGATTCAGTTACCTACCTGGGACATTAACTGACTAAATACTTAGAGCATTTAGTTAGGGTATTCAATGCCATTTTTCATCCTGAGCCCCCTGAATGGATTGTTATTAAAAATTTCAGGAAGGGTGTGATCAGGGACCTAGAGAATTTACGTCAGGTTGGAACACTTTTGATCAGTTTCCCGATTCTATGTCCAACATGCCCAATTCAGCTTTCAATCTTGTGAAAGTGGGTTCATCCAAAGGTTTTGTGAAGATATCAGCTAGCTGATACTCAGTGGGGATGAAATGTAGTTCAATTTCTCCATTTGATATATGGTCCCTGATAAAGTGGTATCTGATGTCAATGTGTTTGGTTCTTTGATGAAGCACTGGATTGTTTAAGATGGCTATGGCACTTGTGTTATCACAAAAGATAGGTACCATCTTATACTGAATGCCATAGTCACTCAGTTGGCTTTTCATCCATAGTACATTTGCACAACATCCTGCAGCAGCCATATATTCAGCTTCAGCTGAGGACATGGCCACTGACTGTTGTTTCTTTGTACTCCAACACACAAGTTTACCACCAAGAAATTGGCAGGATCCTGAAGTACTTTTCCTATCCATGTTACATCCTGCATAGTCAGAGTCAGTGTACCCTTTGAGATCAAATCCTGAACATTTTGGGTAATACAAACCAAGGTTTGGAGTACCCTTCAGGTACCTGATGATTCTCTTGACAGCAGTGAGATGTGATTCTTTTGGGTCAGCCTGGTATCTTGCACACAGGCAGACTGAGAATTGGATATCAGGCCTTAAGGCAAGTAAGTACATCAGGGAGCCAATCATTCCTCTGTATTGGGTTTGATTCACTGATTTTCCAGTGAGATCAGGACCAAGGTTGTTTGGAGGAACCATAGGAGTTTTTACTGAAGAGCAGTCAGTGAGCTCATACTTCTTCAGTAGGTTCCTGAGGTATTTCTCTTGGCAAATGGATATTCCTTTTTCAGTTTGTTTAATTTGTAGTCCAAGAAAGTATGTGAGTTCACCCATCATGCTCATTTCAAACTTTGTGGTCATAAGTTTTTCAAATTGTTTGCAAAGTTTGTAACTTGTTGAGCCAAAGATGATGTCATCAACATACACTTGGACAAGAATGACATCATCCTTTGTTCTGTAGATGAACAGTGTGTTGTCAATTCTTCCTCTGACAAACTTGTTTTGGATCAGGAAGGCTGAAAGAGTTTCATACCATGCCCTGGGTGCTTGTTTCAGTCCATAGAGGGCTTTGTTCAGCTTGTAGACATGGTTAGGGTATTCACTACTTTCGAAACCAGGAGGCTGTTGCACATAAACATCTTCTTTGATGTTACCATTCAAGAATGCACTTTTAACATCCATTTGGTAAACTTTAAAGTTCATGTAAGTTGCATAGGCAAGGAAGATCCTGATGGCTTCCATTCTAGCAACAGGTGCAAAGGTTTCCTCATAGTCTATACCTTCCTGTTGATTATATCCTTTGGCAACCAGTCTTGCTTTGTTTTTGATGACTGTGCCATTCTCATCAGTCTTGTTCTTAAAGACCCATTTCATACCAATGATTAAAACACCCTGGGGGCATTCAACAAGGGTCATGACATCATTTCTGTCAAATTGTTCCAATTCATCTCTCATGGCCTGAACCCAGCTTTCATACGTCAGGGCTTCTTTAACATTTTTAGGCTCAATCTCTGAGAGATAGTCAGCATAAAGACATATATTGGCAGTGGCAGCCTTTAGTTTAGCAGCCTTGCTTCTTGTGAGCATGCCTTCAGTGGGTTCACCAATGATGTTCACAAGCTCAATGATTTTGGATCTAGTCCAGCTATCCTGAGGTTTGGGATAAGGATTTGAGCTTGAAGGAGCCTGATTAGGTTCAGACTCAGGAACATGAGGTAACTCATCAATATGTACTTCAGTGACAACTGTAGGAACAATTTGTTCTGTGGGTTCCTGAACATTTTGTTCAGTGGTGTCAGTCTCATTTGAGACAGGCTGAGTTTCTATGAACTCACTGATAGGTGGTTGGGGTAGGTTGTGAGGGATGATGTAATATGAGACATCAGCATCAGCTTGGTATTGAGTTGAGGGATTGTTCTCAGGATGATACTCATCAGGAGGATATCTTGATGAGTCATCAATACCAATCTCTTCTACTGAGGAATTTGAGAACCTAATGGATTCAGTGCTCTCATCAACAGTAATGTGATAAGTTTCCTCAGTTTGCTGTCTCCTTGTGTTGAACACCCTGAAGGCTTTAGAGACCAGGGAATATCCCAGGAAGTATCCATCATCAGCTTTGGCATCAAATTTACCTAAGTGATCCTTGTGGTTATGTATAAACACAGGACACCCAAATACATGAAAGTAGCTGATGTCAGGAATCCTTCCTTTGAATATCTCATAAGGAGTCTTGTTATGCCTTTTCACAATGATTGACCTATTTTGAGTGTAGCAGGCTGTTTTAACTGCCTCAGTCCAAAAGTGTTTAGAGAGGACTGAGCCATTTAACATTGTTCTTGCAGCCTCAATGAGTGTTCTATTTCTCCTTTCAGCTACTCCATTTTGTTCAGGAGTATAGGGAGAAGTGAAATTTTGAGAAATTCCTTTCTCATCACAAAAACACTCAAGGTCTTGGTTTTTGAATTCAGTGCCATTGTCAGTCCTGATCTGTTTAACTTTGACATCATTTTGATTTTCAATGTTCCTGACAAATGACATGATGGTTTCAGCTGCCTGAATCTTTTTGGTCAGGAAGTAAACCCAAGTATATCTTGAGTGTTCATCCACTATGACCAGAGTATACTTCTCATGGTGTATGGACATTGGACTGACAGGTCCAAAAAAGTCCATATGAAGAAGATGTAGGCAGCTTTTGATGGAAAAGGTTTGTTTGGTTTTGAATGATGCCCTGTGGTGTTTTCCTTTTTCACAAGCAGAACAAGGCTTGTCTTTAGTATACACCAGGGATGGAAGGCCCAGAACTTTGTTCTGTTTGGCCAGGTTGTTGATGTTTTTGAAGTTGAGATGAGAGAGTCTCCTATGCCATAGCCAGTTGATTGTCTCACTTGCCTTAGAGAATAGACAAGTCCCATTTTGAGTCAGGGATGACATGTTAAGGACATATACATCATCCCTTCTAGGGGCAATCAACACAACTTCCTTATTGGCATTAAAGATGGTCCCTCTCTTGTCATCAAACTGAACTATGTATTTGGCATCACATAGTTGGGAAACACTTATCAGGTTGTATTTCAGACCATTAACATAAGTTATTCTTGTAAAAACTATACCATTGCAGTTTACTGAGCCATAACCTTCAGTGGGAGCTGATGAGTTATCACCAAATACCACTTTGGGTCCTGGTTCTTCCACATATTTGTGCAGAAAACTTTTCACACCAGTCATACTTCTGGAGCATCCACTGTCTAGATGCCAAGTAGGATCCTTGATGTGTTTCTGCACAAACAGTAAACTGGGTTAGTTTTTCTTGTTGACCCACTTTCTAGTGGGCTTAGCCCTCAGGGACTTTTTGAACTCAGTTAGTGAATCATGGTCTGAAGTTGTGTGACCTGAGTTTCCACATGTTTTACATTTTGTGGAGGTTGATGCCTCAGGTGACTGAGAAGTGTTGGTTTGGTTTTTCCTTCTGGACTGAATCACTTTGTCATGCCCCCTGGTTTCATGGGAGGGATCTCCACAGATGTCACAGCATTCTTTCATCATACAATCATCAGGAAGATGATCATTGAAACCACAGTGAGGACATGGTGAGAAAGGCTTAGCCTTCAGTCTTTGTTTGGAAGGTGTGGCATACTGATAGCCTTGGGTTTTCTATAGACCCCTTGCCTTTAAAGAAGCAGTGTGGGGGATGTGATCACAAGTTCTGTGGTCCTCTTGTTTGCATATCATGCAAAACAGGACTCTGTAGCATTTATCAATGTTGTGATTTGGATAATTGCACAGTTCACATCTCCCTGAGGGTCTGGGTGTGGTTTTTGGTTTGGAAGAACCTGAGGATACTGAGGGCTTTGTTGATTTTGAGTCAGAGTTTTTCTCAGTAGACTCAATTTTCTCACTCAGCATCCTAACAAGTTCAGTAAGCTGATCAACTTTTGAATCAGTGCTTTCAGGCTTCACTTCAGTTTTTACTGAAGGTTTTTGGTGTTCAGTTGGTGCAGGAGTGGGTCTTTTCAGAATTCCTAATCCTGATTTCTCTTTAGGAGAGTGTGGTTGAAAGACTAATGGTGCAAGGTCAGAATTGGGTTCTGCTCCCTGAAATTGTTTCAGTGGAGGGAGTGGTGAATCAGACTTAGACTCAGTGATGGACTCAGTAGGACTAAGTTCATCAGTGACTCCTAGCAGCTCCTTGATAGCCTGACTTTCAGGCTCCAGAATTCTTCCAGTGTTAAAATTTGGCAATTTACTATCAGGATTGTTTCTTTCAATCCAATCACTGGATTTGGGAGCTAATTCTTTGCTAGAGAGTATGTTGGTCAATAGAAAAGTTGTGGAATGGCTACTCTCCCCAGAAACTTCAGTGAGTTGATCATCACCCAGACCAGCCTTATTGGGGCTGGGTGAGAGAATCAGTGTCTCATAAAGTTTGGGGTTTTTCTGAGTCCATTTCCAAATGATTTCCTTTTCTTTCTTAAGTTCTTCCTGAAGAGCTTGATTTTGTTTTACAAGTTCAGAGTTTTGAATTTGAAGTGTAACACATTCAAGCTTGGCTTGTTTTAAGGCAAGTAATTCATCTCTACAATGATTTAATTCAAAACTCAGTTTGTTAAATTTTGAAAACAAATTAAGTCTTTGCTCTTCAACATACTTAAGATCAACATTAATATAATCTAAGTAAGATTTCCAATCATCATTATCATCCATAGAAAGTAAAAGATTTACCTTTCTCATAGTGATGTTGACCCATTCTCCATTTCTTGCATGACTCTTCCCCACAACAAGTTTGTTGTCTTCTGACAGAGCCATCAGGGCACTGATGTGAACTTCATCATCATCAGAGGACACTTCAACTTCATCCTAGTCATATGTTTCAGCTACAAGCCCTTTGTTCTTGGCTTGAGTAGGCTTTGGAGCCTGAGGAGGCTGAGAGACTGTTGAGGATGATTCAAGAAGGGCAAGTTTAGCTTTTGCCTTTCTGTACTTGGCTTCAAAGTCAATTTGAGGAACTTTTTCAAATCTTTGACTAGACTGAAGCATTTTTGGTTGAAATTTGCTAGGGCCTGAAAAAGAGTTATTTCCTGAAAATTTGAAAGATGGTTCTGAGGTTGTTTTTGAAAAACAATCTTTAGCAAAATGCCCCATTTTGCCACATTTAAAGCATTCAGTGTTGTCATTTGCTTTAGAAGGAAATTTGTTTTTCTTAAAAAACCTTTTTGAATTAGCAAGGAGTGCTCTTTCATGAAATTCAATTTGAAGATCATTAAGATACTCCTCACTGGTTCTTTGGTCAACCTCATCATCAGATCCATCCTGAAAATCCTGCACAACACCTTTTGAATAGAAAGCAGTTGATATGGGTGTAATTGTCAAAGCCTTTTTGGTCTCCTGAGCTTTACCAGGGTATCTCCTGGTGATAAGATTGTCTTCATAGACAAACTTCCCATAGATGGCAGGGAGCTCAAGGTTCTGAATGTGGTTTGCATTTCTCAATCCCTGAGAGAAGTTTAACCACTTCTCAGGGAGACTGTTGACAAAACCAACATTGATTTCATGTTTTGACAGTATAACACCATCATTGGTCAGCTCATTTAGGAGGGTCTTATACCGAGTATAAGTCTCAGAGAGACTTTCAGAATCCTTGGCCCTGAAGGTATTGAATTCAAGCTTCAGGTCCATAATTCTATTCTCTTTGGTATCAGAAGGCCCTTCATAGCTATGAACCAGGTCAGTCCATGTCTGCTGGGCAGTGGGACAGTTGGTCACTGATTCCATTATATCATCAGGAAGGCATGATATAATGATGCTTTACAGGCGCTGGTCTTGATTGACCACCCTCCTTTCATCTGGGGTCCACTGAGCTTCAGGTTTGATTAAACCTTGGGCAGTTGTTGGGACATATGGACCCTCATTAATCAATTTGATGTAATAAGGTTCCATCCCAGTTAAGTAGCAAAGCATTCGCTTTTTCCACTTATTAAATATGCCAGCTTCAAGTCGAGGGGCAGTTGCTGAATAACTTCCACCCTTTTTATCAACAAGCTGGGGAACATCTATGTCAGTCATAGTGGGATCTTGATTTTAAAAACTTGAGCACTCTTAGGTTTTGAAAACAGGTATAAGTTTTACAAATCAGAGGCTCTGATACCACTTGTTGGTCCCTTTTACTTGGTTATCAGTAACTAAAAAGCTAAAGTAACCAAGTTATATGACTTGAACATAAATGTATGAAAATGATTAACAATAAAGTAACGTAAAAATAAGAGACAATATTTTCCAACGTTTAATTCTTTATTAGAAGTTAATCACAAAGAATCGTACCCAAGTGTTTGTGGAATAACACTTGGGATTGAAAATGACAAGTATAGTATGGACTCCTCACTAAACTCAACTATGTTGAGTGACAACTTAAATTACCCACTGAGCTATCTCAGGGGCTTGTGTTGTTCTTTGGAGGAGTAAAGTGGTTTGTGAATGCTTTGCATTAATTGCACAAACTTGTCAACTTTTACTCCTCACATTTGCTTCCTATTTATACACAAGTATAGAACAACTAAATATACATTGGACCTAAAGCTTCCTTAACAATATCTTGAAAGATATTATTCTTCTGGCAAGGAACCTTCATTGAGTTAGGTCCAAAAGGCACTTTCTGATGACAGACTGGTTTTAACCATTTTGGGAAAGTTTGACATTAAAGTGATAAAGCACTTTAATAAAGCAGCTCAGACTTTCCCGCCCAGTCCCGCCAAAACTTCAGTCTTCTTGTCATCAGTCTTCAGTACAATTAAGTTGTTGAGGAGTCATGGGGTTCAGTGAGTTATTGTCATCCTCACTGAACCCATCACCTTCTTCTTGGCTTAGATCACTCTTCACTGAGTTCCGCCTCACTGAATGGAGAACCTTTCTTCTTAGGCTCGGTCTTAGCATCCTGAAGGTGACTCACTGAGTTACTGTTCACTCAGTGACTTGTTTACACTTAGGGGATTTTACGTTCAAATCCTTGTTAGAAGATTTGGGGAATTCAGTGACCCAACATGATTGATTTAGACCAACCCTAAGAGATAGAAGGACTGTTAGGTGGTTAAGATAACTTGCTTATTTCACGACTTGAGATAAAGTATGGTCATCGTGAGGGCATACTTATATGATGCTAGTATCATGACGTCTGGCCAACGTGATAATACTTACATCTTATAACGTGCACTTATTGTGATCATAGGATGTCTTGAGGTGTACCTTAGAAGCCCTAGAATTCCTGATATCTGCTTGAGATTATCTGTGATTAATGAGACTTTAGGTTCATTCTACCTATGCGTTTAATCTGCCTTCATCATTGTACGACTTGATACGTTTGGATATTCGACATGCGTTTGTTGACCTCTGCACTTCGGATAAGAATCTTAAGTTCTGTTGTAGAGCACTCTACCATTTGATTGATCAACCAATCTGTTTATGTCTGTAAGTATTCCAAGGGTTACTATGGAGGAGTACATCTATTTTCGACTATATGTACACTTCACATTCGATGAATCTATTTATGAGTTAAGATACGAGATTTTGGATTTCGAGGAAACAAGATCTGTTTGTGTATAAGGACACCTTTGAAGGGTTATATTGAAGATGAGACTATTTGAGAATCTGAAGAGTTAAACATATATATCACCCTCATGTTGCTACAATTCGATACGCTATCATTCGATTTGTCTATTTCTATTCCACGAACGAAATATCCGTCAAATCCTATGTATTCCTTGTATCTCTTCTGAGGGGATACGATTATCATCTGTTAAGTTTGGTATATTATTCTTTTGATCTGGATTCAGTATGGTATGTCTTTTCTAAGGAAGCCAAAGCTATTTTGATCAACAAGATAGGGTCATGAGAAACCAAGTTTTCATGTTTTGCATAATTTTATACGTCCTCTTTTCGTTACTTTACAATTTCGCGGACGAATTTTTTTTAGAGGGGAAGAGTTGTAAAACCCTAAAATCCTGATTCACATTTTTATAATTTATTTAATTTTACCTTAAGTATTTGATAATAATTAAGAACTAATTAAAATTATATGTTATGTAATACTCAGTCATTATTAGTAATAAACTTATAGTTAGCGAACTTAATAAATTTATTACATTTAATTTCCTAAACTATCCTATATGAAGCACACGAAACCTGTTCCTTTATGTACAGATATGTCACACGTTTTCCTGGCTTCTTCAAATCTTTACATATCACAACACAACTTTTATCCTTATTTCACTCACACGTCTAAATGATAAGAAGATAAGGACCATTAAACAATTGCATATATCCAAATCATAATAGAAGATACGTATGTATTTCTCCATCAAAACAAATATACGACTTTCCATGAACAAATACACGGCATTCCATTTGAAACCACACGCTATACCTTATTTGTTCCAGCCGTATATTCCTTCCCTCCTATCCTCTCATTTACATCGACCCACAGCTAGAAGTTAACACACATCATTAGTCCTTTGTCTTGCTCCCAAGATAAAGAAGAGAGAACAGAAACAGTTGAAGTTTTCTTGTGTATTTTACAAGCCCAAGTCATTGCCCATTCGAACTTCTTTTCCGATTCGACATACAGGTTACTTTGTCTTCCTTTTTATTTTCCTCCATTCGATATTTTATTCACGTAAGAACACGACTAAAACCATGCTAAGTAACCTTTTATGTCATGCTTGATTACATGTTGTCGTCCCGTTAAACTCGTCACACACACCACATAAAATCATAACCAAGTGTGTGTGTATATATATATATATATATATATATATATATATATATATATATATATATATATATATATATATATATATATATATATAGTGTATCTTTATTTTCAGAACTCTGTTAAGTGCGGGAACTGCGAGAACTCTAATTTTGCATTAGAAAACATGCATGTTCATATAAAACATGTATTTTTCTTACATACACATACCTGGGTAACATACATGTTCATATAAAACCCTGTTAAGTGCAACATATCAATGCAAAATGGCTTTATATGAACATGTATGTTACGCATGTATTTGTATTAAGATGTATGTAAGAAAACATACATGTTTTATATGAACATGCATGTTTTTTAATGCAAAATTGGAGTTCTCGCAGTTCCCGCACTTAACAAGGTTCTGAAAAATATATATATATATATATATATATATATATATATATATATATATATATATATATATATATATATATGTGTGTGTGTGTGTGTGCGCGCGCGCGCGCGCGCATGAACTTCGGATTTGCTTTATGTACGTGCATAAGAAAAACAATGGTGATCTAGTATGTTGTATGTAGAGTATATAATTAACAAGAATAGTTGCATGGTCCTTGTTGTGGTTCGGATCAGAAGGAAAATAAGAGGCAAACATGGGGCTCACGTTATTTATTTATTTGTCATGTAAAATATTAACAGATGTGTTTGTTTAAGGATTAACGAAGGGAGCTCTTGTCATATTTTTGGCCATATAAAAATGTTAACGTGGGGTGTGTTTGTTGGTTTAGTATAACGAAGAGTATGTTTATATAACAATAACATAGGTACGTTGGATTAATTATATAACGAAGGGTGTCGTGTGTATACCAATGTCGGGTTATAAACAATTTTTTTTCAAGATTTTATAAAAATATTGGGTCGTCGTGGCATAAATAATAATATCATGGGTACGATTAATAAATTACATAAAATGATAATAACGGAGTCCAAAATTATTATTTTGATAAATTTATTTAAAATAAACTTTAAAATAATTTTAATTGACTTTTAATATTTAAATTTGATAATTTACATCTTAGACCCTAAACTTATAATATTGACATTTTAAAACCTAAACTATTATATTGGTCATTTTAACTTTAAATATTATTAATTGTTCATTGTAACCTTTAAGTATTAGATTACAATTTCGGGAACTATTTAATGAGGAAACTTAATAATTTGGGAAACCTACTAAAAATAGAAAGTTACTTAGAATGGTTAAACTGCTTAAAGAGGAAACTTACTATTTCTTTTGAAAGTTACTGTTTTTGTAAAGCTGCTATAAAAGGAAAGTTACTAAAAATGGAAAGTTGACTAAAATGAGTAATTTGATTTAAAATAAGTTATTAATCAGACAATCATGAATTCGTGTAGATTCGTTGAAGAAGTTGCTCCAATCTTTATGTTTTCTATTGTGTTTGCACTTGCGGTCTAAGGTGCAGATATTCTGACCTTTTCAGTAAAGGTTTCTCATGACTCTCTCCTTTTCTTTTGATCTGACGTTCTGTTTAGGGTTCCCTATGCCATTGCTATGAAACCCTTTTGTTTCTGAACCTTTTCTGTATGAACCTTTGTTATCTGAAGCTTCTGATTAAACCTTCTTATTTGACTTTCTGATTTGACCTTTAATTTGGACTTATGCCATGAGCCTCTGATATGTATTTCTGACCTGATTATTATGACCTAAGTTCTGTATCATTTTATGATATTCTGTATGACCTATTCTAGTTTGACACCCGAGCCAAATTATTTCACTAGGCATGGGGGTTCCATGTCTGTGTCAGTGATGCACCTCTGACATGACTCTAGGGCAGTAGAGTGATGTTCTGCCACGTCCCTTTGATTGGTCTGCATGTGAATGGGTAGGGGCGTATGGATGCATCCTAGATCAGTTTCTGTTATCTGTTATCTGTTATCTGGTGATTGATGCTGCGTGCATGCACGTCCTTCACAACCATATGGTAGGTCTCCCCTACATATGTTGCCTTATGTGTGATTATGTTTATTATATGATATCTGTTTCTGGGCTCGTGGTAGATAACTATCCTTTACCTTTACCTTTATTTCTATTTCAGTTACTTTGATTCAGTTACTTCCGTTACACCATATTCTGTATTTGTTTCTGTTTCATATTACTTTGTTGTTATATCTGTTCACTGAGCTTATAAAGCTCAGCCGCATTTCTTTTCTTCCGCGGCAGGTATCTAAGCTAGGAGCTGGGGTTGCTTATGGGACTGAGTGAAGAGTGGACTTACCTTAGATCATCTTAGCTTGGAATATTATTATCATGTTTAAGACTTTATTCATTTTCAATTACTTTCTGTTGGAGTTTGGAACTTATGTAACTTGGAGTCATGTTAACTTTCTATCGTTTGGTTATTTAAATTAACACTTTCCTTATTTATGTCCATGCATGTTTCTGATATGTCACCATATTTGTAATACTTTTACCCTTGACCGGTGTCCTGACCGTTTCCCAAGTTTCCCAACAGAGCCTGAACCACTTCTCTTTGAAGCGGTTTAGGTGTCCAATGAAATTTAGCCAAGTGACTTTCAAGAAAAAAAAGTTGAGTGTACAGTAGATGTCCAATACAAGCAGAAATATTTAAGCTATACTTATTTAATTTGTTTAAAAAACTCAACCATAAATTTGTTTCAAGAACTTTATTCCACTTTAATGAGTAACGGTTTCATAGTTTCTAAGCTGCTGATTAGATTTCAAAACACTTGTAAGCTACTCTTATAGAGTGCTTCTCTATCAAAGGTCAAAGTCCAAACTTACTTTTTGGGACATTGTATTAGTGAAATTTTAACAAAACTATACCTCCTAATCTCCTATTGATAC
The DNA here is from genome assembly GCA_030686995.1 of Artemisia argyi. NCBI lineage: Eukaryota > Viridiplantae > Streptophyta > Magnoliopsida > Asterales > Asteraceae > Artemisia > Artemisia argyi. The sequence continues at coordinate 133,465,364 of CM060708.1, read as the reverse complement.
GTATTTGGACTCTACTAACATAAAAGAATAAAATTTAATGATATGTCGTGGGAGCACATCGATTATGTGATTATGAATCTGCCTGCTTTCGCTTTACAGTTTCTGGTCAAAATCAACAGGTGTTTTTTTTTTTCTTTTTTTCTCTCCTGAAATGTATTTTAAATAGTACTTCGTACAAATTATTAGTGACGCACGTTGTGAAAGACAATATCTTACTTGTTCTTAGATCGACCCGCCACTGATCTTACAAGTTGTTAATGACAAATTATGGAATTAGTAGCCCAACTCAATTTCATGATTCTCACTTGGCATGCTGGTACATAGAATGTTTCGTTATAGATTTATAGTTCAAAGTATTATAGATATAAATAATGTTAGAGTCTTTGTGCAAAACAAACCAATTAACCCGCCTTTCAATGTCATTTAAGATAATACATTTCATTTGATACTAAGTTGTGTCTTGTCCACTTGGGGTACTCATCATATTTCTGCCGAATTAAAATTGGAAATATAGTAAGAATAGAACCTACATTTGAATAGATTCAATGGCTGTTTAAATCAAATAGAAAGCCGAAAATTATCACCTGGAATAATGATTTTACCGTTTCGTAAAAAAAGGTAGTTAGAGTTGAGTTTGAATGGAGATAAATAAAGAACAGTTGTTAAAAGAAAGTAAGCAAATATGTAGTAGTATACAAGTGTTCATGCATTTTCTTAGTAAAAAAATTGTTTTTTTGATCCCACATTGGTAGTAGAATGAAAGATTTGTAGCTTTATATACTAGAGTAATATTCGTTGGTTAAGTTGATGTAAATAGTATGTTATTGTTCACTTGAATATGTGCGCAATAACATTCTAGTTCATTAACTTTTTCATATATGATCTACTACATATTTTACATAACCAATGCTGGTAGTTTTATTGTAACCTTGCTGTAAAAAGTTATGTGCTTATGTAGTGTTAATCAAGGTTGCAGCTGATTATCGTGCAAGGGTTTAAAGTTGCTTTAAAGAGTAATATTTGTATGATCAACCAATCAAACTTAACAAAACGCAAAAATAACCGACGTTAAGGATTCAAACGTTACTAAAAACACATTTTTAGGTCTCCAGTGAACGAGTCTTGAAAGGGTCATAGGAAATTAGGAATACGTCGAGAATATCTCATCTGCATGTTTTAGCAAAATGAATAATAAAGGTTAAAGAGTCAATAGGTGTACTAAGATTTATGATCTTTCTTGATCTTAAAGAGTAGTAATATGTTTATCATATACTTTTTGACATAATCAAGTATTTATTTTTGAACAAGAAAGTATGTTATAACTAAATGCTTTCTTCATTTTTAGCTAGTACAATAAGGTTTTCTTAATGGAATTTTCAAGATTTACTTATCAATTCTTTTTAGTAGAAAAAACAAAAATTTTAAATGACTGTTATAAAATGCTAATTAATAGGATAAAACTAGAGATTTCCGGTATGAATGGTATCTCAAATGTTATTTAGTGGGTTGTGTGGAATTTTAGATGTGAACAAACCTTATAACGATCAAATGAGAAATATAATTAAGATGAGAAGAATGAGAAAAAACCACAACCACAAATATTAGATGTACCCACAAAAATAGGTGCATCTCCCTATTAATTCATTTTTCTTATTTGAAATATGTGGCTACAATTCATTCTCACTCTTCTCATTTCAATTACTCTTCTCACTACATCCATACTTTATAACTATAAACTAAATTATTTTTAAAATTTATAGATTTCCCAAATCTCAAAACGTTATGGGCTTGTTTGGTAGCCCATTTCTATCTAGTGGGCCCCCATGAATATTTATTCTCTTGCAGAACAAATCTTGTTGATATGAACCTTTATCACACAATTTTTAAAAAATTAATTTGATATCAAAATTATCTTGATATTCCTGTTGACTAATACGATTTAAACACTAATTAGTTCGTTTGTATAATCTTTATCGACTTTAAATAAGAACTTGAGCTTCGTGGATCATTCTTGTAGTCATTAAGATTTAATTAAAACTTAGCGTATAAAACATGTTTTTATTTGCATTGTGTTATTTTCTCTAAGAATATATCATCCAAGAAAAGCTTGAAGTTTATTCCATAATTTCGTCCTTTTTTGGATACGTTGAAGATTTTTCATTCTTTAAACATACCATTTCTAATAAAGTGTTTAGTATATCTAAAACAAAATTTAAAAGGATCGATACGATATTATGCTTTCTCCATTACAGAGACCATAAGCTTCTACTTATTCAAAAGTCGCTTCGCCTTTGTTAACTCGATTTTGTGTTCTCCTTCGATTTTTCAAATAATCGATACATGAACCTAAGATGAACAAAGTTTGCTAACATGTAAAACAATAAGCAGTTTGTACCACTTTATTTATAAAAGAAATCTTTTATTGTATTAAATGAATATTGTCACACAAAAAAGTATAACAATAAAGCAAAGACACATGCACTATATCAACACTAACGTACGTAACAGTTAACACTATCTAAAAGTATCATCAAAACACATTTAGGATCTAACTTCACTAAAAAAAGAAGTTATAACCTAAACTCCAATTTATCAGCTACACAAACAGGGTTGTGTTTCTCCAAAACGACACGACCAGCAGCCTTGAAGTCGAATTTACATGCATGTTTCTCGGGCATCCGATGCAAACCACAGAAGCTCTCACCACACCTACATGAAAAAGCAACCAACCCGACACGTTTGTCACAAACATGGCATCGGTTCCTTTTCTTAACAACTTCGTTACTCTGATGATTGTTTTCCACTGGTTTTTGATTATCTACATTATTATTTACACCAAGAATTTTAGGCACCTCGGATGGTGCTTTCTTCTTTAGCAAGTCGGCTTTATAGCAACTAGAGCAAAAGTCTCTTGTTTCTTTGTTCACGTAAAACCCGCAACCGGTTTTGCAAAGTGGAGGTGTTGTTGATTGATTCATCGATGGCATCTTTGTTCTTAGTTGTGTCGAAGGTTTTTGCATGAAAAAGAAAGTTGTGAATGAATGAATATTGTACGTTTAATTTGGTGTTTGGAGTATATATAGGTTTCGGGAATAGGGGGTCGAATTTATAGAAGTGGATAAGGTGCATGAGTCGTATTATAGTTCGACCTTAATATGGCATTTTAGAAGATTCTAAAGGCCTCGCTACTTTTTTTTAACTATGATCGGTTGTTCTAATTCTAATCAAAATTGGATGATTCAATTGTTAATTTAAAATTTCAATGTTGAGATAGGAAGGATTTTTCTTTCAAGTTTTGCTCTTTATTAACTTTTGTTCAATAATAACCACTTAAGGGTGTCCTAGTGGCAAAAGGACTTGTTTACATGAACGGAACTTAGAAGGGACCGAGGGGGGCTGCGACCCTCCTAAAATTTTTTATACGTATTTCGACTCTACTAAAATAAAAGATTAAAACTTAATGATAAGTCGTGGCAGCACATCGATCATGTGATTATGAATCTGCCTACTTCCGCTCTATTGTTTCAAAACTCTCATTAAAATCAACAAGTAGTTTTTGTATTCTCCTAGAACGTACTTTAAATAGTGCTTCTTACAAATTATGAATGACACGCATTGGTAAAGACATTATCTTACTTGGCATGATGGTACATAGAATGTTCCATTATAGATTTATAGTTCAAAGTTTTCTAGATATAAATAACGTTTGAGTCTTTGCGCAAATTAAAGCAATTAACCCACCTTTGAGTGTCATTTAAAAAGATGTATTTTGTTAAATACTAATAAATATATGAAAGTTGTGTCGTGTCTATTTGGGTTACTCATCATGTTTGTGCCAAATTACAATTGAAAAAATAGTAAGAATAGAACCTACATTTGAAGAGGTTCAATGGTGGTTTGAAATAGAAAGCTATAAAGGCGTTTTTTAGTTAAAAATTATCACATAAAATAATGATTTTGCAGTTTCATTACAAAAAGGAAGTTAGAGCGAATAATCTACATGTGTTGATGTGTTTTTATGATAAAAAGTTGTTTTTAATCCCACATTGGTAGTAGAATAAAAAACTTGTAGCCTTATATACAAGAGTAGTGTTAGCTAGTTAGGTTGATGTTAATATAATGTTATTGTTCACATATTTCTGAGTAGACTGTTAATTCTAATCAGTACTATGTGGATGGCAACTTTGTATGAATCATTCATTTTTTTTGTTTTTTCGGAAAATCTTTTGTTTATGATATTCAAAGAAGTTATTGCACGCCATTTTATTTTTTAAGATCATTTCAATTCATGGTTGCTTGTATATGTATATATTGAACGTAATGAGATTTAAAGTATCCGTCTTTTACACGAATATTTTGAGATCACTTCATGGCTAAAATTTGTGCGATTTTAAGTCTAGATCGTCTGTATTAACAACATCAGTTGATCAGCGGTATATCATGAATAAATTATGTACCATGTTTACATATGGATTGGCATAAAATTGACACAAAATACATGAAACTAACATTACATATGTGTATGCTTAATTTTGTTCGTAACACTTCCTTGTTTTATACCATATTGACCATCAAGTTAATACAAATTGTCAATGTTATTACTGATTATCAAGTTTGTTGTAAAAGCTTTAGTTATTGTTAAAAAGCTTTAATTGTAGGTAATTGCTTCGTATACGAGTTTCCGAATTTGATAAGTTTTGATGATAGCCCAATAGTGAATTACTTAAAGTTTTACTTGAGCAAGTATTACTAAGATTATTATTATTATAGTTGTGAGCTAACTCTTTTTTATTTTTATTTATTTATTTATTTATTTTTTGAACGACAAGTTAGTGTGATACTATAGTTAGTGATTCGATTCCACACTACTTATCTAGAAGGTAGTCCTTGCCAGCCTCGAATCGACGCATCGAACCACCACAGATCCCACTCAGGAGGAAAACCATCCACGGAGAGACTCGAATCTAAGACCTCTCGCATGTGGTAACACCTCCCGACCAACTCTGCTAGGCAAAAGTTGGCAGCTAATGGTTTTATTGTAAGTGTGTCTATTAAAACTTCAGTTTTATTGTAAGTTACTTTTTCTACATCAGTTTAGTAAGTTACTTCAATAGAATGTCTTCAGAAACAAAACTTAAGTTAGTCAAGGAAAAGTCAACAAAACTTTGCGAATGAAAAAAGTTCAATGAAACAGCACACACGAGAAGGCGTAGGTTTTATTTGAGTTTAGTATCTATACATAAAAAGAATGAAAGGTAAGGTTTTTATATCATCAAAAATGGTTGTTGTGACATTTCGTTTATTGCGTGTTTTTGTACCATATTGCTACTAACTAATGCTATAATGTAGTACCGTAGAGGTGCGTAGTGGTGTAACCTTGATGAAACAGAAAAACAGATGATCAATAACAAATTCCCTATATATGTTGGATCAGTCGCAAACTCGCAATTGATATATGTTTGAGCCACATGTAGGACGAGTCGCAACTGATATATGCTTGACACACGGGGTTTTAATGTTGTACCCTGTAAGAGAACCAAGTGATCAAAATTCTATCCAAATTACAAAACTAATGACCTTCCTTACAGTACTATTCATAAGTGTTTATCGTTAACATCCATTATGTTTTCTATCTTTTGATTTTGATGATCATATAAGAGTGAAAAAACGAGTAAATAACATCTACTTCATGCATTGATTGTTATATAAAGCTTCAACGAAGAAAAGAAAGTTGTGCCATAAAACTGATGATATAGAGTACTTGCTTCTACAACAGAACAACGACATCCAGTTTTGGCAACAAATTAAGAACTTACGATGTTGCATCTGCATTATACCATCCCTTGGCACATGTGTTTCTTCCCGACTTATTAACAAAAGTTTCTCTTTAGCGATTAACGTATTTTGAATAGCTTAACTTTCTAACAACTAAATAAAATATGTACCATCTCTTATGCTTCCATTTTTATTTCAAAAAATGAAAAGGGTAAGAAAATAGAACAATTTAAAATTTCGTTACATAATTTGTTGCAAGCAAGATTTAAAAAAACCATGACAAACATGTGAACCGGAGCAAGCCTCTCGTCGTAACGTTCTTATATGAAGCGGTTTATGTACAATAACTGAAATTTAGCCAAGTGACTTTCAAGAAGAAAAGTTGAGTGTAGAGTAGATGTCCAATACAAGCGATGTGGGAAGCAGACATTCTTAAGCTATACTTCATTTGTTTCAAAAACTCAACCATAAATTTGTTTCAAGAATTTTGTTCCAGTTTAACGAGTAATGGTTTTATCGTTTCTAAGTTACTGATTAGATTTCAAAACACTTGTAAGCTTACTTTTTGGGACATTGTATTAGTGAAATTTCAACAACACTATACTTCCTAATCTCCTATTGACACGTATTTCGACTCTACTAAGATTAAAGAATAAAACTTAATGATAAGTTGTGGGAGAACATCTGATCATGGAATAGCCCAACTCAATTTCATGCTTCTCACATGGCATGATGGTACATAGAATGTTCCGTTATACGTAGATTTATTGTTCAAAGTATTCTAGATATAAATAATGTTCGAGTCTTTGTGCAAAACGAACCAAGTAACCCACCTTTCAATGTCAGTTTAGAAACTACATTTCGTTTAATACTAAGTTGTGTCTTGTCCACTTGGGTTACTCATCATATTTCTGCCAAATTAAAATTGGAAATATAGTAAGAACAGAACCTACATTTGAATAGGTTCAATGGCTGTTTAAATCAAATAGAAAGCCAAAAATTATCACCTGGAATAATGATTTTACCGTTTCGTAAAAAAAAGGTAGTTAGAGTTGAGTTTGAATGGAGATAAATAAAGAACGGTTGTTAAAAGAAAGTAAGCAAATACGCAGTAGTATACAAGTGTTCATGCATTTTCTTAGTAAAAAATTTGTTTTTTTTTATCCCACATTGGTAGTAGAATGAAAGATTTGTAGCTTTATATACTAGAGTAATATTAGCTAGTTAAGTTGATGTTAATAGTATGTTATTGTTCACATATTGATTGTAGATTAAGTTAAAAAACAAAAATAATAACTTCTATGATTCATTCATTTTTTTCGTTTTTGTAATATAATTCATTCATCCTTTTGTTTTCGTTTTTGTTGCATTCCTTTTGTTGTGTTTATTACTCCCGTCTCAATTTTATTGTCCACGTTTCCTTTTTGATATGTCACAAATTGTCCACTACTAAAAATAGATAGAGAAGTTTAACCAAGTTTACTATATTATCCTTGTTTAAAATTATTATTGCATACCTTAAAAAAACTTTAATTAATTACCTAAGGGCAAAACTGTCATTCTATCAAAAAGTAAAAAAAGGAAAACTATAATAAATATACTTTTCTTAAACTGTGTGTTTTTTGTCGGGAGACAATAATTTTGGAACGGAGGGAGTACATGTTATTTTATGGGCAGTAATGCACCTAATGCTTTTATTAAGCGTCTTATTTGTTGAATTTAAAGCATCCAACTTGTATATGTATAGTTTGAACGTAATAAGATTTAACACATCCGAGTTTTACGTGAATATTTTGAGATCACTCAAGGCTAGAATTTGTGCAAATTTCTAAGTCAATATCGTCTCTAACTGCATCAGTTGATCAGTGGTGTATCATAAACAAATTACACACCATTCATTTGTTGACAAGTGTTATGCATCTTTTCTCTTTCATCATTTTTTACCAATTAATTTTTCAAATGCACCAATCATATCTTTAGATCTAATTTTAGCTCTAGATTTTAGTAATACAAATCATTTTTCGTTATTTAAATATGGATGGGCAGAAAAAATGACATAATACATAAAACTAGCGTTACACTTGAGTGCACTTAATTTTGTTCCTAACACTTCCTTGTTTTATGTCATATTGACAATCAAGTTTATACATATCGTCAATGTTATTACTTATTATCAAGTTTGTTGTAAAAGCTTTTGTTATTGTTAAAAAGCTTTAATTGTAGGTAATTGCTTTGTATACGAGTTTCCGAATTTGATAAGTTTTGATGATAAGTGAATTACTTAAAGTTTTACTTGAGCAAGCATTACTAAGGTTTTTATTATTATAGTTGTGAGCTAATGGTTTTTTTTGTAAGTGTGTATATTAAAACTTTCAGTTTTATTGTAAGTTACTTTTTCTACATCAGTTTAGTAAGTTACTAGTACTTCAATAGCTAATCTTCATAAACAAAACTTAAAGTTGGTCAAGGAAAAGTCAACAAAACTTTGCGAATGAAAAAAGTTCAATGAAACAGCACAAGATCTCACGAGAAAACGTAGGTTTTATTTGAGTTTAGTATCTATACATAAGAAGAATGAAAGGAAGATTTTTATATCATCAAAATCGATTGTTGTGACATTACGTTTATTGCGTGTTTTTGTACCATATAGCTACTAACTAATGCTATAATGCAGTACCGTAGAGGTGCGTAGTGGTGTAACCTTTATAAAATAGAAAAACAGATGATCAATAACAGTTTTCCTATTCATTAGGATCAGTCGCAACTGATGTATGTTTGAAACACATGTTGGATGAGTCTAAACTGATATATGTTTGACATGCGTGGTTTTAATGTTGTACCCCTGTAAGAGAACCAAGTGATCAAAATTCAATCCAAACAAAACTAATGACCTTCCTTACAGTACCATTCATAAGTGTTTAACATTAACATCATTTCTGTTTCCTATCTTTCGATTTTGATGATCTCACATATAAGAGTGAAAAAAACAAGTACATAACGTCTACTTAATGCAATGATCATTTAAGGTTGAACATAAAATGGAAGGTGCGCCTTAATGCAGACAATATAAAGTACTTGGTTCTACAACAGAACGACATCTAGTTTGGCAACAAATTCAGAACTCACGATGCTGCATCTGCATTATGCCATCCCTTGGCACATGGTGGAATGGTCATGAACTCATCAAATTCCTTCACATGAATGTCACAACATTTCCACTGCACATATATGAATAAACGTTACAATGCTAGAAAGTAATTAGAAAAGTAACGAGTTTAAAGATAACAAATAATACAAAGGCGATAGTCTCACCCCTCTTAATCGGTCATGGAATACAGCGGGACCAGGATGGTGATTACAAGCAGTCTCGTGGTTATCAATTTCTTTAAAAGTTTGACCACATCCCTTGTTTTTGCAAATCTGAGGTTGGTTAATGTCAACTATTTTCTTTGGCGGAGCTTCCACACTTTGCTGCAAATCTGAATTCCCTTCCTCGAATGTAGATTGAACTTGATTTGAGAGTTTTGAAATCGCATTTTTCACTTGTTCACCTAAACAAGTATAAAATACAATATTAGGAACTCCAGCAAACAAGCATGAACCATCCAACATACATGTATCTTTAATTAAACATAGACTACTACAGTAGTCCTTTCAAGTATAATATATATTTAAGGTTCAAGGTCCTTAAATGTGAATCGCCAAAATTAGTATATGAAGGGACCTCTCAACATCTTCCATGAAGATAGCAGATGGCTTATACCTTGGATCTGAAAAAGGCTCCCAATTAACTATGCTTCAATGACTATGTGAGGATGAAGCTGCACAGTTTATTGGAGGGTATGTGATTGAAGGTGCTAGTAAGATTCAAAATGAAGTTTCCTGCTATGAGGGATTGGAGTGTCTAGCTAGATGTTGGCTACTCATTAGGACACTCTAATTAATATCTGTGGAAGGGTTTATTTTGGTGGAGTGCCAGCCTAGTGATGCCATTTCGGCTGACTGGAATTCAATCCTATTTGTGAGGCTGCAGCTGCAAATTGGGAGTTTAGTTCTGAGAAGCTAAAGTGGAAATGTAACCAAGGTGGGATGTATCCTTAAGCCACCTCTCTCATTTGAGTGATGCCAACTGTGTTGGAAATGTAGCTCATTGTTGGAGGCCTTAATGGAACAGGAGTTTTACTCCATGGGTGCCTAGTATTAGTATGTCTCTTTTAGTACTAGATGAATTGGTGAATGAAGCCACTTGTTTAGTTTCTGTTTGAATGTTTGCTTAGCACTTTAAAACTGCATGGGACATGTCATCAGTTGTGTTGCTTGTTGTATTGGTTTTTATTGAGGCAATAATATATATTTCACCAGTTTCTACCCAAAAAAAAAAAAAAAAAAAAACCTTCCATGACAATAGACCCAATAGCTTAGTCGACCGAAAAATAAAGCATACCCCCCCCCCCCCCCCCCCCCCCCCCCCCCCCCCCCCCCCCCCCGCAATTATCAGCTAAACAAGTTGATTTCCAAGATAAGACAGGCATTTGGAATCACATTATGGAGGTAATTATGTAGTTACTGCATTTGCAATTCACATATAATTAGTCGTTAGTCTTTGGGTATACAACAATTGAATCCAATTTATATGTACCAACACAAAACTGTTTATTTAGTGGTCAATTTGCACGTAAATGTTTAGATGCTTATAATTTCCCAAAAGAAACTGAAATAAAGATCATCTAATTATAACTAGTTCTATACTTCTAAGAGCAAAACACATCTGGAACCATCTCTTGCAGCCTGTTTTGTTAGCTGATTATCCTATTAGGATTATCACATTTACTTCCAAAACACAGTGCCAAACACCCCCTAAATACTTTAAAGATGAATTAACCAAATTAAGTCGAGATTGGATAAATACCATGGTCTGAGCAGAAGAATCCTTGACGGCACCTAGGGCAAGCATCTTTAGCTGACACGTTAGTTGCAGGAGCCGATGTTTTAATTGCCGGCTTTGGCGCAGCAGCAGCCTTTGCTAAGACTGGCTTTTCAGTTGTGTGTTTACCTGTCTTGCATCTTAAATGAGAAAAACAAGTCATTAACTGATATTGCTAACAAGACATAATGCATCAATATACAATTATACATAGATATGTGTAATCAAAGTGAATTAAACTAGCAGTCATGAGATAATTGTCTGTCGCAATGACAACAGCTAGTCCACTACTAAGCCGATAGAACACTTATGCCTCGGCACTAAGCAGCTGGTGCATTTAAAAGAGACACTTTACTCTTATCATACATACGATATATGGTATACAAATTCCAGTTTCACCATCCTTATCCACTCCTAAAATGTAAATTAATAACGAGTCCCATAATTTAAGTGACAAATGTAAGCTAACTTTTGGGGGAAAAAAAAAAAGAAAACCCTCAAACCTCCCACTCCCGGTATACATTCATTTGATTGATAAACAAGAATATATGTAGACTTCATAGATGCTTATGAATGAGGTAACTAAAAATTCAGCCCGTTGATGGGGGACACATATCAGATGCAATTTACGTACCCTGGAATTTCGAGAAATAAGCTGAAATCGTGACTCTTCTTTTTGCAACAGCTCCACTCTTTCATACCATCGTGAAACAAAGGCTGAAAAACAAGTTTTCATTTGTTCATTATACAAATTGACATTCAAGATGATACTTAACACTCAATTAGGTATATGAAAGAAACTTACTCCCTGAAGCAACGAGAATGCGCAGTTGGTAAAAGAAAATCCCATGCATAGAAAAGAAACACATTAAACCTTTATTGCAAAGGAACTGATTCAAAGACAAAATCTTTAATAACAATAGGACTAAAGAGATCAACCAAATAGGAAGACAGCACTGAATATAAAAGTTTTAAGATGCAACTCGCCAAAGTGACAATGCATATATCTTATAAACAAACAAACAATTTCAGAACATACTATTCCACGTCGTATCTAGTATCTTGGACCGACTGTTATTGTTAGATAGGTACTACCTCTATCACGTATGACTGACACAATGTGAGTTTAGCATAACATGGCTAGCACCACATCATACTAGACTGGCGGGCATGTTGATGTCTATATTATCTCAGCCCGATTCTAATTATGATAATCAAATAATCAAATAAATACTAACCACTCTGGGTTGTCTTAGTGGCAAATGTCTTATGACTATCATCACCAAAAATGTGAGAGGTCTCAATTTCAATTCCTACTAGGTGCAAACAACCTTAAGCTGCTATGCCGATTGAGTCTGTGTAGCAGTGAGTTTAAACCCCGTGGATTAATCGGTCAAAAAGGTCGGGAACCATGACTAGACACTAGTAAGTGCCAAATAAAAGACGGTAAACCAGTGGTTAAAGTTGCTACTAATTTGATTACTAATAACATTGTTTAAACTTAAACTTGATTTTCACCATAACTATGCTACTTTACTAGGAACTTATTTTTTAATAGCCAGCCTGCTACTGATACATGATTGGAATCTTAAAAAACATACTAGACCAAATATTGCACAATTAATCAATTACAAATGCATTCATAAATAGCTTGAAGGCCCTTATGACAGGATATTTAAATGAATGAATAGTTAACTACTACTTATACGATATGATTTTGCTTAAAGGAAATGCATCAACATTCTTTGTAGAAACGGAAAATTCAAAGCACTATATTGGTAAAACATACTCATACCCACATTAGACACTAGAAAGTGCCAAATAAAATATTGTAAACTAGTGGTTAAAAGCCTAACTTACTTTCCACCATAACCTTGAGCAGGGACGGAGCCAGGACATAGCAAGCAATAAGGGGGGCTGAAATTTTTTTTCTCAAACTAACAAAGTAATATAACTAAAACTTTGAATGGTAGGTTCTAATGATCACATATGCTGGGTTACAAACTTAAAACGTTGATAAGAAAAACACATTGAAAACTAATAGATAAATATTAAATGAAAACTTTGTGCATGAAACGGTGTCACGTTTCTCTTCATTCTTTAGTCCTCTAAAGTTGGGGTCATTTGCCTATAGTTCGGGCATAAGCTTAAATTTTATAAGATAAATAGCAAAGTGATTGGAAGTGAGTAGGTCAAATGCCAAAAGTTACTTTTTTCATACGTATTTTGGAATGTCCTTGATTCACTTGATAGCTAAAAATCGGCTTACCTTACCGCATTTTAACAAAACTATTCTACTTTATTGAGAGCTTTTATTTTAATAGCCACACTGCTACTGATACATCACTGGACTATAAAATTCAACTAAGAAAAGAAACTATAATCTCAGGATGCATTACGAAGTAGACCAGTTAATGTAATGTATCATGCTAGTTGGCCATTTAAAGGGTTATAGCTGCTAAAATTATGACCGATAAAAAACTATACATTAATAACTTTGATACCTTACATTAAGAAAAAGAAGTTAGAATACCTTAAATCAAAACCGGCCTATATTTTTTTTGTTTATACTAGTCGACTAGTCGTAATATATAAAAGTCCTTGTTTAGTAAAATATTGTACAATCAACTAGTAATCTATATCTATCTATATCTATACTACTATATAATGTATTTGGGACTATTCTATAATCAGAAAGGCTTAAAATTCAGACTTTTTTCTTGCTTATTACGGAAAGATTTCATAATTAATTTGTTAGGAAGCAAGTTAGTTAGGAAGTTTGTTAGGAAGCGGTTGGTTGTTCAAACTAAAATTATTTGGCTTAACCATCTCTACCATCTCTATTTATAAAGCATAAAGACAACTAAACGTGTAACCAAATAACGCAAAATATAATCACACGGTACCTGCCCTGCATTGCGCGGGTACCGTTCTAGTAATTAGTGATGTATTTATATGTAATAGCTTGAAAAACAAAGACGATTCAGGATGACTGACCGAGGCATGATAAGTGCAGGAGTCAACAGGGTTATTGTCTTGAGTGAAAGTAGCGTTACACCCGATCCTCTGGCATCGAAGAACCTCACTTGCCATTATTTTCCCCAACAAATTATTCTTTGCTTTGATTCGATAAAATTGATGATCTACCGTCTTTCTAGAAGTCGTCGTACCAAAAGTCAGTCAGTCTCGATTCGATGGACTTATGTTATACGATAAGGGCCGTACTGTGACTCGGGTTTTTTTAACTGTGGGCCGTTAAGATTTCTAAATTTATAGCCCAATAGTTTTCTTTTTCAAACTTTCACTTTTGAGCATGGTTGTCATAGCCATACTTTAAAAAAAAAATGTTAACATCATCTAATCATAAATTTTATTCCTAAAAAAAATTGTTAACATCATCTAATCACTTTTGAGCATGGTTGTCATAGCCATACCGTGACTTAGGCAGACCCAAAACCGACCGAGATCAAGAAGAACGACCGAACCGAAGGATCAGCGGTCCGGTCTCGGTCCAGATTTTTTCTTTATTCCGGTCTCAGTCTGGTTCAGTCTGGTCTGGTCCAAACTGGTCTTACTTAAAACCTGACTATTATGCCATGTCGGTCTGTATTTTTTCCTTATTGAGGTTGTTATATTGACATCCTAAAAAATGAAGATGTTACTCTCATTTGAGTTTGTGTATCTGTAATGGCGGTACAAAGTTCGTAAATTAGTCGATCAAAAGGTAGATATTCATGTTTACGCAAGAAAAAGAAAAAAACGATAGCTAGAAACTTTCACTTGTAGACGTAACATTTTGTCATGTGAAAATGTGTAATAAGAGCTTGACCTTTTTATATTTTAATAACAAATAGGTTAAAAAATCAGTTTTATTTATCACACAAACTGGTAAAACTTTTCTAAGCCCATACTACTATAAAAGAGCTTTTAAAAATGAGTAGACAATTGTAATCAGTCAAATTATTTAAAGTGAAAATTGCATGTTTTATCTTTATGGTTTACCAAAAATCATACTTATTATTCCGAGGATGATTGGGAGGCCTAAAAGATGTGCTTAAATTTATGTCTAATCTTTTGTCGCATCATCCTGTTGGCTGCAGTCAAGGGACTCACTTCACAAGCTAACAAGATCATGCCATATAAATTTAGACATGAAATTAGGCATACATTTAGGCCTCCTCATCATTTTCCTATTATCCCTATTCAATTTTAATTACATTGGCGATACTGAATCTTCAAACTAGTTGTATCGATGGTCCCTATTCTGAAAAATATGGATCATCTGTGTAAAAATTTATACTAGTAGTTTTTTATTACACAACGGGTAGCAGGATAGAACCAGGGGGTGTCTAGGGCATAAATTTTTGTCTCGTAGTTTTAATTTTGTTAAAAAAAAAAAAAAAAAAAAAAAAAAAAAAACTTATATTTTTTTTATAAATGCACCATGTCCCAAGAAAATGTGAATGTAGTCTTATTTAATTTCTCATAAATACACCTAGTGACTTTTTCTTATGTTTTTCGTCCCTATCGTTATAAAACGGATTGTCCTTATTTTTCAAAATAGGACTATCAATGCAAATTGTTAAAAATTAGAAATTATTTACGTAATTAAAATCAAATAAAGACGACGAGTGTGATTTTAAGTAAAACACAATAACGAAACGTTTAATGTTTTCTTATTTAAAAACTTTCGAAATATGTGAATTTAACTTTAATTATTTTTATGTCATTTACGCTTGTTAATTTGTTATAAGCCCGCTATAAAATTATGTGAATCTAAAAACTTGTAATTTATGGTGTGGTGATATGAACATCCACGTGGTAAAAGATAAGCATATACATACAAGGAGGAGCGTGTTCTCCACAAGTTCACTATCTCCTCTCCCCATTTTACTACCAACACAAAGACATTCAACGATGGCTAGCAGCATAATTGGAGTTACAGTTCCATTCACCTTATCACCATCATCACTCAAAAGATCAACCACTGCAGGCAGCAGAATTTCCACACGTCGCATGGTGGTTGTGAGAGCAGAAGGCGCAGGTGGTATAAACCCTGACATCAGGAAGACCGAAGACAAAGTTGTTGATGCTGTTGTTGTTACTGAACTTGCTAAACCTTTGACTGCTTATTGCAGGTTTATATATGTTTCTTCTACCTTATTATATACTCCGTAACTTATAGTAAGTATGTTTTTTTACAAGGAACGAACACATGAACTTAAGTTTTGTATATATAAAGTTGTACATGACTTAAAAATTAACACCGTGAACTTTCTTGAAAAAGGTGGCGTAGTGACAAAAGACTTGTCATCACGAAAATGTAGAGGTTTCTGGTTTTGTAAGGTGCAAACGACGCTAAAATGGCCAGGCCAACTCGTGAAAAGGGAGGGTTTTGTCCGGTTTGAGTACGTGTGGTGGTGGGTTTAAACCCCTTGAATTAGTCGGCCAAAAATTAGGAAGCCAACGTTAACCAAAAAAAGAAACAAACAAACATAGGGCTCTTTGGCAGTGTGTCGTGAAAGTGATTCTAAACAACGTAGAGTCCTTTGTAGAGAGTGTTTAGCGAAATTCTAGTCAGTTTATACTTTAAGATGTAATCTGAATTAGTTTCGTTAAAGTGATTCAAAACTGATGTATGACCCACTTATTTAGACACTGAGGATCAAATAATCGCCCTTAAAATGCAATGCCAAACCTGGATTTAACCCAAGCACAAATTTTATCAACAGTACTTTGTTGGTCATAGCTAAATATAACCTATAAGACATTTAGAGGGTGTTTGGGATTGCATTTTGACGCAGCTTTAAGAACCAGCTTATTACTATCTACTGCTGCAAAACGCATTTCTTGAAAAGCAAATTCACTATCAAACTACCCCTAAACTATAGTGCGCTCAAAAGATATTAACCTATATACTTGCTATAGAATATATAGTCTATTTTGAGTTGAAACCAATGACTTTTTAAAAGTGTGATTAAAATAGAGTTCATAACCAGCTAAGGAAAATAGTCTTTTGTTGCCTTTTATATTCTCTTCTCTCTGAATATTGCTCTCTAGCAAGGCTTCAATTTTGCTATGCGGTTTGTTACTTTGCTCTGAATCTAAGAACTCTCAATTTTGTATGAAGCAATTGAGATCATGTGTGGTTATCCATCAACGGAGTGCTAATTAAATATTAGTTTAATATTGCAATTCTTAAATCTTTATCATGAATGAATTTGTAGCAGTCGACAATCTTTAGGAGACTAATCTGATGTGGTTGTGTAGGTGTTGGAGATCTGGGACTTTTCCGCTGTGTGATGGTAGCCATGTAAAGCACAACAAAGCTACTGGCGATAATGTTGGACCTCTATTATTAAAGAAGCAATAGAAGCTTATGGTACGTATGAAGTTATGAGCATGTTTTTTACGTGCTTAATCACCTCTAAATATAAATGTTGAGACCTATATTTGCATGAATCTTTCGTATAGAGCATGCCCAGCAATGTATTTGACATTCATTCCAATCTGGCTTATTTTGAGAACATGTTTGCTTGTTGATTTGGTGTAATATTGTTCTGTATCAATATGGCCAATTACTGAATTACATACTTCTAAACTAGTTGAGATGGGCTGAAAACATGGATGTTTGAATGGGTTATACGGGTTAAGTTGTAACTTCTTGGTTCACCAATATGTAACCGATTTAACCTCGTGGTTCTGAGGCCGATTAAACTATAAAACTGATAAACCTCTAAAAACATCTTTTAAGTGTATGGTCACCTCGGGTTTTTATAACACTTATGTATCTATGGCAATTGTTGATGCATAATCTGGCGCGGACTGATTCAACGAATCTTCTTGGGCCGTTAGTCGTCTTCTCAAGTCCTAAATAGATCTGTCAACAAAGAGAACCCGTTAGGAGTGGACCCGAGGCCGTAGCCCCGGGATCCACCTCCGACGGTCAAGTTAGTATTGATGCGCAGAGCATATGAGAATTAGGTTTAGGGTAACCTGTTATGTTCTGTTATGAATGGAATCCCAGCCCTATATTTATAAGACATGGATTAGGGTTTAGGCGTAGAGTAGGCCGCTGTCTGTCGGGCCTGGCCCATGTAGGATCCAGTCCGGACCATACGTCCACAAGCCCCCCAAGTTTAGTATGACATAGCGCGTGGCTATGTTATGCTAAACTTAAGTTCTGTTCATGGCCGCGTAGGCCCAATCAACCATGACGGCATGGCCCATGTGTGCGCAACTTGTGTGCACATGGGACGGACCATACTGCGCAGCCCACATGCGACAGTGCGCACTGGGATTGCGATTGTGATTGTCTCACAATTGTGAAGGTGGATCTCGTATGTTGCATCCTGGGTAAGGGCGTACCTTTTGTACCAGTAGCGATGCAGCATGGTGCGACAGAAGACGTACTTCTGTGGCAGAAGTGTGCGTTGTGCGCGACAAGGATAAGCGATGTGCGTGGAATGCGCGAACATTACACTCGTCTTTACAACTGACAGAGGACGTCTCCCCTGCGGTAAGATGGTGCGAATATTTAAATCCGTCTTTGTACCGGGCTTGCAATACCTCTTACGTACGATCTGCTTCTAAATATGCCTGCATGACTTGTACGGAAACAGTGGTATTATATACCCTGGTAGCCCCCCAAGTTTGATGGTGCTACTCTTGTAGGAGTATTAAACTTAGTTATCCTGAAAACACTTAATGCAAATATTAAAAGTATATACCGCGAATCGCAACATATAAAACCTAATGAGGTAAAAGATTAGCGCGTAGGAAAAGTATAGCACATAGCATATATAATTAACACATAAAAGAAGTAGTAATGCGAATTACGCCTATCGTGAGGTTTTACAAACTATATAAGAAAAGTAACACGTAGCTAATCTGCGAACGCAATACGCTCATGGCGATTAATTGATCTTTTCTATTATAATAAAAACAATGGCGCGGATGGATGTACCGTGACCGCGACTAATAGTTTCTGTTGCACGCACAGACGCAGATAGATTTATCGTGACCACATAGACTCTAATGTTTTGTGGATGATCGCAGAGGACCACGGCTTTCGTCCAGTGCGCTCATGGCGATTGACTAGCATCGTGGTGCCTGTACGTGACAGTGCGCTCATGGCGCCAGTCTGCGAAGATGTCCGAACGCATGGCCTAACGCGGGTAGATTTATCGTGACTGCGTTGTTCGAACACGAAAACTAGCGCGGACAGGCATACCAACCGAAAAAACATTAGATGCGCGAATTAATTCGCAGCTAAAAGATAAAGTAGGTCCGATCGTGCGGACGTAATGCGGTTATAGGTAAAATCGTGTTTACCAAGTTTAAAAGATTTACATAAAATCTTTTCAATATTTAAAAGATATTGCGAGATTTACTTGTTGTAAATCTACCATAGTGATATATAATCAATCGTGTATAATGAAAGAGATAAGACAAAGAAACAAACATACCAATCTTTGTTATATACGTCTACTGTTTGCTGCTTCCCTTAAACAATGAAACACGTTGCTTGTGCTTGATCACTTGGATCATCACACGATCAAAACCCACAAAGGATTTTATTACATATGCATGCATAAGAAGTAAAGAACCAGCGGATGTAATTAAATGCATACATAAAAATCATCACTATGCATATTACAATTGTTCCATCAGTATGCATATTACTATATTACTATATTGTTTCATCTTTTAGTGTCATGTCTTTTGGGTTTTGAGCAGCCGTATATTTTTGACCAAAAGAAAACATAATTCGTGGAACACAGCCGTATAGTTGTCTGTTGCGTACAAAAAATAAAGTTACCGGCTTTTGAACTCGATGGTTGCTTTCCGGTAACGTGAGAACACGAAACTTGTTGTGGTCATGTCCCACGGATGGCGCCAACTGTTGATACAAAAGTTGGGCGTTCCTAATTATGGGCTCTTGCTCTCGTACCAATTCGTTTCTTAGTACTTGTAACCTGCGCACTAAGAAAATAAACAACACCGTTAGGCTTATCGTGGGATTGTCTCCCACGATTAGACTCCGGCGTGAGAGTAAGTAATCGATTTAGGGTTCTCGTAAAGAGTTAGGGTTTTTGTATCGTACCTTGAATGAGAGTTATGTCATTCCTTATATAGGCGCAGAATCCTTGTAGGGTTCGTGCTCCTTACGTTTCGCACCCATGGTGCTTATCCGGGTAAGGATATTTATTCCATTAATGGAAACAAGCTCACGTAAGCCCAAACCCAAATAAACTATACACGGTATAGATAAGGATCATCTATCTATGGAATAGATATCCTTACCCGGATAAGCACCATGGGTGCGAAACGTAAGGAGCACGAACCCTACAAGGATTCTGCGCCTATATAAGGAATGACATAACTCTCATTCAAGGTACGAGACAAAAACCCTAACTCTTTACGAGAACCCTAAATCGATTACTTACTCTCACGCCGGAGTCTAATCGTGGGAGACAATCTCACGATAAGCCTAACGGTGTTGTTTATTTTCTTAGTGCGCAGGTTACAAGTACTAAAAAGCGAATTGGTACGAGAGCAAGAGCCCATAATCAGGAACGCCCAACTTTTGTATCAACAGCAATCTAACTAACATAATGTATCATCATTGACAATGTTTTTTCTTTTATTAAAGGTAATGTTTCATGCTTCTCTCATTCTCAACACCATCCGGTAAAAGCCCAATCGTTAATGAGCTGAAAATTTGTTGCCTTTCTAAGTCAATTTAAGTCAATGAAATGTAAAATGCAACTAAAATGTAAGATGTTTTTCGAATAAGAAAAATAACTAGCAATATGATTTCTTAAACTCTTAGAACAAGATTGTTTGGCAGAATTGTAGTAAAACTAATGAACGTATTGTATTAGTATACCTTTCAATCAGTCGATGTGGGTTTTAGAAAGAAAGAAAGAAAGAAAGTTATTCTAAGTTATATTTTATAAATAGGGTGAAAAAAAAAAAAAAAAAAAAAAAAAAAAAAAAAAAAAACTGTTATTACTTCCGTCCCATAATTATAGTCCACTGATGACTTTTGAAGTCTTAAGTTTTCAACGTTGACCTTAAATATTTTTAATTATGTTATATATTACTTGATGCAAAATATATGAATGGATTGAGTTTTAAATGTATTTTTCATTGGTATAATTTTTATCAAGTATTATATAACACAAATAAAATAATTTAAGGTAAAAGTTGTAAAACAAAGACTTAAAAAATCAACAATGGACTATAATTATAAGACGGGGAGAGTATTAACTTAGTAAAAAAGAAAAACATTTTCCTTTTTGCATAGGCAGAAAATGAAACTGTTCATGCATAAAATAAACCATTGGCCTTTCAATTCCACACACATTTACATGGTTTGAGTTTAACTATTAGACTTTTCATAGAAAAAGGCTAACAAATAGGTTAAAAAAAAAGAACCAAACCTAGCTTAGTCTTTAGAGCACACGGTAAGGTCACATCGGGTTAAAATTTAACGCACTGCCACGTAAACGCCACATCAGCTTTTACCTTTTAACCTTAACTCCTAACTTTTTACCCCGGTAACATAACTTACATTTAACTCACCTTCACTTAAATTATTATTTTCAATTTCAACCCCGTTAGAGGGAGGTGGGGTGAATTTTTTTTTTTTTTCTTATTTTTCTTTTTTAGCAAAGAACTCAACTTAACGCACGTCAAGTTCTTAACTTCATGGTCAGCTTTTGCCTTTGCCTTGCCCTTAACGCAAGTGAGGGTAAGGTAACTCATTTCCTTTTTGTCCAAAGTTAAGATTTAACGCATGTATCACGTTACCTTTACCTTACCCCTGCTCTTAATTTACCTCCGCAGCCAAGTCAACCGCCAAAAGAAAAAACGGTTCAGAACATAAAACTTAGGTACCAAGAGTTGTTCACTTGCCAAATGATTGTGGGCCCTTATCAGTCGATGTGGGTTGGGTTGTAAAGAAAGAAAAAAAGGTAATTTTTTAATTGTGTTAAATTTCACTTCGGTAGTCTTTCCTTTTCTTTCCTCTCTTACATAGAATGAAAGTAATGTTGAACACATTTGTTTCCTTCATGCAGTCTTTTGTTTGTTAATTTATGTCCTCGATCTTTTGAAATATTATTCTAAATAATATGACTAAGTATGTAGAAGTTCAACTTTGGCCGCATCAAGCGAGCTAGAACAAAGATATGAAATCTTGACTTAAAGTATGTTTGACGAAATGGGCTGTGGCTGGGGCTGGGACTAGGGCTTATATTATAAGCCGAAATTAAAATTTGTATTTTTATAAACTTGTTTGGCAAATGGGCTGAGGCTGAGGCTGAGGCTTATTATTGCAAAATTACTAAAAATGACATAATTAAATGAATTTTTTTATATGTTAAATATTTTTGTGGGTAAATAAGTAATTTTTTCTTCAAAAGCTCCGGGCTTAAGTTTTTAGCCTCTTTTATGAGGCTAAAGTTTTTAGCCGGCTTATTTTATAAGCCCTTCCATAAGTCTCATAACAAACGAAACTTATTTAATTAGCCGGCTTATTTTTAAAGCCCAAGCCCTCATAAGTCACATAAAAGCCTTCTCCAAACATAGCCTTAATATACAGCGTTGTGTGGAGACCATGGGTATGTTTGGCTTGAAAGTTTATGTGAAACGTATGTATTCAATAATTAAGTTTGGTACATGTGAATAAATATATAAGATACGATATGGGCCAACGGGCCTAAACACCCAATATTAATTGTCTAACACTCCCCCGCAGTTTGAGCGGGAGGAGACCGAACACTCAAGCTGTCACGAAACTCAGCAAACAAGGCAGACGGTAACCCCTTGATAAAAATATCAGCATACTGAAACCGAGAAGGAACATGTAGCACTCGAACTTGACCAGTAGCAACCAATTCACGAACAAAATGAATATCAATTTCAATCGAACAAAATGAATATCAATTTCAATGTGCTTTGTCCGCTGATGCTGAACAGGATTAGAGGACAAGTACACTGCACTCACATTATCACAATAAACAATAGTAGCGGTGGACAAAGGTGTATGAAGCTCACGAAGCAAATTCCGAAGCCAACATGTAACAATTCACAATTTCAGGTTAACTTTTATTCCCGAAATTTTACTATTCACTTTTTACTATTCACTTTTCACTATTCATCTCAGAAATTTTTATTTCATATTCTCGTAAGTTAAACTATTTTAACGATAATCCGAGAGTTTGACGCTCGTCGGATCATTTCTGCAAAAATCACAAAGCCGTGTCCGAGATTTACTTTTAGGTTTAAACGTCCTTCCAGCATCCCGATATATCAATAAAACATTATAAACAATAGAAATATGATTTTCTATCATTTTATGACAATTCCAAAAGTTTTGGAATTTTACGTTTTCCAGTTCAGCGTTTTACGCGAATTACGCGTTTTAGACCTGTGTTTCCAGTTTTTAGCAGGGTTTTACCACCCAAATAGAACCTACCACTCATTTTATATTTTATTATGGAGTATTTTGACAAGTTTAATCATTCCTCCAAGTTTCGTATTTTTACGATACCCGGTTTTACGTTTTGTGACGTAACAACTTACGGTTTGCATTTTACGGAGTCAAAACATACTAGATATCTTGGATAATATCATCAAAAGTCCACACCTTGTTCCCCAAGCATATGAACCGCCACTAGGAGGGGGGATTCACACTATGTGGCTCAATCTCATGCTTTATGCCTTAAGATGTTAACATGTGTTAACCTTGGTGAGCAAGTGTTGACAAGTCAATGAAAGTAACCTCCTCAAGACCTTATTTAAGCCCCTCCTCCCACTCCTTGGCCATTCAAACGTCCCACACACATAGAAACACACCATCATCTCATCCTTAGCTCATTTACTCCAAGTTTCATCCAAGAATCAAGTGCATAACAACACATAAACCCTAGTTTGATCTTAGGTTATCAAAACACTTCCATAACCTCATATACTTGGTGATTTCTCTTGAGTTTGATTCCACTCAAGTCACCTCAACCTTCATCATCCATATTTCAAGATTACAAGAGTAGAAAGATTGCATGAAGAGAAGTGGGTTGAAGCAAGTCTATCAAAGTCCTATCCTTACATGTTAACTTTCCTTTCCTTGTTGAAAGCCAAAAGTTGTAAGCCAAACCCTAACATGCTTCTTGTTGAATAATCATGTTCATGTTATTTACATATTATTCTTGCTATATTATGCCTTGTAGTAATGTCCATGATGTATAAAAATAACTAAAACATGTTGTTGTAATTGATTGTTAAGATAAGTTACTATAACAAGCAAACTAGTGACTTTCTTGGTAAGACCTGATCAAAATGGTAAAAATATGATATTTGATCATTATCTATTACAGTAGAGGACTTAACAAGGAAACCATAGCAATTTGAACCACCCAAAACGAGTATACGAGTCAAAAGTTACGCCCATTTGAAGTTACCAAAGATTTCCGGCAAAACTGCCTAAATAGCATTCTGATCAGATTTTGATTTTGAAAGTCCCACTTCTGGTCCGATTCATCAAAAAGTTAAAACACGAAAGTTGTCCGGAACGACGTTTTCGTTCAGGTTTAAAGAAGCTCGAGCCCTGAAAACGCTTTCCGAGTGATAATTTCTTCAAATTCTTAACAGCCCATTTTTAGACCAAAGTCATTACATATAGGTTATGGTTTATGAAGACCAAAGGGGTCTTATGACCTAGAATCAAGACCACAACCATGGCTAGAGCCAAGGTTGAGTCTCAAGACCATGGAACAATGACCAAAGGTCATGGCAAGGCCATGACGAAATGACCATGTAAGCTTACTTAGCCGTAAACATGAAACAAGGAATTGACGATAATTTGGACAAGCAATTTGGATCTACTTCACTTAAAAGGGAACCATGAGATTTTACCAAGAGAAAATGGTCATACAAAACTTATGAAACTACCCCTAATAACAATCTTCATGTACTAATAAACTTTCCTAAGTTTATTCAAATATCGGACATGTAACTTTTCGGATCAAAACTTATATATATATATACTTTATCAACTACTACAATAGTAGGGAGCCTCATGTGAGGAGTTCATTATGTAAGCCGTCGAGTTGAGTTGTGGATTTACGAATTAAAGTGTCCTGGCTCCTCGAACGCTTACTAACATGACTTCTGAATTATGTCGGCCCGAACGGTAGTAAACGATATATAAACATACATGTTTCATGAATCATTTCTTTCAACGACTTACATTATACATCATACCACATCATGGACTAAGTGCAAGACATACATATATTGGCATGTTTATGTTTCCTTAGACATTATTCCAAACCTAAGTTGCAACAATTATTCTAGGTTGCTCGTAGAAGTTCTTACGGCATATCTATCATTCTCATTATACATCATCCAACTCAAGGTGAGTTCATAGCCCTACTTTATATTACTTCAATGTTTTACAAACCCTTGGGGGGAATACATGCTATTATTTTTCTACTCGAACACAATGCTTTCTACTGTATGCTATTTGACCATGTTTTATTATCACTAAGTAACATCCTTGCCAAACCAAGATCCCTTATTATGAACCATTTAATCACTTGTGAGGGTTACTTGCAAGTGAGCGCGAATATTGTGAATAGGCCTATTGGGATTGACGAATCCCATTTGTTTTGACTAAGTTCAAACAAATGCATTAATATTTGAGACATTAGGTATGACGGCAAAGTACCTACCGGGATAAATCTGCCGATCGATATTGGTACACGTTAACGTTTTGGTGTCATAAGCTTAGTGAATTAATAACCTTTCCGGGCATATAACAACGTAGCCTACATGTTTTGTTTTCCAAACTATGAGTGTGAGTCTATAGCTCACACTACGATTATTGTGTTCAAACGATTTAACTACAAACACTACGATTATTGTGTTCAAACGATTTAACTACAAACACTACGATTATTGTGTTCAAACATTAAACAAACTCTATGAATATCACTCAACCTTTGTGTTGACCTCTCAAGCATGTATTTCAGGTTCATGACGATCAAGGATGGCACGGAAGGACACGGATACTCAAGAGGGCTATAAATTTTGTTATCATTCAAAAACTCACTTAATGTGATTTGTAAACATGGAACCAATTGGGACCTCATTTTGTAATCTCTGATATTTATACAATTTGAATGATAAATCTTTTAAAACGACTCAATTGGAGTTCGTTTTCTATTATTGTGACTATTGTGCCGTCAAGTAACACCCAGTTCGAATTCCGCTGCAACCATGAATTGGGGGTGTTACAGATTGGTATCAGAGCCATGGTTATAGAGAAACGGGTCTAATTGAGACCTAAACTATAACCACATGTACAAGCAAAAATATTTTATAGCCTTCCGCTCTCCGTGTCTTCCATCCTCCAGACGATTATGGACTTAGTAAGCATGTATGATACACAAACATATTAGTATATTCATATATACCCATTTTGAGCATTTCCCCGTAAACATTTTTATGCTACACAAACATAATTGCATATTGATATATGTACCCTTAACATAATTGAACATTTCCCCGTAAGCATTCTATACTACATGAACATATTAGTATATTGATATATAAACTCGGTTTATTTTCAATCATTTATCTAAACAATGGTCTCATTCATTTTCCAAGACATTGTGAGATACAATGGTCTTATTCATTTTCCAAGACATTGTTAGATACAATGGTCTCATTCATTTTCCAAGACATTGTGAGATACAATGGTCTCGTTCATTTTTCAAGACATTGTGAGATACAATGGTCTCATTCACTTTTCAAGACATTGTGAGATACAATGGCCTCATTCATTTTCCAAGACATTGTGAGATACAATGGTCTCATTCATTTTCCAAGACATTGTATGATACAATGGTCTTAATCATTTCTCAAATGTTTTGGGTCACACAATGGCCTAACCTACTTCCCAGACATTGTGAATTGCACAATGGTCTAACCTACTTCCGAGACATTGTGTTTTGTGTAAATGGTCTCTAGAATTATTCCATCACATCATCAATATCATTTCTTATGATATCAAAAACCCGTCACAATCTATCGATTTCAAAACAAGAAATATGAGATTTCTAAAGGACAAACAAATCCATCACCTACAAAAGCTGAAGTTTCTCTACATTCATCAAAGTTCAGCAACTTTCTCTACATTCATCAAAGTTTTCTTCTGAAACCTTCATTGTTAAAAGTTCGTGATCCTGGCCAAGTATGGATTGTTTTAGAATTACTTAAAACTTCCTTTCCACACGTATCTACCCGTACTATCTTCTATGCGATGGAATGTGAAAACATGGGTTACAAGTCTTGTATGGGCGGGACTTGCAACTGAAGGGTTTGACATCGCCTTTGTTTAGTGGACAGTTTCCCGAAAGCAACGGACATATCACAAGTATACCTAATTTAGGTATTTGAAAATTTTATCGAACCTTGGCTAAATATAGACTAGTCACCTATATTTAACCTAGGGACAGTGGAATATAGTCTGACTAACTATATTCGACTTAAAATTTCCAAATACTGAGAATAGTTGTACTAGGGTTATGTTTAGATTGATTTCCTACATGAACACGATAAACCACCAGAATACATTAAAACAATCTAGAGACACGATAGTGTCTTACCACTCAGCAAGATCTTAACACCTTAATTCATTCTTGAAAATTTTCATTTATGAGATAATCCGAACTACTATCTTGGGATAGTTATCAATTATTCTCTTCATCCTGTAGAAGTACTATCCTGTTTAGTTCCTAAGGATACCATCCTGTCATACACCTTTAAAATTTCTTAAAATTTTAAAGCAAACTTGACATCTCTACCAATGTTAACATTAAGCATACACTACGCACTTTTGTTCACCAACATATCACATCATTATCATCACAAGTCCAAATACTCCATACATCCAAGATCTGATAAGTTGTATCATGATCTTAAACTACTCTATTGGTGGCCAAACATGAAAGCCGATATTGCAACATACGTTAGCAAATGTCTTACATGCTCCAATGTAAAAGCCGAACATCAAAAATAAACAGCCATATTAAGAGCCTCGGTCCAATAGTTGGGTGGTAGGTGTGCTTGAAACAATAAAGTGCGAATAAGATTATTTATGGTACGAATCATGCGTTCAGATTTTCCATTTTGTTGAGAGGTGCGAGGGCAAGAAAATCTAAATTGGATGCCATGGGTGGAAAATAATTTATGAAAGGCAATATTATCAAACTCACCACCATGATCACACTGAAACGATTTAATTTCACACTTAAACTGAGTACGAACATAACTATGAAACAACTGAAATTTAGATAAAACATCAGATTTATTCATTAATGGATAAACCCAAACATACTGAGAGTAATGATCCAGAAACAAAACATAATACTTGAAACCAGAAAGACTCGGAATTGGGGATGTCCACAAATCAGAGTGAACAATGTCAAAACAAGAAGTAACAGAACTAGACGAACTAACAAATGGAAGCTTCACATGTTTACCAAGCTGACAAGCATGGCAAAGAACGGGAAGCTTCTCTTTATTACAAGAAATAGAATCACTAGACACAAGACGCCGCAACACTTCACTCCCTGGATGTCCAAGTCGTTGATGCCACGTATACTGACTGGTAAGATAAGCTTGAGGAATTGGAGAAGGCTTCGTAACAGGATAGATATCACCCGTGCTATCACAACGGAGGAGTACCCGTCGAGTTAGGAAGTCCTTCACAGAAAAACCAAACGGATCAAATTCAACAGTGCAATAATTATCACGAACAAATTGACGCACAAAAATTAGATTTTTTACAATGTGAGGAGAGATTAAAACATTATTTAAACGAAGAGGGCGAAAGGGGGTAGACAAAAGACTATGACCAGAGTTAGTGACGGGAATGAAACGCCCATCACCAACCGCAACAGACGGATAAATGCACTCCTTAAGAATATAACTAAGACTATGTACAGAATCATTAAGATGAGAGCTCGCACCTGTATCCATATTCCAGTTGCCAGCAGCCGGTTCCTGAAGAGTGGTAGTAGTAAAGGCATTAGGTAAAAGAGTCTCTTGACCCGAACCCTGTGAACCTGATGCAAGTAGTTGACCCGGGTGAAAACCGGCTGGTGATGGCCCTTGCTGAACCATACCTGGACCGAACTGAACCCCAGGTTGTGAACCTGCAAACTGAACCCCCTGTGATAGACCTTGAACCCCCTGCAACTGCTGAGAACCTGCAACAAACGGAACCCCTTGCGCAACGTGAACCCCCTGTGGTAGACCGTGACCTGCCCCCTGTGGTATACCTTGAACCCCCTGTGGAAACACTTGGGCCGAATAGAAAGGCTGGGATTGGTATTGTAGTTGAGCCGGTCCATAAGGATGGTGATTCATAGTATAAGCAACAGGAGATGTAGTTGGGCTAGGCGAAGAGGTAAACCCCAACTTAGCCAACAATTGTCGCAAGGTATCCATATCTGACATAGGAGATGATGAACCGGAAGTTCGAGGGAGTACAGTAGACTTACCATGAACACCATTGTGAAGATACCGACACGCCTCACCAAAACGACAATGACCTTTAGCAAAAAGAAAACAAGGTTTGTTCACTTTTTCCAAAGGATTAGACGAACGCCGAGCATTATTATTTGCCAATAGGACCATAGGAGAGGCAGATGTAGCAGCCATAAGTGGGTCTGGAACCTTAGATTTCATACGCATCTCTTGCGTGGTCAATAAAGAACGAACCGTCTTGAGATCGGGAAGGGGTTCCCTACTAGTAATAACTGTGGAAATCACATCATATGTGTTTGGCAAGCCTTCAAGTGCAAATGTAACAATATCATCATTGCTAAGAGGAGAACCAAGACCATTTAACGCTGAAGCAATTGACTCAATTTTCTGAAAGTATGCATCAATTGTTAAGTCCCCAAGTTTCAAATTCCGTAGCTCTGCCTTCAAAGCCATAGCTCTTGGGCGTTTATTGTCCTGAAAAATTGTTGCAAGGGACACCCACGCCTCTTTGGCAGTTTGTGGATTAAGAACAACTAACCGCTTTTGAAGATTCACTGCAAGTGTGGAAAAGATCCATGACCTAATAATGAAATCAACCTTTAGCCATTCCGGATCCCTAGTTGGTGGTGAAGAAGGTGTAGTAGAGGAGGACTCCGATGGATCAACAAGATGGTCCAAGATGTCATAGCCATGACAGAGGTGAGAAAAATAATACACCCATTGGGAGTAATTCATCTCATCAACATCAAGTTTGATGGGAACAAAAGTGGTTAGGTGATTCATAGCCATAAGTTTATCCGATAAGGTGAGAACCGGTGCGGAGGGAGGCGTATCCATAGTCATGTTTGAAACAGGTGGGGATGGTTTATGGTTTATAGATGGCAGTCAACTGTAACCAAATTCCAAAGTAATAAAGTCCAATCACGAACAAAAACCAAAAGTCTAAAGTTAACAAACCTGGAAATCGAAAAGGAATAAAATATCCAATACTCAAGTTCAAATTCACTAGCGTCCAATGCACAATTTAATAATGAATTCACAAATTAATAAGGAATCCTCCACTAGCGTTCAAAACAACCAATTTAATAAGGAATCCTTAACTGTTTCTATTAGGAATCCACAAGCAGCAACTTGGACATCAACGAGCAACCAATGAAAATAGCAACAAGTCGACTGGTCACAACTGTAACCAACAATCGACTAAGAGAAACCTGGAAACGTGGTCAACAACTCAGAGGTCGACAAACAAACACACACGGTCGACAAACAATAACCTTGAAAGCAAAGCGACCGGAAAAAAAAATAGGGTTAGGTTTGATGTGGATCGAAGTTAGGCTGTGATATCATGAAAGTTTATGTGAAACGTATGTATTCAATAATTAAGTTCGGTACATGTGAATAAATATATAAGATACGATATGGGCCAACGGGCCTAAACACCCAATATTAATTGTCTAACATGGCTAAATGGGCTGGAGCTGGAGCTGGAGCTGGGCTGGGACTGGAGCTAGGGCTTATATTATAAGCCGAAATTAAAATTTGTATTTTTATAAACTTATTTAGCAAATGGGCTTGTAAAATTACTAAAAATGACATAATTAAATGAGTTTTGGTATATGTTAGATATTTTTGTGGGTAAATAAGTAATTTATTCTTCAAAAGCCCCGGGCTTAAGTTTTTAGCCGGCTTATTTTATAAGTCCTTTCATAAGCCCCATGACAAACGAGACTTATTTAATTAGTCGGCTTATTTTAAAAGTCCAAGCCCCATAAGCCCTATAAAAGCCCCTCCCTAAACATAGCCCATATATGTAAGAATTACGAGTAGCATAATGCTTTTTTGCATGCCATTTCATGGTTACCGTTAACGCGGTCTAATGTTACCCGTGGGATGATTTGCGGTGAAAGTAAGATAAGATGTTAACTTTTTTTAACTTCTATCATTTGGAAACTTAACTATTCGGACGGTGTGTTTGGAACAAAGATATGAAATCTTCACTTTTTTTAAAACTGGAGCTTTGTGAGCGTTGGATCTTTTAAGGTTGTTGTGAGTTGATCAAACATCTTTTAGAGCGTGTTGACATGAACACGAACGAAACATTATTCATTCCGTTCGTGTAATTTTAACTGAACAAATAAACTGACACAAACGCTTAAACGAATGATTTTTTTTGTACATGTTCGTTTATTGAAAAAATAAGTTGTTCATGCTCGGTTATATTAATTCATTAAGACACTAAACGAACAAAAATAAACGTAGAAAAACAAACACAAACTTTATTAAATTATGCATAAAATATTTAGTTTAAAAGAGCCCGCTTAGTTCAAAGTGAGTAAAGAGAATATAAAGGAATGAGTGAGGTGGTTAATCAATCATTTACCACCCAATTTACTCTACAATGGTTGATTACCCACTACAGGGTAATCAATCTCTTTGCACTCACTAACCAAGCACAAAATAATGAGTGAGGTGGACCCTTTTGAATACCTTACTCATTCCCCACCCCCTTAAAACACCCCCCACCCCCCCACCCCCCACAAGCACCCCTAAGTTTTGTTTTGTTTTGTTTAAAGTTTAAATAAACCAGTTTTAAAAATATACAATTAAAAGATATAATATACGAACATACATAAATACACGAACATAAACGAACGTTAATAATCGCATAATCAGATAAAAATATTGCTTATCTTCATAAATTTAATACATAAATGAACTTTTACCGAACGGTTTATGAATTGTTCACTAAATATCCAGTTATTTTAAACCCTTACATGCGGTCAAAGTGTCAAACTTTGATGCAAAGCAAGGCACATCCATTTTGACACATTTAGAGGAAGAAATAAAAAATGACTAGAGAAAAACAGGACAACAGGAAATTTGGTAATGATTGAGGGAATTGTTCATACTTTAAATGTTTAATTAAAAGAACTTTATGGCAAAGTTATGACTTTTATACCCCACAGGAAGATGCTAGTGTTCCCCCTTAAAGCCATTCTGTAGTTATGGTTGATAGATTTGTAGTACCAAACAAGGTTATTAGGAGTAAATCTTTCTTGTCCTAATGCATTTATACCTCCTGGACATCACCCACATGAGTTACTGTATGACACCTCTTGTAACAAAAACAAAATAAGAAATTAAACTATTTCAAAAAGTTAACACAATTCTGGAAAAGTAAGAAAAATGACAAATGTATAAACTAGAAGGCCCAGACCCCCAGTACATTTCCATTTTGTCGGCGAGGGAATTTGTGTGAGAACATGATGGGCCGTACTGGGCCCACTTTTTAGACTGGTCCAGTTGTATGCTAAACTATGACCTTGGTTCTCTATCCCATCTCATCACTACAGCTTAATTACACCCAATTCCTCCATCCCACACTTTTTGTTCCCACATTTTCCGCTATTTATTTCCACATGCGCTATTTATTGTCCATTAAAACGTTGAATCATTATGGTTGAGAGTGGGTGGTTTCACTTATCTAATTGTGATCAATCAGATTGTGATTATATCAATTAAGGACTCGACCCAGGTTGTATCCCCGTTATGTGTCGCACCATGGTCTTTTCACTCATGTCATGTACAAAAAATAGTCATAGTGTGACGCGAATATTCACATCAACCACCATCATGTACGACTTTTTCTTTCACGAATTCGTCTTAAGGTGTTGAGCAAACCATACTTGACTAATAATTTATTTTGGACATGTCTACATCCTTAAAACAAAGCCATGTTTAGTACACGCTTATATGTAATCTATATTACCAACACACCATTTTAGCCCAGATATAGACATGTTACACATCACATCATCATCATTGATTCATGTTCTAATCATATAATCTAGTGGTACGCAACTACGTATAAAACCAAATTCCCAAAATGTACATCGTATAATCCCAAAAAAAAACTTGAAAACTTTTGGAACTATTTTTCACCGCCAAATAGTATCTGACTTAACCGACCACGTATTGTCAGACTGGTTACAATTTGCATGAGCCTCGCCATACATCGCTCCACAAAAGCAGAATCTGCTATAAAACCTACATCACTTATATCCACGTGCCTCTCACATGATCATTAGTTTCACTCTCATTAAAAACACCACCTCAACGTGTCACCTCATTAAATACCACTGTCTACTCTCACCACCATTCGTCTTTTATTTACGTGTGCATGAGGTAAAAAACTGACACGTGTCGGTGGAATAAAGGTTCATAGTTTGTCGGTTGCACTTGGTGCCCGGTAACCTTGTAGACACGCCATTACATATGTTGCTCTGTTGTTTAGACTAATATCAAAATGACCCTCATGCTTTCATTTTATGTGATGTTGGTGTAATAACAGTTGAGTGAATTAATATGAATATGTTGGTAAATAAATAAATGTTGCACGCTAACATACGTCAATATGTTTCTTTTCTTTTTCTAAGTAAATTGTTTTTAATCCGGTAAATATGTTACTAAAAAGAAGTAACTTTAAAAAATGTGTAACATCTCAGACTCTCGGTTTGCTACATATAGTTAAACTAAGTCTCAAATTAGAGTTGAGCATTAAGGTTCAAAACCAAACCAGACCGATAAAATCGACGAAAACCGAGCCGACCCGACAGCCCTTCGGTTCGGTTTACGTTTTTTCTAATTTTTGGTTTCGGTTCGGTTCGGCTCAAAACTGACAAAAACACGCACAAACACCCATGAACCAAACCGACATAAAACCGAACCGAATCGATCATATTTGGTTCGGTTTCAGGTTAGGTTTTTTACAATTTTCGGTTTTGATTTTGTCGGGTTGGATCGGTTTCCGACTGATGCTCAGCTCTATCTCAAATAAAGTAACAACAATTACATTCGACTCAAAATGACATTGTAAAAAACATGTCTCGGTGGTTCGGCTTTTTTTTTTTTTTTTTTTTTTTTTTTATATTGTTACGTACTTTTGTGGTCCTATTCACAATTCGAAGACTATGGTCATTTCTTCCGGCGTAAGAGTATGATTCGTCTTAAATTAGTTCTAATTGTATAAAGTAGAAACTATTGGGAAACATGTTAATTGGGCTTTTTGTTCTAGGATTTTTTGGAAAGTTTTGTAGTCGGTAGAGTAAAAAATGTACACCATCTTTAATTGCAGTGGTTTTTTTTAGTTCGAGAATTTTGCAATTTTTAGGGGGTTTTGAAAACCAAGCCCACCAAATATAAGAGGGAAGAAAATCCTAAATATAGGAATTAGTAATGTCATTAGTTTTTCTTAAATAAGGTAAGGCCTAGGATTAATAAATGTCACTAGATCCCATAGCCCTGTATAATTTCATTCACATGTTTAACTAGACAAAAAAGAAAATAATACTCTTAGAGCTCTCGGTACCCGGCATTTTCGCTGGTGTGTTCCCGGAAAACGCAACCGGACAACGCCAAGAGGGTACCGTGGCTCGCGTTTTCGAGTCTTAAGCTGTCGTGACCAGCCCAAATGGTCCCGGAAAACGCAACCGGACAGCGCCACCACGGTACCGTGGCTCGCGTTTTCGGTCCCGTTTTCTAGAAGTTTGGAGGCGTTGGTCTTATCTTTTTATGAAAACAATTTTGTAACTGAATTTGTAATTCATAAACTAAACAAATACTCTTACATGTTTATGTATGTCTATCACATATTCAACCTGTGATCACATATTTTGAATAAGCAACGATGATGAAAGAAGGCGGCGATGTTTTTCTAGTTTGTAGGTTCTGGATTTCTGGGGAAGAAAGTGATAAAAAGTTGACTTGTACTAGTTTAATACAGTATATAAATAGTGGAGAACATAGTAGCTATTAAAAGGAAAATATGTATCATAATAGTAAAATCTTACAACTAATGTGTTAAAACATTTTTAGTAAACATGTTCTAGTGTCTTTAAAAAAATGTCTTTTTCTTTTTCTTTTTCTTTTATTTATTTATTTATTTTAATGTATGGTTATTTTTAAAGGC
Source organism: Artemisia argyi (assembly GCA_030686995.1). Classification (NCBI taxonomy): domain Eukaryota; kingdom Viridiplantae; phylum Streptophyta; class Magnoliopsida; order Asterales; family Asteraceae; genus Artemisia; species Artemisia argyi. Next base: position 133,430,133 of record CM060708.1, on the reverse strand, counting down.
AAATGGCACAAAAAGGCATCAAAGTTAGGGTCCATTTCCAATCAAGGTATCCAACTTTTTTTCTTGCATAAGAAGGTTCTCAAATTTTTTTTTTTTTGCGGATTTGGGTTTTTTCCTAACACCATTCAGTTTTAACATGTTGAATACCTTGATTGGAAATGGACCCTAACTTTGATGTCTTTTTATGCCATTTGCCCTATGTTTAACTGTATCATTTATTTATTTATTTGTATTTTCTTGTAATTTGTTTATTAGTGAAATTTTAGTTTTAGTTAAATGTGTTTGTTTATTTGAATAAATGATAATATATATATATATATATATATATATATATATATATATATATATATGTGTGTGTGTGTGTGTGTGTGTGTGTGTGTGTGTGTGTGTGTGTGTGTGTGTGTGTGTGTGAGGTTCAAAGGTGCACGACAGCACGAAAAAATGGTGTTATAGGAGGGAGGAGGTTTTGGTGTTATGAGAAAATGTGCTGATATGGCAGCATTTTTTCTCACGGCACCAACGGAACGGCACGAGGACACCCAATGCTCTTAACATTTCATGTTTAATCTTTGTGTAACTTATAATGTAATTTCTATTTCAAAACAATTGTCATTCGATATAAAACACAGTGTTTTAAAAAAGTTTAATGATAAGTGTGCTTTTCTATTTTAACTTTTTGTACCAATGACTATTTTACTTAAATTATTATTTTTTTTAAGTTATAGTAATTTTAATTAAAATTAATATGACAATATTGATCTAATTTGCATATTAATTTTAATAGCAAACAATTAATTTGAAATATTTCCTAAAAGAAAAGTGAGCAAATATTTTAAAATAAACTAAGTATAAGGAATTATTAATTACAAAATCACTTAAAAGTATTTTTCATGAATAAAACATATCAAAAATGTTTTTACTTGATTAATTCAAGCCAAATAAAGTTAACCTATCACATTACTACACACACATTTAATTAACATTTCATTATAACTTTTAGTTTTATATACAATATTTTTTCGACAACTATCAGCTAGCATTTAGCATTTGAACACAATTCTTGTTTAATAACAAATTAACAAGCAACTAATGTTTGTAACTTCTTAAACGGCCCAAGTCAAAATTCTACAATTTATTAGCAACTAACGTTTACACTTCTTAACTAAATTGCCAAATGATTTATAAAAATAAACAAATAATGCTTTATAATACTGCTTTTTGCTACTGCTATGTCTAACATACTGAAAATTGGCTTAACATAGGATGTAGTATTTCAGCATTTGTCATTTATAGAAGCCAAAGGATGGAAATTGTAATTACATGACACATGAACAATGGTATATGTGAGAAGAAGTAGAAAAGGTAAACTCCACTTCCTATATCTTCTCTAACAAATAATCACTCACTTTCCCATTTCCTCTCAATCCACCACCACTAAACCACCGCTCATTCCGGCCTTACTTCGCCGGAAACCACCTCATTTCCAAACACATTCATTCTCATGCTTCCTTTAACCGATAAACCCTTGTCACCCCATAAACCCCAACAACAACTACATCGTAAAAACTCATTTAGTTCCTTAAAACCTTATCTTCCTCGTGCATGGCTTATCTTCTTTGTCTTTTTCCTCCAGATTATCCTAGTAATATTCGTACGTAATTTCCACTTCTTCGCAGTCATCACCACGCGCCACCACGAACCACCCATCATCTCAGCCAACATCTCCGTCGTCAAAAATGACTGCCCGGCCGGAAAAGTATATGTCTACAACCTGCCATCTTTTTTCAACACTGAGTTGTTAGAAAACTGTCATGAGCTAAACCCATTTGGGTCCCGGTGTGACACGTACACAAACGACGGGCTAGGCCGGATTGCCACCAAGCTCGCCGGAGTTATCCCGGAGAGTTTAACCGGCGCGTGGTATTGGACAGACCAGTTCGCGAGTGAGATTATATACCATAATAGAATGTTGAGTTACAAATGTAGAACATTGGAGGCGGAATCTGCTACAGCGTACTACATACCGTTTTACGCTGGACTCGCAGTTGGTAAATACTTATGGACAAATAATTACACAGCAGAAGATCGTGACCGTCATTGTGAAATGATGCTAAAATGGGTTCATGATCAACCGTATTGGAAGAAATCCGACGGTTGGGATCATTTCATTACCATGGGGCGCATCACATGGGATTTTAGAAGGTCTAGTGAACAAGATTGGGGGTCTAGGTGTATATATTTACCGGGTATGAGAAATATTACTAGGCTGTTAATTGAACGTAACTCTTGGGACTATTTTGATGTTGGTGTTCCTTACCCTACTGGATTCCATCCCAACTCACCGTCGGATGTTGCCACGTGGCAGGAGTTTGTACGTACACGTGTGAGAACTACTTTGTTTTGTTTTGCTGGTGCCACACGTGGATTGATCAAGAATGATTTCCGTGGGCTTTTGTTGAATCAGTGTTATAATTCGTCGGGTTCGTGTCGGGTCGTGGATTGTGGCGGGTCCAAGTGTTCGAATGGGACTTCTTTGATACTTGAGTCTTTTCTTGGGTCGGATTTTTGTTTGCAACCTAGGGGTGATAGTTTTACTAGGAGGTCCATTTTCGACTGCATGATTGCTGGTTCGGTTCCGGTGTTTTTCTGGAACCGAACCGCGTACTCGCAGTACGAGTGGTTTTTACCGGGTCGACCCGAAAGCTATTCGGTTTTTATTGACAAAAAGGAGGTTTTAAATGGGAAGTCGATAAAAGGGGTGCTAGAGAATTTTAGTAAAGATGAAGTGAGGAAAATGAGGGAAAAAGTGATTGAATATATTCCAAGGATTGTGTATGCAAAACCACATGAAGGTTTACAAGGCATGAAAGATGCATTTGATTATGCTGTTGAGGGGGTTTTGAATAGGGTCAAGGATCAAGAAAAAGTGGGGTTTAAGTGGTAATTATTATTGGTATAAATTCATATAAACATTCAATTATTTAAGTTCATAATTAGTAGTATCAAAGTGTTTCCTTTTGGGATATGATGATCATGATTATGGAGATAGTGGAGATTAGTTTAGTTGTATACCGTATACAAGTTTTGAGCCAAAGTGGTGATGGTGGTTGGTGTGTAAAATTTGTACAATTTATGATTGTTTTGCTACAAGTAGATAGCAATAATAATAATAAGACCTTTTTTACATTATTTGTACTATGCGTTTTATAACCTATCCCTTTTGTTTTTCTGCTGTCTATTGTTTCATTGATATGGGTTTGAACATAAAGTGTGATTTGTTTGATTCGTTTGGTTTATATGAGTTATCATCCATCTTCCCTTGGATTCGAATATACTACCTCCGTCTCAGTGTCCACTTTGAATTTTCAAAGTCTTACTTATTCAACTTTGACCATAAATATTTTTATTTGTGTTATGTAATACTTGATGAAAAATATAAGAATGGATTGAGTTTTAAATATATTTTCATTGATATAATTTTCATCAGGTATTATATAACACAAATAATTATATTTATGGTCAAAGTTGAATGAGAAAGACTTTGAAAATTCAAAGTGAACACTTATTGTGGGACGGAGGGAGTAATATGTAATAGGTTTTTCTAACTTGTGCCTTAAGGGCACAAGTTAAACACACCAAAAGTATATCAAAAGTACACATGAACCCACATAAAAGTACAGATAAATGTACTTTTCTGTAGATTATAGTGTATTTTTTCGTGGGCTCTTGTGTACTTTTGATATGTTTAACTTGTGCCTATAGGGTACAAGTTAGAAAAACCCTACGTAATAAATTGTAAAGTTTATGAACTTACATCCATCCTAGTGACTTTTTATGGGAGTGATTTGTCTTCCTTTACAATAGATGTAATGGTCGGTAATCACTCTGACCTCAATGTCAAATAGCTTTCTTTCTTTGACGCCTTTGGTATGATCAAGTTAATGTAATAAGACGATCGCGAACATCATAAAAAATATACTTTACGAAAACAATTTAGTACTCCCTCCGTCCCAAAATTATTGTCCTCTATTGACTTTTTCGGTCTTTCTTTCTCAACTTTGACTATAAATATTTTTGTTTGTGTTATACAATTTTTGATAAAAATTATACCAAATGAAAATACATTTAAAACTCAATCCGTTCATATATTTTGTATCAAGTATTATGTAATATAAACAAAAATACTTAAGGTCAAAGTTGAAAAGTAAAGACTGAAAAAGTCAATAGAGGACAATAATTTTGAGACGGAGGTAATAAATAAACACCAACAAACACCATTTACAAACAACTCGGTCGAGTAAACAACCATGTAAGGCATTTTTTCCATAGGGATGCATTCAAGAAGGGTTCTGCAAAGAGAGGGATGCGTTTGGGATGGCGACCAACCAAAGGTTTGACCATCCATTACGGATGTCATAAATCAACATATTTATTCGAAATAGTAAATTTATGGCTATTGATAGTATCCTACACGCCCGTTGTGATTAACTTAAAGTTCCAAGGTACAACTTTTCCCTAAAATAGAAATACATGCCACCTATTAATAGCATGCTCGTGAAATTCACCAACAAAATACTTTATTTCTATAACGATCTATATTTAGAAGAGGACGGGATTGCTTTGATGAAAAAAGATGATATGCATTGTTTTCTCCATAACTTTAATATTGTGTCTAATTTAAGCTTGTCGATAACAATGTGAAGAAACGTTAGAGTGACGAATTAACGATGAACCTTGATAGACAGCTATACGTTTTTATTTTATTTAAATAACCGCATTAGTCCAAACTCCAAAACCATAAGTCCACAAGTAGCACAACATATTACAGTATATATTATAGTGGTCAACCTAGTTAATAAAGTCTTAAAGTATGGGGGCACTTCGACTATAAAGTTTATTATAATTTAACTAGAATAAATGAAAGCGGGACATATTATATACTAGATTGTTTACGGTTTAGAGATATTATTGAATAAACCATTTAAGTGAGAAAAATAGGTTTTTATGGACTTTCTCATTAAAATAAAATAAAAGTTTGCTCCATTTATTAAGTGGAAAATAAACATCGTATGAGAAGATTTCTTAAATATTTCCAAAATGAAATGATAGTATACCCTTCTTGGAAAAAAAAAAAAAAAACCAAATCTCAAAATAGAATATCGCGAGTAATTATCTGACAGTACGATTTCACTAAATTCTTGACACGAGTCCTTTTTCTAATAATAAAATGCAAGTGGTGGTCGGATAGTGCAAGTTACCTATAAATTGATTATAACTTTTTTAGATTGATAGTTGTTGTAATTTTGTGTGATCAAATTTTGTCTTTACAAAAAAACAAAAAATAAAAATAGCAAATTTGATACTTTTTGTTTTTTTGAAAAATAAAATAAAATTTAGTCACATGGACGTTCGATAGCCGTCAGTCACACCAAGGAAAAAAAAAAAAAAAAAAAAAAAAAAAAAAAAAACATTAGAATTTTAAATTAAAAAAGAGAAACATGTATTTTGAGATTTTGTTTTTCTTTTTTATTAAGATACTCTCAAGTTCATATAAAAATTACCGGTAATGTTCTCTTACAGATAAAACAGTAAAGCCTATTGAGGGACCAAATTTTATTTTTATTATGAAATAACATTATCTGTTATGTTGATATTAACTTGATTTATTTTTTCTGAAAAATGGACTACTTTTTCTTTCTGAGCTATTTTAATAATTTTTTTCTAATCTTAACAACGTCAGTCGATTCAAATGATGTGTTGTATCAGCTGTGAATCAAATATTAGCATTGTTCTATACAAGTCATGTTGCTTTGCAAGTTTGAGCATTGATTTACTAAGATTAATGAGCTTTAATTTCTCAAGTACTTCAAAAAAACTTGATTAATGACGAATTTTAAGAAGAAAAAAAATGTTATAAAAAATATAGGTTATCCATGTAAAGATCATTTCCTTCACGAGTCCGTTCACCAACTCCGCCAAATACAGATACGCCTTTGTATTTTATAAAAGAAAAGTATACAAAAACAAAAAGTTTGCAGCGTTTAAAATATATGAATTTCTAGAATGTTTTAATGATGTACACTCATACATACTTTCGCATAAAGAGTCAATACAAATGATATCAAAATCAAATCTGGTACGATAACTCTTTTTTATATTCGATATTTTATTCATACGAAACCTTTTTGGTTGTGTCTGTTGTGTTGGTATTGGTTATTGTCCCGATAGAAAAGCGAGGCCCTGACCGTAAATATGAAACAAATGTGCAGCGAGAGTGGTAACCAAGTATGCGCTAATCTCGGACTATGCGACACGTGATGGACAGTTGCTCTTATTTCAAAGGCTATATAGGGTTCTAAGAAAAGTTTTATAATAATTCCGTTATCTACTATGTCACAAAACTCAATAAGATATTTGAATTGATTTCATATCATACGCGTGTTTTTACCTCAAACGAACATCGATACTATGCAAAATATTGATAACCAATGATATTATCAGTCTCATGTAAGATATCTAAATTTGGCCATGATTTAAAGCTATAGAAGAACAACAATTTTTCACAGTTCTGGCACTATAACTCAGCAACTACAACACAACCCCACTTAAAAGCTATACAATATGAGTAGGTTTCAAACGAAAGTTAGTAAAATTTGTATCAATATGAGTAGGTTCCAAACAAAAATTAATGCTAAATCGTACTAAATTTTCACAAAGATTGTAAAAGGAATTCTTGTTCAGCAGCTTAAGTTAAACCCTCGCGGATTGGGGCTTGATCATAGTGCCTCCGCCTGTAATCCAGCTCCAAGTAATTTTCCAAAAACATACCATGATTGGCCGATTGGGGCTAAATCGACCATTTGACAAAAATATAAATAAATAAATAAATAAAAAATAAATAAATAAATAAAAGATACATGTTAACAACGAAAAGATAAATGATATATCAGCTCGTTTACATGCATGTTTTCTGAAATTTCTCAGGATTATCAGGGACGTAATAATGTAATTGCTTCACATTATTATAAGGCTAAGGGCCATAATAGTATAGGTGAATCACTAGCCTTATAAAAGTGTAACAGACTTTCGTTTGATCATTAGGCCCGTACTGATATAACAGGCTTCTCATAATGGCCCATCACATACATACTTCAAGTCTAAATATTTTCTGTTTGTTTAAAGTAAACGCACGCAACAAAAAAATACCAGAAAACTTGCATGTCTAAATATTCCTTCTTATTGAATTTATATCGTTTGAGTTTTAAACATACATGACCGAACATGAGAAGAAAGAGTAATGTGCCAATGATGAGAAGAAAGGGCAACATAGATCACATTAGTAGTATAACTTACAATGCAATCATCGTTATGTCATTACCCCAAACACGTATTGTGACTGGTTAAAGATGATTATTTCCTTAAAAGTTATAAAATATTTAAGATATGCTAGCAATAAAAGTGTGAGTATTTTGACCTTGTTGTTTGCCATACACGTACATTTAAGGACGTGACTCAACATATAGAGGCATCAAATGTTAGAAACATTCTACCACCTTGAACAAGTGTTTTACTATTTGTTTGTTTGTTTATTTCTTGGTAAAATGGTTTTTCAAATTGGATTGAAAATGCGCCCACTTCGAGTGAAAAGACTCCGTTTTCTTTGTTCCTAGATAAAAATGTAGAGTCACAATAAGGAGGACACTTTTGTTTCAAACTCTTTAATCCTTCTTTAGCAAGTACTCATTTTTATTTAGTTGATTTTGACTCCATTTAGGATGCTGAACATCTCCTTGTATATAGTTACTAGGTACAATTTTGGCCGTGCTTAGCATTAATCACGCCCATCAACAATTCAACATCTCATGTTTGTGTTTTAGAATGATCGTCGTAGAGTTTAAGTTACCATCCTTAACTATAACATATGATAACAAAATAATTAAATATACCACTGCACATAGCTGAAACATGTAAAGAGTTGATGAATCATGCGTACACATTTTTAGAAGTTGAGATTGTTTTCTTGTTAATTTTATGACTTGATACTCTTTCTCACTTTTAAGAAAAAAAAAACCATATAGCAATGCATGTCGCTAGCTAGATGTTAAAGAAACACAAGAGAAGAAGCGGAAATGGGCACAGAAGAGGTAGTACGTGTAAACCGAAGAGTTAGAGATAATCCACAAGAGTTCAAATTAATAGATAAGTTTGTTGTATAGATTAGATCCTAATTAATTGGATCTATTGTTATCTTTATCTCTGATTGTATCTATAAATATAATAACAAACCTACGTGATTCAATAGGCAAAAACTATTCTCTTATTATCTTTTCACTTGGTTTCAGAGCCTATCCTAGGGTTCCAATTTATCATCACCATCTCCGGCTTTCTGATCTCTTTTTCAGATACGCCATCACCATGTCTTCTACTATCCATTCCTCAAAGATTGCTACCGCCATCTCCTGCAAATTAACCCGAACCAACTTTCTGTTGTGGAAAGCACAAGTTGTTCCTATCTTGCGAGGTGTCCAACTCTATGGTTATCTCGATGGCACCACACCGATGCTTGTTGCCAAGTTGATCACCGGAGAAGCCGCAGAAGCAAGAGAAGTTGACAACCCTCAGCATGCAGTTTGGGTTGTTCAAGACCAGGCAATCATTGGTGGCTTACTGTCATCTATGACAGAAGATGTACTCGCTCAACTCACCAGATGCACCAATACATCTGCCGAGTTATGGACCTCACTCCACACAATGTTTTCGGCCCAACACCGAGGTAATTCCATCCAAATACGTACACAGCTCTCTACTACAAAGAAGGGAGATATGACTGCATCTGAGTACTACCAGAAAATGACAAGTCTTGCTGATACTATGGCGAATATTGGCCACCCTATGACTGATGAAGAGGTAATCGGCTACATTCTAGCCGGGTTGGGACCAGGCCATAGTGACCTCTTCACCGCCATCACAGTCCTAAGTAATCAAAATGCTGTGACACTACCTGAATTCTATTCCTACTTGATTGCCCATGAAGCACAGGCTAGTGCAATGAAAAACACAACAGAATTCACGTCTTCCGCTAACAATGTGACCCGCCAAGATTCAAATCCTACACGTCGAAACTACAACAACAATACTCCTAACAATAACCAACGAAACAACTATCGTGGCAGCAGTAACCGTGGTCGCGGACGTGGTCGTGGCAGACACAATGGTGGTGGTCCACGTTGTCAAGTATGTGGCATTCCAGGCCACATTGCACTAAACTGTAGAAACCGATTTAACCATGCATACCAAGCAGAGGAGTATCATGGTGGAAATAGTGCTACCACAGGAAGTTTCAACAATGACACAAACTGGTATATTGACACTGGAGCAACAGACCATCTTACAAGTGATCTTGATCGTTTGTCCGTTCACGAACGCTATCATGGCAAAGATCAGGTTCAAGTAGCCAATGGAGCAGGTTTGCATATTTCCCATATTGGTCATTCTGTAATTCCCGGTTCAGGCAGATCTCTTGCTCTTAAAAATGTCCTGCGTGTTCCTAATATCAATAAAAATCTACTTTCTGCTCATAAACTTGCTTCAGATAACAATGTATTCATTGAAATTCACCCCAATATTTTCTTTGTTAAGGACCAGGTCACGAAGAAAACTCTTCTACTCGGTAAAAGCAAAGGAGGTCTCTTTCCGGTGCCAATCAGTCGGTCTTCCAGTACTCCTCATTATGTTGCATCTAGTGTCAAAGTGTCTCCATCACAGTGGCATCACCGTCTCGGTCATCCAACTTCAGCAGTTGTTAAGTCTATTTTGAAGTCTAATAAATTAGATTCTTCTTTTAATACCATGTCGTCTGTTTGTGATGCATGTCAACGTGCAAAGAGTCATCAACTACCTTATCATAATTCTGTTCGTATTACTTCATCACCACTTGAGCTTGTTCACACTGATGTTTGGGGACCTGCTCAAGTGTCTAGTGGAGGATTTAAATATTATGTTAGTTTTTTGGATGATTATAGTCGTTATACTTGGATCTATCTCATTAAACATAAATCTGATGTTGAACAAGTTTTCTATAATTTCCAAAATCATGTTGAACGACTTTTGAATGCCAAAATTCGCACGATTCAATCTGATTGGGGGGGTGAATATCATAAGCTTCACAACTATTTTCAACAATCAGGTATTTCTCATCGAGTGTCATGTCCACATACATCACAACAGAATGGAATGGCTGAGCGAAAACACCGCCATATTGTTGAAATTGGTTTGGCTCTTCTTGCTCATTCCTCACTTCCTCTTCGGTTTTGGGATGAAGTGTTCTTAACAGCTTGCTACCTAATTAATCGTATGCCTAGTCGCACTATCAATAACTCTACACCTATTACACGTCTGCTTAATATAACCCCTGATTACTCGTTTCTTCGCAATTTTGGATGTGCGTGCTGGCCAAGCCTTCGAAAATACAACACTCACAAACTCGAGTTTCGGTCTAAACTATGTGTCTTCTTAGGATATAGCTCAATGCACAAGGGGTACAAATGTTTGGATAAAAGTACTGGTCGAATTTACATATCCCGAGACGTGATCTTTGATGAATCACGATTCCCATTTGCAACCTCATCGGTTTCAACCACTCCATCTCCCATGTCAAAAGTGTCATCCTTCCCTCAATCTGAACCGAGTATTGTAAATGATCATTTGAGGAATTATGACTTATCTTTTCTATCGGCTAACATTTCTCATGCAGTTGCAGTGCCATTACCTTCTATGACCAACATTCAGAGACCAAGAACTGCTACAAGTACACACACTGGTGAAACTTTGACAGGTACAAATATGCCTGCATCTCCATCTCCAGTATCACCACAGCAAGAACACCAAGCAACAGTTCCAACCACTACTGATGGTGAAGTCACTGCTCCTGCTACATCTGTTGATAATGTTATCCCTGATGTTACCTCTGTCACATGCGATACTGCTTCGAATAATTACACTCCACCAGGTGTCACAACCCGTGCTCGTGCAGGAAAATCTTTTCCTCGAAAGTTTACTGATGGAACAGTACCATATAATCCCAATCGACGAGCATTTTTTGCAGAACCTACTTCTCATCGGTTGGCTCTTACTGAACCGAAATGGCGAACTGCCATGGAGGATGAATTTGCTGCTTTGCAAAATAATAATACGTGGGTTCTGGTCCCGCGACCGAATGGTGTAAATGTGGTTGGATGCAAGTGGATCTTTAAGCTCAAACGACATCCAGATGGTTCTATTGACAAACATAAGGCACGACTGGTTGCTCGCGGTTTCACTCAGCAATATGGAGTGGATTACCAGGACACTTTTAGTCCTGTTGTGAAACCAGCAACAATTCGATTGATTCTTTCGCTTGCAGTATCTAGAGGATGGCACCTTCGCCAAATCGACGTGAGTAATGCTTTTCTTCATGGTTTATTGAATGAAGAGGTTTACATGAAACAACCTCCAGGATTCGAAGATGCTCACAAACCTCACTATGTGTGTAAACTCCAGAAGGCGATCTATGGTCTCAAACAGTCCCCCCGGGCATGGTTTTCTCGACTAAGTGATAAGCTACATCAGCTTGGCTTTCATGCTTCCAAGGCCGATACATCCCTGTTCTTATTTCATCAAGGAAATATTACTATCTACATGCTTGTTTATGTAGATGATATTATCATTGTTGGCTCCTCTCAAAGCGTGGTCGACCGGTTGATACACAACTTGTCTTTCTCTTTTCCAATCAAGGATCTTGGTCGTCTGAATTATTTTTTGGGGATTGAAGTCGCTCACAATTCAGGGGGAATTACTTTACTGCAGCATAAGTATGCATCTGATCTTCTTCACCGTGTTCACATGGAGAATTGTAAAAGTGTTTCAACCCCTATGTCTGTTACAGACAAACTTGCTCGTGATTCTGGAATAGTTCTTAGTGATGATGACGCCTTCAAATATAGAAGCATCGTTGGCGGACTGCAGTACTTAACGTTAACGCGACCAGATATTTCTTTTGCAGTTAACAAGGTCTGTCAATACCTCTCAAAACCCACAAATATTCATTGGGAGGCTGTCAAGCGCATCTTAAGATATATAAAGGGTACCCTAAATACAGGGCTTCACATTCGAAAGTCCAACTCTACACTCTTGAGTGTGTTTACTGATGCAGATTGGGCAGGATGTTTAGACAACCGCAAGTCTACTGGAGGATTTGCTGTGTTTCTCGGACCAAATCTGACATCATGGAGTTCACGCAAGCAACCCACTGTGTCTCGATCAAGTACAGAAGCTGAATACAAAGCCTTGGCAAATGGTACAGCTGAAGCAATGTGGGTTCAATCGTTGCTTAAGGAGTTAAGAGTTTGTCAATCAAGACCACCAGTTTTATGGTGTGATAATCTAGGAGCAACTTATTTGACCAAGAATCCTGTGTTTCATGCACGAACAAAACACATAGAGGTGGACTTTCATTTTGTTAGAGAGAAGGTGGCGATGGGTGCTCTTGATGTTCGATTTATATCATCTAATGATCAACTAGCTGATGGGTTTACCAAGCCAGCTACTCGCAGCATGTTAGATCGACTGAGATCCAATCTAAACCTTGTCCCGGTTAAGATTGAGGGGGAATGTAAACCGAAGAGTTAGAGATAATCCACAAGAGTTCAAATTAATAGATAAGTTTGTTGTATAGATTAGATCCTAATTAATTGGATCTATTGTTATCTTTATCTCTGATTGTATCTATAAATATAATAACAAACCTACGTGATTCAATAGGCAAAAACTATTCTCTTATTATCTTTTCACTGTACGTATTTAAGAGTGACAATCACCAGAGGATAAAACACGTATGAACACGTGTGATGGTTCCTTGAAATTAAGTTGCTGTTAAGCAGCCTGGCTGTAAAAATGGATAAGGTTAAACCGTTAAAGTATGGTTTATAATAGTTATTATATAGTATGTGTGAAGAATTGGATAGTTGGCTGGTGTGTGTTTTAGCACAGAAAATTAGTCGATTACTCGATTTGTATAAAAAAGAGAACGACGTGTTTCATTTGAAGATGGTCAACGTGTCTTGATTGTATATACAAAATCTCTATAGTACATAATCAAAACTAAACAAATACTAGTACAAAAGTAAAAATCTAAAAGTTCAACATTGAATGATGCAAAATATAAAGTGAAGAAAGAAAAACAAGAAAAGATGTGAAATAGTTATATAGCAAGTGGAAATGAGTCAATGACTCCTATGATATAACGCTGTTGTTAGTAAGCATACACCTGTCACACTATTAAAGCAATGAATAAGGACACTTATCATGTAATAGAACAAGTTATGAGAGGTGGCAAGAAAGTAAGCACTAACGTGGCTTAATTTCAACACAAAACCAAGCTATATATGGCTTGCCTTATATAACGGGATGTGTTGACCGAACCCCCTCTATGGGGCTAGGTTGTACTTTTTGTCTCAGAATGTACAAGTATTAAAGCAGACAGTACAAGCGGCGGCAGCTGAGTCTTCCACAAACCCTCCCTACAGGGAGGGTCCGGCTATCCTCACCCTATATAACAGGTAGGCTAGGAACGTAATCGGCTGTGCCTACGCGCAGCCCATGCCAGCTTTTTAAGAGATGACGTGCAGTTCTCGCGTAAGTTCTACATAAGTATCCAATATGTTATTAAGTGATGTAAAAGTGTAAGAGTAGTTTGAAAATTGCTAAAACGCAATTACTACTTTTTGTCGTAGTTGGACGAATTTCATTCTTTGTGTTTGATCATCGTATTCTAAAAATGGCATTAAAAATTAAGGAGTACTAATTGATTAACAAGAATATAAGAAGTAAAAATGTTGTTGATGACAGCTGAAGATAAGAAAATCCAAGAAGGAAAAAAAAAAAAAAAAAAGACAATATCCATCTTCCTAGATAACGAGCGGTTAAGCTCGCGCGTTGCTGCGGTGCGGCCGTTTTGTTTTTTGTTTAATGTTAATGTTGTATATAACTAAAATTTTACTTTTCAATCTCATAGCCTAGAATGTAAAAAGGCATTCCACATTGTCATAGTATTCTAACAATGACATTTTGTTTGATGTAAAATGAGCTTTCAATTCAAACGGTAAATCGCCAAACAAACTCTTAAACATTATCAGAAGTTACATTCCCAACATACCTTATGTTTGGGTACCAAACTACAGAAAGTAAAAGCAATTCGATTTTCAAACGAACATTTATAAACATTTTAAGTGTTACATATATCTTATTTACGAACGTCTATGTATGTTGGCCTACAAAAAGACGTGCTTTCCCCTGTTCATCAGCCAATTTTGATGTGCTTTCCTCTGTTCATCATCTTGTTACGTATGTTGGCCTGCAAAAAAAAAAAAAAAAAAAAAAAAAAAAACCATCAGATTGGCGGCATTAACCAAGGGTCCAATAAGACGTCCTTATAGAAGTTCGCGCATGCTGAATGCATATGGAAAGTTATTGTTTGGATAGCTAATTAAAGGACTTTAATCACTTAAAAAGAACAATCGTTTATACATGAGTTACTTGCCAAAGTCGCAACATTTTATCATGTTATATATAATCCAAGTAAGAATAACAACAAACGAATAAATAGAAGCTTACCCTTGAAACCATACTGAAGATGCACCTTATGTGATAATCTATGGACGGCGATTGAAGTCGTTGCAGTGTTTCCTCCTTGGCCCCTGCACACGATAATATCACTTGTCATTATAGTATGTCCAAAACAATGGAACAATAATTGTGGCAAGTCATGAACAACACAACATAACTAAGAAGCAAGCTAGCAATGACCATGGGTGGTTTTGGGCCGGCGCACCATCAGCGACCGAGCCGGGCCCAACCCACTAAGAGGCACTAAAATTTTTTATATCCATTATATGTACTAGGCCTAACCCACTAAGGGGCACTAAAAATAAACCATATTAATCATTTAATCTAAAAAGTAAAAAACGATTGTGAAGGGACAAAAAGGTGAAGGGCTGAAGGCGTGAAGCACTGAAGCTTTGCTTTAAATAATCCATCTCCATCTTCAAATCATAACTAACATTACAACTTAGAACTCTCAACTAGTTATCAATTTTAATTTTTTTTAGTTATCAATTTTGCCTACTTATAAATTTTTAGTTATCAATTTTAAAATTTTTTTGCATAATATAGGGGCATTTTTTTATTTTTTTTTTCGTGCTGGGCCTAATTTTTTTTGACGTTCTCAGCATCGACCCTGGTAATGACGTCCTAATAAACAATATATCTTTTTCCTGAAGCCATGGCCTTCTTTTCAAGCTCATTTTATATATAGTTCTCAAATACAAATTTTCACCACTGTATTGTTATTCCCGAAATATTATTCCCTATTTATCTTCATTACAGATTTTCAGCTATCTAACAGTTTCGTGCCCAATGCCCTGTTTGATGACAATTAAAGCACTCACCATTTGCACCACTATTCACACCTCCTGAACCTACGCCACTGTTAAATCTTCCCTCGGATTCACCATACTGACCCACAGTCACCACTTTAGGACCAAATCCATAATTGGCTAAAACAAAACCTAGGTACTATATCTTAGCTGCCTTACCTCCATACTGACCCACAGTCCCTTATTTTGCTTAACTGCCTCACTAAAATGAAAGCGATATAGAAGATATAACATTCTTGTATATCTAGTCATGTTCTAGGTAAACAGATAAGAAATTCGCGTCCGCAGGTTCAAATATTCCACATGTTAGTTAAATTTAGAACACTATATGTTGATCCTACGTATTAGAAACTTGGTGACTTTTAATTTCATTATAAACTTCTTCACTTTTAATGTTTACAGTCTATGCTAATGATTCCAACAAATTCATTTTTTTATGAAAAAATCAAGGACTGTAGCTAAGGAATAAAGTAAAAACTTATCTTGTATAAATTGTATTTGGTTCATGATGTTCATTCTTGATTTCGCCATTGTCCTACAAATCCACAATTCAAAATAGCATTAGAAACATACTACTTTCCAAATCTAAATCTCTGAAAGTACACTTCATAATAAAGAAACCGCAGAAACATCTATTGCTTGTGTTTGGCGTAAAAATTAAATGAAACAACCTTCTAATGAATTGTGATTATCAGTGTTTCCTGAAACAAATGATAGGATTTGATATATCTAGTGTGCAATGTGCAATCTAATATCAACTACCGAGTTCAAATGAAACTCTTTTAGCTTTTTTTTAATTAAAAAAAATTGTAGAGATTAGACTCAAGGTTACCTGTTGTCTAACACCACAAACAATAGGACACACATATTTCTGCTCAGCCTTCTGCTGTTCCTTCTGAATTGGCATGTCTCCTGCCAGATACACCGCCCCCTAGATCATATTTTACCCGGTTTTCCAGCTCCATCAAAATGTCACCTGACAACCATAGATAAAAGAACATATTATCGGGTATGTAATGTTTTGCTAACGGGATGTTTGGATTAACTTATTTTTATGATATACTTATTCAAGCTAATGAGCTCGTAACCCCAAAACATAAGTTTAAAAATTCAGACCCAAAGAATAGAGCCCCAAACTTTAATAGAGAATAAGGAAATATTCTTACGATAAGGATCGGCGTTATTGGCTGCAACAACTCCAAAGCATTAGCGAAGCAAATGGCTGCTCGGATGACTAAATGACCGCACGCCAAGAATGTGGTGAATGATAATAAGAGGCGGGATTAGAAAATAACGGCCTCCGTAAAAAACACATTTTGCCCCATTAAATTTTGGGGTTTACTATATTTTATAATAAGCGTAAACAGTCATGAGCAGGTAAAACGGTTTTCAGAATGCTAATTTAGTATAACAGTCATGAGCAGGTAAAACAGTTTTTGAGGTATCTCCAATAGGAGGTTCACTTTCAAAAACATGTAAAATCAGACAACAATGTTTTTGAGGCTCAGACAAGGTCGGAATCCAAATAAACGTAAACATCCACAATGGTTGCAAATCTAGTGATTTGCCCTGCCTATTTGCACACGATGACAACTTTAGTCAACATTGAATAGATAATCAGTAATGCCACCATTCTCATTATACATAACATCAATAGTGGAGCGGAACTATGAGGTAGAAAGAATGCATCTGCCATGGCTGCAACTTGAGTAACTTGCTGTGCCAAGATGCAAACGACCTTATCATTAGTCCTCCCCACCCCTATAGTCATCATTGCCTCGTGTATTCTCGTATTGAATTGACAAAAAGTGTCATCGTTTGTAATATAACACAACACATACATTGCTTAATAGATATAGATAAAGGAAAACTTAGCTCAGATTAGTTGACACCTTTCCTGCATACGTGGAGGTTGCCGATCCGACCACTTGTCACACTCTACCATCCTTCCAACGTCTGCATCAAGATGACATAGTTAAATGATCATCACAGCTAAGTGAAACACGCAACCGAGCACGAAATCAACCATATCTATTAAAAACAATGCTAACTGAAATCACAGGTTATACACAGCTTGTGATGACAGTTTATAATGATATTTGTAAGCGTGGGTTATCGCGGCATATAAAATCACTTTCCGATACCAAACAGTCGCCATGGCTGCAACCACAATCCTTGTATGGTTGCCCTGCCAAGATACGTGTTGCGGTAAAGAACCTATAAGCACAATATATAAGAGATCCCAAATCAAAAATACCCATTTTCTAGAATACCATTAGCATCTTTAACATCAATGTTGGTCATATATCAGTCTCAATATGTCTATGGGCACCAACACAATCAGACATCATGTTTTGAGAATCACATTAGTGATACTGTTATATGTAATATTTATCTCTATGCATAACAACATTATACCATATACTAATAGAGAAAAATGATGTGACACTAATTGTGTTGCAATTTTTTTTATTAGGTTAAATTTATCAAAACCCAAAATTAAATCCAACCAATTCACACAATCAAAACCCAATAACCCATACCTGAAATTCAATATTTAACCAAACCTACAATCCAACTTTACCAATAATCACATAATGAAATAATTAACTCAGCAATATTTTATTAAAATTATATAAAGTAAAAATACCTGTGATTTAACGTGTGCAAGTGTCCTTCTGATCCGTTTGCGAAGTGTATTCACTCATCCCCCCAAGTCGAATCTAAACAAAAATAAGCATTCAAAAAAAATAAATTAGGCTTACTTGTAATTTAACCCTAATTTCATCAAAACCTCACAAATTAAAATAAAACCAATCAATTGCTTCTATTTTCCCCTAACTTACAAAATCAAAATAAAAATAAAAGACACCTCAACCCTGATTTCATGGAAAGATTACACATATACAAACAGTTACGTGAGCATACCTATGTTACCAGGATCAATTGTTGAAGCTGCAAGTTGTTCTACTTTGGTCAAAGTTGATCTTCTATGTGTCTTTTTTTCTCTTTTTTTTTTTTTTGGGTCAATGTATGTCTGCAATTCTATTTTTGATGTTGAAAATTTGTACCAACTCTCTTCAAGAAACTTCTTAGTTACTGGAAACCATACCTCAAAATACTGTGAAGGCCACATGTTTGGCTTACATTGAGTTGTACAGCGTATTAGGTTGCTGACCCTCGTGGGTTTGAAAATATTGGTACGTTTGGTGCAGTAGCCGAGCGATTAGCATGACTAAACCATTAACAGTTTAGCCTCAAATGTTTGGCAACCAATGGGCTTCTGCTAGGCCTACGCCCAAGCATTGTTGGTCTATTAAACTTCCACAATTACGAACTTAATGACTAAGTCCAGCCATTAAAAAGCAAGTTTAAAGGTTAAAAAAATTGCAACACAATTAGTGTCAAATCACTTTCCTCTATTAGTATATGGTATAATGTTAAAAATGGCATTAAGAAAAATTGGATTGAAAACGTTCCCACTTCGAGTGAAAAGATTAGGGTGTGTTTAGTTGGTGAGAAATTCTTTATTTTTCCAAGAAATTTTTCATAAGAAAATGAAAAAACTGAAAACGCGTTTAGTCACACTTTTTTCCAACAATTTTTAAAAAATATGAAATTCTTATTTTATAAATTTTAGCTAAGAAATTGAAAAACTCATTTTACTATTCTCACTTTTTTCTCTTTCTCATTTTTCTTTCTCAACTCAAAAAAAAAAAAAAAAAAAAAAAAAAAAAAAAAAAAAAAAAAAAAAAACCATTCTACCCCTAATTTCTTGTGTCATCCTCTACCGTCGACCGTCGCCGCCACCATCGCAATTTGAGGTAATCTTCTTATCTTTTTTAAAAAAGAAAAATATAACTCCAACTAAACGGGTTTTCAAAAATCTCAACTCTTCTCTAGAGAAGAAAACTCATTCCCTTTTCAATGAATTTAAAAACTGAAAAAGAGGAATATTTTTCTACAACTGAACGTCACCTTTAAGACTCCGTTTCTTTCTTCTTCCTAAATAAAATGTAGTGAGCAAAAGTTTTGTGCAGTTACAATAAGGACACTTTTGTTTCAAACTCTTTAATCCTTCATTGGCAAGTACTCATTTTTATTTAGATGATTTATGACTATTTAGGATGTTGAACATAGTTCCCCCGGATATAGTTACATAGAGGGCCTTGTTTGTTTATTTTTTTTTATTAGGGGGTGTTTGATTTCGACTTAATTGACTTAATATGAAAAAAACTAAATTAATTAAGTTTTATGAAAACTGTTTGTTTGTGACTTAATAGAGAAAGATGACTTAAAATATTAAGTAATAAAACTGAGGTTGTCTATATTAAGTCATCTGTTAATTAACATGACTTAATGAAAAAATTAAACAAACAGGCTCCAAGTCTCGCTAAATTAAAGTGTATGTCTGGTTATATGTTGTTTGTTTGTAAATGAATAAATGGTTGTTTGTTTGTGTGCTGAATAAAATGTCTGAATTAGAAAAAATTATTGTTATACAATTTTATTTGAAATAAGTATTGATTAGAAGTTAAGAAGTTGAAGGGTAAATATGTAAAAATAGGATAAAAGTGATGACTTAATATAAAGTCCCTCACTCCTTTGGCTTTTTCTAGGAGGTCATCCATTTAGATTAAGCACCAAACAAACACTCAATTAATGACTTGTCGGCATCTTAGCCATCTCATAAAAAGGTCGCAACTTCAAATCTCATGGCGAAACTGCCGAAACATCTTGGCAGTGAAAAGGGAAAAGCCTAGGACGATTATAATATATCACAATTTAACCGTTTATACAAATACATAATGAATTTGGAGGGTGAGTGGCTATGTATATATTACTTATAAAACATGAATGCCCAATCTTAAATCTTTAATATTGAAAATTTAAATAAGTGTATTTTGTCTAAATTACCCCTAAGTACCTCTTATACTTGACAAAATTTTAAAATTTTGGCATATTAAATTATGTGTGTTGTTGACCAATTTTAAAAAATATACGTTTTGTATTTCAAAAAACTCGTGTTTTGCGTTAAGGGTCGAACCTGAATCACAATTTCATAAATATAATTATTTACCGCCTATACACAGTCGCTTTACGCGGGTATTTGACTAGTTTTATTTAAGTTTTACTCTCGCCATGTATAATTTATATGCTAGCGACCCATAGTTTTGAACTCCTTGACTTGCCAAATGCATGAATTATCTATGTGATGATTCCTTGCGAACCATATTTTCATTATTAGATTCTACCATTATTATTTTAGCTTTACAAAATTAACAAAATGATTAAATAAATAAATAAATAAAAATCTATAAGGTCAATTAATCACCGTTTAGGCGCTAATCGGCCATCAACATTTTTTAATTTGTGCAAATCGGTCAAATAAATCTGTCAACGGTGGTCAAACTTATTGAAAACCAGCAAATCTTGCTACAAATACCATAAACACAAAAGACTTTTTTTTTTTTTTTTTACACAATTCAAATATTTTATAAAGAACATACCTCCAAGTCCACAAATAAACATGACTCGACGTCGTAAACAAGCCCATATATATATGTGTGTTATTTAAGGAGTAACATAAACTTTACGACATAGGTACTAGTCCAAATTACGAAAATACACCTAGTGTTGCACTAGGCATTCTTGCTTTCTAGCCACAATGGCTGCTTGGTGGGACCCATTGTTAAGGGCATCAACGTCTTCAACATCATTTTGTTAATCCTCATCAGGCAAGCTTGTTGTTTCAGTAACCACACATGATATGGCTTCAAAGATGATGGCTATCACTTCCTGGAACCTTTCCTCGGAGAGTGAGACCTCTGCAAGAAGTCTCCAAGTGTTTGCCTCGGTTGCACCATCAAAGTCTTCTTTACGTTTCAACACCATGTGTCCACTTATCTCCCAAATAGCTGGATTCAATTGAATGTCTAGAAGTTCGGCACTCACTTCTCCAAGAGCCTGTCTCTCAGCGTAACACTGCGGGAGGAGAAAGACACGTCTTCCAGAATCTGAGATAAGGACATTGTATGGTATATTACTCACTTCTCCAAGAGCCTGTCTCTCAGCGTAACACTGCGGGAGGAGAAAGACATGTCTTCCAGAATCTGAGATAAGGACATTGTATGGTATATTGATGTCTTGGAAGTACATACATGAGTGAGAGACAGCTTTCGACAAATCTTCAAGTGAATATCCACCCTCAAGTACAAGCCCTCTAACAGAAAATTGTTTTAATCACTTATATGTTGTTTATATCTATTACAAGTTGTTGGCATAAGACAAATCTTGCTGTAAATACCTAAACTCATCGAAAATAACCAAACTCGCTGGAAATACCAAAAACATAATGAAAATGCCAATCCAATTAATCATCGATTAATACCGCTTAAACTGATTACAAGTTAAAAAAAATCAACCGACCAACTACCGATTCATGATTATAGTAACCTTGACTATCGCAATGAAACTTCTATTTACTTTTTCACATTAACAAACTCTATCAACTCCATTTTTTTCTCAACTAGTAAGAGAAGTTAAACAAAAAATTTATCAAAATGCAAAAACCATCATCAAATTACATATCAATTTGCCGGGGATCTTTTTGGAAGCAGTCTCTTTACCCTCAGATTTACCCTGGGATAAAGGGTGTATATTCCACCTCTCCATACTCCGTACTGACGGAATTGGGTATGTTATTGTAAATTACATATAGTTGTCCATAAAAAAAAATACTCCGTATATAAAAAAATTAGTGGCATCAAGATACTTTTTCAAACACAAAAAAAACCCAAACCAAGATATCTATACTACTTATAAAGCATATTGCACTTTCTTTCTTATTAATTTTTTAAGATTTCCATATTTAGATTTTAAGTAAATTACAAGTGATAAAACATAAAGCACAAGTATGTAAAGTACAAAATTTTAAGATCATCATATCTCTTACATATGTACAATTAATACACCCCTAAACCAATTAATACAAGTTAAAAAAACATAATTTACAAGTACTTAAAGCACAAATAAAACTTAAAAATACTATTATAACATATACAATTAATACACAATTTAATTTACCCCTTCACCAAAATATACAACTATTAAACCACAATATACAATCTAATCAAGCTAGTTGGTACAACTCTATTATTATTTACTTCCAACGCTAATCCTATTTCACATCTCACAACTCAGCCTACAGCCTCATGGTTACAAACCCATCAAGAAATAACTATCAAGTCTCGAATACAAAAGAAAAAAAAAATATTAATAAAATAAACAAGATCTCAGATTTTTTCTTCTTTCGTATGTTATAATATATTCGTAAACCTCAAGAATCAAACCACACAAAATAACTATCACCATAGATCTGTGAAGAGATCAAACTCTTCATATTTATATCCGAAAAGAAATAAAGTTGTATAACAAATTTTTGTTATAAACTTTCTTGGTTTCGTTCAAAAAAATTGTCATACAAAACGAAGAAGAGAGGAGATGGGAGGTGGGATGAGTTGTTTACCGGTTTGGATTGAGGATATATGATTTGATCTATGATAGAGCGATTTGAGGAAAGGTTTGGGAGAAGCAGATCTGAAGAAGAGAGGAGATGGGATGCGGATTGTTTTATGTGTGTGTGTATCAAGGTTTTACTAATGAGTAAAAGTGTTGTTTCTTGCAATCCACCGACCCACAAAGTTTAGTGGGTTAATCAAAATGAAAATACTATTGTTGTTGTGCGCTTGATCATCAAAACCACAAGCCCATTTATTGGGCTTTCTCTTATCTTTAATTTCACAAATAATATTAAGCCCATAATCATACTAAAAGTCCATTAATTCCATTAAATTCACGAGTAGTATTTTGAGCAGCAAAACTAACGAGCTATATTCAGAATTTTTGTGACAATTTAGTTATTTGCAACTACTTGTTAATGTCGACCACTACGACCTCCTACATCGTAAAGCAACAAATATCCACCTATTTGTCACCGCAACAATGCGTTGACAATCACATAACTTTTTAACTACTTGCAATTATACTATTGTATTAATTAAAATGATTGTTATCCGTAAAATAATTATTAAAAAAAAAGATATGACATAATAACATCACATTGCCCGAAGATAGAGTCACAGGATACCCGCCGCGGCATCGCGCGGGAAACCTGCTAGTTTTTCTAAAACACAAAGGTAAGGAAGTAAGCAAACTACTAGAGTTATGTTTCCTAATAGAATCCATCCAACGGCTGACATCCCCCCACCAAAGCCCACAATCCAACGGCTCACAACCCACCCAACACCCACCCTTATAAATACCACAAACCCTAAACCTTAACACCTCCTCTTTCTCCTATTATTCCATCTCTGCTAAGAACCGCTTTTACACATTTTAGCAGCAGCAGAAGGAAAATATAAAGGAGCTTAAACAAACGCCGTCAATTAACCTAACCAAACCTAAATATGCCTTCACTATCCAATCTATCTGAACCCTCAACTGAAACTAAGGTCAAGAAGGTTAAGAACTTAGCGGCTGAAGCAGCTGAGGGAGTTGAGTCGGTTAAAAAGAAGGAGAAGAAGATGAAGAAGAGTAAAAGTGAGGGAGGTGGTTCTGATTCTGAGAAGAAGACTAGTAGTAAGAAGAAACGTAAAGCTAATGATGATTCAGATAGCTCTGTTTTAATTGAACCTACTGAGGTATTTTTATTTTTATTTTTATTTTTTAGCTTGTAGTAATTTGTAAATATTGGTTAGTGTTTGTGTTATTGTTAGGTTAGGGGCTGTTTGTTTAAGCTTAGGGGGTGTTTGTTTTGGCTTATATAGCCGGCTTATGGCTTAATTGGTTTTCGGCTTATGTTTCATAATCTCACTTTTTGTGTCTTATTTTGAGATGTTCTAGCTTATATAAGCTTATCATGTTATGATAAGTTTATATAATCTCAAAAGATTCAAAATAAGCCACAAAAAGTGAGCTTATGAAACATAAGCCCAAAACCTCATAAACCATAAGTCGGCTAAATAAGCCAAAACAAACACCCCCTTGTATATGTGGAGCTTATTAGCTTATTTGATTTCATCAGCCCTGGCTTATTTTGAGAGTTATAGGCTTATCATATAATAATAAACTTATATAAGCCCAAAAGTCTCTAAATAGGCTTATGAAATATAAGCCAAAATACAAACACCCCCTTAGTTTGTGGTTAGATGTGTTTATAGTTTTTAGGCTAATTTGTATTTCTTTAGGGGTGTTTGTAACGAGCTTACGGCTTGTATGTTTATGTGCTTATGTTTCATAAGATCACTTTTTTGTGGCTTATTTTGACACTTTTAAATAACTTCATTATGTCATAATGAACTAATATAAGCAGGAAAGTTTCAAAATTAGCCTAAAAAATGAGCTTATGAACATAAGCCCAAAACCAAATAAGCCATAAGCCGGCTATATAAGCTGAAACAAACACCTCCCCTTAGTGTAAGCATACTATTAATGATTACATTTTTTTATATTGTTAGGTTAATTTGTATATGTCAAGTGTGAAAGTATTGTTTATGGTTGCACTTGAGGAATTTTGAGCTGCTTTGGTATCTCTATAGATTAGGGTTTGTGCTTGTTTATCGTTTGTGTTGAATTGGTTTATTATTCTTTGAGAAGTATTGTTACATATGTGATTTGTTTTTGATGTTATAGTTTACTAGGATAATTTGTATACAATATAAATGTTTTTTCTTCAAGTTTTGATTGATTACAATTTGAGAAATACTGTAAAATAGATCATTTTTAAATATCTATTGTAATGTTTGATTGATAAACTACTCAACCTTGCTATAGAGTGAGAAATGCATTGTTATTAATAGTTTTTTGAAGACCAGGAAAAGTAGGATATAGAGTCATATGTGAACTTGTAGTTTCGTTGATTACATTTTGAAAAAATTGTTTGAAATTTTTAAGGCCGAGGAGTCTATGAAGAAAAGTAAGAAGAAAAAAGTGAAGACAGATATGGCTGATGTAGATGAAGTGATGGCTGAGGTTACAGCGGAAAATCCTAATGCGGTTTCCAAGTTTAGGATTTCCGAGCCTTTGAAGAATGCTTTGAAGGCTAAGGGGATTGAGGCTTTGTTTCCTATCCAAGCTCAGACTTTTGATTCTGTCTATGACGGTCTTGATTTGATTGGGAAAGCTAAAACTGGCCAGGTATTAATTTGCTGCAGTGAAGAAGTTATATTTAAGGGATTAGTTTTGGCTTTTAATTTGACATTAACTTCCGTTAGTTGTATTAAAAAAATTAAGATAAAAAACTGTATTAAGTTGGCTTATAAAGCAGCTACTAAAGTTTTGTTTTTGATTGCACAGGGGAAAACTTTGGCCTTCATTTTGCCAATATTGGAGTCCCTAACAAATGGACCTGAGAAAGCATCACGTAAGACTGGGTATGGCAGAGCACCTACAATTCTCGTGCTTTTGCCCACAAGAGAATTAGCAAAGCAGGTAATAATGCTGCTGAAGTCTTAAGTAATTAAGAGCTCTCCTTTAAGTTTTTGCGCTTTCCTTTTTAATGCATTGCTTATTTATCTGCAAGATGCTAAGAATATCTATATTTTGCTGTGTAGGTATACACAGACTTCGAATACTACGGTAAGTCTGTGGGTTTGACTGCGTGCTGTTTGTATGGTGGAGGAGGAGCATCAATTGGTCCTCAAACCACACAATTGAAAAGAGGGGTGGATATTGTTGTAGGAGCAGTTGGCCGTGTTAAGGTTGCTACATGACTCTTCATCAGAATACATTATCAACTTTTTTTAAACAGTTATGTCACGTGTACCTGTTATCTCTTTTGAGCGAATCTTGATGTAATTTGATAATGATGTGCAGGATCACATTGAGAGGGGCAATCTTGATTTGAAATCATTGAAGTTCCGTATCCTTGATGAAGCCGATGAAATGTTGAGGCAAGGTTTTGTTGAAGATGTTGAATATATTTTAAGTGAGTATTTTTTTCTATATTCCGGTTTGATCACATAATGTGCTGCTACTGTACGAGGCTAACTCTAATTTTTCTTTCTTTCTTTCAAGGCAAGGTGAATGATGCTACCAAGGTTCAGACAGTTCTGTTCAGTGCAACTTTACCATCTTGGGTGAATCATGTATGTTTTATGATCTTTTCACTTGGTTGATAGGATATAAATTTGGAGTTCTTGATATATCATTTTCAACATTTTGTTTTATTTGACACATTAATGAGATACTGATGTTTGTGAGTTTAACATATTTGCGATCCTCTTTTGTTTATTCAGATTGCAGCGAAGTTTTTGAAGTCGGACAGGAAGATCGTGGATCTTGTTGGTCTTAAGGTTATGAAGGCCAGCGAAAGTGTGAGGCACATCATCATGCCTTGCTCTTGGAATGCGAGGTCCCAGGTTATTCCTGATATTATTCGCCATCATAGCAGGTTAGTTACCACATGTAGCAACAGTCAAATCTTTAGTATTTTGCTGATGCTTATAAAATTGTTCACCTCATTATCAACCTTTTTATATATTTTCAGTGGAGGACGCACTATTGTTTTCACTGAGACCAAGGATTATTGCTCTGAACTTTCTGGACTACTAGCTGGAGCACGACCTTTGCATGGGGACATTCAGCAGTCTGTGCGTGAGGTATATCACATTATCACTTGACTGTCATATGAAGAATAATCTCAGTATACCCTTTGTTAGCCAGTATTAAACGTATTTTCTTTTTAATATAGCAAACACTTGCGGGATTCCGAGCAGGCAAATTCATGACACTAGTTGCCACAAATGTTGCAGCACGAGGACTGGACATTCAAGATGTTCAGCTGATCATCCAGGTATGTTAATTTTAAAATCAAATCTTATTTCAGTAAGTGTAGACTATTGTTTTTTTGTACTGAAATCACTTTACGGTCTTTTAGTGTGAGCCACCACGTGATGTTGAAGACTATATTCACCGATCTGGTAGGACGGGAAGAGCAGGTAATACTGGTGTTGCCATTACACTCTATGAACCAAGGAAGGGAAATATTGCCAAGTTAGAGAGAGAAGCAGGTGTTAAATTTGAACATGTGTCTGCTCCTCAACCGGCTGATATTGCTAAAGCTGCTGGCGGGGATGCTGCAGAGGCAATAAATTCAGTTTCCGACAGGTATTGGAGTTTGTGTAATTAATTAGTAGTTTTAAAAGTAAAAATAGTAACTTCCTCACATCTGATTATGTATTTGAAATTGCAGCGTGATTCCTGTTTTCAAGGCTGCTGCAGCAGAGTTGTTAGAATCTTCTGGCTTATCACCTGTAGAACTGCTCGCAAAGGCACTTGCCAAGAGCATTGTGAGTCTTGTTTTAGTTAATGTCATTTGATGTGCTATTTATTTCTTGCTGCTAATTAAGTCAATTTTACATGCTTTTTTCTCTACCAGGGGTATACTGAAATCAAGAAGAGGTCAGTTTTAACGTCCATGGAGAACTACGTGACGCTACTTCTCGAGGCTGGAAGACCCTGTTACACACCATCGTAAGCTTTTCAAGCATTTTAGAACATTTTTTTTTTTTTTTTTTTTTTTTTTTTTTTTTTTTTTTTTTTAAATCTATTATAAGATGTGTATATGTAACTTTCTGTTCTTCATCCCTAAATCAATTATCGTATAAACATTTTCAGATTTGCTTATGGTGTATTGAGGAGATTTCTACCTGAAGACAAAGTGGAGTCAATTCAAGGTCTTGCATTGACAGCTGATCAAAGAGGTGCTGTCTTTGATGTTGCTGCGGCAGATGTAGACCTTTTCCTTGCTGGTATGTGTTGCATTATTTATTTATTATTTTGACACCAGTGCTACATTTAATTTAAAAAGTATCTTGCATGATGCTCATGTTTATTTATAATCTTGTGATTCCTATGCAGGCCAGGAGAATGCAACGGGTGTAAGCTTGCAGGTGGTAAAAGAACTGCCTCAATTGCAAGAAAAAGAGCAATCAAGGGGTAGTAGATTTGGAAATAGCGGAGGGTCGTTCCAACGTGGAAATGGTGGCAGGTTCCAACGTGGGAATGATAGGTTTTCTAGAGGATCTGGAGGTGGAGGTAGTCGAGGTGGCCGTGGGGGCTATAAGAAATGGTAAAAAGAACCTCATCCGGATTCTACTATTAGAAAGGTTTTTAAAGGCCAAGTGCTTGAGCAGTTTTGATATGATGAAGAAAATATTGCCAATATGGCTCCTAATTATATAGTGTCCTCTTTCCTTGTTACTGAATGATGATCTTTATTTAGTTTTGTTTTCCATTCTTTTGGGGTGCTTTTCATTTCCCCCACTTTCTTTTGTTATGTAATGGAGTTGTTAACGACTGGATGGTTGCCGTTTCTTTTCTATATACTACGGAGTAGTATTTATTACTGAGTTTATGTAGAGGGTGCAAGTAGTATAGCAAAATCAACCACATACCCATTTCGCCATGAGCGGTGTGGACTGCGGAGAAGTTTAACTACATAAATCAGTTAGATACAAATTCAAGCTGGTCCAACAAATTTGGGTTGTTTTTTTAGACCAATGTGTGTGGTTTATATGCATGTTTGTATGCGTATGCAAACAACATAAGGGCAGATGACTACACCAGAAATGTCAATTCGAAGCATTGTTATGATTGCACACTAGTCGCTCTTGTATTTTTCTCTGTTTATCAATCACTTTTAAACCCAGCAGGCCAGCACTACGTACAGCACTGCTAACTCACAAAGTTTGTCTCCACAAAATGGAATATACTTTCTTCCTTGCTACCATCTTCCTTCTTTCTGGAGTTTACGTTTCACTGCCTTTCATGTTAGCAGCAATCGGGCTTCTAACTTTTCTTCTGGTTCTACTCTTGGCTTTTGTATTCTTACCTTACCTCACAGAGTTGATGTCGACCGGCCACAGACCACCGGTAGTAGGACCAATAACCAATCAACTCATACACTTCCAGCGTCTTTCTAAGGTATTGTGATGTTACCTTATCAAGTTTTATGATTAAAGACGCAGAGTTTTGATTTCTTATATGCAAATTCCGGTGGTATTTGTTCACAGGAGTACAATGTTATCTTGTGAGATACGAACCATATGACCCAAATGATCCACTCTACGCCGTAACATAGTTTAAGTAGAGCCGCCTATTCTCGCGGGTGTATAAGGAGTTTCGACATGGTGAAGAAAAAACATTGCCAATGCGGCTCGTAATTATATAGTGTCCTCGATGTTACTACGTATATGTTATCGAATAATTCATATTTACTAGAACGGTACCCGCGCAATGCGGCGGCGGGTACCGTATGATTATATTTTGTGTTATTTGGTTACATGTTTAGCTGTCTTCATGCTTTATAAGTATGCTTTATAAGTAGAGATATTAAAGCTGGTTAAACCAAATAATTTAGCTTGAACGACCAAACGCTTCTTAACAAACTTGCTTCATAACGAATTAATTATGAAATCTTTCCATAATAAGCAAGAAAAAAGTCTGAATTTTAAGCATTTCTAATTATAGAATAATCCAAAATTCATTATAATGTAGTATAGATATAGATTAGTTAAGCTTGTTTAATTTTTTTACATCATCAAAATACTTGGGAAAATTTAAACACATAAACTTACAAGGCCAGATAGATAAATAACCCTATACGTACAGTCGTACGTATAGGGTGGGTGACCACCCGGGAAGTCCTCACTTGTGGTCCACTTGCAGACCATTTGTTCCGGAGATATATTGCAATGATGGATTCGAAGCCCTTAGACCAAGCCGCTGGGGTTAGAATCCTGAGCATGGCCCGGTTTTCATCCGACTGTTTCTCCAGCAAGGTAACTTGTGTGGAGGAAGTACGGTTTCCGGGGGAAACCCGTTACCACCTGAGATCAGCGTGGACCCGGTTCAGACAACATAGTCTAGCGGGGTGGCGATGGGGCCTTCGCTATCCGCGAAGGTGGTCGATTCTAAGTTGAAATTCACCTTTCAAAAAAAAAAAAAAATACGTACACTCTATCTAAAAATCTAAAAAAACCTAAATGTGTGTGGTCACAATGTCACATCACTCTTGTTATATATTTATCTCATCTGTCAAATACCCTTATAATCATTAGACCACTACTTCTTCACAAAAGGAGTCTCCACAAATATGAAGACCCCTTTCTTCATTACGAGCATCTTTGTTCTCCTTGGATATTACATTTCACCACCGTTCATGCTAGCAGTTTTCGGACTTGTTATAGCACTATTAGCTATGGTGCTTGTGCCTTACTTGACAGAGTTGGTGTCTACTGATCACAGACCACCGGTGGTTGGTCCAATAACCAATCTATTCATACACTTCCATGAGCTTTTCGATTACATGACATCACTTGCTAAAAAATATCCCACTTTTCGCTTCATCGAACTGACACACAGTGAAGTCTATACTGCTGATCCTGTTAATGTTGAGTATATTCTTAAGACTAATTTTGCAAATTACCCCAAGGTATTATTCACTTATTAGAGTTACAAGATTATTGGTTAATGATGTCGAAGTTGGTTAATGATGTTTTTTGTTCATAGGGGGAGTATACTATTGTTAGAATGAAGGATCTTTTTGGTAATGGAATTTTCGCGGTGGATGGAGCTAAGTGGCGCCACCAAAGAAAGCTTGCAAGCTTCGAGTTCTCAACTAAAAATTTACGAGATTTTAGTACTGTTATATTCAAGTCCAATAGTACTGTACTAGCTAAAAAGATTTCATTTCTAGCTGCTGCTGAGAAAAGTATGAATTTGCAGGTAAAACATCATTTCAGAAATTTTTCAAAATTTTGATTTATCTGCTTTATGTTTTGTTTTCGTACAGGATTTGTTATTAAAATCGACTTTAGACTCGATATTCAAGGTGGGATTCGGTTTTGATCTTGATACATTATCGGGTTCAGATGAGGCAAGTACTAGGTTTATGAAAGCTTTCGATGATTCAAATGAGTTAGTCTATTGGCGATTTGCTGATCTTCTTTGGAGGGTGAAAAGGTATCTTAATATTGGTTGAGAAGGCGCTCTTAAGAAAAACATCAAAATCGTTGACAAATTTGTGTATGAAATAATACGAAACAAGAGGGAGCAGCTGAAAAACAGAAATCTTTATGTAAGTAAACTTATTCATTCCTTATAAAACAATGAAAATTTACGTCACTGTTAATGCTAAACTTGTCGTTTCAATAGAGAAATAAAGAGGACATATTATCAAGATTTATAACGGAAAGCGATAATGATCCAGAGAATATGAGTGATGAGTATTTGAGAGATATATTGCTCAATTTTTTGATTGCGGGAAAGGATACAACTGCAAACACTCTTACTTGGTTCTTTTACATGCTTTGCAAGCATCCACTAATTCAAGAGAAGGTTGCAGAAGAAGTGAGACTAGCCACCGAAGCTGATAGTAATACATCTCTCGATGCATTTAGTTTCAAGCTAACTGAAGTTGCCACTGAAAAAATGCATTATCTTCACGCGACATTATCTGAGACTATGAGACTCTATCCTGCAGTTCCATTGGTAATTCTTGCCCGTTTTATTGTTTAAAAATTATTGTAGCATCTAACACGGTCTTTTTTGACAATTCTGTCATCAGAATCGAAAGAGTGTAGAGAAAGACGATGTTCTTCCTGATGGGTTCATAATCAAGAAAGGAGATGGTTTAGGCTACATGCCATATCCAATGGGTCGGATGATATACATTTGGGGAGAAGATGCAGAGGATTTCAGGCCAGAAAGATGGCTAAACGATGGTGTTTTCCATCCCGAAAGTCCTTTCAAGTTCACTGCTTTTCAGGTATGTCCCTATCAGCTAGTGTCACTGTCACCTTATCTTTTCAGTTAACCAGGATAAGATGGGTTAGGTCGGGATATGCATGTGCCATTTAATGTCTTATATCCTGTTTGGTTGTTTAGGCTGGCCCAAGAATATGTTTAGGAAAGGAATTTGCTTACAGACAGATGAAGATATTGGCTGCATTTCTTGTTTATTTCTTTAAGTTCAAACTGGTGGATCCAAGTAAAGAAGCTACGTATCGAACCATGTTTACTCTTCATATGGATAATGGACTCCCTTTGTATGCTTATCATCGTTTCTAGCTAACACGAAAATGGACGTCTATGAGATTCATTTAGGGTATTAGGCTTAAGAATTTTGGAACCACAAGACACAACAGATGTCATTGTAATCAAACTTGTTTTTGATTTGTTGCTGATGTGCTTACATGAAGATGCACATTTGCACCAACGGTTGTATCTTTTTCTTTCTATCCCAGTGGTACCTCTTGATGTGTGAGAAACTCCCCAACCAAAATGGTTGTGGCCTTGTGGGTTCAAGTTCTGCTTAAGACATGTGAGATAGTATATAATGTGTATATTGTGTGATAGTTAATTGCCGTGTTTTTATTTTTATTTTTTTAAATAAATAAAAAATTTGGGAACGACTTTGTCTAATAATATAGCATTTCATCCCTTCGATTATTTTATTTTTATCACGATTTGGTTTTTGTGCCCTTGTCCAAGTTAACATAGGCACCTTAAGCTCTTCGTGTGCTCTCAATGCAAGGGAATTTGGTCATTTGTTGCTAGTATTGTTATTAGTTAAGAAATCGTATTTTTCTAAAGCTTTATTTTAAAATCAAAAGCAAAACGGTAATTCTCTTTCAAGCGGCTTGCACGACTCTTCCTATGCATATTTTTGTACCATTTCACTCTCATCTTTCACAAGATTAAAGTTACAAAATGATAAGAACAATGAAGTAGAAGAACAAACTTTTAGGACAAAACATGTGAAGGGTATAACCGTGGTCCATTTTTAACTAACTTGATGTTTCATACCATAACTTTATCAGAGAGGGACTATAAGTGCAATTTTGGAGTTCTAGAACCTGATCTTTAACTATCTATCACTTTGAGGTTCTTTGATGTATCATAACATCTATTACCACCAACACCACTGCCACGTCAGCGCCACATCACTTTAACACAAAATAACATAACACCAAAAATACCATGAAATCATAACACAAAATAACACCATTTTCAGGGACTCATCTTTTTTTAAAATAACAATTTACAAATTCTACCCTCAACAATCTTATTCATTAAACATTCAAACACTTTATTTATAAAATTAAACATTACAATACAAAATAAAAAAACATTACATTAAACAAAACGATATAAAAGAAATTACGAAATAAAAAATACGATAAGTAAATAACAAAAACTATTCGTCATCTACTTCCATAAACTCCTCACGTTCATTCCAAATATGTTCCATAAACTGCTGTTGGAGATTAAGATTAACATCTTTGTCACGTAATTCCTTATTCCTTCGACGACGCACATCACATCTGTCAATCCATCTGTCTTGCATGTTTCCAGCCGGATTCCTAAACAATGCCCTATACTCACTTAGAGCATACTTTTGGTCTTTTAAAATCATGTTATGCAATATGATGCAAGAATACATGATTCTACGTATCTTGGAAACCTCGTAAGCTCGTACTGGTTGTTGTATTATTCCCTATCGTCCTTGGAGAACACCGAAAGCACGTTCAACATCTTTTCTTGCACTTTCTTGTCGCTTTTTGAAGAAACTGTGTTTCTCGTCTGAAGCTGTTGTGAACAATTTGACGAAAGTAGCCCATTGTGGGTAAATCCCATCGGCTAAGTAATAACCCTTATCAAACACAACTCCATTTACCGCAAACGGAGCTACAGGGGCTTCATCTTTAAGCAGGTCATCGAACAATGGTGAATTATCTAAAACATTGATGTCATTATTTGCTCCCGCTATACCAAAAAAAGCATGCCAAATCCACAAATCATGTGACGCAACAGCTTCAAGCAATATAGTGGGGTATTTTTATGACCACTAACATATTGACCTTGCCATGACACCGGACAATTTTTCCATTGCCAATGCATACAGTCGATGCTACCAAGCATTCCCGGAAAACCATGTTCCTTTTCATGTTTTGCATATAGGTTTTCAATGTGATGCAAAGTTGGTTTTCTTAAAAACTCAGGTTTAAACAAATCAATAACGCACATATTGAAATTATTCAGACATTCACGCCCTGTACGTGCACTCATTTGCAAATACTCATCGAACGCATCCGGTGTGTTGCCGTATGCCAATTGGCGAATGGCCATAGTGCATTTCATGAGAACACTAATACCCATTCGACCTGTACAATCGGGTTCTTGGCTAAAGTATGCAAAATGAGCAGGGAGAGGATCGGCAGTATATGATTCAATACCGGAAACTATTTCTAGAAATAGTTTCCGGCTCATACGAAATCTATGACGAAAGTCTCTATCTGGATACATACAATGTACATTAAAATAGTCGGCCTTCAAACGCTCTTCTGCAACCTTACGCTCACGGTTAATTGGGTTACGGGTTAACCGGAAAGATGATTCGGCTTCTTCTTCTTGTATTCGTTGGTACTCATAGGCGGCCATAATTGCTAAAGCATCGGCTTCATCTTCGATATCGGCAAGGGTTACATGTGCGGCATAAGTTGGATTCTGATTCATGGCGAAATATTTTTTTTTTGGGATATAAGATGGTTATAGTTTGTGTTTGCAAATGGGTTAGAATACCCAATCTATTTATAAGCTTTAAAAAAAAAATTGCACAACTTTTTTATAAAATGTAGCCGTTGTAAACGGCATTTTTTGCTTTTATTTATTTATTATTTTTTTTGAAAACAAATATAGCCGTTTGTTGGAGGAGGGTGTTTGAATTTTATTTTTTATTTTTTAATACACGGTTCATGCTAGTAACGCACGTTACTATGACAACGTAGCAAGCAACGCATGGCATTGGGGAGTGGTGGAAACGCAGAAACGGCGTTAATAACATGCCACATAGGCTATAACGCCACTCAGGCGTTATTACTCCCTCCCCTCTAAACTTATTTTCCACGTTGACCTTTGCGTCAAGTTATTCTACGAGTATTCAGCTGAGCTTATTAATTGAGCTTAAGAAGCTTATGACTAAATGTTTGAGCTAATAAGCTTTTGCTAAATGTTTGACTTAGGGGGTGTTTAATTTTTTTTGTTAGCTAAGAGATGGGTGAGGTCCATATGGGACCTATGGCTCTTAGGGTGTGTTTGGTAGAGAGAAAAGAAATGAGAGAAATGAAATTTGATTAAATTATCTTGTTTGGTAGAGAGAATTAAAAAAAAGTAGAGAATTGAGGAGAAATTAGTGAAGAGTTGGAGAGAATTGGGTACTGTAATTTGGTTACTCTCATTTACATAATTTTGGTGGAAAATTTGGAGAATTGAAGGGGTTTTTTTCTTCTAAAAATATTTTTCTTTTAAAAATAATTTTTTTATAAAAAATCATTTAAAAAAAAATATATTTTTTTAAATATATTTTTTATAGAATTGTTATTTAGAAAAAATGATTTTTTTAATAATTTTTATAAAAAATAAATTTAAAAAAAAATAAATTAATACTTTTTTTAAATAAATTTTTTAAAAAATAAGTTTTTTTTAAAATAAATTAAAAAAAAATACTCTTTTTAAATATATTTTTTAGAATTATTATTTAGAAAAAATAAAATTTCTTAAATAATTTTTGTAAAAAATAAATTAAAAAAAATAAATTAATTTTTTTAAATAAAATATTTAAAAAATAAGTTTTAAAAAAAATATGATTTATAAAAAATATTTTTTTTAAATATATTTTTTTAGAATTGTTATTTAGATTTTTTTTTAAATTGACATTTTTTTTCTTCATTTCTTGAGTCAAGTCTATGTTGTTACCAAACATTAGAATTGAACAAAAATCTCTACTGATTTCTATTCTCTGAATTTATATTCTCTGCTTCATTTCCATTTTCTGAAATTCTCTCTACCAAACGTGCCCTTAGTGTTTCTTAATGGGGAGAGGAAGACATTTTTTGCCTTGTATATTTAGATGTATTAGTGGAAATAAATGTGTTCCACACAAAAAATTAATATTGTTAAATATTTATGTGGACCCATGTGGATCCATTCCCTTAGCTAA
Organism: Artemisia argyi; assembly: GCA_030686995.1. Lineage (NCBI taxonomy): Eukaryota > Viridiplantae > Streptophyta > Magnoliopsida > Asterales > Asteraceae > Artemisia > Artemisia argyi. Next base: position 133,393,599 of record CM060708.1, on the reverse strand, counting down.
AGGAAAAAAACACACCCCTTTAGCTTATTATAATTATTAATTAATAAGATAAAATAACAAAAAATACATGAACCTTAAATAGGTGTAACTATTAAATGGAGTCTCTTTCTTACGAGAACCACACTTACCTGCAAGAACTGCGAGAACCACCTTTTTACAACCATTAATACACAATGTACATCATTTAATGTTTCATAGCATTTTGTTATTTTTATTTAATTCAAAAGGGTATAATAGTAAAATACATTTTCATATTATTTTTTTTTTAATAATTTCCGTTTTCTATTAATCATAAAAGTCTTTTTTTTTCTTTTTTTTTTTTTTTTTTTTTTTTTTAAGTATAGCATATTTCTAGATTTAGTGCTACAATATATGTTTCCAGAAATAGTTAGGTGCATATGGGTTTTTAATATAATGAAATTTATAACAAACCACAAACATAAATGTTATACACAAACTTCGATGTCGATTAAAATTCAAATTTCTTAAAAGCATAAATACATGGATCTAATCGATCTATACACTTGTGCAATAATGAGGAAAGTTCAATGCCGAACAAAACATATCTAAAGATCAAATTGTCTAATCTTAGCCATTAATTTAATCTTCATCCGATGGTGACATTTAATTACATCCCATCACTTACAATTAGCTGAAGGGATAGTTTTGTAATTATCCAACCCCACATTTTCCACACTGATACTCACACACTCATATCTCTACCTTTCTCTTTCTCTGTCTATATCACACACACTCTCTCTCAATAGACATCATCTTCTCATTTCATCTTCTCACAAAAAATTATTAAAAACCATTTGATTTTTTTGTTACCACGTGTCAATCAATTGAGTAAATTTAGAAGATGAATTCCTCACAACCATACATACAGCACCATATAACAAGATACATAGTTTTAGATCTAAAAAGTTTGAATCTGGTTTGATGACGTCATACATGGATTAGAGCTTGGAGTTGACTGAGAGGAAGATGTTGATGAAGCTAGCTTTCCGATTGGTCAAGTCCGATGACAACTCGTTGGAGAAGATGAAGAAAGTAAAGGATGTATTCAGAAGGTGCGTGGAGTTCTCGCGCGCGCGTGGTGACGAGTAGAAGTGTTCACGCGCCAAGGTTTTGATCGGAGAGTTGATGTCCGGACTGTGTAAGTAACCGGTAGGTGAGGTGGGTAACGAAGCAGTGAGTTGAAATTACGAATGGATAAAATGGCCTTTTTTTTTTGTTAAGAATAGGTTTGGAATGTAGTGCAAGTTACCCTCAAGAGTTTGTAACTACATAATCCTAATTGTCTTTCTTTTATCATGAAGTGCATGTGTTTTAAACATAGAGAGTAAAATTGGTTTCATAGTTGTACTACTTTTTATAACATTTAACCTTTTAATAATGCTTATTAAAATAAATTATTTTAATGTAAAAATATTTACATAATAATCTTTGAATGTCTAGAAACTTTGGATAATATCACGCATACTTCGTATAATAATGTACTGATCATATTAAAGGAAAAAATATAAAAAGTATTACGCGTGCAAAAAATAAATCACATGCGATTTACACACGAATCACATGTGAGTTACACACGAATCAAAACAAAAAACAGAATCACGTGTGATTTACTCCTTTCTAGATTAAAACATAATTACATGTGTGATTTACTCTTTTGTGATGAATGTGAAAAGAAAGCGAAGCATAAGAAGTTGGCAAAAAAGTTCTAGGGGAAGATGAAGAAAGAGTCTTCAGATTCATTGTTCTGTTAGAATTATACTTGTGACAAACATTTTTAAGACAAACATTTTATTTATTAAGTTTTCATTTTCTTAATAAACTATTTTTATTCACTTAAAGAATTGTTTTTTATATGAATCACATGTGTTCCATATGTAAATCACAAGTGATTAATCTCATAATCACATGTGATTCATCTCTAGAACATATCACATATGATTTACACAAGAATCACATGTGATTTACACACGAATCACAAAAAATAAATAAATAAATAAATAAATAAATAAAAAATAAAAATAAAAAATAAATAAATTAAAATAATCGCGTGTGATTTATTCATTTGTATATTAAAACCCGAATCACATGTGATTTTAGCCGGCTCGGAAAACCAGATTACAAAAAAAATGTGAATTTTACAAATCACGTGTGATTTTTACAAATCACGTGTGATTTTCACAAATCACGTGTGATTTTCACAAATCACGTGTGATTTTCACAAATCACGTGTGATTTTTTTAAACGAAAATTTTGAAAAAAAAAGGTCGAAAGTATATAATAGTGCATATCTATAGAATGATAATTTAATTCTTGTCGCGATGGTATATTTTTCGTAGCTTGAAGATTTACCGTTTGCAAGATATGTTATTTTAAAAAAAGGTGGAAAATGGGTTTTAGATAATTACATTTCTGCTATTCCTTTGTTAATTATTGATTTCATCTCTACCATTGGATGAAAAGAGGATGGATGGTTAAGATCTTGTGGTTTATTCTTTAGATATTAGTGGTTTGTCATAGATCTCACCTCGTGCACTAATAAATATTCAACACAAAATGGACATATGTGCACATTCATTGGTATCATCATTTTTAGAAGTCGAACATATATGCACACGAGTAGCTGTCAGCATTTCTTCAAAAGTTGGACATATATGCACAGTTATAGCCGCGAATATTCTTCTAATTACACCTGATACAAAAAAAAGAACAAAAATTAGCAACAATAATATTATTAAAACATATATGATTTCGGCATTCCATTTATAAGTAATCATTTTTTAAAACATAGCTGTTTTAAACCATACATGTTTAGAACATACATGTTTAAAAACATTATGTTCTCAAACATATATGGTCTTTGAAAAAAAAATAATTACACTTAATGAAACATACTTGTTTTCTAAAACATGCATGTTTTAGGAAACATACATGTTTTAAGCATTTCGTTTATAAGCAATATTTTTTAAAACATATATATTTTGAACATGTATGCATCCATTAATTTGAACATGTTTTGAACATATATGTGTACACTCATTGTTATCATCAGTAAACATATATGTTTTGAACATGTATGCATCTATTTATTCAACCATCACGATATATTAAAATAGACATCATCAAACTATCATCATCAACCTATCATCAACGTCATCATCACCATTAGACATATTAAAATATCATCACCATCAATAAAAAACATATAATAAACTAAAAACAGTTGCTGTGCAAAATATCGAGACCCACTTTTCTCATATCAAGACTCCATGTAATCTATATATTAGTTAATTATATTTTGTTCCTTAAACCAGTATACAAAATCCTTTAAAAAATAGACTATGATGACTAAGAACCCTTAAACAATAAAATAGTGAACCAAAATATGCTAAAAAAACATAGGAAGCAAAATAAAATAAATCAAACCTTATGGCTGCTATGCTATGCAGTAAAAACCCAAGATCGGCGATGTTTTGTTTTTTTTGGTCGAACAATGAATTAGAGAGGGGGCGGCAAAGATGAAACATTATATCATCCATCATAATCATCATCGATCTTTGCTGATTTGCAGTTTAGAGAGGGGAAGAGGAGAAGAAAAATGGAGCGGCGGTTTATGTTTGTAGATAGAGAAAAAGATTAATTAGGTTAAATGGAGCGGCAGTTTTGGGTTTACAGATGGTAAGTGAGAAAATCGGTTCTTGACACCTTTTTAGGAATATATGCGTATTACCTAAAGTGCCCTTTCAACTTTACAAATAATCTCCTAATCTTTCAAGTAATTACATTAATTGCACAATTCATAATAGCCATTGATGAAATGATCTAATGGTGTATATTGGTTCTCGTAGTTCTTGCAGATAAAAGTGGTTCTCGTAAAAAAGTTACACCTATTAAATGAGGGTATACAATTCTTTTATATAATATCCTTATATAAGACCACACCTACTCAAATAAGTCACAAAGTTTGAGCTTATAAAAAATTACTTATATAAGCTCATAAGCCCACTTATATAAGCTTAGCCAAACACATAATTTAGGCTTAACATATATAAGCTAATAAGCTCATAACCGCATCATATAATGTTAGCCAAACACCCCTTAATTTCCTTTGTTTCATATAGAGTAAACTGCAAAATACATTCATGTGGTTTGTCAATTTTCACACTAAGATTCTTGTGAGAAACTTTTAGCAATAATCATCCATCCTTTAGAAAAAGTTAGATACAATACATTTCAAGGGACTAACGCTACTAATAAATAGCAAAACATACTTCTTGATAAAATCATTCCAAACATTTCTTTATTCGTTTCATCTTTTTCTTCTCACCATCATCATTACCAATCATCATCTTTTTCTCATTACTCCCATCACCATAAAATACCTAAACCATTGACTATTAAAATCACTTTCAACTACTATAAAATACTTAAACCCATAAAATATTTATACTTCTATCACTATAAAATCACTCACAAACACCACAAAATACCAGAACTCATCACCATCTTCTTCTCATCACATCTGCCACCACCATTCGCCACATCTAACACCATCATTCGGATATGTAGTGACCGGCTCTGTGACCACCACCATTCACTACCTCCACCACCCGATACGACTACCATATTAGTTGGCGGAAGTGGAGGTAGCAGATGGTGGAGAATGTTGGTGGTGGAGGTAACAAGCGGTAGTGAATAATGGTGGTCACAAATCCGGCCACCAGATTTTTTTTGATGGTTGGGAGTGATTTTATGGTGATAGGTATAGGTATTCTCTGTGGGTGTTGGTATTTTATGATAGCTGTAAATGATATTATGGTGAGTAGTTTAAGTAGTGAGAAGAAAATGTTAATGATGGGCAGTGGAATTGAATCATTGATGAAAAGAAAAAGACAAAACGAATACAAGGGTGTTTGAGAGTGATTTTATCAAAATGTGTGTTTTACTTTTAGTAGATAATGTAAAAAAAAAAATTACATCGTTAGTCCTTAAGAATGTATTGTGCTTAACTTTTACTAACTCAGAGACGATTAGTGCCAAAAGTGTCTGACAAAAATATTTAGTGTAAAAATTGACAAAACACAAGTATATAGGGTTGTGATGCGTAGGGATTGCACCAGGCTTTACCTCTCAAGGGATCTCGAGAAGCTTACAACCCCCACCAGGCAGTGTACCTGATCGATGTAGTATAGTATAATGACAAGTACTGGGGATTGATCGTTCAACTAGGAATAGTGTCGCTAGGGTTAGAAAACCTAAAAACTAGGTCTAGAGATGAAGGATGATTCTTTTTGTATTCTTGTATTTTTATAAAAGCAAGTAAAAATCTCGGTTTTGAAGGAGTTGGGCGGAATTAGTTGCTAGTCAAATAACCCAGTTACTAAGATGCAATCAAAATAAAATACTAGAAATGAAAATAAACTAAATTAAACTAGTGGTGTGAGCAATATATGGGAGAATTATGTTTACTTAGGTTTCACTACTCCCTAGATATCTTTTACAGGTTAATTACTTGTTATAGTTGCGTGGATGACGGATTGTATTCCTTAATACCATTATGGGGTGGCGTACTTACTTCCCCAATCCTATAAGCGCCTACTTCACTCCTATGTCGAGCCGGCTAAGAAGCTCCTAACATGGGATCACTAGAATTTGCTCATGCATTAAATACAACCATTAAAACCTAGTACACATCGGTTTATGTTTCTTAAGACGTTCAAGCATGTTACACAATGGAGATCTGCCAGTTTTCTTAAGCCTAACATTGAAATCATTCATCCATTACAACTATAAACAAGTAATCAACAAATAATTAACATCTAGGTTTCATTACATCTAAGCAAACACATGAAAGATCTAGCCTAGCATATTAAAATCAAGACAAGCATAAGATATATTCAAACAATATATAGACATATTGAATGAATTAAAAGAGGACTTATCTTAATTGAACATGAAAGGTTTTAAGAGGTAAAAATCCTTGAAAATACTGTTATAAACGACCTAGGGTTTATTAGGTTCGACCCTAGTATTCTCCACACAAGTTCCTCTTCTAATGAATGAAAAATAGAAAAGTATATATAGATTTTGTGAGGTGACGGCGTCAATAACAAATGTCTGACACTGTCTCGCCGCCAAATAAATTCTCAGACTACCTAGATCTGGGTTTGACGCCATCACGTGTACTCCTTTTGCAGGCCGTCACAAAAATTACTCTTGACGCCCTTCTCTTGACGCCTTCAGGTTTTCTCTGGGTCGTCATGGATTTTACTCCTGACGCCGTCACAATTTTCCTCTTGACGCCGTCAGGTACTGTTCTCAGCATGGAAAATTAAGTCTTTACCGTTTTCTTCACTTTTATGCTCCAAAAACGTCCAAAATGCCCCCTTTTCCAGAATTCACTCCCAAAGTACCTAAAATCACAAAAGGAACAATTTAGGGCAATATTTGATCAAATAAATTCAATTCCGGGCTTAAATGACCCCCTAAAAATGGTTTATTTTTCGCCTCATCATATACCCTTACACTTGAGATTTGCTTGTCCTCAAGCAAATGCGCTTTTATTCTAGTCAAAATACAAGTTAGGGGTCATTTAACACTAATATAAAAGTAATTACAACAAATAATCGTTCCACTAAAGACCAAAGACAAGAACGGAGGTCATATACTAGCACCTCACAAATAGTGTTTAGATACTCACATCTCTCGGGTGTAATAAAGTATATATCACAATATGGAAATGGAAAACATCTCTCACTACCTGTCATAGCAAAATAGATTACCATAGGCTTGGGAAAGGATCAAACCTCCACCACATGACGTAAGCACCTACGATAAACTATCAAAGAGGTCTTTTAAAGGGTTGTAACGTTAGGTGTAGGGATATAAAATACACAATTTTGTTGGATATAAGCAGTCTTTACTGGTGGCGAGTTAACAATCTTGGTTAATTACATGTACAATATGGTGTTGCTAAGCCAAGACTAGACTCGACTTAAGCTAATAAATGAAAATAACAAAAACATAAAATAAACATAGAATGAAAACGGGATGGTAGTCCGTATGTTTTTTCTCTTTTCTTTTTTTTTTTCCTATTTTTTTTTCTTTTTTCTTTATTTTTTCGATTTTAATTTTTTTTTTTTTTTTTTTTTTTTTGCATACACTTTTACCCTACTATCCAAAATAATACATCATAGGGAATGAAAATTCCCCTTACACTTGAATTTTTACATACTTTACAATAGACTAATCTAATGACTCGAATTAAGATAATCAAAACACTAGGAGTACTTTTAAGATTAACGTACATATGGGAGTAATAAATGATGTTCTTCCCCATCACTCCATAAAATAAGTACTTTACCCATGAGTCCCAATCGTCCCAAAACAATATGTACAAGGATATGACTCGACTTAACAACCATGTAATCAATTAGATAATTAACTAAGGGTTTAAACAAATAACAATAATGCACTAAAGATGAGTGCATACACGGAAGGCTAAGACGATTTGGGTGTACAGTTAAGTGGGTGTAACAAATTCTTCCTTTAAGTAAGATGCTTAAAGTTAGAAACGAAAAGATAGGCTCGAAGGGGTGTACTAGGGGTTTCGTGTACTAAAAATGAGTACAACGCTAAGGTGTGGGAAAAATTAATTGACTTAACTAGCCAAGTAATATGACATAAATGGTCAAGTAATTATGATACGGGTTTAACACAAGGGTGATCCTAATGCCTCTTATCATGTAGTAAATCCTACTACACGAATGTAGTCTCACTAGCGGTCTCGGGATGCATCACTAACGCAAGTTCTAGAATCTAAATGCAACCGGTACACTCATAAGCACTAATAGTAAATGCTTTTCCTATCAAATCTAAAGGCGAACCTCACATATTTGGGTGGAAAATTTTTCTGAATGGTACGGTTTTGTGCTAGTCATACAATCTCCTATCCATGAGACGCTTGCTATGGCTAAAGTTTCACTCCTAAATGTTGTAAAAATTTTTAAATTTGGAGCTAAAATTGCAATAACAAGTATTTCTCATAGTTTTATTACACATCTACTATCAAACAAACAAACTCAAGCGAAAGTGTATCTGTAAGGTATCATCATTTTACCCTCCCTTTACACTTAGGATGAAAATTATCCCCAATGTTCAAGTAAAGAATGTAAAAGTGAAATAAGTAAAAAGAATGAAATCAAATACTCCCCTGATTCGCTTGGTATGGATAATAAGGTGGCCAGGTTAGATATTCCTCCAAGAAAATGAACAATTAAAGCTTCCCTTCCAGAATATAAATCATCTTCTTGTCATACATAACCTGTAAAACCTGAGAAAACAGACAAGGCAACCTCGCATAAAATTGGCGGCAATCTACAAAAGCTAATAAATCCTAGAAACAAAATAAGATATAATGCTTGTGGAATGATGTTTGCAGATTTCTTGTAGATTATAAAACTAATGATTCATCAAAAATTTTAAGACTCTGTTAGAAAAACAAAATTGGTAAAATTTCCAGAATGTTACACGTGACGCCGTCAAGAGTAAACTCGTGACGCCGTCAGAAGTGACCTGCAGAAATTCTTATGTTAAGTTTCCGGAAAATTTCTGGAAAAACTTTGTCCTACTTCCTGGAAAATCCTGCAAAACATCATTATGACTCGATACAAGCATTTGACTCTAACAAATACGAATATACATGTTCACTTAATATTGTGGAGAATCATGATCGGTTTTTGTTTCTTAAAAACAGATTTGGGGTTTCCCCTTACGCTTATCTTTTGCGAAATACCTTTGGATGAAGTTAAGACTAAGCCAAACAACAAAATAAAGTATTTTCACTTTTTTTAGTTTGAAACATGATCTACCAACAATAAAAATAAAGCATGCATACGGAAGCAAATAACAAACAAACAAAATAAAAATCACACAAAGCATGTGTTGCCTCCCAAAAGGCGCTTTTCTTTATTTACGAGTCTTGTAGCTAGACTCAAGGTCATGGGTTACTACGTGACCTCATCATCAAACGTTACATCCTCCTCACTAATCATTTCATTATTATTTTCTTGATAATGTTTTACACGTTGTATGTTGACAGTAAATTCTCTACCTTCATCGTCTAATAACATAACGGCTCCAGTTTTAGAGGAACTTTTCATCGTAAATGGTCCATACCATCTAGACTTGAGTTTCCCTGGAAATAACCTCAACCGAGAGTTGTACAATAGGACTTTGTCCCCTTCTGAAAATTCCTTAGGTTTCTTAATTCTTTGGTCATGCCATCTTTTTGCCCTTTCTTTATATGTAATGGAGGACTCATAAGCTTCTAATCTAAGCTCATCAAGCTCGTGTAATTGCAAGAACCTATTAGTTCTGGCAATTGTATAATCTAAATTACATGCCTTAAGCGCCCAATAAGCCTTATGTTCTAATTCTACTGGCAAGTAACATGCCTTACCATACACCATGCGAAACGGGGTCGTTCCAATAGGTGTCTTGTAGGCAGTTCGGAATGCCCATAAGGCCTCGTCGAGTTTAAATGACCAGTCCTTTCTATTCTGACTAACCGTTTTTTCTAGTATTCGTTTAATAGCCCTGTTTGTGTTTTCGACCTGGCCGTTGGTCTGTGGATGATAGGCGGTGGAAAATCGATGGGACACCCCATACCTCCTCATGACCTTCTCCATTTGCGCATTGCAAAAGTGGGTCCCCCTATCACTGATGAGAGCTTTAGGAATCCCGAATCTAGTGAAAAGCTTTTTCAGGAAATGAATAACCACCCTGGCATCGTTGGTCCTAAGGGCTTGTGCCTCTACCCTTTTTGAAACATAATCGATGGCAACTAAAATGTATTCATTCCCTCCTGAAGATAGAAAGGGCTCCATGAAGTCAATTCCCCAGACATCGAAAACCTCACATACTTGTATAAAATTCTGAGGTGCTTCATCCCTATGCGATATGTTCCCGGCCCGTTGACATGCATCGCATGCTTGTACCATTTCTTTGGCATCACGGAAAATTGTGGGCCAATAGAATCCCGCTTCGAAAATCTTTCGGGCGGTGGTGCTTATCCCATGATGCCCTCCAGAGGGACCAGAGTGACATTCCCTCATAATCTTTACTGCCTCGCTCTCCGAAACACAACGTCTAATTATTTGGTCAGGACACCTTCGAAATAAAAATGGTTCATCCCAGAAGTAGTATTTTAACTGAGAAAAGAACATTTTCCTTTCGTATCTAGTCAGGTGTTCTGGAATGAGTCTGCTTGCGAGATAGTTGGCAAAATCAGCGTACCAAGGCTCCGAATCAGTTATTGACATGAGTTGTTCATCAGGTAATGAATCCCGAATCTCACTTCTATCGTGCTCATCCAAGGGATTTTCAAGACGAGATAGATGATCAGCGGCCAGATTTTCTGCCCCCCTCTTATCACAAATCTCAACATCAAATTCTTGTAACAACAAGATCCACCGAATTAGTCGTGGCTTAGCATCTTGCTTAGCAAAAAGATATCGAAGAGCCGAGTGATCAGTGAAAATGACTGTCTTTGAAAGGACAAGATATTGCCAAAATTTGTCGAATGCGAACACCACAGCTAACAATTTTTTTTCAGTGGTAGAGTAATTCTCTTGAGCGGGATTCATGATTTTGCTAGCGTAGTAAATAGGCTGGAATAATTTGTCACGCCGTTGGCCCAATACAGCTCCGACAGCGAAATCGCTAGCGTCGCACATGATTTCAAATGGTAGCTCCCAGTTGGGTGTAATCATGATTGGAGCTTGTGTGAGCTCTTTTTTCAAGAGATCGAATGCATCCTTGCATTCTTGAGAGAAATCGAAAGGAGCATCCTTCATCAGCAATTGAGTCATTGGCCAAGCTATTTTGGAGAAATCTTTGATGAATCTCCGATAAAACCCGGCGTGCCCCAAGAAGCTGCGTATTGCTTTAACAGTCGTGGGATATGGCAACTTAGATATAGCTTCAACTTTAGCTTGGTCCACCTCTATCCCATTCCCTGAGATCTTATGTCCTAACACAATCCCTTCCTTCACCATGAAATGACACTTTTCCCAGTTTAACACCAAGTTGGTTTCCTCACAGCGTTTAAGCATTTTTTCTATATTAGCAAGACAGCAGTCGAAAGAGTTCCCGAAGACCAAAAAGTCATCCATGAAAACTTCCATGTTGTCTTCCATAAGTTCGTGAAAGATTGCGGTCATGCATCGCTGAAAAGTGGCGGGGGCATTACACAGCCCAAAAGGCATTCTTTTGTAGGCGAACGTTCCATAAGGGCAAGTAAACATGGTCTTTTCTTGGTCCTCAGGTGCTATGGGGATTTGAAAATATCCTGAGAACCCATCCAAGAAACAATAGTACGCGTGCCCAGACAATCTCTCTAACATTTGGTCAATGAATGGTAAGGGAAAGTGATCTTTCCTCGTGGCATCATTGAGCTTTCTATAATCGATGCATACCCGCCAGCCCGTAACCGTTCTCTGGGGTACAATCTCACCCTTGTCGTTCTTAACCACAGTCATCCCTCCCTTATTTGGTACAACCTGCGCAGGACTAACCCACGGGCTGTCAGAGATTGGGTAGATCAATCCTGCATCCAGAAGCTTGATGACTTCTTTCTTCACAACTTCCTTAATGTTGGGATTCACCCGCCTCTGGGGTTGCACGGTAGGTTTATAATCCTCTTCCATGAGAATCTTATGTGTGCAAAAAGTTGAGTCAATCCCCTTAATGTCGGCTACACTCCATGCAAGCACTCCCATATACTTCTTTAAGACCTCTAAGAGCTTACCTTTTTGTTCATGTTCGAGGGAGGAGTTTATGATTACCGGTAGTTGGTCCTCTCCTTGTAGGAAAGCGTACTCTAAATGGTTAGGAAGTTCCTTAAGATCTAGCTCAGGGGGTTCGATAATAGAAGGCTTAAGCTTGTTTTCAGGTTTTCGGAGTTCGAGATGCTCAGTGGCCTCCTGTCTAGGGTAGAAGGAGACTGCAGCAACATCCTCCATCTTTTCTACCTCTAACAAGGGGAGAAAACTCTCATTCCGTAACCAGCCTTCCTCGATCTGTTCATCAACACAGTCATCAATGACGTCCGTGAGTTCATCGACCTCTCCAATGAAATAGAGCCGGTTAGCTGCTTCGAGAGAGAGAGATCCATAGTGTCCTTAATGTCGAAGGTTAAGCTATCGGTTCCTACTCGTAAGGTTAACTTGCCGTCATGAACATCAATGACTGCACGAGCGGTAGCAAGAAATGGTCTCCCTAAGATGATGGGTACCAAGTCATCCTCCTCCATCTCCAAGATTACGAAGTCAACCGGGAATTTGAATTTCCCAACCTTGACTAGCATATTTTCGCAAATCCTTACGGGGTATTTGACTGATCTATCGGCTAGCTGGATGTTCATACGGGTAGGCTTCAATCCAGAGTATCCTAGTTTAAGGAACATAGAGTGAGGCATGAGGTTGATACTCGCCCCCAAATCGGCAAGAGCATTCTTTATTGATAGAGATCCTATGGAGCAAGGCAAGGTGAAGCTGCCTGGATCGTCTACCTTTTTTGGCAGCCCTCGATGGGTCACCACCGAACATTCTTCCCCCAAGGTCACAAGACCCTCGAGTTTCTTTCGGTTGGCGAGTAATTTTTTAAAGTATGCGCTATACTTCGGCATGTGATAACAAGCATCAAGGAGGGACATGGTGACTACTGAGTCTTTTAGATATGACAAGAATCTCTTATTATCATTCTCAGTTTTCTGGTTTTTTAGTCGGGATGGGAATGGGATTCTCACAGGTTGGTTAGGTGGGGTTGATGGGGAGGGGATCGCCGAGGGAGACTGTTCGGGAGCTTCGCTGCTCACATCCCCTTCCTCTTCGCGAGGTTTGTTTGGATCGGGGGTGATAGGGTGCGAGTTCGGGTAAGGGGGGTCCTTGGTTGTCGTTCCAGCTCGAGTGGTTATCGCGAGCATGGGGTCTTTTTGGCTTAATGACGGCATTTCTAGGTTATCGAGGGTGGAGTTGAGCTTGTTGAACCATTCTCCGATGTCATTCTGTTGCTCATCGACTAGTTCACCAAGACCTTTTAATTGTAAGCCTTTTTCTTGAGTTAAGTGACCAAGGTCATCTTCAAAAGTGCTCCTGATTTCGAATTCAGGACCTTCCTCTCCTTCTTTTCTCTTTACCAGATTTCCCCAGAGGTTGTAATCGTCGTTTTGGTAAAAAGGCAAAAGGGAAGGATCAGCATAGATGTCACCTCCTGACAAGCACGCATGTTCAGTCGTGGTTTCTCCTCCACATTCCTCTACCTCATGCGGGCCCCCACAGTAGTCGCAGATCAAATAAGGATTTGAAAGTCGTTTAGGTAATTGCGACCCAGCTAGGTGTTCCATTCTTTTGTGAATTTTTCTTCACCTATCTGAAGATGTTGAAGTGATTTCAGACATGCTGACAGTCGACTCAGGTTCATCCCAAGTGTCATCCTGGTCTTGAGCATATTCCTCAATCCTATCCCATCCTTCCTCGGCACTAAGATTGGCAAATCTCCCTTTTCTAGAATTGTTGATTCCGTTCCGATCATTTGAGGAGACATTGTCGTAGAAGATTTGGACCAAAAGCCAAAGTTCGATGCCATGATGGGGAACTTATCTTATTAAATCCTTGAATCTAATCCACGATTTATGGAAGGGTTCGTCCTTCCATTTTCGGAAGCGGAGGATTCTATCTCTAAACGCTGAAGTTTTCCCAGGTGGAAAGAACTTCTCATAGAACTTGGATATGAGTTGTTCCCATGTGAAAATAGATTCAGAAGGAAGTTTATCATACCACTCTTGGGCTTTTTCATAGAGGGTGAAAGGGAAGAATCGTAATCGGGACGTGTCTCTAGTAGCCCCATCCGTATGGAGGGTGTCTACTATTTTCAAGAAGTCCTTGATGTGTTGAATTGGGTCATCATCATCTAACCCACAAAACTTGCACACACTTTGGACAAGCCAAACATCGGTCGCATGCAAGACCTCATTGGTGTGTTCGTTTGGGTAGACAATGGCGTTTGAGAAGCCACGAGGGTTTGGGGAGGAGTAGTCCTTAAGGCGCTTAGGAGTGGGCGTTGCGGGGGTACTCATCTCGTTGTTGGATTGGGAGCTAGGGGTTGTAAGGTGATTTTCCGAATTTTCTTCAGAAAGGGGTGCATCAAAATCGATGGCTATGCTAGATGGTTCAGGTGTTGAGTGAGATCGTCTTAGCCTACGCATTTCTCTATCGGGTTCTGCATAAGGCATGACAAGGTCTCTAGCGGAACTACGACTCCTAGTGATCCTAAGGTTAGAGAATTCGTCGGTTGCCATAATGGCGGATGGTAAAAGTTACGAACAAAGACACGAAGAAATAAGATAGACTAAAGAGAACCTAAAAATAAAAATAAAAATAAAATCCTACTAGAAAGGAATCTAGCAAGTAGACATAATAAAAAGAAATTCTAACCTAGACAATAACTATTCCCCGGGCTGCGGCGCTAAAAACTTGATGCGTAGGAATTGCACCAGGCTTTACCTCTCAAGGGATCTCGAGAAGCTTACAACCCCCACCAGGCAGTGTACCTGATCGATGTAGTATAGTATAATGACAAGTACCGGGGGATTGATCGTTCAGCTAGGAATAGTGTCGCTAGGATTAGAAAACCTAAAAACTAGGTCTAGAGATGAAGGATGATTCTTTTTGTATTTTTGTATTTTTGTAAAAGCAAGTAAAAATCTCGGTTTTGAAGGAGTTGGGCGGAATTAGTTGCTAGTCAACTAACCCAGTTACTAAGATGCAATCAAAATAAAATACCAGAAATAAAAATAAACTAAATTAAACTAGTGGTGTGAGCAATATATGGGAGAATTATGTTTACTTAGGTTTCACTACTCCCTAGATATCTTTTACATGTTAATTACTTGTTACAGTTGCGTGGATGATGGATTGTATTCCTTAATACCATTCATGGGGTGGCGTACTTACTTCCCCAATCCTATAAGCGCCTACTTCACTCCTATATCGAGCCGGCTAAGAAGCTTCTAACATGGGATCACTAGAATTTGCTCATGCATTAAATACAACCATTAAAACCTAGTACACATCGGTTTATGTTTCTTAAGACGTTCAAGCATGTTACACAATGGAGATCTGCCAGTTTTCTTAAGCCTAACATTGAAATCATTCATCCATTACAACTATAAACAAGTAATCAACATATAATTAACATCTAGGTTTCATTACATCTAAGCAAACACATGAAAGATCTAGCCTTGCATGTTAAAATCAAGACAAGCATAAGATATATTCAAACAACATATAGACATATTGAATGATTGAAAGAGGACTTATCTTAATTGAACATGAAAGGTTTCAAGGGGTAAAAACCCTTGAAAATACTGTTACAAACGACCTAGGGTTTATTAGGTTCGACCCTAGTATTCTCCACACAAGTTCCTCTTCTAATGAATGAAAAATAGAAAAGTATATATAGATTTTGTGAGGTGACGGCGTCAAGAACAAATGTCTGACACCGTCATCTCGCCGCCAAATAAATTCTCGGACTGCCTAGATCCGGGTTTGACGCCGTCACATGTACTCCTTTTGCAGGCCGTCACAAAAATTACTCTTGACGCCTTCAGGTTTTCTCTGGGTCGTCATGGATTTTACTCCTGACGCCGTCACAATTTTCCTCTTGACGCCGTCAGGTACTGTTCTCAGCATGGAAAATTAAGTCTTTGCCGTTTTCTTCACTTTTATGCTCCAAAAACGTCCAAAATGCCTCCTTTTCCAGAATTCACTCCCAAAGTACCTAAAATCACAAAAGGAACGATTTAGGGCAATATTTGATCAAATAAATTCAATTCCGGGCTTAAATGACCCCCTAAAAATGGTTCATTTTTCGCCTCATCAGGTTGAGAATCTGGCTAAAACCGACCCGACCCGACCCAAACTGACAATACCGAAAACCGAAATCATGAAAATCCTAAACCGAAACCGAACCGACGGGCTTCCGGGTCAATTTGGTTTTGTGTCGGGCTGTCGGTTCGGTTCGGTTTAGGTGTATAACGTGTATTTAGGTATATTTTTGTCGATTTCGAGACGAACCGAACTGAACCGACCCGACCCGAAACCAAAAACATGTAAAACATGAAACCGAAACCAAACCGACGAGCTGTCGGGTCGGCTCGGTTTTTGTCAGTTCAGTCGGTTTTGTCGGTCCGGTTCTGTTTTGGACCTTTGATGCTGAGCCCTACAAATATATAGTTTCCAGTTTACTCTTTCATAATTAAAACCACCCTAAGCAAACTCATTCACAACTCAACAATATGAAGACGTCTTTATTTCTCATACCCATTTCAATCCTTACTGTGCTACTTTATATCTCACCATCTTTGATCCTCATAACCATCGGATGTCTTGTCTCACTATTGCTTGTACTTTTGTCTTTGGTGTTCGTACCTTACTTAACAGAACTGATCATGTCAAATGATGACAGACCACCAGTGGTCGGGCCAATAACTAGTCAACTCATACACTTTCAGAAGCTTTACGATCACATGACGTCACTTGCTAGAAAACATCCCACTTTTCGTTTCATCACACCTACACACAGTGAAGTTTACACTGTTGATCCTGTTACTGTTGAGTATATTCTCAAGACCAATTTTGATAATTACTCCAAGGTATAGTATTGCCTTTTTTTAAGATTGATATGTTATTGACATTCAAAGTCAACTTAGAGCTAACATAAAAAGTCAACTTAGAGGATGTTTGCGATTGGCTTATTTGTCAAATTTCGAACTTTGAGTGTATTTTATGACCATTTTGCCCTTACGTCTTTTAACGACCATGTTAACATCGAAGGGTAAGATGGTCATTGTAAATGAACAAAATACTCAGAAATGTCGAAATTTGAAACGTCTGTGTTTTTATAGCAAAAGAAAAAAAGAAAAAGAATGCTACACAGAAAAGCAAAAATGATCAATTTACATATATTTTTCGTTATTATCCCTGTTATTTATGTTGTTAAGTATTTTTGATAACCAAATAGTTTCAGCTAAATTAAGAAGATTGGTGCATACACAGTTAAGAAGCTGCTTGTTCCATACTAAAGTGTTCAGATTAATTTGACTGATTTTAGAAAAAGTAAAATTTTAGCTGATAAGTACTTATAGTTAAGCAAATGCATAAGAAGACCCTCAAGGGTTACAATGCATGCTATTTCAATGTATTTTGATGTTTATATAAGCACGAAATTGACGTGTGACAATTTGCTGAGACTGCTTATTATATGTGGAAATAAGTAGATAAGTAGAAGCGCTTTGTTATATACAAAAGTACAAAACTTCTCACTGCGTATTAAGCAGCAATCCCAAACACCCCCTTACGTGTATTATGTTATGGTGGTATTTGTTAAAAGGGGGAGCACAATACTGGTATAATGAGGGATCTTTTTGGAGATGGGATTTTCGCAGTGGACGGAGCTAAATGGCGCCATCAACGAAAGCTTGCAAGTTTTGAATTCTCAACAAAAAATTTACGAGATTTTAGCAGTGATATTTTTAGGTCTAATAGTGCTAAACTAGCTAAAAAGATTTCTTTACTAGCAGCTGCTGAGGAATCCATCAATTTGCGGGTAAATATTTCACTTGATATCTGTTTATTGTTATAGGTTTGTTCTTATGTGTTGTTTGTTTTGTTTTGGAGCAGGATTTGTTAATGAAATCAACTTTAGACTCAATATTTAAGGTGGGATTTGGATTTGATCTTGATACTCTATCGGGCTTAAATGAGGCTAGTAATCGGTTTATGAAAGCGTTTGATGATGCAAATGGTTTAGTCTTTTGGCGATTTGTTGATCTTCTTTGGAGAGTGAAGAGGTTTCTTAATATTGGCGGTGAAGCTGCTCTCAGAGAAAACATTAGAATCGTTGACAATTTTGTGTATGACTTGATACGAAATAAGAGGGAGCAGATGAAAATTGGAATAGTGCGTAATTCTTTTCCCTCAAAACTCATGATTGCATTTCAGGTTGTTTAATGTTTTTCTATCCTTTTTGATAGAGAGATAAAGAAGACATATTATCAAGATTTTTAATGGAAAGTGAAAACGATCCAGAGAAGATGAACAATAAATATTTAAGAGATATATCACTGAGTTTTGTGATTGCCGGAAAGGATACATCTGCAAACACTCTCACTTGGTTCTTTTACATGCTTTGTAAACATCCATTGATTCAAGAAAAGGTCTCGGAAGAAGTGAAAACCGCCACTGAAGCCCATAACAACACATCTATTGATGAATTCGGACCCAAGTTAACACAAATTGCACTTGACAAAATGCATTATCTTCACGCAGCATTAACTGAGACTCTTAGGCTCTACCCTGCAGTTCCTTTGGTAATTTTCATATTTATATTTAAGTATAGGAAACTATATTGGTATTTAACGTGATCTTTTTACTTTGGTATCAGGATGGCAAAAGTGCTGAGAAGGATGATATTCTTCCTGATGGGTTAAAGATCAAGAAAGGTGACGGGTTGGGGTATATGGCGTACCCAATGGGAAGAATGACATACATTTGGGGAGATGATGCAGAGGAATTCCGTCCAGAAAGATGGCTCAATAATGGCGTTTTTCAACCTGAAAGTCCTTTCAAGTTTACCGCTTTTCAGGTTTGTTGTTGCAACTCCAGTTTCAAGCTGAACCAAGAATGCTCCCACACACTCCTTATATCGATGTCTGTTTGTTTGTTTAGGCTGGTCCACGTATATGCTTAGGGAAGGAATTTGCTTACAGACAGATGAAGATACTTGCTGCAATTCTTGTTTATTTCTTCAAGTTCAAACTGGTGGATGAGAGTAAAGAAGCTACATATCGAACCATGTTCGCTCTTCACATGGATAATGGACTCCTTTTATATGCTTTTCATCGCTTCTAACTAGCAAATAAGTTGTACCTTTTACTTGTAAATTTTGTTCTGTCTTATACAAACTTACCTATGCAATTTTCATACATCAATATGATCTTTATCATAAATCTTTCTTTTTCTTTTATTTTACGCAAAGCAGAATGGCAAACTTTAGGGCCAAAATAACGAAATTACTGTTGCTTGGTAAACACGTGAAGCGCATAATGGTGACCCATTCTAAGATAGATGGCAAATAAGTCAAATTGTTCAGAAAGTAAAATGTAGTGTTCTTATCAATCAGTTGAAGGTTCATGTCCCATTTGTGAGTTGTGATGTAGGTGCGGTTTATTGTGTGCTAGAATTTTCGGTTTAAAAAAAGTTATTTATGTAATGTTTGAAGTACAAGAATCTAAATTTATTTTGAACTTATCTTCTACATTGCTGATGTACCAGTTTGGCAGGTATTCTATTTTTGAACTTATCTTCCAAATTTATTTTGAGCTTATTCTGAAGTTATTACAAACCCCATAACTTATGATGTATCCTTTATTTCTTATCCCCATGTTCATTCTCAAGGTGTTTCACCTTTCACCATCTTTGATCCTTATGCTGATCGGAATTCTCACCTCACTTGTGCTCATATGCTGCTTGGCTGTTGTGTTTGCACCTTACTTAGCAGAACTGATGTCAACTGATCACCGACCACCCATTGTCGGACCAGTTACCAATCAACTGATACACTTCCATAAGCATTATGATTACATGACCTCAATTTCTAAAAAATATCCAACTTTTCGTTTTATTGCACCTGCACGAAGTGAAGTCTATACTGTTGATCCTGTTAATGTTGAGTATATTCTCAAGACCAATTTTGCAAATTACACCAAGATTTTACTCTTTTCTTTTTTAAGGATTGATTGGTATGTGGCATGAAGAAATTAAAAGATTACTTTTTTATGCAGTTTTGGTAGTGTTTGTTAATTAACAGGGGGAGCATAATACCTGTATTATGAGGGATGGAGACGGGATATTTGCGGTTGATGGAGCAAAATGGCGTCATCAACGGAAGCTTGCAAGCTTTGAGTTCTCAACAAAAAAGTTACAAGATTTTAGTAGTGATGTTTTCAGATGTAATAGTACTAAACTAGTTAAAAAGATTTCGTTACTAGCTGCGTCTGAGAACTCGATTAATTTGCAGGTAGAATTCATTTCATAATTTTAATTATCATAGTTTTGTCTAACATGATGTATGTTTTGTTTTAGAGCAAGATTAGTGATCGTTTTATGAAAGCCTTTGATGATGCAAATGGTTTAGTCTTTTGGCTATTTTTTGACCTTCTTTGGAAAGGGAAGAGGTATCTTAATATGGTTGTGAAGCTTCTCTGAAGAAAACATCACGATCGTTGACAATTTCGTGTATGAATTAATACGAAAAAAGAGAGAGCAAATGAACAATAGCAATCTTAATGTGTGTTAATCTGTCATTTTCTTTTTTTATTAGATTTCTTAAAAATAAAGTTACTCTGACTATGTTGATTTTTACATTGTTGTGACAGAGAGATAAACAAGACATACTATCAAGATTTCTAATGGAAAGTGAAAACGATCCAGAGAATACGAACGATAAGTATTTGAGAGATATATCACTCAGTTTTGTGATTGCTGGGAAGGATACATATGCAAACACTCTCACTTGGTTCTTTTACATGCTGTGCAAGCATCCAGCAATTCAAGAAAAAGTTTTAGAAGAAGTGAAAACAGTCACCGAAGCCGATAATATTACATGTGTTGGTGATTTAGTTGCACTTGATAAAATGCATTATCTTCACGCAACATTATCTGAGACTCTCAGGCTCTACCCTGCAGTTCCTTTGGTATTTTGCCATATTAATTCCATGCTAATAAACCGTACTAGTATCTAACAAGTTTTTTTCTAACTATGGCTATCAGGACAGCAAAAGTGCAGAAGAGGATGATATGCTTCCGGATGGGCTAATGATCAAGAAAGGTGACGCAGTGGTGTATATGGCCTATCCGATGGGAAGAATGACATACATTTGGGGAGAAGATGCAGAGTTATTCCGACCAGAAAGATGGCTCAATAGTGGTGCTTTTCGACCTGAAAGTCCTTTCAAGTTCCCTGCTTTTCAGGTATGTATGTTAGTTACTATTCAGTTTTTTTGAATCATAAACATCTTTCTTATACCGATGCTTATTTGTTTGTTTAGGGTGGGCCGAGGATGTGCTTAGGAAAGGAATTTGCTTATAGACAAATGATGATATTGGCCGCTTTTCTTGTTTATTTCTTCAAGTTCAAGCTGGTGAATCCAAGTAAAGAAGCCACATATCGAACCATGTTCACTCTTCACATGGATAATGGACTCCCTTTGTATGCTTTTCATCGCTTCTAACTAGAAAAGTGGACACACTAGCAAATAATTCATGCATAATTTGCATTCAATTGTTCCTTATTACCATTCTTATTGATGTCCATTGCTCTAGAAAAGGTATTTGAGAAAATTTGTTTTTTAGGAGTTTAATGCCTTTGCATGTAGCCTAGTTGTTTATGAAGATAGACATTTAGAAGTATCTCATGCTAAATCACCAGCTAACTTGAGTTAAAACATGCCTTTGCATGTAGCTTAGTTTAAAATATTGATTTCTTAAAATTATGATATAAAAAGATACACCAAATGGCCCATAACATCAGCAAGAATCAGACATCTTTGGGCAGCCAAGGCCCAATTGTGCAGCCCAAATTCGGCACCAGCATAGTTTCGATATCTGAGGGTTGGAATCGACCTCAATTGCTACCCGACTTCAACTATAACTTATTTTCAGAAACATTATAAGTAAAGTCAAACGGCATAATCAAAATGATAATACACGTAAGGATCATACCTCGTTTAGTCGTGAAACTTGGTTCCACGCCCAAATACTCTCTTCATCTTTGTTCTTTTTGCAACTGGCTATGAGGATTCGTTCCTAAGGCCCTGTAAGAATTTACGGCAATTGTTAGACTATAATTGTCAAATAGAAAACAAGATGATTACATATTTGTACATGTTTTAGTTGTCTTCGATAGTTGCAGCTTCTAAAGACGAGTGCTTTTTTTTTTTTTTTTTTTTTTTTTTTTGGTAACATATAGAATCATAAACTAAGCAAGTGAACTCAGCAAAACAGTATAATTATAAAATTTTACATTTCTTCTTTTTCTTATTTTGCTAATAAGTGTATTTTTTTCATAGGCAAATGGTTATTTTAAAGACATTTCTTTCCTACGCAATAGTACTAAGAAATAAACATGTACCCAGAAACATGTTGTCCCATGCATTAACCCGAAAACAGGTACGATTTTTCGGTTTCGATAAAAATGGTTTAAATCCTTTACGCAAATCCATCTCTCATAACTTTTCTATACAATCTTCTATTTAATCTCAACTCCTACTATCCCTTAATAAAAGCCAACTTTGGTGATCATACACAAATGGTGTCTGCACAAAATGAGCATCATGACTCCCTTCTTTTTTATCACTCTGATAAATGCCTCATACGTCTCGCCCTTTTTTTTGGTTACTTCATTTTTGTTTGTATTATTTGCTATGTTGCTGGTACCTTACCTGAAAGACCTTATGCCAACTGACGAGCGACCCCCTGTCATTGGACCAATATTCTATCAATTCATAAATTTCAAGGAGTTATATGATTCCATGGCTTCACTTGCTAAAAAGTATCCCACGTTTCGTTTTGTCACACCGACACACAGTGAAGTTTATACTGCTGAATGCTGATCCTGTTAACGTTGAGTACATTCTTAAGACCAATTTTGCTAATTATGCTAAGGTATCAAATAAGACTCGTGAGTCAATTTTTAGTACTAACAGGCCAAAATTGAACATTCGTCTATGAGTTTTTGATAAGTTTTATTTTGATGGCGGGAATACATAAATAATATAATGAGAGATATGATTGGAAGCGGGATTTTCGTGGTGGATGGAGCGAAATGGCACCATCAACGGAAGCTTGCAGGAGTTGAGTTTGCAACAAAAGCTTTACGGGATTTTAGTACTCTTGTATTCAAGTCCAATACTATTAAACTATCAAGATTTTGTTATTTGAGGATACTGATAACATAATAAATATGTAGGTCGAGACTAAGTTAGCATCAAATTAATGAATTCTTAATGAAAACAAAAAACTGTTTTGTGTTACTTTTATTCTGTTTTGTTTTCATGCAGGATTTGTTAATGAAAACAACTCTAGATGCGATGATCAAGGTGGGATTCCGGTTTGATCTTGATGGTCTACAGGGACTAATGAGGCTAGTAATCGATTTATAAAAGCATTTAATGATTCCAATGATACAATCTATTGGCGATTAGTCGATTTTCCATGGAAGGTGAAGAGGTATCTTAATGTTGGTTATGAAGCGGCACTTAAGGGAAACATCAAAACCATCGAAAAATTCGTGTATGAGTTGTTTACAAAACAAGAGGGACCAGATGAAAAATGAAAATATTTATGTGCGTAAAACAAGTTTTTTCATTGGTAGGGAACAAATGTATTCAGTTATGCTTAATGTTTTCTTTTTGTTGGTCCTTACAGAAAAGAAGATATATTATCAAGATTTTAGACAGGAAGTGAAAGCGATCCTAAGAATATGAACGATAAGTATATAAGAGATATAATACAGAGTCTTGTATTTGCTGGAATGGAAACAACTGCCGACACGCTCACTTGGTTCTTTTACATGCTCTGTAAGAATCCCTTGATCCAAGAAAAAGTTGCGGAAGAAGTAAAATGGCGACCGAAGCAGATAATAATACATCAATCGATGAATTTGGCATCAAGTTAACCAAAGTTGCAGTCGACAAATTGCATTATCTTCATGCAACTTTAACAGAGACTCCCAGGCTATATCCTGCAATTCCCTTGGTAATATTCATTTACACAATAATTCAGTAGAAAAACAAAAATGATATCTAAAAAACGCGGTCTTTTAACTGTTGCATTAGGCTAGCAAGAGGGTGGAGAAAGATGATGTTCTTCCTGACGGATTCGAGATCAAGAAAGGAGATGGTGTAGGTTATATGGCGTATTCGATGGGAAGGATGACATACATTTGGGGAGATGATGCAGAGGAATTCCGACCCGAAAGATGGCTTCACAATGGTGTTTTTCTACCCGAGACTCCTTTCAAGTTCACTGCTTTTCAGGTTGGTTGAAATCCAAGCTCCAATAATGTTAATGTCACCAGAATATATTTATGTTATGATCGATATGTGTTTAGGCCAGGCCAAGGATATGCATAGGGAAGGACTTTGCTTATAGACAGATGAAGATAATGGTTGCTTTTCTTGTTTAATTTACTTCTTCAACTTTAAACTAGTGGATCCGAGTAAAGAAGATAGATATCGAGTCATGTTCACCCTTTACATGGATAAAGAACTCCATTTGCATGCTACTCGTCGTTTCTAACATAAAAACACACACTTTTGAGAACAAGCTAGTTGTACCTTTTAGATGTTACATTTGCCACCCCTTATTGATTTCATGTTCTTTATATCTTTATATATTATGTATAAACTTCTAATGTTCGAGTTTGTTAGTCTTGAACTCCTTCTTGGTATGGATGCCATTGGGTTTCTAAAAACGATACGCAACAAAGTTTTGTTAATCAAAATTACCACAAAACTTATGAGTTTTGAGGTGATATGTGTTGAAGTTCGATGGTGACTGCTACAAATTAAACAAATTCTCAATAACATGGTCCCGAAGCAGGCAATTAGGCTGAGATGAAGAAAGTTGAGGGCATAAAATTGTATAAACATTAAAACTACTTATATAACTGGTAAGCTGCAAGTAGATGACAATTACAGTTTTTAATTTGGTATGGCTGCTTAAGTCGAACCACTGCCTCTTATGTGATTTTAACTTTGAAACGGAGCAGTTGCTGGATTGAGCAATAAAGGCTGAAAGATTTTACTTATGATACCGTGATACCTTTATGAATTTGTTGGTTTGTTAGACATGACCTTTGAAAATATTACCTTTATTACGGCAACTTATGAAAGTTAATGCTTGTAATTGAGATTAGACAACTTATGAAAGTTAATGCTTGTACGTAGTTGAGATTAGACAATTAGTTATGTGTAATCTCTCAATCTAGTTGTTGGGATTTTGCTTTCAGGAAAAATAATACTCGTATGATAACTTTCACATTGCAACTTTAAAATCAAGGTGAGATTTATTTAAATTTTAAACCTAACATAAGGTAAATAAAGCGTTAGAGCTCTACCTTATATAATGGTACATGTTGTCGGACTAGTCCAATAATTTAAATATGAACTAAACCCTGAATCAATGGTGACCAAGAATTTCAAGATGAACATAAAACTATAGTGGATGATATCATCATATCAATAACCTACTACAAGGTCGGGATATTCTGGTAATATGATTTTGTAACTTAAAGCTAGAGTATCATAATGAAATAATAGCTTATACATCTCAGCTTAAAAACACTAAATTTATTAGTAACCTACAACTTATTGCTATATAAAGTGCTCATATTACCAACATGTAACATGTAGGAAGCATTACTATAGACTCCACTCAAACTCTCTCGCTTATTTTTATTTTTTATTTATTTATATTTTTTTTAAGTAACACGATGAGTTACAAAATTTTGTAGAACTCTATCAGCTTAGTGATCCCTCTACGCAAATCCAATCACACTATTTTACTTTCATGTCTAATCTCATCTCCTAAATTTCCTTTATAAACAAATGCTGCTCATTAACAAATGATGTCTCCACAATATGAGGACTCCCTTTATTATTACAACCATTTTACTTCTCACTGGATATTACATTTCACAAACTTTCATGCTCATACTTATCGAACTTGTAACTTCACTTCTCGTAGTACCATTAGTAATGGTTCTTGCACCTTATTTCAAAGAGCTCATTTTCTCTAATCACCGGCCACCGATCATTGGACCAATATCAACTCTAGTCATACACTTCTGGGAGCTTCACTTTTATATGACATCGCTTGCTAGAAAGTACCCCACTTATCGTTTCATTGCACCTTTAAACAGTGAAATCTATACTGTTGACCCTGCTAATATTGAGTACATCCTAAAGACCAATTTTGCAAATTACTCCAAGGTGCTAATTAATTGTTACCTTTCAAGATTAGTGTATAATAGCATAATGTATAAATTCGACTTCTCAGATACATTTTTTTTTTGTGGTTTTTGTTGATAGGGGGAGTACCATACTGGTATAGTGAAAGACTTTTTTGGAAATGGGATTTTCGCGGTAGATGGAGCTAAATGGCGCCATCAACGGAAGCTTGCAAGCTTTGAGTTCTCAACCAAAGTTTTACGAGATTTTAGTACCATTATTTTCAGGTCAAATACTGCTAAATTAGCAAAAAAGATTTTGTTGCTAGCAGACGCTGAGAGAACAATGGATTTCCAAGATTTGTTAATGAAATCGACTTTAGATTCGATCTTTAAGGTGGGATTTGGGTTTGATCTTGATACGTTATCAGGGTTAGATGAGGCTAGTAATAGATTTATGAAAGCGTTTGATGATTCAAATGTTTTAGTCTACTGGCGATTAGCTGATCTTCTTTGGAGGGCGAAAAGGTATTTGAACATTGGCTCCGAAGCTGCTCTCAAACAAAACATCACAATCATTGACAACTTCTTGTATGAATTGATACAAAACAAGAGGGAGCAGATGAAAAACGGAAACATTTATGTGTGTAAGCTCCTTTTCTTCATTCATATCCTCTCACTTTTTCATCATGCTCAATGGTTTTTTGCATTGTGGCAGAGAGACAAGAAAGACATATTATCAAGATTTCTAATGGAAAGCGAAAATGATCCAGAGAATATGAACAACGAGTATTTGAGAGATATAACACTCAATTTTGTTATTGCGGGAAAGGATACAACTGCAAGCACTGTCACTTGGTTCTTTTACACGCTTTGCAAGCATCCATTGATTCAGGAAAAGATTGTGAAAGAATTGAAGACAGCCACTAAAGCAGATGATCATACATCTATCGATGAATTTGGGCTCAAGTTAACTGAAATTGCACTTGACAAAATGCATTATCTTCATGCAGCGTTATCCGAGACTCTCAGGCTCTATCCTGCAGTTCCCCTGGTCAAGTCCCCGTACTAGCTAAATGACCCAAAATTTTGACTGTTATTAACACATACGGTTTCTAAGATATTGTATCTACAGGATGGCAAGACTGCTGAGAAAGACGATGTTCTTCCTGATGGGTTCAAGATCAAGAAGGGGGATGGCGTAGCCTACATGGTGTATGCCATGGGAAGAATGACGTACATTTGGGGAGATGATGCTGAGGAATTCCGACCAGAAAGATGGCTCAACAATGGTGTTTTTCAACCCGAAAGTCCTTTCAAGTTCACTGCTTTTCAGGCATGTCAATATCCCTTATAGCTAATCAAAACTCGTTTGGTTTGGCTGGTTTTAATGTTTTATTTTTTCTATAATTCACGTACGATAAAAGGGGATATAAGTAACTAAGATACATCATACAATTCTTTTTGAAGGAATACAATACAAAATTGTTTAAAGTGCAATAAAATTCAATCAACTTTAAATTCTTTTAGACTTTTAGCAGTCTCTTAATTGTTGATCAAATGTTGCTAACATGGATTATTTTATTTACTAAACTATATATGAGTAACAAACCTTGATTTATAAGAACATGCAAAATGAACATTAAAACCTAAAACATGAAAGTAATTCAAAACACAAGCACTAAGCTCGTTCAAACACACAATAAAGCAATCGAGAAAAACAAACCGAACCTGTTGATCCAAATCGAGGCCGGGAGAGAGGTTGATCATGCATACTGTGGTTGTAAAGGTGATCATCGACCAGACGGATGATGAGGGTTTTGGTCAAAGTGGTTGTGTGCGACTTGCCCGTGACTATAGCTCTAATTTAAAAATTGAAATATTTATGTAACAAAAAAGCCACATCATCATTAGTTTTACACATGTACATTCACGACTAAAAAGTCTAAATGGACTTCACCTGGTTAAACTGAGCACGCTATTATATGGACCATGCACGGTCTCAACAACAAAACACCAATATATTATATATTCTTGTTGGAACGGAATATGAGAAAGTATATAAACTTCCTCTAATGTAACAAAAATTGAAATATTTATGTAACAAAAAAGCCACATCATCATTAGTTTTACACATGTACATTCACGACTAAAAAGTCTAAATGGACTTCACCTGGTTAAATTGTGCACTTTATTATATGGCCCATGCACGGTCTCAACAACAACAACAACACCAATATATTATATATTCTTGTTGGAACGGAATATGAGAAAGTATATAAACTTCCTCTAATGTTTTAATGGTTTCTTCTCGTCAATATTATTTTTTCTTCTTATTTGATCGTAACTCAATCAAGAATATAAATGACATACATGCGTGGTGTTTGAGTTAAAGACTATGTAAAAACTATAGATCTACTCAGAAAACACAACCACAACACAAGATCTCACCTAGCCAACCACCCCTTGGTGAATATTCTTATTACTGAATAGAACAAGAAGATGAGTTCACAAATGTGTGCTCACCAAACAAATACAATCAGAAATCAAGTTGTCCCTTTCAGAAGAATCCAACTTATCACACTATAAGAATCAATGATACAAAGAACCTCACTACAACTCTCAAACGTATACTACAACTATAAAACCAATACTATATGATCAAGATGATCACAACGAATAATAGACAACAAAAGACTGAGAACAATGAGAGAAAACCCTAATCGTATTTTGTGAGAGCTCAAGTTATGAGAGAGAAGCTGAGAATGAGAGCTTATATACACCACAATTACACTTTAGCCCACAAGAATGGCAAACCTGCTAAATAGAGCTAAAACATAAAACTATTAGTAATAAGTGCAATTATAGTCCCTGCACTTATAAACCATGAGAATGACCTCAAAGCTATACTACTCAACACCCACTCTCAGTCTTATGGCTTAAACATGTCCACAAGATCAAGCTTCTCACAAAACCACTTGTGTTGTGTTATACTCAACCCCTTTGTAAAACCATCTGCAACATTATAAGCAGATCCAACTTTGATAGTTTTAATAACACCTGAATTGCAGAACTGCTGTCACTAAATATTTAGTTTTCTCATGAAAAACAGGATTAACAGCAATCTGAATTGCAGAACTACTGTCACTAAACAAGTTTACAGGAAGCAAGCCCTCAATATCTAGATCTTTCAAAATTTTATTGATCCAAATGATTTCACAAGTAGCAGATGCAAGGCACCTGTACTCTACCTCAGTAGAAGACCTATATATTGTTGCTTGTTTCTTACTTTTCCATGAAACAAGATTATTGCAAAAATAGACACAATAACCTGAAACAGATTTTCTAGTTTTAAGACATTTAGCCCAATCTGCATATGAGAAAGCATGCAGACTAAAACTTTTACCTCTATTAAACTGAATACCAGTACCGGGACCTTGTTTGAGATACCTCAACACTCTTAAACCTGCACTAAAATGAGACTGCAAAGGAGCATACATATGTTGACTCAAACAACGAACAACATAAGCAATGTCAGGTCTAGTGACAGAAAGATATATCAACTTTCCTACCCTGATACTCAGTCAAATTAGAGATAAAATTGTCATTCTCAGTCTCATCATGACTTAACACAACATTCTGCTGTAAAGGAGTAGCAGCAGGCTTACAAGCCAACAAACCATACTCTCTAAGAAGCTTAAGACAATACTTTATCTGAGTTAAACAAACACCATTCTCATTTTCAAGTACTTCAATACCAAGAAGTACTTAAGAATACCAAGATCTTTAATCATGAACTTAGAATTTAAAAACTGTTTAAAATTTTCAATTTCAAGTTTATTATTCCCAGTAATGACCATATCATCCACATAAATTAATAAGGCCATAAAAACACCCTTATCATGTTTAATATACAAAGAATAGTCATTTTTACTTTGAACAAAACCATGATCAACTAAAATATTAGTTAACTTCTCATTCCATAGCCTAGGAGCCTATTTAAGACCATACAAAGACTTGATAAGTTTACATACTTTAGTCTCATCTTTATCATAATAACTAGGAGGAAATTTCATATAAACTTCCTAATGAAGATCACCATACAAGAAAGCATTATTAACATCAAGTTGAAACAAAGGCCAATCATTAGTCACAACCAAATTGATTAAACATCTAACAGTAACCATTTTGACAACTTGACTAAAAGTTTCCTCAAAATCAACACCCTCTTTTTGCCCAAAACCTTAAGCAACAAGTCTAGCTTTGTACCTATCCACCTCACTAGAAGACTTATATTTAATCTTCCAAATCCATTTAGACCCTATAGCCTTTCTACCAGGAGACAACTCAATAAGCACATAAGTACTATTTCTATGTAATGCTTCCATTTCGAAGTCCATTGCCTGAGTCCTATTAGGATCAAGACAAGCCTCATCATAAGACTTAGGTTCAACAGATTTATTAAGAGAAGTAGAAAAACACACATTTCTAGCAGATAACTTAGAATAAGAAACATACTTATCAAGACCATATCTGCTACTGCTAGAAACAATGTAATCATTAAACCTAACATGTTGAGACCTCTGCCTATTAGACCTCCTAAACTCAGTCTATGGTTCTTCCTTAGTGTAGCTAGGACCCTCACCATTTTGATTTTGTAAAACATTGCCCTCAAAGGTGACCACATTTTCTTCTATTTGTGTTGCAATGGCATCTGCTTCATCCTCAACTGAATTAACACAGTCATCAGAAGCAGTCCCCCCATTACTATCCTTATTAAAAGGACCCCCTTCTTCATCATTGGGACTTTGAGGACCCTTGATGTAAAAAAAACTCAAACTTTCAGTATCAGTTCCACCAATCTCACTTTGATAAAGAGAATTTTTATCACAAGACTTCATTTTAAATGGAAAAATAGTTTCATAAAACTTAACATCTCTTGAAAACAAGAAAGTTTTCTTATCAAGACTATACAACTTATAAGCTTTTTTACCAATGGAAAAACCAATTAAAGCACATTTATCAGACCTTGGAAAAAACTTATCAGAATTGTTTAAAACATTTGCAAAACACAGTCATCCAAAAGCCCTCATATGAGAGAGATCAGGGTCCTTACCATACACTAATCTAAAAGGGAAAGCACCAGACAAGATAGAGGAGGGAAGCCTGTTAATCAAATAGACAGCAGTTAAAACACATTCAGGCCACATAGTCAGAGGAATTCCCCCTAAAACATAAGACTCTTAGCCACATTCAATAGGTGTCTATGTTTCCTTTCAACAATCCTATTTTGCTGAGGAGTGTAAGAACATGAAGTTTGATGAATAATACCAAGATTATTAAACAATGTAGACATTTTATTATTCACAAACTTTGTTCCATTATCAGATCTAACAATTTTAACCCTTTTTTCAAAACTAAGTAAAGATGAGTTTTATAAAATTTTCAATATATTCACAAACTTCCATTTTACAGTTAAGCAAATAAACCCAAACAGTCCTGCTAAAGTCATCAAAAATGGTAAGAAAGTACCTAAACCCATCCCTACTAGTAACTCTATAAGGCCCCCAAACATCATAATGAATCAAATCACCAACATTAACAGACTTATGGTCACTTAAAGGAAATGGTTCTGTAGTCTGTTTAGCTTTATGAGAAATGTCACAGGGAGTAGACATGTCACCCTTCTTAAACCCAATGGTCTTTTGTAACACAGACATGACTTGGTCAGCAGGATGACCAAGCCTGCAATGCCACAAATCTCTAGATACATGACAAACAAAACTAGAATTACACAGACCAGAAAAATACTCACCATGAGTATTTCCATCAAATAGATAGAGGCCAGCAGACTAACTACCAGTCCCCATAATTTTTCCCAGATTCAAATCCTGAATATAACACTTTTGCTCATCAAAACCAACAAAAAACTTGCTATCTTTTATCATTTTATTAACAGAAAGCAGACTAACATTATATTTAGGCACAACAAGCACATTAAAGAGCACAATATTATTAGTCAACTTCAGACTCCCAATAGCAACAACTTTGACCATAGTACCATTAGGATGTCCCACAGTTAACATTAAACTAGTAATGTTAACCACATTAAACATATTTTTAGTAGAGTTAGTCATACGTTGATTAGCCCCACTATCAATAATCCACCCTAAAGTGACATTATACCCAGAAACACCAGTTTTATAGCAAAATTTTTTTTGAATGTTAAGATTGAAAAACACATCATGATTAAGAAAACTGGGTTTAATACCTACCATATTAGTAGAAGCACCAACAACAGGCTTCTCATTAATCAAACTCAGAAGTTTCATTATCTGTTCATTAGTGAAAGAACCAGAAGAAGTAGATGGCAAATTTTGAGACAAATCAGAACTAGCATTTAATATTTTATTAGCACCATTTTGTCTAATCAAATTAGGATTTCTTTTAAAACCAGGAGGATAACCACATAACTCAAAACATCTATCAATTGTGTGACTAATTAAACCACAATGTTTGCAGAGAAGATTAGGATTAGGACCTCTGTTATTATTAGTGTTACCTTTTCTGTTATTACTATTAAAATTAGAATTAGAATTCTTACTATTAGTAGCATTATTCTTAACAATAAAAGCAGCAGGCACACTTTTAACGGTCAAAGAACCAGGAGAAAAACCTCTATGAGATTCTTCTCTGGAAACCACAGCAAAAGCATCCTTTAAAACAGGTAAAGGATCTTGTTTTAATTCATTTACTCCTCACATTTTGATACACATCGATTAAGCCTATAAGAAATTGCATTAATCTAACAAGTTGATTATGCTTAAGAGTATCCTCATGAGCATCACAAGTACAAGCAGGAAAAAGAGTCGATATATCAAACTCTCTCCAAAGGGAGTTGAGTTTATGATAGTACTCAGGAACAGACAAATCACCTTGTTTTAATTCATTTATCTTATGTGTCAAATTAAAAATAACAGACCCAACCATTTTATCATAGGTTTCTTTCAATTCATCCCAAACCTTAGAGGCAATTTCAGAATAAACTTGCCCAAGGTATAACTCTTGGGATAAAGAGCCAAAAATCTATCCTAACACAATAGCATTGTACCTCTCTCATTGTTGGGAAAGAACAACACTAGTCACAGGTTTAACACAAGTACCATCAACAAATCCCATTTTGTTTTTGCCTTTTAAAGCAATTTTCATAACTGTAGACCACATTTTATAATTCTCAGAACCAGTTAATTTGACACTAATTGAAGCCACATTATTGTTATCATTAGCATGCAAATACAAAGGATTACCAGCATCTAATCTATTAATAAGAACTTGTTCAGCCATAACAACCAAGCAAGAACAAACAAACAAACAGAAATAATGCTAACAACTATAACAAACAAAACAACTTCAACAAATAACCACCAGACTTCCAAGACTGCCCAAGATCCTATCCTCCAATGACCTAGACTAAAACAAAGACTGAAAATACAAAATACAAAAAAAAAAAAAAAAAAAAAAAAAAAAAAAAAAAAAAAAAAAAAAAAAAAAACTCACACCTTATCCACACTGTAATACCTAGTTTCACACCTACCAGGGGGAAGAGCAGGTTTCCTTGCTTCTCACGGAAGTAGGTCAAGAAGTTACCCCTTGAGTTTGCAGTGTCACCACTAAAGTGTTCAGAGGATTAAAGAAGAAGAAACAACTTACAAAGCAATGTATCGCAGTGGCAAGAACAAGAATCAATCACCAACAACCTTGATTCACTTCGTCAAGACTGTTGATAACCTAGAACCCAATCAGAAACCTCCACAGATCACCAAGAATCAAGATCCCCAAATCTTCAAATTAGGGTTTCAAGAAACCCTAACTGAAAAATCAAGAACCACCAAAACTGTTAAGAAAATCAACGATTCACAACACGGCCGTTAAGAAAACAACCTCAATTGAACCCAATTGCAATCCAATCAAGAAACCCCCAAATCTTAACCAAACCCTAGAAACCCTAAAAATATCAAGAGCTAACGGAGATTAAAGCCGTGGCTCTGATACCATGTAAAAACTATAGATCTACTCAGAAAACACAACCACAACACAAGATCTCACCCAGCCAACCACCCCTTGGTGAATATTTTTATTTCTGAATAGAACAAGAAGATGAGTCCACAAATTTGTGCTCACCAAACAAATATAATCAGAAATCAAGTTGTCCCCTTCATAAGGATCCAACTTATCACACTACAAGAATCAATGATACAAAGAACCTCACTACAACTTTCAAACTTATACTACAACTATAAAACCAATACTATATGATCAAGATGATCACAATAAATACCAGACAATGAAAGACTGAGAACAATGAGAGAAAACGCTAATCGTATTTTGTTAGAGCTCAAGTTATGAGAGAGAAGCTGAGAATGAGAGCTTATATACACCAAAATTACACTTTAGCCCACAAGAATGTCAAACCTGCTAAATAGAGCTAAAACATAAAACTATTAGTAATAAGTGCAATTATAGTCCCTGCACTTATAAACCATGAGAATGACCACAAAGCTATAATACTCAACATACTATATATGCACATGGATAAATGATTATATGTGTGCATCGTTTTTAAGCTAAAAGACTATTTATGAAATTTCTAAATTAGTCGAGTAACTAAAGACATATATAATTTGAGAAAAAACCACATGGACCACGTTTAATTTACATTAATTGTTGTGAGGGTGAAATTTCGATGATTTAATGATACAATAACTTAACGTCTAAAATAGCTACTGCTACGATTTCGTTCGAACATCAAACGTCTCAATATGTTCTTATATGTTTATTTATCTTGATTGTTTAGGGTGGGCCAAGGATATGCTTAGGGAAGGATTTTGCTTATAGACAGATGAAAATACTAGCAGCATTTCTTGTTTATTTCTTCAAGTTCAAACTCGTGGATGAGACTAAGGAAGCTACCTATCGAACCATGTTCACTCTTCACATGGATAAAGGACTCCATTTGTATGCTTTTCGTCGTTTCTTATAATATGGACTTCACTAAAAGTTTCTGTATGATGTCTAAAGTTTGATGAATAAATTAAAAGATGTTGGAGGTTATAAGCCCATAGCAGGGTGAAGATAATCTATAGCCTAACTACGTACCAAATGAATGGTTACCGGATATCAATTGGAATCGTGTTATCACTTTTCAAAGTAAACTATTCGACCCTAATGTCTGGGTATCATGAATACCTACTTGGGATAAGACCAAATGTTTGTTATTGAATTAGGCACAAATCAATAACCCTTTGCGTTTAAGTGTTATGTGTTTTCTGTGTGTATCATGCATGATCTGATTTCCTCTTAAATAGGAGAATACTCATAGCTAGTCAAATGGAATTATGAGAATTAATTGGCCCATTAATCTTCACATAATTGCCCCTATTATAGCAAAAAATAGTGGTTGCATGACCAATTAAATGTGGTCATAAGTGTAGGTATAACTGTCATTTGAATAGATCAAATCAGTTACATTCTCATTAGCAGAATCTACTTAGCACTAGCGGCAAAATCAGTGCTGAGCAGTAAAGTCATACTACTAGCAACAGGAACCACTAGCAGCTGGATCCTGATACTAGCAGTAGGATCCACTATCAGCAGAAACCAACACTAGCAACAGAATCCTGCACAACCACTATTGAGTCAGGGAATCAGGGACTTGATGGTTGTACACTCCGTACCTCCAAACCCATTCCCAAGTATGATCTGATCCCTCAAGTGGACTAAATTTTTCAACAATCCTCTCCAAATTTTGTTCACTTCCTTTGCATGAAAATAAAACATTAAACAAAACATATGCATAAACGAAAATATCCTTAGGATTGAATTTCCATCTTAGTACATTGTACGTTCAAATATTCGAGAATCAGGGTGTTCTAAGAATTGAACCCTTCAACCCATTTGAATACCTGAAGATAAAATACACATACATTTTCAAACACTTAAACACTCCTGACACTATACAAGCCATGTGTCCATATCCAATTAATAAATGTTGTAAGAGCCAAAAGTACCAAGCTCCTTGAAGCGGCAAAACTTCAACATTCACATAGGTGGTTCCTCTTTATTCATGCTCCTACCAAGCACTTT
This sequence comes from Artemisia argyi, assembly GCA_030686995.1. Taxonomy (NCBI): domain Eukaryota; kingdom Viridiplantae; phylum Streptophyta; class Magnoliopsida; order Asterales; family Asteraceae; genus Artemisia; species Artemisia argyi. The sequence goes on along the minus strand of CM060708.1, from coordinate 133,357,368 downwards.
TTCAAAGAAAATTGACCATTAAGAAGTTATGACTTCATCCTCCTTTCCAGCAGGTTCCAAGCACAAACCTTGGGATGTTTGTAAAACATGTGCTCTAGTACACTGAATGTTCAGCTTTCCACATTGAACTCAACTCCCAAGTTTCCTCAGGAGGGAGTTGGGTGTCTTAGCATTCAGTGACTAAGTTGGACTTCAAACCCATCCCTTTAGCAGACTTTAAAACCAAGTCTCTAGCCAAACCCTTCGTCAAGTGATCAGCTAAATTTTGTTGAGATCTAACAAAATCTATAGATATCACCCCATTCATGATAAGCTCATGAATCATGCTATGCCTGACACCTAAGTGTCTAGACTTCCCATTGTACATCTTGCTATAAGCCTTTACCAATGTAGCAGCACTATCACAACGGATAGAAATGGGTGCTATAGGTTAGGCCACAATGGAATCTCAAGAAGCAAGTTTCTCAACCATTCAGCTTCTTTACCAGCAGTTGCTAAAGCCACAAATTCAGATTCCATTGTTGAACTGGTGATACAAGTTTACTTCTTGGATGCCCAAGAAATTGCACCTCCACCAAGTAGGAATACCCAGCCATTGGTAGACGAATTGTCTTCAGTGTTACTAATCCAACTTGCATCAGTGTATCCTTTCAACACTGAAGGATAGCCAGTATATGAGAGACTATAATCTATAGTTCTCTTCAAATACTTCAGTACCCTCTGAATTGCTTGCCAGTGCTGAGCACTAGGATTACTAGTATACCTGCTCAGTTTACCCACTGCAAAAGCAATACCAGGCCTTGTACAAGTCATGGCATACATCAGGCAGCCAATCACCCTAGAATACTCAAGTTGAGATACATCTTTGCCAGTATTAGGCATAAGCTTCTCAGTGATATCCATGGGAGTACTCACCGGAGTACAATTAAAGTAATTAAATTTCTTCAGTACCTTCTCAATATAATGAGACTGAGAAATTGATATACCATTATTTTCATGTTTGATCCTTATACCAAGGATAACATCAGCCTCCCCCATGTCCTTCATGGAGAACCTTGATGACAAAAATTCCTTTGTCAGTTCAACCTGATTTTGGTTAGTGCCAAAGGTCAGCATATCATCAACATATAGACAAATGATGACTCCTTTACCAGATTCATCAAATTTGCTATATACACATTTGTCAGCCTGGTTAAGAACATAACAATTAGACAAAACGACTTCATCAAATTTTAATGCAATTGCTTAGGTGCCTGTTTCAGTCCATATAAAGACTTAATCAGTTTACACACCTTCTTTTCATTGCCAGGCAAGATGAAGCCCTGAGGTTGGTTCATATAAACCTCCTCATCCAATTCACCATTCAAGAAAGCTGTCTTCACATCCATCTGATGAATAATCAGATTGTGAATTGATGCCAAAGCAATCAACAATCTTATGGTACTGATATGTGCCACAGGGGCATAAGTATCAAAGTAGTCTATCCCTGACTTTTGTCTAAAGCCCTGAATGACTAGTCTAGCCTTGAACTTTTCAATAGTTCCATCTACTTTCATTTTTCTTTTGAAAATCCATTTGCAACCAAGAGGTTTGCAACCTGGTGGTAGATCAACCAACACCCAAGTTTTGTTGCCCATGATGGAGTCAATCTCATCATTTATTGCTTCTTTCCAGAAAGCAACATCCTGGGACTTCTTTGTTTCTTCAAATGTTTTGGGATCATCCTCAACAACGAAGCAATAGGAATATTGGTCAGATACCTCATCCCTTGTACCTTCAATTAAGTATAATTGAAACTCAGGTCCAAATGATTTTAGAGTCCTGCCTTTTTTGCTCTTTCTAAGCTCAGGTTGTTGAACCACAACTTCATCAGGGGCCTGAGATGATAATTCATCTGGGACCTCTGATACACCAATGTCATCAGTTCCATTTGGAATCCTTTGACTTGGTCTAAGGACTGATGAGAATCTATTCTCATCAAAGAGTGCATCCCTTGATTCAATTATTGAGTTAATTGAAACATATTCATTAGGTTCAATAACATAGAACCTATATGCCTTGGAATGCTCAGCGTATCCAAAAAAGATGCATTCAATGCCTCTTTCACCTATAGTTTTTAATTTTGGATGAGGGAGTCTTACAACAGCCCTACAACCCCCAACCCTGAGATAATTCAAGTTGGGTTTCTTTTTAGTCCAGAGTTCATAAGGGGTAATCTTGTTCCTTTTATTGGGAACTCTATTTAATAAATAGCAAGCTGTTAACATAGCTTCACCCCAGAACCCTTGACTTAGTCCTGAATAGGACAACATGGAATTAACCATCTCCTTCAGTACCCTGTTCTTCCTTTCAGAGATACCATTTTGTTGAGGAGTATAGGGAGCAGTCGTTTCATGGATTATACCAACAGACTGAAAATACATAGTATCCATGTACTCACCTCCCCTATCAGTCCTGAATTTTTTGATCAGGGACCCAAGTTGCAATTCAACTTCAGTTTTAAATACTTTGAATTTATCTAATATTTTATCCTTGGTATGTAACAGATAGACATAACAAAACCTAGAAGCATCATCAATAATAGTCACAAAGTACTTCTTGTTCCCCAAAGAGGGAGTGGCATGCAAGTCACACAAGTCACTGTGTATAAGCTCCAAGAGCTCAGTCTCACGTTTTACACCCTGAAATGGTTTCTTAGTGATTTTGGTCAACATCCAAGTTTTACATTTTTCAGTGTCCATGTCAAATGCTGGGATTAACCCATCCTTAGACATATCTTGCATCCTTTTAAAATGTACATGGCCAAGTCTAGTATGCCACAAGGTACAGTTATTCAGTTTAGAGGTTGATATAAAGGCTGAATTGACAATGTCAGTGACAATATTAAGCCTGAACATTTGATTACACAAATAGCCAAAACCAATAAACACACCATGTTTAGACAGTATAAATTTATCAGATTCAATAACTTGTTTATATCCATGATTATTCAAAACACTACTTGAAACCAAGTTCTTCCTTATATCAGGAACATGAATAACATTAAACAAAGTTACAATCTTTCCAGAACTAAAATTAAAATCTACACAACCACGACCATGCACCAAAGCTGTTGACTCATTTCCCATGCGAAGAATAGAATCATCATTCAGTGACTCGTAAGTCTTGAACCATCTTCTATCTTTGCACACATGAACAGTTTCTCCAGAGTCAACCCACCATGCAACAACATCATCCTGTACATAGTTAGATTCGGATACATATGTAACATAATAAACCTGAAGAGATTCATTAAACATATTCTGACCTTTCAGTGAGTTAGCAGAACCACCACTCCCTGAACCACTAGTGCCTGAACCATTGGTTTTACCACCAACCTTAACACCTTTGCAATCCCTTTTAATGTGACCCACCTTGCCACATTTCCAATAAGTTGGTGTTATCTTCTTGTTAGGATCAGCCCTTGTGTTATCCTGATGTTTACGTTTGCCTTTGTTGTCATTGTACCTGGTGGAATTGTTATGTTCCACCATATTGACAACAGATGCACCAGTAGCATTGATACTCTTTGGCTTGTCATTATCCTGCGCCCTAAGGGATTCCTCAATACACAGATGACTACCCAACTGAACAAGTGTCAGTTCTTCCTTCTTATGTTTCAAGGTATGCTTGAAATATTTTCAAGAAGGATGGAGTTTGTCAATGATACAAGAGACAGAAATAGCCTCATCCATGTTCATTTTGTGTTGTGTAAACCTTCCAAGTATTCCAAGAAGTTCATTGTACTGTTCCATAACTGGTCTTGAATCAGTCATTTTGTAATTTGTGAAATTACTTACAAGAAACTTCTTACTTGAAGCATCCTCAGCCATATATTTGGCATCCAAGGAATCCCATAGTTCTTTGGAAGATTCAACATTCTGATAAATGTCAAAAGAGAGAATCAGACATACCATTGAGGATTAAACCTCTGCAGACATAGTCATCATTCTCCCATTTGCTTCGATTCCTTATCTGTTCCACAGTAGCATCATCCCCATGATCCTCAGGAATAGCAATGCTCAGGACATACACCACATTCATACTTGACAATAAGAATTGCATCTTCTTTTGCCATCTTCTGAAATCAACACCTTCAAACTTTTCCAATTTTGAAAAGTTAGCAGCCATATGCCTCATAGCAGCAGCCATTGATTATCACAAAATAGTTTATTTTGATTGTTGGAGGTCATAAGCCCAGAACAGGGCGAAGATAATCAATAGCTTAACTACGTACCAAATGAATGGTTATCGGATATCACTTGGAATCGTGTTATCACTTTCCAAAGTAAACTATTCGACCCTAATGCCTGGGTATCACGAATACCTACTTGGGATAAGACCAAATGTTTGTTATTGAATTAGGCACAAATCAATAACCCTTTGCGTTTAAGTGTTATGTGTTTTCTGTGTGTATCATGCATGATCTGATTTCTTTTTAAATAGTAGAATACTCATAGCTAGTCAAATGGAATTATGGGAATTAATCGGCCCATTAATCTCCACATAATTGCCCCCATTATAGCAAAAAATAGTGGTTACATGACCAATTAAACGTGGTCATAAGTGTAGGTATAATTGTCATTTGAATAGGTCAAATAAGTTACATTCTCATCAGCAGAATCTACTTAGCACTAGCAGCAGAATCAGTGCTGAGCAGTAGAGTCACACTACTAGCAGCAGGAACCACTAGTAGCAGGATCCTGATACTAGCAGTAGGATCCACTATCAGAAGAAACCAACAGTAGCAACAGAATCCTGGACAACCACTATTGAGTCAGGGAATCAGGGACTTGATGGGTGTATACTTCGTGTTGGAATTATTATATCATGACAATCATATTAATAAACCAAGTACATCAAAGTGAGCATGAGCGGAAGCAATTATAATAGATCGAATAACATGTAATTAATTAATCATTAATTTAAATAGTAAACATACCGTAGTGATTCTAGCCTGAACAAGAATCAATGCAATCTTCCGAAACCAATGAACCCTAATTAGGGTTTATAAGGATTATATGAATTACCCCTTACCTTTTTGTAATTCAATCCAAGAATCAAACAATAGTGTGTTTGATTCACGTTCTTGTACACACGTACTAATTCAAGAAAAGTATTTGCAAGTAATAAAACACAAAACCCTTTTGATCTTATGAAAAGTCGAAACCCTTAGGGGTGTTCGGTTTTGGATCGATCAAGAAAAGACAAGGAGAAGAAAACACCAAGATGTGTGTGTACAAGTTATTAGAAAAACCTACATCTTGGGTTTGCTTATATACTACACAAGACTTGGAGCTCAAGGCACAATGGAGGTGGGTTACACCCCTTGGCCGATCGGTTTTGGCACCCACATAGGGTTTTCGGAACCTTCTCTTGTTTCCATGTATTGTCTAGTAATTACTTCCCTAATCTTCGTTTAATAATTAATTAGTCATTAATCAATAATACTAATTATTATTTATTTGTTTTGTGTTTAATAATTAATTATAACATTTTATAAATAATTATTACATTTTCTCTTCATACGTATTGTGTGCAATCCCGTGATTTCAAGTTCGATCCTAACACACGACTATTATTATTTTGTCTATAAAACCAACAGCTCCCACTTAGACATATCATAATAGTGTGATCACATCGATTAGCGTCTTGCAACACGTCGATGCCTCTAGTACAACTTGAGTAAGGCTCCTGGAAAACCTTTTAATGATTTCTCATTATTATTATCCCTTTGTTTCTAATACCGTGTTAAATAAGGATATGGATCTAGGTCATTCCTTAATTAACCATTCTGTTTCTCGTTTTTAGAAATTGACAAGATTACCAAATCTTTTGAACCTTTCATAAAAGACCTTGGGTGTGGCCACGCAAACACCTTGACAACCCTACCAGGGGCCCAGCAGTATTAAACTCCAAAAATTAATTTGAAGGAACAAATTCTTTATTGATTACAAGCAAAACACACAAACTTTGTAACACTTCCGAAAACAACCCTTATGACTACCAGTTACGTATAGCGTTAAGTTGTTCCACAAAAATGTACTACATTCATGACCGTTATCTTGTATCTCAAGTCTAAGGATAACTTCTTATGATTTACTTAATGACAAGATCCATAAAGTACCATTATATGGTTGGGATAAGTCCTATATTCAGTATCATCGAATATTGTCTGAAATGACATGTCTACGCATCAATATACTTAAGTATATTATATCAACTTCAGATTTGTCTTAATTTAATAATATTCCCATATTATTAACTAACAATGGACAATTTAGAATAACTCTTATTCATGGATTTAAACATGCAAAAATAGGACAACAATAATTAACAAATAGAAATAAACATACCAACATACTTTATTTCATTAAAATAATAATTGTTTACAATATCCTTTATCCAAATACTAATCACAGTTATGCATGAAACTACTAGCTAATTTAAGTCCAGTTCCATTGGCTAATTCATTAAGCTTCTCTTTCGCCAAAGCCTTAGTGAACGGATCAGCTAAGTTATCATCTGTGTAAACCTTCAACAGATTTATTTCACCTTCGTCAACCTTTTCACGAACAAAGTGATACTTCCGTAGAAAATGTCTGGTGCCTCTCATGACTCCAGGTTCATTGGCAAATATGATTGCAGCAGAATTGTCACAATACATATTAATAGGTAATTCAATTGAAGGCATAACACCAAGCCCAGAAACGAATTTCCTAATCCAAACAGCCTCCATAGCAGCTTCTGAAGCAGCAATGTATTCAGCTTCTGTTGCAGACATTGCAATTGTACTCTGCTTCTTGCTCCTCCAGTCTACAGCTCCTCCATTGATAACAAAGACATAACCCGTCTGAGACTTCGAATCAACTTTATTACTTTGAAAGGATGCATCACAGAAACCTGTAACACAAAGTTCTGCAGATGGATTTCCACCATATACCAAAAACATATCTTTTGTATTCCTTAAATACTTAAGAATATGCTTAACAGCAATCCAATGTTTTTCACCTGGATTCTGTTGAAATTGACTGGTAATATTTTGAGCAAACACCACATCTGGCCTTGTGCACTTAACCGCATACATAATAGATCCTACAGCCGAAGCATAAGGAACTTTACTCATGCGAGCCACCTCAGCAGATGTTGAAGCACAAAACTCATTACATAAGCCATGTTTTACTTCCATCGGCAAATATCCTTTCTTGGAATTTTTCATATTGAATCTTTTCAATATTTTGTCAATGTAAGCACTTTGACTTAATCCAATTAACCGCCTTGATCTATCTCTATAGATTTTGATTCCCAGAATGTATGCAGCTTCTCCTAAATCTTTCATAGAAAAGCACTTTCCAAGATATGCCTTAACTTCTTGCAAACTTGGAATGTCTTTTCCCATGATCAATATGTCATCAACATATAGAATTAGGAAAGTTACATTATCACTCCCACTAGCTTTGTGATACACACATGGCTCATCAAGATTTTGAGTGAATCCAAACTTTTTAATTTCAGCATCAAACCTCTTGTTCCATTGTCGTGATGCTTTCTTTAATCCATAAATGGATCTTTTAAGCTTGCAAACACGATTTGGAAATTCTGGATTTTCAAACCCTTCTGGTTGTGCCATATAGATGTCTTCATCTAGATGACCATTTAAGAAAGTGGTTTTCACATCCATTTGCCAAATCTCATAGTCATAGTACGCTGCTATAGCTATGAGAATTCTTATAGCTCTTATGTCTGCTACAGGAGAAAACGTCTCCACGTAATCAATTCCAAAAGTTTGAGTAAAACCTTTAGCAACTAGACGAGCCTTATAAATGTGTGCATATCCATCCATATCAGTCTTGATTTTGTAAAGCCACTTACTCCCAACTACCTTGGCACCAGGAGGTAAGTCAACTTCTTCCCAGACTTCATTGTCATGCATGGATTGTATTTCCCCATTCATAGCAGCTTTCCATTTAGCTTTTTGAGGGCTATTAATGGCAGCTCTATAACTAGTAGGTTCATTAAGTTCCCCTAGTGTATGCTGATCAACCTCTACATTAAGACATAGACGTTCAGGAGCTTTCACAGATCTTGAAGATCTGCGAATGGGAATTACTTCAACTTCCGGTGGAGGACCCAGACTTTCCGTTTCTATAGGAAGTGTGCTAGTGTTTTCTGAAGGCAATGCATTATTTAGATCATCTTCTAGATCATATACCCTCCCACTGATTTCTTGAACCACAAATTCACTTTCAAGAAAATCACCATATCTTGCAACAAACACTTTGTTCTCAGGTGGGTAGTAAAAATAGTAACCCATAGTTTCCTTAGGGTATCCTATAAAAATGCATTTTACAGATCTTTGTTGGAGTTTATCTTGTGAGTCACGTTTAACATACGCCTCACAACCCCAGACCTTTAAATAAGACAAGTTCGGAGCTTTTCCATTCCATATCTCATATGGTGTCTTATCAACCTTCTTGGTGGGAACCATATTCAAAATACGAACAGCTGATTCAAGAGCATAATCCCAAAAGGACAAAGGAAGATTAGTAAGATTATACATTGATCGAACCATGTCCAACAATGTACGATTCCTTCTCTCAGATACACCATTTTGTTGTGGAGTATATGGAGATGTGAGATTCTGGATAATTCCATTCTCAGTTAAGAAATCTTTAAAATCTTGACTAAGGTATTCACCACCTCGATCAGAACGAAGAGCTTTAATCTTCTTTCCCAATTGCAATTCTACTTCTGCTTTGAAAACTTTAAATGTTTCAAACACCTCATGGTTATGTTTAAGTAAATAAACATAACCATAACGGCTGAAATCATCTGTAAAAGTTAAGAAGTAGACAGCACCTCTCCTTGACACATGTCTAAGTGGTCCACATACATCCGTGTGTATTAAACCAAGTAGATCTGAAGCTCTTTCCATATTATTATGAAAAGGTTTCTTCGTTATCTTCCCAGAAATACAAGATTCGCATTTATCAAATGACTCATCAATGATATCATTCAAAAGCCCTTCACGTTGTAGCTTTTGCATGCGAGTCTTGCCTATATGGGCAAGTCTACAGTGCCAAAGGTAAGACGAATTCTAGTCATACTTCATTCTCTTACTTATGTTGTACATCGAATTATTATTGTTGTTGGAAGTCATACAATTATTCATATCAATTTCAAACACACCATTCACAGCAACAGCATTAAAATAAAATACACCATTTAAAGAAACAGAAATTTTATTGCCATCAATAGTATGAGTAAAACCAAGATCCAACAAACATGAAAAGGAAACAACACCTCTAATTATAGAAGGTGCATAATGACAATTGTTTAAACAAAGTACTAAACCCGAAGGTAAAACTAAATCAAACATTCCTATGGCTTCAACTGCTGCTTGTGCTCCATTTCCCACATGCAGAAATTGTTCCCCATAAGCTAGTCTCCTTTCCTCTCTAAACCCCTGCAGTGTATTACAAATATTAATACCACATCCAGTATCATATACCCAGGAATTTAATTTATGAGATAAAGTAAATAATTAAATGACAAATAAGTTACCTGAAGTGCTGGCGCCCATGTGCCCAGTCTTCTTAACCTTATTGTTTCGCAAGTCATCGAGATAAAGAGGACAATTCCTCTTCCAATGGCCCATCACCTTGCAGTAATGGCATCCTTGATCCTTCTTTGGATTATTCTTGATAGGAGGGTTCTTTTTAGGTTGAGGTGGTTGATAAGCCATAACCTGCTTATTCTTATCAGCCTTCTTCTTTCCTTTACCCTTCTTCTTGTTCGCATTTGGCTTGTTAATTCTACCCCCTTGTATAGCAAGAACTTGGGGCGTAGGAGCCTTTGGTGTCAACCCTTTCTCATAATCAATGAGCAGTGCGTGCAATTCACTTACTGTCTTCCCCACGCAATGCATATTGAAGTTCCTCACAAAACCATTAAAATCCTTGTTAAGGGACCTATTGATTAAGTTCACAGCCATATCATTGTCATAGGGTTTCTTAAGTGTTTGCAGTTGATCCATGAAACTTTTCATCTTCAACACATGAGCACTCACAGGTTCACCATCACCCTGCTTACAACCATGTAGAGCCTCCATCAAATCATAAATCTCTACATTTGATGGTTTCTCATAGAGTTTCTTGAGTTCATCAATCATGTTCATGGGGAAATACTCCTTAAACTGCCTTTGAAGAGGTGTGGACATCGCCCCTAACATCATTGCGGCCACATCAATATGTTCCTTGCAATCAAGATTCCATTTGGCCTTAGCAGCATCAGTTGCTGCATCGCCTACAGGTTCTTCAGGACAAGGCTTTTTCAAGATTTCGAGTTGACCAGTCACTCGCAGGACAATCCTTAGTGAACGGTACCAATCATTGAAATTTTCCGAGCCAGTCAATTTTTCTCGTTCAAAATAAGTTTTGAACACAGAACGAAAGTTGGTGTTATCAGTTTGAGCCATTTCTACAGATAAAGAAAGTTCAAAACATTAGTATTTTTGATAATACAATTTTTCAAGAAAATTAAAATACCCAAGGAAAATAAATCCATAGAATAATCTTGAAAACTAGGATCCTCCATAAACATAGTTTCATCACATCAGTTGATCTGCTAGTAATGAAAGTATAATATGAGGTAACTTGTCGTACAAGTAATTGGCATAACATTTGTCCAATTCCTAGATGTATGGGATTTACAATCACAAAACATTTGTATTGTAAGCATGTTTAGTCCCCATCTTAATGCCTTGAGTCCAAGTCTCACTTCCTATTCAATTTAAGTCGTCTAACTTAAAAACTGTAAAGTCACAAATCTATCACATCAGTTGATCTGCTAACAATGAATTTATGAAATTTACCTTTCCATTGCAATCTCACCAAGTCTCACTTGACGTAAATTACAACTTCAAGTGTTCTTAATTAGATGGCATTCAACTTAATTTTATAAGGGTATTAATATTTTGATGTGATCAAAATAATGTATGAAGAAGCATGCATACAACTTCATAACATTGGTTTTACAAAACAATTTTATTACCAATTTGCTAAGAGTAAAATAACAAAGTTTTGATTGAGGTATCGGGTTCACCAATTAAAGAATAACCATCAATTATCGTCCACTATATCGTACTTTTGCATAAGCCCGAAAGCTTAGTGTTTCGGATAATCATTGTGGAATTGTGGATTATTCACCCTTAAGATGACCATGTACATGTAATGGTTGTTCGGTAAGTCTAATTTACACACAAACGAGCGTTAAGACAGAATGTTGTCTATCTAAGGCCACAATTTAATGCGTTGCCATCCTTATACCCATCTTATAGTGTGTAAACTTCGGTCGAGCCTATTTAACCATTACGTACAAAAACATCAATCAACCAATACTTAGAAATTTTAAACTCTTAAAACCAAAACAATTTCGCCATTATTTAGTCCGTATTATTTTTCTATTCAAAAAATTACCCTTTTCATTTATATAAACATGTCTAACACAATAAATAAACAAAACAAGTAATATGCAATAAAAAATAAAACAACTAAATAAACACATATACATAATCATAACAATTAAATATGTATAAAACATGTAGCCACATGCAAATCTTATTCAAAAGTCCTATTAATAATCAAATCTAGGTGTATAACGTATTAATTCAATTAGGGCTTTCTTTTTCTAGGAAAAAGAGCCACATACATCGATAAATCGATTGCGTAAGCCAAAATTAAATAAATACCACATAGCACATAATTGATTACTTAATATTGGAGTCTTCCCCAATTCGACATCTATTAAAATTTACATGTTTTAATATAACTTAACCATTAATATATATAAGCAATTTAAACTATTTAAATTATAACACAATAAAAATCCATGCAAATATGCACTTTTTCATGGATTTAGCTTAACAATAAACACATTGCACCAAGATCGTTTACTAAAACGCATAACAATTACATGACATCTTAGGGTTTCTAATCAAATTTTAAAAAAAAATTAAAAACATAAACCCTAAAAACCCTTTAGGTCATTCGACCAAAAAAAATTAGGGTTAGGGATCTAACACATAAACCCTAAAAACATGTAATTATACGAATCAAGATCTAATTTTTATGCGTTTCGATAATTAATTACACATTATAACGGCTCTAGATGCCACTGTTGGAATTATTATATCATGACAATCATATTAATAAACCAAGTACATCAAAGTGAGCATGAGCGGAAGCAATTATAATAGATCGAATAACATGTAATTAATTAATCATTAATTTAAATAGTAAACATACCGTAGTGATTCTAGCCCGAACAAGAATCAATGCAATCTTCCAGAACCAATGAACCCTAATTAGGGTTTATAAGGATTATATGAATTACCCCTTACCTTTTTGTAATTCAATCCAAGAATCAAACAATAGTGTGTTTGATTCACGTTCTTGTACACACGTACTAATTCAAGAAAAGTATTTGCAAGTAATAAAACACAAAACCCTTTTGATCTTATGAAAAGTCGAAACCCTTAGGGGTGTTCGGTTTTGGATCGATCAAGAAAAGACAAGGAGAAGAAAACACCAAGATGTGTGTGTACAAGTTATTAGAAAAACCTACATCTTGGGTTTGCTTATATACTACACAAGACTTGGAGCTCAAGGCACAATGGAGGTGGGTTACACCCCTTGGCCGATCGGTTTTGGCACCCACATAGGGTTTCCGGAACCTTCTCTTGTTTTCATGTATTGTCTAGTAATTACTTTCCTAATCTTCGTTTAATAATAAATTAGTCATTAATCAATAATACTAATTATTATTTATTTGTTTTGTGTTTAATAATTAATTATAATATTTTATAAATAATTATTACATTTTCTCTTTATACGTATTGTGTGCAATCCCGTGATCTCAAGTTCGATCCTAACACACGACTATTATTATTTTGTCTATAAAACCAACACTTCGTACCTCCAAACCCATTCCCAAATATAATTTGATCGCTCAAATGCACTAAATTTTCCAACAAAAGATGCAATCACAACTTGTTGTAAAAAATAATTTAACTGTTTAAATGGATACACATATATAGATGAAAAATATTAGTTCTTCATCTCGCCATTGGGCGCCAAAAAGCCTATGAAGCTTCTTATAACCAATTGTAGTCCCGGTAGCAACTCGTTTCCCATCGACATATATCTCATGCTTCCATATCCTTTGTCCCAACCCGATAGCCTCTTGAATTCTAACCACATTAAACTTCAACTCTTCATTCTTTGTGGTAAACTCAATCTAGTGATCCTCATTCCCATTATCTTTTGGAGTCCAATAAGTCCATAAATGGTCATTGTCTAATACGGTCTCTTGCCCAAATCCACTACCTTGGCCTCCCCTAATGCTACTAGCGGTCACAGAACATGTTTTAGCTAGATTTTTTGTGAAAATTGTGTCGAGTGCTGATTTAAAATTTTATAAGCGTTCAATGTCATTGGTTGAGATTAATCCTGTAGTGTTTGGTGGTATGTTTAGTAACAAGACACAGTTTCGGCCAACCGAGTTGTAATAAATTTGTAGCAAATCGCTGAGTTTTCTGGGTGATTGTGATTTATGCCAAAACCAACCGGTTCGAATAGAGACATCACATTCGGCTGGTACCCAATCAGTCCCTTTCGGATCCCCGGTCCTGAGATAGCTGCATATCACCAATATTACACAATTATTGAGTCATCATTAAAAAGATAGTGAGATATTAAGTTCACTTTTTTTTTTTTTTTTTTTTCCTTCTTCTTGTATATATCAGTTTCGTTATTCAATTATTGGCCACGAAATTGAAATATTAATAATCGATGATGAGATTCCTAGGATTGATCAAGTGACATGTAGCGGTCAATATTCTAAAAATATTAAAAAGTATTTTAGAATCAATAGTGTTTCACGAATAACCATTTTGTCCATTTAAGATAAAAATATGATTAAACTTTATCGTTCTTGCACATGTTACCAACAATTAAAGTTTAGACAGCTAGACACCAGTTTGGATTGCCACATCTATCCATTGGGACGTGTTAAGGCCCTTTGGATTAAAAATCTTTGGATTTTCTTTACCCATACCCCATTCGGAGTCCGTAAATGTGTTAACACCAAAATGATGGAAAAATATTATTTCTCTTTGCTGCCATTTGAGTTGTGAGTATGAAGGGAGGGGTGACATGGGTAAAGGTGGTGCGGTTGCAAAGTGGTCTTGATATGATGATACAAATTTTGAAAATATAATAAAAGAACATATCATAAGTTGGTAAAAAGTGGCCATTTGCGCGGTGTTGGTGGTGGTGATGGTGGTGATATGGTGTCTATATATAGCCGGCGAGGAGCGGAGGAAGAAAGATAGGAGGGTGAAATCTTGTGAATGATATTAAGTTGAAAACCAAATATAATTTAATCATACCTTAAATAACTATGTTTACAAATGTGAACTCATTATTTCAGTAAATACCACACACAATTAACGTGAGTTTTAATAAGACATGCATTAATATCAAGTGAGTTAATATTTAAAAACAATGTTACTTAACGTATGCTTAAACAACACCCAGTGGGTTGTTGTTAGCAAATCCCAATAAATATACATGCGTATATATTCACATGGATAAATGAATTTTTAAGCTTAAAAGACTGCTTATATGACTTTATGTAATTTCTAAGTATAGTAACTAAAGGCATAATTTGGGGAAAACCACATGGATCACGTTTAGTTTACATTAATTATTGTGATGGTCAAATTTCGATGATTCGATGATTTTATGATACAATAACTTAATGTCTAAAATAACTACTGCTACGATTTCGTTCAAACATGAAACATCTCAATATCTTCTTATGTGTTTTTTTATTGTTTAGGGTGGGCCAAGGATATGCTTAGGGAAAGATTTTGCTTAGAGCATTCGGTACGTTAACATCATTTCCACGTTAACCCCCAAGTTAACATACCGTCCCCCAAGTTAAAGCTTAGTTAACGCCTGCATTATCAAGTTAACGCAGTGTGAAAGGTGAAGTTTTGTGTGAGTTAAGCTTTAACTCAAAAATGTTAACATACCGCCCCCTAAGTTAAGCTTTAACTTAGTTTTTTTTTAGTTTAATTATGATAAAAGTGGAGCTCAAAATGTTGAGTTAAGCTTTAACTCAAAAATGTTAAGACATCGGTTTTTAATTTTTAATTTTAATTTTTTTTTTTTTTTTTTTTTTTTTTTTTTTTTTTTTTTTTGAGTTAGGATGAAAAAGTTAAAGCTGATGTGACGCTGACGTGGCGGTGTGTTAAAACTTAACTTGGTGTTATTGTACCCAATGCTCTTATAGACAGATGAAAATAGTAGTAGCATTTCTTGTTTATTTCTTCACAAGTTCAAACTCGTGGATGAGTCTAAGAAAGCTACCTATCGAACCATGTTCACTCTTCACATGGATAAAGGACTCCATTTGTATGCATTTTGTCGTTTCTTATAAGAAAAATCAACAATTTTTATAACGATGTGAGTTATGATCAAATGAGAAGAAAAATTAAAATGAGAATAGTGAGAAATTCTTTTTGTTCTTCTCATTTTTTTTTCTCACCGGATCTCTTAACATAAACATGTGCTACTATACCTTTTAGTTCTCATATTTTTCACATGGATAAAGGACTCCATTTGTATGCTCTTCGGCATTTCTTATAAGAAAAATCGACAATTTTTATAAACATGTTCGACTATATGTTTTAGTTCTCATATTTTTGCGCATAATATGGACTTCACTAAAAGTTTTTTTATGATGTCTAAAGTTTAATGAACAAATTAAAAGATGCAATCACAACTTGTGGTAAAATATAATTTAACTGTTTAAATGGATACACATATATAGATGAAAAATATTAGTTCTTCATCTCGCCATTGGGCGCCAAAAAGGATCATAGTGAAGTCCAACCGAAGATATCAAAGGAATCCCTCTAGAACCAATAACCCGAATCCTCACACTGCGCCCAGTCACAACACCATCTTCAAGCCTATGAAGCTTCTTATACCCGACTGTAGTCCCTGAAGCAACTCGTTTCCCATCGACATATATCTCATGCTTCCAAATCCTTTGTCCCAACCCGATAGCCTCTTGAATCCTAACCACATTAAACTTCAACTCTTCATTTGTTGTCGTGAACTCAATCCAATGGTCCGTATTCCCACTATCTTTTGGTGCCCAATAGGTCCATAAGTGGTCATTGTCTAACATGGACTCTGGTCCGAACCCACTCCTTTCCCCTCCCCTAATGCTGCTAGCTGTCACGGAACATGTTTGGGCTAGATTTTTTGTGAAAATTGTGTCGAGTGCTGATTTAAATTCTTTTAAACGTTCAATGTCATTAGCCGAGATTAATCCTGTAGTGTTTGGTGGTATGTTTAGTAACAAGACACAATTTCGACCAACGGAGTTGTAGTAAATTTGTAGCAAATCGCTGAGTTTTCTGGGTGATTGCGATTTATGCCAAAACCAACCCTTTCGAATAGAGACATCACATTCAGCTGGTACCCAATCAGTTCCTTTCGGATCCCCGGTCCTGAGATAGCTGCATATCACCAATATTACACAATTATTGAGTCATCATTAAAAAGATAGTGAGATATGAACTTCATTTTATTTATTATTATTATTTTTTTAAATATATATCAGTTTCGTTATTCAACTATTGGGCACGAAATTAAAATATTAATAATGGATGATAAGATTCCTAGGATTGATCAAGTTACATTTAGCAGTCAATATTCTAAACATATAGTAAAAAAATATTTTAGAAACAATACTAAATCTCTTAAACTAGTGTTTCACGAATAACCATTTTGTCCATTTAAGATAAAAGTCTTTGGGCATACGTGTGACGTGTCCATTTAGATAGATAAAAATATGATTAAACTTTATCGTTCTTGCACATGTTGCCAACAAAAGTATCTTTTTTGTACAATTCTGAAAATTAAGGAATAATTGGCTATATAAATTAATATATTATAGTCGAGACAACTATATGAAACCGAGCATCAGTCATCAAGTGATTAAACTTTGATCAATATTAGTGTGATTATTATGAGGATTAAAATATATTGTTGATATACCTTCCTACCAAAATAATGCAACATACATTATTATTTTATTTTATTTTTTTGTTAATGCGTTAAAGACAAAAATAATGCAACATACATTATTATTTTATTTTATTTTTTTTGTTAATACGTTTAAAAGCACCAAAGGCCTCTTGGCCCAGCGGTACCTTAAAAAGGTCTATCAACTTAGAGATTGTGAGTTCAAGTCTCGTTGGAGATAATGTGAGATAGATGGTATAGGTTTTAATAAATTTGCCGTTCTATTAAAAATAATAAAATAAAAATAAGAAATCATTAAAGAGCATTATTAAAAAGCATTAAACCTTATCAACATATATCCATTTAGTATGAGGTAAAACTTACTCGACGATGCTGCCATTGCCGATTGATAAAGCGGTGCGATTAATAGTAGACCAACATGTAGTCCCGGCAAACCCTTTCTCATTTCCGACCCACCGGACTCCCGGACCGGCGTCCGAAAATATGTTAATGGAGCTTTGTAACTCTTGCACCATTTGAAACCAATCATTAAAAAGGTAACTCATGTTTGGTGCATTTGTGCCTTTTGCACCGTCAAACCATATCTCGTGCACATTTCCATATCTACACACCAAACAAATGCCATTATGAAAGAATGATAAGTGCATAAAAAAAGTAACTTTTTTCTTTTTAGATAGAAACTTTAAATAACGATAGTGCATAAAAAAGTAACTTATAATTATTATTATTTTCTATACAAAAACTTAATTACTTGTTGAGTAGTTCTTGCAGCTGTCCCATGTAATATTCATTGTACGCTATCTCATTTCCGTATCTACGATCATGACGATCCCATGGTGACAAATAAAGTCCTACATCCACTCCTCGATCTTTTGCCGAATCAGTAAACTCTTTAACAACATCCGCATGCCCATTTTGCAATGGGCTTCCAATAACCGAATGGTCTGTATACTTAGAGGGCCAAAGGCAAAATCCGTCATGGTGTTTCGCTGTCAGTATAGACAACGAGACACCAGTTTGGATAGCCACATCTATCCATTGGGCCGTGTTTAGGCCTTTTGGATTAAAAATCTTTGGATTTTCTTTGCCCGTGCCCCATTCGGAGTCTGTAAATGTATTGACACCAAAATGATGGAAAAATATTATTTCTCTTTGCTGCCATTTGAGTTGTGAGTATGAAGGGAGGGGTGACATAGGTAAAGGTGGTGTGGTTGCAAAGTGGTCTTGATATGATGGTACAAAATTTGAAAATATGATATAAGAACATATCATAAGTTGGTAAAAAGTGGCCATTTTCGCGGTGTTGGTGGTGGTGATGGTGGCGATATGGTGGGGCTATATATAGCCGGCGAGGGGAGGAGGAAGAAAGGTAGGAGGGTGAAATCTTGTGAATGATATTTTGTTTTGTTAAAGTGTATGTGTGTTATGTTGTCGTTTACATAACATGTTGGTCATGCATTCACGGGTTATCATATTTAAAACCATTCATGTAATCATATATACATGGTATTTACATATGCTTTAAAAACAAGAGTTAAATGCAAACAATAAATAGTCATTTTATTGCTATATACTAATAATCAGTTGCTTTCCATTTATTTTCTTCTGTATACGGGAGATGGTTTACGCACTCAAATTTATAAACAGTTAAAGCAGTATGTCAAATATTATGCAAATTTATAATGCATAGTTTAAAATGTCTCAATCAATTTTTAATGTGTGCAAATCAATTTTCTATAGATATAGGAAGTTAGGAACTAACTTAAGTTGTAAGATATATATTACCATATATGTCGAGCCTTTGTTATCATAGATACTAATTAACAATGAACTCTATCAGTTAGTCATCCGAGTTTCTTCTGGAGCTTGGGGAGGGGTTTTACGTACCCGTATTCGAGTCTCACAAGTGATAAAGAAAATCCAGATTTTCCTCTTAGTGCGAAGCCGTGAGTTTTAGGGGTTTCCCTTCGCAGGTCTCTCCTAGTGGTTCGGGTCCCGGGGCCTGCCCGTTTGGATGGTTAAACTCGGGAGGTCGGATTTCAAGTGTGGTGCCGTTATTTAAAAAAAAAAAAAAAAAAAAAAAAAAAAAAAAAAAACTCTAAGTAAATGTTAATAACAGTATATGACAAATAATTTTTGCATATGTAGACATATAAAACTTTTGTTAGTTGTGCATTTAAGTTAAACTAAAGATCTACAAACGAAAAGCGGCTTATAATGTGACCTATTCTAATTTCTAGCAACAATTGATCTTAATCCTAACTACAGTTGTTGTGACTTGTGAATGCCATAATTTGGATTTAGTTAGACGGTTGATCTTACTCATTATTAGTAAGTGTTTTTTTTTTTTTAATTTGTTTCTTCTTTCTTCTTTATATGTTGATTATGTTACAAACTTACAATATTTGGATTTGTTTTTAGTCGAATATAAGAGAGTACGCAAAACATTATAAAATCAAATGTAAAAAGAACTGCAAGTGATATATACTGTAATAGTTTATTGTGTGTTTACTACTTTAGGAAAATGTTATGGTGAAACTAGCATGCACGTACAGTATATATATATATGTGAGGAAGTGAATATAAGGCCATCTCACATTATATGCATGCGAAATCATCAAAAATTATAGCGTTTTAACAAGAAAAACATCAAATTTATCTCATTTGTATCATGTCTTTCACAACATTAGTGTTTTCTCTTGATTTCATCACAACATCATTTAAGTTTGGTTCACGTTTTTTTTTTTTTTTTTTTTTTTTTTTTTTTTTTTTTTTTTTTTTTGTAAAGGGGAGTAATCCTGCACCCTGATAAAAGTATATTAACCAAAAAACATTGAAGTACAACGGATGAGAGTGAGTCCCTCATCTCAGTCCCTTAGGACACTTGCAAACTCTCATATAAGAATGACAAACCATTCCTATAACTTACCAATAACCCCTATAAGAGTGACAAACCACTCTTATAACAAATATATGAACATAAATTACAACGACTATAAGATTACAAATTAATCAATTAAATACTTGATATCTTCTCACGTCGTCATAGAAGTCCATAACCTTCAACGATGCAGCCGAAACCATGGTAGGAAAGAACAATCCACACCATCGATCCTAACAACTACAACGATCCTCATTGATCCAAACAGGACCAAACCAACACTACAACTCGATCCAATACCTCTTCTACTACAAGACTCAAAGAGGTAAGACTCTAGCTTAGAATGAATCCCATATGTATCTTGATCAGTCATAGACGAAAATAGGGTTTGCGGACCCTAACTTACATCAAATAGAGCACCATCGATCACATGACCAAATAATAACCAGAGAGAATTAATGCCAAGTCCAAGAACGATGATAATAGGGTTTTGAATAAGACCCTTCAACTTAACTTCCAGCAAATACGAACCCAAGACCACATAAGAATAAGCAAACATGTCCATGATGGTTCGAATAGCACTTGACATAACATCTTCAACCCTACGACTAGATACTAGACATCATAACAGTAAGTCCAATAACCAGGTTGTTGCATAGGGTTATCAAAACCCTAACATCCAATATGACCACCACTCTCCCATAACCCACGTCCATAACCACATCCTCCTAGTGGAACTTGCACATGACCAACCCAAGAACGTACCAGCAGAGATACAAACCCTAACGAGGGTATACTTCCAGCATAATGCACCAAACACGACAGAATGTAAAAACCAAATTGGTTTATTAATCATTAAAGAACAGATCCAACCAAAGAAACAAGCCTCAAAAGATAAGCAATCAGTATCTAGAGGAGAATAATCAAGAATTCGATCTTTATATAAATAATAGAACCGACACTAATCCCTTAATCAGATCGATTCCTAATAAACCCTGATCCGTTGGAATTGCACCAGGCTTTACCTCTCGAAGGATCTCGAGAAGCTTACAACCCCCACCAGGCAGTGTACCTGATTGTTGTAGTATAGTATAGTGACAAGTACCGAGGGAATTGATCGTTCAACTCAGGAATAGTGTTGCTAGGATTAGAAAGCCTAAAAATTAAGTCTGGAGGTGAGAGATGATTCTTTTTGTATGTTTATATTTTTATAAAAGCAAGTAAAAATCTCGGTTTTTAGAGGAGTGGGCGGAATTAGTTGCTAGTCAACTAACCTAATAACTAAGATGCAATCAAAATAAAATAACAAAAATGTAAATTAAGCTAATTAAACTAGTGGTGTGAACAATATATGGGAAAATTGTGTTTACTTAGATTTCATTACTCCCTAGATATCTTTTACAGGTTGATAGTTTGTTACAGTTGCGTGGATGACGGGTTATATTCCTTAATACCAGTCGTGGGGTGGCGTACGTACTTTCCCAACTCTATAAGCTCCTACTTCACTCCTATGTCGAGCCTGCAAGAAGCTCCTAACATGGGATCACTAGAATTCACTTATGCATTAAATACAAACATAAAAACCTTAGTACGCATTGGTTCATGTTTCTTAAGACGTTCAAGCAAGTTACACTATGGAAGTCTGCCAGTTTTCTTAAGCCTAACATCGAAATCATTCATCCATTACAACTATAAACAAGCAATCAACCTATAATCAACATCTAGGTTTCATTACATCTAAGCAAACACACAAGAGATCTAGCCTAGCATGTTAAAAGCAAGACAAGCGTAAGATATATTCAAACAACACATAGACATATTGAATGAATTGAAAGGATACTTATCTTAATTGAACATGAAAGGTTTCAAGGGGTGAAAACCTTGAAAATAATGTAAAAGTCGAGCTAGGGTTTTTTCAACTCATCCCTAAAATTGTCCTCTCCTTTAGAATGAAAATTACAAAGACTATATATAGATTTTCTAAGGTGACGGCGTCAAGAGGAAACTTCTGACACCGTCAACCCGCCGCCAATAATATAATCGGATTGCCTAGATCCAGATCTGATGCCGTCATGTGTAATGTTGTTCTGGGCCGTCACCACTTTTACTCTTGACGGCCATGCTTTGACGCCGTCACATTTCTACTGGACCGTCACCACTTTTACTCTTGACGTCATCATCAAAATGCTCTTGACGCCGTCAGGTACTGTTCCCAGCAAGAAAAATTAAGACTTTGCCGTTTTTTTCACTTTTATGCTCAAAAAACGTAAAAAATGCTTCCTTTTCCAGAATTCACTCCAAAAGTACCTAAAATCACAAAAGGAAACGATTTAGGGCAATATTTGATCAAATAAATTCAAATTCTGGCTTAAATGACCCCCTAAAAATGGATCATTTTTCGCCTCATCATATACCCTTACACTTGAGATTTGCTTGTCCTCAAGCAAATGCGCTTTTATTCTAGTCAAAATACAAGTTATGGGTCATTTAACACTAATATAAAAGTAATTACAACAAATAATCGTTCCACTAATGACCAAAGACAAGCACAGAGGTCATACACTAGCACCTCACAAATAGTGTTTAGATACTCACATCTCTCGGGTGTAATAAAGTATATATCTCAATATGGAAATGGAAAACATCTCTCACTGCCTATCATAGCAAAATAGATTACCATAGGCTTGGGAGAGGATCAAACCTCCACCACATGGCGTAAGCACCTAGGATAAACTATCAAAGAGGTCTTTCAAAGGGTTATAACGTTAGGTGTAGGGATATGGAATACACGGTTTTGTTGGAGATATGCAATCTTTACTGGTGGCGAGTTAATCATATTGGTTAATTACATGTACAATATGGCGTTGCAAAGCCAAGACTAGACTCGACTTAAGCTAATAAATCAAAAATAACAAAAACATTGAATGAAACGGGATGGTAGTCTGTATGTTTTTTCACTTTTCTTTTTTATTTTATTTTATTTTATTTTATTTTTTATTTATTTTTTTTGAATACACTCTTACCCTACCATCCAAAATAATACATCATAGGGAATGTAAATTCCCCTTACACTTGAATTTTTACATACTTTACAATAAACTAATCTAATGACTCGAATCAAGATAATCAAAACACTTGGAGTACTTTTAAGATTAACGCACGTATGAGGGTAATAAAATGATGTTCTTCCCCATTACTCCATAAAATAAGTACTTTACCCATGAGTCTCAATCGTCCCAAAACAATATGTACAAGGATATGACTCGACTTAGCAACCACGTAATCAATTAGATAATTAACTAAGGGTTTAAACAAATAAGAATAATGCACTAAAGATGAGTGCATACACGGAAGGCTAAGATGATTTGGTTGTACATTTAAGTGGGGTGTAACAAATTCTTCCTTTAAGTAAGATGTTTAAAGTTAAAAACGAAAAGATAGGCTCGGAGGGGTGTACTAGGGGTTTCGTGTACTAAAAATGAGTACAACGCTAAGGGTGTGGGAAAAATTAATTGACTTAACTAGCCAAGTAATATGACTTAAATGGTCAAGTAATTATGATACGGGTTTAACACAAGGGTGATCCTAATGCCTCTTATCATGTTGTAAATCCTACTACACGAATGTAGTCTCACTAGCGGTCTCGGGATGCATCACAAACGCAAGTTCTAGAATCTAAATGCTACCGGTACACTCATAAGCACTAATCGTACATGCTTTTCCTATCAAATCTAAAGGCGAACCTCACATATTTGGGTGGAAAATTTTTCTGAATAGTACGGTTTTGTGCTAGTCATACAATCTCCTATCCATGAGACGCTTGCTATGGCTAAAGTTTCACTCCTAAATGTTGTAAAAAAATTTAAATTTGGCGCTAAAATTACACTAACAAGTATTTCTCTTAGTTTTATTACACATCTACCATCAAACAAACAAACTCAAGTGAAAGTGTATCCTATAAGGTATCATCATTTACCCTCCCCTTACACTTAGGATGAACATTGTCCCCAATGTTAAATTAAAGAATGTAAAAGTAAAACAGGTAAAAGAATGAAATCAAATACTGTAAGGTCACGATTTTGATAACATAATCACTAATAGATCTAGAGAGAGAAAGAGAGTAGAGAGAGAGAGAGAGTGGAAGGAACTCTTAAGAATGGAATGAAAGAAAATGAAATTACCAAGAGAACCAACCCCTCTCAAAGGAGAGGTTACATAGTATTTATAGGTGAGGACTAGGGCAACACTCCCTTCCTCCCTATCTTGAAAATAAAATGGGCTTAAGGCCTATGGGCTTGCTACATAAGCCTTAAGTTATAATAAACATACAAGCCTTAGCAACCTATTACAAGTAAATGACCGAGACTTGATAAATAGTAAAACTACGTTCCCAACAAATACTCCCCTGATTCGTTCGATATGGATAGTGTGGTAACAAGGTTAGATATTCCTCCAAGAATGAACAATCAAAGCTTCCCTTCTAGAAATATAAATCATCTTCTTGTCATATATAACCTGTTAAACCTGAGAAAACAAACAAGGCAACCTCGTGTAAAATCGGCAATCTATAAATACTAACAAATCCTAGAAAACATTGTAAGATATAATGCTTGTGGAATGAATGTTTGCAGATTTCCTGGAGTTTATAAAACTAAAGAATTGACAAAAAATTTAAGACTCCGTTAGAAAAAAACAAAACTAGCAAAATTTCCAGAATTTTACACATGACGCCGTCAGGAATTTCTTCCTGGCGGCGTTAGAAGTGATCTGCAGAAATCCTTACGTTAAGGTTCTGGAAAATTTCTGGAAAAACTTATGTCCTATTTCCTGGAAAATCCTGCAAAACATCATTATGACTCGATACAAGCATTTGACTCTAACATATACGAATATACATGTCCATTTAATATTGTGGAGAATCATGAAGATTTTGTTTCTTAAAAACATATTTGGGGTTTCCCCTTACACTTATCTTTTGCGAAATAGCTTTGGATGAAGTTAAGACTAAGCCAAATGACAAAATAAAGTATTTTTACCATTTAGTTTGAAACATGATCTACCAACAATAAAAATAAAGCATGCATACGGAAACAAATAACAATCAAACAAATAAAAATCACACAAATTGAAAAAAAAATGAAACCAAAAGCAACCCATGATATTAAAATCCAACAAGAGAATAAAAATCATCCAGGGCCAACAGAGGCCATACCCTAAGCTATTACAATCCAAATTGTTTCAAATTACACAACCATGAATAAATTGTTCATAAATCACAAACATCAAGACAAATCACTGGGGAGGGGGGCCATAACGGTAGTCATATCAGGAGGGAGGTGCCCGGTGTACCCGTAGGGAGGGTAGTCCGTCTCGCGACCAGGGAATGGGTCAATTTGTAGCAGGGGCTCAATCTGATCACGGGTGGAGAGGTGCTGCATCTGGCGGATGGTGTGATCATACATCCAATCAAAGCGCTGGTCAGTGGTGGTCCGCCATGCGTCCACCTGACCCATCCAGGCCCCCTGGTGTGCCTGCCAGTCTCCCCGACCCATGTGTCGGTAATAAGCTGCAGACCCAACCTCATAATCCCCATAATGTGGCTGCTGGGGCACTCCCTCATCATCATCATCATTATCCTCAACAGCCGCAGGTCCTCCCGCAACGTACCAAGTATAGGACCCATCCCCCAGCTCCATCACAATGATCATCTGCTTGAGGGATTTAGCCCTCACCACCCTACAAGCCCCACAGTCGCTCAGGTACCCCATGATCTCAGGAACAAGTACCCCATAAGATCGAGCCAAACGGGTCACAAACATCCCCCCATACACCTTGTCAATGTCCCTCTCCCCCACACTAGTCTTCAAATAGCTCGCTACCCAAAATGGGATGTTACAGTATACATCCGCTGAAAACATGGTGTATAGGTAGAACAGATTTGAAGCAGTGACACGGTGAGTGGTGCCATGACGCCCCGACAAGCTGTAGGTGATACACCTGTGGGCCAACCTGATCATGGGGTCCCTGATTGAGGCTGCCCCAGTAGTTGAGGTATACACCCCATTCCCGATACTCGGCCAAAACATGGAACACCTCAATTCGCTCCTCATCGTTTCCACATTCAACAACCTCTGCATGAAACCCCCCCCCCCCCCCTCAACAGCCTCCTCCCGAGTATATAAACCTAACCTCCACCCAAACTCAGTAACCGAGCATGATCGAAGCTCTCCCCCAATCTAAAGTAAATGGTGGTGCCCCCCATGTCTGTCCTAGCCTCAGCCAAATCAAAGTGAAAAGTCACAAAGAACTCCCTAACCAACTCACTGTAAATTGTCTCCCTCATCCTGAACAATCTCTCCCATTGAGGACCCATGAATCCATCAGTTTGGATCCTCCCCAAGAAGTCACCCTCAAGACCTTGGGACCTCAGAAACTCCTAATCGATCACAGCCCCATCATCGATATGGTGATATACGAGTTCCGCGTACTTGGTTGTAGCGGCGTCATTATCGAACTCACTCCAACTATGGACCAAGTCCCCATAATTTACACGTTGGGATCTAGACGAGCTCCCTCGGTGTTGTCGTGATTGTTTGCTCATTTTCCTGGAAAAATATAGAGTGGGACGAAAATGGTTAGAACGAGAGTTTTACGAATTCATGCTGTCAGACACATCTGACACCGTCAGGAGATGAAACCTGACGCCGTCAGATCCAGCAAAAGTTCATCCATGCAATTATGAGGAAAAAATCAATTTTCAAACTCTAAATCCATGACCCAAACACTCCTTTATGCAGAAAACATGGGTGGGGGGTCAAAAAATCCGTAGTGTGAAAGCTTTTTCCGCAATTAACGCATGATTCGAATCAACCACTATCACCTTATGGTAAACTCATGATTACAAAACACCTAAGGAAGGGCATTATGATTCTTAAAGATGGGTCAATGATAGGGTTTTAGATGATGGGGGTTTTCAAAATTGGTAGGTTCTAAGGATAATTAAACGAAAAAGGATGAAGAAAAACTACTTACCACGTGGAGATTTGTCACAGAAGATGTCGGATTGGATCTTGGAGATTCGGAGGTGGAGAAGCACTTGGGTGTGATTTGTGGGGTATGAGTTGAAAGTGATGGAAATGGGGTTATTATTGCTGAGAATGCGAGGTGACGGCATCAAGAGCAAAATCTGACGCCGTCAGATGCCCGTATTGTGAACACTAAGTGGAATTTTCAAATTCAGTCTCTGCACTAATGTAAATAGCTAATCACAAGTGAAAACTTATGAGTAGCCATCCCGTTAGTAAAGTCCACCAAGGTCAAACAATTTGTTACTGTCAAGGAGAGAGATGTGGTTATCAAAAGGGGTGGGCAAAGTTCCTTCGCATTGGTCAATAGTGGGCACGGAGAGGAGTCGTTCCATAGAAGATCCCAAAGCTACGGTGTTTTTGAGGTGCAACCTCTTCACACCAGGTTTAAAACCAAAGGAACGTCTCTTGTACAAATTGGGGAGCGTCGTTTGCAAGCTTCCAACAAAGATGTTATGAAATTGCAAGTTCTTTTCCTCCTGAAGACGCTCACAGAAGTAAGGGGTAATTGGCAGTGAAGTACTTGAAAAAGATTTCTTATTATCCTCTTGGTCACACACCGAAGGGGTTGGGATTTGAAAGATTTTTTTGATTTTTCTTGGTGTGGATTTTTCCTTAATTCTTGATATGAATTTGTCTGCTAAGTCCATATAAGCATTACGAGTGCTTTTCATGCGTGCTTCTAAGTGCCGAATTTGTTTTTCCTGATTATTCATGAAGGTTACCATTATCCCTTCGAACTCCTCTTGTCGTGAACGTTCAGGAAAATTATATTTGTTAATCGCATTCACACGTACATCAGGACTCCTTGCGGTTTCAGCAGCAGGCATTTCAGCTCTCATCAAACCCTTAACCTGCTTCTCAATATTTACCAATAACTGTTATTGGGTAGCGTTCATGTAATCAAGACTTCCCTCTTTTGAAAACATCGGGTCCTCCCATCCTTCTTCTTCGTATTGTGCTAACCCTTCAAGAACTGCCCAGCTTTTATCAACGCTAAGTCTGTTTAGCCAGCCATTGGCTACGTAATCTATGGCCCTTCTCGTTTGACAATTAACTTTATCGTAAAAGATTTGAATTTGGAGCCACGATTCAATGTCGTGATGAGGGACTTTTCGGAGTAAGTCCTTGTAACGAGTCAATGGTTCGTAGAAAGTTTCACCTTGACGTTGTTGGAACATCAAGATATCATTTCTAAGCTTGGTAGTTCTCCCCGGTGGGAAAAATTGAGCAAGGAAACGAGTGGTGAGATCATCCCATGAGGTGATGGATCCCGTGGGTAAACGTTCAAGCCATTGACTAGCTTGATCACGTAGAGAGAATTGGAATAGGCGTAATCGGGTCGACTCTCTAGTTGTAACATCAAGGTCTATAGAATCTACGATTTTAAGGAAGTCCTTGAGATGTTGATTAGGATCTTCGGAACGAAGTCCATGGAATGCACATCCACTTTGCACCAACCGGATGGTGTCGGATAGCAAGGGGGACACATTGGCTCCTTGGGTGAGCTCAATAGTATTTCGATAGCCTTGGTGGCTAGGTTGGGAATACTCTACTAGGGTTCGGGGCCTAAGAGGTTGGTTTGATAGTGGTGGGTTTTGTGGGTGGTCTTGTTGTGGTGGGTTGATGGGTTCAAAGATGTTACCACCTTCCATGATGTTGGATGGTAAAAGTTACGAACAAAGACACGAAGAAATAAGATAGACTAAAGAAAACTTAAAAATAAAAATAAAATCTTACTAGAAAGGAGTCTAGCAAGTAGACCTAATAAAAAGAAACTCTAACCTAGACAATAACTATTCCCCGGGCTGCGGCGCCAAAAACTTGATAGCGCTGCACTCTTTTGCGAAAGTTAAGGAATAAATGTAAAGATAGACAATCCCCGGCAGCGGCGCCAAAAACTTGATGCGTGGGAATTGCACCAGGCTTGACCTCTCGAGGGATCTCGAGAAGCTTACAACTCCCACCAGGCAGTGTACCTGATCGTTGTAGTATAGTATAGTGACAAGTACCGGGGGATTGATCGTTCAACTCAGGAATAGTGTCGCTAAGATTAGAAAGCCTAAAAATTAAGTCTAGAGGTGAGAGATGATTCTTTTTGTATTTTTATATTTTTATAAAAGCAAGT
Source organism: Artemisia argyi (assembly GCA_030686995.1). Lineage (NCBI taxonomy): Eukaryota > Viridiplantae > Streptophyta > Magnoliopsida > Asterales > Asteraceae > Artemisia > Artemisia argyi. Next base: position 133,328,112 of record CM060708.1, on the reverse strand, counting down.
AAAAATCTCGGTTTTTAGAGGAGTGGGCGAAATTAGTTGCTAGTCAACTAACCCAATAACTAAGATGCAATCAAAATAAAATAACAAAAATGTAAATTAAGCTAATTAAACTAGTGGTGTGAACAATATATGGGAAAATTGTATTTACTTAGATTTCATTACTCCCTAGATATCTTTTACAGGTTGATAGTTTGTTACAGTTGCGTGGATGACGGGTTATATTCCTTAATACCAGTCGTGGGGTGGCGTACGTACTTCCCCAGCTCTATAAGCTCCTACTTCACTCCTATGTCGAGCCTGCAAGAAGCTCCTAACATAGGATCACTAGAATTCGCTCATGCATTAAATACAACCATAAAAACCTTAGTACGCATTGGTTCATGTTTCTTAAGACGTTCAAGCAAGTTACACTATGGAAGTCTGCCAGTTTTCTTAAGCCTAACATCGAAATCATTCATCCATTACAACTATAAACAAGCAATCAACCTATAATCAACATCTAGGTTTCATTACATCTAAGCAAACACACAAGAGATCTAGCCTAGCATGTTAAAAGCAAGACAAGCGTAAGATATATTCAAACAACACATAGACATATTGAATGAATTGAAAGGATACTTATCTTAATTGAACATGAAAGGTTTCAAGGGGTGAAAACCCTTGAAAATACTGTAAAAGTCGAGCTAGGGTTTTTTCAACTCGTCCCTAAAATTGTCCTCTCCTTTAGAATGAAAATTACAAAGACTATATATAGATTTTCTAAGGTGACGGCGTCAAGAGGAAACTTCTGACGCCGTCAACCCGCCGCCAATAATATAATCAGATTGCATAGATCCAGATCTGACGCCGTCATGTGTAATGTTGTTCTCGGCCGTCACCATTTTTACTCTTGACGACCATGCTTTGACGCCGTCACATTTCTACGGACCGTCACGACTTTTACTCTTGACGCCGTCATCAAAATGCTCTTGACGCCGTCAGGTACTGTTCCCAGCAAGGAAAATTAAGACTTTGCCGTTTTCTTCACTTTTATGCTCCAAAAACGTCCAAAATGCTTCCTTTTCTAGAATTCACTCCAAAAGTACCTAAAATCACAAAAGGAGCGATTTAGGGCAATATTTGATCAAATAAATTCAAATTCCGGCTTAAATGACCCCCTAAAAATGGATCATTTTTTGCCTCATCAAACCCTAATGGCGGTTTGAATATAAAGCCGCAAAGTACCAGATCCGAAACCCTAAAAAACATTCGAATCAAATAAACCGACCAAGAATGATCGACTTACATGGAACAAATTAATTATGTAGGATAGTTAGGGTTTCGAAATCGCCAAAAAGGGCCAGAAAAAAGAAGAAATCTGTAAAGATTGATAGAAAACAAAACTGCCAACCACTATAGTATGGATACTAATACCAAAATCGTATTGCATACACTTGAATCAAGGATAGAGAGGATGAATTGGATTAGGATTTGGCCGGATCAGAATGGTATAGTGGTGGTTGGATTTCTCCCTAGAGGAGAGAGAATACTATGTTTTATATTTTCATTCTGTTTGGTTCACATTGACACATGCATTTTCTACATCATATTGTTAGGTGATTTCATTAATCAAAAAATTAGCTATGTATTCAACAATGGTTTGATTTAATTCACCCTTAAAATGCGTTTCACTATGCATATATTAGTTCAACTACTCAAATTTTGAAAGAATAATAATCAAAATGACGTATTTTTTAATGATTTTTTATGGTTTCGCATGTATGCTTAGATGTTAGACAGCCCCATATTCACTTATATATATATATATATATATATATATATATATATATATATATATATATATATATATATATATATATGTGTGTGTGTGTGTGTGTGTGTGTGTGTGTGTGTGTGTGTGTGAGAGAGAGAGATTTAGGTGTTAGAACATTAAATACTCGTAGGTATAGATCAATTATTTATAACTATATACAAATTACAAAAATAGCAAAACTATTATCTTAATGGACCTTAAACATCCAGACCGGGCCTGGGCCAACCTATGTTATTCTATCATCTAATATTTTCTCGTAGTACGAGCGGCGAAATTGTTAAAGCTTGGACTAGAGTAAGAACTTAACATAATAAAAACTATACGCAATTTGTTTGTGAAGTCATCTGCGTAAACTTGATTTGCTTGTTGCGCATCTTGATGCTTGGATCTTGATTAGGAAACACTTGAAACTCCAAATCCATATCATGATATTTTAAAGGCAATTTGAAAATTAAATGACAACAATAAAGTGATGATTCTGAAAACATAATGTAAATAAAAGGGGAAGTAATTGACACGCTTTTATTTTTTATTGGTATACTCACGATACAAACAGTTAAGCATCTTATACTAAATGTACAACTGTTTAATGTATAATGTGGAGTGTCCCAATAAAAATTGAGAGTGTGTCAATCACTTCACAAATACAAGGTATATTTAGGAAACAAAATTTGAGAAAAGAGGAAGTGGATATAAGAAAAAGTTTACGAAACAAAGAAACAATCAAGTACATGATTGTTGTTTTTTTTGTACGATAATTTTTTTGAGATGGTACCAGTTGGATAACTAATGCATGAAACACGTACAAAACACATTTGAGGCATCAAATCGATGCATGGATAAATGATTTGGACAACTAATGAGAAGAAAGAAAATAAAATAGATTTATGGAGAACAGACTTTGACGGATTTATATGGCTAAACGCAGCCGCATAGGGTGGCTGAATTGATCTGAGGATCAGACCCACTCTTACATCATGTTGAACATTAAAAACACGTAGTCATAATTCTATTATTGATCAATATATATAAATTATAAAAGTAGCATAATCATAACTCTAATTGACCTTAATGTTCGGTATAAAGGATATGTCGAATATATTGATTGATTGATCATAAAATTACAATGATACACATATATAGCTGTACACAGAGACATCGAGAAAACGGGCTAGAGCCCATTGCGATACAAACATACGATGGGCCTAATACCCCCCCCCCCCCCCCCCCCCCCGCAGTCGAAGCAGGAGGACACCGGACACTGAGACTGGATCGAAATTCCTTAAACAGGGTAGATGGCAAGCCCTTCATGAAGATATCTACATATTGGTAGCGTGAGGGAATGTGAAGAACCCAAACTTGTCTAGTGGCAACCAACTCTCGAACAAAGTGAATGTCTATCTTAATGTGCTTCGTACGCTGATGCTGAACCGAATTACAGGATAAGTAGACAGCACTAACATTATCACAGTAGACAAGCGTAGCGGAAGATAAAGGTGTATGTAGCTCACCCAGTAAATTTCGTAACCAACAAGTCTCAGCAACAGCATTGGCAATCCCACGGTACTCTGCTTATGCACTAGAACGAGAAAGCGTCGGTTGACACTTAGAGGACCACGAGAGTAAGTTGTCGCCAAGAAATACACAATACCCAGAAGTCGATCTCCTAGTAGTGGGACAATCGGCCCAATCCGCATCCGAATAAACAACCAAGGATGTAGTAGAAGATGCAAACAACTGTAACCCATAGTCTAAGGTACCCCTAACAAACCGTAAAATCCGATTGAGAGTCGAGAAATGAGGCTCTTGAGGGTCATGCATATGAAGGCAAACCTGCTGATGTCACACCTCGCCAAGGCGGAAACGCGAGGGTGTAACTTCATGGATATCATCACAACACCTGGTGTCAATATAGAGAACAACTACATGTACAAAATTGAGCTAATTACAAACACAAAGTGTTGTAACAATACCCCAAAATAAAATAACCAAAACCAAATCCAAAACAATACCATAAGATCCAAACCAAAAATGATAAACCACTTCCAATGCAACTAGGGTCTCGTCTAATCACATCCTTCTATCTTATCCTTAGGGAGCTCACCTGAAAATGATGCTTAAAATGTCAACACTATGTTGGTGAGATTCATAGGTTTAAGACTCAACACACTAGGCAACCAAAATCAATGTGATTATAAAATATAGTTGGACAAATAATTATAGTTATCATATAAGCTACATATGTTACAAGGCAACATCACACATATGGCAACCATCGGGCGGAACGTACCCAACGATCCAAATTCACAACATACCGAGCCGGAACGTGACCCCCGCTCCAAATAATGGGTAAATTAATACCCTCCGATTGGACCACACAGAAAAATAGTGAGTAGGGCTGCTACTCTCCAATTAGGTCATATGCACGAGCAACAGGGTAAGCACCCTCCCAATTGGACCACAAAGAATCACACATCATATCATTACCGTTCACATATAGCATAAATACGATAACATTAAAAGTCCGAGCTCTTTAACACACATACACAAAATCACATTAATTCAAATCATTTAAGACAAGCATCATTCCCATCCCAAGTTTAAAACAAAGTAAAAATATGGGACTATGAACTCACCTCAAACCTTGCAGCTTCCACAACACAAATCACAAATCTAAACATCACAAATAAGTCCACGTTACACAAGGCCAAGCTAAAAGCTACAACCCATGTAATACTCATATGATGGATGTCTAAGACTCATATGACCCACCATGGATCTCCTAGACACCATACTAACCATTACCATAACCTAACACTCTCTAAATCCCTTGCACTTTTAAAATCAGAAAACGCAGAATTTTTGGGTACATTCGCCCACATGAAATCACGACAAATAAAGCTCAAAAACTCACAACAAAAATTTACCATGGTCTCTCATAAGCATACAAGCTAATCCCAGAAGGCCATGGACCAATAACACACACAAGTACTCAAAAGAAAATCAAACTTGTCAACTACTCAAATTCGGATCTGAACGCACACCAAAAAGTTTTGATTAACATAAAATACTTCCACAAGTTTTTATCGCGAATCCTTTTCGTGGTAGTCTAATATAACCTAATACTTAACTATTCCAGAAGGGCTAGTCAAAATACCACTTTTATAACCACAACTCACCCTCAAACGTTTACCCAAATTCTGTCCCGGTTTGACAGCTTTGACACCTTAACAAAGAAAAATCAAAAGAGCAACTTTCTGACCTTGAAATCAATCGTGGATGGACTTTTTGGAAAGCTATTTCATTAAACTTCAATTTAGACCTAATATTCGTGACTTAACTCTTCACCATCTGTTATTTAAACTCACATCTTTACGGCCATAGTTTTCTGTCCAAACCCTAACACGTAATTTAACGCGTTTTACACTCAATTCCCTTAACCAATTACCATATTATTAACATCTAATCATCCTAACATGTTTTAATTTATTAATTTACAGAAGTTTACAAACCCTAGATCCATCATAATTAATATTACATGAATTACATTAATTAATCAAACAATTGAACATAGGATTTAAAGATTTTACCTTGATTCTTGATTTTAGCTTCAAAACTATAAAACCCTAATTTTCTTCTTCTTTTCTCCTTGTGGTCGACTAAATTTTCTGGAAAAATAGTTTTGGGAGATTTGATTTTGTATTTATATTAATTATGGATAACCCTTGGGCCTAAGAATCCTATTTGGACTCAAATTGGGTTTCCTTTTTCCCCTAAAATCACTCTTTGGCCGAATTTTTATGTATGTATATATTTTTTTATTTATTTTTTATTAAATTAATTTATTACACGTAAAACCTCATACTTTTCATATTTTATGTATTCCCATATCGAAACCTAACATCTTTCGCGATAAACCTTAATTTTACGATAAACCGGAAAATAATCATTTTCAAAATAAAATTTCCAAAAATAGAATTTCACACTCTTTTTGAAATATAACTCATAAAAACAAATTCCTCGTAACTCACTAACGCTCAAACACTTGAACGAAGACTTATTACGCAAAAACACAAAAACACCAAAACTACACAAGTCATTTATACACCACAAAGGTGATCAAAATGAACTTTCCCAAATTTCAAACTTTCCAAATCACAATAAAACCATTTACGCAAAGGGATTTAGTGCTAAAACTCGCCTATATCACTTCAAACACCTAGGACACACCAAACAAACATCAACCGAGTCAAGACTATCAGTCAAACTGACCTGCCAAAACCACGGTTGTTACAGCTGAACTGCATAAGATATATCTGGGTGAGTAAAGGTGAGATACTGAAGAGAACCTGCAAGACTCCGATATAAAGTAGGATCAGATACCGGATCACCATCATCCCCCAGTTTAGACTCAGTGTCAACAGGAGTCCGACTATATGTGTTATCTCTAAAAACTCAATAGCATATTTATTTTGAGATAAAAACAACCCTGAAGAATCACGTGTAACAGAGATACCCAGAAAATAATTAAGAGGACCAAGATCTGTCATAGCAAACTCCTGATGTAAGGATCTAATAATCCGCTGCAACAAGTTCTCGGAGGAAGCAGTGAGAACAATATCATCAATATATAATAACAGGTAAGCAGTATCCGTCCCTTGTCTGTATATAAATAAAGATTAGTCACAATGACTATAAGAAAACCTGACGCAAGTGATATAGGATGCAAATTGTTGAAACCATGCTCTAGGGGATTGCTTGAGCCCATACAGAGACTGCTGCAATAAACACACATAATACATATGTACAGGATCCCGAAACCCCGGAGGCTGGTGCATATAAACTATCCCAGCTAAGTCACCATGTAAAAAAGCATTCTTGACATCAAGCTAATGAATCAGCCAATGACAAGAAGTAGCTAAACTCATAATAGTCCGAATAGTGCCTGGTTTAACCACCGGACTAAATGTCTCATCTACATTAATCCCCTCCAATTGACTACTACCATTCGCCACAAGTCGAGCCTTGTAGTGACTAAGAGTACCATCAGCCAAGTACTTATGGCGAAAAAGCCACATAGAACGAATAATATTGGTGTCCGTGGGCCTAGGCACAAGAGTCCAAGTTCCATTTTTAATAAGTGCAATGTATTCATCACGCATAGCATTTTGCCAATTTGGATCAGTAAACGCATCACGATAGGTTTTTGGTAATGGTGAAACCGAAGAGACACTTAGTAGGACGATTAGTCCCGACATGAAATTGCGTGACCATGGGATGAATTGAGACAGGGCTTGGGTTATTAGGAGGATTTGGGATAATATGTTGGTGTTGGTGCACGGGTGGTAATGTATTTGGTGTCTGTTGTTGGGCGGTGGGTGGTGATGGGTCATGGTTTGCATGATGTTGGGCTGTATTAGGACTGGTCGGAATTGGTGTTGTTGGCTCATGTGGCGGATGAAATAAATGGAGGATTTATATCGGGTGAGTTATCCAAGAAATTGTATTTGGGTGCCGATGTTGGTTTAGGAGTGCCATATGGAAAAACAGATTCATCAAAGGTTACATAGCGAGAAATGATTATTTTATTTGTGTTTAAGTCAAGGCAACGATACCCACGATGATTTGAAGCTTGTCCTAAGTAGATAGAGAGTGTGACGTGTAGTTCAAGTTTGTGATTAGGATATAAGTGGGGGTAACATAAGCAACAAAATGTGCGTATAAGGCTATAATCTGGGTTTTGGCCAAACAGGCAAGTATACGGGATTTCATTGGAAATAGCTGTGGAAGGTAAGAAGTTGATTAAATGGACAACCATGTTTAAAGCTTCAACCCAAAAGGTTGTTGGAAGGTTGGCCTGGAAAAGTAGGGTTCGAATGAGGTTGTTGATGGTGCTAATCATTCGTTCTGACTTCCCATTTTGTTGAGATGTCTTAGGGCATGAGAAACGAAACTCAATGCCATTGTCGGCAAAAAGTTTATGTAGGGTACGGTTATCAAATTCACTGCCATGGTCACACTGAAACGATTTGATTTCACACTTAAATTGAGTGTGAACGTACTTGCGATACAAATTTTGATAATACACCAGATTTGTTTATCAACGGGTAGACCCAAACAAAATGAGAATAGTGATCCAAAAATAAAACATAATATTTAAAACCCGAGAGGCTCGAAATTGGTGAAGTCTATACATTAGAATGAATAACATCAAAAGAATGCATTAACAATAGTATTGGAACTGACAAATGGAGGTCGAACGTATTTGCCAAGCTGGCAAGCATGACAAAGCACAGGCGGCTTCTCCTTATTAAAAGATATAAAATTATTTGAGACGAGATGTCATAGCACTTCGCTCCCTGGATGTCCAAGGCGTTAATGCCATGTATGTTGACTTACAAGAAGAGCTTGAGGAATAGGACACGGGGCCGTGACAGGGTAAAGGTCGCCCGTGCTGTCACATCGGAGAAGCACCCCGACATGACATGAAATCCTTGACGGAAAAACCAAAAGGGTCAAATTCAACAGTGCAATTATTGTCACAGACAAATTGATTGACAGATATAAGATTTTTAACTATATGAGGCGTAATAAGGACGTTATTTAAGTAAAGGGGTCGAGAAGGAGTAGGCAAAATACTACGACCTATATTGGTGACCGGAATGTTATGTCTGTCACCAACCGAGATAGATGAATACATGCAAGTATTAAAAATGTTACTAAGGCTATTAACAGATGCATTCAGATGTGAGCTTGCACCTGTATCCATGTTCCAGGCTCTGGTAGTGGAATCATGGAGAGTCCTGGCTGTAAAAGCATTAGGCAAGGTAGTTTCATGACCCGTGGGACCCACACCATTCTGACCCACACCCCCTTGCTGACTGGTTTGAGTATTCTGACCCAGGTACTGAACCGTATAACCTGTCGACCCTCCTGGCTAAACCGGGTAGCCGTGTGGACCTGTCAAACCTCCTTGTTGAACCGGGAAAGAATGCAACAGTCCAGAAAAAACATGTGAACCCCTTGGAGACACAAACGGGCCTGTTGTATTGGGGTTGGTGTAGTAGGCTTTTGGTCTTGAAGAAGTGTAGTAGGCTATGGCCCAATAGTGTGGTTTGGAGGGTTTGTACCAATTCAAGTAGTGGTGCCCGGATACCCAGTCAAACCCAACTTTGATAGTAGTTGAAGGATAACAGCTTCTGTGGGGGATAACTTTTCAGAAAGTAGGACAGCAGGGGTGTTGTTTGTGACAGTCACGATGTCGATGGTGTAGGTACTGTTTTAAGGATGGTAGGGATAGGGTTTGTAGTGACCAAAAGCTTTGACTTCTCAAAGAAAAAAAAATAATAACAGGTGACCAAGCACGAGACAAAGTAATTACCAGTTGTGTTTGTTGATGAAGATTGAGGAACGAGAATGATTCGTGACCTAGAACACGAATAACATATATTGCGTGTGTGTGGATTGATGACCAAAGCAACAATTACCAACATGAAACCAACAATACTTGTGACCTTCAAAGCACAAGTAACGTAACAAGAATACTATAATCTTGTGGATTTGTGACTGAAACACAAATCACCAACACATAAAACGAATTGTAATAGGATCGATAGGAGAATATTTTTTAGGGTTTGGAGAAGGTTGGAGGAGCGGGGTGGATTATTTATGGAATGGAGCGTGGTGTTTTAAGTCTTTAATACCATGTTCGGTATAGAGGATATGTCGAATATATTGATTGATTGATTGATCATAAAATTACAATGATACACATATAGAGTTGTACACAGAGACATATAGAAAACGGGCTAGAGCCTATTGTGATACAAACATACTATGGGCCTAATGCTTAAGTCCACAGATCGGGTTTGGGTCAACTAAACTACTCTATCATCCAATAGAAGGTGTTGATGCAAATAATGACTAAAAACGTTATTCTCATCTTTCGATATCTCTATGTTTTGATGATAACAAAATGTGAAAACATCTTACGTCAAAATTAACGTAAACAAGTTTTTAGTCGAAATATCTGATTTCTACGTTAATCACTCTAGGTATGAACAAACAAATTTACAACTTGACAAATGATCAAAGAAGTGAATTTGTGTTTTGAACTTCACATTTTTAGCTTGACAAAACTTTCTTTTCAAAAATACATTTTACAAATTATTTTTGAATTATAAAGAAATGTTTTATTTAGGAAAATCATTTAAAAAATATTCCCCAACAGCTATTTTTTTACCTAAACCAGCTCCAAACTCCCCCAAATAAAATTTCACCACTAAAGACAAAAAATAGAGCGTGTTTGTCTGGCATGGTACCATGGTACCACTAAATTTAGTGGTACCGTGTGACATTTAGTGGTGTCATTCCCCTTAAAACGGTCAAATTTCCAGAGTCTATAAATACCACTTCATTTCCAAGATTTTGGCCATCCTTTCACACACATAACTTTCTGGTTTCCATCCTCTTTTTCTCTCTACACTTCTTAGATCATTAGTTAGTTTTCTTTTGTTTAAAGAGTGATTCTTTCATCCAACCAAGAATCATCTACATACCTCTTCTAGTCAAAAGAATAACACAAAGTATCAAGAAGATACAAGGTGTTGGTGTCATAGAGTAGTGCACTTGCATTACTAGTTGTCTACTTGATTGTATCTTGATATACATCAAGTGTATTAGTGTTTCTTAGTCATTGTGTTGATCATTGTGATCTTGTTGAGATCTTGGGAATCTCTTGAGTGTTGAGTGATAGAGTATTGATCAAGTGGATTAAGGGTAGATTGTTAGGATTGTGAGGATCTTGTGAAGATCGTGTAGATTGTGTGAGGATCGTGTTGATCGTGTAGAGTGTGTGAGGATCGTGTAGATTGTATGAGGATTGTGTGGATCGTGTAGATTGTGTGAGGATCGTATTGATCGTGTGATAAGATAGGATTGTGGTAGATTGGTACTAGCTAAGATTAGTACTCGACATCTAGCTTAGTGTCGGAAAATAACGTAAGCGACGTTGTACGATTTTCTCCGCCTGAAGGGAGTCTTGTTGATATAGTGCTTACAAATCTCGAGTGTGGTACTCGAGGAGTGGAGTAGGGCGAAGAAGAGCTTCGTGACCGAACCACTATAAATCTCATTGTCTTGGTTTGACCTTTCCATCTCTTCTCTTTACTTACTTATTGCATATTAGTATTAGTATAGTGTTGTGTTCATATTGGTGTTGATTGAGTTCACATAAAATTGAATCTACGTTTTTCAAAGATAAATTTTTATAACAAACGAAAATAAGTCGGTAAACTATTCAACCCCCCCTTCTAGTTTCTCACAGAAAGGCACTAAACATCCTATGCAATGTTTAACATATAATTTGTTTGTGATTTTAATGTCATTACTTATATTTTGTGTAATTGTAATTTACTTGATATTAAAGGCTTGATCAAATTTAGCTTATAGTCGAGTCAGAAGGTGCACATGGCACACTCGTTCTAACTAGCTTAATGCCGCCACAATTAACGATATTCTGTGTATTGCTTTGTTCTCTCATGCCTTAGAAATACCTTAGAAACAAAGTGTAATGAGGATTTCGTGATAAATACTTCAATCTAAAATTAATCTCTACACAATTCTAAAAATACATCCACAACTCACACACACCCAAATTCTAACATAATTGCCATTGCTCTAGACAGCAATTTTATCCATAGTGCCCTTTAAAGGTTCTCGCATCTACTTTGTTCTTTGTATTATTATCATAGGAATTATTGAGAAAAGAAAGATATTATTGGATGAAATAATTGTTGCATTGTCTAGATATTTGTTCAAGGAAACTGGTCCAACAAAGTCCATTTTGTCTTAGATAAGAATTTCTTTATATCTTTAACCGATTATTTTTGCAGTTGCCTATCATAATCTTACATGTGATACATTTTGCACAACATAGACTACAGTTTTACATCAGTAGTAGATGGCAAACACATGTTGTGTGTGTGGACTATGTATATGCGTTATGCGTAGATAAAATATATTTTATCCCACATCCATCCCATCGACCCATCTTTTTATATGTCATTATTTATTGATTTTTTTGCTGTACGGATGATCGGGTGGTTATCCACGAATGTCAGAAATAATACTCAAATGTCGTGAGTTGTAATCCATCCACATATGATCTATATTCATATTATTTGAGTTATTTCAATCATTAGATGCAATGTTTTGAAAACCGGGTTTGAAATCGACCCGGTCGAGTTATCGGGCACCGGGTCAACTGGTTCGACCGCCGGGTCAACCCGGTTTTCAATTTATTAATTTTTTATTTTTTCGACCGGGCCAACCGGTTCGACGGCCGGGTCAAACAGGGTTAACCCGGGTTTGTTAAAAAATTTTGAAAAAAACGAAACCCGGCCAGGTTTTGAGATCCGGGTTGACCCGGGTCACTCAAAACCCGGCGGGTCTAACCGGTTAACCCGGGTTTTTTGACCCCTTTTTTTTGCCGGAACCGGTTAACCCGGCCGGGTCGACCTGGGTTTCAAAACACTGATTAGATGTTTAAACATTAATATGCTAGCAGCAGCAAGGATTGTGAAGTATTCGTCATTTTGGGAAGTTGGGCCAAGCTGGAGAATAATGGGCTGCTTGAGTTTGGAAAGTATCAAAGTATAGTGAGTTTTATGGGCTGATATATGTGCTAAAATTATAAAGCAATTACAACATGTGGGGGTCCTTTACGAGCTTTAAATGGAGTATCAAGAGCCCCAGATAGTTTTGCATTGCTTAGATGTTGTGGTCATCTGTATTTTGTGGCAGGCAGTTTCTTAGCATGTTGGAATGTTAATGACACTTTGTTCTACTCCACATCATAATAGGGTCCTTGCTCAGTTGCTCTATCGCCTACGTTTGCCTATTCTTTATTTCTTTTTTCATCCATAACAAACTAGAGTTCGAAACAAGTTAAGTTCGAGCAATGAGTGTAACAACGTTAGAGCCCAAAATATGTCTAATCCAACGTGTCCATAACTCATATGCCCTACAAGTAACAAATAAATACTTCAAGCGTTAGCTCATTTGGTTTAGGATGGAATTACTTTGCAAGATAGTTCAAAGCGGATAAAGAGGCCTATAAGCGGGCCGATGAGTCAGTTTCAACATTGCCTTCCACCTTTTGTATCTAGGATGGAGCATTTGGACCATTCAGTATTGCCGATTATCAATCTTTTGAAAAAAAAATAATGGTGTGAACAAAATCTATTCATAGTTGCAGTTTTAGATTACAAGTTTACAACAATTAAAACTGATCTTGGAAAGGAGTGAACAAGTAATACGTGTTGGGAATATAAGCAAAGGGAAATGTATAAAGCTCAGAAATTGCAATTTACCAAAATGGACTTAGTCTTCTTGAGTTAATGTTGCACAGTTTGACTTCATCGCCTGCCTCTTGCCATTATTGTAACAAAGCTACCAACAACTTTCATTTACAGTCGTATATCAATTTAAATGCATGCTATCTTTCCAATTTTCATCATTATCTTTTCGCCTTATTTTTAAGAACCCTGTTCCCATACACTGCTAGAATCCATCTTCTCAAATTAAATTATCAATAATTTTGACCAGGTCTTGAAATCTTGCAACCATTCTGATTCAATGAATAATGTTGTTTAGAGAGCAAAAGTCATAGAAATAGCATATATTAGATGATTAATAAATAGGGGAAGCCCAGAGGAGGTGACTCAACATATATAGCCACCTAGGTATGAGGATTAGACCTGCTTGTTAGATTTATAAAACCTCGTGGGTTATTGTCTTTCATTAATCATATATCGATAGTGCTAATACATAAAATCTTAGAAGCCCTAAACAAACCCTAAACCCACAAACTGGGCATGAGCCTATTTATTAATCATCTAATATAGCAAACGTACGTACTTACCGACTGTCACCCATTGTAAATATACTTAATAGTGCTTCAATCTTTTAAGCAGTAACTATACTTGCTTAGTTGCTTGTAGCCATACCCAGTGGCTCATGTTTCTTGGGTTAACACTAAAGTACCAATTTACTAATTAACGATCAATCGTAAACTGGACATCTTTCATTAATGAAAAAATTCCCATAAAACATGTGTGTGAAATTGTTTATTAGTGTAGCATTGATGTTGATCACCTTACACACTCCTTGAGCCCATGCATATGTCTATATAACTTAACCTCACCAACATCATTATCATCAGTATTTCATACACTTATTTTCTCTCAATTTTCACATAAAATGGAACACTTTTTCAAGTTCAAAGATGACCACTTCACTCTCCCTTTTCCTAAAACTATACTTCCAAAACACCTTTACATAAGCCTATCAACTTCTTTCAAGGTTATGTTGTTTATTACCCTTTATTTAGTAGTGTCTCTTTTTCTAAACAATAAACAAGAACCAATCTTTCTAGTACTATTAACTATTTTCTTGTTCATAGTCTATAAAACTTACTTTACATCATCACCCGAAATTTATCTAGTAGACTACTCGTGTCTAAAGCCACCAAACTATTGGAGAGTACCCTTTTCGTCATTCCTCGAACACTCACGTGTCGTCCACAATCTCGATCAAGAAAGCGTCGATTTCATGTCCAAAATCTTGGTCTCTTCAGGTCAAAGTCAAAGAACATGCATCCCTCCATCTCTACACTACATTCCACCAAGATCAACAAATGAAGAAGCCATCAATGAAGCACAAACAGTTCTCTTCCCAGTTTTTTCAGACCTTTTATCGAAAACTCAACTCTCGCCACTTGATATCGACATACTCATAGTTAACTGCAGCGGGTTTTGTCCATCACCTTCCCTATCATCAATCATTATCAACAAGTACTCAATGAGAGAAGACATAAAGAGCTTTAACATAAGTGGTATGGGGTGTAGCGCAAGTGCATTAGGAATTGACATGGCACAAAACCTTTTAAAAGTTCATAAAAACTCGAACGCGGTTATTCTAAGTACCGAAATATTATCTAATGGTTGGTATTCAGGAAAAGACCGGTCTATGATGGTACTAAACTGCCTCTTTAGATCAGGTAGTGCAGCCATTCTAATATCCAACAAAGCATCCGCTAAACGAGTTTCGAAATATAGATTACTATACGCTCTAAGAACACAAGGCGCATTTGATGATATAGCTTATAAATCCGCAATACGTGAAGAAGATGATAAAGGTATCATTGGTGTTACACTAAAAAAAGACGTGTTACATGTGGCTGGTGAACTACTTAGAACAAGTTTTCAAACTCTGGGCTCATCTATTCTTCCATTAGAAGAGAAAATAAAATACGGGTTTTCGATCATTAGGAAGAAGTTCCTCAATAATTCAAGGGAACTTTACGTACCAAACTTTAGAAAGGTGATACAGCATTACTGCTTGCCAACATCGGGTAAGACAGTAATAACCGAGATAGGTAAAAAGATGAAGTTAAAAGAGGATGAAGTGGAGCCTGCATTGATGACATTACATAGGTTTGGGAACCAGTCATCTTCTTCATTGTGGTATGAGTTAGCTTACATGGAAGGTAAGGAAAGGGTTAAGCAAGGTGAAAGAGTGTTGCAGCTTGGTATGGGGAGTGGGCCTAAGTGTACCAGTTTGGTATGGGAGTGTATTAGGCCTATTATTGGAGAGGCTTGTAAAGGCCCATGGGCTGATTGTATTGATAGCTATCCTGTTTATAGTTGTTTCAGGAAGGATAAAATATGATTTGAGGTGGGAAAATTGCTTTGTAGCAGCATTCATTGTGTATGGAGGGCATGCTGGTTTTGTTTATTTAATCTGGTTCATATCATTTGGTCATTAGTTAGAAGAAGTACATGGAAGATGAATGAATTGACAAAACCCGAAAATAATAGAAAGCAATCCAACAACCTTTTTCTTTATAAATTTTTACCTAAAAGCAGAATTTTTTGGCATCATTTCAACTACCATGTTATGTAAGTACTTTTGTTCGCATAGCTTTCATCACAGTAAAGAAATAAAGAGCAGTATCATTTCTTCATAGTAGCCGATTATAGAAAAAAATGTGACTAAATTACTAACAGGTCTTTCAAGTATCTTCATGGATAGTCTGTGTCCTGTAGCTACCTCTAAATAGTTTTGTTACATTATTCCATCTATTGATACCTATTTTAACCCTTATCCTCATGACTTGTCTTAGGAATTTATAGCGAGACTTCAAATGTCGTACCTTGTACATCCAACATTATAATGGCCCATAAAAGTGACTTTAATCGATTCCCTTGTAATTAATTATCATCAATGGCCTCAACGATCAGTGGTACTAACTACTAAGCCGAAGGGGTGTTTCTATGATGCATCCTATGTGACTAAATCTATGATCTAAATATCACTTATATGATTCTTCTGTTTTAATCTTGCTCTTTGTTGCAAATTAAGATGGCATGATGATCCTACGTTTGAGGATTCCAATAAACTACATACATACAAAAAGTTATCCATGGATTAGGATATACATGCCTTACAACAACATGGCACCCAGTGGTACTCAGCTGACCATCGTGTCGCGCGGATGTATGTATCAAGTATTTGTCAATTCGTATACTCCAAAACATTCCTGTAACAAAACAAACCCTTGTGACTTGTGAGACCCAAATCTATATAAATGATCCATATGGACCACATATATTAATATACAATAGTTTCAAAAAAAAAATGTAAAATAAAAAAAAGTAGGAGTTCAAACCAAAGTTGAGTTTCTAAGGACACTCGCAGTCATGATTCCGAAAACATCCATACCTCCGAAATCCACCAATAATATCATTCCACCTCATTTCACCTCATTCATACTTTTTTCATACCTCTCAACCCCATTTTAGTGGCAACCATGCCTTTTTCATACCTCCCAACTTTTCCACCAATAGTATACATGCATTTATGGCAACGGTCGAATTTTTTGCATAGAAACTCTCATGCTTCGGAGGCAATAATTGCCGGTGAGATGATGCCGCTAGCCATGCCGGTGGGGTGGCGGCGGTGTTCACCGCCGGCATGGCCTTGCCGGTGAGCCATGCCGCCCCCATTGCCACCCTTCTAAAACACCGGCACATTCCTATTTACAAATACATTTTTTTTTTCTTCGATCATAATTCATTCACAGGCTCACGGCTGTCTCGTCTTGGTTCATGTCATAGGACTAAAACATAGGTTTTAGCATTAAGGTTGAGAATCCGATTTTTTCGACTCCACATATTTTAAGAGACTACCGAAAATTGATATTTGATCTGAATGAATATTCTCCTATATTCGGGCATTTGATGCTCTAATTTACCAAAAGAACCACTGCTGCATCAACATATGAGCAAAAGTAACATTTATCATGGCCCATAACCTGAAGTGAGGTCATGTCATGTTACCATTTTCTTTTGACCATTCAAAAGCAAGTGAATTTTAGTACTAACATATATAAGTGTACTCTTATCCTTGCTAAATTTCGATACTTTCCTATCCACTTATCACACAATAGAGTTTGCGCCTAAGATAATATATCTTATCGATGTCTTTCGTGTCCAACTTTTCCATCAGTTTTGCATTATCAAAGTTGACATTATCAATATTGGTCTTTAACATTTCTCTAGCTATATATACTACTCTTATTAGTCAATACTACTTCAAGGACAATGACAATAGTGGAAAATTGGTGAGTGTCCATCATTTTGGAATGATATAGGTGGTAAAGGAAAGTGACATAATGATATTGGTTAACACAAGTATCTAAAAAGTATGAAAATCATAAACATACTTAAATGTTAGTTTTAACTAATGGAAAGAGTAGCAATATAATGTTGCTATGGGTCATAGAGGTATGGGTGGCTTTAATTGCTGACGGTACATTCTTGTTGTGGGAGTGGTTAGGTACTTGTGAGTAGGGTTTACTTCAAACAACACAAATGCTACCATGGAGTCTTAAGGAGTAGTAAATTCATTAAATAACTATATTACTACTCTCTCTTTTCTCTCACTAGCAAGTAGTAACCGTTGGACATTAAAAATAGTAGGTGGCAGTGGGGGATCTAATTTACATTTTACCATGTTAATCATCACAACATAATCAAACTTAGTTATGTTGATTGTTTTGTATCCTTTTTATGACAATTGAAAGTCAACATCATTGACACTTTTACTAAATATATGTTAAAAATGAATCTTTTAGAAAATATAGCATTACTCCAAAAGAAGGGTCCACTTTCAGTAAAACGTTGTTCATGGTAGAATCAAAAGGATTTGCAGGACCTCTAAGCAATGTATCTGATTAGTTTCGTTCTTAAACACTAGGAAAGCTTAATTAGCCGCTGGCCTTGGACTCAAATTTGACCGATAACATGTAACTACAGTGGTGATCAAGGACTCGTAATTGATCCTAAACAGGTGCAGGACCATTACATGAAACCAGACAAAAGTTAAGCCACCATGAAGTGGTCATGGACTCATTAACTTCATATGACCAAAACCATCCCCCAAAACTAAATATCAAGGAGCCATTATTATTTACACAACCACCAACTTTTAATACCTGCACAAGGTGACAGAAGCAAGGTCATCTCACTTCCTTACAGCCTACACACCGCCTCTAATAAAACCACACCATTTCCCTTTCTTCTTCACTCAGCATCTTCTTCATTTCACCCATCCCAACACCACTATCAGAAACTTTTTTAATTCCAAAATGGGTCGAATACCAGTCAAATGGTGCCTATGCCTATGCCTATATCTGTATCTGTCATCCTATCTGACAGTCACCCTTGCTGGTCTATCTAAGAAAACTTACATTGTCCATGTGGACAACTCAGCTATTCCTACGTCTTTCACTGACCATATAGACTGGTACTCGTCACTAGTGAAATCAGTAGCTGTTTCAACAAAAGGTGTCAATGAAGAAGAAGATGAGCAGAGGCTTATCTATACATACCAGTCAGCTTTTCACGGTATGGCAGCTCGGTTAACCGAAGAAGAAGCAGAAAGGCTCGAAGGTCAGAACGGGGTTGTTAGTGTACTTCCTGAGGTGAGATATGAGCTGCATACCACAAGAAGTCCTATGTTTCTTGGTCTTGAGACACAAGATATTACTAGTGTCTGGTCAGACAAAGTGACAGACCATGATGTTGTTGTCGGTGTGTTGGATACTGGGATCTGGCCGGAGAGTCCTAGCTTTAACGACACAGGGTTTAGTACGGTGCCACTACATTGGAAAGGCGCGTGTGAAGTGGGACGTGGGTTCGAAAAACGCCATTGTAATAGAAAGATTGTAGGTGCAAGGGCGTTTTACCATGGATATGAAGCTGCAACTGGGAGTATCAATGAGGCGAAAGAGTACAAATCTCCTAGAGATCAGGACGGGCATGGGACACATACTGCAGCAACTGTAGCAGGCTCACCGGTGCATGGGGCTAATCTATTGGGCTATGCTTATGGCACAGCGAGAGGAATGTCACCTGGTGCAAGAATTGCAGCGTATAAAGTGTGTTGGACTGGTGGTTGTTTTAGCTCAGATATTCTCTCTGCTGTTGATAGGGCGGTTGCAGATGGAGTCAATGTCATGTCTATTTCTTTAGGTGGTGGAGTTTCATCATACAATCGTGACAGTTTGTCGATTGCAGCTTTTGGAGCTATGGAGAAAGGGATTCTTATTTCGTGCTCTGCTGGAAACGGTGGGCCTGATCCAGTCAGTTTGACTAATGTTTCTCCGTGGATTACTACTGTTGGAGCAAGCACCATGGACCGAGATTTCCCGGGTTCTGTGAAGCTCGGATCAGGGGCGACGCTGAAAGGGGTTTCTCTTTATAAAGGCAGAAGAAATCTTTCACCAAATATGATGTATCCTATGGTTTATACTGGGAGTAATATAAGCAGCCCTGATCCAGGATCTTTGTGCTTGGAAGGAACATTGGACCCGCATGTAGTTGCAGGAAAGATTGTGATATGTGACCGTGGTATCAGTCCTCGAGTTCAGAAGGGTCAAGTGGTGAAACAAGCAGGTGGTATTGGAATGATTTTGTCAAACACCGCTGCCAATGGAGAGGAACTCGTGGCAGACTGCCACCTTCTTCCGGCAGTAGCTGTTGGCGAAAAAGAGGGAAAACTAATCAAGCAATATGCAATGAGAGATCCAAAACCAACCGGAAACCTTGCATTTTATGGGACCAAAGTTGGTATAAGACCGTCTCCAGTGGTAGCAGCTTTTTCATCCAGGGGACCTAATTTCATCTCGTTGGAGATATTAAAGCCGGATGTGGTGGCTCCTGGAGTCAACATACTTGCAGCTTGGACCGGTGACACAGGTCCATCGAGCCTAGAGACTGATAAGAGAAGAGTAGCGTTCAATATACTATCAGGAACTTCAATGTCGTGTCCTCACGTAAGTGGTGTTGCTGCATTGCTTAAAGCAAGGCATCCGGAATGGAGTCCGGCTGCTATAAAGTCAGCATTGATGACAACCGCTTATATCCATGATAATACCCATAAACCTCTTGTAGATTCTTCCACTGGTGGACAATCCAGCCCATATGACCATGGAGCGGGTCACATTAACCCATCTAGAGCAGTCGACCCTGGTCTGATTTATGATATTGGAGCACAAGATTACTTTGACTTTTTGTGTACACAGGGTTTGACCCGCACTCAGCTTGTCGTTTTTGCTAAATTCTCAAACAGAACATGCAAGCACACGCTTGCTGGCCCAAGCGATTTGAACTACCCGGCTCTATCGGCTGTGTTTCCGGAAGATAAAAGAGTGTCTAGTTTAACCATTCACAGGACAGTCACCAATGTTGGACCTCCAACCTCAAAGTACCATGTTGTGATTTCACAGTTCAACGGTGTGGACGTGAAAGTGGAACCATCGGTACTAAGTTTCACCAAGAAAAACCAGAAACTGTCGTACAAGGTTACCTTCACCACAAAGAGTAGACAAACAGCACCACAGTCTGGAGCTTTGATATGGAAAGATGGCGTACACAAAGTACGAAGCCCGGTGATAATAACATGGTTAACACCACTATAAACAAGACAAGGAGCATAAAACTAAATGGCTGCTGCAATAAAATAGACTTCTCAAAAGAGCAGTTTTTTAAGTATTAGATTGGTTTTCAGAATATGTAATCCTTTTCTTTTTTTGCTTTAGATTCAACTATTTGGCAATGATATTCTCCTGTCGATTTCTTCACAAGTGACTTTAATATCTTGTCTAACTAACAGCAAGCATTGATGTTCTAAAACTAATTGTTCATAAAAAGTAATCGTACACATATAGAACAGCACTAAACATAATCTTAACTACTTATAATGTCTCAATGGTCAAAGTGAATTTGTGAAATCCTTAACTTTAAGTCAATCCCCATTTTACCCTTACCCTTCTAACATGGAAAGTATTAACATTTCGTGGAAACTATTAACATTCTAAATGGTGCATGCGAAACTATTAAAGGTGCATGGTAAAGTATTGATGGAAAGTAATTAATGGAAATCGAAACTTATGATATGAGCCAATCAATGTCTGTCAATTTTGTTGAAACTTCTTCTCTACGATTGTTTTCAATTCAATATCACGCTCCAATATTTATTGAATATCAGTTTCAATTCATCAAATAAAACCAGCGGTTAAAAAAAACACACAAAAAGGCATTACGTTTTGTTCATCATACCTAAATCCATACGGGTGATTTCTAAATCCTAGCTAATTTTAATTTTTAGGGTTTCGATTTAAATATTTCTAGATGATACATGTGTACTTAGTTGTTAGCCTGCTACTCATGCTGTTTGATTTTGGCTTGATTCAGGACGTATGGGCAACATTGGTAATCTGCCAATGGGGATTTGCCTGTTGTCAGATGGGTTGGTGGTGTAGAACTGGAGCTTATTGCTATCGCAACTGGTTTGTGCTTTACCAAATGCTATATAAAATGATTCTTTACTTAAAAATTGTTAATACTATTTTTTTTGTTTGTCTTGTGCAGGTGGTAGAATTGTTCCCAGGTTCCAGAAACTAACACCCGAAAAGCTAGGAAAGGTAATTATTATGATAATCCACGTCAAAATGTCTAATCGTTTAATTGCATAAAATACATGTCAGAATCATTATAATCTTACTGTAACGTAATTAATTTTTTCATGGGCAGGCTGGTTTGGTTAGAGAGAAGGCATTTGGTACCACAAAAGACCAGATGCTATATATCGAGCATTGTGCAAACTCAAGGGCTGTAACCATATTTATTCGTGGGGTAAGTTAGCATTATGAAAGTGTTGGTTATAGTTTATTCATACACTCGTTCTCGGACACTAAAGTATTGTGTTTGTTGCATGGTTAACAAATGCTAATTATGTTGGTCTATATCAGTTTATCTACATGAATCTTCTGTGATGAATCAGGTAACAAAATGATTGAGGAGACTAAACGTAGCATCCACGATGCACTGTGTGTTGCTAGAAATCTCGTCCGCAATAACTCTATCGTGTATGGTGGTGGTGTAGCTGAAATTTCATGCTCCATTGCTGTAGAAGTTGCTGATAAATATCCTGGAGTTGAACAGGTACCAACATTATAATTAATTTCTAAAACAAAGTTTTGAATGCTGATCTCATATATGTGAACATGTACTAAAATGTATTCTATGTTTTTTGTTGCGCAGTATGCCATCAGGGCTTTTGCCGATGCTTTGGATGCTGTACCCATGGCTCTTGCGGAGAATAGTGGTTTGTCACCCATTGAAACACTATCTGCAGTGAAAGCACAATAGATTAAGGTAATTATGAAACTAACTCAGGGCGACCTATAGGTTTAGTAAATAGCCAATATGATTATTTTTTACTGTACATCAATAAAACGAGTGGGTGGACCCACTTAATGTTTTTGCATGTTATTTGAAGTAAGATAGAATACAGTTCAACTCAGGTTGCAAAGCTATACTAAATTGTTCTACATAGTCGACTCCTTGTATTATGATATTTTGGCAGTGTTGTGGTTGCATTCGAGACGCATTTAACACATTCTTGTTTGATAATGTAGGAAAACAATCATTGATGTGGCATTGACTGCAACGATACTGGTACCAACGATATGCGTGAGCAAAATGTATTTGAGACCTTAATCGGGAAGCAACAACAGATCTTACTTGCCACACAAGTCGTGAAGCTGATCTTGAAGATTGATGACGTCATCTCCCCATCATAGTATTGATATTGAGGTACCTACCTACAAGTTTTGGTCTATGTAGAACATTGCAACCAATTAATTGCTGGAAAAATCTTGTTCATGCATGTAAGCTGGTTTAGTATTGTTTTGTACCTTTTTATGACAGTGTAACACCCATTCAGCTAAGCTCACTTGGTCTTTTTCAAGTTTCGTATTTAGGGTTGGCCGGGAAGATAAGATCTCAAAGAGAACAACCCCAAAAGAGTAGACATCTGACTTTTCCGTTCAACTTTTGCCTTCGGTAGTATTCAGGATCTAAATACCTAAAACTACCCTTCACAACAGTGCTTACATGAGTGTAATCCATGGTATGACCTATCTTTGATGGCCCGAAATCTGACACTTTAGCAGCCCTAAGAGGATGTTGGTTGTTTTGACATCACGGTGGATAATGGTGTGTTTGGCACATGTGTGAAGGTAGTGCAGACCTATAGCTGCACCTATGCAAATATCAAGTTGTTGCTTTCATGTTAACAATTTATTTTTTGTATTGTAAAATGTTCTCTTAGTGTCCCATTAGCCATGTAAAGATGTTTTCTTGTAAAGTTGACAGAAACGAATTTCATTTAACTGAAATGATGTGTTCATTTGTTCCAGCTCGAGCGTCATATATATGCACAAATGAGGAGTTAAGATCACTAATAGCAAGCTTGGCCTTGACATTCCTTTTGTAAACCCATTGAACAGCACCAGGTATATATGGAAGTTTTAACATGACCATCATGTCATAGTTGGGCACATCATATATTTTGACAAACGCATCATTAGAAATCATACAGCAAAGTAAATCGTCTTAACTGACACAGTTGTGATAATCTGCTAATTTTTGTGATTGGTGTGTCTCTTCATCCAATAAAAACATCTTTATGCTTAGGACTTTTTGGTCTTTTTGCAGCATTTTGAAAAAAACAAGAAAAAGAAAAAGAGTGACAAAGAGGCAAAAAAAAAATGGAAACTAAAAAGTTGTTCATATCAAAGGATGAAAGTAAGAAACTAAAGCATTATTTAGTGTATGCGTTCAAGCTCTACATGTACATAGTTGCAACATGGTAGAGGTTGTTCTTGTTTTTATTATTGTTTAAGATGATGAACTTAATGGGTAATAGACAACACAACACAAAGTTGGCATGCGAGAATTTTTATCAGTTACATTATGATTATTTTTTGTTTTATTTATAAACGTCACATGAAACATTGTAGCCATAATATAACAACTATAATTGTTTGCCACTAGAAAATCCCGTTGCTATGCACGGGTACTCGTCTAGTATTCTCATATGTTTGCATAATCTAACAACAATTATACTTAATATACTGTAACGAACCTTTTAAAACAATAAAATTTTAGCAAAATCAGATCATTGATCAAAAGTTTGTAAAGCATCAACATATGGGTCATCATGTGTGCAAGTTATAGCAAATCAAACGGTACTATGGGTAAAACAGACATAAGTAAATCAAACGAACTTCAGAAATGGAAAGCAGGATTCAACCAACAAAAGGTATGAAGACAAAAGGTCTTGAGATTCTATCAGTTTCCATATTTAGAGAATGTTTAATGGTAGTTGTAAATCAACATCTTCTCTGAATTCATGACCACATGTTACAGCTGACCGACAAATATCACATTCCTACTTAATGTTCTAAGTTACATATAACTACACCTTTAAAGCTAATAAACACCCCAAATAAGAGGGTAAATTTGTATCGTTACACTGCATTACCAGGGTACAGTGATTCGTTAAATTTTAGTCGTTAAGTTATAATATTGTTCCTAATTTCACCCATTTAAAACTTGTGACTTTTAACTTCTGCCATTCTAATGTATATACGAGTATATCAGGTTAGATAAATTCAGTGAAGCGCCATACAAAGGGCAATAGCATTTGAACAACAAAGCTCTAATTTATCTTGAATAGATTCAAACCATTTAAACCGGTCCGGCTGGGCAACAAAATACCAGAAATTCATTCTAGAGAATATGCAAAATTAACAAAAAAGTCTAAAATGGCTAAAAAAAAAAAAATCAACCAGGGGGGGTTTATACGTGAATACGTGATCAAGACCTTCTTCATTGTAACTTACATATGATGTAGCATGTGAGGGTTATCAAATTATGCGGAATCAGTAATTTGGGAGAGAAAATGATTTGTTATTATCAAGATGAAGTGTTACAGGAAATGAAGAATGAAGTTTGGTTATATACAGAGTCTAACAGATACTAACTAACTTTTATCTAATATTTACATAAACAGTCCTTATACTTTGGACTATTTGTACAAATGGTGTTATATTCTATAGCCTCCCCTCAAGTTGGAGCTTCTTGAAGAAAAGCATGTTGAGCAGCTCCCAAAGCTTTTGTCATGATATCAGCTAATTGTAGATGAGTAGGAATGTAAGCAGTCTGAATAAACCATCTTGTACTTTGTCTCTAATGAAGTGACTGTCAATGTCAAGATGCTTGGTTCTTTCATGGTAACAAGGATTAGCAGCTATTTGTTGAGCTGCTTTATTGTCACAAAACAATGTAATGGGGATTTGAACATGAATGTGTAAATCTTTCAGTAAATAAGCCAACCACACCAATTCACATGTAGTTGCTGCCATACTTCTGTACTCAGACTCTGTGGAAGATCTAGAAACAGTTACTTGTTTTTTAGTCTTCCATGATATCAATGAATGCCCCAAGAAAATACAGTGCCCTATCAAAGATTTTCTTGTCATAATACAGGAAGCCCAGTCTGCATCTGAAAAGCCTGCAACCTTCAAATTACTCTGAATAGGATAGAACAACCCTTTAGAAATTGTTCCTTTGAGATATCTTAGTAAGTGAAGAGCTGCTTGCATATGAGGTTCCTTAGGAGAAGACACAAACTGACTCAAATGCTGAACTGCATATGAAATATATCTGGTCTTGTCATAGACAAATAAAGTAACCTTCCAACCAATCTTCTATATGCTTCAGGATCAGGAATAGGATCACCTTTATCAAGTGACAATTTAAGATTTTGTGGTAAAGGAAAACTTGTAGGTTTAGCTGTAGTCAAACCTGCATCTTTGAGAAGATCAGGTACATACTTTCTTTGGTGCAAATGAGCCCCTGCCTCTGTTCTGCATAATTCAATTCCCAAAAAATACCTTGCTAACCCCAAATCTTTAATTGTAAACTTTGTGTCCAAAGCCTTCTTTGTATCACTGATCTCTTGTTGACAATTACCAGTGAGCAATATATCATCTACATAGACTAGAGCCACAGTAAAATCATCACCTTCAGCCTTCACAAACAGAGAATAATCATGTTTGGACTGTTTGTAACCCAATGAAATAAGAAACCTTGAAAGTTCTTGATTCCACTGCCTAGATGCCTGCTTAAGACCATAAAGTAACTTGTTTAACTTGCATACTTGCCCTGGCAAAGCTTTCTTATAACCTTCTGGGGGCTTCATGTAAATCTCTTCTTCAACATAACCATGCAAGAATGCATTATTAACATCCAATTGATGCAATGGCCACCCTTTAGCAGTTGCAATAGCTATAAGTACTCTTACAGTGGCTGCCTTTGCTACTGGAGAAAAAGTGTGTTTGTAATCCATTCCTTCTTTTTGATCTCAACCTCTAATTACCAACCTTGCTTTGTATTTGTCAATAACTCCATTTGGAAGATACTTGATTTTGAAAACCCATTTAGAAGAAATAGCCTTTTTTCCTTCTGGTAAAGTTGTACATTCCCAAGTATCATTGGCTTCCAAAGCATGCAGTTCTTTATCCATGGCATCCATCCATCTAGGATTAGAAGCTGATTGAGTGTAATTGGTTGGTTCAAGACTTGCCAAAACATGAGCTAAAGACCCCACATATTCTTCTGGATAACACTTAATCCTGATCTTTGAACAAAGGATAAACAGGCTGTTTGACAGAAGAAACCATAGAAGCTTTATGCTTGCTTGTAACAAAATCCTTAAGCCAAGCAGGTTGTGTACTAGCTCTGGTTGATCTTCTCATTGGAATTTGAGGTTGAGAAGGTTGAGATGAAGTAGGTATAGATGTTTGAGATGATGATGATGATGGATTAGAACTAGGTGTTTCTGACAAAGCCTCTTCTGATGTTTCATAATGATTATCATCAGCATTGTTTGACACATCAGGAGTATTTGACATAACTTCAGGTGTATCAGTTTGCACAGGACAATCAAAAACATTTTCTTCCTCTACAGTTTCTGAATTAGGCCAATGCTTTATAGGTTGTGGAGAAACTTGAACACCCTTCTTAAATGGAAAAACATTCTCCTTAAAGATCACATCTCTACTACAGAATACCTCCCTGGTTTCTAGATTGTACAATCTATAACCCTTTTGGCCTGGAGGATATCCAATAAATACACATCTTACACTTCTAGGTGCAAACTTATCCTTGTGAGGTTTTGTTACAATTGCATAACACAAGCAACCAATGATTCTTAAACTATCATAAGTTGGTGGTGTTTTATTTAAAACCTCAAAAGGAGTTTTCCAACCTAAGATTTTCATGGGCATCTTATTAATAAGAAAAGTGGTTGTAATAACACAATCTCCCCCAAAACATATCAGGCAACTCTGCATGAAATTTCAATGCTCTACCAGTATCTAGTA
This sequence comes from Artemisia argyi, assembly GCA_030686995.1. Lineage (NCBI taxonomy): Eukaryota > Viridiplantae > Streptophyta > Magnoliopsida > Asterales > Asteraceae > Artemisia > Artemisia argyi. The sequence continues at coordinate 133,300,438 of CM060708.1, read as the reverse complement.
AGTGCCTATGTTTTCTTTCTACCACTGCATTTTGTTGTGGTATATAAACCGATGAAGAATGCCCTGTTCTTTCAAATAAGCCAAACACTCTTTGTTTACTATCTCAGTTCCATTGTCTGATCTTAAAATCTTAGGCTTAGCATTAAATTGGTTACCAATATAAGCAAAGAAAGCCTTTAGAATAGACAGTATTTGATCCTTGGTGTGAACCAAATAAGTCCATGTACATCTAGAATTATCATCCACAATTATAAAAAATAATGTGCCCCATTTAATGTTGCAGCACTATAGGGACCCCACAAATCAACATGAATGAATTCAAAAGGAATGAGAGATCTAGTGTTGCTTTTTGGAAATGGTAACCTATGCTGTTTAGCAAGCATACAAGTGTCACAATGAAAATGAGATAGATCTTCATGTTTACAAGCATCAACATGAATCAATTTTGACACAGAAGTATGACCAAGTCTAGTATGAAACAAATCTACTATTACATCACTAGATTGTACAGTTTTATTGACAGAAGAAGACAAAGCTGGAAAAGCAGGAATTGTGGGTAGAATAAAAGGTTTTGTGGAAGTGGAACTGGATGGTTTGCAGATATACAAGTTGTGTACCCCTTCTCCATGAGCAACCACTTGTCTAGTTGAAAGGTCCTGGAAAGCAAAGAATTTTGGTAGAAAAATGGCAATGAGATTTTGGACTTTGAGTAATTTGCCAACAGATAGCAAATTAACTTGAAACTCAGGCACATAAAATACATCAAGCAATACTAAGGAGCTATTGATTTAGATATTGCCTACTTTGGTAACCAATTTACTAGTTCCATCAGGCAACTTAATCTTAATGGGATGCTTAAGTAACCTAATTGACTGAAACAGATGCAAATAAGGAGACATATGATCTGAAGCACCAGTATCAACCACCCAATCAATCTTAACATCTAACTGCAAACATTTCGTTAAGGCATTCAAGGACACATGAAATGATACTCTCAAATATGGTGTGCAACCATAAAAGTAAGTACCTGCATGTGCTTTTGAAGTACTAGCCACATTGCTTTGATCAACTCCTTTCCCCTTAAACATCTTCATCATTTCTTGGCACACAGCAGCTACCATTCTTTGATCCAAATCAGTACCCCTTTCACTCCCAACCTCATTTTCATAAGCATAATCAAAAGGAGTATCTTGCTGCATGTATGCACCCACAACAGCAACTACTTGTGCAACCATTTTCCCATTCCTCTTATTCTTTTTACCTTTGTACCAATCAGGATATCCCAACCTTTCAAAACACTGCTCAAACACATGACCATCCTGCTTGCAATGAGTACAAAACTTCTTATCACCTCTGACTTCCCTGTTATCTTTTCTTGACATGGATCTTCCTTTAAAACCATTATTAGCAAAGAAAGCAGATGGATCAACTGTAGTATGAGTGACTTGCTTCTGTTTTTCCACTTGTTGCACAATGTAATAGGCCTTGTTAATGTTTGGTAAAGGATCCATTGACAAAACTTGATTTCTGACTGCCTCAAAATCATCATTCAATCTCATCAGGAACTGCATCAACTTGGACCTACTATCAATTTCAAGAAACTTCTCAGTAATACCACGACTACATTCTCTCATCTTTCCACAAGAACAAACAGGAATGCCATTAAGACTTTGTAACTCATCCCAGAACTTCTTCAATTTAGTAAAATAAGCAGCAACAGACAAACTTCCTTGAGTCACTTTGCTCAACTCTCTTTCAACTTGATAAATCAGAGGACCATTGCTTTGACCATATCTTTCTTCAAGATCTTTCCAAAGATCACTAGCAGATTGAGAATACAAGAAAGAATCTGAAAGTTCAGCAATCATGGAATTCAAGATCCAGCATGTAACCATATAATCACAACGGATCCATCTCTGACAATTGTTATCAATCATAGGTGGTTTAGACAAAGAACCATCAATGAATCCTAACTTTAATTTTGCGCCTAAAGCCATCTTGATTGTTCTGCTCCAACCCATGAAATTACTTCCATTAAACGGTGTGTTAGTCATCATCATTCCAGGATGATCAGAACTTGCTAAATACAATGGATCATTGATCATGTTCTGAGCATTTGAATCCTGAAACTGTGTATGACTACTAGCACCACCATTTACACCGTTAAGATCAGTATGACCATTAGAACCGCCAATTCTGTTCGCCATTGATGAAATCTTAATGAGAATCAACTTCTTGATGAAAAGAATTGATCAATTTGATCAATTATAGAAGATGATGAATTAGGGTTTGATTTGGGGGAAAATGACAAGAACAGAAAACGGTTAGAAAACGGTTAGGATCGAGCTTCCATGAGCTCTGATACCATATCAAATTATGCGGAATCAGTAATTTGGGAGAGAAAATGATTTGTTATTATCAAAATGAAGTGTTACAGGAAATGAAGAATGAAGTTTGGTTATATACAGAGTCTAACAGATACTAACTAACTTTTATCTAATATTTACATAAACAGTCCTTATACTTTGGACTATTTGTACAAATGGTGTTATATTCTATAATGGTGTAGCACTGAAACAGTTAGATGGTCTTTGTGATTATGGAATTAACCGAATCTGAATAGTGCAAGGTAACCGAATCAGAATATGGGCATGTTTGGTCGGGGGAAATGAACTTAAAGAAATAGAAATGAATTCATTTCCCTTGTTTGGTAACTAGTGAAATAAAAAAGTGGAGATTTGCAATTCTTAGGGTGTTTAGTTTATGTGCAAATTCAAGGAATGGAATTCCTTTAGCTTATGAGTGGAAATCAATTCTTTGCATTGGAAAACAATTTTTGAGTGGAAAATAATAACAATAATAATTGTGGAAAACTAGAAGGGGGGTTGAATAGTTTACCGCTTTTTCGATTCTTATTTAGCTTAAATATCCTTTTAGAAACCTTACGTTTGCTTAAAGATATAAACACAACTTTATATGTTTGATTCTTTGAAAAGCTTTTCATGTGAATAACAATTCTAACTTTACTTGTTTCATACTTTGAAAAGCTTTACTTGTGATGATCCTAACTTTGCTTGTTTTAGTTCTTTGAAAAGCTTTACATTTGTTTCAAGATATAAGTACAACTTTACTTGTTTTAATTCTTTTGGAAAGCTTTATATGTGATTAGCAATTGTAACTAAAAGACAACATGTAATAAGCAAAGATAAAGAAAGAAACGATCAAACCACAACACGATTGTTTATCGTGGTTCGGCTACAAGGACTCTTTTTCCTTGCCCTATATCCACGCCCCGAGTTTCCAACTCGAGAGTTATAAGCACTAATCAACAAGCTCCTTTCACCGGCGGAGAAAACCTTTACAACGTCGCTTACACTTTTACCGACACAAAGCTAGATGTCGAGTTCTTTTACAAGGGTACAACCACTCCCATTCGTCGCTTACACTTTTACCGACACAAAGCTAGATGTCGTGTTCTTTACCAAGGGTACAACCACTCCCGTTAGTTCTTTTACTAGGGTACAATAACTCCCAACACTCTTTGTATTTTGAGGCCTAAAATACTAACCTATAACTTCTACATACATGACACACATGAAGTATAAACTACCAAAGCTTATACATGACCAAGCTATCAAGACTTGCAACCTTAAAGTTGAAGCTTGTAACTTCTTGAATGATCTTGTGAAGTTCCTTGCTACATAAGAGAATCACAAATCAAAAGGTTACTGAGTTAGTTGAGAGAGTATGTGAATATATGTCCTAAAAGAGTTAGCCAAAAATCAAGTTATGGCTTGGTATTTATAGCACACCACACTGCATGCTTGGCGGATCAGGCGGAACCCTCAGATGGGTTCCGCCCGTGTACCCCCAGGGTACCGCCGGGTCTGCAGTAGGTTTTTGCAATAACTCTTCAAACCAAACAAGGTCTTGTCTCATAACTCCTAGCAACCAAACAATGTCACATCACTTAAAAACAAGTCAAATACAAAGCTTGCAAGCAACAACAAAGTTAGTCAAACACATTTCTTTCCATAAATGCATCATGACAAAACTTGCCCTAAATGTGATTTGACCTTACTATATAAAGAAATAAATATGATGTGACAAGACTCATTTTAGTTCAATAAATAAACACAATGTTTTGTTTAAAATAAAGTGTTAACCTTAGTTAAACAAGACTTAAACACTTAAAGTGATGATTTACTTATAGCTAAACTTCATACTTTGTCATTAACAAAACTTAGCAAAGATCGTAAAATATAAATAACGTTTTTAGGCGATATTTGTATTAACAATCTCCCCCTTTTTGTTGATGACAAAACATAAACTTTATTTATAAGTAAGTCACTAGTTTTAGTATTAGGTCTTATAAAGTTAGTATAAAAACTTGTTTTTGCAAAGATGAGATGATAAGCACCAAAAAAAAAAAAAAAAAAAAAAAAAATGTTTTTGCAAATATGAGGTTGATAAGCACAAGTTTATATAAATTCTCCCCCTTTTTGTCGAAACAAAAAGAAGAGTAGCGAAGCGGAATTAAGACTTGCTCCCCCTTGGACGATACTCCCCCTAAATGGAGTGCCAAGAGAGGAGACATGGATTTTGAACCTACAAGAAAAAGGTTAGTTGTTGCACAAGAAAAGTCATGAAAGTATTTCATGTTTAAACACAACTAAGAGTTGTGAAGTGAAATAGTACAACACTCATGCTCCCCCTTGAATATTACTCCCCTAAATGGAGTATCAAGGAAGAAAAACATGGATAATGAACCTACAAAAAGAGAGGTTAGTTTATAAAGCACAAGATTTATGTATGGTGCCATAACAAGGTATAGTTCACACATCATACCTAAATGGTCAACAAACAAAGAAAACCTTGTAGTAGAATGAAATTCATTTCATGTAAAAGTTTGACTCTTAAAAAGACAAGAAATTTGGATGACAACATCCTACTTTTAAAATTAAAGAAAAACTAAAAATAAACTAAGAGCATAAAAAGCTACAAGGAAATCATCATTTTCCTTAATGAGAAACATTTTCCAAAAACAAAGCTAAGGTTGTTTAAGGATGAAAATGTTTGTTGAGGGTTGTAGCGGGCTTTATTTTGAAGGTTGAGAGGGTGACACGGGTTTTGGTTTGTTGGTTTAAATGGGAAACATTTTCCAAAAGAAACGGTTTTGTTTCATTTTGGAGACTCTAAACTTGAGGTGGTGTTGGTACTCTAAACTTGGTTTGTTGGTTTTAATGAGCAACATTTTCCAAAAGAAACGGTTTTGTTTCATTTTGGAGACTCTAAACTTGAGACGTTCCACAATGTGGTTTAGGATAAACCTCATTTTATTGGATAGGGTGAAACAACAATGGTTTTGGGTGGTGGTTGTTGTTGGTCTTGGTGGAAGATTATTGTTGTTGTGGTGGTTGTTGTTTGAATAAAATGGTGTAGGCTTGGTTATTTGTAAATGGTTACCATGAAGGTTTTTGTGAATGGGTTGAAACACAAATGATTGTAGGTGTGTATGACCTTGATCATTTGGAAAAATTGAGGATTTAGCATAACGGTAGGCCAAACTCTCAAGCAATGACGGTGGATGAGGTGCATCATCCAATGACTCATTTGGTTGAAATGTTGGTTGTTGTTGGGTTTCCATTTCGGCAATGGTGTTAAAAAGTGACAATGATGGAGGGCTTGATGGTTTAGGTGATAGGTTTTCAAAAGTTTCCAATAGTGGATGTGGTGATGTTGGTGGTGTATGGAAAAGTTCCATTGGTGTAAGTGTTGAAGTAGCAAGATTAAGCAAATCTTGAATAGTGATCACATTGGTATTGAAATGTGTTGAGGATGGTGTTGAGGTAGTGAGGTTAAGGAGATCTTCGATAGGTGAAGAAATGTTAAGCGAAGCATCACTTGAAGATGATGAGCTTGACTTGACGGTTTTGTTGAAGCAACAAGGTTTGACCCTAATCCTAGTGGTTTTTGAGAAGGATTTTGATGGTTATGGTGTGATTTGAATTGTTGCAAAACTTTCAAATTTATAAGGTTGAAAAGGTGTTGAAATGGGTGTGTGGATTTGATGTTCTACCATTCAAAGAATGAGGTTTCAAATGATTTTCATGACCATGTCACATCATTTGATGTTAATTCAATGGAATAGGGTGGAGTGAAAGATCAACATATGCACTCAATGCTTTGTGATCATGGGATGTGATTTGGTTGAAAATGTTTCAATGGTTTGAAGGATCCTTTAAAAGGGTTCCTTGGGTTAGTTATGTTTGAATTTGAATTTTTGGAGGGAAGTGGCTTCCTAATTGTTTTAGTGAGTGAGAGTTGTTCTAATATGGTTATTGGAGTTAATGGAAGATGTTTCTCAGTTAGGATAATGGTTTGACACTTTACAAGTTTTGGACTTAAGAAAAATAACAAAAATTTTCTGCAACTGACTGGCGGAACCCTCACAATACACAGGCGGAACCCTGTTTTGGGTTCCGTCTGGTCCGTTGGGCCATTTCTGGGTTTCCCAGAAATTACACTGGCGGACCCCAATTTTGGGTACCGCCAGATCCGCCAGGGGTAACAAATTAGGCAGTCCGCGTTTTTGATCCGCGAGACGATTTTCAAAATTTTCGAAAACTCCTAAAATCAAAGAGATAAGGTATTTCTGGTTAGGCAATGCAAAAATTAAACATGTAAACATACATATCATGGGACTTTGACCTTGAGGTCGAGGATTTTACTATACTTAGTAAGAATTGCCATAAGCATAGAAAAAAAATGACAAACACCTTAAACATTGTCATTATGCATAAAAGTTCATACAAACATAATCCAACAAACATAATAAACCATGAAAGTGAAAAACACATAATTCACGTAGTTTTAACACAAAGACGATTCTAAAGCATTCTTAAGCCAAACACTCCTTAATCGTCTCATAACCGGTCTATTCTCTTATTGAGCTTGCTTATGTATCTTCCAAAGCACTTGAAAATTCCTTTGGTTTGCTTGAACTCTTCGGATACATTTTCAATGACGGGGAGTTCTAGAAGGTAGTCTAAAGGAGGTAATTTAGAGTTAGGAAGTTTATCATCCTTTCTCATGTCAGATGATGATGATGATGGTGTAGGTGAGCGAGTACGTTTGCCCTTACCTTCGAAAACTTGTTTATCACTTAGAGGAACGAAGATGTGAGGAATGAGAGAATAGTCAAGGCACATTCCATTATCGTTAAGAGGAATGGGTGAGATTGTTCTAAAGAGGCGGGTGAGAAGCATTCCATAAGGAAGAGCGGTTGTTCCTACCATAGGTATGTCGGCCATTCTTTTGGCGAGGTAATAGGCTAAGTTAAAAGGTTGACCGGTGGAAATGCTATAGAGCATGTAGCTAAGACAAACATTGATGTGATCCCGGTTTCCTATGGTGCTAATTTCATTGGTTCTAAGGAGTTCTTCCCATTCCTTTAATTGGGGCTTGAGTTCATTGAATTCCATACCATATGGGTCCTAGATGACCTCATTTCCGGTTCTAGTTCTCCTAGTGTTGGTGGTCCTAATGAAGAGGTGGTCACGTAGTTCATTTTTGGACACAAGAGGGGTATCATAGGGATAGATGCGGTCAAATAGTGTGTCAAGAGTTGAGAGGGAGTGCAAGTCGGAGTAGATGCAAGTACCATGGTTTGGGACACCTAGGATTTGAGCAAACTCCTCGAGAGTGAAGGAGTATTGATGACTACTAGCCCTAAAGTTAATAGACATGCGACCATACTCATCCTTGGAGAGGGTGACGGATGCATAGAATTCTAAAATGAACCTAGAACAAATAGGCTCGTCGATTTCTAAGAGACACTCTAAAGCTGATTGTGGCAAATTCCGTATAGAGGTTTGTATCTTCTAAGAAGGATGGATCAATGGTTCTACCCTTATGGACATATCGTTTTTCTAAGGCTTTGAAGACAACGAATTGAGTTTGAGTAAGACCTTTGGTTTTGTGGTGTTTGGGTAGGTACTTGATGGTGTCCTTGTGGTCATAGTGAGTTAGAGGAGGCATGATGATTCCTAGAAAATCAAAATTTCACATTTTAGTCTAAGTAAACGACTATTGTAATGTGTATGTTCTAGTGTGTGCCTATATGAAAGCAATGTGGAGGTGCGGTTAACTTGACTCGTTTTGATGCTTAAAAACGTTTTATAATGCAAGTGATGTTTCAATGACGTTTTTCATTTGTTTTAACAATGTGGTGAACGGTGGTAAAGTATGGGTGACGACCGAGAGTGGATATGTGAAATGAGTTGGTGATTGTTTGACAACACTTAAAGCTTGGATATCTTCTTTGTGTTCTTCACTTGCTAGAAAGTGGAAGAGACGCATTTCATAATGAAATTCACTTGACTTTTGACGACATAGACAAATATGTTAATGAGAGTATGGATATGACAATTTCCCTTTGTTTCAAAGAGCGACACAAAGGTGAACATAGGTTTATGTATCATGAAAGGTGGTTTAATCTTAATAGGTTATGTTATAGTGGGGATGACACACTTGTTTGGTTACATTGTGGAATCTTCTTGTGAAGATGACTAGGTGGAGTTATTGGTGAAGATGATATTGACTCTTGGTTTCTTTGAGGGCATGGAAATGGTGGATGACTCGATATTGATATGACAAAGGATAACTCGGTTTCTCATTTCACATTGGTTGTTTGAGGTTCGAGTGATGAAAGGTTATGAGGAATATGCTTGAAGTTTTGCTCATTTTGTGAATCTTATGGGCTGATGGTAAGTTGGAGTTGTGAGTAAAGAGGTGTTTGGTTTTGAAATTAAAAATAAAATATCCTGTAGATTTGGCGGACCAGGCGGAACCAAAAAGTGGGTTCCGCCCGTATGGTCTGAGGGTGCCGTGGGATCTGTAGGGAAAACTCAAAAGGAATTTCTTGATTTTTGTGGTTTTATCCTAATGTTCAAAACTAAGGTTTTAGGTCTTATAAGTCCTTGACTAAGCCTAGGGATGACGAATGCTTCTCATTCAAGAGGTTTTGTGAAAACGTTGATAGAATGGTTAACGTATAAGACTTTCTTAGTTAAGATGTTCCTCAATGAACATTTTTACCAAGACGGTGATGATGGATCACAATATGTCAATTAAGAACATAATGGATTGAATTGTCGCTGAAGTCGATGCTTCCTTTGTTGAAGGTATAACAATGTTGATAAGATGAATTCCGTTGTTGATGCGAGTTTGCTTGTTCAAGCGGAGCTTGTTGATGTGCTTCTCCATCCGATACTAATTTGAGAATCTTACGTGTTTTGGAGAATCATTGGGTAAGTAAGTATAAAAGTGCAAGTACCACTTGTGCTTTTCTTATCAACTTATTACCGACATAATTCCATTTGTCACACACTATGGTTTCTATTCCCGTTCTTTTGGGATACCATAATCCTAGTTGTGTAGTACCTTATGATGTATCCAAATAGGCTCAACTAAAGAGTTGTCTTAGGATCTTCGTTAACACGAGCACATAGACAAAAGCTAAACATACTGTTGAATCTAAATGTTATGAGAACAATTAGTCTTCCAAACATTTCTCTATGTTTAGTTTTACCTACGGATTTACTAATCTCATTCTTGATAAGTCATCAATAACTTAACCATTGAGAACAAGAGAGCAACTAGGAATGTCTTTAAGTTAAAATCCCTTGCTTTTGTGGCTTGCTTTTATTATCAAAAAGTCTTTCAAATATCGACACTATACTCACTTGATTACTTTGAAATATCAATTTCGTTTCACTAGTGTTTTATTCTAAATTCCAAAAATTGTTTTTGTTGAATTTGTTTAGACACAACTAATGACCAATAAATCAAGTTTTATAACTTGTGTCAATTTTACTTGATTCAATGTTTAACTCAAGGTGAGAAGATGTTGTTTTGTACTTTTACTCCATGCTTGTCTTGCCATCATTGAACTTTCGACTAAGTTATCATCTACCAAAGATGATATCATAGAAGGAGGAGATTACTCGTTAAATGTCATATTCAACGACTCCTCGACTCTTTGGGTTTTCTTACTTAAGACACTATGAACTCTATTTATTTTTAAAAAGTCCAAGAGGTACAACATCATTAGACTATGTGTCACATTTGATGTGTAAATCCTAGATGTTGAAAACTTATTTTCTTTCACACATCCTAATATATGCTAAAGTGATTTATTTCACCTTGTGCGTTTTATATGAGATTATCATAAAGGAGTGATTAAAGAAAGACACAATTAAAGACTCAAAGTATGGTGTTTGAGAAAATTGTTTAACAAAGGTTTGTTTTGCAAGCATCACAAAAGTGTTAGACATTTTAACACTTAGGAAATTCTTAGTTAGCTCACATGTAAGCAAGGGTTGAGTGAGACATACTCAAGAGTTTTTCGTGTTTATCTCTTGATGGTTAATTAACCAAGACACCTTATATCTCCTACTAGTACTAAAGACTAAATTTCTTGTTGCATAGAATCTAATCTTAATTATTTACAAATAGCAGGTAAACACTCTAGAGTATTACAAATAACACATATTTGAACACATAATGCTAGAGACAAGATATAACCAAAGTCAATTTTAAGTAATGCGTACCTTTTAAATTGCATAGAGATGCTATCAAGCGAATAAGCATTATGCGTAAAAACTTGGTTTGACAACATGCTTTGAAACTCAATAACTCATGTATCCAAGAAGGTTAGACAATCATATAAAAGCATAGAGTATGATAATCTTAATTCTTTTATCATGAGTCTCTATTAGAGATAGAATTATCTCTAAATCTCTCTTCTAGGTTAGACAAATTTTACTTGCTTTGTTTTATTAGTTAATGGTGCTTTTGAGTTAAATCCTAATCCGGTTTTATCTTTAAACAACCTTTGACTCCTCAACAATCTTTCAAGAGATTTTGAGCTTTCATCAAATTTAACTAATAATTTTTCCTTTCTCATTTTGCATTTTAATCTCATGTTTGTAATCTAGACATAATTTACATTCTAGATTAATTTCAACATTACTCTTAATTCTAGACATTTTATCTTCCAATAAGATTTCCTTTTCAAAGATATTCTTAAGAGATTTTAAAGACTCATTCTTGAAGATAGCTTTTAGGTCCATGTTGCACAAATGTTTAGACTCATTTTCTAGTTTAGAAAACTCTAGGATAAATTAATCAAAGCAAAAGAGTTTGGTTTCAAAGTGTACCTTGCTTGATGTTTAATCTAGTTTAGAATCACAAACCGGATGATTGACTTCATCTTCATCCGAGTTATTCCATGAATCGCAAGCAAGACTACTACGAGCTTGACACGAGTAATCACCTTTACTTACACCTTGCTTGTTGTATCAATAAGTTGACAATAAACTACCGGATCATTGTCTTCGTCAACATCCATTACATTCCAAGATACGCAAGCAGGTTCAACAAAACACACGTACACATCTTCACTTGTACCTTCATTTAAAACATTTAAACTAGTAGCACATGTATTAACTTCTACTAAGTGTCTATCAATTAGTTTTTCTAAAACCTCTAATTCATATGTAAGATCAAATTGATCATCTTTGACTTGACATATTCCTTGATGAAAGTTTACCATATTTTTCAAAACATCATTAGCCTTTTTGACAAAAATACATTCTTTCATATTTGGTACTAAAGCTTTGTAAAGCATTGTTTTAGCTTTAGTATTTTTATCAAGTTTAAGATGGTTATCTTGGTTTTCAAAAACTTGTTTTCTTTGGTTTGAAATTACCAAAATAAATAATATGCCAAAGATCTTGATCAATTAATTTCACATAGTTTTCAAAATTACTTTTTCATTCAAGTAAGTTTTCTATTACAAAAAGCGGTGAGTTTTGAATAGGTTGCCCTTCTTTGAGATTTTCAAAATCCATGGATCGAACCAAGTTTTAAAATACATTCTATTTTAAAGATCTTGAGTAACGTAGCTCCTGATGCCAATTGTGGAAAACTAGAAGGGGGGTTGAATAGTTTACCGCTTTTTCGATTCTTATTTAGCATAAATATCCTTTTAGAAACCTTACGTTTGCTTAAAGATATAAACACAACTTTATATGTTTGATTCTTTGAAAAGATTTTCATGTGAATAACAATTCTAACTTTACTTGTTTCATACTTTGAAAAGCTTTACTTGTGATGATCCTAACTTTGCTTGTTTTAGTTCTTTGAAAAGCTTTACATTTGTTTCAAGATATAAGTACAACTTTACTTGTTTTAATTCTTTTGGAAAGCTTTATATGTGATTAGCAATTGTAACTAAAAGACAACATGTAATAAGCAAAGATAAAGAAAGAAACGATCAAACCACAACACGATTGTTTATCGTGGTTCGGCTACAAGGACTCTTTTTCCTTGCCCTATATCCACGCCCCGAGTTTCCAACTCGAGAGTTATAAGCACTAATCAACAAGCTCCTTTCACTGGCGGAGAAAACCTTTACAACGTCGCTTACACTTTTACCGACACTAAGCTAGATGTCGAATTCTTTTACAAGGGTACAACCACTCCCAATCGTCGCTTACACTTTTACCGACACAAAGCTAGATGTCGAGTTCTTTACCAAGGGTACAACCACTCCCGTTAGTTATTTTACTAGGGTATAACAACTCCCAACACTCTTTGTATTTTGAGGCCTAAAATACTAACCTATAACTTCTACATACATGACACACATGAAGTATAAACTACCAAAGCTTATACATGACCAAGCTATCAAGACTTGCAACCTTAAAGTTGAAGCTTGTAACTTCTTGAATGATCTTGTGAAGTTCCTTGCTACATAAGAGAATCACAAATCAAAAGGTTACAGAGTTAGCCAAAAATCAAGTTATGGCTTGGTATTTATAGCACACCACACTGCATGCTTGGCGGATCAGGCGGAACCCTCAGATGAGTTCCGCCCGTGTACCCCTAGGGTACCGCCGGGTCTGCAGTAGGTTTTTGCAATAACTCTTCAAACCAAACAAGGTCTTGTCTCATAACTCCTAGCAACCAAACAATGTCACATCACTTAAAAACAAGTCAAATACAAAGCTTGCAAGCAACAACAAAGTTAGTCAAACACATTTCTTTCCATAAATGCATCATGACAAAACTTGCCCTAAATGTGATGTGACCTTACTATATAAAGAAATAAATATGATGTGACAAGACTCATTTTAGTTCAAGAAATAAACACAATGTTTTGTTTAAAAGAAAATGTTAACCTTAGTTAAACAAGACTTAAACACTTAAAGTGATGATTTACTTATAGCTAAACTCCATACTTTGTCATTAACAAAACTTAGCAAAGATCGTAAAATATAAATAACGTTTTTAGGCGATATTTGTATTAACAATAATAATAACAATAATAACAATATAATAAATAATAATAATATAATAATAATAATAATAATAATAATAATAATAATAATAATAATAATAATAATAATAATAATAATAATAATAATAATAATTATTATTATTATTATTATTATTATTATAAATTTATAATAATATTAAATAAGAATAATAACAATAAACAACAATAATAATAATAATAATAATAATAATAATAATAATAATAATAATAATAATAATACATAATAATAATAACAATAATAATAATAATAATAATAATAATAATAATAATAATTTTGTTCATTTCCTAGTTCAAGTCTATGTTGTTACCAAACAGTGGTTTTCTCATGTGTAAAACAAAGATGAGAAGAATGCGTACAGGGAATCGCACCTTGCTTTACCTCTCGAGGGATCTCGCGAGGCTTACAACCCCCACCAGGCAGTGTACCTGATCGTTGTAGTATAGTATAGTGACAAGTACCGGGGGATTGATCGTTCAGCTTAGGAATAGTGTCGCTAGGATTAGAAAACCTAATTAATAGTTCTAGAGATGAGAGATGATTATTTTTGTATTTTTATATTTTATGAAAGCAATTAAAATCTCGGGTTTTGAAGGAGTGGGCGGAATTAGTTGCTAATCAACTAACCCAAAGCTAAGATGCAATCAAAATAAAATAATAAAAATGAAATTAAACTAATTAAACTAAGGTTGTGAGCAGTAATTGGAGAAATTGTGTTTACTTAGACTTCACTACTCCCTAGATATCTTTTACATGTTAATTACTTGTTACACTTGTATGAATGACGGGTTGTATTCCTTAATACCATTCGTGGAGTGGCATACATAACTCCCCAACTCTATGAGCTCTTATCTCCTCCTACACCATGACCCAGCACAACTATAGGGATTGTAAACAGTGGCTCATGCATTAAATACAACCAATAAAGACCTAGTACGCCTCGGTTCATGTTTCTTAAGACGTTCAAGCATGTTACCATTTGGAGATCTGCCAGTTTTCTTAAGCCTAACATATAAATCATTCATTCAAAACAAGAATAGACAAGTAATCAACACATAATCAACATCTAGGTTTCATTAGATCTAAGCAAACACAAGAGAGATCTAGCCTAGCATAATGGAATTAAGATAAGAACAAAAGATAAACAACCAACACATAGACATATTGATTGAATTGAAAGTACACTTATCTCAATTACAATGCAAGGTCTCAAGGGTTTGGAACCCTTGAAAAACCTGTGAAAGAGGCACCAAAATCGTCTTTAGGGTTTCACCAAAACTTCTCTTTTTTAATGAAAAAACTAGAAAACTATATATAGGAAAACCGTTCTGACGGCGTCAAGAGTTAAATCTGACGCCGTCACCTCGCCGTCATATACTTCCTCGGACGCCCTAGATCCACTTGTGACGGCCTATGTGACGCCGTCACCACCTTCGGTATTTTATTCTTGGCCACTTTGACGCCGTCACCTATCCATCTGACGCCGTCACCACCTTCGATATTTAATTCTTCATGTCTGACGCCGTCAAGCTTTTGGTCTTGACGCCGTCACCTTGTATCTTCAGCTTGGATTTTTGGTACTTTGTCGTTTTCTTCACTTTATGCTCCAAAAACGTCCAAAATAGCCTCTTTTCCAGAATTCACTCTCCAAACACCTAAAATCACAAAAGGAACGATTTAGGGCAATATTTGATCAAATAAAGTCGGATTCGGGCTTAAATGACCCCCTAAAAACTGATCATTTTTCGCCTCATCATATACCCTTACACTTGAGATTTGCTTGTCCTCAAGCAAATGAGCTTTTATTCTACTCAAAAGACAAGTTAGGGGTCATTTAACACTAATATAAAAGTAATTACAACAAATAATCGTTCCACTAAAGACCAATAGACAAGCACGGAGGTCATACACAAGCACCTCACAAATAGTGTTTAGATACTCACATCTCTCGGGTGTAATAAAGTAATATAACATTATGGAAATGGAAGATATCTCTCACTACCTGTCATAGCAAAATAGATTACCATAGGCTTGGGAAAGGATCAAACCTCCACCACATGGCGTAAGCACCTAGGATAAACTATCAAAGAGGTCTTTTAAAGGGTTATAACGTTAGGTGTAGGGATATGAATTACACGGTTTTGTTGGATAAAGGAAGTTTTACTGGTGGCGAGTTAACAATCTTAGTTAATTACATGTACAATATGGCGTTGCTAAGCCAAGACTAGACTCGACTTAAGCTAATAAATAAAAAAATAACAAAAACATAAAATAAACATAAAATAAAAACGGGATGGTAGTCCGTATGTTTTTTTTTCTCTTTTTTTTTCTTTTTTTTATATATATATATATATTTTTTTTCTTTTTCTTTTTTTTTCGATTTTTTTTTTTTTTTTTTTTTTTTTTTTTATTTTTTTGTGCATACACTCTTACCCTACCATCCAAAATAATACATCATAAGGGTTTGAGCATTCCCCTTACACTTGAATCTTTACATACTTTACATTTAACTAATCTAATGACTCGAATTAAGAAAATCAAAACACTTTGAGCACTTTTAAGATTAACGTACATATGGGGGTAATAATATGATGTTCTTCCCCATTACTCCATAAAATAAGTACTTACCCATGAGTCCCAATCGTCCCAAAATAATATGTACAATGATATAACTCGACTTAGCAACCATGTAATCAATTAGAAAGTTAACTTAGGGTTAAACAAATAACAATAATGCACTAAAGATGAGCGCATACATGGAAGGCTAAGGCGATTTGGTTGTACATTTAAGTGGGGTGTAACAAATTCTTCCTTTAAGTAAGATGCTTAAAGTTAGAAACGAAAAGATAGGCTCGGAGGGGTGTACTAGGGGTATCGTGTACTAAAAATGAGTACAACGCTAAGGGTGTGGGAAAAATTAGTTGACTTAACTAGCCAAGTAGTATGACTTAAATGGTCAAGTAATCATGATACGGGTTTAACACAAGGGTGATCCTAATGCCTCTTATCATGTAGTAAATCCTACTACACGAATGTAGTCTCACTAGCGGTCTCGGGATGCATCACTAACGCAAGTTCTAGAATCTAAATGCTACCGGTACACTCATAAGCACCAATAATGAATGCTTTTCCTATCAAATCTAAAGGCGAACCTCACATTTTTGGGTGGAAAATTTTTCTGAATATACGGTTATGTGCTAGTCATACAATCTCCTATCCATGAGACGCTTGCTATGGCTAAAGTTTCACTCCTAAATGTTGTAAAATTTTTTAAATTTGGCGCTAAAATTACACTAACAAGTATTTCTCGTAGTTTTATTACTCATCTACTATCAAACAAAACAAACTCAAGCGAAAGTGCATATGTAAGGTATCATCTTTTTACCCTCCCCTTACACTTAAGATGAACATTGTCCCCAATGTTCAAGTAAAGAATGTAAAAGTTAAGAAGTAAAGAGAATGAAATCAAATACTCCCCTGATTCGCTCGGTATGGATTTTAGTTGGCCAGGTTAAATCTTCTTCCAAGAAAACGAACAATCAAAGCTTCCCTTCCAGAATATAAATCATCTTCTTGTCACAAATAACCTGTAAATCCTGACAAAAGTAGACAAGGCAACCTCGCGTAAAATCGGCGGCATCCTATATAAGTTACTAAATCCTAGAAAACAAAGTAAGATATAATGCTTGTGGAATGAAGTTTGCAGATTTCCTGGAGATTATAAAACTTAATAATTCACAAAAACTATAAGACTCCGTTAGAAAAACAAAACCGATAAAATTTCCAGATTTTTGACTCCTGACGCCGTCAAGAGCAATGCCCTGACGCCGTCAGAATGAACCTGCAGAAATTCTTATGTTAAGTTTCCGGAAAATTTCTGGAAAAACTTTGTCCTACTTCCTGGAAAATCCTGCAAAACTTCATTATGACTCAATACAAGCATTTGACTCTAACAAATACGAATATACATGTTCATTAAATATTGTGGATAATCATGATCGGTTTGTTTCTTAAAAACATATTTGGGGTTTCCCCTTACACTTATCTTTTGCAAAAATACCTCTAGATTGAAGTTAAGACTAGGCTAAACAACATAATAAAGTATTTCACATTTTTTTAGTAGATAAACATGATCAACCAACAATAAAAATAAAACATGCATACGGAAGCAAATAACAATCAAACAAATAAAAATCACACAAAACATGGGTTGCCTCCCAAGAAGCGCTTTTCTTTATTTACGAGTCTTGTAGTTAGACTCAAAGTCGTGGGTTACTACGTGATTTCATCATAGGTTCCACTCTCTAGGTCGTCTTCTAAACCAGTTTTGTATTCCGGACCTAGTTGCAAGCATTCTTTGTAGAAACCAAGCATCCTATTTCTAACATACTCTACTCCTCTACGTCTATCCTCATCATTCCTATAATAAGCCGCTTGCTTACGTTCCTTTTCGAAATTAGAGAGAAGGCGGTATTGCTCAATCTTGTAGGGCATTTGATAAGCAACCTCATCATTCTCTTCCTTGAATCTAACTATCCCTAACGTCGGATCATAACTCATCCTAGTGGCCTCAACAAACGGTTTCCCAAATATTATTTGACTTAGGCAAGCATCTATCACCGGACGCGTGTCTTCCACTATCATAAAATCAATCTCATAGGTGAGATTCCCTATAATCACATGTACTCCCTTAACTCTTCCTGCAAAATTACTTATCCAACTTTTACCGGGCATTATCCTAAAATTGAGTTGCTTCTTCATCACCCAATTTTAATAAGTCCTAGACATGATGTTCACGGGGGATCTAGGGTCTATGTAAGCTTTCCATACATGCATGTGCCCGATATTGCATGGGATGCTAATGTTAGAGGGGTCTCCCATTTTGATCAGGGGATTGCCAAAGATATATGTTGTCTCGGGACTATCGAATAAATACTTATGGTATTCCCGTTCTTCCTTGGTTGGCAACTTATCAAAATATTCCTCTATAGGTTCTACCTCCTCTAATTCCTCATCCTTATCAACCTCAACTTCCCTACTCTCATCCTCACTATTGGCTTCTACTCTAACTTCATCTTTGTCACTCTCCTCTATCTTCCTATCTATCGGCTTAATGGTGACAACATTGACAAAGTGGACATGTTTGGATGATGAGGGGTCCTTAACTTGGATTCCACTATTGGTGTCCCTAGTGTCCTTCCTAGGTGTGGCTAATGTTTGGTTGTTGAGGGCTTTCAACAAGTTGTCGATCTTGTTGGTCATCTCCGTTTGTTGTTGGTTGAATTCGGTTTCAAACCTAGCTATGCGGGCTTCTTGAGATGCCATAAATTTCGACATCAATCCTTCAAGATTGTTGGTACTACCATAGTTGTTAGAAGGATTGTTGTTGAAAGTACGGTTGGATGGTGGACCGTTTGATAGGTAACGATTAGGTGGGTTGGATGAATTGGGTTGATTTTGTCTCCACCTAAGGTTTGGGTGATTTTTCCATGAGGGGTTATATGAATCACCGTATGTGTTTGGCTCGGGCTTGAAAGTGTACCACTTATCTCCCGCTTCGTCGGTACGCGTGGATGCGTAGTCCGCAAAAGCTGTTCCGGGGAGTTCCACACAATCACGAGTGTCATGGGGACCACTACATAATTCGCATGAAGAAGTGATTTTGTTCACTTGGCTTGAATGCTTCGGAGCTTCGTAAGATTTCATGAGAAACTTGACTTGGTCCTCAAGTTCCATGATCCTACGGTCGGGAGTGCTTGAATTATTCGAAGGCAAAGATATTGCCTTGACCGTTTTGTTCAAATCACGGGGATCATTCCAACTTTCGTTGTCATAGAGAGCAAGATCTTCTATGAGTTCCCATGATTGTTCCGCACTAAGATCACGTAGCTTACCACCGGCCGATTGGTCAATGGTTCGCCTCGTGGAGATGTCGATATGGTCATAGAAGATTTGGACTTGGAGCCAAAGATCTATGTCATGATGAGGGACTTTTTGGAGTAAGTCCTTGAAACGAGTCCATGCTTCATAAAGAGATTCATTCTGACGTTGTTGAAACATCAAGATGTCATTCCTAAGTTTAGTAGTTCTCCCCGGTGGGAAAAATTGAGCAAGGAAACGAGTGGTGAGATCATCCCATGTGGTGATGGATCCCGCGGGTAAACGCTCAAGCCATTGACTAGCTTGATCCCGTAGAGAGAATTGGAATAGGCGTAAACGGGTAGTCTCTCTAGTTTCAACACCTAGGTTTATGGAATCTACGATTTTGAGAAAGTCCTTAAGGTGTTGGTTTGGATCTTCGGAACGAAGTCCATGGAATGCACATCCGCTTTGCACCAACCGGATGGTGTCGGATCGCAAGGGGGTCACATTGGCTCCGGTGAGCTCAATGGTGTTTCGGTAGCCTTGGTGGCTAGGTCGGGAATACTCTCCTAAGGTTCGGGGCCTAAGGGGTTCTAATGGTGGGTTTTGTTGTGGTGGGATGATGGGTTCAAAGATGTTACCACCTTCCATGATGTCGGATGGTAAAGAGTTACGAACAAAGGCACGAAGAAATAAGATAGACTAAAGAAGACCTAAAAATAAAAATAAAAATCTTACTAGAAAGGAATCTAGCAAGTAGACCTAATAAAAAGAAATCCTAACCTAGACAATAACTATTCCCCGGGCTGCGGCGCCAAAAACTTGATGCGTGGGAATCGCACCTTGCTTTACCTCTCGAGGGATCTCGCGAGGCTTACAACCCCCACCAGGCAGTGTACCTGATCGTTGTAGTATAGTATAGTGACAAGTACCGGGGGATTGATCGTTCAGCTTAGGAATAGTGTCGCTAGGATTAGAAAACCTAATTAATAGTTCTAGAGATGAGAGATGATTATTTTTGTATTTTTATATTTTATGAAAGCAATTAAAATCTCGGGTTTTGAAGGAGTGGGCGGAATTAGTTGCTAATCAACTAACCCAAAGCTAAGATGCAATCAAAATAAAATAATAAAAATGAAATTAAACTAATTAAACTAAGGTTGTGAGCAGTAATTGGAGAAATTGTGTTTACTTAGACTTCACTACTCCCTAGATATCTTTTACATGTTAATTACTTGTTACACTTGTATGAATGACGGGTTGTATTCCTTAATACCATTCGTGGAGTGGCATACATAACTCCCCAACTCTATGAGCTCTTATCTCCTCCTACACCATGACCCAGCACAACTATAGGGATTGTAAACAGTGGCTCATGCATTAAATACAACCAATAAAGACCTAGTACGCCTCGGTTCATGTTTCTTAAGACGTTCAAGCATGTTACCATTTGGAGATCTGCCAGTTTTCTTAAGCCTAACATATAAATCATTCATTCAAAACAAGAATAGACAAGTAATCAACACATAATCAACATCTAGGTTTCATTAGATCTAAGCAAACACAAGAGAGATCTAGCCTAGCATAATGGAATTAAGATAAGAACAAAAGATAAACAACCAACACATAGACATATTGATTGAATTGAAAGTACACTTATCTCAATTACAATGCAAGGTCTCAAGGGTTTGGAACCCTTGAAAAACCTGTGAAAGAGGCACCAAAATCGTCTTTAGGGTTTCACCAAAACTTCTCTTTTTTAATGAAAAAACTAGAAAACTATATATAGGAAAATCGTTCTGACAGCGTCAAGAGTTAAATCTGACGCCGTCACCTCGCCGCCATATACTTCCTCGGGCGCCCTAGATCCACTTGTGACGGCCTATGTGACGCCGTCACCACCTTCGGTATTTTATTCTTGGCCACTTTGACGCCGTCACCTATCCATCTGACGCCGTCACCACCTTCGATATTTAATTCTTCATGTCTGACGCCGTCAAGCTTTTGGTCTTGACGCCGTCACCTTGTATCTTCAGCTTGGATTTTTGGTACTTTGTCGTTTTCTTCACTTTATGCTCCAAAAACGTCCAAAATAGCCTCTTTTCCAGAATTCACTCTCCAAACACCTAAAATCATAAAAGGAACGATTTAGGGCAATATTTGATCAAATAAAGTCGGATTCGGGCTTAAATGACCCCCTAAAAACGGATCATTTTTCGCCTCATCACAGTAGCACTTTGTTTGTATGAGGAGAGTGAGATTCAACATAGGTTGTTTGGACCACATTTTGTGAGTTTAGCTAGAGGTAATGATCAATACACGGGTATTGATGAATATTGGAATAGAATTGGTGATCCAACTTGTCTTAGGAGAAATTCTTCTAGGATTAGGAATCCATTGTTGAAGGTTTTACAAAAGTTGATTTCTTGGGGATTGATACATAAGAGCGGTGGACAAGACAAATGTAGTCAACCGGACCTATGGGTGATGAAGTTGTTGGAGGAAGACAAGAATGGGAATGTGGCATGGATTATTGCCGAGTATCTTTCTAAGAGAGCACCGGGGATTAAGAAACAAAGTGATGTTTGTGGAGGTCATTATGTGACCACGTTGGCTAAAAATCTTGGGTATTTTAATGATGATGAGTTGAGGAAGTGTAGAGTGAGATTGGAGAGTGAGATATGGGATGCTTTTAGTTTTGGGAAAGCATTGGATAGGATTAACAAGACTTTGGAACCTTGGATCGAATCAAGTGTGGGGGCACAATCTGGAGCTTATGCGGGAGCGCCATCACAACCTCAAATGGGGAGTTTTCCGGGTAACACCCAAAGTGGTTTTGATTCAGGATGGGGTGATTGGAACCGTGAATTAAATGCTATTGAGTGTAGGGATGTTTGGAGAGATTCAATGCAAATGAGAATAATTACAACTATGATTATTCCATGCATATGATCCAACATTTGGCACAAGATGCCAATTATGAGGTACCTCCCTACAACCCACCAAATGTTCCACCATACCCTTTACCATATTCTCCATATCCTGGACCATACCCTTATCCTTATCCTGGTTATTCACCATTTCCCGAGCCATATCCTCCATACGGTAGACTTCCCGAGTATGGTAGTTCAGGTGTTAATGTGGGTGGACCAAGTTTTAATCATGGAGGATCGAGTTATGATGTTGGAGGTTCGTCGTCAAGAGCTGGAAAGAAGAAGAGAAGAGTGGTGGACGAGGACGAAGAAGAAGATGTTGATGAGGATGAAGAGGAAAGCGAGGATGAGTTCGTTCGTTCCGATGTGAGTTATTGATGGTGACGTTTGATCACATGGATTATGGTTGGTTTTAAAAACAATTATGTGTCGAACAATTTCTATTTCTATTATCTTTTAACTATTTCTAGTAGGATTTATAACGTAACTTAATTTTCTGTTTATTTGGTTTAGATATGTTTTTGTTTGTGTTTGTTTGGTTGTTTCGTATATTTTGCAGTTTTCTTGTAGGAGTTTTATTACGGAAGCATATAGTTGATCAACGTTTGGATTCTGTAAACTCATTTTCTTATTATGATTAAATATGCATGTTGCGTATTTAACTCCGGTATTTTCTAAATTTTTCCATTTCCTTTACTTTGAAGTTATTTTTTTTTATTACATTGAGGACAATGCAAAACTTAAGTGTGGGGGAAGGAAGAAAATAGAAAAATTGCATAATTTTTAAATTTTTGTTTTAAATTTTCGTTTTAGAGTCGTGAACTTTAGTAACTAGTAGTAGTTCGCCCTTCATATTTTAGTTAAAATAAGGTTGATTTCATGGTAAATAATAATGATATTTTTGGAGAATAAATTCAAGTTTTAAAGAGCAATTCGTCTCGGAATTGATAATATTTACTAGCACAATCTTATACCCTTATTACTTTAAATAGTGAGGATTAGTTTTTTTTATGAGAATAGTATTTCTTATACTATTTACATATTTCATGATGAGTGTGCCGGTGGTTGTGTTAATTCTAGAACTTGTACTTGTTATGCATTACGGTTAAAATCATTTTCGAATGATAATGATATATTCATATGATAAGAGGCAAACTTAGGAATAAAACCAAATGGCCATCCGTTTACAAAATAATTTTTGCTAACCACATTGGTTAGTTAACATCGTATTTGAAACCCATTTGTTAGCGTTCATCTTTAAAGCTAGATACCCTTAGTTTCACCCTTTGAGCCATCCTTTTCATTTTGTTAAATCCATAAAAATACAAAAAGATTTTACACCTTAAACTTTAGCCTAACCCTTGTCAAAGTCTAAATGGTGGATTGCTAGTTGCTTGGATGTTGGATAGTTTTTGATGATTATTAGTTAGCCACACTTCACAATTCATGTGTGTGCCATTTCAACAAAGATGAAGGTGCGTAACTTCGTGTTTTGTATTTTTTGTGGTGTATGCTTATGCGAAGTGTGGGGGAGATGTGAGTTTAAAAAAAAATGAAAATAAGTCATCGCAACTATAAGGTGACAAATATAGCCAATGTGTTATATTATTATGAATAAAGAAAGTCATGAGATATGTTGTTAGCCGATGTGCTAAGTTTGAAGAATATTTTTATGGTGAATCGATGTATCGACATGTGAAAGTTCGAAGAGGAGAAAAATTGTAACTATTATCATTTTTGGGTTTGAGGATTATTTGAGATTAGCAACTATGGGACTTAGACTTAGATTTTATTTTTTCTTTTAAAACCAATTTCATAAATATTCCCATGCCTTATCCTTACCTTTTTGACTTAGTGTAATTATTTTGCACGAAAGTTTATAAAACCCTTAGCCTAAACATTACAACCCGAATAAAAGACCTCTTTGATGAATTATTCTATTGTTTTGATACTTGTACAAGCCTATGGTAAGAAACATAAATCATGACTCTGCAATGAGTGATCTATTAATCGTTACACATATTGAGTGATGAGTGAATTTCAAATTATCTTCGTGAGGTGCTTAGAATTGTTATCAAGCTCTTTATTTACTTGATTGAGTTCAAATAAGATATTTGCACTATTGCCATTGAATTCAATTTTCTTTTGATTAAGACTTGCTCGAGGGCGAGCAAAGCTCAAGTGTGGGGGATTTGATAACGCTCAATATTAACATATTTTTAGTCGCGTTATTGTTTGATTTATGAGTGAAAATTGGTCATATTTGTGTATATTTGTTACTTAATCGTGGAAAAGTGTTTATACATGCAAATATAGACAAAAGCAGGTAAAAATGATTAAAAGATGAAGAAATGAAGTGGACATGCATTTTTGGAGAGTTTCAAGAGGATCAAGGAAGAAAGAAACGTTGCATGGACAAAAGGATTTGATAAAGACAAGTTTACTACACGAAATTATCAAGGAAATATCAAGTTCTAATGGACAAAGTCATGCCACGAAGAAAAATATTGCATGCAACGTAAAACGACAAAGAAAAGACATAGAAACATGTTCAGACTAAATCCAACCGATCGGTTGCAACCCGCAACCGGATCGGCTGGAAACGTGCCAAGATTGACCATCCGATCGGATGGCGAGAAACCGATCGGATGGTGATAACTGAAGTTACAAGTTTTGCATTTATTGACGAATTTACTCCCCATAATCATGTGAGGCTGATCATTTCTGCTTATTTACTGAGGATGGACGTTTTTACTTGAAGGATAAGTGTCATTAAGCTATATAATGAGCACTTAGGGCCTAGAGTTACTTGTACCACCATTATCTAACTTAGTATTACACCAAATCTTGCTAGTTTATCTTATATTGCCTGAAAGTTTACTAAGTGTTGTAAAAACGTCCAGAACGTGTTGAATTAGAGTCTCAAGCATTGGTTCGAGTGTGGAGTTGTTTACTTACGTTAGTGAGCAATTGGAGGAGTGCGGTTGCTATAGTTCCACAAGTTTACTCATTGTAATTCTCAAGACTAGGTACACCTTGATACTTATAATGAACAATTGTTACTTTAAGTTTTATGAAAGTTTTCTTATTTACTTGTGTTTTAATATGATTGTTATGGAGTAATTTGTGATATACTTGTGTATATGATGTGATTGGTTAATGGAGTATTATTTTATGAAAAAGGTGATGCATGAAAACATATCTATTTTATGAGTTTGTTGATATAACATCTTTTTTTGCTTAATTTGTCGGTAAAAATAATTTCTTGAAAAATAGGTCCGAAAGGATTTTCAACTTGTTTTTATTCCAAAATATTAATGCACCAAATTAGTATGGAATAGGATGCTTGACAACCATCTTATTTACTTATTAAAATAGATTTGAGACGATTTCATCACGAAAAAGGACCGAAAGGATTCGTAGGAATTCATAAGAAAAGAATTGATTTTCTAAACAACCATGTGTTTATAGGATTGTCATACTAATTTGATATGTCCGAAAGGAGTCATTTAGGTGATAGAATTCTTAGTAGTAGTGAAAACATGACATACATCATAGATTGTATAACTATTCATTTTTAGTTGCACATCATAACAAGTTTTACACCAAACTTCGTACTCAAATTGTTACAATATTCCCAATTACCAATCAAGGAATTATACACAAGTATATGTTTAGTTTTTATTGAGTTTCTTTTAAATTAAGATTTTACATAAATTTGGATTGACAACCCTTATTTAACAAACGTTTTTCTTATTACTAAAACCACCAAATCCCTTGGGACGATCTCGACTTACCCACCTTTATTACACCGGACGAGTATACTTGCTCGAAATCGGATAATTCGTGTTTATAAATTTTAAAACTTGTACTAACAAAACGCACGTCAGTAGGTTAACCACCATACCGAACTTCAACCCCACTTTATTTTCCATAACTCATCTCCACAACTTATCCAGTGCGGCGGGAGCTTGTCTAGCACCCACCAAGATGTAGGTTGGGCCGGATGTAGGATTTTGAAGGTGATTGATACGACCATATACGATGTCATTTGTATATGACCTAAAGATCATATGGTTTTTACCCTTTATTGGCATTTGCTTCTGTTTGTTCTCTTGAGTTTTCATCTGTTTGCGCTTTAGTTGAGAAGGATTCAACTTGCTTTTCTTAGGGATCTTGGTTCGCATTTCTTTTAGTCCAATTCTAAAGTGGTTGATGTCATCAATCATGAGGTATGTTATTGTTCTTTTGTTTTGTTTCGGTTCAATTTTCTCGATACACATTGCTTTATAATATGATTGCGGTAATTTTAGTGACAGGTTTAGGTTGCATGGCGAAATAATTTCAAGGTTTAGGGTTTGTTTTAGTTGGTAGGAAATAGCCCTATTTTTTTCCAGGAATCTTTTCATAGAAAAATGCATAACTGAAATATGTTTAGTTAACATTTTTGAGAAATTTTTCTAAAATAATAAATATCTCATTTCTCAAATTGCTAATAAACATATGAAAAGCCCAATTTACTCTCTTGTACTTTTCTCTCTCACGAGAAAATGAAAAATGTAACACTCTCTAAACAGGGTTTTCAAGTTCTCTACTTGAATGTTTGTTGCTAAGATTCTTATTGTGTATGCTAACTGAATCCTAGATCTAAATAAGTGCAATGACATTTGGTTCGTTTTCATCAAAGGAACTAAAGAGTTTGCTTACTCTTTAGGACTAATATTGTGAAATAGCAAAATACTTGAGCTTTTAGAAAAATTGGGCTTTGAGAAATGAGATATTCATTATTTTAGAAAAATATCTCAAAAAATTGTAACTAAACGGTTTTCTGCTTTTCATTTTTATATGAAAAGATTTCTGAAAAAAATTGGGTATTTCTCACCAACTAAAACACACCCTAAATCCCTTAAACCTGAAAATGGTAGATATAAAACTAAAAATATAAACCTAAGGAATTTTTTCGCCACTAAAACGCAACCTAAACCTGTCAATAAAATTACCGCAATCACATATATAGAACAATGTGTATCGAGAAAATTGAACCAAAACAAAACAAAAGCACAATATCATACCTCATGATTGATGACATCAATCGCTTTACAATTGGCCAAAAAGAAATGCGAACCAGGATCCCTAAGAAGAGCAGGTTGAATCCTTCCAACTGATTTGCAAGAAGATGAAAACTCGAGAGAACAAAAAGAAGCAGATGCCAGTAAAGGGGTAAAAACCATATGATATCTAGGTGATATACAAACGACATCGTATATGGTCGTATCAATCCCCTTCAAAAACCTACATCAGGCCCAACCGGACCCGAGAACCACCACTCTGGATAAGATGTCTAGCACCTACCAGTGCGATGGGAGCTTATCGTATAAATCCACTTTGAAAACCAAGAGTGGTGGTTCTCGGGTCCGGTTTTAAAATGACCAACGCAAAACATCATGGATACGATTTCAATGACCTTAGCCCTCCATCAGGGATACTTCTTAATAATTTGTTACATTGATTCTCATGATTTTAGAACTATATGCAAACAATGCCTTTTGGCTCGGTTTTACCAAAGAAAATATAATACAGGGACGAGTTCCTTCTTTTGAGTTATTCCTTTTTCAAATGCCAGCAGAAATTATACAAAACCTATGAAACTGAAATGATCCAGCGTGCAATGACTACACTCCATAGTCCATTACTTATTCTTGCGACTTAATATCCATAGTTCATTACTTATTCTTGCGACTTAATATCCAGCGTGCAGCGACTATCATCCCCATTTTGATTAGTCCACTACCCCTTCTGTTTTGAATCCTACACAACATCATATTGACTCTTCAGCATCCCGAGAGACCTCTCCCCCACCTTCGTTTAGCCAACACTTTCAAGAACATTTGGGAGAGACTTGAGTGATTCTTATTTCTGATACCACTTGTCACGGACTCATTCCTTCGAGCCCGTGTGGCGCCCTTACACCGATAAGGACCAATCATCCGTCCCGCGTATAATATAGGTTCATTGGTTTCGTCCTGCCTTAGACTCATCAGGGGAGCGGCCCCAACTCCCGACCAGTATGGTGCTACATCGAGTCTCTACTCGTGGCACGTACTACACTCTTAATGTTGGGGGTACTCCAACAAGCCAACAAGCCAACAAGATTAACTAGGAACCCACGCATTAAGTAACCCTTCCAAGCAGAAACCCGACCTTGAGAATTTGGTTCGTGACATTATGGACCCATAAAGTTTTGGCCGATTTTGGACTTTAGTTGAAATGTAATGGGTAAGATGTATTACACTCATCGGTTTTGTTGATGCCTGAGAAAGGGCGAAAAAATGGTAGAATGGGAGGCATTGAATATGCATAACGTGACTTCTCTTTTATTATGCAATCACAAAAGGTTGTTTTCTCTTTAGTTATTTGTGCATGTTTGGTAGAGAGATATGAAATTAAAGGAATAGAAAGTATATCACTTCCCTTGTTCGGAAGTAAGGGGAAAAAAGGGAACGAGTTCACCTCCTTGGCATTTTAATTTCATGGTGGAAATGAAATTACTTGCACAATGATTAAGCTAGAAAAAGAAGGGGTATAGTACAAATGGGATTTCACATGCAAGTCACACATCCCTCGCCAAACTTGAAATATTTCCAAACCCTAGCCTCTGTGGCAATTTTGGTGATCTCACCCCTTCTTCACTGGCTACTGCTCATGGGTGTTGTCTCGTAACTCATTTTCTCATAATCAATCCCTGTTTATTGGGATTTTTTTTGAGATATGTAGTGGATCAGTTTTGTTTCAATTAATTTCATGGGATTCTGTCTCAATGAATGTTAAAACCCATGGACTTAAACTGACATTTTGTCTCAGATTAATGCCCAAATTGCTACTACTCTAGGACTCCAGGCTCAGTATTTTTTGAGCTTTCCCTTAAATTTGGTTTCTTTATGACCCGAGACTTTCTAATTTGATTGATTCTTCACAATTGCTCATTTTTATTTTGTTCATTTTTGTCAGCACCATTTCATTTGGTATAATAACAACATATTAGTCCTATCTGATACCTAGTGACCTTACATTCATATGTTTCATCATCACTATGGTGTAGTTCTTTATTATACTGTAATGTTATCGCTAATTTAATCTAAAATTAAAGTGTTGGCATGGTCTCGAAATGTTTAGCAAGATTTGAAAGGGAGATTTATTGCACTTTAGTATTTGGGTATAACAGACTTTGGAATTTACAACTTTAAGGTGGCTAATGATCAAAATCTAGCGAGGTGAAGGGCAACTTACGATCAATATGCCATAATATGACTGAATATCTCTCAATCAAACGTGCCTTTTGCAATAAATTATTTCTCTAGTTCTTTTCTTAGCAACTCCTTGAATATCCTCAACGGTCATTCACTTGTAAAAGAAGTATTCGCCATCTATAAATACGAGAACAATCATTGGCTAGTGAAACTTGAGTACCACTTGAACGTGTTAGTTATCCCCATATTTACATGTTCTGAGTTATAGGGGGAAAATGTTGAAGTGTTAACACTTTTTGTTATAAAATGAGCCTTATGACTCATGAGTACCAGGTGCTCTAAAAGCACTCAGTACCTGAACCATATGGTACGTTATTGTCCTATGGCGCAACCTACGGCACCACATCATACCGCCCCTTGAGTTATAGGGCATGGCGCCAAAATCACCTGCCAAGCCATAAGGCAGTTTTTTGTTATATGTTTTATTTTAAAAACTATGGGCTCGGGGGTGACTTATAACCTGAGTGGTGGAGGGATGGTGTTTTTGGGTTAAGTTATAAGTTCTGAGTTATAAGGGAAAAAATAATACTGTCAAATAACATCGACGGTGCCTAGTATTCTTAACAATCAAATGAATAAATCTTAGCCATTTATTTAGTTTTTTTAGCCAAAACATTGTATCCCATTTCCCGCATTTTAAAAATATAATCTTTCACAAACGATTATCTCGCGAATTAAATTAAACCATCGCAACTGATGTGCTTTTTTTATCTTTCAATAGATATCTAAAGTCAAATACTTTCAACTAGATTACTTTCCTCATTTTCCATAATATAATATATAAATTTATAAATTTTGAGATTCACAGTCCTGTGTATTAAACTAGACCTTAAAAACAATAACCCGAGAAGAAGAATGTAAGGGGGAAAAAAAGTTTTAAAATTATTTTCTCTCCATTTTATCCGAATTTGGGAAGAATAGTAGGAGAGTAGTTTTGGTTTAATTTACTATCTTTCACTTTCCTCTTCTCTTAAAAAAATCTTATGAACACGATTTTTTTTATTATCCCAAATTTTTCCTTTTCTTTCCAAAAATAAATTGAGCGTAATATTTATCAATTTTGGATACTGTTGAATAGTTCTATTTATTTGGCTGAATTCAATTAAATAATTTCTAGAGTACCAAATATTTAATTATTTGAGACTCTAGAAATAAAAAGATAATAATTACATAATAGAATCGACCAAAAATCTTAACTAGCAAGTAGCAATGATCCTCATAAAAGGCAAAAGAACACGAAACGATTGAAAATATGAAACTATAACACATGATTAGGGACAAACCAGAAGCTTCTTTTAATTTTTCAGTTACCATTCTTTTTTAGTTGTAAATCGATGATTAGGGTTAGATGGGGAGGTTGAGCACCTTCCTGTCACCCTATCCCCTCGACTTCTAGTTTGATATTGTGTTGTATACTTGTATGACTGATAGGAGTCCAGTGCTAACTATTAACAATGCATGTGGTTGAAGATTAGGTTGGTGCATGTTATAAGAGAAAGTTAGAGTTATTTAAAAAAAACAATGTGTGTGGAGGCATGTCACATGTGGCTGAAATTTTGTTGTTCAAGTAATGCATAGTTTATCAGCTTAATTTGAATGGATTAGTTGAGAAAACCAGCTAACAATGACTACTATACTGAAAGCGGTTTGTATGTATATAAAAGTGAATAAATTCTATATCCTTCTATGCAATACACCATAACATTTTACTTATACCTGCAAAAAAAAACGATATCTATTAGTATATGGCACACACACATGCATGATTGATCAATTGAAATGTTGTCTCATTGACTTGTTGTCAAATGCCTCTCAGCTACATTACATAAAATGCCAACTAGTCAGTGTCATTTGCATACTTAACCTAACATGTTCATTATGGGATGTGTTAACCGGACCCTCCTTACCATGGGGGGTCCACCTACTTTAGTCAAAATGTACAAGTTTTAATGCAGACAGTACAGGCGGCGGCAGCACTGTCTTCCACAAACCCTCCATACGGGGGGTCCGGTTAACTCATGCCGTTCATTGTATACATCACAAATTTCAACTTATTTCGAAAAGTTCCATATTTTCATATGTTACCGGCCTATTTTAAGGCAACTAATTCACTCACGTATCTGCTTCAGTTGATTAGTACTTGCCTGTTTGTTTTTGCAAGATGGTCATTTGGTTGAAGAATGCTTCTTGTATCTTAAACCTTAAGAAATCTCCTTGCCTTTTAAATGGCCTTTGGATCATAAAGTAGAATGATTATTCTGCGTGGCCTTGTATATAATAATAAGGGTTATGTTATTGACACCTCTAATGATGTGACATTTTGTCTTCCACTCTCTGGTCCATCTTGTTTACAGTATAACACAATTTTTATAAGTTTTTGTTTCGTAGTTTCTCTCAATTTAATAATATTTACATATTTCGTATTAAACTTTTTATTTTATGTTCCATACTTTCAGGTTTACAATGCCTTATGTCTTAATTTTGGGGTGGGTATATCATGGCCATAATATAATCTGTTGTCACAAAGGCTATGTTTGGGGAGGGCTTTTATGGGGCTTATGGGGGCTTGGTCTTTTAAAATAAGCCGGCTAATTAAATAAGTCTCGTTTGTCATGGGGCTTATGGAAGGGCTTATTAAAATAAGCCGGCTAAAAACTTTAGCCCCATAAAAGAGGCTAAAACCTTAAGCCCGGGGCTTTTGAAGATTAAATTACTTATTTACCCACAAAAATATTTAACATATACAAAAACTCATTTAATTATGTCATTTTTAGTAATTTTGCAATAATAAGCCTCAGCCCCAGCCCATTTGCCAAACAAGTTTATAAAAATATAAATTTTAATTTTGGCTTATAATATAAGTCCTAGCCCCAGCCCCAACTCTAGCCCCAGCCCCAGCCCTTGTTGGGTTAATCGGGTTTGTTCACGGATCACCGGTACGGAATATGGAGCGGGTCATGTTGTGGTAGTATGTTCACTGGTCAGCAGGTAAACATGTGAGTTTACTGAGTCTTAATTGACCGGGTATTATGGAGATTGAACTGGGATTTAGTGGTGTGCATGGAGTTAATGACAACCACGTATTATCTCAGTATATTAGAAGTTTTATTTTATTTTGTTTCCTGTTTTCTAGTAGTACGTGGGCTCAGTTATTCTTTGTTAAGTTTTAGTATAAATAGAGTAGGGAATGTGTAATCAGTTGTAGCAATATTCAGTTTCGCCTTTTAATATACCAACAGTTAAAACCCACCTTGCCGTTTTGATTGGCGTAACAGGGGTTGTGTATTCGGGTTAAAGGGGCTGATAACCTACATTTGGTATCAGAGCTTCGTTCGATTAAAGGGCGGGTTTGAGAGTCGACTTTCGAAGGTGAGGAGCCTTCGAGTGCGGGGCTGCCATCGCAGCGGAAGAGTGGACAGCAGGGGCTGTCATCGCGACTGTTTTACAGCAGAAGACGGAGACCGATAAGGTGTTTCGGGACATCCATTGTCGTGGGGGAGACAGGGAGTACCGTTCAAGACGACGGGGGTAACCGGTGATGAACATAGGCGGTTCGTAGCTGTTAGTCGTGATCAAAGGGTTGTGATCAAATCCGGCGTTAGGTTGTAAGTCACCGGAAAATGGAGAGATTAACCGGTTCGCAGGATAAACGGACAGGAAGAGTCGTGAAAAGCAGGGAGCTTTGATTCGGTTCGTTTGGCGGGTAAAAGAAAACGGTAGAAGCGGGTGGCTTTGTTTTCTTGATCGGTGGAAGAATGCTCTCATGTCACAGAAGTGTTATGAGCAAACGGGTTCTGTGTGGTGACAACAATAGTCGGGTGGTTGGAGACTTTGGACGAGACCGAGGTAGGTCGTGAGTCCGTGAAAAGTCGGGAACAATGGAGAATCAACACGTTGTGAACATTATGGCGGTGGAAGTTCAAATCGTGTGGCTTTGGATGTGGTCGAGGAAGAGGCCGTGGATCCGGGAGAAGTCGAGATGGTAATGAACGTATCCAACGGGATGCCGTGTTACATGTTACATGTGTTGTGAACAATCAAAAGGGGTTGAATGAAGACCTTGGACGTGACTAAGGTGGAAGTCAGGTGTCCGGGAAAGGTCGTGATGAAAAAGGCGTTGTGAATGGTGTGAACAACCGATTAAGGGGGTGATTGTTGGGTTAATCGGGTTTGTTCACGGGTCACCGGTACGGAATATGGAGCGGGTCATGTTGTGGTAGTATGTTCACTGGTCAGCAGGTAAACATGTGAGTTTACTGAGTCTTAATTGACCGGGTATTATGGAGATTGAATTGGGATTTAGTGGTGTGCATGGAGTTAATGACAACCACGTATTATCTCAGTATATTAGAAGTTTTATTTTATTTTGTTTCCTGTTTTCTAGTAGTACGTAGGCTCAGTTATTCTTTGTTAAGTTTTAGTATAAATAGAGTAGGGAATGTGTAATCAGTTGTAGCAATATTCAGTTTCGCCTTTTAATATACCAACAGTTAAAACCCACCTTGCCGTTTTGATTGGCGTTAACAGGGGTTGTGTATTCGGGTTAAAGGGGCTAATAACCTACAGCCCTAGCTTCAGCAAACATACCCAAAGTCTAGCTATACTGTAATGCATGGACTTATTAGTACCATTTTGACTAATAGTCCAATTTAATAGAGACAAATACGACAAAATGTACACCTAACATTGCATGGATTGCAAATTGTCAATTATGCTAGTTGTTATGGGACCACATGTGATCTAGAAGAAGCAAGACATGAAGTTAATCATGGGCCCCGAGGTTAGCCCCCACACGTGGTTTAGGACTCGGTTTTAACTTGATGCGAGAAAAACAACACATGGGTGTGGACCCTGGTTCGAGCAAAGGTCCAATACAGGCTAATAAGGTGATGCAGCCAACGGAGCAAAAAGGGCCCGATTTGCTGCCCAGGAGTCTTCTAAACTGCCGACAAAGCGCTCTATAATTTTGAATGAGATAATATATACTACTTGCTATTTGGTATCTTGATAAGGACTTGAATGAAAATCTTTGACTCAAAAGCTCAACTTTTGAAATGAAAACATATTGTCTTCTAGATATTCACATATAGTCTTCTAGCATAGTTTCTAAAAAACATAGATTGCATAACATAGTGATATCATGACTCAAACTTTAACGAAATAATCAAAATACTAAAAAAATCTGGCTACATGTATGCAGTATGTTGAGAATGACCCACTTTTCTTCTACATGGTGTCTGCATAAGTTTACATTTCACTTTTCTTCTAGCATTTAACAGTTTACTAAATGTCCAAATCCTATCCTATTTCTTTGATATATTCTCTCATCAGTTTTCATCAACGTTACGTGTTGATCGACACTCTCGACATCTTTGAAATCTCGGAATAGCGAGCCCTCCTCGACAAACGTCCTAGCATTTTGGATATATTTGTTATATGCTTTATATCCTTAGTCGATTTTAGCTTTATAATCTACTTTGGGGTAAGAATGTGATTCGTTTAAGGAGGAGGTTGATTGTGACAAAACGGAGCAAAAAATTTACCAAGTTTAAAAAAATTGGTCCCACTTTTTACCATTAAGGTTGATTGGGGAATCATTGTTACTTTTTTCTTTGTTATAAATCTTCTTCATGAATGTTGTTCATGGGTATTTGACCCTTAAAAGGCTGGGGGCCATAATAAAAGATCAAAAGGTCTAAAACATGGATTTTAGAGCTTAAAGCTAAAGCATCCTATTCTATTCTTTTATATCCACTTTTTTTCTTTTCTTTATGTGCTGTTAAATAATTAAACAAAAACGTTACTATGTGATTTTCATTATGAACCACTTTCTTGATTTTAATTAAGGGTAACAAATAATTGAATTTAGGCGACTAGATTAGGTGAAAACAATTAATATTAATATTGAAAAGTGGATGTCTAGCTCACATTTCACCTACTGCCCGTTTTAATATTTTGTCACATCTATATTTTCGACTTAAGTTATTAAATACTATCAAAGAGAGCGACGTGGTTTTGGTCGGTGTGAATGTGTTTACAGGTAAGTTGCCCGTAGTTAATTCAAACCACTTTATTATAAACTTATACAGTAGTTATCAAAACTTATTATAAAAGCGTTAAGTTATCATACTAGTAGTAAACTACAGCAAAAATTCTTCCAAATTAAGCAAATTTATAAAAATGCTTCAAAGCATTATAATTTCGATAATATTAGTTTGTTGTCTAAATACATGGATATCTACTTTTGATTCATGTATTAAATTACGTATTTTGAAAGAAAAATGTTGTCGATTACTATTATTTTTGTAATTCAAAGCAATTTATTGAATTGTTTCTTAAGGTTGTAATTTACACATATCAATTGGAACGAAAAGTAGCTAAGTTCATGTTACACTCAAATGCTTTAAAGAACTACTCCCTCCGTCCCAAAATATAAGTCCATGTTTGACTTTTCAAAGTCTTTTTTTTTCAGAATTTGACCGTAATTATTTTTTCTCGTGTTACATAATACTTGATGGAAAATATATAAATAGATTTGTGTTTCAAATGTATGTTCCTTGGTATACTTTTCATCAAGAAGTATATAACACGAAAAAAAAATAATTACGGTCAAAGTCAGAAGAAAAAGACTTTGAAAATTGAAACATGGACTTATATTTTGGGACGGAGGTAGTATATGATTTTATACCACTTTATTATGGACTATTATTTTTAAAAGCCTTTAACATTTTTATAATGCTAACTGTCTGAAATAACAAAGACATAATACTGTAATTACGAAGTATTTAATTTTAGTTAGCATCATTAATTAATAATCATTTGCTTTATTACTAGTATAAAATATAAATAAATGAAAGGTTTTGCTAAAAAATATCGAGTTGGCCACGGGGTAATGTTTAATATAAATATAGAAAGAAACTTAAACTTTGTTAAATAAAAAATGACATATATTTAAGTTAATTTTTATGTTCATTTTGCATTAAATACATAATTATTTTAAATATAAAAAAAAATAAAACAGATTGTGTTAATACAAATATCGCCTAAAAACGTTATTTATATTTTACGATCTTTGCTAAGTTTTGTTAATGACAAAGTATGAAGTTTAGCTATAAGTAAATCATCACTTTAAGTGTTTAAGTCTTGTTTAACTAAGGTTTACATTTCCTTTTAAACAAAACATTGTTTTTATTTCTTAAATTAGAAAATGTCTTGTCACATCACATTTATTTCTTAAAATAGTAATGTCACATCACATTTAGGGCAAGGTTTGTCCATATATATTTATGGTAAGAAAGAGTGTTTGACTAACCTTATGCTTGCTTACAAGTCTTGTGTTTGACTAGGTTTAATGTGATGTGACCTTGTTTGGTTTGGGAGATTTATTGCAAAAACCAACTGCAGCCCTGACGGTACCCTGAGGGTACACGGGCGGAACCCATCTGAGGGTTCCGCCTGATCCGCCAGACATGCAGAATAGTTTGCTATAAATACCAAACCATTTGTTTGTTTTGTGTAACCCTTTAGGACTTATTCTCACATATTCTCTCAACTAACTCAGTAACCCTTGACTTGTGTGATTCTCTTATGTAGCAAGGAACTCCACAAGATCATTCAAGAAGTTGCAAGCTTCAACTCTAAAGTTGCAAGTCTTGGTAGCTTGGTCATGTATAAGCTTTGGTAGTTTATACTTCATGTGTGTCATGTACGTAGAAGTTATTGGTTAGTATTTTAGGCCTCAAAATACGTAGTGTGTTGGGAGTTGTTGTACCCTAGTAAAAGAACTAACGGGAGTGGTTGTACCCTTGGTAAAGAACTCGACATCTAGCTTTGTGTCGGTAAAAGTGTAAGCGACGAATGGGAGTGGTTGTACCCTTGTAAAAGAACTCGACATCTAGCTTTGTGTCGGTAAAAGTATAAGCGACGTGTAAGGTTTTCTCCGCCGGTGAAAGGAGCTTGTTGATTAGTGTTTATAACTCTCGAGTTGGAAACTCGGGGCGTGGATGTAGGGCAAGGAAAAAGAGTCCTTGTAGCCGAACCACGATAAACTATCGTGTTGTGGTTTGATTGTTTCTTTCTCTATCTTTGCTTATTATATGTTGTTGTTTAGTTAGAATTGTTGATCACATATAAAGCTTTTCAAATAACCAAAACAAGTAAAGTTGTTCTTATATCTTTAAACATAAGTAAAGCTTTTCAAAGAACTAAACAAGCAAAGTTAGGATCATTACAAGTAAAGCTTTTCAAAGTATGAAAAAAGTTAAGTTAGAATTGTTATTCACATGAAAAGTCTTTTCAAAGAATCAAACATATTAAGTTGTGTGTATATCTTTAACCAAACATCAAGTTCTCAAATGTTATTTAAGCTAAATAAGAATCTAAAAAGCGGTAAACTATTCAACCCCCCTTCTAGTTTTCCACAGATTGTTTAATGTGCTTTAAGCATTGTCTAGTAGGTAGTGTTTAGCGAAACCTATAAATGAAAACTCAGATACAATGTCATCTTCTAATATTTGTTTTAATAGTAATAAATAATTAAACACAAGGAGTACGTTACCCTTTGCTATCATTGACCAAGTAAAAACGTTAAACTAATCTCAAATACATTAATGGTCGCACGCAAATCTGTTGATTGCTCACTAATACAATCTCCAAAATTAGTCCTTCAACTACCTATACAAATACAAGTTTAAGGGTTTATATGAAGGTTGTTAAGATCGAGATTCTGTTACAGATTATTTTTATCTTTGCAAAATCAGATCAATATCGATAGATTCTAGTTAAATGTTCAAATGTTTTATATATCTAGATGGTTAACAACATTTTTTTCTTTTCTTTGCAAAGCTGAGATGATGAAAATAAATAAATTATATTTTGAAACTTGAAAAGTGAAATAGTAGACGCATATTTCCGTTTTGTAAAGAGATTTAAATCTACTTAGAAATTATATTTATTGACATTTATAATTCGATCTTTTTGCTAAGGTGTTATTTGTTTTTTAACAGGCTCTGAATCTGAATCTGAATCTGAACTGCACATTTGAAAGGCAACATTTATAGAAGAAACCAAAACAAGAACAAGGTACACAAGAAATGACAACTCACCTACTTAACAAGAGATAATTAAGAAGGATGGATCCCTAGCAAAACAAAAATACAACAACAAGATAAATAAAAATTAAACAAGTTTTTAGAAGCTTATTTTTACATTCGATCTTCGTTTTCACTTTTATTTCAAAATTTGGTTTTTGCCTCACATTGTTTTCAGCTAGTATTTAATTCAGTTGTTGAGAATTAAATAAAAATTAAATATATACAGTAGAAATTTATTGTAAAACTTTTGATTCAAGCAATACGGAACATAAACTGATAAAAAAATTGTGTTGTACTATAAAAAGAGATAAGCAGTAAGGTGGGAGGACAAAACATCACATCAGAGGTATGTACAACATAACCTTTAAATAAAAGGTTAGGTGATAATGTTTGAATTATCACGACCATCTGTAAAGTTATTTAGGGAGTTTTTCTTTAATGGGTTGGGTGTTTCACGAGAATTAGTCGAAAAAAGTTGTTGAAACCCGGTTGTAAAAATGAGAAAGATGAAGATTAAAGAAAAAAAAGGTATTTTAGTCAAATCATTTAAAAATTATTTCATTTTGTTTTAAATATGTATACAAGTGTTACTGAACATTTTTAAACTTCATTAGTAGTAATTTCGATACATTTTGATAATTACATTAGTTTTTTTTTTTCTTTTCCCTTTTAACTACAACACTTTAAACTCTTGTTAGCAAAAACAAAAATCAAATCGTCTTTACATAAAATAAAGAGGGAAGAAAAAAAATATAATAAATCCCAAACACCTCTAATTTTCTAAATGATGAACAAGGAACTAAACAATAATTTACTTAAATTGTTGTTTGTCTCATTAAAATGTTTAAAATCTGAATCTAACTACTAAATTTTACTGTTACGAGATGGTTAAAAAGTTTGAACGTGAATCAAATATGTTGTTTATTTTTGTTAAATTGTTTGAATGATTTTAGTTTACAAAATTTATATACAAAATCATCGCATTATGATGACTAGTAACTTCGATAAATATAAAATAAAACATTTCTATCATACATTGTCAATAAATCATTATATAAATTATGCTAATACATATAAATTTAAGAGACAACAAGAGGCAATAACATAAGTCTTCCAACTCTTATTGGATAAAAGTCATTATGTTTGACCACGCCCGAATTAAAAAGAAACAATAAACAACATAAAATTTGATATCATCTGACTAAGTAAGAGGTAAAAGATTATAAGTAATGGTCACACCAACTCACCTTGCACGCACCCTCTCACATTTCACCCGAAGTGGGCACCAATGTATCATATTTCATTAAAAAACACATTTTATACAAACATACCCACTAAATACCCTACACACACTCACAAAGTAAAGTAAAGTAAAGTAAAGTAACTCTCAATACCGTCTTTTACGAGTTATGGGTCACAATACCGTCTTCCACAGTGTATGGGGGAGTTTGAGATGCAGACAGCCCTGCCCCTACCTAAGGTAAAGAAGCTGCTTCCGGTTCTTTCAAAAATAGAAAAGGACCTTCAGCCTTGCAAGGAATATCAAACCCTTGACCTCTGTCTCAAGAGATAATTGTGTTAACAACTTGTTCGAACCCTGATTTATGTCCTTACACACTTTCACAAACTAAATTAAAAATAATACTATCTCAGTCCAAATTTTATTGTCCACGTTTCTTTTTTGGGATATCCTAATTTAATTGTCCACTACTAAAAATAGATAGGAAAGTTTAATCAAGTTTACTATATTACATACCTTAAAGAAGACTTTAATTAATTAACTAAGGGCAAAATTGTCCTTCTGTCAAAAAGTTAAAAAAAGAAAAAACTGTAATAAATGTACTTTTCTTAAAATATGTGTTTTTTTGTCGGGGAACAATAATTTTGAGACGGAAAAACTTTACCGAGAGATGATGCTAGAGCTGGCATAACAGGTTACACGAACCTGTTAAGGCCAAACACGAACACGACCTGTTAACTAATCATGTCATTTTTCTCAAACACGAACACGACACGAAAATAAACAGGTGCACCTGTTAAGATTCTGTTAACATGCATATGACCAAATCGAATGATACAAGAACCTGTTAAGACCTGTAACCTGTTAAGATGCACCTGTTAAGAACCTGTTAACATATATAATGCAAAAGCTCATACAATTTCAAAGACCCACATGAATGGATAATAGAATAGATTTAGGATTTTAGGGTTTTTAATTTTAAGGATTACATTATTATATATATATATATATATATATATATATATATATATATATATATATATATATATATATATATATATATATTATAATATTAACAGGTCTTAACAGGTCTGACCTATTAAGACCTGTTAATTAACAGGTCTGACCTGTTAAGACACGAAACATGTTAAGGTCAAACACGAAACCTGTTAAAAACAGGTCGTTTTGTGTCGTGTTAACATGTTTCGTGTTAAAATTGCCGGCTCTAGATGATGCAGCCCACCTTTAGCCCACCCCCGCGTAAGCCTATCCAAAGTTATGAGACGGCGCATTAAAATTGGTGTGAGGGTGCCCTCACACGTTACCATTACCTTGGATCTTAGCCTTGGATATCCAAATTACATTCAGATTCCATTCAAATAGCTATGTGAACAAGATTATGAATAAGATTAAAGAAATAGACAAGATACAAAAATCTACACTTCATTATTATTCAATCAAAATAGTTTGTCATTTGGCACCAAAGTACAAGCATAACACAAACACAAAACACAAACACAAACACAAACAAAAAAAGTCAATAACACACACACACAGAGATACTCCTCTTACACACACAAACTCTGATCTTTGTACTTATTTATTTTCTTTCTCTCTCACACACTAAAACACACACACATACACCCCATCCATCATCATGCCGTCACGACTACCACCGTCACAACCACCCCAACCACCGGACAACCACCACCTCCACGTCATCCCACCTGTCACAATCGCCTTCTCATTCTTACTAGCCCTAACTTTCTGCTTCCGTAAATTCACTACACCACGCAAAAAACAACGCACTGTTCCATCAGACACCACCACCACCGCCAAACAACCACCGCAGAAGCTTTCCTACGCGTCTCTACGCGCCACCACGTCGTCCTTCTCCCCGGAGACTCGTCTCGGTCAAGGCGGATTCGGTTCCGTATACCGCGGAGCGTTATCCAACGGCGTTAACGTCGCTGTCAAGGTGATGGACGCTGGTTCGTTACAAGGAGAACGTGAGTTTCAAAACGAGCTTTTGTTCGCCGGAAAAGTGGATTCCGATAAGGTGTTGTCGGTTTTAGGGTTTTCGTCTGATAAGAAACGACGTCGGATGGTGCTGGTGTATGAGCTTATGGTGAACGGTAGCTTACAGGATTGTTTGTTGTATAAAAAGTGTAGTGAGTTGAAAATATGGAATAAAAGAAGGTTAGTTATGATAGATATAGCTAAAGGTATAGAGTATTTGCATCATTATTGTGATCCTGTTATTATTCATGGTGATATTAAGCCTAGTAATATATTGTTGGATTGTGAGTTTAATGCTAAGATTGGGGACTTTGGTTTAGCTAGGTTTAAGCCCGAAGACGAGTGTCGAATTGATTTAGGTAGTAAGATTGAGGAAGGGAAGAAGATGGTTGAGGATAATGGGTCTGTTTTTGAGGAGACTGAGAGTTTGGGTACTACGACTGTTTGTGAGGAGTTTAGTGGTGTCCCTGATCAGTCTCCTGAGAGTTTTGTTACTGCGCCGGTTGCGGGGACGTCTCCTGTGCATTCGCCGAGGATGGGTGCGGGGGATGTTGACGCGATGAGTGTGGAGAGTGGGAGGAGGAAAAAGAGTGTGTCTGGGAAGGATTGGTGGTGGAAGCAAGATAATGGGATGTCGGAGTCTGGGAGGGTGAAGGATTATGTGATGGAGTGGATTGGGAGTGAGATTAAGAAGGAGAGGCCGAAAAGTGAGTGGATTACGGCTGGTGCGTCGTCTAGTGCGGTGCAGATAGGGAAATCGGAGAAGAAGAAGAGTAAGAAGCGGTTGGATTGGTGGATGTCGTTGGATGAGGAGAAGAATGTGAAGAAACCGAAGAGGAGACCGGCTAGGGAGTGGTGGAAGGAGGAGTATTGTGATGAACTTGCGAGAAAGAAAAGGAAGAATAAGAAGAAGCAAGGGAAAGAATCGAGTACTCATAATCTTAATAATGATGACTGGTGGCAAAAAGATGATGAGATGTATGTCGATAATAGAAAGAAGAAGAGGAGCAGAAGCAGGGGTAGCAGAGGTAGCGTTGATTGGTGGTTGGATGGATTTAGTGGTGAGCTTTGGCGGGCGCGACACAATAGTCATGATTCTGTGAACGGTGATATACCCAAAAGTAGCGGTATGAGTAGCACACCAAGTATGAGGGGAACTGTTTGTTATGTTGCTCCTGAGTATTCATGTGGTGGGGATCTTTCGGAAAAGTGTGACGTTTATAGCTTTGGGGTTCTACTGTTAGTTGTAATTGCTGGACGGAGGCCACTCCAAGTTAGTGGGTCCCCAATGTCGGAATTCCAACGAGCAAATCTTCTGTCATGGACCCGTCATCTTGCTCGTGCAGGGAAACTTATTGATCTTGTAGATCAGTCTATTCAGGATTTGAATAAGGAACAAGCTTTAGTTTGTATTACAGTGGCTCTTTTATGCCTGCAAAAAAATCCTTCACTTCGGCCTTCAATGAAAGAAATAGTGGCAATGCTATCTGGTGATCTAGAGCCACCTCCGTTACCAGTGGAGTATTCCCCTTCGCCCCCATCTCGTTTCAGGTCCCATAGGAAAGCGCGGTTAGTTTCTTAATGGTTTCGAAATACA
The DNA here is from genome assembly GCA_030686995.1 of Artemisia argyi. Classification (NCBI taxonomy): domain Eukaryota; kingdom Viridiplantae; phylum Streptophyta; class Magnoliopsida; order Asterales; family Asteraceae; genus Artemisia; species Artemisia argyi. The sequence continues at coordinate 133,256,985 of CM060708.1, read as the reverse complement.
GTTATCAATTTTCATTAACAGTTGTATACAGATATAGGTAACAGTTTGTTGGAGCATATTTGTAGATTTTTTTTTTTAATGTAAGCAATGAGAATTATAACAATGACTTCCTTTTTATTTTGATACAAGTGTTTATTGTTGACTGTTTTGTTCCCTTTTCTAATCGACCAATTGTTGAATAAAGAACCACAACACTAGCTTTATTGGAATGAGCCCATATTGCTTTAGTTGGCTTGCAGTAGATATGTATATAGTGTTACAGATAACCTGCTTCATTTCCATATTCAAGAGATCTTGCAGATATGATGTCTAACTGTCTATGATCAAAAGAAAGCATATATGTTCAATAGTATCAAGTATCTTTCCAAACTATTCTAAAATAGTTGCCTGATCTCATGAGTTCCATTTTCATCAATTTTGTACGCATGAAACAAGTCTCAGGGAGGGATTTAACTCGTGAATGTGAATGCATCAAAGTTTTTTAACATAAGCTCTATTAGCATTTTTTCTACCGCTAGGGGTTGACTAACTGCAGCAGCAACAAGCGATCAATCAATTAGAATTTAATTATGAAAAATAGCGTTCATTTTTATTGTTGAAAATGGATCAGCACTACTATTCTACTAGATTATGGATCATTTTATCAATTTTTGTTAATCACATGAATGGATTAGATATAGATCAAGACCCGGTCCATCTATTAGATTGTTGGAGCAGATTAGTGGGAGCAAGAAATTCCTGCTGTACCTATATCTCTTGCTGTATGACTCTTATCAGTTTAACCATGTCTCTTGCTGAACTTAGAAGCAAATTTCCTGTTATCATTCACATATAGAGCACATCTCATATGTTTTTAGTTACATTTCTGGTAGTATGGTACTATGGTATGACTAAATTACCTTTAGCATGCAAATTGCTATTTACAAATGTGATAATGAATGCATCCGGTTGCCCAGTATTTAAAGCTGCCGTCGAACAGAGTAATTGGAGGGTATAAAGGAACTTGCTCTACTTCCAAAATCGCAACTTCACAAAATCACAATTACCTTTTAATTTCATGCTCTTTTTACGGTGCAAGCTTCTGTTTCGCACCATTAGCGTGTACATAGTGCTGGTTGAGTATTGCATGGTTCCGTTTTATAAGCGGTCCCGTCACAAACTAGCCCAGGGCTGGAATGTTGGGCTTATTCTGGCTGATTATTCAAGGCTAGTTCCTTTTCTAAATGACACTGTTTCATTAAAGTGAAAAGAGTTACAATTATGACCGGATGAGTACCGGACAGAGTAGAGCAATACAGATTCGGTTTAGTTATATGGGCTTGTCTAGAGTTGCGCACACTACTAACATCTACTTTCCAAAACCAATCTTGGTCAAAATTTATACTCTTGCAATACTCGAGAGAACACATTCTTTGAATGACTTTCAGTTCGTTTTATTTGGTATCAAGCATAGTAGTCTCTAACACACAATCATGTTCTTTCGCATTCTTCTCCATTAGTGCTTGAAAAATAGGAGTAAGCACTCAAGTCTCAAGTGATCACTAACTGCGTTGCTGGGCTTTACCTTGGCTTTTTCCTTCTTTATCCATATCTCCTTGAAGTGGTTGGTTTCCTTTGTGTCATCTTGACATCCTTTCAAATTTACTAGTTATAAAGTCCGTGCACGCACAAGGTTTAGCTATTTTAAATTTGATTATACATAATTCTCAAAAGTTTTTTTTAACCGAAAGCAAGCACGGTTACCTTCGAAATAAATCTTACCACTTCTAGTTTCCACCAGGCGGATACAACTTAGTAATAGAAGGAAACCAAAAGTATATTGGAATTTGTAGCATCTCTTAGCAGTAATAACCACATTCTAAATTAGATAATTGATGACCTTCAAGACCGACTCATGCCAGACTAATGGTCCGCATGACGCTAGATAGGTTCTAACCGGTAGGAACTTTCTATAAGTGTTGAACCAAGAGCGAAATTCTAGCTTATTGCAACCAATAAAAGTTGGTGAAAACTAAACACCATGTTTTCAAATTGAACAAACTGGGCTGACTTCATATTAACATTATTGGATCAATATTTGGAGGTTTTTAAACGGGCCTCAAAGAACAAGTAGTTTTAGGGCCTGCTTGAGCATAGCTGGGCCCGTTTGTGCAGCTAGTGTTCGTATACTTTTTCTTTTTTCTCAGTTTTCCAGAACCTGCTCTTGTGACTTCTTTATTGCTAGTCCATTTTGTACAAAGCCACATGCACCATAGCCTGTAAATTTAACGATATTAAAGGTCCGTTTGGTATATCATCGAAATATTTGAAACTAGAATAGGAGACGATATAAACTAGGGGTTTAAACGAGACGAATCGAGTTAAACTTTGTTAGAGCTCGACTGGATAATATTATGTTCAGCTTAGACTCGGCGAGCCTTCAGGAAAGAAGTTCGAGCTCGCCTAAAAAAAACTAAATTCTTTTGTAAATAATGTGTGTTTTAAACCAACTAAAATATAAGATAAGACTTGAATTCGGCTCGAACTCGGCTCGTAAAGTTCGATACACATATAAATAAGCATATACATATGAAACGTTAATATTATGTATATTACTTTAAAGCTCGAAAAAATCGACAATAACTCGAGTCGAGCATATATAAGCTCAAGCTCGAGCTCGACTCGTTAGATATTTCAAGCTCATTTTTCGAATCTTGAGTTCGAGCTCGAAAATCGATAAAGTTTTAACCCTTTTAGCAGATAAGATAGTAGCAACACACTTATTATTATTATTATTATTATTATTATTATTATTATTATTTATTTTTTTATTTTATTAGGGATATCAACCTAGAAAATTTCTACAATACTATACAAATTTTAACATTTTATGCTGATGTAATTTTTATTCTACACAATTTGTTAGAAATATATGTCAAGCGAAAATACTAACGTAGCGTTTGGTATGCATGAATCGAAGTTGTAATGTAATTAATTATTACAATGAAATGAAAAATAGTTGTTTGTTTTGAAATTTGTAATGGAATGGTTTATTCATTGTTTCATTTCATTGCGTCTATAACCACTAATTTCATTACATAGCCACACCTCTAGTTTTTTCTCATTCCATTACGACATGTAATCACTTTTTTCCATATTTCATTCCTTTCCAACATCCTTAGCATTGTACCAAATAACATACGTTTTCTTTCATGGCTACCAAATAAGTCAATGGAACATTAATGACTCATTCAATTCCCACACCACATTAGGGTTCGTTTGGTAGAACGGAATGAAATGTCGAATGACCGATGTAATGGAATAAACAGTGTAATGTAATGATTCATTACATTTATTAATCATGTTTGGTTTGTATGATAAGATGTAATAGAATCATAATAAAAAGACTAAAATGCCAATTATTGATAAGTAGTTTAATTAATATGGTTAGTTAATGATTGAGTTTTATGTTATTTTGATTCCATTACGGTCGTAATGAAAAATAAGCAGGAGGCCCCTAATGAATGATTTTGGTGTAATTGATCATTCCTTGTAATGAATTATTACATTACATAAATGTAAACAAACAACATTTCTCTATTCCATCGTAATAATCTTTTTCATTCCTCCTTTAATTACAACATACCAAACGCTAAGTTAGTTTTTTTTTTTTTTTTTTTTTTTTTTTTTTTTTTTTTTTCTAAACATTTTCTTTCAACTTTCCCTAAATAATTGCATGACCTTATTTCTCTTCCATTAAACTTTTTCTCAGTTTGTATCATTTAAAAATAGCTCTAATATATTTACCGGGTATGAAGCCCTTTGACCAAAAAAAAAAAAAAAAAAACTCTAATACACACATACGCACTAGACAATACACACAAAAGAAATAAAATATTAATTTTTATTTATTTTATTTTATTTTATTTTTTTAGGATGTGCTTTTCATTCGGGAGCAAGTCCCGCTCAACCATCTATTTTTCCTTTTGTTGCACTTTCCCGCGACCATGGAATTGGGTTTCCTTCAAGGAAATGGGTTTTCTTTGCTTTTGCCGCAGGGCACCCTAAAAGCGTATAACTTTCTCTTTTTGAAACTTGGTTCCCTTATAGCATGTGGTAAGGTAACTTGCATGCCCACGTTAAATGTTAACTCACCAAATTAACGCGGTGTGTTAGCTTACCGGCATAGGAAGGCAAGAGGTGAGTTAAGAAGCCACGTTAAGCCCTTAACGTGCGTTAACAAGGGGCAAAAAAATAAATAAATAAATAAAAAATAATAAAAAAATAAAAAATATATCCCACCCATAATTTAGGTAAAAGTGAGTTATGCTACCGGGGTGGAAAGTCAAGAGTTAATGTTAAAAAGTAATAGCTGATGTGGCGCTGACGTGACAGTGAGTTAAGTTTTAACCTTACGTCACGTTACCGCATGCTCTCAGTGCACCTTCACCGTGAGCTGGCTTACTGGTATGAGCTTAATTATGATGTTAGAAATAACATTAAATTCGTCGACTTATTAAATATAAATATATAATATTGAGTTATAATCATGCATTTAACCTAGCAAGGATAAGAATCATATATATGTTCGTGGTCCAACATTGATAGGGTAGTTGCCAATATCCATTTCTTTGCGCTTTCTTTAATTCTTAAAGAATTTCCAGAACCATGCCATTTGGAATAAAGACAAACGAGTGTACGTGTAGAGCCTTCATGTTTGCTAAACAAATGCAAATAAAATCATCTAAAATCCGTATAAAGCTTCATTAGCAAATACTAAAACAGGCAAGTGGTCTTAATAATTGTGTGGGTGTGTCCAACATTGGAGCTGGAAAACCTTGGACTAACAACTCCCACCCACATGCATAAGACATATAACTCAATTCAAATCTCCATTTAGGGACACATGCTGGTCTGATTTGAGACATCACTTCTAAAATAATACCCCATTCATCTATTTTATTAGATACAGCTATACAGGGCTTATTACTTTATTAGCCTCGCGGGTTCATCAGCACTAGAAAACCAAGAAAATCACAAGCTTTAAACCCTACATTCGAAAGCCTTCATAATACCACTCATCGTAACTGAAGGCAGTGGCAGAACTTGAACATTTATTTTTGGTGGACGAATCGGAGATGTTTGTATTATCAACTAAATTACCCTAAAACCTATAATATTTACACTAGTTGCCGCAAGCCCGCAACATTTTTTTTTTTGGGGGGGGAGGGGGGGGGCCTCCTCTGCCCCTTAAAATTTCTGCACCTGATTGAAGGCTAGTTACGTACCGAAAAAAAAAGTTACAAATGCCTAAGAGTCACAAAAAATGTCAAACATAAAAGCCTCACACGATGAAAACAGTAAGTTAATGAAAAGTATTAAGGGCTCAATTTGAAATATCGCGCTATACCTCTCTAAACATTAAGCCTGCATGCATGCCATAGTCTTATGATGACACAACTCATAAGAGGTTATTGAGGGTAAGTTAGCCATCATGCAGTTATGCTTGCTGTTAAACGTAAATTTGTTAACAATAATCAAAACGGGTTAGGTTTGTTACTCGTAAGAATTATATGTTACTAGCAGGGTCCCCGCGCGATGCAGCTGCGGGCACCCTGTAATTTAATTTTTTCGGCTAATAATTTATTCTATTTGTACGTTTTTTGCCAATAGCTTTACTGATTAGTTTTTTATGGCAAAAGTTTGATGAAATTTTGCTTAGTTTATATTATTTTATTTATTATTTATTTTAATATTTTTGTTTAGTAGTTTGCTTGGTTTATACAATATGTAAACATATTTTAGTTTATTATATTCTTTTTGACAATAAATTTACGGATATCAAAAATTTCGTTTAGCTCGTGTCCGTTCGGGCTCGAGCCCATTTGGCCCATTGCCCGTTAGAGCTTGAATATTTGTATAATATGCTTTATTATTTGTATTAGTGACATTTAATGCAAGAATTGTGTTTAAGTTGGTTGTACAATATGCTTGATAATTTGTATTTCTTATGTAAGGGGTGTTTTAATAAGTGCATTATTTATGTTTACTGACCAGTTAATTAATTGTATTTAATGTACATAATGATTTATTTATTGTATTTAATGTTAGTATTAATTGTATGTTAGAATTAAATATGAGAGGAATTTCTATAAGTAGCATTGGTTGTTGTATTTATAGCTTTAGAAGTTGTAAGACTTAATTTTAAGTATTTTAATAATAGAAGACATTCATACTTTATAATATAGTATGATTTATAACTTTTAAAAGAAGATTACAAGGTTGTAATTAAGCGTGTTAAACATAACCGCCCATAATGTAGTTTACCAGCCTAGCTAGCTTAACTGATCTGAATTTTTATTTTTATTTATATATACTCCATGTTTTATCATTTTTTATTTTAATTTCTCTTTGGCATTTGGGACCAAGGGGATCTCTTAATTGACGAGATAAGATTAATTGATGGACCGTAATGCCTGGATCATATCCTGACATGATGGAATGGCAATTGGGCCACATTTATCATTTTTGAATAGTATTTATGATCCCTTGTGGAATAGTTTTGTACGCCTTTGGAGTTTGTTTAAATCTTCAAAAAAAGTAAAAAAATAAATAAATTAATTAATAACCGTATAAAAGTTGGAAGTTTGATTGTTTTTTCCTTCATAAAAGCACAGCAATGAACAAAAAGCAAAATATTTCAACTTTGGTATGTGATAGTTAGAAAATTCTTTAGGGTAGTGACAGATCGGGTGAATTACTATACTTTGAATATGACAAAATTCTTTAGGGTAGTGACAGATCGGGTGAATTACTATACTTTAAATATGACAAATCGGGTGAATTTTTCAACTTTGGTACCCCATTCATCAAGAGAACTACTATACTTTGAATATGACAAATCGGGTGAATTTTTCATTCAACACAGAAAGGCATAAATACGTACGACACACTAGAACGGTACTCGCACAATGCGGCGGTAAGTACCTGTGACTATATTTTGCGTTATTCGGTTACACATTTAGTTGTTTTTATACTTTATAAGTAGAGACGGTAAAGATGGTTAAGTCAAATAATTTTGGTTTGAACAACAACATACTTCCTAACAAACTTCCTAACCAACCTCCTAACCTTCTTAACCAATTAATTTTGAAATCCTTCTATAATAAGCAAGTAAAAATATGAATTTTAAGCCTTTTTAATTATAGAATAGTCCCAAATACATTATATAGTAGTATAGATTATAACAAACCACAATAAAGATTTGCGCTACAACATATCTAAATACGTTCGACACATTATAGCGAGTTCTTTATGTAGGATGATCTGATTTTTAACAAGTTCGACTAACACTAAACACCGTCGTTTTAGAGTTAGATCATTTGAGCTAATTTGTGTTGGAAAATGTTTTACAAAATGATTATTTGTAAACTTTGGACACTTTTTAATATATGTATTTGTTATATATATTTGTATTGATTTGAAGGTTTGCGTTATCCTTGAAAAGAGCTTCGCAACAAACTATAGTATGTTTAAAATGGAGTTAATTTGAATAAGATATTGTGTCTAAAAGTAAGTCACTTGAATAAAAAATAATGGATATAGGGAGAGCATCCCACATTACGCAAGAAAGGAAATGAAGAGGTGTTTATATAAAAATCTTGGTATCAACAATCAAATTGTTTTCGGTTAGTTTTACTCCAACACCTACTTGCGTGCGCAAAGAGGGTATAGATTTCGAATTTTATGTGCCAAAATGGATTACAACCTTGTGAACTCATGCGAACCCGCTCCGAAAATTTGAGGCAAATCGTGTTTATTTTATAGCTGATTTGGTTTCACTAAAAATAAACACATTCTCATTCTCATTCAATTTAAGACACAACCGAAATTAATAATAGCCCCGTACGTTTTTCCTGCTTTGCGTTCGATCAAGGCACGCCATCGTTTTCGTGAAATCTAAGACAAGTTTGTCACGTCCGACTGTTTATCAGCTTTGGCCGTTGTACCTTGAAAAACAGATAACCAATCTGTTTTAAAAGAATCGTGTTAAACACGAGCCTCGAACTTTGCTACTTTCTTTTTAATTATCGTTAATTAGTGTTTGTTTTCTGCTTCTACCCCTTCTGTATATTTTTAATTTTTATTAATTTTATTATGGTCATTATTGTAATAATAAAAGTGTACCGTTTCCTACAGTTTGGTCTATCTTTTTATACTTTCCTACCATTACGCATGTATTTTTTTTCATTGAATCACTTTGGTCTTTGGCCCTTAATACTGTAGTATTCTCAAGCAAGCCTCTAGATCAGCGGGGTAGATGGCAACGCTTTCAATTGCCATGCTTGTCATTATTACACAATTATTGCCATGGTTATTATTGGCTTATTGCTATACACATGTCGGGTTTGGTTTTGAACTACAAACATATAAAATTATTAAGCTAAAACCGGGCAGACGTTCCATTGATACTGGAAAGCCAAACAAATCGCGAAAGTTGAAAAAAGTAACAAAACCACTTCATACCAAACTGGTATCAAACAGAAAACTAGTTTCTGATCAATAGTACCGATAACTAAATGAAACATGGCCAATATCCTAGCGGGAAACATGTTATTGGGGTATTTACGCATTGCCTCATACGAAAACATGATCACGAATGTGCCTTTGTTGACCCTCATATTAACCAAAGCAAACATATATTAATTGTTCTTTACATGCATCAAGCATATTTTTGTTTAAAAATAAGCATCACGTTTGAAGATTATAGTTATATTAAATGAACTATGATAATGCCATTTGGATCAAGTTAAAGCTTTTATGTCTTTCTCCAAGGGTCTACAGTTTTGGTATGAATGATGATAGTGTTAGTGTGCAATTTATTTATTTATTTTTAGTTTTATTATTATTATTATTATTATTATTATTTTTTAATCGTAAATGATATAAACTCTAAAAATGTAAAAGAACTAACCAAAAATACATTGAGATTACAGTACTAGCTGCAATACATGCAACAAATTTGTCAAAGCTAATCACACTTTTAAAAGGTCTCACTCTCACACAACACTCAGATTTAGTGACACCTTTAAATAAGTCACTAAATGTCATTTTTTTTTTGCTTAGTAAAACAGAAAAATAAATATGTCGAAAACTAGTGTCTTCTTTGAGAGAATTTGTAAATCACGCACTATAATTACTTTCTAAAGTACCATTCAGTAATTTTTTCTGATAATTTTCCTGTAAGTATATATGGTGGGGAGTAAAAAACCTGAATGTAAAATCTTTTTTTGGTGTATAAGTTAAAGCCATATTTCTAACTTGGGAGAAGGATAGGGACCTGCTGTAACCGCATCATTTACGCATTATGACATGTGTTTTTTTAGGAGCTTAGAATAATAATCATGATTATCTTTCCTTTTGAAAAGCCTTTTTTACTCCACGCATTTCTTTAGTTATGTGAAAGCAACCAGTCGCTTTTGGAACAGCAACTTATGTTTCTAAGTCAAAGTTTTTGTTGATCAGAACAGGACCTAAACTATGTTAATCAAGCTGCGCGCACTTTTTAATTCCGAGTATCATATACATCGTGCGAAATTTAACGCCCGTTACTTAATATAAAAAACAGAACATGGATTACCAATGAATATGAAGGGTTTCCACAACCTTTTTATACACTAGTACTATATATACATATGGATATAGTATATAGTTTAAACTTTAATCTGTTGAAAGACCTTCATCAATTTATTCAATCAAGACCTTGTTTACAAGAGGCTTGTTCTTTCTTTCTGTGTATGGAGGAATATACGAGTAACTAAATTAAACGAACACTTTAATTAGCAAGACACATGGGCATTGAAGATGAGGTACACTGAGGGAGAGCGAGCTGCGAGCATAGCTGTATTTACAAGTCCATTCAGATCATTTGATATATTAAACTTTCTAGCTATACTTGAAATCCAAATCACTACAAGGGATAACACTTTTCGGGACGCCATTTTTATTGGTGACGACAATGTCGTCACAAAATTTAGAAAGGCCCACCACTTTCAACCTTTTCCACCACCAATGGCTTAGTCAAACACAAATCGGAGGGCCACATAACTTAGCGACGCCTATGTCGTCACCATATTTTTTTATATATGCATAATATCTTTTGAATAAATAAAACAAATAAATAATGATTTTTTGATGCTTTGTGACGACATTGTCGTCACCAAACTTTTATTATAACTAAATTATTTGCTTTTTTGTAATAAAAAGTTTTTAAAATTATAAATCATGATTTTTCAAAACAAGTTTTCATGGTAAAATAAATTGTGACGACATTGTCGTCACGAAACAATTATCATAACTAAATTATTTTATATTTTACAATAAAAAAATTTTAAAAAGTCCGAGTAAAGATTTTTTTTTTAAGTTTTCTTAATAAAGTAAATAGTGACGACAAAGTCGTCACGAATCTTTTATTTAATAAATTTTCAAAATAAGTTTTCATGGTAAAATAAATTGTGGAACTAATCCATGGTCATTTTCATGGTAAAGTAAATAGTGACGACAAAGTCGTCACGAATCTGTTATTATAACTAAATTATTTTATATTTTATAACAAAAAAGTTTTAAAAAGTCCAAAATAAATATATTTTTTTTAAGTTTTCTTAGTAAATAGTGACGACAAACTCGTCACAAATCTTTTATTATAACAAAATTAGTTTCTTTTTTATAATAAAAAAGTCTTTAAAATTATAAATTATTTTAAGTTTTCTTGGTAAATTACTTAGTGATATGTTAAATGTACACTACTAGAAATAGGAGAACTGGCGACGAACGTTTTCCCGACGACATTGTATTGTCGGGAAAAACTGCTAAACGATTTAAAAAAAAGAAGAAAAAAAAAACTTGACCAAGACTCCAATGCGTTGAATTTTCCCCCAAACAAATACCGACGACATGTCGTCGTATATAGTTAGTCAAATTTGACTTTCGCTCCGCCTCAATATCCTAACCAATTATTTGGCGGTATTTTTTCCCGCCTTCTTTTTTCCGAGGACATGTAAATGCGCATACCAAGACATGCATTACATTTACTTTATCTATATTGATTTGACTAGAGTCTTTAATTAATTACGGGTGGGGATGACGTGCCATTTTTATTTTCCGTGGAAGCTTTTGAAAATGTTAACCGAGCTTAGTGTCAAATAATCGATAAAAATTTAGCCATTAATGCATGCGGAATTACACTACAAATCGATAAACGTCCAACATTAAAGCGTATGAATTAGTCGTCACTAAATTGCGATTGGCCCGACATAGATGAGTCAATATGATATCATTATACATGAGATGTTAAATGGATGAGTCAAAATGATATCATTATACAAAACATGTTAAACGGATGAGTCAAAATGATAGTGTTATACATGAGATGTTAAATGGACCTCTTGATATGATATCGTTATACATGAGATGTTAAACGGATGAGTCAAGAAGATATCATTATACATGAGATTTTAAATGGACCTTTCGAGATGACATCGTTCTACAAGACATGTTAAACGGATGAATCGAGATGATATAGCTATACATGAGATGTTAAATGGACCTCTCGAGATGGTGTAGTTATCATCTCAAAACACGCTTTTAACATATCATGTATAACGATATCATCTCGACTCATCCATTTAACATGTCATGTATAACGATATCATATCCACTCATCCTTTTAACATCTCATTATAATGATATCATCTCGACTCATTCATTTAACATGCCTTGTATAACGATATCATCTCGACTCATTCGTTTAACATCTCATGGTATAACGCTATCATTTTCCTCATCCGTTTAAAATCTCCACTCGTCTGTTTAACATCTTATGTATAACGATATCATCTCAACTCGTTCGTTTAACATCTCATGTATAACGATATTATCTCGACTTCTCTATTTAACAACTCAACTCGTCTGTTTAACATCTTATGTATAACGATATCATCTCGACTCATCCGTTTATCATCTCATGTATAGTGGTATCATCTCGACTCATCTGTTTAACATATCATGTATAAGGATATCATCTCGACAATCCGTTTAACATGTCTTGTATAACTATATCATCTCAAATCATTCCTTTAACATCTCTTGGATAACGATATCATCTCGACTCATTCGTTTAACATCTCATGTATAATGATATCATATCATATCCTCCATTTAATATCTCAACTAGTTTATTTAACATCTTATGTATAATGATATCATCTCGACTCATCCGTTTAATATGTCTCGTATAACGATATCAACTCGACTCATCCGTTTAACATCTCATGTATAAGGATATCATATAGACTCATCCATTTAACATGTCTTGTATAATGATATCATCTTGACTCATTCGTTTAACATCTCATGTATAACGATATCATCTTAACTCATCCGTTAACATCTTATGTATAACGGTATCATCTCGAATCATCCCTTTAACATATTATGTATAAAGATATCATCTTGACTCATCCGTTTAGCATGTCTTTTATAACGATATCATCTCCACTCATCCGTTTAACATCTCATGTATAAGGATATCATATTGACTCATCCATTTAACATGTCTTATATAACGATATCATCTTGACTCATTCGTTTAACATCTCATGTATAACGATATCATCTCAACTCATCCGTTAACATCTTATGTATAACTGTATCATCTCAAATCATCCCTTTAACATATTATGTATAAAGATATCATCTTGACTCATCCGTTTAGCATCTCTTGTATAACGATATCATCTCCACTCATTCGTTTTACATCTCATGTATAAAGATATCATCTCCACTCATCCGTTTTACATCTCATGTATAACGATATCATCTTCACTCATCCGTTTTACATCTCATGTATAACGATATCATCTCGACTCATCCGTTTAACATATCTTGTATACCTAAAGTATTTCCATTTAATAAAATAATTTATAACTAATTTAAATCATTTATAATTAATTTCAATAAATTTTTAACCAATTATAATTAATCTAAATAGTTTTTTAACATTTATAAGTAATTTAAATAATTTTTCAAATAAATATTAAATTTAGTGACGACATTGTCGTCACCAAATATTTATCCTAATTTAATTATTTTCTATTTTATTAGAAAAACCTTTTGAAAAGAATAAATACTAATTTTTAAAATAAATTTTAAGTTTAGTGACGAGTTTGTCGTCACCAAAATTTTCGTGAAATTTTTTATTACCCCGCTAGATAGAAAGTTTACCGCCACACAAAAAATTTAAATTTTGGGAAAAAAATAGTGACGACAATGTCGTCACTAAATATACCAGATCTACATATCCATTATTGCTAACACTTTTTCACAAAACACAAACATCTTCACACCTATAACTCTCTCGTTTCTTACACACTAAATCCACAACTTTCATCACTAAATCCACCATTTTTACCACCAAATCCACCACTATCTTCACTTGCACCACTTGCCACTTTTAATTTTATCTCTTAACATTACCGCCGCGTACCACCACCACCACAGCCGTGAACCACCCTCATTTAAAGATATGTTTTTGGTTGTTAACTTTTAATTTTATCTTTTGTTATTTTAGTTGTTAACTTTGGTTTGTTTATTTGTATTGTTTAAAGGTATGTTTTTTCTTTTAACTTTTGTTTATTAATCTTGATTCGTTTGTTTGTTGTGTTGGTTAGATGACACCGCCGGCAGCAGCACCACCACCGTGAACCACCACTGGCAGCAACATTTCAAAGCTGCACCACCACCACCACCACCACCGTGAACACTTTTGTTGGGTTTGTGTTTATTTTGTTTAAAGGTATTTTTTTTATTGTGTATATTGTGTTTATGTGATAATTTGATTAATTTAAGTTTGATTGTTTAATTTAGGTTTTTATTTGTTTGTGTTTGTGTTTGGTTAGTACCACCATCACCACCACGGACCACCGGGACAGCCGGGTCGAATGGCGACGTATTTCTGGGTCATTTACAGGTTCAGTTTTTGGGTTTTCTACGGAAAAAAAATCTAGAAATGCAGCAATTGCTGCTGGTTTTATTTTTTGATATGCAGGCATATTTAGTTTGTCGTCACTAATTAAAGAACTTTTTATTTCCCCCCTATTTTATAAATGATTTAAATTGGAGAGAATAAATAAAATAAAAACCGATTAGTGACGACAATGTCGTCACAAAGTAAATGATTTAATATGTTTTTTCTATTTTGTAAATGATTTAAATTGAAGAATGAATAAAATAAAAAAGGATTAGTGACGACAATGTCGTCACCAAATTAAATGATTTAGTTGTTTTTTTCTTCATTTTATTAAAGATTTAAATTGCATAATATTAAAAAAAATTAAATATTGGAAATTATTAGTGACGTCAATGTCCTCACTAATGTACGATGGCCCACATCTAATAAAGTCTTAGCGTTGAAAAAGTGGGCCCCAAATATCGTCACGAATTACATTGTCTTTGTCGTCACGAATGTGTTTTGTGACAAAGGTTTGGTGACGCAAAATCCGTGACGACATATCGTCACAAACACACTTGGTGACGACACTTAGTGTAAATTGGTGACGACTTAATCGTCACGAAAGGTGTTTTTATTTGTAGTGAATCTAGGATAACAGGATTGTTCTTTCATGATTATAGATTTAACGTTTTTTGAACGGAAATTAGCTTAATGTTAATCTTTTTTGCGCTGCTGCTTGAGATTGAGGACAAAATGTTGTTCTTTCATAGTGTTTTTTTAATAAGGTATAGGCTTCTTTTGATGATCTCTGTTGGGTAGGAAACCTAATTTTAATTACAATCACAATACAAACAACAAATTCAGATCAGAATGTGATCCGTTTAAAGAACATGATTTATATGCTTGCTAAATATAATAGTGGATCGGTTTAAATCCTGAAGTTTTGATATGATACAAGCCACATACAAATTACTTGCCACAATTTCCTTTTGTTGGTAGCGAACAAATTTTTTTTTGCTTTTGTGAGTACTTTTCTTTTAAATTCATCATTTCTTAGGTACTATGTGACATTTTTCCCCTTTGGGAAAAAAATTTTCTATTAGCTAAAAAGGGCAAAATGTCCAAAAATTTCGCAAAATACCCTAAAAAAGATGAATTTAAAAGAAAAGTACCCACAAAAGCAAAAAAATTTGTTCGCTACCGACAAGAGGAAATGATGGCAAGTATGATACTTTTTTTAATCATTTGCCCTAATTTGTTTTTAGATAATTAAAAGCTAACAATTCGTTTTCAGGTATTGTGCCACACAAATATATGATCATAAGCAAGTCTTTTGGTGGATACAAATGACAGAATGCATTGTAACTTGCTGACTTGCTGTACCAATATAATAAATAATACTACATATACAAGAAATTAAAAATATGTATAAGAATATTATTGCTATATATCTTTTCCTAGTTTCATGGAAAAGATAAGAATATGATTGAGGTTACTCCATTAGCTATAAACTAGTTTCGAGTTGTGTCATCACATAGAATTTTACAATGACAAATACATTTTGTTTGCCTGAAACTCAAATAAATATTAGCTTGTTATCATATCAGATAAAAAATTCAACTGAAGAATCATTTTGCACGTACATATAAACAAGATTTATATATTTGATTTGTTACTATCTTATAGTATTTAGATAATAAAAATTGACTAATGATAATTCAGTTTATTTAAAGTAATATTAAAAACTCAAATAATTGCAGATAAAACCTAACCATGATTCACTGGATATGGTGAGGGTGTGAAATGATGTTTCCATGAGTTGGATATTGGTCCACTGCTCAGTGTGAATACAGATAGATGGGTTTCCATATGTTCAAACTATAATATTATAATAAAAAAACTAAATAATCAAACCCAATAAATAATACACTTCAAATTGAAAGAAATATATAGCTGGTGGTAGCTATGATTTTTTTATTATTAATAACAAAGATGCTCTTTAAATAATTGGAAAGATTACAAGAAATCTTGATAAACTGGTCATCGTCCCTACTGTAGAAGATCTCACAACCAAATGTATCTCTAGAAAATACTATTTAACATGTACTTTATATTCATATTTCTAAAATACAGTGGTTGATCAAATCTTTTTGGGCTTAATTAAAGATTAGCATCATATCTTTATGATATTATGTTCTCTTTCCAGCAAAGTGATGAGTTGGTATTTCATCAGATTCCTTCCTTGATTTCCTTCCAACAACCGGCAACAAATCAACAAGATCTTATATTGGAGGATAAGGATCATGTTACCATGGAGGGGAATACAAATAAGTCGGCCAGCAAGACCCGAAAAAAGCAAGAAGATCAGTCGCCTTCCTCGTCTAAACCTAATTGGGTAACTCCGGAAGATAGTACTAAAGATGAGCATACACAAAGAAAATTGGTTCATAGAGAGATCGAAAGACAGCGTAGACAAGATATGGCTAAGCTCTATGCTTCACTTAGGGGTCTACTTCCACTCGAATTCGTCAAGGTAAGTTACTACAACTTCAAGCTCTTGGTAATTACTAATTAGTTGTGTCTATATATGAAACTAATACTTCTAGCTTGATAATGAAAATGAATTGGAATTACAATCTATTGTTCGAAAACCTAATTTATAAGTTTTTGGAATTTTTTTTTATTAGGGAAAGCGGTCTACATCGGATCATATGCATCAGGCAGTGAACTATATCAAACACATGCAAGAAAACATCAAAGAAATGACTGTCAAGCGAGACCAGCTCAAGAAATTCGTGGAGACGAGTGTTAGTGGGCTTGGGACAAATTCTAATGAAAAAAATTTAACTAACCTACTTCCTAACACAGTCTCACTCCACTCTTCTAATGGGGGAATTCAGATTTCCATCAATAGTTGCCCTTTAGAAGAGGGGTTCCCTCTTTCAAGAATACTAAAAGCGATTTCCAAAGAAGGTTTTAAGGTTATAACCTGCACATGTACTAAAGTAAATGATCGGTTGATTCATTGTATCCAAGCCGAGGTAAATTATGATCCCTTATTACATAGATACATAATGCTAATTGTTCAGATTTTTCAGGCATTAGATTTGCACATATCTATATATTGTTAGAAAAACAATCAATCTATCACTCATTTGTCAGATTATTTTGCAGGCAAATGATCCCGTTTTGACTGATCTCTCCATGTTGCAACAAAGGTTAACTGTGGTGGCGAATAACTACTGATTTTCAAGAAAAAATGTTGAACTAATTAAGGTAAAATTGCTTGCATGAATTCATTATGGAGATGTTTGCCACCATCCATTTGTTTGTTCATACACAAATCTTTATGGTGAGTTTCCATAAAGCTTGTTTTGATGAACATACATGTACGCAGGATTTGTGGTTTGTTTTGTTTTTTTAAACTTTTTTCGTAATATATATCTTTGTAAGCGTTGCCATTTTTTTATCTATTGTTACAATGTTGTTATATCAATAGTATGATCTATTAGTATTACAAGCGTGTTTTCCTTTGTGAAGTTCATTACTTAATATCTTTCTTAACTTGACGTGTTTCTTGTTTGTAACTGATAATTCATGAGGTTAATCAAGAATGGGAAAACACTATGAGTACAATGATTCGTTCAATTCATGTTGAATAAACTGCTTCAAGTTTTTGTTTTTGTTTTTTTAATGCCTATCCCAGAAAATAGTTCATGCAAAAATGAAATCAAACTTATGTTCATGATCGAACATGGAAGTGGCAGAATAGAGGATGTTAAGGTGGACTTTTGGTAAGACTATGTTAGACACTAGAAGTCACGACTATCATTAGTAAGATGAGGAACACCCACTATGAGAGTGGATGCTCTAACAGTCGATATCCCGAGGATAAAGAGGTAAATGAAAACTTAGGTGGGAGGATGGATCCGACATAAGCTATACATAAAGGAGATTCTTTTGCCCAGAGACATGGCATCCGATAGGAACATGTAACAACTAGAATTAAGATAGGTGATTGAGGGTCTAGGTGGGTTTTCATGTTGTAAGGTAGTTTTTCTTCTAGGCTCCCTAAGTGATTTCAACATCTCAACATGTACTTATTCGCTCATGCATTTCGGTATATTGATTTATAGCTACTTGCTTCTACATCATGTTATTAGCCCCAAGTGTAAATATTTACACATGCGTTTAGGTATAGAGACATACAGCTAGTTTTCATCTAGGCTTGAGGAGATCTTATTAGCCTACGTACATGCATTTGCATTTGCTTTTGGGGAAGAGATCAATTGTTGTATATATTTACACATGATTGCATTTTTTTTCTCTTATATGCTTGTATGCGTTTTTACTTTTATAGGTGTTTTCTTTATTACCGGAGGTATTTTTAGAAGTATTTTCTTTACCTTCGGTAGGGTGTGACTATCTAAGTCCTGCCTCCCAATACAGCTCGCCACGGCGGGATTGGATAATGGTGTTGTAAATAACATTGCAATCAAGTGAAAGTTTGATGTTAAGGTTAGTGTCATGCATGTTTATACATGGTATTATTGTCCTATATATACTCCTATGGCAAACACACGATTACACAAAGGTACTTGTATCATAAGATTACACTTATTGGCCTCTGTAGAGCAACATGTTGAAGCTTATTCGCAGATTTCATCATTGATCCTAATGTGTGTATGTGGGTGATCCGCAAATTATATGCATTATTATTGTTGGATTTTATATTGTAGTTTCAACCCAATTCACTTTTGATATATATTAATAGTGCATGACCACCAATTTAATTTGCTTGATCATTACCTGCATTTTGAACTATATACATATGCAATTGAATTAAGATGGTGACATACGGTTTTGTTTTGATTGGCGGCAGTGGTTTATTCCTTTGTACAAACACTTCTAAAATTCATCCCTATCGATCTAAGGCCCGCCGTGCTTGAAATTTCCATTTGACCTGTCAGTTATTTTAACGGACAGTAAAACTGTTTATTATGTTTGGAATTGCAAATACATATGCTTGAAGCTGCAAATTAAAAAACCACATATTCAATTCTTTAAGGATGAAATAAGCATTTTTGATAATCAAATTAAGTCTTGCTTTACTATCTACTTATCAGATTATTCTAAAATGTATAACCAGAATCAAACACCCCGGATGCCATGGACTTGGTTTTATATATATATATATAGGGTTTTGTTATACAGGCAAAAGTGGGCTGACTATCATTATGTACGTCTGCTTGTTTATCGTAGAATACAGTAGTTCCTTGGTACTTGGTACTTAATTGGTAGGATGCAAAATTTTTTTAAGACCAGACAAAGTTCCGTGAGGAGATGCATGTCCAATGTGTTTCATGAATCTTTGGCCTGGTTGAAAAAACATTTAGCTTTCTTTTACGTACATATTTCTAGGAGCTTTTTTATAAATGAGGTGGTTTTGATTTTGCTTTATAAACACGGGTTAATTATAATTTGCTTTGTAAAATTGGGTTAGTTTCACATTTTGGTTCTACACTATTCTAAAGATTGCCTTTTTAATCCTCAACTTATATAATGTATTTATATCATGTATTTAACATTTTAATTTTATGTATTTAATATTTTACATGCTCTTTTAATATTTATTTCTTTAATTAACAAAATTAAGTTTTCATTAAAAAGAAAATTTGCAAAGTTTAAACTAAAATAAGTCTAATAGCATGAAAGTATCTTTTATATGTAAAAAAAAGTACAATATAATATCATATTAAACAGCTACGTGTAGAAACGACAATGAGGTGCATTTGGGCGGGGCGGCCATCCTCATCCCCAAATTCGATTACCGAAATCCTCACCATACACGCCCTGATTTCATCAAGGATCTAATGGAGAGCCCCTTTGGGGAGCGATACTCCCCCAAACCCTCTCTTATAGTGTAACACTCCTAAAATATTGCAGTGAAAGATAGTATCACTGAAGTGTTACTTCATTAAACAAAGTTCAAGTTATAGAAAATGAACTCTAAATGAGATGTTTTAAAAGATACCATTCGATAAATGAAATCAAAATTCCAACATATAAGGTCCCAAAGTATAAGATTACATAAATGTTTTTAAAATATCATCGAATGGTAAAGTATAATGCATTAAGTCTTCAAAACATGTCATGCGACTCAAATGTTCCAATCAAAAGTTATGCCTTACAGTCCTTATGCAAAGATGATAGCAAGATGATAGCAAACACGCTAATAAAGTGACGAGTAAGACGAGGAAACCCTACGAGCAACCTTATGCAAAGATGATAGCAAACATGCTAATAAAATGACGAGTAAGACGAGAAAACCCTACGAGCAACAACGCTTGGTGGTGGTGAAAATGATTCAAGAACAAAGAACACTAAAAACCTAGCCTTTAAAAATCACCAACAATACTTTTACTCAAGTTTCCAAAATAACAACACACCCTTATAAACCTTGTAAAAACTCTTGCAGAACCCTTGTTTAACTTCAAGAAAAACTCATGGAAAAGATGAGATTTTAGTATGGTTTATGGTGGAAATGAAAAGGAAAACTAGCTAGGAACATAAACCTTAACTCTAGATCACAAGAAACTAACAAAATTTAAGATTGATTGTGGATATCTGGTGAAATTTTTCCAAGTGTTGGATGAATGATAGGAGATGAGGTGTTAGTGAAGTTTAGATATTTAAGAGATGTACATAAAATGAATGTTAGCTCTTATCACCAAATATCAAGGCAACTAGTTAAATGATTCATCAAACTAGATGTGGTGTTGGGCGTTGGATTTGAAGAGGAGAAAAGAAAAATGACTTTGAGTTTATAAGTTAGATATTTGTTAGATTTAGTGATTAGTCATAGTAAAAGAATAATAGATATAAGGTAATTTGTAAATGTTAGTGTGGTGATGTTTTTAAAAGGTAATAAAGGGTAGGAAATAAGTTTGTTTTAAATATGTATATGTGTTATATTAATAGTTTAGCGTTTAGAGGGTATAGTTTGATCCCGGTAATTGAAAACGTAAAACTTTTAAAACACGAAACGTAAAATCGGGTAATTTAAAAATCTACAATATATATATATATATATATATATATATATATATATATATATATATATATATATATATATATATATATATATATATATATATATAAATGTTATAACTTGTCAAGATAACTAGTTTTAGTATATTAGATGAGATACGAGTTTAACAGAGTGTTTAAACGTTTGTTAAACTAAAAACGTAGGTTGCAAACGCGTAAAACGTAAGCTATTTGTAAACAATAAATTTGAATGAAAATGATTATTTAATTGCAAATGAGTAGACTAAATATTAGTCTAGTGTGATATAAAATATCTATAAGTGTTTCTTGTTATGCGTGGGATAACTTTACGGTTATACGTAGAGTTTAAAATTTTAAGCGATTTGGATAAAACTTTTAAGCTTAATGGTAAAAATTAATGTAAAATCTCTGGTTGTTACATATAGTAACCCGATTAGTGTTACCCGCGCTACCCCAATTAGTTTGGGTTTTCTCGTCGAGCTCATGTATTTTTCCATCCTTAGCTATGTGGCATATTTGAATAAGCTTAAATCGGTGTTAAAGAGAATGTCTGTGTCTATGTTCAAAGTCCCTTTACAGGTGTTAAAGAGAATGGAGGCTATTCGTGGTCGTTTTTTCAATGGGGTGGATGTTAAAGAAAAAAGATTGATGTGTATTTCCTAGAGAAATGTTTTGGCATCTAAAGATAAAGGGGGGCTTGGAGTGTCAAGTTTTTATGCTTTGAATCGGGCTCTTATGTTTAAATGGGTTTGGCGATTTAGGAATGATAATAACTCGCTATGGGCTACGGTTATTAAGGCGTTGTATGGTGAGAATGGTTCTCTTGGATCTTCATCTAAGCATGCCTCGACTTGGTTGGATATTGTTCGAGATTTGGAAAAGCTTAAAAACCACGGGATTGACTTACTTGGTTTTATTAAGAAAAGAGTGGGTAATGGTGAGAATACTCTTTTTTGGAAGGATGTTTGGAAGGGAGATGTATCATTTAAATCTTTATATCCAAGAGTCTTTGCTTTGGAATCAAATAAGAACATCACAGTGGCGCATAAGTTGGTTCAGGAAAATGCAGGGGTGTCTTTACGGCGTTGTCCAAGAGGTGGGGTGGAGTTTGAGCAATTTAATAGTTTGTTGGAAAATTTAGAAGGTTACTCGCTTCCTGAGATGCATGACAGGTGGGTTTGGTCTCTAATGGGCTCAGGTGAGTTTTCTGTTGCTTCGGTTAGGAGATATATCGATGATCATATGTTACCTGATGTTTGCCCACTCAATGATCATATCTAGTTTTCTAAAACTAGATGGTTAAAAGCGGTTCCTAAAAATGTTAACGTTCATGCTTGGAAGGTTAAGTTGGATAGTTTGCCCACTTGGTTTAACTTGTCCCGTAGAGGACTGGATATTCAGTCGATTTTATGCCCAATTTGCGGTAAGGTTGCTAAAACCACGAGTCATATTTTCTTCTCATGTTCTATGACAAGAGATATTTATCGGAAGCTTTCTACTTGGTGGGATTTCCGGTTATCAGAAGTTTCTTCGTTTGAGGAGTGGAGGATTTGATTGTCAAATATTCATCTTCAAGGTCTTCGCAAGGAGGTGCTAGAAGGAGTTTTCTATATCATATGATGGCTTGTTTGGAATTTTCGAAATAAGTTGATTTTTGGTTTGAGTTCCCCTCTTAAGGCGACATCATTCGATGATGTAGTGGCTCGGTCCTTTTCTTGGTGTAGCTATAGATGTAAGCTAAATGTTAGTTGGACTGATTGGGTGAAAAACCCGTCCCTTTTTATTTTGTAATGTTGTTTCTCTAGCGTCTTGCTAGTTTTTTTTTTTTTTTTTTTTTTTTTTTTTTTTTTTTTTTTTAATCCGCCGTTCAAAAAAAATATTTGAATAAGCTTAAACACAACACATATTCTCCATAAAGATTTATAACGTTAATGGAAAT
Organism: Artemisia argyi; assembly: GCA_030686995.1. Taxonomy (NCBI): domain Eukaryota; kingdom Viridiplantae; phylum Streptophyta; class Magnoliopsida; order Asterales; family Asteraceae; genus Artemisia; species Artemisia argyi. The sequence continues at coordinate 133,233,988 of CM060708.1, read as the reverse complement.
TTCTCAAGGAAGTTACCTGTTGAGTACTTATGTCGTTTTTTTTTTTTCTTTTTTTTTTAATTTATTGTTGTTATGAATAATTACAATTTTTTTTTTACATACCTGAAGCTCCTTATCTTAATTTCTGGTTAGGAGTTAGACTTGGTTATCTTAATTTTTGGTAATGAGTTACGTCTGGAATTAGGGTTGGTTATCCATGCATTATATATATATATATATATATATATATATATATATATATATATATATGATAAAGTTAAAATAAAAAGACAAATATCCGTAAAAAGAATAAAAATAATTTTTTTTTTTAATTTCTCAAAAAATTCTAAAAAAATTCCATAAGATCGGTTATGTCAGTGCATAAAACTTTTGTGAAAGAAGTTTTTCTAATTTTGAGTTTTTATACGTTTTTTTTAATGCACAAAAAATGAATTTTAATGCGCAAAAAAAAATTTTAATGCACAAAAAAATTTTAATGCACAAAATTTTCAACTTGTTTAGTTAGATGCACAATGTTATTTTGATGAAAAAAGTCAAAGGAAATTGGGTCCAAAAATAAATTTTTGATGCACGAAAAAGCGTTTTAATGCACAAACGTATTTTTTTATATTTTTTTTCGGATAAAATATCCACTTTTAGATAAACTTCCTTTAGAACTTTTTAATGCACCAACATACCCGATCTTGTGGAATTCTTTTGGAATTTTCCGTGAACTTTTTTTAAAAGAATTTTATTTTTATTCTTTTTACAAAAATTTGTCTTTTTATTTGATCTTTAATATATATATATATATATATATATATATATATATATATATATATATATATATATATATATATTATATATATATTTGCTCATATAGTGCTAGTGTTGATTTGAAAATTATTTTGAAAATATCTAAATTGAAGTTAAACCTTCATGTCTTAGTTCCCATTTTTTCTTTACAAAAAATATGTGAGACCTTAAGTTTAATTCTGCTTGGTGCAAACAACTTTGAATTGAATTGGCCACACCAACCTCCTGAAAAAGGAGGGTTATACCTGGTTCGAGTCTATCAGTGACGGTGTATTTAAACCCCTATGATTTGTCGGCTAAAAGTTCAGAAACAATATTTACCCCAATAAAGAGACCTTGAACATATTTTCAGTACGTCACAAACCCGGAAGGGTAAAATGTCTACAATGTTCTTGAGCATAGATCTTTGATCAATTGGTTTAGCGAATTGATCAAGGATCTATGCAGATATTGCAAATATCCCAACGATTCGAGCCATCAGTAGATGCAAATTTTGTTGTAAAAAAAAGAACCGTCTTGCGAAAGTTAACTTCTCTATGTATCATTGGGCTAGGCCAATCCAAACAATTCCAGACAGGACAGATGTATAAGTGTGTATATGTCTAAAAAGGTTTTAAAAAAAATGATTTTTTTTCTTTTTTTTTTTTGGAACAAAGATAATTTCTTTTGGAACAGAGAAAAACATGCCAAAAAGAACATTGTCACATCCTTTATTCCTTTTCATTCTATAGTATTGATTTAAAGTTAAAGTGACTTAGTCTTCAAATCGCAAATTAAAATATGACATAAATATACAGTTGATCACTTATTAACTAATCTTTAAATATTGATCACTTACATAATTTAATTAGACAACAAGAAATCACGTTTTAAATTTAATATTCAAATGATTGCTTGTTTAGCTGGAGAAAATATTTCTAAGTTTTAATCTCTTATTTCTTAAGAGTTTGAAGGGAGTTTTTATCTCCTTAGGAAATACAGTATTAATTTTCAGTTCTATGGGAAAATATTTCGGGATAAAAACTAAACTGTAAGCAATTTTTGTTTCTCTAGATTAATACAAAACTTTTTGGTTCCTCTAGCTCAACGTAATCATATATAGCTTTTTGCAATCCTTTATAAAACTTGTAAACATTCGATATGATGGTTGAACAATAATATAGATTATAGAACAATAGTTTTGGCCAAAAAGAGGAGTATGTTATTAGCACGTAAACATTTCTATAATACTACATGTGGGTATTGCCTTGTAATTTTGTATGCTCGTGTTAATTATAAAACCGTCCAGCAGCATTTTGAACAGTAACCTACTTTCATTTCAATTATGTCAATGTTTTGTAAAGAAATACTGTTGTCCTATGTGGAAAAGCCGTTAGTACGAACATTCTAGATACGTACGACTGGATTGGTGTGTCTCTCTCTAAAATGGTTATCTTGCATTTATATTAATCTCTATAAAAGCATTTGTTATGGATTTATGGGTAGCAATTCGTGACATAAGAATAAGAGGTCACTAAAAATGTTGAATCATAATTAAGCAAACAAGTATATGATATGTTTTTTGAACGGAAAAAATTGGGCCTGTTTGGTAGGGGCTTTTTGAAAGAGCTGTTAGCTTTTTGTAACAAAAATAATCTTCTCTAAGTTAAAAGCTCCGTTTGGATACCTTAACTTCAAGCTTTTATGTCAAACAAATAGCTCTTAAATAATAAAAAGCTGATCCATGAAGCTTTTTAAAGTTATTAGAGTTGTTAAAACTTTAAATTACTGATATACTCTCCAAATATTTATTTATAATTATAGATATGCTTTTTTATGTCATTTTACATCTTATAGTTACATTTAACAGCTAATTTACCAAACACTTTTATTGAAAAAAATGATACAGCTTGTAGCTCATGTTAACAGCTTTGCAGTTAACAACTTACAGCTTACAGTTTACAGTTTACAGTATATAGCTAACAGCTAATTTTGCCAAACATATTATCAGAAACTCACAAGATGCTAAAAAGAAATTACACTGTGTAAAAGTTGATATTGGATTTGAAATCCAACTGGTTCAAGTAGGACATAAACTTTTACTCCTATTACAAAGCCATAATGAGACACTTTTTTTTTTTTTTTTTTTTTTTTTTTTTTTTTTTTTTTTTTGCATCTAACATGTCTTTCCTAAGAAGTTTTGAATCAAAGCAATTTTTTTTTTTCTTTTTTTTTTTTTTTTTTGAACGACAGAGTTTTATTAAAAGGATCTAGCAAGAAACTAGAACTAATAAAGTATTCTAGAGAGAGTTGTTACAAATAGTTTTAGGATCTAATACCCAATCATACCAAACAAGACGTAGCTTGCAATTCCTATATGAAAGCCAACAAAAGGGAGTGTCTTGATTTCTTCGGCAAGCAAGTCTTTACGAGGTGGCTTCAGGTCAAAACAAACCTTGTTCCGATAACACCATAGAATTCAACATGTTGTCTGAACTACCGCGTCAAGACATGGAATAAGCACTTTTGGGAGGCTTGTTGGCACACGAGAGTAGATTAGTCACATTGTTAGGAGTGTGAAAGCAATTTGGATTCCTAAAATTCGATATGACCGAAAAAGTAGTTGTATACCCACATCCAAACATTGTTTTGTCAACAAAAAAGCAAACAACTATAAAACATACAAGCATGTGTGTCCCAATGATTAGTAAAAAGCAAATTGTAGAACCCATTGATTAAGGTACCACAACACGTTTTGTAGTTAACGGATAATAATGAGTATGAAACACGTCGAATTAAGTAACACCGGTAACTTTTTATAAATATGTTTATATAATTTTTAACTATTTGCCCACATTGCCAGGAAAAACGATACTTATGGAAGGCTATAAGAATTATACGTCACCACATCTATTTGATGATGTTGTACACTTGTACTATATATAACTCATTTTTGTTGTAGTTTTGTGTTGCATACATCAGTTTTGGTAGTGAACATTTAAGCTCTCTGGTTACCAATCTGTTTTATTATATAGGAGGTTTTTTTTTTTTCTTCTTCTTCTTCTTCTTCTTCTTCTTCTTCTTTAGAAAGGCAACATTTTATAAAAGGAACTAAAAATACAATACAAGACGCCTCACCTCAATTAACAAGTTAATTAAAAGATGATGAGACCCAAAAACAAAACAAAAAAAAAATAAAAAAAATAAAAAAATACCAACATACTATCCAGTATCCACATCTATTGCCTGACCCTTGAATACTATTACCAATAAGAACCGACCAACACTCTATAGTTGGACAAATGATAACCACTACCACATGAGAATAAAAGTTCTCATATGAAATAATGCCACCAATGCCTACTTGTGATCACATAAATCAATCTGAGACAAATTATTAATACTCGAGCCTTAAAACTTAGACTGACACATAACTATAGAACCAAATATTGTGTTTGGACAATTGCCTACCAATAATATCCACATGAGAATCTAAAGTCCCATATGAAATTATAGACCAGCAATGCCACTTGCAGACACACAAATTAATATAAACTGATCCACCTGGTTTGCAGCCACAATGACCCACTTTCAAAACACTTGCAGAACAAATCCAAACATCAGTACCAGCATAACCAGTCATCACAGAAATATTTCAGTATACACTATCACAGTCCTGGTGAAATCAACTCACAGTAGCAATGCTAATAGGGTCCCTCAACCAATGTTGCCAATCTATCTCTTTATAATTATTTGCTCTTCGACTAATCCACTCGTAGCTTTTTAGCTGGATATCTTGAAAAATCTTGTTAGTACTTGAAATCTTGTTACCGAACACACGTGCATTCCTTTCTTTCCAAATGAAATATCCGGTTGCCCAAATGACCGCTTGCCAAACACGACTAATATAACTAGGAACGTTCATGTTCCCGTTGAATGAGAAAAATTCTTCAATGGAAAACGAATTAATGCGCCCCATCTTCCACCAAGGAAAAACCTTATCCCACACGCTCATAGCAAGATCACAAGTGACCAAGCTATGGGCACATGATTCAACCGCATTGGTACAACTTGGGCAAAGAACCGAGACCAAGTCAATACCTCTTTTGTCAAGCTCCTCACGAATCGGAATTCTTCCTTTTAAAGCTCTCCACACGAATATGTTTACCTTTATCGGTACTAACTTGTTCTAAAGCGTTTCTTGAGCTCCACTTTTCACATGTAAAATCTTTTCCTCTATCATTCTTGATAACTCTTTGACATTGAATTTCCCATCATCGAATAATGACCATCTCCATCTATTAGAAACACTAACATTTTGCAAAGCACATACTAAATCCTCTAGCTCCTTGCAAACTCTACCCCTAATACTCCTCTCCCAAGCCCATTCCTAAATCCACGACCCATTTACCCAAGACCCCTTATCCCTCACAATACCCCCTTACTCCTATCTAAATGAAACAACCTAGAGAATCTATCACAAAGTCTTCGCTCGTCAACCCACCTATCCAACCAAAACCTAATATCGCTCCCGTCCCCCAACACACCTCTACAAGATGATGTGAAGTCCAACCCCAATCCGTCCATCTCCTCTCCAATCTTTACAATCTCCCGCCACACCCCACAACCATTTCCCCTACCCACTACCCTATTATCATCTATCCCACCACTAACGCCATGAATGCTTTTAATCACTGTAACACCCCCAAAATACCTGAATGGCAGCGGAATGGAATACCTGAGGGTGTAACGGATCATAGCACACAAGCAAGGAAATATTGAACGACCTAAAGTGTCGTTTATAAAATACATCGTTTGATTCATTCAAAATATTCAGAGTTATAAAACATTGGTCCCATAAGTTGGAAAAGGTTTAAGGAAACAAGTTTAGTACAATCAAACGATAGTTCAAAGTGCATGAAATCCAAAAGTGACGCGTCATCCTTGATATACAAAGTGACTCCATGCAATGCCATGAGGATATGCCTTAGTTACCTGAGAAATACATTGCGAAAAACGGTCAACATAAAGTTGGTGAATAATCATAGGTTTGTAAGTAAATCGTAAGTACATAAGCCACAAGTAATAAGTAAACCGACACGAATGTCAAAAATGCTACATTGGCTCTTAAGCTCATGACCCCGAAGCTAGACTTTGTAATGCCCCACCAGAGTGTTTACCAGACACTCAATTCGTTAAGACATGAAATGCATTCGTCCCATTTGGAGCAACCCAAACACGAATGGAGGCGTCACCCTCGATAGATCTATCCACTCACTCTCGCTTAGCTAAAATTAACGGTCCATGATATATATAAGGGGACTTAACTTGGTAGTAGGCAACTTAAGCAATGTATGGAATTTGATATACTTGGGCATGTACAAAAATAGTTGTGCAATGTAATCTCCCCCGTGGGATTTAAAATCAAATAAGTAATTAAAACGGGGCTATAAGAACTCACCTCAAAAGGATGGTACAACGATGGTACAATGATGTAAGAGTAATCGGGACAATGAGGCGCGTACACTAGCCGCAACCTAAATGAATAATTGCGATCTAATTAAGATCAAGTCGAAATGAAATGAATGCACATGCACATGATACTCATACCACTCGTAATTTGGAAATACTAGTTATCGTCATAGTAAAATAGTTTCCATACTTAGGAAAAATAATTCCATTTAGAGAAGTATATAACTTGTCATATTAACTCGTACGATAAGTTAGCGTTATGTTCCAAGTATCAAAACCTTAGAATGACGTCGTCAAGTCGTATAAACATTCCCTTGAGTCGTACGTATTCGTTTGTTAATAAAATCGTCATTAGTAACGTTGCTAGAAAATATACCATTTAGTACGTACGTTATTATTTTTATTTGTAACCAAAAATATATATATAGTTTTGACAATGTTAAAACGGGTATAACTCGGTCGTTTTAGGCTCGTTTTCCTTGTTCTTTATGTCCACGGATTCGTCTTTGTGTATACTAGTATATTTTAGATAACTCGGCTCCTCTAGGTTACGTTTAATGCCTCTTTTTACCCATTGAAAACTGCCAAACAGCAAGCAGTTTCTACCAAAAATAGTTTTCGTCGTTAAATTTGCAAAAATCATAACTCCTTCGTTATAAACTCGTTTTAATCCGTTCTTTCGCCCAAAGTTTCGTTTTTGAATGTATTTTCTAAATCTTTGGTCAAAAATTAACCATCACCAACTGATTTTCCCACGAAATTAAAATAGCGACAGTAGGTATATCAAAAGTTTCAAAAACCATTTCCAAGTCTCCAAACTAGTTCCATCTTCTATCAAACCACTTTCAAACACCACAAAACTAATCTAATCCTACCATACACCTTCTTAGGGTGTCATGGGTTCCTAATCACCAAAACCAAGTAGATCTAACAAGGATCTAACCAAAAATCACTTCTAGGGCTTGTATGATTAAAAGTTTACAAAAATAAAGTGGTATAAGTTAATGCATGTAAGAGATCTTGCAAGAAACATGTATAAACATAGTAATAACTTTGTAAAAATTATGAAATGAGTTTAGTAACTTACTTGTAAGATTAGTGAAGTTAAGATGATTAAAACCTAATAATCCTTGAGTTTTTATTTCAAAACTCTAACAAGGACACTATAAACACAAGATTTATGCTAAGATCTTTAAGAAAATTTTTGGTCTTGCTTCCTTGCTCCTTGTGGCCGTGGGTATGAGTAGAGAAAAGAGAGAATATGTTTTTTTTTACTAGTTGCAAATGAGGAAAAAAAAATCTTGTAAAGTATATATGTATTATTGGTTTTTATTATTATTATATAAAATGGTTAGTGAAAGGCATTAATGAACAAAGAGTATGTAAGTAAAATTGTAAGAAAAGTGGCAAGGGGGGGCGGCAAAGTCAAGGGGGGGGGGATGAATGTAAGATTTTTGTGATTAAATGTATTATTAAGTGTTTTGTGTAGTTTTAAAAATGTACCGGGTACCGGGTTAACTAAAAATAAATTTTAACGGAGTTAACCGGGTCATAATAAAGTTATAAAAATTATAAAAATAGGTTGGATAAAATTGTTGGGTGTTTAGATAATTATAGTTTAATTTCTACGAAAACCGTCGAAGTTTTAATAAACTTAAGTTAATAATTAAAATAAATATCCAAAATACCGGGTAAATTAATAATATAATTTTTATATTATAAAAATGAATATAAAAATATATTGAGATCATAGTCGGGAGTGTTGGACGTGTTAGTCACATTTATAGTTCGCGTATTAGTGTTTATTCAAAATAAACATACGTAAATCGTTAATTATATTAAAAATATAATTTGAATATCCTACGAGTGGAATAGTATGCAAGTGCCCTAATGATGATATGTCGACTATTTCTAGTCCGTATGAAATGTCCCTGATAATAATGCATGAATTCGCTCCTGAACCAATACGGTTACGCGAATTTGAACGCTCGTAAACTAAATTTACGATGACATGAATAATGCACGTGAATAGTGGTTTTCTCTCGGAAATGAATAGTGTCAAGTGAATAGTAAAATTTCTGAAGGTGTCTCGGAATGTCAAATTGACCTCAAAAACGATGAATAGTAAAACGATGAATAGTGATCAATGAATAGTAATTTGTGAATAGTAAAATGTCGAAGTTTGGAAAAATGACCTGAAATTGTGGGTTGTGACAGTCGCCCATCCAAAAAGGAATTTAGTCCCTGAATTCAGTTAGTGTTGGTCTCGGTACTAGGCTCGGTGAAAAGTTGTGGATACTTGCGTCGCATTTGGTCTTCTCGTTCCCAAGTAAACTCGGGTCCTCTTCGAGAATTCCAGCGAACCTTCACGATCGGAATTCGACTTTGTTTCAACTGTTTGATCTCGCGGTCCATTATTTCAACTGGTTCTTCCACAAAGTTAAGCTTGTCATCGAGTTGTATTTCTTCTAATGGTATAATAGCAGACTCGTCCGAAAGACATTTCTTGAGGTTCGAAACATGAAACGTGTTATGTACGTTGCTAAGTTCTGACGGAAGTTCAAGCTTGTAAGCAACCGGACCAATCCTCTCCAGGATCTTGAATGGTCCAATGTATCTCGGATTCAATTTCCCGCGTTTTCCAAATCGTATCACGCCCTTCCAAGGCGAGACTTTCAACATAACTTTGTCCCCGACCTGAAATTCCAATGGTTTGCGTCGAACATCTGCGTAGCTTTTCTGTCGACTTCTAGCAGTTTCGAGTCTCTCTCGAATCTGAATTATCTTTTCTGTTGTTTCTTGTACCATCTCCGGGCCAGTACATTGTACTTCACCGACTTCGGCCCAACAAACTGGAGATCGACACTTACGACCATAAAGTGCCTCAAATGGTGCAGCCTTAATGCTCGAATGGTAACTGTTGTTATAGGAAAATTCGATCAACGGCAAATGGTTAGCCCAACCATTTCCAAAGTCAATCACACACGCCCTAAGCATGTCTTCAAGTGTCTGAATAGTTCTCTCGCTCTGACCATCGGTCTGAGGATGGTAAGCAGTGCTCATGTCTAACTTGGATCCAAAAGAATCTTGCAATGACCGCCAAAAGTTTGAAGTAAAACGACTATCTCTGTCGGAAATGATGGAGACTGGTGCACCGTGTCTTGAGACTATTTCCTTGACATAAAGTCTAGCAAGTTGTTCCATTGAATAAGTCTCTCTAATGGGTATGAAATGAGCTGATTTGGTAAGACGATCAATGATTACCCAAATAGCATCGAAACCTCCTGACGTCTTAGGAAGTTTAGTCACAAAGTCCATAGCAATACGTTCCCACTTCCATTGTGGAATTTCTGGTTGTTGAAGTAACCCTGACGGTTTCTGGTATTCGGCTTTCACTTTAGCACAAGTAAGACATTTGCTGACGTACGTAGCAATTTCTGCTTTCATGTTCGGCCACCAATAAAGCTTCTTGAGATCCTGATACATCTTATCAGAACCTGGATGAATAGAGTACTTCGACTTGTGTGATTCATGCATGATCAATTCTCGCACTCCACCATAGAGTGGTATCCAACTTCGGTCCTTGAAGCATAACACTCCATCTGATCTCTTTACAAAGCCATTATCGCTTTCTGGCATACCATAAAGCTTCTCATGTGGTCGGTTTTCTTCTTTGAGACCCTCAATCTGAGCTTCTAGAATTTTTGATGGTAGTGGCGAAATGATAGTCATTCCCAACGACCTAACTCTCAAAGGTTTGAGTCGTTCTTTTCGGCTAAGTGCATCTGCTACAACATTTGCTTTTCCTGGGTGATATCGGATTTCACAATCGTAATCACTCAACAATTCTAGCCAACGACGTTGTCTCATGTTGAGTTCCTTCTGATCAAGTATATGCTGTAAGCTCTTGTGGTCGGTAAAAATTACACACTTAGTACCATAAAGGTAGTGTCTCCAAATCTTGAGTGCAAAAACTACCGCACCCAACTCCAAGTCGTGCGTAGTGTAATTCTTCTCGTGTATCTTAAGCTGTCTAGATGCATAAGCTATCACCTTCTCATTTTGCATTAGCACAGCTCCAAGTCCTTGATGCGAAGCATTGCAATATACCACAAAGTTCTCAATACCTTCAGGTAGTGACAAGATCGATGCGCTACAAAGCTTTTGTTTCAATAATTGAAATGCGGACTCTTGTTTTTCTCCCCACTCGTACTTTTCATTCTTTTGTGTCAGTTTTGTCAACGACTTCGCTATCTTAGAAAACCCTTCAATAAACCTTCTATAATATCCGGCAAGTCCTAGGAATTGACGAATTTCCGTAGGAGACTTGGGCGTAGCCCAATCCTTAACTGCCTCGATCTTTGCTGGGTCGACTTGTAAACCTTGGCTATCAATGACGTGACCAAGAAATTGAACTCTTCGTATCCAAAAATCACACTTAGAAAATTTGGCATACAATTGCTCCCTCTTGAGTAGTTCCAGGATTGTTCTGAGGTGTTCTTCGTGATCTTCCTTACTCTTGGAATAAATCAAGATATCGTCAATGAATACGATCACAAACTTATCAAGATACGGTTTGCACACCCTATTCATGAGATCCATAAATACCGCAGGTGCGTTAGTTAATCCAAAAGGCATCACTTGAAACTCATAATGACCATAACGTGTTCTAAATGCCGTCTTCGGGATATCCTCTTCCCGAACTTTAAGTTGATGATAACCGGATCTTAAATCAATCTTGGAATAAAAACTAGAACCTTGTAACTGGTCGAACAAGTCGTCAATTCTTGGGAGTGGATAACGGTTCTTAATCGTTAACTTGTTCAGCTCACGATAGTCGATGCACATTCTGAAAGTTCCATCCTTCTTCTTCACAAACAAAACCGGCGCTCCCCAAGGCGAGGAACTCGGTCTAATGAATCCTTTGTCCAAAAGTTCTTGCAGTTGATTCGACAATTCTTGCATTTCCGAAGGTGCAAGTCTATACGGTGCTCGTGCAATTGGTGCAGCTCCTGGCACTAATTCAATTTGAAACTCAACTTGGCGTGTAGGCGGAAGTCCTGGCAATTCTTCCGGAAAAACCTCTTGAAATTCCTTAACAATTGGCACATCTTCAAGTCGTTTCTCATCCGACTTCTTCTCCGTGATGTGAGCCAAGAATGCATAACAACCCTTCTTTATGTACTTCTCGGTTTTAATGCACGATATTATACTGAGTCTAGTTCCACTTCGCTCTCCGCGAACAACCAAAGTTTCACCGTTATAAGGAAGGTGAACAACTTTCTCATCACAAATAATTCTCGCTCGATGCCGAGATAACCAATCCATGCCGATAACAACGTCGAAACTTCCAAGTTCTACGGGCATAAGGTCTATATTGAATGGATGGTTTAGGAAATTTATGGTGCAACCACGGACAATGGTGTTGGTGTTAACTAAAGACCCATCGGCTAATTCAACGATATAGGAAATGTCTAATGGGGTTGGTTCTATGTTAAGCTAAGGTGCAAATGCAATAGAAGCAAAACTTCTATCCGCTCCTGAATCAAATAAAATGGATGCATAACGATTATTAACGAGGAACGTACCCGCAACAACATTCGGGTCTTCTTTGATATCATCTCCTCCCATGACATAAGCTCTTCCTCGAGCCATTCCATTTTGGTTTCCTGTTCCTTGATTCTTCTTCTTCGGGCACTCATTCCTAAAGTGTCCAAGTTCTCCACAGCCAAAACACGTTACCGGTGGTTTCTGATTGCCACCAAAGTTTGGACTCTTGCAATCTTTGGTGTAGTGACCAGCTTTCTTGCAGTTGCCACATAGATCTGGGCAACGTCCTGGGTTATGATGCTTCTGACACTTTTCACACTTGGGTAGATTACCCTCATAACCTCTTCTTTCAGTTGGTCCTGCAGCATAGGCCTTTGCCACTTCTTGCCTCTTAGGTGGCGGCTGAACAGCGTTTCCACCTTGGTTGTAATCGAACCTTCTCTTGTTGTTGTTATTGTTGTTTGGATTGTTGTTTCGGTTATTGGGATAGTTGCAGTTCCGATTGTTGTTATAGTTGTTGTTGTTTCGAGTGTTGTTGTAGTTGGTGTTGTTTGAACGGTTATTGTTGTTGACAGCAGCTTTCCCTTTGACCACTTGGACCATGAGTTTCTGAGTTATACGAATAGCTTCTTCCATTGATTGAGGGTCCAAAGAAATCACATCTCCTCGGACACTTTCAGGCAATCCACCAACAAAGTTTTCCATCTTTTTCTCATCATCGGGAACCATAGTTGGACATAGTGCAGCCAACTCCTGAAACCTCCTAAAGTAGGTCTCGATGTCATCACCTTTAGTCACAAGCTCATAAAATTCAGTTTCCATCTTTTGCACCTCGGTACGAGGGCAAAACTTCTTTGTCATCAATTTCTTGAATTCCTCCCAAGTAAGCTTGTAAGCATTCTCCATACCAATCGGCTGAGCATACGAATTCCACCAAGACATAGCTTCATCAAGTAGCATACCTGTAGCAAATTTTACCTTGCTGACATCCAGGCATCCGCACATGAGAAATACATTCTCAGTCTTTTCAAACCAGCGGATTAAAGCAACCGCTCCTTCAGTGCCCTTAAATTTGATAGGATCACTAATCTTGAAATCTTTCCATGTACATTCCCGCTTAGCAGCGGTTGGTTCAACTGTTCCTGTATTAGAAGCAGTCTCAGCAGCCCTAGCAGCAACCTCAGCTCTCTCAACCTCCAGAGCTTCTGCAATACTATCCCTGACTAACTTGCGGATAGCGGCTTGAGTCATAGTGGGGGTTTCCGGTGCAGTCTTACTCTTCCTTGGTGCCATATTTCTGATAAATCATAATGGAAATAACCATGAGAGAAATCATAATAGAAATAGTCATCGAACCAAAGATATACACCCACAACACGTATATAAATATACAACCACAACAAATATAAATACAACCACGACATGTACGAGTACAACCACAATCTGTCTAGACACAACCACGACAAGTATATATATACAATCACAACAACCACGTCACGTATATATACAACCACAACCTGTGTCGATACAACCACAACATGTACGAATACAACCACGACATGTACATATGCTATAATAATAAAGAGCAACCACGAAACATCATAAATATAATCACAACACATGAATATAATACATGAAAATTTCGGCCTACATGGACCGATATAATATATAGCACAACATTTCCACATAGTAGAGTCGCACTTGATATATTTGTTTGTACAACAACCAAAAGACTACAAGTTCTTGAACTATGTCCCACATCCCGGGACTAGGAAAATAATACAAGCTAATATAATACCAGTCTACGTCTAGGCTCCTCCCGGTGCTCTAGATGGTCCAGGCTCTCCCCTCAAGCGGCGAATCTCACGATCCATCGCCACCACGATCTCCTCAAGATGCTCAAGTCGTAACTGAGAAGAAGCATCTCTACGCTCTAAAACAACTACCCTCTCTCGAAGCAATGTCAACTGGTCTACCTGCTCCCACTGGGTCTCCTGTGTCGCCTGAGCTCTATCTCGAATCTCAGGTAACTCATCCCTAAGTAGCTCAATCTCTTCCTGGTGCCTCAACTGTCGTGCCTCGAGTCCATGGTAAGACACATCAATACTAACCCTACCCTGAATCAAATCCTCAACCTGCTCCTCGACAACCTTAAGTCGAGGGGTGATAATCTCATCAACTCTATACCCCAAGCTATCAACTTGCTCCTGCTGAGCATCCAACTGATCCTCTAGTGTAGCAGCTGTAGGATCCCTAGCTGCAGCCGCTCTAGAACTCTCACCTATGTGGTACACTGGTGGTGGTGAAAAGTAATAAGTCTCGGTAATAGGTGAATCTGGAGTGGTAAGCCTTGCGCGCTTCCTGAGCGGCAAGAGTGAGGTAGGTATAGGAGTGGTAGTGGGTATGGCTGGTGGTGGTGGTGTAGGCACAGTAGGACTAGGGAGACTCCTATAAGTACATGTAGCATAACGAACTCTCTTCCTAGCAGTCTGGTAAGTCTTCTCCCTAGGAAACATAAGTCTCGGCTCTGAATGGATAGTAGTAGTAGGGGATGATGGTATGTCAGTAGGTATAGTAGGATGGACATGGGGAGTAGGAGCCGTCTCCTCCTCCTCGAAAGGCTCGGTGTCACCATCAGATGCCAAAAGTGGCAACTCAGGTGTAGGAGAAACAAGTGGTGAAACAGCAGTAGAGGACATAGAGCCCTCATCATCAGAGTCGGATATAGAGTAAAGTACAACAGTGTTGGGATTCGAAGACATGTCTTTGTGATAATCAAGGTGAAATAAAAATAAATAACTCGCATAATGGCATCGCCTAAAAATAAGTAAATATGCACTTATGATGAAATGATGATATGCTATGATGGTGTGGTTATAGTCTAGGGTCCATGATGCAACCTAGTTCGCTATAACCTTAGCTCTGGTACCAATCTGTAACACCCCCAAAATACCTGAATGGCAGCGGAATGGAATACCTGAGGGTGTAACGGATCATAGCACACAAGCAAGGAAATATTGAACGACCTAAAGTGTCGTTTATAAAATACATCGTTTGATTCATTCAAAATATTCAGAGTTATAAAACATTGGTCCCATAAGTTGGAAAAGGTTTAAGGAAACAAGTTTAGTACAATCAAACGATAGTTCAAAGTGCATGAAATCCAAAAGTGACGCGTCATCCTTGATATACAAAGTGACTCCATGCAATGCCATGAGGATATGCCTTAGTTACCTGAGAAATACATTGCGAAAAACGGTCAACATAAAGTTGGTGAATAATCATAGGTTTGTAAGTAAATCGTAAGTACATAAGCCACAAGTAATAAGTAAACCGACACGAATGTCAAAAATGCTACATTGGCTCTTAAGCTCATGACCCCGAAGCTAGACTTTGTAATGCCCCACCAGAGTGTTTACCAGACACTCAATTCGTTAAGACATGAAATGCATTCGTCCCATTTGGAGCAACCCAAACACGAATGGAGGCGTCACCCTCGATAGATCTATCCACTCACTCTCGCTTAGCTAAAATTAACGGTCCATGATATATATAAGGGGACTTAACTTGGTAGTAGGCAACTTAAGCAATGTATGGAATTTGATATACTTGGGCATGTACAAAAATAGTTGTGCAATGTAATCTCCCCCGTGGGATTTAAAATCAAATAAGTAATTAAAACGGGGCTATAAGAACTCACCTCAAAAGGATGGTACAACGATGGTACAATGATGTAAGAGTAATCGGGACAATGAGGCGCGTACACTAGCCGCAACCTAAATGAATAATTGCGATCTAATTAAGATCAAGTCGAAATGAAATGAATGCACATGCACATGATACTCATACCACTCGTAATTTGGAAATACTAGTTATCGTCATAGTAAAATAGTTTCCATACTTAGGAAAAATAATTCCATTTAGAGAAGTATATAACTTGTCATATTAACTCGTACGATAAGTTAGCGTTATGTTCCAAGTATCAAAACCTTAGAATGACGTCGTCAAGTCGTATAAACATTCCCTTGAGTCGTACGTATTCGTTTGTTAATAAAATCGTCATTAGTAACGTTGCTAGAAAATATACCATTTAGTACGTACGTTATTATTTTTATTTGTGACCAAAAATATATATATAGTTTTGACAATGTTAAAACGGGTATAACTCGGTCGTTTTAGGCTCGTTTTCCTTGTTCTTTATGTCCACGGATTCGTCTTTGTGTATACTAGTATATTTTAGATAACTCGGCTCCTCTAGGTTACGTTTAATGCCTCTTTTTACCCATTGAAAACTGCCAAACAGCAAGCAGTTTCTACCAAAAATAGTTTTCGTCGTTAAATTTGCAAAAATCATAACTCCTTCGTTATAAACTCGTTTTAATCCGTTCTTTCGCCCAAAGTTTCGTTTTTGAATGTATTTTCTAAATCTTTGGTCAAAAATTAACCATCACCAACTGATTTTCCCACGAAATTAAAATAGCGACAGTAGGTATATCAAAAGTTTCAAAAACCATTTCCAAGTCTCCAAACTAGTTCCATCTTCTATCAAACCACTTTCAAACACCACAAAACTAATCTAATCCTACCATACACCTTCTTAGGGTGTCATGGGTTCCTAATCACCAAAACCAAGTAGATCTAACAAGGATCTAACCAAAAATCACTTCTAGGGCTTGTATGATCAAGAGTTTACAAAAATAAAGTGGTATAAGTTAATGCATGTAAGAGATCTTGCAAGAAACATGTATAAACATAGTAATAACTTTGTAAAAATTATGAAATGAGTTTAGTAACTTACTTGTAAGATTAGTGAAGTTAAGATGATTAAAACCTAATAATCCTTGAGTTTTTATTTCAAAACTCTAACAAGGACACTATAAACACAAGATTTATGCTAAGATCTTTAAGAAAATTTTTGGTCTTGCTTCCTTGCTCCTTGTGGCCGTGGGTATGAGTAGAGAAAAGAGAGAATATGTTTTTTTTTACTAGTTGCAAATGAGGAAAAAAAAATCTTGTAAAGTATATATGTATTATTGGTTTTTATTATTATTATATAAAATGGTTAGTGAAAGGCATTAATGAACAAAGAGTATGTAAGTAAAATTGTAAGAAAAGTGGCAAGGGGGGGCGGCAAAGTCAAGGGGGGGGGATGAATGTAAGATTTTTGTGATTAAATGTATTATTAAGTGTTTTGTGTAGTTTTAAAAATGTACCGGGTACCGGGTTAACTAAAAATAAATTTTAACGGAGTTAACCGGGTCATAATAAAGTTATAAAAATTATAAAAATAGGTTGGATAAAATTGTTGGGTGTTTAGATAATTATAGTTTAATTTCTACGAAAACCGTCGAAGTTTTAATAAACTTAAGTTAATAATTAAAATAAATATCCAAAATACCGGGTAAATTAATAATATAATTTTTATATTATAAAAATGAATATAAAAATATATTGAGATCATAGTCGGGAGTGTTGGACGTGTTAGTCACATTTATAGTTCGCGTATTAGTGTTTATTCAAAATAAACATACGTAAATCGTTAATTATATTAAAAATATAATTTGAATATCCTACGAGTGGAATAGTATGCAAGTGCCCTAATGATGATATGTCGACTATTTCTAGTCCGTATGAAATGTCCCTGATAATAATGCATGAATTCGCTCCTGAACCAATACGGTTACGCGAATTTGAACGCTCGTAAACTAAATTTACGATGACATGAATAATGCACGTGAATAGTGGTTTTCTCTCGGAAATGAATAGTGTCAAGTGAATAGTAAAATTTCTGAAGGTGTCTCGGAATGTCAAATTGACCTAAAAAACGATGAATAGTAAAACGATGAATAGTGATCAATGAATAGTAATTTGTGAATAGTAGAATGTCGAAGTTTGGAAAAATGACCTGAAATTGTGGGTTGTGACAATCACCCTAACCTATAAACTCCCACCCTCATTCCTAAACCTCCACCACCATTTTCCTAACAAAGCTAAGTTTTTAGCCCGCAACGACCCAATATTTAAACCCCCCACCACATATGAAGCTAGAACCGTATCCCATTTGACCCAAGATCATTTTTTACCCTCCCCAAGCCCAGCCCAAAAAAAGTTTTTTCTAATTCTCTCAAGTTGTTTTAGCACACTCGAAGGCACACGGAACATCGAAAAATAATACAATGGCAAGCTATCTAGAACTGTTTTAACCAATGTTAGACGCCCCCCGTATGACATCGTTTTAGCTTTCCAGTCGGCCAACCGTCCATTGAATTTTTCTACTACAGGATTCCATGAATTTATCCGCCTCATGCTCACACCAATCGGTAACCCCAAGTAAGTAAAAGGAAATTCCCCGACACAACACCCCATCCAACCCGCCATGTCTCTTAATTCCGCCTCGTTGGCCCCAATACCATATAGTTTACTTTTTTTATAATTTACCCTTAAACCAGATACCTCCTCAAAACACTTTAGAATGCACATAAGAGACTTAGCATTTTCTTTATTACATTCTCCAAAGAATATAGTGTCATCCGCATATTGTAAGTGAGACACCGTGACATTATTCACACCTACGCTAACCCCTCTAAAAATCCCATTTTCCACCGCTTCCCTCACAATCGCGTTTAATCCTTCCGCCGCCAAAATAAATAGAAAAGGAGATAATGGATCACCTTGTCTAACCCCCTTCTCTAATCCAAATTCTTCCGTTGGTGAGCCATTCACAAGAATAGAAACACATGATGACCGAAGACACACCTCAACCCATTTACGCCATTTAACCCCGAACCCCATTCTATTCATTATATTTAATAAGAAGCTCCAATTAATGCTATCGTATGCCTTTTCGAAATCCACTTTGAAAACAAGACCCTTTTCCTCGTTCTTTTCAAGTAACCCATCCTCTCATTTGCTATTAGGACTCCATCGAGAATATATCTCCCTTTTATAAAAGCATTTTGCACTTCCCCCACCACATTACCCACCACCCGCTTGGCTCTCTCCGCTAATAATTTTGAAATGATTTTATAATAACATCCAATAAGACTAATGGGTCGAAAGTCCCCAAGCCCTATAGGGTCCGCCACCTTAGGAATAATAGTAACAAAAGATGAATTACATCCCCTTGAGATCTCCATCTTATCCCAAAACCACATGACCGCCCTCATCACATCGGTTTTAATTACCTCCCAAAATTTTCTAATAAATTTAAAATTAAACCCGTCGGGCCCGGGGCTTTATCACCCCCGCATCCACTAATTGCCTCCCACACCTCTTTCTCATTGAACTCTTTCTCTAAAAGTCGTGCCTCCTCCACCGATATCTTATCTAATCTATCACAACAAAAAATCGGTCGAATCACCCTTCTTTCGCAAAACAAGGATTTATAATGTCTACCCATCTCCGCTTTGATTAATTTAGGATCCTCACACCACACGCCCTCTTATATTACATTTGTTCTTCCTCCTCTTGACATATGAGTGGAAAAACTTTGAGTTCTCATTAGTCCTCTTATAGGAGTAGTTTTTAAATTTAGTGTAATCATTTGTTTGTCATTCATTCATGTATTATTGGATATACTTTTTGTATGTATATCACTATATATATCTTCCCATTTCATTAACCTTTACAGCTAAAAAAGAAATCATAAGAGTAACTTTGTTATCGTTTGTATATAGGGATTGTTGGTGTAGCTAGTTTATTCACGATCGTGTTGTTCAGTATCATCATTTAGAATTTTTGCAATTAGTAGCTACTTGCTAGTTGCATTTGCCTTTAAAAAAAAAGCTGGTACAACTTTACAATACATACATGTCCTTCGGAAATTTTAGATTATACAGATTTACCAAAATTTGTCTATACATCATGTCGTTCAAGATTTCATTATCCCGAATGAAGTACGAAAATTCCACTGGATACCAATTTGTTTTGAGTGAACTGCTTCACTGTATAGTAGACATGAAAGGATCAGATGATACTAGCTTTTAAGATTTTCTAGGTGGGATGTCGGTCCGCCAATTAGTGTGAATACAGATAGATGTGATAGAATATGTTCAAAACTACAGTTTTGTTTAATGACTCTAATCTTATGATAACCATTAAATAATACCCTTTAAAGGAAAGAAATATATGGCAGGTGATACTCATGTTTTTAAACTATTTACAGAAAAAAGGATACTATATAATATAAGTAGAGGAATTTTTAAGAAATCCTTATACTCTAATCATATCATACTAACCCTAGCTGTCATATCTTTAAAGTCACTTGATACTCCCTAATTGAGTACAAATAATAGTTTTATGATCAGGTGGGCTTAATCTAAGATTAGCATCATATATCATGATCTCTTTACATCAAAGTGGTGAGCTGGTATATCATGAGATTCCTTCTACAATATCCTTCAGAAATCATCAAGATCTTATGGTGAATCTTCATGATCGTGTTACCATAGATGGGAATACGAATCTTGCTGGCAGCAACAAGAGAAAAAGGGGCAGAGAAATCTCGTCGTATAAGGCTAATTCAGGTATTATTGTTAATGGAGTAGGAGACAATAAAGATGAACATATGCAGAGAAAATTGGTTCACAGAGAGATCGAAAGGGAGCGCAGGAAAAACATAACGAAGCTTTATGCTTCACTCGGTGATCTACTCCCTTACGAATTCATCAAGGTGAGCTATTATTTGAATTTGTACTATTGGTGGGTAATCTCAAGTTCTTTAAAATAATTTTATACGGAAATTCATTTAAAAGAATCTAGCAAAAAGCTGATCTATACAAGTTGATCTAGGATTTCATATCCATTCAATCCAAGGCTAGAATGAGTCCATACAAGCTGATCTAGGATTTCATATCCAAATAGGAAACGATTTCCTAGTCCTATAAACAACCATGAGTATGAAAGAATTTTGATTTCTTCTCCAAGATTAACTTTTTAGAGGCTTTAAATCAAAGCAATTCTGATTCCTAAATCCTCAGACACCCCAAGTTAAAGTTTGAAATGAAAAATGCAAAAAAAAAAAAAAAAGAAAAAAAAAAAGAAAACGGGGTCATAAGTAAGAACTAGAAAATATACAAAGCAAGTGTATAAATTCAAATTGAATTAATTACAGTTTTTCTTTAGGATGAAACTTTGAAGTATATATGATCTTATACAAAAAACATTTCATCACCTTCCGAAAGAAAAATAATAATTTAACGCTTCCATCAGTTATATTGGATGGGGCAGATACCACATGAAAATATTGTGTATTTTGGTCGAGATGAACCTAAATAATTCTTAGACCACTCCCAACAGTGATGCGTCTCTTCCTGTGTAGTTCTGTCAACTTAACGCCACATCAGTTCCCAAACTAACACACCCCTCACAATGGCGGTGTGTCTCTTTCCCAAACTAACTCACCACTCAATGCCCCACTCTCTCTTCGCTTTCATCGTCGCCAAACCTATGCACCACCGACGAGGTGTTGCCATCAGTGTCACAAAATCGACGCTCGTTAGTTTGTAAACTGACGCAACCGTTGGAAGTGGTATTAATATTGCACTTCAGCTATTTATTAGGAAAATCATGGCCATTGTAATTTTAGTTGTCAATCAGAAACCTAGATAACTTATTGTCCAATTTGTATTTAGGGGAAACGTTCAATATCGGATCGCACTCACCAGGTAGTGAACTACATCAAACACATGCAAGAAAAGATTGAAGCTCTAAGTGTCAAGAGAGATCAGCTCAATAAACTTGTGGGCACGAGTGTTAAAGAAAACATAATGAATAAAGTCTCTATTAGCTCTTGCAATGGAAGAATAGTTGAGACTCAGATCAATAGTAGCTCAATAGAAGATGGATTCCATGTTTCAGAAGTACTAAAAGCACTTGTTGAAGAAGGCCTTCACATTATAAACTATACTTTCACAAAAATAAACAAAAGGTTACTCCACTTTATCCAATCTGAGGTAAATTCCTTAAGGTTCAGTTCATGCATTAACCTAATATTTGCTTTTCATTCTGCATGGAGATATTAAGACTGATTAATTAAGCATCATTCTATGGACATTCTTTCAGGCATGTGATACATCGTTAACTGATCTTTCCAGATTACAACAAAGATTAGTTTCCATAACCAATACCCGACAGAATCTCGCTTAGGAAATGGAATGCATGAGCTCATGTTCAAGATGTTATGTGACTATCCATATGTTTTTCTTTAATTTTTTTTATGTTAAGTTATTAAAAGTCTGTATGTTATAACAAAAACAACAACAATGATTCTCAATCGCACTGGTGTGTGTGTGTGTGTGTGTGTGTGTGGCACGGGAATGGTATCAGGTTTGATGTGCATTGATCGTACACCCGTACTCATACCCAAAGATATGATAAAGAGTTTTCTTCTAGAAAAACCTCCAGCTTATAAATTGCCATGTAGAGGTTAATTGTTCTAACTTTGTAAAATGTAAGGTATGTGGTATACATAATGCATTGCGGGGAGGATGTGAACATGCCACATCAACTATGTTAGGTGCTAACACCACTACACCCCTCATCTGACCCTGCCATCTTCACCCTGCGCGTGGCTCTCACTAAGCACGGGACCAGGCATGTTTTTTGTGTGTATGTATATAGTGTGTTTTTGGAGGAGGAGGTTGAAAGTGAATATAGTGAGTGATTATGAGGGGAGAAAGAACATAATATAATCTCTTCATTCTTTTTTTCTTTTTTTTTAAAAAAGGCTGACCACTTGGGGCCTAGTGGTATAACGACTTGTGACAATAACTCTAAGATGAGTTATGTCTTAAGTTCAATTTCTCACGTCAACCTTCTGAAAAGGGAGGGTTTTACCCGGTTTGAGTCTGTGTACGTGTCGGTGGATTCAAACTCCGTTGATTAGTCGGCCAAAAGGTCAGAAACCATGGTTACACTGAATCTTTGTGGTTCTTCAATTACCGGGTCATAACAAAGTCTTTAAATTTTCATTTATTTCCTAGTAGATAAAAAGTATGTAGTTTAGTAGAAAATTATAGATAAGAAATTCAATATATATCTTGAAAGATTTGTTTTCTTGATACTTCATTCTTTTTTGTTTTTATGTTGATAGAATTGAATGATATACGGAGTATAAAGTTGTATTGGCCATGCTGAGGATAGATGAGGACAGTTTTGAAAAATGGAGTTAAGTAGCACTGCCCTCATTATACCGAAGATTGGATTAAGTAAAGAGTTAAAACTTGTGGATTATATGGATTCCGAACATAGTCTATTTTGACACCACCCTCAAGGAAGGATTCTTTGTTCGAAGAAATTAAAAATCCAGCCTCACTCTTGGATCCTCCATAAAAGCAAAAAAGTTGGAATTTTAGAGTCAAATGGTTAGTTTGGACTTTTAGATCACAAGTTTGGATATTGATCCAATAACAGCTCGAAACAATGATTTGTAACCTTATCTTTTATTTAGCTCATCGCAATAAACTAATGATCAAATGAGAAGAATCCTCATAATAAGAAGGATGAGAAATAACTATAACTACACATTAGAGATGCATCGATTTGAATTAGATGCATCTCTAATCTTTTAGTTGCATCATAACATATTTTTTAACTAAAAAATAGATGCATAAACATATATTATATGCGTTTCATCAAGTTAGACGATCATATGTATTTTTCATCATCTGCAGGTCAAATTTGTTGCTAGTACTGCATTGCATCATTTTCACTTCAAAATATCTTTCAAAACTAATTGTGATGCATCTAAATGAATAGAGATGCATCTAATTCAAGTCACTGCATCTCAAATATGCGGTTTCTCATTTTTCTTATTTT
This sequence comes from Artemisia argyi, assembly GCA_030686995.1. Lineage (NCBI taxonomy): Eukaryota > Viridiplantae > Streptophyta > Magnoliopsida > Asterales > Asteraceae > Artemisia > Artemisia argyi. The sequence goes on along the minus strand of CM060708.1, from coordinate 133,210,375 downwards.
AATTTTTCTTCTCACCGGATCCTTACCTCATGGCAATAACTCATAATTAAACATATTTTAATCATATTATACCAGCAATTAATATGGCCGACAATGAGTTAACGTTTCTTAATATGATCCACATATATAAACTGCTGAATATAATTGAGTTTATATGCATACCACCATGTGTGAAAAATAACAACTCTTCGACCCCATTTCTTGATAAAAAATTACTTTATCATCATGAAAGTTAAAGCACCAATTATTGTTCCAAAACCCTTGGTTATATTTTCTTATGTTTGCATGTGAATACGTGTCATTTTTTTATCGTACAAATAGCAAGGAAAAATGAATTCATAAATTCGTAGTATATAAAAGCACATGTTAAGTTATCAGTAATAAATTAATGGGATTATATTCTTGTGTGAGCGCTATTTAAATCATTTTACTGATGCCTTTCAAAAAAAAAAAATTAAATCATTTTACAAAAATGTTGCCTTATTTCCAACATGACAGTTGTTCAGAGGTCTCTTTCCCATTTCCGTCAACTCTCTATCAACAAGATGATCATCTTCCTAATCCTGATAATCGAAAACCGGCTGGCCGAAAGAGATCATGCTATAATTTGCAACCTCAGCAAGATCACCTCGTTATCATGGATAACGACGTAGACAAGGAAAAGAAGAAGAAAAAGATGGTCCATTGAGAGACCGAAAAGAAAAGACGACAACAGATGTCTAATCTATCCTCGTCTCTTCGATCTCTCCTTCCTCTTCACTTCATTAAGGTACTACATAGACTCATTTAACTATGTCATTGATTCTTTATATTCTTAAGGTACTACATATACTTAAGGTTAATTTATGTTGCAGGGTACACGGTCAATGTGTGAACACGTGAACCAGGCTGTGAATTACATAAAACATTTGGAAGAAAAGACCAAAGAACTCAGTATAAAAAGAGATAAGCTCAAGAAAATGTGCAATGTGGTTACGGATGCAAAAGTTGTACTACATAAGAACGATAAGAGCGAAAGGGTAATGGTCGAATGTGGTCAGAATCCTATTACAGTGACAGTCAGTAGTTGTAGCGAAGGTGGAATTGAGATTTTGGTCAAGTCTTTTATTAATGAAAACAAGGGTCTTCAAATTTCTAGAGTGTTGAAAACACTTGTTCAGGAAGGGATTGATGTTATAAGCTGCAATTCAACTAAAGTCAATGACAGATTGTTAATCTATACCATCCATTCTAAGGTATTTTTTCTCTTCCTTGTATTGTTTTTAAAACAAAGAATATGAGATTTAAGGCATGGTATCTAGTAAATCATAATTACTTAAAATAACTGATGATGATACTAAAATCACCAACATATTTAACATACACATTTGAGATGTTTCAAGTGCAAGTACTGAACTAACCAAAGAGGCAAGAGATACCGAAAGTGATTGACTTCTTGTCTTAGCTTCCATAAAAGTAAACAGCTAATCCTTTAACACTCCCCACACCTCAAATCCCTTCACTCACAAACAACCAATCTCCTTATGCCATATCACCCTCCCACTTTTTCCTTCACTCTCTCACTTTTTGTTGGCATCACACCCCTCACCCTTCACTCTTTTTTTTTTCTTTTTTAAATTCTATTAAAATTTATTAAAAAACTAAAATTTCATTAAAATTAGCTAAACATTACATAATATTATTAAAAACCATAAAATACCATTACATAATATTAAAAAACTAATTTTCATCGTCTTCATCGTCCACCTCGAGGTATGGTAATTGTTGAGCGTGAATATGCTCCATAAGATCAAATCTGACACGAAAATGTGTATCCTCATCTCGTATCTCGGCTAAGGCTGCTTCGTCAAACACCGGTTGGATCGGAGGATCCCGAATATGAACCGGCGAGATTGCAGTACCGGCGTCATGTATAATCATGTTATGCAATATGACACACGTATAAACTATTTTACTAATTCTTTCTATTGTGTGTGGCCATAAGGGTCGATTCAGTATACCCCATTTATCCTTGAGAACACCAAATGCCCGTTCAACATCCTTTCGAGCCGACTCTTATACTTTCTTGAACTTTTTCTCCTTCGGGTCGGTTGGATATTTAAACGCTTTAACAAAAGTAGACCATGCCGGATATATGCCATCACAAAGATGGTAGCCACACTTGTACGTATGGCCATTCACAACAAATGGGCACTTAGGTGCCGTACCATTACGCTCGGTGAGGAATAGCGAAGATTGCATCACAACATTCACATTGTTGTTTGAACCCGGCGGACCAAAGAACGCGTGCCATATCCACAAATCTTGAGACGCCATTGCTTCCATCATAATCGTGGGGTATTGATGATCACTCCTTTTATATTGACCCCTCAATTCGATTGGACAATTCCTCCAAACGAAATATGTGCAATCTAGGCTACCGATCATACCTGGAATGTGATGTCGAGCTTCGTGTGCTTCGTACAAACATGCAACATCATGACTTGTTGACCTACGTAGAAAATCTCGAGCATATAACTGAATAATAGCCTCACAAACAAATTGAAGACATTCACGTGAAGTTCTTTGTGCCATTTCTAAATATTCGTCAAACTCATCCGGTGGTGCACCGGTTGCGAGTTGTTTAATGGCAGACGAACATTTTTGTATGGATGTGAAACTTTTTTTTCATTCTAGCATCATAACCTTCCTGAAAATACTCGAATCTAGCCTCAATAGCTCGCGTGATTTTTAAAAATAAACTTTTAGGCATACGATACCTATCTTCAAAAAATTCATCGTCGAATTTCGGATCTTCACAAAAATAATCACGCTGCAATCTTTGTGCAGCAGAGATCCGATTGTGTTTCACTAATTTTTGTGTCGACCCAGCCGTATCTTCTTCATCTTCGTCAATCGCGGCAGCAAAAATATCGAGACTACTATCGTTAGACCACGCTAACGGCTCATCTAAAAATAAAGTCGAACCAATTTTTTTATTCCCCATATACTTGCGGTTGGATCGGTGGGATTTTATTTATTTATTTATTTATTTATTTTTTATGTTGTGTGTGTTTTACTTTTGTTGTCTACTATATATGCAAAAAAATAAAAAATAAAAAAAAAATAGCCGTTATCCTCCAACGTTCCAATTTCAAACAATTTTCAAGCGGTAAACCTCCCCGCTCCTAAGCCTTGCCGTGCGATGGGAGAGCACCGGCGGCGGTGTTCCCGCACGGGAGCCATCCCGTTCTGTGCCTCCCCGCACCCACTGCCAATGACTTTAACAACCTCGGAAACTTTTAAGAAAGAATGTGAGATCCAAGGCATAGGTGTATGTCTATCCAAAATTTTATAGAATCACCAGAACCAACTTTGCAACAAAAACAATCACGGAAATAAAAACCATTCTATGAATTTTGAATCCCAAAGTCATAATGGATTCCCGAGGTCCAGTTAAGGAGGGTTTAAGATTATGCCCCCCAAAAGACCATTAGTCGTGAATTACCGAATTTCAAAAAGCTCCATCATCTATTCGAGCCCTCCACCACCATCGAGATAAAAGAGATAAATTTTCCACCTTTAGACTGCCAAGACCTACGCCACCATCAGTTTTAGAAGAGATAATATTCGACCATTTTATCCGGTGCATCTTTTTTCACACAGTTCCCTACCCAAAATAAGTGATGGTACTAGACCATTTTATCCAGTTCATTATATTACACACTAGCTTATAGACCCGTCAAATTGACGGGTTTTTAGAAGAGATTATGCACACACAAAAAATAATAAGCATTTAAACAAAATAAGAAGAAAAAAAAACCCCGAAAGCAAACAACTTGAATCTAAACGCCCCCTCATTCATATATTAAAGTTATTACCGCCAAAATTTGAGTTTGCCTACATTTGGCCTCACATGGATTATTTGATCTACTATCCATCGTAAGCATTCAACAAAAAAAGGAGTGACTTAACACTACTTTTATGCAAAAAATCATTTATAAAAAACTAAAAAAGTAAAGTTATCATACAGTAGCTCTCATATGGTGATTTTTTATAACAATGCAATAAAGATGTCATTTGATAGCTTCAATATGTCAAATTACATATAATGACGTAATTCAGAAGTATATAATCTTGATTGATAATCATTGTTTTAATTAAGTTAATCAAGCCAAGTATGCGTTACGCACACAAAAAAAATGTTAGAAATGCAGCGAGTAGCTGAAATTGCCAAAGCGATAGATACTAAAAAAAATTATTCATCAACAGCAAGAAAGATGGTCTTCTATGCCCATCTGTTCCATCATTATATATCTCGGAAAAACCCATGCATAAAGTATATGAAGTACTTCATCACCCAGTAGCTCTTGCAAGGTCGATCTCTTCATATGAAAACTGATTAAAACAACAATGTCCTAATCATGGACCAATGAAACACTAAGTGTATCTTCTCAAAAAACAAAAGAATCAAAACAACATAATCATTGTTTTGATTAACTCCATTTGTGTTCATTCTTTAAAATCTCTTAACTTACCAGATTAGGAGAAGAAATATTAGTAATTGAAGCCTCGTGACCACCCTTACCAGAACTTGAACGTTTTCTTGGGAGGCCCCATATAATTTAAAGTGTAAATGTTGTTTTGTATATACATATATATGATTCAACGATGGAAGATCAGTTACCATTAAGCAATGGTTGCTTTGATAGCAATTCAACGATGATACACCCTAATGACTACATATCAATTGCAAAAGAATACCGTTTTGATCCCAAGAAAAGCTCGGGCGCCCTGAAAAGGGATAAACAATATGATTAGCTTGCAAACAGGTAACACTTTAAGGCTTATGACACCAACTAAAGTATCAATATTTAAAGCTTGTTTTGCATAAAAGAGCATACCTTTGGTGTATATGTAGTGCGTAGTTGTTGAGGTAGTTGTTGAGGCTGTTCGAAATTCATCGTATATTCTTCGATCACTGGAACAACTTCAGTCGTCTTTGAGGTGATAAAAAGCTCCCTCATATGGGATTCTGTAGTTGGCTCGACGTCTTGGGTTTAAATCTCGTAGTTCAAGTTAGGACGCTTCTCCTTCTGTTTCACTGGTTTGTCCAACCTGTGGATAAAGTTAGAATTTTAGTGCTATTCTAGAAAATATTTAATGGATGCATATAGATTAGCTTATTTTATGTGCTTATAGGCTTATTGGGATTCAAGAAAGCCGATAATCTCACTTTTTTTAAAAATCTCAATAAGGCAGGAAGCCCGTATAATACTACTCAACCATCCCAAGTATCAAAAGTAGTATGTTTGACATTCAAAAGTCAATTGTATGCTCTAGTTTTTGTATGAAAGAAGCAAGCACGGCACAATGAAATGAGGCTACATCTAGCTTAAAATTTTTGAATTAACATATAATATATATGATAACTTTCTAATCAAATTCATAGGTCTGACTGTATACAAATACTTGGCAAAGGGTCAAAATTCAATTAAATGTGAACTATTGCAAACTTACACAATGCTTAAAAAGCTTATCCAAGACTCTCTTCACTCCAATTCAGCTCCTTTTTGGCATTGGCATTTAAGGCTGCTTCCTCTACTCCACGCCTCCTTATAAACTAATTGGAGACATAGAATCACCTTGCGAAGCAAGCCCAGTTAGACCATTTGATGAAAATAATACAACTGATCAGTTGATAAAGAATTCATGACACACACACACACACACACCTTGGTGGCTTCGTACCCTTTTGCCAACTTCTCTTTAGCTTATTTGAACATCTTCAACCACCACTTGTTCTTTTGCCCCTTTACTTCATCAGCATCTTTAGCCACCATGTTAGTAGCAAAATCCACCTGTAAAACACAAATCAATACTCCAATATCCACCATCCAAAATAACCCAATACATATACCTAAATAAATAAATAAAAATACAAACTATAAACAGTTTATCAACAACCTAAATACAATCTCTAAAACCATTACATACTTCTAATCCCTAAAATTATTTTTTACATCATCGCTTACAACTAAAAACATCCATTTTTAATTATACAACTAACAATACACGGCGAAGAAAGGTAAAATTCTCATACAAAAAAAAAAAAAAAAAAAAAAAAAAAAAAAAAAAAACAAACCATTAGCACTAAAACAAATAGCTGAGGTGTTTATCTTACTTAAGCTACAACAACAATCACCAATCAGTTGAAAATATATAAACGCCGATGATATGACTATACAAACCATATACACAATCAAAATTCAAAAGTGTTTTAAGCAATAACAGATTATACGTAACAAAAAAGAGTGGGACACACAGTTTTAGAACAGAAACGCATGATCGTTTTTTTGGTGAAGAGAATTAGATAAGCAATATTTTTGAATCGGTGTTGGTGTGTACCTGGAGACTTTTGCTGCTTGGATCCAAAGATAAGCAATATATCATCTTGTTGTGTTAGATTTTCCAAATGTTCTCAAAGGTCTCTGTATATTATAAGGATAAAAAAAGTAATCCCTTGTGAAACATATTAATTTATAACCCTTTTCTGAATAGCCAAAAAAGTCATCGTTCCCATTTGGTTTTAACATTTTACTTCAAGATTAATTATAAAGTTAAGTATTTTTTTTAAATGTGGTCATGTCACGAAGAATTGGCTGAACGTTCAAGCAGTTCATACAAATGGTGATAAAAAATTTGGCCATGGCTAAACATTCAAGCAGTTCATACAAATCATTTTTGTTGTAGATTAACTACTTAATAAATGAATAAATTTTTTTGTTTGAGTTAACCACAATGCAAGAAGATTTGAATTAACCACAGTAAAGAATTACGTACCCAATGTATAGTCACTAACATTTTGATGGAATAACTTGCAAGCATAACTCTAGGAAGCACCTAACTCGAATTTTGCAAACCCACTAATTCAATGGATGAATCATCATATCATGTACAATATCATCTCTTGGTTATAAGGAATCATCACGTGCTCCGTTTTTGCCGTACAAATGACATTTACACAAGCACAAGGAAGGCCACAGACTTGCAAAGCAATAGCATTTTAATCAAATGGGCGGGTATATTTAATTGTGATAAGCCGTTTATAAAAATCGAAAAAAAAAAAAATAATACCTCTTGCCAAACACGAAACTCTTCCAAACAAATAGGACAATCCCTGCAGTCTGTTGGAACAACTTTCAGAGTATACACGTAGTACACGTAGTTGAATCGCTGTATCCAATGGTGCTCTCTGCATACCACGTTAGAAAGCACTAAAAATAACTAAATGCTACTATTAACGAATTCTTCATATTATTCACCTATTAACGAATTCTTCATTTTAAATATTATATTTCTATTGTTATAATAAAGTTTTTTTTTTTTTTTTTTTTTTTTTTTTTTTGGACATTAGACAGAGGGTTACTTAGGCGACCCCAACCTGACCCATTTTGACCCATGTTTAGAACTTGTTTCCATCCAAAAACCCATTTGTTGCTTCAACTGACCCACTTTGACCCATAGTTACAATTGTCAACATGAACTTGTTTCCATCCAAACACCCTTTTTTGCTTCACTCTACCCATTTTGACGCATAGTTTCAATTGTCAACATGAACTTGTTTCCATCCAACGCTCTTTTTATCAAACAATTTCTATCTATTGTTTCATTTGTACATTTTATCAAACAATTGTTGTGCAAATAAATACACATAAAAATATGAACTTTCACGATGCAATTATGTTAAACCACATCATCTACTGACAATAAATAATGAAGAATGGAATGAGATTCAGAAAAACATATGACTCGAGAAACCTGGTTAATTCAATATACTATTTATTTTTTACCCAACTTTCACAATTACATTACACCTACGAAGTATCATAAAAGGAATAAAAAAAAGAAATTAAAACTATATTTGAAAAGGTGATTTAAAGTTTTCTGTAATAACACTTAAAAAAATGATGAACCCTTTTAAAGAAGAAAATTTGTAGGAAGCAATGCTACAAACACTTAAATCCCGCACCGAGTATAGACCCATTTAATATATGAGTATAAATCCAATGTCAACCGCAATCCTGAAAGATACATAACCACTTACCGGGTTGAATGAAATTATTAGCAAAAAAGTCAAAATCGTCATGCGTTCCTTTGATTGATTTTTGAAGCCTGCAAAAAGAAAAGATATAACTAGCATAATCTCAACAAATAAACCCAATTTAAATAGAAAACGGTTACAACCAAACTAACATAATCTCAAACAAACTACTGTAAGTAAAAGAAAAATAAGAATAGCAAAGACAATTGCACGATTGTACGTACCAAGGGATTATGTCAATCAATGTCGAAGCTATTAATGGCACAATTTTCTGCTAGTAACTCAGTTGTTGGTCTTCACCTATGAAAAATATTAACCAAAAATACCTTAGTCCATAATAAATGTATTTATGTTGTTCATAATCCGGAGTGAGCAAATGATTTAGGCGAAAATTTCTATATCACATGTATAATTTGTTGGGCCTACACTTTTAGTTCCAAGTTCGTCATCTATAACACCAACACAAAGACAGCTTACAGAAGCTAATTGAAAATTGAAAAACTAAAAAATTACTGATTTACTTACTGGAAAAAATTATGAATAACAGATCCCACATTCAAACTTATTCATAAACCAAAAGTATAAGATTCTTTGTTTCACCTGCTCATTACCGTTTTGTGCTTTCTTTCGTACATTTTTCAACAAAAGCGAGTCTCCATCAACAGAAAACCCATGATACATAAAGACAACTTGGTTCAAGAACATCATCAAAATTTCCAACAGTTTTTCTTAGAAGCAACAGTATATTGATGCACTTGATACAAAAAAACATAAAATCCCCGAAATCTTTTACTAAAAAACGGAAGCAAAAAACAATCATTAACACTATCTTAACCTTTTAATTCACAGACATTTTCACAAACACTTGGCACACATAAACTAAAGCAACAAAATCAGAGTAGTTTGTCTATCATCAAAAAAGCCTAGAAGGTAAATCATACAAAGTTAAAACGAAAACAAAAAGTAATTATTATATCGGTACTTACCAGTTGTTCGGCATGGACACCATAGAAATCACTCAGAGTCATAGAACGAAAATATTTTGTGTAGTGATTTTTAATTAGTCATATTTTTTTAACCATAATGGTGTTTTGATTTGTAATTATGGTACGGTGTTTCGAATCAGTGATTAAGGGAATATGGAATGGAATGAATTTGAGAAAGAATATATGGAATGACTGGATTTGTAAAATGGTTTTGAATTTTTTTGATACGGAGCGTATTGAAGAAGATTGATTGTAACCGATTACAGTGAATAAATTGACATTAAATGAAAAACGCATTGATTGTTTGACTATCGCATAGAAGAAGTTTGATGTGTAGCTTAAGAAAAGTAGTACCTTCTAAAAATACCGTGAAATATGGTGCAAGACACATCAGATTTTTTAATGCTCAGGGTGCTTTAGAGGGTGGTACAGAACTCCATTTTATTAGAATACATAGATTCACAAACATTTGTCCATAAATATAACTAGCAGGGTCCCCGCGCGATGCAGCTGCGGACACCTTGTAATTTAATTTTTTCGGCTTATAATTTATTTTATTTGTACGTTTTTTAGCAATAGCTTTACTTATTAGTTTTTTATGGAAAAAGTTTGATGAAATTTTGCTTAGTTTGTATTATTTTATTTATTATTTATTTTATTTTATTTTTGTTTAGTAGTTTGCTTGGTTTGTACAATTGTGGACATATTTTAGTTATTATGTTCTTTTTGACAATAAATTTACGGATATCAAAAATTTCGTTTAGCTCGTGTCCATTTGGGCTCGAGCTCGTTTGACCCGTGCCCGCTCAGGCTTGAGCCCATTTGGCCCATTGTCCGTTCGGGCTTGAATATTTGTATAATATGTTTTATTATTTGTATTAGTGACATTTAATGCAGGAATTGTGTTTAAGTTGGTTGTACAATATACTTGATAATTTGTATTTCTTATGTAAGGGTGTTTTAATAAGTGCATTAATTGTATTTATTGACCAATTAATTAAGTGTATTTAATGTACATAATGATTTATTTATTGTATTTAATGTTATTATTAATTGTATGTTAGAATTAAATATGGGGGAATTTGTATAAGTAACATTGGTTGTTGTACTTATAGTTTAAGAAGTTGTATTGCTTAATTTTAAGTATTTCTATTAATAGTAGGCTTTCATGTTTTATAATATAGTATGATATAATATGATAATATATAACATAGTTAAATAATGTATGTTGTATACTGTTTTTCTTTATGAAAAAGGAAGAAAGAACAGGAAGCTAGATGATCAACAAGAAAATCTAGAATCAGGATAAGGTTATCCATTAACATAAACACTTAATTTTTCCAAAGAAACACATTATTGTAACTTTTGTTAAAATATATATATATATATATATATATATATATATATATATATATATATATATATATATATATATTAAGTTGTACGTTTTTTTTGATTGCTTGCTCATTTTGGTTTACAACTAACCTTGTTTGCAGCTTGAATGATTCACTTATCACTAAAACCAATATTAATTTTGGAAATAACAATTTTTGTTTCGATCAAGTTTCTTTATACCAAAATTGTTCAGTGAAGGAGAATATATTTTCCTTTTATTTAACTTTTTTTTGTAAAGGAGAATATATTAATTACCAGGAACATAATAATAATAATAATAATAATAATAATAATAATAATAATAATAATAATAATAAAATGAACGATACACAGTTAAATCCAAAAACTGATCGAGGACAGTCCCTGAGTATATGGACCCAAATAACTAATGCCCGTGAGACTTATCTTTGATATTAAAATAAGTGTTGACAATATTCATATATATCCGTTGCAGGTTATTGATGAGAAGACATGCATTCAAGTGTCCATGTTACAGCAAAAGTTGGCAGAAATAGTTAATAGTGCTTCATGAACAGCTAGCAGCTCCATAATGGATTTTGGACTTGCTATCTGTTTCGATCATCATAATATAATATAATGCATTTAGAAATTTTAGTCTAATAAATCTAGCTAGCTTGTCTCCAGTCAGTTTATGTAGAATGGACATTATCCGTAGTTTTTCCACCACGTGTATTAGATTTTTGCATGAACTCAATGTAGCAGGAACGTCATACATAAATCAATAGATTAAGAAAAGAACTAATGCATATATTAACAATTTTTTTTCCACTTCATGGTAAGTTATTCTTGTACAGACCTTATTATATACTTCATGAATATCCGCACAAAGTCTGACAACCGTATAAACTCGGGTTAGCAATCGATAGTAATTTAAAACGTCTTTTGCAAAAAATATGTTTGATAAGTTAGTCTTGTTACAGTCAGGTCATTTTTAAGCTTTTTGTTTTCTTTCCTTAGGCACCATTTCTTTATAAACGTACCTTTGACCTACGATGTCATTTAACACCAACCAAATATCAATGATATGTTCAAGCTATATTAAAATTGTTAGTGTCACCCACACTCGAAAACCTAATCATTTAACTTTTTCAATTACTTCAAAAGTGATACGTAAAATAATTTTTTTATTTTTTTTATTTTTTTATTTTTAACTTTATTATTTTTTTTAAGTTCGCGAAAAAAATTCAAAAAAAAATCCACAAGATCGGTTATGTTGGTGCATAAAACTTTTGTGAAAAAAGTTTTTCTAATTTTGAGTTTTCATACGTTTTTTTTAATGCACAAAAAACGAATTTTGAAGCGCAAAAAAATTTTGATGCACAAAATTTTCAACTTGTTTAGTTAGATGTGCAATGTTATTTTGATTAAAAAAGTCAAAAGAATATGGGTGCAAAAACGAATTTTTGATGCACAAAAAAATGATTTAATGCACAAACGTACTTTTTCATATTTTTTTTCCAGAAAAATATCCACTTTTAGAAAAACTACCTTCACAACTTTTTCATGCACCAACATACCTGATCTTGTGGATTTTGTTTTTAAATTTTTTGAGAAAATTATAAAAAAAAAAATCATTTTACGTAATTTACGGATATTTGTCGTTTTATTTGATCTGTATCCTATGTATATGGGGATAGCTTAGCTATACAAAGGTGTAGTAAACTTAGCTACATAATTATGCCAATTTGAGGTATTAAACATCAAATTTTATGCCAGATTAACATCATAAATCCATTTACCACTCCATTATATCTCAAAACTAACATCTATCATTGACATTTACACTAAGTTAGTTATTTTTGCAAATGTAAGATGTTAGTAGCCATTTTCATGACAGAAACTAAATTCAAGAACACACACATAATAATACGCAACAATCTTTACTACCTTATAATGCATTTAGGACAACTAAATTTAGAAGTTTTAAAAAAATAAAACCAAAAACATTTTCACAAAAAAAAAAAAAAGTTAGATATAAAGAGGTTTCATCCTAAAGTTAAATGCATTAATTTTGCTATTAAAAAATCAGAATTGTAACATCCTGTAAACTAAGGGTCCGCTTGGTTCAAAGTGGGAAAAGGGAAAGGGAAAGAGTAAGGGTAAGGGAATGCAAAAAAATGAGTGGGGAGGGTAATCAATACCTTACCCCCCAATTTACTCTATAATGGTTGATTACCCGGTACGGGGTAATCAATCCTTTACCTCAAAGTAACCAAGCACAAGTATTTGAGGGAGGTGGGCCCAAATCAATACCTTACCCATTCCCCACCCCTCTTAACCCTCCACCAAGCACCCCCTAAATGTATTTAAGTGTCGACTTGTAACTATCTTCGAATATTTATACTGTCCATTTCAAACAAACTTGTAATAGCCAAACATCAGTCGTATATAAGCAAACCTAAAAATACCAATGCTAAACACACAGGGTAAAGGTTTTTAAGTTATATTTCAAGTTTTATTTGTAATATTTTTAAATGTATTTGAATTATTATGTAATTGTTAGAAAAAAATGTATTTCGCCATAAAAATGGTCACAGGGTACCCGCCGCCGCATTGTGCGGGTACCTTTCTATATCAAATAATAGATGTTAGAGGTGATGGATTATGAAGGTTAACAAGTTTAAGATGTTAAGATGACATCATAATTGAGGTTTTATACATGAAATTAGCATTTTGGTGTAGCTAAGTTGGCTACACCCTTGGTGTAGCTAAGATTTCCTCTAACATTCCATCACTAATGGTTTTGGAGGACTTTTCTCCAATGATTTAAGGTCATTTGGCATTTTTGTTCTAATAAGATAAGCAATAAACGAAACTGCTTTTGGTGTCTAGAGATTAGTTGTAAATTACAAAAATTAGCAATAGTGTCAAAAAATAAAAAATAAGAATAGCTTATAAATGCTGGATTAGAATGACTTAAAACAAACATAATATCTTAGATTAGTTATAATACCCCATGCTCGCATGACATAACATCATCATTTATTATGCCTTTATTTTCATGTATTCAACATTGAACACATAGATTAATCAATTTAGTTAACAGGGAGTTTACCTTTTGTTGCTTGGCATATAGTGCGGAGAGGGGCTGCATTGCTAATATGCAGATCTTTGAGGGTCGTTGGCCGTTTATACTTCCTATTCCAATAAGTCATCCGAAAACAAAAAAGTATCATTCACTATTTTCAGCATACAAAGAAAGTATCCTTATGTATATGGGGTTCACTTGATATTTTCATTCCCATCTTCAGAAACATTCCTAGGACAAAATCTTAACCGAATTGTTTTACCTTCAGGATACCTACATAACATTGATTCTTATATGATTTAAGTTTTTTAGATCCACATCTATTAGAAATGATTCTTATAGAGAATTGTTGTAGCAATTTTGACCCATTCAATTAGGAATGGGTCAATTTGGGGTTTTGATTATATATTCATAGAGATATACTTCTTTGGGGTAAAGTAAAACAAATGTTTATATATTAACAGAGATATACTTTTTTGCCAAATTGTAAACCACTAAAATATATTTTTTGTCAACTTCTGATACATTTGACCGAAAGAGAAGATAAGGCAAGCATATTAAGTTAACGATACTGATGCATGGGAATTGCATCAGGCTTTACCTCTCGAGGGATCTCGAGAGGCTTACAACCCCCATCAGGCAGTGTACCTGATCGTTGTAGTATAGTATAGTGACAAGTACCAGCGGATTGATCGTTCAACTCAGGAATAGTGTCGCTAGGATTAGAAAACCTAAAAACTAGGTCTAGAGGTGAGGGATGATTCTTTTTGTATTTTTATATTTTATGAAAACTGTTAATACAAATATCGCCTAAAAACGTTATTTATATTTTACGATCTTCACTAAGTTTTGTTAACGACAAAATGTAAACTTTAGTTTCTAAGTAAAACATAATCTTAGTTTTAAAGACTTGCATAAACTAGACTTTTGCTACATTTTACATTTCATAAAACACAACACTTTTTATTTTTTAAAATAGAATTGTCACATCACATTTATGGCAAATTTTGTCAATATACATTTATGGAAAGAAATGTGTTTGACTTACTAAGTGGTTGCTTGCAAGTTTAGTGTTTGACTTGATATTATGAGATGTGACATTGTTTGGTTTGCAAGGTGTAATGAGATGTGACTTTTTTTAGTTTGCAAGATTTATTGCAAAACCAACTGCAAGCCCGGCGGAACCCTGGGGGACACGGGCGGAACCCCTCTGAGGGTTCCGCCGTATCCGCCAGGCCTGCAGAAGGCTTTGCTATAAATACCAAGCCACAAGTTGATTTTTGGCTCATCACTCTACATCATATTTTACACACACACATTCATTCTTTCATCTAAACCTTTAACATTTCATATGTGAAGTTTCTTTTTGTAGCAAAGAGATTCACGAGCTCATTAAAAGTAACAAGTATTCAACACAACGTTGCAAGACTTGTTAGCTTAGCATTGTGTAGACTTGTGTAGTTTACACTTCATTTGATTGTGTATTTTCAGTAGTGATCGGTTAGTATTTTAGTCCTTAAAATACAAAGTGTATTGGGAGTAGTTGCACCCTTGTAAAAGAACTAACGGGAGTGGTTGTACCCTTGGTAAAGAACTCGACATCTAGCTTTGTGTCGGTAAAAGTATAAGCGACGTGTAAGGTTTTCTCCGCCGGTAAAAGGAGCTTGTTGACTAGTGAAAGAAACTCTCGAGTTGGATACTCGGGGCGTGGACGTAGGGCAAGGAAAAAGAGTCCTTGTAGCCGAACCACGATAAATACTCGTGTTGTGGTTTGATCGTTTCTTTCATTTACTTGCATGTTATATATTGTGTTTCTGTGTATATCTTTGATCAAATGGAAAGTTTCAAAGCTAACTAAACAAGTTAAAAAGATTTTAATCGGTAAACTATTCAACCCCACTTCTAGTTTTCCACAATTGGCATCAAGAGCTACGTTACTCAAGCTTTTAAAATATATTGTGTTTTAAAACTTGAAACGATCCATGGATTTTGAAAATTACAAAGAAGGGCAATCTATGCAAAGACCACCACTCTTTGAAGCAAATGGTTTTATATATTGGAAAAACCGTTTTGAAACTTACGTGAAATCTAAAGATATAGATTTATGGTATATAATCATTGATGGTGATAACGTAGTTACTAACATTAAAGATGATGATCAAAAGAAATTGATTGGTAAAAATAATGAAGCTAAAATGATGATTTACAACGCTTTGCCTAAGAAAGAATATGAAAGAGTCTTTTTGTGTAAAACCGCCAAAGATATTTGGCAATCTTTAATTGTCACTCATCAAGGAAACTCACAAGTTAAAGATAACAAAATTGATCTTCTTGTTCAACAATATGAACAATTTGTTATTTCCGAAGATGAGATTATTGATAATGCTTTTGCTAGATTTAACACTATTATTACTTCACTTAAAGCACTTGATGAATCTTTTTGTAGTAAGAACTTTGTCAGGAAATTTCTTAGAGCACTCCATCCGAAGTGGAGAGCAAAAGTGACGGCAATTGAAGAATCCAAAGATCTTTCAAGCATGTCACTAGATGAGCTAATTGGAAACCTCAAAGTTCATGAAATGGTAATGGAAAAAGATTCGGAACTAATTAGAGGCAAGAAAGAAAAAGTTAAGTCCATTGCCTTGAAAGCTAGAGTCCAATCAAGTGATGATGAAGAATCTACTTCGGATAGTGATGATGAGGAATATTGATACGTGGGAATCGCACCAGGCTTTACCTCTCAAGGGATCTTGAGAAGCTTACAACCCCCACCAGGCAGTGTACCTGATCGTTGTAGTATAGTATAGTGACAAGTACCGGGGGATTGATCGTTCAGCTAGGAATAGTGTCGCTAAGATTAGAAAACCTAAATACTAGTTCTAAAGATGAGAGATGATTATTTTTGTATTTTTATAATTTTTTAGAAAGCAAGTACAAATCTCGGGTTTGAAGGATTTGGGCGGAATTAGTTGCTAGTCAACTAACCCAATACTAAAGATGCAATCAAAATAAAATACTAGAAATGAAAATAAAATAAATTAAACTAAGGTTGTGAGCAATAAGTGGAGAAGTTGTGTTTACTTAGATTTCACTACTGCCTAGATATCTTTTACACGTTAATTACTTGTTATAGTTGCGTGGATGACGGATTGTATTCCATAATACCATTCATGGGGTGGCGCATTTAATTCCCCAATCCTATGAGTGCCTACTTCACTCCTATGTCGAGCCGGCTAAGAAGCTCCTAACATGGGATCATTAGAATTTACTCATGCATTAAATACAACCAATAAAACCTAGTACACGTCAGTTCATGTTTCCTAAGACGTTCAAGCATGTTACCATTTAGAGATCTGCCAGTTTTCTTAAGTCTAACATCGAAATCATTCATCCAATAAAACCATAAACATGTAATCAACACATAATTAACATCTAGGTTTCATTAGATCTAAGCAAACACAAGATAGATCTAGCCTAGCATGATGGAATTAAGACAAGAACAAGATATAGACAACCAACACATAGACATATTGATTGAATTAAAAGAACACTTATCTCAATTACACATGAATAGGTTTAAGGGCTGAGAACCCTTGAAAAACCTGTAAAATTCGTACTAAGTTCGGCCTTAGGGTTTCTCCAAAACTTTTCTCTCTTTATGTGAAAAAATTAGAAAACTATATATAGGAAATAGGGTCTGACGGCGTCAAGTCAAAATCGGTGACGCCGTCATCTCGCCGCCAAAATACTTCTCAGATTGCCTTGATCTACTTTTGACACTGTCATGTGTTATGTGTTTCCAGGCCGTCATGCATCTTACTCTGGATGCCCCACTTCATGACGCCTTCAATTCTGTACTGGGTCGTCTTGGAAATTACTCTTGACGCCGTCAGAAATTCCTTCTTGACGCCGTCACCTACTGTTCCCAGCAAGGAAAATTAAGACTTTCACGTTTTCTTCACTTTTATGCTCCAAAAACGTCCGAATTGCTTCCTTTTCCAGATTTCTCTCCCAAAGTACCTAAAATCACAAAAGGAACGATTTAGGGCAATATTTGATCAAATAAATTCAATTCCGGGCTTAAATGACCCTCTAAAAGTGGTTCATTTTTCGCCTCATCATATACCGTTACACTTGAGATTTGCTTGTCCTCAAGCAAAAGCGCTTTTATTCTACTCAAAATACAAGTTAGGGGTCATTTAACACTAATATAAAAGTAATTACAACAAATAATCGTTCCACTAAAGACCAATAGACAAGCACGGAGGTCATACACTAGCACCTCACAAATACTGTTTAGATACTCACATCTCTTGGGTGTAATAAAGTATAAATTACAATATGGTAACGGAAGATATCTCTCACTACCTGTCATAGCAAAATAGATTACCACAGGCTTGGGAAAGGATCAAACCTCCACCACATGGCGTAAGCACCTAAGATAAACTATCAAAGAGGTCTTTTAAAGGGTTGTAACGTTAGGTGTAGGGATATGAAATACACGGTTTTGTTAGATATAGGCAGTTTTTACTGGTGGCGAGTTAACAATCTTGGTTAATTACATGTACAATGTGGCGTTGCTAAGCCAAGACTAGACTCGACTTAAGCTAATAAATCAAAAATAACAAAAACATAAAATGAACATAGAATAAAAAGGGATGGTAGTCCGTATGTTTTTTTCTCATTTTATATATATATATATATATATATATATATATATATATATATATATATATATATATATATATATATATATATATATATATATATATATATATATATATTTTACTTTTTCTTGATTTTTCAATTTTTTTTTTTTTTTTTTTTTTTCATACACTCTTACCCTACTATCCAAAATAATACATCATAGGGAATGAACATTCATGGATATGACTCGACTTAGCAACCATGTAATCAATTAGATAGTTAACTTAGGGTTTAACAAATAACAATAATGCAGTAAAGATGAGCGCATACATGGAAGGCTAAGGCGATTTGGGTGTACATTTAAGTGGGGTGTAACAAATTCTTCCTTTAAGTAAAATGCTTAAAGTTAGAAACGAAAAGATAGGCTCGGAGGGGTGTACTATGGGTTTCGTGTACTAAAAATGAGTACAACGCTAATGGTGTGGGAAAAATTAGTTGACTTAACTAGCCAAGTAATATGACTTAAATGGTCAAGTAATTATGATACGGGTTTAACACAAGGGTGATCCTAATGCATCTTATCATGTAGTAAATCCTACTACATGAATGTAGTCTCACTAGCGGTCTCGGGATGTATCACTAACAAGTATTTCTCATAGTTTTATTACACATCTACCATTAGACAAAACAAACTCAAGCGAAAGTGTACATGTAAGGTATCATCATTTTACCCCCCTCCTCTTACACTTAAGATGAACATTGTCCCCAATGTTCAAATAAAGAATGTAAAAGTGAAAAAGTAAAAAGAATGAAATCAAATACTCCCCTGATTCGCTCGGTATGGATAATAAGGTGGCCAGGTTAAATCTTCCTCCAAGAAAATGAACAATCAAAGCTTCCCTTCCAGAATATAAATCATATTCTTGTCATACATACCCTGTGAATCCTGAGAAATTGACAAGACAACCTCGCATAAAATCGGCGGCAACCTATATAAGTTACTAAATCCTAGAAAACAAAATAAGATATAATGCTTGTGGAATGAAGTTTGCAGATTTCCTGGAGATTATAAAACTTAATAATTCACAAAAACCATAAGACTCCGTTAGAAAAACAAAACCCGTAAAATTTTCAGATTTTTACACGTGACGCCGTCAAGAGTTAACTCGTGACACCGTCAGAAGTGACCTGCAGAAATTCTTATGTTATGTTTCTGGAAAATTTCTGGAAAAACTTGGTCTCACTTCCTCGAAAATCCTGCAAAACTTCATTATGACTCAATACAAGCATTTGACTCTAACAAATACGAATATACATGTTCATTTAATATTGTGGAGAATCATGATCGGTTTGTTTCTTAAAAACATATTTGGGGTTTCCTCTTACACTTATCTTTTGCAAAAATACTTTTAGGTGGAGTTAAGACTAGGCCAAAACAACAAAGTAAAGTATTTCCACTATTTAATTGAGAAACATGATCTACCAACAATAAAAATAAAGCATGCATACGGAAGCAAATAACAAACAAACAAAATAAAATCACACAAAACATGGGTTGCCTCCCAAGAAGCGCTTTTCTTTATTTACGAGTCTTGTAGCTAGACTCAAGGTCATGGGTTACTACGTGACCTCATCGTTGGTTCCACTCTCTAGGTCGTCTTCTAAACCAGTTTTGTATTCCGGACCTAGTTGCAAGCATTCTTTGTAGAAACCAAGCATCCTACTCTTCACATACTCTACTCCTCTACGTCTATCCTCTTCATTCCTATAATAAGCCGCTTGCTTGTGTTCTTTTTCTATATTAGAGAGGAGGCGGTATTGCTCAATTTTGTAAGGCATTTGATATGAAACCTCATCATTTTCTTCCTTGAATCTAACTATCCCTAGAGTCGGGTCATAACTCATCCTAGTGGCCTCAACAAATGGTTTTCCAAATATTACTTGGCTTAGTCAATCATCTATCACCGGACGAGTGTCTTCCACTATCATAAAATCGATCTCATAGGTGAGATTACCTATAATCACATGCAATCCCTTCACTTTTCCTACAAAATTACTTATTAAATTCCTATTGGGCATCATCCTAAAATCAAGTTGTTTCTTCATCAGCCAATTGTAATAAGTCCTAGTCATGATGTTTACGGGGGATCTAAGATCTATGTAAGCTTTCCATATATGCATGTGCCCGATATTGCATGGTATGTTAATGTTAGAGGGGTCTCCCATGTTGATAAGGGGTGTGCCAAGGATATATGGTCTCTCGGGACTATCGAATAAATCCTTATGGTATTCCCGTTCTTCCTTGGTGGGCATCTTATCAAAGTATTTCTCTACAGTTTCTACTTCCTCTAATTCTTTTCCCTTATTAACCTCAACCTCCCTACTTTCATCCCTAGTCTCGGTTTCTACTCCAACTTCATCCTTGTCACTTTCTTCTATCTCCTTATTTATTGGTTTAATGGTGACAACATTGACAAAGTGGACATGTTTGGATGATGAGGGGTCCTTAATTTGGATTCCGTTATTGGTGTCCCTAGTGTCCTTCCTAGGTGTGGCTAACGCTTGGTTGTTGAGGGCCTTCAACAAGTTGTCAATCTTGTTGGTCATCTCCGTTTGTTGTTGGTTGAATTCGGTTTCAAACCTAGCTATGCGATCTTCTTGGGATGCCATGAACTTAGACATCAATCCTTCAAGATTGTTGGTACTATCATAGTTGTTAGAAGGGTTGTTGTTGAAAGTACGGTTGGAGGATGGACCGTTTGGTTGGTAACGATTAGGCGGATTGGAAGAATTGGGTTGATTTTGTTTCCACCTAAGGTTTGGGTGATTTTTCCAAGAGGGGTTGTATGAATCACCGTAAGGGTTTGGCTCGGGCTTGAAAGTGTACCACTTATCTCCCGCTTCTTCGGTACGCGTGGATGCGTAGTCCGCAAAAGCTGTTCCGGGGAGTTCCACACAATCACGAGTGTCGTGGGGACCACTACATAATTCGCATGAAAAAGTGATTTTGTTCACTTGGCTTGAAGGCTTAGGAGCTTCATAGGATTTCATGAGAAACTTGACTTGATCCTCAAGTTCCATAATCCTACGGTCGGGAGTGCTAGAATTGTTCGAAGGCAAAGATATTGCCTTGACCGTTTTGTTCAAATCACGGGGATCATTCCAACTTTCGTTGTCATAGAGAGCAAGATCTTCTATGAGTTCCCATGATTGTTCCGCACTTAGATCACATAGCTTACCACCGGCCGATTGGTCAATGGCTCGCCTCGTGGAGAGATCGATATGGTCATAAAAGATTTGGACTTCGAGCCAAAGATCTATGCCATGATGAGGGACTTTTTGGTGTAAGTCCTTGAAACGAGTCCATGCTTCATAAAGAGATTCATTTTGACGTTGTTGGAACATCAAGATGTCATTTCTAAGCTTAGTAGTTCTCCCCGGTGGGAAAAATTGAGCAAGGAAACGAGTGGTGAGATCATCCCATGTGGTGATGGATCCCGCGGGTAAACGCTCAAGCCATTGACTAGCTTGATCCCGTAGAGAGAATTGGAATAGGCGTAATCGGGTTGTCTCTCTAGTTTCAACATCTAGGTCTATGGAGTCTACGATTTTGAGGAAGTCCTTAAGATGTTGGTTTGGATCTTCGGTACGAAGTTCATGGAATGCACATCCGCTTTGCACCAACCGGATGGTGTCGGATCGCAAGCGGGTCACATTGGCTCCGGTGAGCTCAATGGTGTTTCGGTAGCCTTGGTGGCTAGGTCGGGAATATTCACCTAAGGTTCGGGGCCTAAGAGGTTCTAGTGGTGGGTTTTGTTGTGGTGGGATGACGGGTTCAAAGATGTTCCCATCGTCCATGATGTCGGGTGGTGAAGAGTTACGAACAAAAATACAAAGAAATAAGATAGACTAAAGAAATCCTAAAAATAAAAATAAAAATCTTACTAGAAAGGAATCTAGCAAGTAGACCTAATAAAAAGATATTCTAACCTAGACAATAACTATTCCCCGGGCTGCGGCGCCAAAAACTTGATACGTGGGAATCGCACCAGGCTTTACCTCTCAAGGGATCTTGAGAAGCTTACAACCCCCACCAGGCAGTGTACCTGATCGTTGTAGTATAGTATAGTGACAAGTACCGGGGGATTGATCGTTCAGCTAGGAATAGTGTCGCTAGAATTAGAAAACCTAAATACTAGTTCTAAAGATGAGGGATGATTATTTTTGTATTTTTATAATTTTTTAGAAAGCAAGTAAAAATCTCGGGTTTGAAGGATTTGGGCGGAATTAGTTACTAGTCAACTAACCCAATACTAAAGATGCAATCAAAATAAAATACTAGAAATGAAAATAAACTAAATTAAACTAAGGTTGTGAGCAATAAGTGGAGAAGTTGTGTATACTTAGATTTCACTACTCCCTAGATATCTTTTACACGTTAATTACTTGTTATAGTTGCGTGGATGACGGATTATATTCCTTAATACCATTCATGGGGTGGCGCACTTAATTCCCCAATCCTATGAGTGCCTACTTCACTCCTATGTCGAGCCGGCTAAGAAGCTCCTAACATGGGATCATTAGAATTTACTCATGCATTAAATACAACCAATAAAACCTAGTGCACGTCAGTTCATGTTTCCTAAGACGTTCAAGCATGTTACCATTTAGAGATCTGCCAGTTTTCTTAAGCCTAACATCGAAATCATTCATCCAATACAACCATAAACAAGTATGTTAGAATCGTATTTTTATTTATAAAAAGTGTTGGTCATTAATGTGTAGTTATAGGTTGCTTTAGAATATCATTATGATGAAGTTTATGTTTAGTTTTCATGATTTTATAAAGTCTAAGGGCTAGTTATGTAATAAGGTCAAAGATATGTGAAGCCCTAGACTTTGAGTATAAATACTCTTGTAAACCTCATTTGAGAGGTTGGTTCTCTTAGTGATTCTATTAGTGATATCAAGGTTATTATTCCACACACTAGAGTTCCCACTCACTCTCTCTCTCTCTACTTACTTTCTCTCTCTAGGTTTAGGCAAGATTCATATGTGAAATAGGTTGTTCTACGGTCCTACAAATGGTATCAATCGCCTAGGGATAATATAGGTTGTTTTAGGTTTGATTTGGTTGAAAAAACTTGGTATAAAAGTGATTTTTAAGATTTCGGTTACTGTTCATCCCAAACTTTTCGAGTTAGGAATTTTTTTCAAGTTAGGGTGACTTTTTATCGAGTTAGAATATCTGTTCTATCGAGTTTGGATTTGATTTCTTATCGAGTTAGGTACAATTTCTATCGAGTTAGGAATTTTATCATATCGAGTTAGGTACGCTTATCGAGTTTGGTGTCTGTTTATCAAGTTTGGTGTGGCTTATCGAGTTTGGTGTCTGTTTATTGAGTTTGGTGTCTGTTTATCGAGTTTGGTGTTGTGTAAGGAAAGGCTTATCGAGTTAGGACTTATGCCGAGTTAGGCTGTTTCACCTAATCGTTTATCGAGTTAGGTTTATTGTTTATCGAGTTAGGGGAAACTCTGCCCAAATTTTTCAGACTTATCGAGTTTGAAACCTAAGTAAACTTATCGAGTTAGAACCCTACCTGAACTTATCGAGTTAGAAACCCTAAGTGAACTTATCGAGTTAGAACCCTACTTGAACTTATCGAGTTTGGAGCTTTACGACATATCGAGTTAGACAGTTTTCAGACTTACCGAGTTAGACAACACAATCCTATCGAGTTAGTAAAAAAAAAAAAAAGTTTTTTGGCGGGAAAATTTGAGTAAAATTTATTTTTTACACGAGACTAAACGTTCAATTTTTACGCGAGATTCAAATTTTGGTATAAGGTTGAAAATTTTGGCCCGAAATTCAAATTTTTAGGCCAAAATTCAAAAAAATTCGGTAAAATTTGGCGAAAAAATTTTCAAAACTCAAAATTTTCTAGTAACCTTAGAATTGGATTTTATAGTGATTTTCAAATTTTGAGAAAGAAAATTTTCGTATTCATTTTTTGGAGGGAAAATTTGAAATCACAAAAATTCAACCGAGAACGTTTTTCAAAATTCGCAAAAAACATCTAATCTTCAACAACAACCTTTGTTATCTTAAAAGATCCTAAGATCAACTTTATCACATATCGTTAAACAATGGAAATAAAAGAGCAGAAGGAAAGAGAGACACAAGTAAGGATAAAGCTCGCAATGCACTCCAAAGAAAATTGTTTAATACATTTTGAATCAGTTAAGCTTCAATGTGTGGCCATCTCAGAAGCACGTCAACCATTATTTGGTTTATCATTTCTTAGAACTTTTGAGACACTCTTCGGATCTGAAATGGACTTTGTTACCTTCAAAATGAATCTTCAAAACAACATAGTTCAACTCGAAATGCAAATTGAACAGGGAAGTGATTGCATGGTAGGATTTAGAGAGCTCAAGACACAGTGAAAAGGGTTCATGACCATGGATATTAGAGCGTTTAAGAATTCTTTGGATTATGCATCAGCAAGCAGTTTATGGAAAAAATACTTCACTAGCATAGAAGTTGAAGTCTTTAGAAATCAATTGCTTAATCATATGTACATACTGGAAACAGTGCTTAATGCAAGATCACTTCATCTGATGGAGATGCAGAAAAAGAAGAGGGATTCTAATGAAAAAGAAAGAAGCACTTCAGGGAATGAGATTGAGAAGCGGAAACGGGAAAAAGAGCAGAAGGAAAAAGAGATGCACTTAGAGGAAACTGAGATGATTGAAAAAGAGACAGAGAAAGATGTTCAAAATGAAGAGGAAATAGTCAATAAGGGTGATGCATCAGATGTCAGTTTGGTTTTCACATGAAGTGATTCATCTTCAGAACAACAGGTTGAAAGCAGCAGTCCTAGCTATGATTCAGATACTGATGTTACACAAAGGAATGAAGCTGTTTGGGACACCGAAGATGATCGTATCAGACCTTCATCATACACAGAGATATTGGCTACGGTAAAACATTCACATGCTCATGATAATGGTAATATCTTTGATAATGTGTTTGCTCATGATCAGATACATCCTGCGCATCCTGAGTCTATTAGTAACACATATGTGGAGGAACAAAATGATAGCAATATCACTTTTGATACTCTAGATATGGATCCTAATAGAGGTGAGCCTGCCCAGGATGGACCTTCTTATGAACAAGATCGTGCCTTATTTGCTTCATTAATCGATAATTTCAAACATGAACTTGAAAAGTGCAAAGAGGACAATCGCAAAGCTAAGCAAACGAATGTCTTATTGACAAAAGAACTTGAGAGATTTAAAGAAATGGAAAAAGGTTTTCAAAATGTAACAAAAAGAAAAGATGAACTTGAATTTGAAAACTCAAACCTTAAATCTCAAGCTCAAAAGTTTGAAATGTATGGAGAGTCTGTCAAACCACTTTTAAAAAGAAATGAAGAACTTGAAGTTGGTTATAGAGAAGCTGTTCTTCGTGAAAAACGTTCCATTCAAAATCTGGATACTCAAATGGTTGTTAACAACAGAAAGGTTCAAGCGCTTTTAAAAGAGAACAATGATTTAAAAAGTGAAAATTCAAAGCTTCAGAAAACCACATCAAATTTTGAGATTGTAAACACAAAACTTGAGAATGAAAACCAAGAGTTTTTGAAACGAACAAACGATCTTGAAAACAAACTTCGAAAATTGGGACAGACTTCTCAGACTATCAACATGCTGCCTACTAAAGATGAGGAGGTTGAGAAACAAACATCTGGGATTGGTTTTGTGAATAATGCTAATGTGGAAAATGAAAAACCTTGTTTTTTAAACAAAGTGCAAAAGTTGACACCTATTTTGTATAACGCTAATGATATAGGAAAAGAATTGTCATATGATCTTGTGTTTGAATCTCAAGATATTTTAAAATCTGAAGAGGAAAAACGTTTGAAAGTAAAACAAACAAAAAACCCACTCTCGTATCACGGCTTTGTGTATGGTGGTCTACAATTGACTGATATACCAAAAGAACCTTTCAAAAGAAAAGACACAAATGTGAAAAGATTTTTCAAAGAAGCTCAACTTGCTACTTATGATGCTACGTTATGGCAAAATAAAGCAAGGAAACAATTTTGTAGTCTTAAACATCACATTGAGCATACGTTAAAGGTCATTTGGTTTAAGCAAGTAAACATTGATAACAGCGTTTTCTCTAATCCTCTTTCATCAGATGTACGCCTTAAGATTGAAGTCCAAAATATTTTGAAAGATGAGATTGAACCTCATGTGAAAAATCTCAACTTAAGTTTTGAGTACTTTGAAAAACATCTTGTCACTGAAATGAGAGAAGATTTAAAGTACGTTCATTCTCTTGAAGACGAATTTGATGAAAAATGCTTAATACTTGACATTCAAAAGGAATTTTTCACAAATCAAATAGAGTCATTCAAATCAAAATCTGTTTGCCATGAGAAAGTGAATGAGAATTTTGAACAAACATCTTCTTTGAAATCTGAAAATCTTTGTCTCAAAAAGAAAATCACCGAGCTTTCACAAGAAGCAACTGATGTCAAAGCAGAATTGTCAAAAAGAACTGCTCACTTTGAGAAACATCTTGCAATACTCGAAGCACAAAGTATCTTTTTCCAACTCAAACTGCAAGAGAAGAATGAGAAAATGTCTTCTGAAAACTCTTTGACATCAGTGCTTAAAGAAAAAGAAAAGATTTTTGAAGAAAAATGTGATGATACCAATATCAAGTTTGATTTTGACGAATTTGATACAAAAAATCTTGAATTGGAAAATGATGTGGCATCATTACAAAAAGAAAATGAGCATTTGAAACAGACTTACAAAAACTTGTTTGATTCAATCAAGCGGTCAAGAGTTCAAAATCCAACTTCAAACAAATCTGACTCTCAGATCACACCAAATCATCTTTTTGAAAAAGAAAAGTCTGTGCTTCAAAAGAAAATTGTTGAATTGGAAAAAACGATTGCACAACAAACCAAGGATTTTGGTGATGCCAAAAATGATTTTTCAATCGAAACAGACAAATATGAAAAATATTTTGCTCATCTTGAAAATCAAAATGCTTCTTTGCAAGAAAAACTGGTATCATCAGATCATCTTTCTCTTCAAAAAGAATACAATGATTTGAGAACGTCATACAATGCCTTAAAAGCAAAGTTTGATGTTCTTAACCGGTCAAAAGGAAAATCTCAAGTTTCAAACGAGTCTAAACAACAAGTAAGTGTTTCAGAAAAGGTTTACACGGGTGAATCTTCAAAACCATTTTCAAAAAGTGTCTCTCAGTTTACTAACTATTCTTTGCAAAAAGGAAGGAAGTTTTCAAAGAGACCAAATTTTTCTGAAACATTTACTCCTCAAAAGGTTTCAAATGCAAGTGCTCATAAAGAAAAGAATCAAGGTTTTCAAACTCCATACTCTCGTTTTACTCCGGTAAAGCCAGTGTGGAAACCAAAGCAATGCCATTCAAAACATTTAAAATATTCGTACTCTGAAATGCTTCCGCTACAACAAAAGAATGGCTATGCTTTGAAAAAACCAAATTCTGGAAGGTTTCCATTCATCTCAAAAACGAATTTTCGAAATGAAACGCCGAGTTTCAACAATGGATGGAAAACTTCTTCTTCAAGTTTTAAAACTCCAAGAGAGACACCGAGTTTCTCAAACAACTTTCAAAAGCAAAAGAGTTTTAAATCACCGTTGATTCCACGAGCTTTATTTCAAAATGACATACCAGTTTTCAGTCCTCGTTGGAATTCAACTTCTTTGTCTCGGATTGACACAACTTACAAATGGATTTCAAAATATGGAAACCCAGTTGGCGTCGTGCTTAAATGGGTTCCAAAAGTTGTTGTCTAATCCAAAATCACAATGGCTTTCGTATACTTTAGTACAAAACCCGGACTTCAAAATAATGACTTCTTAGTATTTCAGCTAAGGACTCGTTCTTCAAAGAAAGGAAAGTGCTTAATCTTTCAAAGGTTTTAAATATTCTTTGAGCACTTATCCTAAAAACATTATGGCTTATGCACACATAACAGTGTATAACCCGTGATTTTCAAAGAAAGGACCCTGTTGTACATTTATGTGCGACAATCCTAAATGATAAGAAGACTTCTCTCCAAAAAGCTTATCAAAGTCTTCTTAATTTTCTGAGCAAAATTTTCCAAAATATGTCAAAAGGTTATCAAAACTTTTTAGCTCAAGATATTACTCCCTCAAATCCTTAAAAGCTTTAATTTGATAAAAATGTTCTATTTTTGAGGGGGAGTAATATAAAGTTGTTCCAAAAAGATCATGCTTAAAGGAAACAAATATGGAATTAACAAACATCCGTTTCTCCCATAAGCTATCCAAAAAGCAAAGGTTTTAATCATTTGGTATCAAAAATACCATGGATGTGCTATTTTTGAGGGGGAGAAGACGTGATTAAAATGTGATCGTCTTGAATCTCAAAAGAGCTCGACTCAGAAATGACCCAAGAATTGACGAAACAACAAAAGTTAGTAATTGAAAAGACTTATCCCTGACGGGTAATAACATCAAGTTAGTTACTAGAGCTAGTTGTCACCTAAAAGCTGACAATGGAACTCTTTAACTAGCCACGTAAGCGTGTCTCGAAAAGGATTTGTCTTAGTAGAAATGTACCGTTTCGAGAAACTTTCTGTGGATATGACCAGGCCGGGTAATAACTTCAAGCTAGTCTAACTAGTGATGTAAGCGTGTCTCGAATCGGTCATGTTCATTGAAAGTGGATCAATTCTAAAAGTGTAAACTCCTCACGCATGTGCAAATTTCTTAAAAAATTCATGAGCACATGTGAAGGGGGAGTCCTTCAAAAGAAACAAAAACTCTCAAAGTGTCAACAAAAATGTGTTTATATTCATAAACACTTTGAGAGATTTTCAATCAAAGGTTTCATGGCAATTATAGGATTCATGGAGTTATATGGTGACTAAGGTTAGGGAAAACCGTCCTATGATCCGCCAGAGCCGGAGGGATCTACCCAAGGACAATCCCAATAGATTAGAATTAGAAGTCCTTAGGTATGATTGAAAAAAAGTGAAAATGAGAAAGGAGAAAGAAGGGGTTGAAGAATTAAAAAGAAAAGTTATGAAAAAGGGTGAAAAGAAATAGCCCTCCATATGTTCAACCTTAGGGAAGACACCGGGTTCAATTCATATGCTACTGGTTGTTACTAAGGTGAAACTGGTATTGAAGATAAAGACGTCATGGACCCAGTGACGCACAGCACTAAACATTCTAGCCACTCAAGTTCTCTTAAAAGAGCTTGTTTCATTCTCACGGGGAACCGGCACAATCTATCGACCTGTCTCTTAGAGATGGTTGATATTGAAGCAGGAGACCTCTCCCTAATCTCCGCATAGGAAACCAAATGTGCACTTATCGAGTCTAGAGCCCCGAGATTCATCAAAAGATCTCATAGGAACACATGATATCTCTACACTGGTTGTTCATCATTAAGGACACCAGATGTATACCTAAGAGTCCTTCGCAGATCTTAGCAATCTGTCGAGAACGTTTATGAGAGAATTTACTTATGTTGTTTCTCAATGATTGAACGGAAATTCCTGCCAGGGTCAACATCAAGCAGCCCTGACAGCAGGTCACTTCGGTAATTCTTTATGGGTTACGCTTAGTGTTCACGGTGGTTTCAAACGGTCTACAGTCGTGGAGTGATCCCTAACGACTCACCCAGTCATTGAGCTACTTAGTAGGTCTTGTAAGCTCTTTCGGGAGTATCTGATATGGGAACGGCCATGGTAAGGGTTAGAAGGAGTCTTCACACTATGCTGTTGACGATCTCTAATTCCTTATCTGTAAGTACCGGTTGTTTATTGCTAACTGTTTACCTGCAGCTATACATCATCTCCATGGCGAAAGATTCCACATGCTCATACATGCATCAACAAAGTCAAAGGAAAGTTCTCACAAAGATCAAAGGATAGCAACAGTTAAAGAAAGATTCTACGCCAAAAAGAAGAATCTACAAAGTAAAGTGACAAAGATCAACGTGAAAGAACGGGAAAAACAAATGTATGTATGACAAAGACTTAAGACGTATGAGCATGTTGGAATGGCAGACAACCACCACAAACACAGTAGTGACGAAAGGCAGATGACATCATCGGATCACTTCAACAACAATGAAGCATGATGAACTGGAACTATGATTCATCTATTGATTCTTAAAGACGTCAAGATCTATAAATGATAAAGTTTAAAGACAAAGATAATGACGTCGCGCAACCTCAATGACCAACACTTAGGGGGAGATTGTTAGAATCGTATTTTTATTTATAAAAAGTGTCGGTCATTAATGTGTAGTTATAGGTTGCTTTAGAATATCATTATGATGAAGTTTATGTTTAGTTTTCATGATTTTATAAAGTCTAAGGGCTGGTTATGTAATAAGGTCAAAGATATGTGAAGCCCTAGACTTTGAGTATAAATACTCTTGTAAACCTCATTTGAGAGGTTGGTTCTCTTAGTGATTCTATTAGTGATATCAAGGTTATTATTCCACACACTAGAGTTCCCACTCACTCTCTCTCTCTACTTACTTTATCTCTCTAGGTTTAGGCAAGATTCATATGTGAAATAGGTTGTTCTACGGTCCTACAAAGTAATCAACACATAATTAACATCTAGGTTTCATTAGATCTAAGCAAACACAAGATAGATCTAGCCTAGCATGATGGAATTAAGACAAGAACAAGATATAGACAACCAACACATAGACATATTGATTGAATTAAAAGAACACTTATCTCAATTACACATGAAAGGGTTCAAGGGCTGAGAACCCTTGAAAAACCTGTAAAAGTCGTACTAAGTTCGGCCTTAGGGTTTCTCCAAAACTTTTCTCTCTTTATGTGAAAAAATTAGAAAACTATATATAGGAAATAGGGTCTGACAGCGTCAAGTCAAAATCGGTGACGCCGTCATCTCGCTGCCAAAATACTTCTCGGACTGCCTTGATCTACTTTTGACGCTGTCATGTGTTATGTGTTTCCAGGCCGTCATGCATCTTACTCTTGACGCCCTACTTCATGACGCCTTCAATTCTGTACTGGGTCGTCATGGAAATTACTCTTGACGTCGTCAGAAATTCCTTCTTGACGCCGTCACCTACTGTTCCCAGCAAGGAAAATTAAGACTTTCGCGTTTTCTTCACTTTTATGCTCCAAAAACGTCCGAATTGCTTCCTTTTCCAGATTTCTCTCCCAAAGTACCTAAAATCACAAAAGGAACGATTTAGGGCAATATTTGATCAAATAAATTCAATTCCGGGCTTAAATGACCCCCTAAAAGTGGTTCATTTTTCGCCTCATCAAATATGCTATGGCCGTTAGAAATTTCAAAAAGTTCTTTCGTAGAAGAGGAAAGTTTGTAAGGCAACCTAAAGATGACAAGAAAACTTTCCGAAAAGATCGTGATGATAGGAAAGGAAAGGTTGAAAGAAAATGCTATAGGTGTGGAGACACAAGTCATCTTGTAGGAGAATGTCCAAAACCACCCAAGAGTAAACCTCAACAAGCTTTTTTGGGTGGTGCTTGGAGTGACTATGAAGGAGATGACGATGAGCCAAAGAATGATGATATTGCTCTCATGGCTCACAACTCAAATGAGGTATTCTCCGACTCATCTTACTCCTCTATTGATGATGACACTTTACAAAAAGAATATAACAAACTTTGTGAATTGAGCTTAAAAATCATAAACAAAAATAATTTTTTGAAAACTAAAAAGGAGTTTTTAGAAAATGAAGTTTATGAATTAAAAGAAAAAGCTAAGAGATTAGAAAAGAGTAAAGGTGTTGACACTTCTTTCAAATCATGTGAAGAACTTAAACTCGGAGTTGAGAAACTTAAAATTACTCAAAATGATCTAATAAAACAAACCACAAAGTTTAAGAAGTTCAATAAGAGCATTTCTTGTGCGGATGAAATTATGAAAATTCAAAAGTCACCCTTTGATAAAACAGGACTAGGATTCATGAAAATAGAAACTTCAAAGGGTCAAACGAAACAAGAAAAGATTGCACAAGAAACTAACAAAATTGCTACAGGAGCCTGCGGATCAGACGAAACCCAATCCAGGGTTCCGCCCGTTGGATCCGAAGGTTCCGCCAGGTCTGCTGCAGCAGTAACTCTATCCACATCGGATCGTTCAAAATTTGTTAAAGTTACGGATAAAAATGGGACAAAACCTGTGTTTAAAACTGGAGTAGGACTTAGTAAAAATGAATTTAGAGCTAAGACTACTCAACCAAGACCTAAGACTCCAATTCCCAAACGCCCCTTTCCAAAGAGCAACTTCAACGCTCGACCAAACTACCAACATTTTTGGAACCAAAACACTCCTAGACATTACCAAACTCCAAATTACATTTCATGGAACCCTTATGCTCTATTTTCATACTTGGAACAAGTTAATGGTATGCTTAACCAAAATGGACCCATGAGAAATTGGGGACCAAATGTTTGAGTGTTTTTCATAAAATAGGTGCGCCTCAAAGTTTGTTTGGAACCGGATGAATGGATTAAAGATAGCGGTTGTTCAAGGCACATGACGGGTAACAAAAGCCTCTTCACTTCTTATCACAAATGTGACGGAGGTAATGTTACGTTTGGTAGTAAAGCTAAGAGCAAAATCATCGGAAAAGGTACAATCTCTCATGACTCCCTTTTTATACATGATGTAGCTCATGTTGATAACTTAGGTTTTAATCTCCTTAGTATTAGTCAACATTGTCGTAATAAGTATAATGTCCTTTTTAGTGAAAATGGTAGTAAAATACTTAAAGATGGTATAACCATAGCTAAAGGTGTCCTTAAGAACAATGTATATGTCATGAAGATGGATCCAACATCTAGAGACAAACTTTGTCTTACCTCATTAGATGAATCTTCAACTTTATGGCATAGACGTTTAGGACACGCTAAGATGAGACTAATCCAAAACCTCTCCTCCAAAGACGTAGTTCGAAACCTACCTAAGTTGAAATACGACCAACACTTTTGTGATGCTTGCAAAGTCGGTAAACAAGTCCATAGTAGCCATAAGGCTAAAAACTTGGTTTCTACATCTAGGTGTCTAGAACTTTTGCATATGGATTTATTTGGTCCATCCGCTATACAAAGTTATGGAGGTAACTTCTACACTTTGGTTATAGTTGATGATTACTCAAGATATACTTGGACAAATTTTTTGAAAAGTAAAAATGAAGCTTTTAATAAATTTGAGATTCTAAGTAAGAAAATTCAAAATCAAGTAGGGTCTAATATTGTGTCTATTAGAACGGATCACGGTCGTGAATTTGATAATGAATTTCAATTTGGAAACTTTTGTGATATTAATGGTATAACTCATAACTTTTCGGCTCCATGTACTCCTCAATCTAATGGTGTAGTAGAACGTAAAAACCGGACATTGCAAGAGATGAGTAGAACAATACTTAATGAACAAAACATTTCACAAACGTTTTGGTGTAATGTCGTTGACACATCAACGTACATTTTAAATCGAGTATTAATTAGACCATTTTTGAATAAAACTCCTTATGAACTATATAAAGGTAAAAAGCCTACATTAGGATACTTTAAAGTGTTTGGGAGTAAATGTTTCATTCTCAACACCAAGGATTATCTCACCAAATTTGACCCAAAGTCTTATGAAGGTGTATTTCTTGGATATTCACAAAATAGTAAAGCGTACATTGTTTTGAACAAAGAAAACTTAAGAGTCGAGGAATCGTTGAACGTAACATTTGACGAAAGTCCACCTCCCTCTAAGACATCACCTTTGGTAGATGATGACTTAGTTGAAAGCCAAGCAATAGAAAATCAAGAAATTTTAAGTGATGACAAGGAAGATGAACTATTAAACAAAGAACTTGCCAATGTCAGAATCTAAAAGTCATCCATTAGATGGTGTCATTGGCAACATTAACGAAAGAACACTAAGGTCAAAAGTTCAAAATGAAAGCAACTACTTTTGTTTCGTGTCAACCATTGAACCTAAAAATATTAATGAAGCCATTAAAGATGAGTCTTGGGTAATTGCAATGCAAGAAGAGTTAAACCAATTTGTTGGGAATGATGTATGGACATTAGTTCCTCAACCAAAGAGTCAAACTATAATTGGAACAAAATGGGTATTTCGTAATAAAATGGATGAAAATGGAATTGTGTCTAGAAACAAAGCTAGGCTAGTTGCACAAGGATATAACCAACAAGAAGGCATTGACTACGATGAAACTTTTGTTTCAGTTGCTAGGCTCGAGTCAATTAGAATCTTACTTGCATATGCATGTGCACATAATTTCAAACTCTTTCAAATGGACGTCAAAAGTGCATTTCTAAACGGATTCATAAATGAAGAAGTGTATGTTGCTCAACCACCGGGCTTCATCGATTTTGAAAAATCAAATCATGTTACAAACTTAAAAAGGCTCTTTACGGACTTAAGCCAGCTCCAAAAGCATGGTATGATCGACTTAAAACCTTCCTAGTTGACCATAAGTATACCATGGGCTTAGTTGATAATACTCTCTTCACTAAGAAAAAAGATTCACATAGTATCATAGTCTAAATCTATGTTGATGACATTATATTTGGATCAACTTGTCAAGATTATATGTGGATTTCTCAAAAATCGTGCATGACGAGTTTGAAATGAGTATGATGGGAGAACTCAACTTTTTCTTAGGACTCCAAATTAAACAACTAGAAGATGGTATCTTCTTTAACCAATCTAAATATATTAAGGACATGCTTAAGAAATTTGGATTAGAAGATTCGAAACCTATCAAAACTCCCATGTCCACGGAAACTAAGCTCACCAAGGATGAGGAAAGTGAATCCGTAGATAGAACTAAATATAGAGGTATGATTGGTAGTCTACTTTACCTAACGGCTAGTAGACCCGACATTATGTTTAGTGTTTGTCTATGTGCTCGTTTTCAAGAAGATCCTAAGATTACCCATCTCGAAGCCATTAAAAGGATTTTTAGGTATATTAAGGGCACTACACATTTAGGTTTATGGTATCCCAAAGGGACGGGATTAGACACCATAGTGTATGCCGACTCGGATCATGCCGGTGACTATGTCGATAGAAAAAGTACAAGTGGTATTTGTACTTTTGTTGGACATTGTCTCACCTCATGGTTCTCTAAGAAGCAAACGGCTCTTGCTATCTCAACAATGGAAGCCGAGTACGTTTCGGCCGGAAAGGCATGTCAACAAGCTCTTTGGATGAAGCAAGCTCTTGTCGACTACGGAATTCAACTCAACGACATCACAATTCTTTGTGACAACAAAGGTGCCATTGATCTTAGCAAAAATCCGGTTCAACATGCTCGTACCAAACATATTGAAATCTGTCATCATTTCCTTCGTGACAACGTTCAAAAAGGAAATATCTCAATTGAGAAAGTTTCTTCCGAAGACAACATAGCCGACATTCTCACAAAACCCCTTAAACGTGAACCTTTTAACCTTCTTAGGCTAGGCTTAGGACTCATGGAACCTACATTATAGTTCTGGACATTAGACAAAAATCACAAAAATTAAAACAAATCCATAACTATTTTTCTCAGCAGGGTTGGCGGAACACCCTCAGACATAACGGACGGAACCCATTCCAGGGGTCCGCCGTATCCGCCGACCTGCAGAATCAATATCTTTGTTTATATTAAACCAAACACCCATTATCTCATACCACAACTTCCAAACTGTTACTATTCACTTTACCATCCATCCATACCTACGAATTCTTGGTCTTCCTTTCTCTAACATTGCTAATCAATCATCATTGTAAGTATTCTAAACTTGATTACAATCCTGATCTGAGTCTAGGAATTCTATTTTTGCACAAAAACAAAAACTTGGGGTTATGCATTAACTTGAGAAACTCATGCATAAAATTAGGTGTTTAACAAAACTAATCATGTTCCCCATAGTCAGGAATTGCATTCTTAATTAGTATAAACATGTTTGCTAAAACACCCCATGTCAAATGCTTCCAAAAATTTCTCACAAGTAGGACAAATATTTTTTCGTCTCACATTGAGAATACAAAATCAAAACGTTATGTTTAAAACATCACTTGCATAATATCTCTTGAATGCTAAAGGGAATACATAACCAATATGTATTTTCGGGTACATTCAAACGAAGCTACATTGAACTAGGAGCGTTTGGGTTATCTTTTGTTTTAGAACAAAACTTGCATTATAAAACTTTTTTGAAGCATCAAAATGAGTCAAGATAACCGCACCTCCACATTGTTTTCATATAGGCACACACTAGAACTTCCACATTATAATAGTAGTTTACTTAAACTAAAATGTGAAATTTTGTTGTTCTCGGAATCATCATGCCTCCTCTAACCCACTACGACCACAAGGACACCATTAAGTACCTACCAAAACACCACAAAACCAAAGGCCTTACCCCAAACCAAGTCAACGTTTTCAAAGCCTTAGAAAAACACTATGTCCATGAGGGTAGAACCATTGACCCGTCTTTCCTAGAAGGCACAAACCTTTATGCCGAATTTGCCACAATCAACTTTGAGTGTCTTTTGAATATCGACGAGCCTATTTGTCCTAGATTCATTCTAGAGTTCTATGCATCCGCCGTCCTCTCCACGGATTATTAAGGTCATATGTCTATCAACTTTAGGACTAGTGGTCATCAATACTCCTTCACTCTTGAGGAGTTTGCTCAAATCATAGGTGTCCCAAACCAAGGTACTTGTATCTATTCCGACTTGCACTCCCTCTCAACTCTTGACACCCTTCAAGACCACATCCATCCTTATGACACACCTCTTGTATCAAAAGATGTACTCCGTGACCACCTCTTTGTTAGGACAACCAACACTAGGAGAACCCGTTCGGGAAATGAGGTCAAAAAGGACCCATATGGAATGGAGATGAATGAACTCAAGCCCCAATTCAAGAAATGGGAGGAAGTCCTTAGAGCCAATGTCATTAGCACAATAGGAAACCGAGATCATATCAACCTTTACCTTTGCTACATGCTCTACTCCTTGTCCGTAAGGCAACCCTTCAACCTTGCCTACTACATGGCCAAGAGAATGGCCGACATTCCCGTGGATGGCACAACAGCTATGCCGTATGGAATGCTCTTGACCCGTCTCTTTAGGTTCATCTCACCCATTCCACCAACTCCAAACGGTCTTCGC
The DNA here is from genome assembly GCA_030686995.1 of Artemisia argyi. Taxonomy (NCBI): domain Eukaryota; kingdom Viridiplantae; phylum Streptophyta; class Magnoliopsida; order Asterales; family Asteraceae; genus Artemisia; species Artemisia argyi. Next base: position 133,172,967 of record CM060708.1, on the reverse strand, counting down.
CTTGACTACTCTCTCATTCCACACACCTTTGTCCCACTAAGTGATAAGAGAGTGTACAAAGCCCAAGGAAAACGTCCACATCCTCCTACCTCATCTTCGTCTTACTCAATGAGTGAAGATGACAATTTACCAAACTCTAGGCTCCCACCTCTCGAATACCTATCCCAACTTCCGGATATTCCTAATAAGTCGGAGGAGTTCAAGCAAACAAAGGGGATGTTTAAGAATCTTGGAAGATTCCTTGGAAAGCTCAAGAATAAGATCGACCGTCAATGAGTGCGGGTGTGTAGGAGTGTTTGGCACTAGGTGCTATTTGAACTAATTTGATTGTTTAAACAATGTTTGTGATGTACTTGTAGGTTGGTACAATGTTTGATACTATTTAGAACATGTTTTATCTAACTTTGATGCAGGAAGACAACTTTTGGCAAGTTGTCAAATTTTAATCTTTATGTTATTTTCACTAAGTATAGTGAAATTCTCAACCTCAAGGTCAAAATCATATGATATGTGTGTTTACGTGTCTATTTTTTGCATTGCCTAACCAGAAATGCATTATCTTTTTGATTTTAGGAGTTTTCGAAAATTTTGAAAATCGTCTCGCGGGTCAAAATCGTGGACTGCCACTTTTTTCAGCACTGGCGGATCCGGCGGTACCCAAAATTGGGTCCCGCCAGTGTATTTTCTGGGAATCCCAGAATTGGCCCAAAGGACCAGGCGGTACCCTCAACTGGGTTCCGCCTGTGTATTCTGAGGGTTCCGCCAGTTGCCTGCAGAATTTTTGATTTTGTTTTCAACATTTGAACATCCAAACACCAAAATCCAATCCTTTTAGATAGAAACCCATTTCCTGCAATATGTTTAGCACAATAGGGTACTTCTCATTCCTTATAACTCAACCAAAACCATTTCCCGCCAAAATTCAAAAATAGCCATAACCACCCCAAGGACCCTTCACACATAAAGGAAGGATCCCTTCTAAAGGATCCTTGAAATCCCTGAGATTTATACTTCAACAAATTTACCAAAACCACTAAGCATTTAGTGCAAACCTTGTCTTCTCACTTCACCATTTTCATTGGATTGACTTCCATGATATCACAACCCACAATTAGTTTTCCAAATCATTAGGAACCTCCATTTTTGTATGGACTAACATCAAATCCAAACACTCCTTTCCACAATCCTTCAACACTATAAATTAAGTCATCCTAAACACTATCAAATTACACCTTCTTCATCACAATTTCTGAACTTCTAAATCATTTTTCACCATGACTAAGTCAACAATCACCTCTCAACCATCACGACCCATCCGAAAAACCGCCCGGATAAGTGTTAAACCACTATGGTCTAATCAACCCATCAACCTAAGCTCCTCATCTTCGGATGAATTCACCTCACCTATCAAAAATGAACACTTTTTGAACCTTGCATCTCCATCACCATCACCCAATGAACCCAATGAGCTCACTCCACCACCTACTAAATCACCCATTGACCCAACTCCACCAAGTGCTCCAACCCAACAATCCAAAACTCCATCACCATCACCATTACCCAAAATTGAACCTATGGAGTTATTTGGGTCTCCTCCCACATCACCACACCCTTTTGTCCAAGATCTAAATGATCTTCCACCAAGACCTACACAACCACCACCTTTTGCAAATAAATCACCAAGGTCAATTCTAGACCAAAATGAGCATTTTAACCACACCCAACCACCACAACAAGTGTACCATCAACCCAAACCATTGTTGTTTCACCCTATCTACTATGACATCCATGGTCCTCTTTATGGAGAACCAAACTTTGAAAACCATGATCACCCAACTCCACCACATTCTCAAGCCTAAACCTATGAGCCTTTCTTCCCCTCATATGAGGAAATCCAAAGCATGGTTGAGAACCACCTTCATCAAAGCAATGGAATTTCAAACCACCTTGCTTGACTCAATACCAAATCCATCCTCCACCCAAGAACCAAAAACCAACCAACCCTCAAACCAAGAATCCCAAACCAACCCATTTCCACCCACTCATCCCCATGTTTGCTCAAATTGTGAGCAAATGGGTGCAAGCATCAAAATGTTGCTTCACCAATTCCAAGATGAAACCCGGTTTGCATTCCAACACGTCATAGAACGTTTGGATGTTCTTTCCCACCCAAACAAATCCTAGACAACCTTTGGAGGCCGTTTGCCCCATTTAGGAAAATAGGATTTTATTTTTCTTTCTTGGTTATTTTTTTAGTTTTTCTTTAGAAGTAGAAGAATACTCAACATTTCTTGTCTTTTGACTTTTCAAAGTCAAAATTTTACTTGGAATGAAATTTCTTTCTACTTACTTTCGTGCATTGTTGGTTGATCATTTTTGTGTTGTCATTGTGGTTGCAATGTGTGTGGTAACTACAAGCTTGACTATATATATATAACCAACTAACCATTTTTTTTGTAGGATCAAAATCCATGTTTCCCATCTTGGCACTCCTTTTAGGGGGAGTAACAAGCAAGGGGGAGCAAGTGCTTTTTCCGCTTCGCTACTCTACTTTTTGTTTCGACAAAAAGGGGGAGAAATATATTAAACCTTCAAAACTTAATATGATTTTCATCACATAAGTAAAACAAGTTTAATACAATTTTTTTTTAAGTCTTAAACACCAAGATTTTGTGAGTTACTTAAAAACAAAGTTTATGTTTTGTCATCAACAAAAAGAGGGAGATTGTTAATACAAATATCGCCTAAAAACGTTATTTATATTTTACGATCTTCGCTAAGTTTTGTTAACGACAAAATGTAAACTTTAGTTTCTAAGTAAAACATAATCTTAGTTTTAAAGACTTGCATAAACTAGACTTTTGCTACATTTTACATTTCATAAAACACAACACTTTTTATTTCTTAAAATAGAATTGTCACATCACATTTATGGCAAGTTTTGTCAATATACATTTATGGAAAGAAATGTGTTTGACTTACTAAGTGGTTGCTTGCAAGTTTAGTGTTTGACTTGATATTATGAGATGTGACATTGTTTGGTTTGCAAGGTGTAATGAGATGTGACTTTGTTTGGTTTGCAAGATTTATTGCAAAACCAACTGCAAGCCCAGCGGAACCCTGGGGGTACACGGGCGGAACCCCTCTGAGGGTTCCGCCGTATCCGTTAGGCCTGCAGAAGGCTTTGCTATAAATACCAAGCCACAAGTTGATTTTTGGCTCATCACTCTACATCATATTTTACACACACACATTCATTCTTTCATCTAACCCTTTAACATTTCATATGTGAAGTTTCTTTTTGTAGCAAAGAGATTCACGAGCTCATTAAAAGTAACAAGTATTCAACACAACGTTGCAAGACTTGTTAGCTTAGCATTGTGTAGACTTGTGTAGTTTACACTTCATTTGATTGTGTATTTTCAGTAGTGATCGGTTAGTATTTTAGTCCTCAAAATACAAAGTGTATTGGGAGTAGTTGCACCCTTGTAAAAGAACTAAACGGGAGTGGTTGTACCCTTGGTAAAGAACTCGACATCTAGCTTTGTGTCGGTAAAAGTATAAGCGACGTGTAAGGTTTTCTCCACCGGTGAAAGGAGCTTGTTGACTAGTGAAAGAAACTCTCGAGTTGGATACTCGGGGCGTGGAAGTAGGGCAAGGAAAAAGATTCCTTGTAGCCGAACCATGATAAATACTCGTGTTGTGGTTTGATCGTTTCTTTCATTTACTTGCATGTTATATATTGTGTTTGTGTATATATCTTTGATCAAACGGAAAGTTTCAAAGCTAACTAAACAAGTTAAAAAGATTTTAATCGGTAAACTATTCAACCCCCCTTTTAGTTTTCCACAAAAACAAATAAAAATCTCGGGTTTTAGAAAGAGGGGAGGAATTAGTTGCTAGTCAACTAACCCAAAAAGTAAGATGCAAACAAAATAAAATAATAAAAATAAAAATAAACCAATTTAAGGTAGTGGTGTGGGCAATATATGGGAGAATTGTGTTTACTTAGATTTCACTACTCCCTAGATATCTTTTACAGGTTAATTACTTGTTACAGTTGCGTGGATGACGGATTGTATTCTTTAATACCATTCATGGGGTGGCGTACTTACTTCCCCAATCCTATAAGCTCCTACTTCACTCCTATGTCGAGCCGGCTAAGAAGCTCCTAACATGGGATCACTAGAATTCGCTCATGCATTAAATAAAACCATAAAAACCTAGTACACATTGGTTCATGTTTCTTAAGACGTTCAAGCATGTTACACAATGGAGATCTGCCAGTTTTCTTAAGCCTAACATTGAAATCATTCATCCATTACAACTACAAACAAGCAATCAACCTATAATCAACATCTAGGTTTCATTACATCTAAGCAAACACATAAAAGATCTAGCCTAGCATGTTAAAATTAAAACAAGTGTAAGATATATTCAAACAACACATAGACATATTGAATGAATTGAAGAAAAACTTATCTCAATTGAACATGAAGGGTTTCAAGTGGTGAAAACCTTTGAAAATACTGTTACAAACGAGCTAGGGTTATAAAGTTCGACCCTAATGTTTTCCACACCAGTTCCTCTTTAATGAATGAAAAATAGAAAAGTATATATAGATTTTAGGAGGTGACGGCATCAAGAGGAAAAATCTGACGCCGTCATCTCGCCGCCAATAAAATTCTCGGGCTGCCTAGATTTATAGCTGGCGCCGTCATGTATGTTTCTACTCTGGGCCGTCACCAAAATTACTCTTGACGCCCATGTGCTAACGCCGTCACGTTTTCTTTGGGTCGTCTTCCATTTTGCTCTTGACGCCGTCATAAAATTCTTCTTGACGCCGTCAGGTACTGTTCCCAGCAAGGAAAATTAAGACTTTGCCGTTTTCTTCACTTTTATGCTCCAAAAACGTCCAAAATGCATCCTTTTCCAGAATTCACTCCCAAAGTACCTAAAATCACAAAATGAACGATTTAGGGCAATATTTGATCAAATAAATTCCAATTCCGGCTTAAATGACCCCCTAAAAACAGTTCATTTTTCGCCTCATCAGATACATACTTACAAAAGTGCTTGAATATGTATCATTTAAAATTTATAAAAGGGTTAATAAATATGAAGAAATAGTGGACAATAATACACATTGTGAAGTATATCGTTTTAAGAAAATGATAATCATACCTAAATTTTATGCCTAAAGATATGCCTAATAACAAGATTACAACATGTGTCAAAATCAAAAGTGAAGATTGGGAGTGAGAAAATATGCATGTGATGTGTCAAGTGATGAATTGGTTAGGCATAAAATTAAGCTTATATTTTAGGTCTCTATATCATTGTTCATCATTTTATATGTCTGAAACATTTTATATGTCTAAAACGTACCTTGCTATCAACCTTAAGGACATGCTTGTTTCCCATACAAAAAGCTCTAATCAATTGGAGCAGAGGAATTTGTACAGGGAATTGAAAGGGATGATCACTGTTGTTGATATAAATAATGCATAAAAACGTTATTAATATTTCTCGATATCCATACGTTTTGATGATCACAAAATGTAAAAACATTAAACGTAAAATCATTATGTAAACAAGTATTTAGTTACAAAATATCATTATATCCAACTAAATCACTTAAGGTATGAATAAACAAATGTCTAATACATTTTATCATCAAATGAAGTTTTATTTAAACATTACAAAGTTTATAAAATGATATAAACATGTTATATATTTTTGAAAAACACTTTTGGTAATTAAAAGAAAATGCTTAATTCATAACAAATATATGGATTCAAATTTTTAACCAAAATCTGTTAGTTTTTCACCAAATAAAGTTTCACCAGAAAAGACAAAGAAATCTGGCCATTACAGGTAGGCGGCCCCCTTAATTATAAGGGGCGTCCCCCTTAATTTTAAGGGGCCGGCCACCATTTAAGGGGGCCGGCACGCTCCTGTTGTCAGATTTCTTTGCTTATAAATACTGGTTCAATCCTGCAATTTTTCCACACCTTTTGCACTAAAACTTTCTGTCCAAATCCTTTCAAAACATCCTTCTAAATCCTTTTATCATAAGTTTATTAGTTCTTGTTTCAAGTGATCCAATCCCTCACCACTCAAAGTGCAAGAGAAGAATACTCATTCTATTTCAAATCAAGAAGTATTGAAGATTAGTTGTATAGCTTGTGTAAATATATTGTAAAGTTGTGTAGTGTTTGTAATAAGTTGATATAGGTGGGTTTGTAATTAAGTATAGTAGAAGTGGTGGTGTGAAGAAGAAGTAGTGAAGTAGTGTGAAGTTGTGAAGTAGTGGTGGTGTGTACAAGTTGTGAATAAGGTGTGCCAAGTTGTGAAGAAGTTGTGAGATTGGTTATAGCTACAATTAGAACTCGACATTTAGCTTAGTGTAGTAAATTGGTGTAAGAAAAAGTTGTGTAAGGTTTCTCCACCACAAGGGAGTTTGTTGACATAGTGAAGAAAACTCTCGAGTAAGAGACTCGGGGAGTGGAGTAAGGCGAAGAGGTGCTTCGTAGCCGAACCACTATAATTCCTTGTGTTGTGGTTTGATCTTTCTAACTCTATCTTTTCATTACTTTCATATTTACATTATATTTGCTTAGTTAGTTAGATTAAATTGTTCATATAGTGCAAGTGTTGAATTTCACATAAACAAGAATCGAAGTTTTTGAAAACAATAATTTTTATAATCAAAATCAACGTAAAAATATTCAACCCCCTCCCTTCTAGTTTTCCACAACTGCCACCTGAATACACAAATAAACATATGCAATATTATAGGACACAAATGACTTCATAACTTAGAGAGTTAGAGGTATCATGCAGAAATAAGGATCCTATCTTAACATGCATATATACATTCAAAAAGTAATTAGGAAACTAAAAGCTTAAAATTGTAATGAAAATAAATGATAAGTGGCGGACATAAAAAACCACATAAAGCATTTTGCGTTGCATAACGATTTTCAATATTTATGGCACTTCCTTTTTTTTATAGGAAAATTCATTTGTATTTATATAAACATATGAATTCTTACAGGTCCATAAGGTCAGTAGAAACCATGACTTTGCTGCCCAATATGACTTTACCACGAACTCCAAAGGACCTTGTTAGGGAACGTACCTGGTAAACATGTAGAATGTAGAATTTATAACCAATGAGGGAAATTGCACTTAACTTACTACTTGCATTGAATACAGCAACAAATCTCCCTATCTGATTTACTTGCATATCTCGAGGCATTGATGTTTAAGAAGATGGAAGCGACTAACTTTTGCAACCCTAAAAATTACATCAGCATCTCGCAGCCCGTTAAATGTGAGAGGGTTTTTTTTTTCACAATTTGGTCGTTGATCTGGTTTTGCCCAAAAATCTAAAAGGAATATTCACCAATCATTATGGTAAACAAATGACGGATAATGAATTTCTGCAAATAATTGTTGAGATTATATTAATAAGCCCTACATACATAGAAAAGTTGATTTTTTTTTCATAGGGTAATATAAATCCTTAGTCGAATTATAACTTTTGAAAGCAAGTAATTATACTAAAACTTGCAAATTTATTATTCTATGAAAAAGAAAAAACATACCTCGCTTGAGTTGTTTAATAATAATCAATCAAACTATATCTATAAAAATGATACTAAAGTATGTGATCCAATGAAAAAGAAAAAACATACCTCGCTTGAGTTGTTTAATATAATCGACCAAGCTATATCTAAAAAAAATGATACTAAATTATGTGATCCTTTATTGAAGCTTAAAAGGAATAATAATGAATCAGTTGACATCAAAGATTAATCATCAAATCCCTAACCATAGGCAACTACCAATTACACTAAAAATTGTTTAGCAACTTTAGTCCGTAAAGTAAAAGCTGGAGAAGGGATGTGAGTCAAATAGAGATGGTGAATGATTATCAATAAATATCTTAAGTATACGCAAAATAAACGACTGTCTTCAAAATAAAGCACAAAACCCAACAAAACTTTTTGCTTCATGTTTTCGAAAAGACCAGAGTCCAAGTGCTTATAATCTCACTAATACAAATATTAAAGCCAAAAGAATACATATATGCCAATACCTTAATATGTGAGAATAACCATTCTCATTATATTGTTTAAGAGATGTTACATTGTTTAATCTTAAATTATTACCAAGCGGCGCAAATCCTCTTCCAACTGGTGGCGACCGAACAATGTCTTGAATCACATTTCTAATTGGTGTTGTTGACTCTGTAGTGCAGCAATTATATCATTATAATAAGACAATGAACAAAAAACAAACCAAATAGCTTTAAATATCAAAATGAAGCAACTATAGTTAACGTGTTATACATGACGTTTAATTATAGAAAATACCGTCACAAAATATTATTCATTGCTTAAATCCATTTTAAACTATAATGCTTCTGAATGCTTCGTATAATTACGATGTTTTGTATTCGTTATAATTATCTTTGAGACTATGACTTATTACTTCTTTACTCATAAGTCACTCTCAGTCGCGCTCGAGCCTTATTTGAATCTTACTCGAGCCGAGCTCAAGTCAGGATGATTAGAGCTTGTCGAGCTATGAGACTGAGCATGAGCTTACCTTACAACTTTCTAGCCAAGCTACGCACTGACTTATTTTGAAGGAAGTTAAGCCATTTGTTTTTTGCATTAGTCATTCAAAAGTTAAAAGTGCCTGGTGAGTTGTTCAGAAACTATTTCTTCTTCTATCAGGTATGTAGGGTTCATCTCAAACGTCTCATTTATAAGAAATATCATAGTACATCGACACGAATAAAAGTTGGCATAGTCATATAACCGTCTAAGGTTAGAGAGGCTTGAGATATCAAAACAATGTATAAAAAACCTCATTTTATTTAAAGCACTTATCTTCTGCTTTTTTCAATTCACTCTTATTATATAGTGGACTCTTCAAATGTATGTATAATGTTTTAACTAGTGATCTATAAAATGTGTTTTAAAGTATCACAAACTAATATCGTACAGTATGAATACATCGAATTAGGCCTGACTAAATGTCTACAATAATGAACACACTAACTTACACAAGTATCCTTAGACTGGCTTTATGTCCTCGTTGTTCCTGGTAAGTTGAAAGTGAAAGAGTGTAGTCCCATTGCATAGTCGGCCCATGCATTAAAGCCCCCTTTCACAGCTAGAAAAAAAACCCAATAAAAATCAATCAATATCAACATTTTCTTTATATAAAATTATCATATTATGATACACAATCATAAACTAAAGTACAAAACCACAAGTAAAAAAAAAAAAAAAAAAAAAAAAAAAAAAAAAAAAAAAAAAAAAACAATGTATATATCCATAAGTCTATGATTAATAATTAACCAAAAAAACATAACTCTGGTAAATCAGATTGAGCGATGTTGATTTTGGGTTTGTTTTTTTATGGCTATAACAAACAACAACATTCTCAAAATTATATCAATGAATAAAACGACATACCGTTTAATTGTGAATGAAATTGATGAAGCGATTTGTTGGGAATTATACTAACAGTTACCACGGATAGTGAAGATGTTACAAATGCAGAAGATTGTACTTGCAGTGGAAACTCATTACCACTGCAAGAACAATATATTACCACTGCTTATTAGATAACTGTTAGGAAACGCGTCTAGATAAATATAGAATAGATCTTGTGTATATCTTATTCTATTAGCTTTATACTTATCTTGTAGAAGAGGACTCCTTGTATTATAAAAGGAGATCCTAGGTTAAAGGTTTGAGATCAGTTGTCATATACGTTTTACTAGAGCTTCAAGGTGTAACCCTAGTGATATCAAGATCACTCGTATTATTATCATTAATAATATTGGAGCTAATAGTTTGTTTACATACATTGTTCATATACAACTGTTTTACTTACAATCAAACTTCTAAGTGTTACTAAGTAGATTCCGCATACTTAGTGATATAATTCAAAGTATCAATCTAACACAAGTTCAAGGTGTTTAGATCCATCAAGTGGTATCAGAGCCAGGCTTTGATACTTTGATTTAGAAGACTCAAGTTCACTCAGAAGAATCAATGGAGACAGAAACCGGTAACTCAAACATTGCTGCTAAGCTTCCAAAGCTTAAGTTGAATGACTTTGAGATGTGGAGGCTTATGATAGAACAATTCTTTATGGTCCAAGACTACACACTCTGGGAGATCATTATGGTTGGAAATTCTTTCAAACCAAGTTCTACTTCAGAGATGATTGGTGGCAAGGACGTAATTAAGGTCAACACTGAACCTGTTACTAATGATGAAAGACTTCAACTGAAGAATGATTTGAAGGCCAGAGGTCTGTTGCTGATGACACTTCCCAGAGACCAAGTTGTAGCATTCAGCAAGTTCAAGACTGCAAAGACTCTCTTTGATGAGATATGTGAAGTTTTTGGTGGTAATGATTCCACCAAGAAGACTCAAAAGACCCTGCTGAAGCAAACTTATGAAAACTTTGGTTCATCAAATAATGAATCTCTTGATAGCATCTTCACAAGGCTACAAAAGATTGTTTCTCAACTCACTGTTTTTGGAATTTAGGTGGAAAAGGGAGACCTCAATCTAAAGTTCTTAAGAAGCTTACCCTCTGAGTTTGGAACCAATGTTGCTGTGTGGGAAGATAAGCCAGAGTTGGAGACCATGAAACTTAATGACTTGTACAATAACTTCAAGGTTATTGAACAAAGATTGAAGAAAGCTGGCAAAATAAGCTCAAGTTCAGGAAGTGTAGCACTTATATCATCATCTCTTGATGATAGTTCAGATGAAGAAAGTGATAGTGATGATGACAGTGCTTTCATTGTTGTTTCCACTGGTAGTGGAAGTGTTTCCACTGGTAGCTCAAAGAGACAGATTGCAAGGCTTAGTGATACTACCTTTTATGCTTTTATATCAAGTCAAGTGGGTGGTTCAATCCTCAATCATGAGGATCTGGATCAAATTGATGAAGATGATATGGAGGAGATGGACATTAAATGGCAAGTGGCATTACTAAGCTTGAGGACAAAGAAGTTTTGGAAGAAGACTGGAAGAAAGATCAACATTAGTGGCAATGAAACAGTAGGTTTTGACAAAAAGAAGGCAGAGTGCTACAATTATCATAAGAAGGGGCACTTTGCCAGAGAGTGTAGGAAGCCAAGGAAGTCTGACAACAGGTCAACTTGGTACAAGCAGGACAAGAAGAAGGAACCTACTACTGATGAGCCAAAGGGGCTATTGGCCATTGATGGAGTGAGCTTTGATTGGAGCTTTATGACTAAGGAAAAGGAAGATGATTCAGAGTCTGCAATGGTTGCACTAATGGCTTTTTCTGAATCTGAGGTACAAACTGATAATGCTTGTTCTAAATCTTGTAAGGCCTTAAAAGAGTATGAGAAACTTAAGGCACAATTTAATGAGCAACACATAGAGTTAACTCATACTAATTATAACTTATCAAATCATAAAAGAGGCCTAAGTGTTTTAGAAACTCAATTAGAGCATTATAGGGCAAATGAATCTAAGTTCAATGATGATATTGCAGTATTAAAAAGAGACTTAGATTATCAGGTTGCTGTTAATAAGGTTCTTAGAGAAGAACTAGAAAAGGTTAAAGTGGCTAGTGAGAATATAATGATAACTAAGCAAACCCTGGATCATCAATCCAAGAGTATTGATAAAATTTGGGAAGCCCAAATTGTGAGCAAAGCTAAATCAGGTCTTGGATACAAAACTGTTCCACCACCTCTAAGATGTGTTCCAGCACCTCCTGGCATTGACTTAGCTCACACATGTTTAGAAGAATTTCAGGATCTACCTATGACCTATGGACCAAAGTTTGTTAAACCAATTGAAATTGAAAAGGTTCAAGTTGAGGTTGATGTATTTGATAGTGCTAGTGACTTATCTCTTAAAGATGATAATTTGAATGTTGAGTCTAAACCTAGTACTCCTGAAAATGTTAAAGTGGAGGTTAAAAGAAGTATTCCTGATGTTGTCAAAGAGAAGCATAGGTCACAACCTAATTTCACTAGGCCCACTACTAGATATGCAGAGATGTACAGAAGTAGGTCACCAACTCCTAGAGGCAATATGAGGAGTTGGAATCATGTCAAATCTAGGCAATTTGGTAGTGACTTTGTGTTCAATAACAAACCCTGTCATATATGTGGTAGCTTTGACCATTTAGCTAAAGGCTGTACCGACCACTTGGGAAGAAGGGAAGTGTTTGGGAATACTTGGGGTGAATAGATACAATGCTAATAACTTAACTCACCCAAATCCACTTAGCAAGATGATTCCCAGGTCTGTTTTGCTTCACTCTGGCATTAAACAAATTTCCACTGCTAGACCAGCAGTTTCCACTGCTAGACCAGCAGTTGCCACTGCCAGAAATAAAAACAGAGTTTACCCTAAGCCCCCTGTTACTACTTTTGTTAAATCTACTCAAACAGGGAAAAAGACCTATTTTGAAAAGAAAGTTAACCATAATCAGAAGTGGGTACCTAAAATTTCTAAGCCAGTAGTTTCCACTGCTAAGGCAGCAGTTACCACTGCAAGGCCAAAGGTTACCACTGCTAGGTCTGTTAACAAGAAAAGGGTAAATATGGGAAATGCTGTTAAGGCCTCAGCTCGTTGGGAATGGAAACCAAAAGGAACCATCACCTCAAACAATCCCAATGGTGTATCAATGACCTTAGATAGATATAATTATATTGATACACGTGGCAGATCCAAGTCATTTGTGGCTTGGGTCCCCAAAAGGAACTAATTCCTTTATTTTGTGTGCAGGGACATTCAAAGACTACTAATGATCAAGGATACTCAGACAGTGGATGTTCCAGGCACATGACTGGCAATAAGTCCTATCTTTCAGACTTTCAACCCTATGATGGACAATTTGTCAGTTTTGGAGGAGGAATTGGTGGCAAAGTTTCTGGCAAAGGAACAATCAATGCTGGAAACATTGACTTTGAAGATGTACAGTATGTGAAAGAACTCAAGTACAACCTCTTTAGTGTGTCACAGATGTGTGACAAAAAGCATAGAGTTCTATTCACAGAAGATGAATGCTATATCTTATCTAAGGATTATAAGCTTCCAGATGATTGTGACATTTTGCTTAAAATCCCTAGAAAAGGAAATTTGTATAGCATTGACATGCAGAACATAGTGGCTAATAATGATGTTACTTGCTTGCTTGCTAAAGCCACTTTGGATGAATCCATGCTTTGGCATAGAAGACTTGGTCATGTTAACTTCAAGACCATCAACAAGATTGTGAAAGATGGACTTGTCAGAGGACTACCAGAGAAAAGATTTGAAAATGACCAAACTTGTGTTGCATGTCTCAAAGGAAAGCAACACAGAGCTTCATGCAAGACCAAGGCATTCAATTCAATCAATCATCCACTTTTTATGCTGCATATGGATTTGTTTGGTCCTACCTCTGTGAGCAGCATAAATTTGAAGAAGTATTGTCTTGTTGTGACTGATGACTTCAGTAGATTCACATGAGTTTTCTTTTTGAGTACCAAGGATGAAACCACAGGCATCCTTAAGACATTCATCACTCAAGTTGAAAATCAATTTGAAAAGAAAATCAAGATCATCAGGTGTGACAATGGAACAGAGTTCAAGAATAAAGTTATGGATGATTTCTGCAAAGACAAAGGTATTAAAAGAGAATTTAGTGTTGCAAGAACTCCTCAACAAAATGGAGTTGCTGAAAGAAGAAATAGAACACTAATTGAGGCTGCTAGAACCATGTTAGCTGATTCCAAGCTTCCAGTGACTTTTTGGGCTGAAGCAGTTAACACTGCTTGTTACATTCAGAATAGGGTTTTAGTGGTCAAAACAAAGAACAAGACACCTTATGAGTTGTTCAGAGGAAGACCTCCCACTTTGGAGTTTATGAGGCCATTTGGGTGTCATGTTACTATTCTCAATACCATTGATCATCTGGGCAAATTTGAAGAAAAGTCAGATGAAGGCTTCTTTGTTGGATACTCTATGGTTAGCAAGGCTTTTAGAGTTTATAACTTAAGAACAAAGAAGATTGAAGAGAACTTACATGTTCAGTTTCTTGAAATTAAGCAAACATGGCAGGTTCAGGACCAGATTGGCTATTTGATCTTGAAACATTATCAAATACAATGAATTATGTTCCTCTCACTTCAAGTACTGGAGACAAAGATCTTGAAGATTCAGAAGAATTCATTGATGAAGATGAAGCTTGCAAAGATGATGAAGATCAAATTTTTATGCCACTTTGGGACTTTGGTGATAATTCTGAAAAACCAAGTGATGCAGATGGTGTGAATAAAGAAATTCCTACTAGCAGTGGTAACTCAATTCCCACTGCTACACCAGAAGTTTCCACTGTAAGCCCAAATGTGGAACATACTTCTAAGGAATCACCAAGTGATGATGTAGAGATCTCAAACAACATATGATATTCCTAGCACATCACAGTCTACCATTCACAAAGTGCATCCACTTGATAATGTTATTGGTGAACTTCAATCAGGTGTGAAGACTAGAAGACATACAAAGAAAGATGATATTCATGGGTTCATAAGTGAAGTATATGAGTCCAAGAAACATAGTAAGAAGAATGAGTGTTTGTTTTTCTGCTTTCTCTCACAGGTGGAGCCTAAGAATGTGTATATGGCTCTAGGAGAATCTAGCTGGGTTGAAGCTATGCAAGAAGAGTTGTTGCAGTTTAAACTTCAAAAAGTTTGGGTTCTTTGTGACTTGCCTGATGGTATGAAGGTCATTGGTACTAAATGGGTTTTCAGAAACAAGAAAGATGAAAGAGGCATTGTAATCAGGAACAAAGCTAGATTGGTTGCTCAAGGATACACTCAAGAGGAGGGTATTGATTATGAAGAAGTGTTTGCTCCTGTTGCAAGGATTGAGGCTATTAGATTGTTCTTAGCCTATGCATCATTTATGGGCTTTACAGTCTATCAAATGGATGTTAAGAGTGCCTTTCTGTATGGAACTATTGATGAGGAGGTATATGTCTCTCAATCTCCAGGCTTTGAAGATCCTCAACACCCAAATAAAGTTTACAAAGTGGTTAAGGCTCTTTATGGCTTACATCAGGCTCCAAGGAAGTGGTATGAAACCTTAGCTAATTATTTGTTGAATAATGGGTTTCATAGAGGTAAAATTGATCAAACTTTGTTCATCAAGAAAGACAAGGGTGATATCCTACTTGTGCAAGTATATGTTGATGATATTATCTTTGGGTCTACTAAACAAGAGATGTGCAAAGAGTTTGAGAAGCTGATGAAATAGAATTTCAAATGAGTTATATGGGAGAACTTACATTCTTTTTGGGGCTGCAAGTACAACAGAGTAAGGAAGGCATATTCATCAGCCAAGACAAGTATGTGGCTGAGATTATTAAGAAGTTCAAGTTTACTGATGCAAAATCTTCCAATACCCCTGCTGACAAAACCACTCACTTATTGTTGAAGAATGCTAGTGGTGCTGATGTTGATGTTCACACTTACAGATCTATGATTGGCTCTTTGATGTATCTTACTTCATCAAGGCCAGACATTATGTTTGCTGTATGTGCTTGTGCAAGATTTCAAGTGACTCCAAAGACATCACATATGACAGCAGTGGAAAAGATTTTTAGGTACTTGAAGACTTATCCTAATCTTGGATTATGGTATCCAAGAGACTCTCCAATGGAATTGATCACATACTCAGATAGTGACTATGCTGGTGCAAGTTTGGATAGAAGATCCACTACTGGAGGATGTCAATTTCTTGGATGTAGATTGGTGTCATGGCAGTGCAAGAAGCAAACTATGGTGGCTACTTCAACCATTGAAGCAGAATATGTTGCAGCTGCTAGTTGTTGTGCTCAGATCCTTTGGCTTCAGAATCAATTATTGGACTATGGGTACAATTTCATGAACACCATTATCTATGTAGACAATAGTAGTACCATATGCATTATTAAAAATCCTGTGCAACATACTAAAACTAAACATATTGAAATTAGACATCACTTCATTAGAGATTGTTTTGAGAAAAATCTTATTAATGTTGTCAAGATTCATACTGATGAAAATTATGCTGATTTATTAACAAAAGGGCTTCATGTTGGTAGGTTTCAATACTTGGTAACAGGTATTGGAACGCTCAATCCATAAACTTTTGAATTCTAAATACTTTTCAGTGTTGCAGGATACTTTTTAGGTACTAATATTGTTTGTATTGCATGTATGGTTTTCTACTAACTTGTATGCAGAGTTATCAAGTGCACAGTGGTAATTAACATACAACAGTGGAAAGATTGGTGATAATACCAAGAACACAAGAGTACTTTTATTGATTATTCAGAAAGAGTACATCCCAACCATTATGCAAACCCTGTCACCTAAACAAGAAAACCATTACATATGACATAAACCTACAACCTCAACACCTACTCCATGGGTTTCTTTCCTTTTCCCTCATACTGCTGCTTGCCTTTGGAAATTTTCTTTCTCTTGTCATCAAAAGAGAGTTGTTTCCTTGGACAAGCAAGTCCCAGAACTTGCTTGGGAGGCCTTGGTGCTTGAGTAGGCTTGTCTACAGCTGGCCATTTCATGTTGTTTATTGCAGATGTCAATGCTGTGGTAAGGGCCTTTGGGAGTTCCTTGGAAAGATCAAAGGTTGGGTCATTGTCATCATCTGATGAAGAGCTGGAATAAAACTCAAGAGATGGAGCAGGATCAGCTGATATCTTCTTATTGGGCTTCATGTTTGAAGATGTAGCAGTTGCAGTACTTGGTGGAAAATATCCATTCCATCCAGCAGAGAGTTCTTCAGAGTCTGAGCAGTAACTGATTTCCTCATCTGAAGAGTCATCAGAAGAGATGTAGATTATTGGAAACTAACTCATGATGATGAATAGGGTTTGTGTTTATTGAAGAAGATTGTTGATGATAGATAAAAGATGTTGAGCCCCCTTTTATATGCAAAGTCAAGGTCGAATTCTATTTAATGAAGGATATTTACTCCTACTTGTTTTGGTAGGTTGGAGGAGTAAATTTGGTTATTATCGGGTTGACTTTTGGGAAGATATTTTTGTGAATAGTAACTTGGTTAAAAAGTTACTTTGGGTTAATCTCTATATGTTAAGTTGAGATTTATCTTGTGTTGCAGTATTCAACCCATATCATTGGAGTAACAAGGTGTGTATCATTAACACACAACAAATGGTTATTGATTCACCATGTCTAATCGACATAAGAATCAACTAGTCCAGAGCAAACGGCTACTGGTAAAGACTTGTCAAATCCGTTTATGGTTGATAGTTTACCAAAAACTAGGTTATCAACTCACCATACATCCATGTGATCAAGAGTTGGCTAGTCCATAGCAAACGGCTCATGGTAAAGACATATCAAATCCGTTAATAGCTGGTAGTTTGCTAAAAACTATGATAAGAGCAGCAAATTTTCATGTTTTATTCACCACTGCTCTTTGATATTTTTGTGAAAATTTTACCACTGCTAGTTCATCAGTTACCACTGCAAGAGTAATTTTTTCCACTGATGACTAGCCGTTACAACTGTTATGTCAGTAATCTATTTTTTACTAGCCGTTGTAAAAATAACCGTCATTCCTTATTAATAGGGTAAAATCTTTTGTGAATTATCTACTTACTTATTTTAAATTATTCTTTTTCCAAAGATAATTCTTACTAAAGATAATTCACATTGCGCAACTTCCTCAAACCCTATTAGTATAAATTGATTATTATACGGCTTGCTTTTTATCTTGATTACTAACACTTTCATTCTCTTTTTCACAAACATCATGGCGATTCTAAGATTTGTCGAGGAGCACAACCAAGTGGCCTACTTACAAAAGTCAAACGAGAAGAGTGGCCCTGTTTTTCATCAGATTATGGATTTTCTAAACATAACTCATATAAGGTATGCCTTAACTATTAATCCCACAATCTATGTCTCTCATATCAAACAGTTCTGGAACACTGTGGAGTCCATCACTCTTGAACAGGGAGACACACAAGAATCTGTGGATGCTCTAAGAGCCACAGTTGATGGGGTAACTATTGATGTTACTGAGTCATCCTTGAGGAGAATTCTCCAATTGGATGATCTCAATGGTATCATCACATTACCTAATTCAGAAATTTTCACTAATATTGCTTTAATGGGGTATGATACATCAGAACAAAAAGTCACTTTTCGAAAAGGATGTTTTTGTCCCCATTGGAGATTTTTCATTCATACTCTTTTACATTGTCTAAGTCCTAAGAAAACATCTTATGAACAATTTGCATCAACCATGGCTTATCCTTTGGTTTGTTTGGAAACAGATAGGACTTTCAATTTTTCAAAGTTTATTTTCAATAATATGAAAGGCAATGTAAAGAGTCCATATAAATTTTTGATGTATCCAAGGTTTGTGCAAGCAGTGTTAAATGAGTTTCAACTGCATCCTCACAAAAGAATTTATGAACCTTCCACTCTTAAGCCAAAAGTTTTTCAAAATATGTCTAAGGCTTCATAACTTTGGAATGGGCAGGTTCATCCACTTTTCCCTCAAATGCTTGCTAAAATTTCTCAAGTACAGGGTGAGGATGCACCAATCTCAGCTGCATCTCAAAACACACCCAATATTGTTGTTCCACCAATTCAATATACCCCTGCAGTCACTCACACTTATGAGAGAAGGTCTAAACAGCCAACTTCTCTCATCTCAACATTGCATGTTGCTGAGCCTTTTGGTTTAGGAACCAGCAGTGGTGGTTCAAGGCTTAATCCTAGTCCAACTAGGGAAAAGTCTGAAACCATGCCTCATGATTCACCTCTCCCAGCAGGTTACACAGTTGGAAGTGATGAAGGCAGTGTGCAACAAAATGAATTGATGGACATTTGTACCAAGTTAGTCAAGCAAGTTCAAGCTCTAGAGAAAGATCTGGCACAGACTAAAGAACAACATGCCACAGAGCTGAAGACATTGAAGGATGAGACTCACAAATTGCAGAATGAAGTTGAGAATCTCAAGAAGCAAAGATCTCAGGTTGTATCATCATCATCTTCACCTCAAGATGAGTTTTCTGCAAGTTCTACTAAAGTTTTGGGAGATTCTTCCAAACAGGGGAGGAAAATAGATGCAGAGCTTAAGGGGAGGAGTAAAAACTTTGGAAAAGACTTTGCTGAGCTAAGTGATTCTGATGATGCTCAAGCAAAAGATGATGATGCTGAGACTGAGGGGAGGAAATTGGATTTTGAAGATATGGATGTTGATGCAGGTTTTAACTTTGATGATTTAGTTGGAACTGCTCAACCAATTTCCACTGATGTAGAACAAGTTCCCACTGATCATCAAATTACCACTGCAAGTGAAAATGTTCCCACTGCTACTCAAGAACTTACCACTGCAGAGGAAGAAGCTGCCAGAATAAGATCAGTTAAAGGAAAAGCTATTGTGGTTGCTTCAGATCAAGAGCAAATAAGAAAGATTTCTAAGAAAGAACAAGCTCAGATCAACTTTGATGCAAGATTAGCAGAGCAACAACAAGCTGAAGAGAATGAAAGAAAGAAAAAGATTAAGGAAGATAAAGTTGCTAGCTTTATGGAAGCAACTAGGTTGGATAAACTTGAAGCTGTTATGGCAGAACCTATTTCAAGTATCTCACCAACTGTCATACATGAGAAACCTCCATTATTCACTTATGTGCCTACAGAAGAAGAGATTGGATATTTGATTAACAATGATCAAGTAATCAGGAAGAATGCCATTGAACTTATTGCAAATACAACCTTGAATGAAGAACAAAGGTCTGCTCAACTTAAAGATTTCATTCAAATGAAGAATCAGCAGGCTCTTGATGAAATCATTGGGGATGCTAGAAAAGGTCAAAAAAAGCCAAGTAAGGCACAGATTATTGCTGAGATGAAGACTTTTTGTTGTCATGTTGGTAACATGAAGATGGCTCAATTCAAAGGAATGTCACATGAACAGGTTGAAGGTATTTACTACAGAATCAAAAGACAAGATAGTAAATTCATTCCAATGGATCAAGAACCATTATCTATGAAGACAAAAAGAACTGGAGTGAGTCTTGAATCTAAAGATACAAAGAAGTTGAAGACTCAGAGATTGTCTCAAGCAACAGAGGGTCCTAGCAAGTTGACTGAAGATCAAGTTTCAAATATGTTGTTTATAGAGACTGATGTACTTAATATTGAACCTCTACAAGCAAATTATCCAGTTGTTAATTGGGAAATCTTTTCTGATAGTTTTGGTGTTGCTTGGAAGATCATCAGAACTGGAAGTGTCACAAACATTTGCAGAGACTTTGAAGATATTGTTAGATGTTGTGATAGAGAAGATTTGGATACTTTGTGGAAAATTGTTCAAGATCAGTTTAAGAAGGAAGAACTTGTTGATGTCAAAGCTAAGGAGTTATGGGTTCACTTTAGAAGATTATATGAACCTGACCCAAGTGATAGGTATTGGAGATTTGAAGCTCATGGTACAAGAACTTTGTGGAAATTCTATGATTCAAGTTCTGTGCATCATGTTTCTACTCAAGATGGAGTTGATATCTTTATGTTGGCTGAGAAAGAATATCCATTGAGAGCTGGAGTATTGAAAGTGATGTTGACAGAAAATCTTAGATGTTGGGAAAGAACTGAAGTCATAGATGATTTGATACAAAGGATTTATGATCAAAGTGTGAGAGCTGATAAAGAGTTATTAAGAAGAAGATAAGTGTTTGGAAGAATTCCCATATCCTCATGTTTAATGAATACTTGAAGAAACTTATTGATTTATGTATTAATCATAAGTTAGGGGAGGATTGTTGGGAATTATACTAACAGTTACCACGGATAGTGAAGATGTTACAACTGCAGAAGATTGTACTTGCAGTGGAAACTCATTACCACTGCAAGAACAATATATTACCACTGCTTATTAGATAACTGTTAGGGAACGCGTCTAGATAAATATAGAATAGATCTTGTGTATATCTTATTCTATTAGCTTTATACTTATCTTGTAGAAGAGGACTCCTTGTATTATAAAAGGAGATCGTAGGTTAAAGGTTTGAGATCAGTTGTCATATACGTTTTACTAGAGCTTCAAGGTGTAACCCTAGTGATATCAAGATCACTCGTATTATTATCATTAATAATATTGGAGCTAATAGTTTGTTTACATACATTGTTCATATACAACTGTTTTACTTACAATCAAACTTCTAAGTGTTACTAAGTAGATTCCGCATACTTAGTGATATAATTCAAAGTATCAATCTAACACAAGTTCAAGGTGTTTAGATCCATCAATGAAATAAAAGAGAACGGGTGATACAAAGTTGATTATTTACTTTAGGGTTCAAAGAGAAAACGATTTAGGGTTTTTGATTTAAGATTCGAAGTGGAACGGGTTGGTTGAAAGAAAAAGTGGGTTGGACTGGATCAAATTGTTTTGTGGTTTTCTTTTTGTGAATTTCACTTTTGACCCTTAAGGTTTTGTAAAACACCCTGCTTTTTTAAAGTTTTTTTTTTTTTTTTTTTTTTTTTTTTTTTTTTTTTTTATTTTGACACATATACTTTTGTGCCCATATTACTCTAAAACGAAGGTTTATAAATTTTGACTAAGTAAAGAATTAATTTATTTGCTAAATCAAGAAATATTAAGATTTTTAACTAAATATCTTTAAAAGAAAAGTAATAATAATAATCAAAATATTACCAAATAAGGTATGATTTAATTTTTTTGAAATGAAAAAGTCCCCGCCAGGGGTTTTGTTTTATTATATAAAAGATTAGTGAATTTTTGGAAATGTGTTTGTGTTTATTTAAGCTTTGTCATGAGTGTTATGTGTATGTGACTAATTGCGTAACTTTATAGATATCTTACCGACCAAAAAACATTTCATAGATAACAATTTTTTTTCTTAAATTAGGCCCAATTTATAACGGGACTGAGTTTGCAAAAACCAAGCGGAACATAATTTAATATTTGGCATCTAATCCTTAAAAAAAGTCGATCTCAGGTCATGAATAACTCACTTCTACGCTGCGTGCAATGCGGACGTATACAGACGTTTCGTGTCAACGCATTGGTGGAATTGTTCGTTTAACACAAAGTTTATATTTAATAGGAAGGGTTTTTAGAGGCTTACAAGGGCTTAAACTTTTAAAATAAGCCTTGTTTGTCGCAAGAACTTATTGAGGCTTATAGAAGCCTCCATAAGCCCAAACCTATTGAAAGGAGTTTATGAGGGCTTATCTATACTACATATAATAGGCAAACCACTATCTCTCCAAAAATTTCAAATGTACAAAAAAATATGCAATGTTTACAACCCTTTAAAGCAAGGATTTTTCATAAGTACAACAAACAAAGCATTATATACAAGCAAAAATGGATAATACGAAATGCAAACCAAAAGCATAAAATTGTACATTAAATACCATTAAAAACACCCCTAAACATAATATTACAACTATTAGAACATAATGTACAACCCCCATTTAATGCACTTAATTTTTATAATTACAACAAAGTAAGCATATTGTACAACAAAAATAAACATAATATCATTTTCAGATCAAAATTCCATAATCACATCATTAATGCTATTAAAAACACCCCTTCACCAAAAATTACAACAATTTAAGCACAATGTACAATATTAAAAATTACAACTCATCCATCTTTAAACCCAATTCACAATTCACAATGCATAATGTACATATTAAAAAAACAAAACATGACATTAAGTATTGGATTATACATTATACGAACTGAATCAATCTATTTTCTAACTAAGTTGGGTCGTTAAAGAGCTAAAATATCAAACAAAAATATTTTACTTGTTGATTGTAGGATGAAACCCTTAAGCGATTCTACGAAGTTATGTACCATTGCTTGAAAGGTTGCATCTTGCAAAACCGAGAGCGATACATACAATACAATCGTAACGATTTAAAAAATATATATCGAATCAAATAGTAAGATAATATTGCCCAAACAAGTGATTTAATGGGAAAACTTGTAACGCTCGTAATACTAATCACCAAGTACTTGTAACATATGAATTGAAAAAAATATATTGATAACATTAAAATGTCAGTTATCTATATTGCTATATAAATGTTTGTCTAACTTCTCATATAAACCATACAACAAGAACAAATCACAACACATCAACTCCAAGATCTCAGATTTTGTAAGCTTGTTTACAAATCTTTAACAGATTTTACAAGTTTTATTCAAAAACCCATTATAGATCCGAAACTAAAAGAACAATAAGATCTCAGATTTTTTTTTTTTTTTTTTTTTTTTTTTTTTTTTTTTTTTTTTCACAAGATATATCCAAACCAAAATAAATCTTAAACACGCGGGAAAAAAAATAATATCATAGATCTATGTGAAGCTTTGCTTCTTGTTAATATCCGAAACATGTAAAGAAAGAACAAAACCTCCGTTTCATTCTTTCCTTTCATTCGGTTCAAAATAAAATGAAACAAAAGCAAACAGTATACCTACCCGAGACCTCTATGAGGTCTTGAAGCCGCATTCGAACTGAAAATTCTAACATATTTGTGCTTTTGTGTTTTCGTGGGTTTGAAAGTAACAAGAAAGGTTTTTTTTTTTTTTTTTTTTTTTTTTTTTTTTTATTATTATTATTTTTTTTTTTTTTAAGATTGAAGTTTGTGTTTGTGTGGTGTGCGATCAAGAGCAGAAGAGAGAAGGAGATGGGGGCGCTGGTGATAGTTATGTGTGATTAGGGTTGTCACAAATGATTAAGGTATGTATGGTTTTTGGATCGGGTTGGATAGGATAGATCATGGACTGGGCTTTTGTAATTTTAGCGTTACTATTTTTGAGATGGGCCGTTGGCACTAATGTTGGGTTGGATAGGTTATAATACAAGTAGCATTAATCCGATTATTGAAAAGTTGTTTTGTTTTAGCTGAAATATGGGTGCTACAATTTATTGTTATTTCGGATTTACTGTTAATTCTTGGTAGTATTTTGGCTAATAGTTATTTTTGGGGTACATGTTATTGACAAAATCAGGATTAATCCATTATCAAGATTCACTTAACCAATAAAAGGCTACAAATCTTCTTTTTAATCTTCGAACCTTATAAAAAAATAACCAAAACAATTTTGTTTCAATTATTTCTTTCATTCGGTAAGACTTAAAACGGAAAATCAAAACTCAAAAATGATATACAAACGTCACCTACCCAACACCTCTTTTCCAAGATCTTGAAGCCACCTTTCAACAAAAAGAAATTAGAAACTGTGCATACTCATGTCTGTGAGACGGTTTGAAGCAAATATAGTTTGCATTGTAAAGCTTAAACTTATTTTAATTTAATTATCATTCATTTGTACAATTATTGTTAGAAAAAACGTGTAACCAAATAACATTTGCTCGTCATAATATAGTCACAGGGTACCAGCCGCCGCATTGCGCGGGTACCCTGCTAGTATCTAGTTAAATTGCTTAATACCTTTAAAAATATAATTGATTATCACACAAAACAGAAAATATATCTGAACTTAATTTGATGTATTTTTATACGATTTTACATTAATAAAATTTAGCTTTAACTAGTTCTTCAAACAACTTTACAAAAATATAAACTTCATTTTTCGACTTATAATATAAGTCCTAGCAGCAGCTACAACTCTAGCTCCCGCGTCAGTCTCGGCCAAGCTCATTCCGCCAAACAATACCCAAAATGTAAGATAAAATCATAAAATAATCATGGTACGCGAGTTCTGTGATCTTTTATCACAGATAATTGCTAAAAAAAAGTTCTTTTAACCGATGTCGATAAATACGTCATTTCGAACAGTCGGTCATATTATTATAATCATTGCCATAAAAGTGATAAAACACAAACCCACCCACCATCCAACGGTTTTATCCCCACTTTTCTTCTATACTCGATACTTTATTACTGTTTTTGTACCTTAACATAATTTTTACAGGCTAAAATCTAAATAGTGTTTTTTGGTTGATATCCAAATGACAGAAAAACCAACTTCAGGTACTAGCCTTGTTTTTTTCTTTTGGTCTAGCTCTTTTACCATGAAAATGAATACTAGATCATTGATTATGATTATATGTTTGGTTCCCTGTTGTGTGTATATAGATCAAAGGTGATATCCTTTGCTAAATTGCTAATCATATTGATGCTTTAGATTTTTATGATTATGATCCTGATATTGTTTCCAAGATAGACATGATCGAATTAGAGTATTTTTTTGTTTGGTTTTAGACAAGGGTTTATGGACTTATGGTCATCATGTTGAAGCTTATATTGTTATATTGTAAGGGTTGCTATACGTGAATAGGTTATAAATCATGACCAAGGATCAAATGAGAAGAAAACTTAAAATGAGAAGGATGAGAAATAATTATAACTACACATTTGAGATGCATCGACTTGAATTAGATACATCCCTAGTCTTTTAGATGCACCATAATATATTTTCTAGCAAAAAATTAGATGCATATACATATATTAGATGCATTTCATCAAGTTAGACGAATGCTATACATTTTTCGTCCTCTGCGGATTTTAGTATTACTTTGCATCGTTTTCACTTCAAAATCACTTTCGAAACTAATTGGGATGCATCTAAATGAATATAGATGCATCTAAATCAAGTCGATGCATCTCAAACGTGTGGTTATAATTATTTCTCATCCTTCTCATTTTAAGTTTTCTTCTCACTGGATCCTTACCCTATAAATCATTTGCATAATTGTATATAATTTTTAAATGTATTTTGAAGTTGTACTGCTCTGTTTTTTCTTGTTCTTATCATTCAAATGTTGTGAAGTTTTCTTATTTGGATCAAGTTATATAGAAAGTACTTTAAATTTGGGCCGACGTTCCACAACTATAACCCTCGCAAAAAGTCTTGAGTTGTGTTAAGTAATGAGTTGTTATTTGGCTGAGGGTGACTTCGAGTTTAGTTCCATTAGGGAAGCACCATAGTAACATAATTCGCTAGAAAGGCCAAGAATTGAGATCCAGTTTGCACGTTCCCAATTTGTGCACGATTCAGTCGGAAATGGGAAAACTAACTATCTGAATTTGAGACATTTCCAATCATGAAATTGTTATTTATTTTATTTATTTATTTATTTATTTTAACTTCAATACATACACTTTAATAAGTAACCGACTAATTTGTTATGACTTATGAAAATTATATAAGTATTAAACTATTCTTTTAATTTTGGATGTTAGGATTCTTTTTTATTAGGTGTATCGTACCGGAGCAATCCCGAATGAACCTAGCCCCTATTAAACCGAATTTTAGGCACCTAGCAAACCACGATCCCGATCCTCGATCGAGTATCGGAACGATCCCCATTCCCTGTGACTATGGGAAGCACATTAGATACCTATAAGCAAATTACGATAGAGAAAGACACGTCTATAATATAGAATATAGTATTATGAATAGATTAGGGACGAAGAATTGACACTGCCTTTTTTTATATTCACAAAATTTCAAATTCTCTAATATATTGATTCAGTTGAGAATGGCATGTGATTGAAGAAGCTATAGATTTTCATGATCTTTACAAGTAAAATGCACATAAACACTTGGGACACTTTGTCATCTCTAGAGACCTTTTTGTACAGTGTTACACTGCTTTAAAAGTTAAGGCTGTGTGAATTTGATACATGCATATTCATCATGTGATTTGATTAATTGTTTTTTTTCCCCTTATGAGGCATAACTAATGTATACAGGTGGTTCAAAGGACTTCTCTTTGTACTCATGTAAAGACCAAGAGGCAATGAAATCACTTGTTGTATGCTTTGGCGAAATGTTGATTGATTTTGTGCCATCAGTTTCTGGAGTCTCACTTGCAGAAGCATCCGTCTTTGAAAAAGCTCCCGGTGGTGCTCCGGCTAATGTTGCTGTCGGTATATCAAGATTGGGAGGCTCTTCAGCGTTTATAGGCAAAGTAAGGTCGCTCAACATTACTTGATCAATTTAGAATTCCAACTTCTGTTACTATATGTATAACAATTAAATAAATTTGCATATCGTATCATATTCAGGTGGGCGATGACCAATTCGGGTACATGTTGGCTGACATTTTGAAAGAAAACAAAGTCAACAACTCTGGCATGCGGTTTGACCACAAGGCAAGAACAGCATTAGCTTTCATCAGTCTAAAATCCGACGGAGAAAGGGAGTTTTTGTTTATCAGAAATCCTAGTGCAGATATGCTACTTCAAGAATCAGAACTTGATGTGAATCTTATCAAACAGGTTTGTTCATTCTTGTTTATAATAGTTCTATGGCTTATTGGTGGCCAACCTGCGCATAACTTTAGTTTTTGGGGTGTGACGTATGCAGGCAAAAATATTTCACTTTGGTTCGATTAGTTTGATTAACGAGCCATGTAAATCAGCACATTTAGCTGCAATGGCTATAGCCAAGAAATCTGGTAGTATTCTTTCTTATGATGTGAATTTGAGATTGCCATTATGGCCATCAGAGGATGCTGCTCGAGAGGGCATTATGAGTGTGTGGGACCAAGCTGATGTAATTAAGGTAATACATTATGTATTTTTAGAGCAAAGTACAAGTCATAAATGGTTATATAAGTGATTAATGAGAAGTTGGCAGGTAAGTGAGGACGAAATTACGTTTTTGACGGGGGGTGATAATGCTTATGATGATAATGTGGTGTTGAAGAAGCTCTTTCATCCGAATCTTAAACTGTTTCTTGTTAGTGAAGGATCAAAAGGTTGCAGATATTACACTAAGGCAAGATTCTATAAGATGTTCTTCATGATTTATATGTTTTTGCTCAAGACTTGAACCTTAGATAATGTTTTGCAGAAATTTAAGGGTAGAGTTCCAGGTGTAAAAGTGAAGCCTATTGATACTACGGGTGCTGGGGATGCCTTTGTTAGTGGAATTCTTAGCGTTTTGGTGTCTGATATAAATCTTTATGAGGTAACACTTGATCTTAACATTTTGAGTTTTGACATCTTATCTTACGATCATCTAGGTGGCTAATTACGATTGTGATGTGTAACCATTGATAGGATGAGAAACGACTAAGAGAAGCTCTTAACTTTGCAAATGCATGTGGAGCACTGGTTGTAACAAAGAAAGGAGCCATACCTGCTATGCCAACAAAAGAGGAAGTCCACCAAATCCTGAAACAAGACTAAGGACCATGTCGATGTTGCCTAAATTTCTTTTGTGCATTCCCTTATTTTCTTTCCTGTAGGATGTATTTGCTACAATGTACTAGTCTTGTTGATAGGGACATATAGCTAAAACTTGAGAGCACTATTGTGATAGTGTAACATGTTTCTACTTGCTAGTCTGGTACAAATGGTTAGTAATACCTCTTATAATCCATTTTTAATCTTCACAGAGGATAACCGGATGAAGTAAAATCACTGCTTAATAGGATGTGATCATGTAAAGCTTAGACTTTTGTTTTAGCGATTAGAAAAAACCAACCTTTTCTGAAGGTTGTTTTGCCGAGTTTTGGTTTAAAGTGGCTTTAGCTTTGAATTTCTTAAATTGCTTCTTAGCTCGTTACATTTTAAAAGCATTTGATAAAACAGAATGATATAGTGTTGAATGGTTTGAAGCCGTGAATGATACAATGACTTTGAATGAACTTGGTTCTGAATGAAATAAATTGTTTGGCATGTGTTCTGAACGAGTGGCTTTAGTCACATGAAATTACCTTTATAACATTTTTTTATAATAAAATACGATTATTTGATTAGTTCTCCGATAATAAAAGAAATTTAAATCTAAGGAAATAAAAGTTATAAAAATCAGATACACTTATAAAATCAAAGTTATAACTTTTTATAACATCGTTAATGGTTGTGATCAATTTTAACTATTGGTCTCTCTCACATGATTTAATTATATACATGATGACCATTACGTGATGAAATGAAATAAAAAATGACTTCATGTGCGTGTAAAATTTTTCTAAGAGAAAAAGTTTTAATATTAAAATGTGATGAAAGAGACGTGCTGTATGGCGTAGGGAACTCATTCATGCAAAATCGTTCAGAAGTTTATGGATCATCCAGCGGCTTAAAATTTTTTTATCAAACATATACACCTTTGACCGATTCAGTATTGGTCTCTGAATTAACTCACTAAGAACCAATCAAACAACCCCTTTAATACCTTTAAATGTATAAATGCACAAACCGTTTGTGCTTACTTGCTTTACACTAAAAATACTCGTCTCTTGTATAAAACATAGTAAAACAGATGAATCGTTGTTTTTAACTTTCCTTGCACCGTTCATCCATGTGGGTGCAAAATCTTGCAACGTTCGTCCTTTTGACCAACGACAGTTACTTTTTGTGATTAAGTCCCTCACGTGCATAAAACGTGAGGGCATATTAGTATTTTCACATCTCACATATTAGTACAGTAGGGCTGAGCATCGGGCTGATCCCGACCCGTCCCGGTCCTGACAAGCTGGAAAATCCTAACCAAATCCCGACCCGAGTCTAGTTCGGGTAATCCCGAGTCCCGAAACGAAACCGCTTTGTATGGTATTCTTAGTTTTTTCTCGGGTAATCCTGACTCCCAACCCGACCCGAGTATAGGTCGGTTTGTGTCGGTCGGGATTGCTCAGCCCTAATAGTACAGGGACGAAAGAAACTAATGTAAAAAAGAGAAGGAGTAAATTTGTAATTAACTCATATGGGGGCGAAGGATATGGCATGTGCATACAGTACTTGACTTGTTTGAAAAATAACTAACTCATACTTAAATAAATATCCCCTAATTCATTCAAGTAAAGGATCTAATATTGAGTATTACTAGTATCAGATCCATCAACACAAAATAGAATAAATTTACAATGTCGATGGATCCATCCTTAGTTACAGAAATGGGAGCTGACGGTCTCGTTCGCGAATCCCCTATCATCAAACACACCGAGCGCGTAACTCTTCTTCTTCTAATTATCCTTTTTATAATTTCTTTTATATATATATATATATATATATATATATATATATATATATATATATATATATATATATATATATATATATATTCATTCTGGATCATAACTAACAAATTGATATTTTTTTTTATTCAGTTGATTGAAGAAGAGCAACTTCAGTTGAGAAAGTAAGCCATTTTCATTTCACATTATTATATTTTGCGTTATTTGGTTACACGTTTAGTTGTCTTCATGCTTTATAAGCAGGGGCGGAGCCGGAACTTTTTTCCCGAGGGGGCAAAATATGATAACTTTTAGAAACTACATTAAAAATTGGTACGTTGGGGGGGGGGGGGGGGGGGGGGGGGCAAATTACAAAAATACCCGAAAAATTTCGAAAATTTACACTACAATTTTTTTCGCCGGGGTCACCTGACCTCCCAGACCCCCCTTATCTCCGCCCATGTTTATAAGTAGAGATGGTTAAGCCAAATAATTTTAGTTTGAACAACCAACCTACTTCCTAACAAACTTCCTAACCAACTTGTTTCCTAACCGACTTGCTTCCTAACCAATTAATTTTGAAATCCTTCCATAAAAGTATGAATTTTAAGCCTTTCTAATTATAGAATACTCCCAAATGCATTATATAGTAGTATAGATTACTAATTTACTACGGTTTATAGCAGCCTTAATTTGTATTTTTTACAAAGTTTGTTGATTAAATTGGAGTAATTAAGTACCTTTTAAATTAAGGTATTTTAGTCGAACAACATTACTCATTTTGTAAGTTTTTAAGCAGGAATGATCGTTGATCCTACTATGTACAATATTTGTTTTACCCTTGGGTATTGTGACTATAGTTGTAGCGTACACCTTGATTAGGTTTTTATTTGGGGTTTATTGGATTTGTTAGAGTCTCAATTAGTTATGACGCCTGACCTCAGATAGGAATGCGTTGAGAGATAGGTTTAGAATATGCGAATAGTTTGGGCTAGGTTGTTTGAGGGAATGAGGAAGTTATTGCGTTTAGCCCTTATAGGCATCACTTAGTACTACTCATACCCTCAAACGCAATTAGTAGCCTTGCAATTGCGTTTTACAAATAGAGTCCCATAGCTACTTCCCTTTAGGATTTTTAGGCGTTTAGTGGCCTCTCATGTTCCTTTTGCTTTGCCTTAGCCCATAGCGTTGCCCTGCTTACATCTTTGCTGCTCTCTTAGGTCTTTAGTCCCCCGTTTCTTTGCTTGCATTTTCTAGGTGCTTTTGCCAATTTGCATTTTTGCGTTTGTGCTTGTATGCTTATGCTCGTGTCCCCCTTGTCTCTTTAGCGCTTTATCTTATGTGTTCTCTCGCGGCGTATGCTTATATTTGTTTATTTCCTTTTATCTTAAGTTCTTTTAATGGTATTCTATCTATTAACTTTGTATGCTTGTTTTTGGCCTTATGTCTTTTAGACTGTTATCCTTGTTATTGCTCACTTTCACACATGCAGTTGTTATTTCTGAGCTCTCTCACCCGCACATTTGTTTTAGATGTAGTCATTAGCTGTTATGATTGTTACTATAGCAGCATGAAGAACTTTAAGTTTCTTTACTTGAATTCCATGTCTTCTTTCCCTTCATGATATAACTTAGGTTGTTGACCACGTTACTCTCTATAAACTGTGAAACTTGCTAGCTGCATCACTTGTTTGAGATGTAGTCATTAGCTGTTATGATTGTTACTATAGCAGCATTGCTCAAATTCGCAAATAAAATATGAACAGAGAATTTGTTAGATATGGGTCTTTCACAGCTCGTTAAGCTACAAGAGTTAAACATTTTACTTCTCGCTATACGTGTTACAACAATAGGAAGAAGCGCCATTTTTGTTTACATATTTACACTCGATGAAAGAACATCATGTGCTCTAACTTCAACTAGATTGTAGTAAAAATACTTATAAGTTATATCTTGAACGCCATTTTAGGACATCTCTTAGGTCAAAATTTCTTGTGCAGCAACATTAATCTTTGTAGAACCTTATCATATGTACACATAAATTAAAAATAACATGTATATCCTGAAATTATAAATCGTAGATATTCATTAGGATCAATCTGGTTGCCATGTGTTTAGCATAATATGTATCAATCTTACATGAGAACAATATCTGAGCTTATTTTTGCACAACTTGTCTCATTATAGTTTGTTATTCCTAACTTGCCTTGGAATCTTCAGATATATTGAAGAGAATTACTCAAAAATTCGTGATGTCGAGCGAGAGCTTTCGAGCCTCAACATGGAGATGAAACTCACAGCAGGGCCAAAAAAAGCTGGTTTGTGCATTATCTGTTTATGCCATTTTTTGGTCTTTTTACATGTGCATTTATCTCATTTACGTTTACATCTTGTAGCGCTTGAACATATGAGGAAGAAAATTGAATTGTCAACAGAGAAGATTCGTGTTGCTAAGTTGAAGGAAGAAGAAGCGAAGAAGGTATGTGCGTATTAAATCATAGATGTGCAGCTTACTTTTGTATGGTTACTCCAGCCTGTGAATACATCTGTAATATTCATATACGTATGTATTTTGCGTACGTATCTTAGTAAGTTTTTTTGGAGCTTTGCTTAGTAGTAGTAGCATTCATGAAGTTTTTGGCGTTGAAGACTGGGAACATATTTATTGTGAGACAGAGCATATGTGAAACCTTATAGCTATGAATTGGCAGTTTCTGTCTGAATTATCACGAGAGCCTTAATTTGCATCACGTACCGAGTACTGACTACATAGTTTACTGTAAATCTTCAGGAATCAAATCTAGCATTGTAGGCTTAACATGAAAGTTCTAAATATGTGAGATATAGATCCTTACCTTTAGGCATCAGTTAGCGACCATTCATTTTGATTTGTTCCCTTATCTTATCGGACGCTCTACACTCTTTTGAGGATTTCATTTCATTATAAAGCATATATTTCCATCCTGATGCATGGTATTGGACTAGTGATCTTCCACTTGCTCTGTTTTACACCTAATGCAAGAAACTTGTTCCAGCCTCTTAAGCAGTATGTCTATCTTGTTGTGTCTGGTATTACCACACAGCTATATGATTGTTTCTCTCCTTTGCATAGATAATTAGAGCCTATGGTGCCATGGTGGAATAAATATTTGTGTTTGTTGCAGGCTTGGGAAGCTGCTTCAAAGGCTGTGAAAGATGAGGAAGCACTGAAGCAGAAACTCTGCGAGGATTTGAATAATCTGGTAATTATCATAACTTTTTTATATCAAAGCAACCCATTTCCCAATTCAGTGTATTGCATACTAACCTATTTTTTATAGGTCCAAGAGAGCAGTACCTCTCAGTTTGCTAGATTAGAGGAACTAAAAAGGCGGCTAGAGGCATTGAATCCAAGAAGATCGTCCGCTTTTATAGGAACTGTAAGTCTTTTTTATGTGCAAATAATGTGTGAATGAGTATTTTCATCCATGCATGCACTATTCCTGGAGATTGAAGTCCATGTTGAAATCGTAATAATGTTCCTCCCAATATGGTTTCTTGTAGGCTGAGAATCCAGCAGTGCCTGCATTGACCACCACAATTCCCGATGTATCAGCTCCTAATACCGTGGAACAATCTACTGAATCATCTAAAAGTGTTACGAATCAGAGTGGTGTTGAGAGTAATAATCAAAAGACAACTGGAGATTTAGATGGGAGGGGGAAGAAGAAAAATGCAATGCAAGGTAGAGGTAAAGGAATTGGAGCAGTACCCAAGAATAGAGGTTCTAATTGGACTGGTGCTGGGTTTGAGTAGCATGGTTGACCCGACACTATCATTCTAGAATCACTTTCATGTAGTGCAACTATAGGATACGTTATATCCTTGTGTTTCTGCCAGGTATATAGCTTTTTAGTTCATTTTTCAACTGATAATATGCCATCAGATGTGTCGTAAATCGTAACATTCCAACAGTTTTCATGAAATTCTCATATGTAGTTTGGTATGCCAGCTAGATACAGACATATTTTACTGTGTTAATGTTAGATTTGTAACAGGTCGTTACTACTTCTCACAAGAAAAAGAAAGGATGATTAAATGTATTTTCTCTATAATTGCCATTTGGCCATTTAACTGCATAAGCTACTAGTGAATGTATTGGGTTGATAGAGGCTGAGAATAATATCATGCTTTCCCTCACTCTCTCTAGAGTGTAGGAGTCCTAAGATATATTTTTTATAGCTAGCAAAAGGGCGGGTCAAGTAATGGGCCAAAGTGGGTAAATACCTAGGAGGTGTCGGTTGGGTTGGTTTCTTTGGTCCGGCCTGTTAGCCATTTTTTTACTATTTTTATTTGCTAAATAATTACTCCAATATATTGCATTTTATGATCCAATGATATATACAATTTAGGGGGTGGTTGTTTTAGCTTTTATAAGGGACTTGTGAGCTAGTTAGATTATTTGGCCAAAATAAGCCTTAATCAAGTGTTTGAATAAGCTTATAAGTTTGAGCTTATATAAGGAGGTTTCAATAAACCCAAATTTTGTCGCTCATTTGAGAGTCCTTAGGCTTATTTGATGGGGGTTATAGCCTGTTCCTTTTAGTCATTTTATCATCGTAAGTTAGTGACTTAGTTCAAAAAATCGAGTTTTCTTCAATAAGATAATACAAACACTCAACATGGGCATGTGAGCTTATTATTTATAAGCCAGTTGCTGTTATGAAACATAAGCCTAATCCCAAAGTATAAGCTCAGACAAACACCCCCTAACACTTGATTATGTCATAGGCTATATTCTAACCTGCTAGTTCAAGTTTTTTAGTTTGAGCCATTAGCATCGAAGTAACGCCCAAAGCAACCCATTTTCACTTAAACATGTTACAAGTTGCCACCTCTAGAATATTCTGTTGATAGATCTTCAATGCAGGAAGGTGATCTAATTGCACAATATTTAAGCATAAAAAATTATGAGATGTCATAGTGTATATACATAGGCCTTTATTGTTCCCTAATATTGCAAAATGGTGAAAAAGGTAAAGAAACACAGTTTTTGGTTAATTTGAAGTCTCTTTACACAGACACACACATGTGTTCATTATGCTCTTTGGTTTACTGAGAACGTTTTACTTCCATAGCTTTTGTGTCCATGGGTAAAAGTTACAAGATTTTACCATCTTACAACATTATCTGAGTAGTTGTTCCATGCAATGTAAACAAAGGTTTCTAAGCAACCAAATAAGTGTACTACTATCCTTTCACTGTGTCTGTGTGTACTAGATTCCATACCTGCAAATGCAAAAACCATTGCCACTGGAGCACCCTTCAAACCATTAGATACATACGTCACTTGCTTCAGTTATGACCATTAATGTTTCCACCAAAAATCTTGATGCATTCTTCCATCTTTTCAGATTCATTTACTCTATTAAACATTGATTTCCTGACCTTTACTTTATGTCTTCTGGACGCGTGATATATGCTTTTATATTAAAACTATTAATTGTTCTACCATGCATCTATGGTGGATCAGATTCTGAAAAGATAGAGCTAACAGTCGTAAATGCAATTGATGTGTATTTATACCTGTAAGAACTGAGTGTAATGAAATTTTGAATAGTTTGTAAGAGGGTGTTTGGGATTGGTTATTCTTTCTGCTATCTCATTTGCCCGTAAATAGTTTAATAGTGTTTAGAAAAAACAAACTGCCTTTGTTAATCTGCTTATTTTGGGATCAAATAAGTTGTATATAAAATGGATTCCGTCGACTCTTTCTAACCAATTATTCTTTTCCTGGTTCTTATTGCATTTTTTTACAGCGTAATGAATTCAAACGTCATTTCATGTACAGCATGTTTTTAAATTGTATACCCAAACACCCTCTAACATCATTAAATACCTGAAATTTATATGTCATAGTACTGCATTTTTGGTAAACTGAAGGGGGAATAGTGTCTTGGCAGAGTGCTTGTTTTAGTCACGGTAAATGCATGACCATAAAGACATACAAGACGTATCATGTATCATATATATTTTAGCTCCTGGTTTATAAAGTACCCATGCTGCAGTCACTAATTGGTACATGGGACATTGGCATAAATTCTTGTACCATGTTACTACTACCAATATATGTATAAATGCTACCCCATCAATATTTATATTTCATAGTTTAGGTATTTTGTTTGTTTTTAACCTCAAATGCTCGCACAATTGTTCCTGTTAACTATAAGTTTTAACTGCATAATATGTTGCTGTGTGAAATTTGTGAATGCTATAGTAAATTTTCCAATGGCTTAATTTGAAAGTGCAATGTTTAAGGTAAATGGATTTGGTGGTCCATAGAGTTAGGTGGGTATAATTGCAAAATTAACACTGGTTCAATTGGTGGCCAGAAACTGGTTGTTGCACAAATAATGTACTGGTTAGATTTTAATTTACTTGAATATATGCTCATATTAAATGAATAAAAGCTTTATTTTTATTTTATTTTATTTTTTTAATGAGAAAATGATATTTCTTCATACTTAAGTTGGGTAAAAGTCTGCCCGTTTAGCACTTTAGAGTTGTTTGCGTTAAGTACGAATTAAACTTGAGACGTCTCACATCGATTTAATCACCATTGACCATCCATAACTTGTATGATTTAATCTAGGGTTGATCATCGGTCTTCGACCGGACCGGACCAACCAAGACCGAGACTGAAATTGCCCAAAAACCAAGACTGAGACCGAGATCGAATGTTTCCGGTCCGGTCCGGTCGGTCTCAGTCCGGTTCGTTCCAAGAAGGCAAAATTGTCAGTTTTTAGACCCGGACCGAGACCGAAATAAAGAAAAACTCGAGACCGAGACCAGACCGCTAGTCTTTCTGTCCGGTCTTGATCAGTCTGGTTAGAACGATCCGTTTGCTCAGCCCTAATTTAATCTATGTCATAAGAATTGAATGCACACCAGAAAGTTGAATTATATTTGCATATACGACGCATGCTCTTTGGTTTAATTTGTTTAAACAGAACATATGAACGCCCTGCCATGTGAAGTAGTCGTCAATGTCGTATACGTGAACATCGAATGTACCAACTACCAAGTCATCGTGGTAATAAAATAGTTTGTGTTTTAAAATCAAATCCACCTGAAAAGGGACAGTGATCATGATAGCATTAGATGGGAGTTCTCTACAAATGATTCAACACACATGATGATAATTAAGAATAAGTAAACCTGTATGAACATTTGTAGACAACTCGATATAACCAATGTACTTTTGTTAGAATGAAGAGAAAAATACCAGTAATCATTTTTGGTCATTGTACTACCCGATATCCGATGTTAATAGCATATATATTTGTGACTAATACAGTAATACCAAATAATGTCTCTTTTGAAGGATATGATTTTTTAACTTATTCATGATGATGCTAAAACATACATTGAATTGACACGTAAAATCACCTGATAGACATTTTTAACTTTTATATAGAAAACAAAATGAATTTGAAATTTACAGTAGTCGGACAGAGTAACAATTAAAAGCAAATGAGTTTGCTACTATTTGTAGATCGATGTGAACTGAAGTAAAGAGAAGACTTTTGAGCTACGATTGGACTAATTTGACCTCATGAATTGAAGTACTGGTCAAACCATAATAATAATAATAAGACACTATGTCACGTTCCCCACTTCTCTTCTACATTCATGATGACCCTCTTTATCATATCAACCAAAATTTCATCATGACTATTTTATACCACCAATTAATTCAACTATTCTTTTTCCAACATAATATTTGAATTTGATATTCTTCATTGAATTCTCCATCACAATAATGAGCCAAAGCAAGAATGCGTCAAAAACTGTAAAAACTAAATAAGCAACGGTTCTCCTTTTGAAATTACTGTATAATAGAGTAAATTGCAAAATTCATCCTTGTGGTTTACCAAAATTACAGATTAAGTACTTACCTTTGTAAAAATGCAGGCGCAGTCCCTGTGAGACACTTTTGGGTGCCTAGCTCAAAGTGAAATGACTAAAATGGCCTCCGTCTCCAGCCCCAACACAAAAGATATTTTAGTCATTTCACTGTAAGTCAGGGGGTATATCAACGCTAGAAGTTTCTCACAAGTACTGCGTTTGCACTTTTGAAAAAGTAAGGACTGAATCTGCACTTTGGGCAAACTACAGAGACGGTTTTTGCTAATTGAGTTCAAATCTATTTTGGTACAAATAAATCTGAAATGATCATGTTAAATTTTTTGAAATGAAGTCATTTATCAAATTTGAGTCCATGTTGTGATAGGTTTAGACCGAGTGTCTACATTAATCGGCAAGAAGAACATAAAAAATTATTCGTTATTGCTGATCATATGTTTTGTAGAAACTTCATTCGTAATTGCATATTTTTAACACCATTTTGCTATACATTGGGTTTTGCTTGCATCATAGCACACACCCTACTCAACATTCAATGAAGCATGATCGTGTCATTTATAGAAGTTATTTGTAAACTACTTGTTCACTTGTGAGCTGAGTGAAATTCTATTGCCATTATTATTTCAGAGTAAGAAAACCCTTCTTTACCCAAAAAAATGTTTCTATTGCCATAGACCATGCCTCAGATTTTTGGTTCCCAAAAATTATTACTCCTTTGGCATTTGGAAGTTTAACTTTCGGCAAGGAAAACATGATATGATTCTATTTACGTGTTGATTCATAAGGTCACTTGTATTGACAAGATTTTTTACACATTTTTCTTACCATAACTTCACAATATAAGGTTGCAAAATGTTTACGTGTTGATCATAAGCTACTATTGTTTATTGTGATAATGTGAGTGCAGTATACTTACAACGGATAAAGCACATTGAGATTGATATTCATTTTGTTCGTGATTTGGTTGCTACTGGTCAAGTTTGAGTTCTACATGTTCCTTCTCGGTTTCAGTATGCTGATATTTTTACTAAAGGGTTGTCGTCTGCCTTGTTTGCTGAGTTTCGTGACAGCTTAAGTGTTCGGTCTCCTCCCGCTCAAACTGCGAGGGAGTGTTAAACGATTAGGCTTAGAAGTATTTAGGCCCGTATGTCTTGCATCCTATATATATTGTAATTGTACCGAACATTCAGAATTCAATATACGGTTTCTACACAACCTTACACTGGGTTGTTGCATGTCTTGAGAATAAGTGATAAAGATCATAACTTTTTTGAAAGAGTTTTGTTATGTTCTCTTATTTTATATTCTTACTTTTTTTTTTCTTTTTTTCTTTTTTTTCTTTACCCACAAAGAAATATAACAAGTGTATTTTACATTTTTACTCATTATATATCTTCATATAAACGGTAAGTTATGTCACGTGTCAGAATTTTATGAGTAGAAGGATAAATACAAATATAAATTAAGAGGAAATATCATTCATCTTTCCAAAATTAGTATTGTCCATGTTTTTTCTAGGAAACCAAAACAATTTTTTTTTTACTCAATTATAGCTCAGTTGAAAAATAACCATGATTCTGTCTAGCATATACTCCGTATATATTTTTTTAAAAGAATCTAGCACTAGTAATTAACATTGTCTTTGTTAATTTGTTTGTAGAATTTAACTACTATTTAAATAGGAAGGAATCTAATTAAAATACAGAACGTGTCTGGCTTGGTCCCCTTTGGTTCATATATGGTCCCTTTCACTGAAATAGAGGATGGATGGATACCCCCTCGGATTATGGGCACCCCTCTTCAAACTTATCCTCAGTTTTTTAACTGTAACAATATCTAAGAATATGTTATCTCCCACATTTTATTCTTTAGTTAATCTATATAAGTAATTACATGTGTGACAAACTGCCAAATAAAGAGATGAGCTAAAAAATAAAAAAGTTTAAGAATGTCGATCGACATGTTTCATTAAAATTTTGAATTAAAAAGATAAAAAAAAATAAAGCATTAGTCCTTGAATAAAAAAGGTACTATACTAAAATCATTCGTATTGTATAAGGTAATACGAGTAGTGTTAGAAGTAACAATGCGGTATATATGTAAAGTGATATATACGTAGAAGTCACTCTCTTTAAGGACTCGAGAAGGATCAAAATCAAAAGAAACGACATGTTGAGTGCCGGGACAATGCTCTCATTAAACTACATTGTTCAGATAATAATCACACACGTTTGTAAAAGTAAAGATATGATGATGATATAAAAGTCCTATCTAAATTTGTTAATGGGTTCAAAGAATATACAAATCACCAACAACATAGATACTTTGACACCAAGCAAGCATGCATGTAACTGAAAAAAAATTAAGTTAGTTGAGACTAGGTATATAATAATGAACAAAATACGATGTTTACAAAGGAAGCTTAAACATGACTCTTCTGTTTATAAACCTTAATAACTTGTAAAGGTAAACATCTGTCCCTTCTTTTTGAGCCATATCAACACCATTCTTTTTGAGCTGCCAAAACAACAGTAATATATATATATTCTCTTTTTACTTTTCACTTTTTGACCCCTCACGTGCATCCATTAACGAGTAGCATCTGATCACGTGATTCCACCTGCATGTGAACATCACTGAGATCTTGCCTTTGCCTATCCAATGTGCCATATTATCCCTGCCATCTCAGCAACCAACGTGTCAACCACGTCACGTTCCAGCTCAGCAACTAGCTCCTCGGCCTCCTCTTCGAACGCTGTCGTTCCAATGGCACGCGTAATCCTACTCATATCGCCTTCTATCAACCCATCAATATCTTCCAACACGCGGCAATCCTTTGCAGGAAAACTCGCGATTTTGTCAGATAATTTTCGTGTTAGTTCCGAGCCGTTCATTCTACGTGTATCATGTTGACTAGAGATAGCCCATGGTTTGAAGCTTATGTATGGCTTCAACATTTCGACTAGAAGTTCATTGGTTACATCGAAAATGAGCTTCCTGTTTGCCATGTCAGCGGTGACGTGGAATTGTTTTTCCACGTCATCAAACATTGAAGGGTGCAAAGGGTGGGATGGGGAGTACCAATGCGTGATGGATATAGGGGTATTTTTGTAGATTCCGGTGCGGTTTAGGATTTTTATAATGTACTCGATGTGGTTGAAAAACGAGCCACCAGTGGTGGTGGCTGTGACGACAGTTCCCTTAACGTTAGTTGTGCCGTTAGTGATACCATTAGTATTGTACAACCGGCTCTGACAACTAGGTAAGTGTGTGATGCTTTCTTGTGTCACCTGTGAATATAAAAAAAATACAGTAGTTACTAAAGTTTGAACACATAAAAATAACAAGTATTCCAAGATAATGTAAAATAACTAATAGTAACAAAAAAGTATTACTGTTGGTACCAGGTAAGGCAATGTAGTACTATATACGTACATGTTTTTGAGGTAATGTTGTTGAGGATGAAGAGGCCATGTCTTTCTTGAAAGAAATAAACTTTGTTGTTGTGTTGACATTCACATTCACAAGATGATTTGATAATGGAGTTGACTTCTTCTTGTTATTGTTGCATTTCTTCATAAAATGTTCTTCTTGTTGGTTCATTTTCTTCAATCTCAAATCATATTTTTCATTTGCTATTTTATTGCATTTAGGCACCTTCATTGGTTTGACCACTTGTGCTTCTTGTTTCAACACTTGTGTTTCCTGTTTCATCAATGGTGGTGACTTTGTGGTTGATGATGATAATGGTGAACATTTTGGTGAATTTGAAATCGGTTTTGTGAAATTGTTCTTAATCTCCAATAACCTATGCCTTGGTGAGCTAGAAAATTGTATCGGTTCATTTTCTTTTCCGCGTCCATGGCCTAACCAACAAAAAATTGTAGCATTTGTAACGTAAGATAAAAATTGTAGCATTTGTTACCATAAAAATTGTTTATATCAACCTACATTTTTATCTAACATTATCAATAAGATGACCCACAAATTAACAAGAAATAAAATAAGATTGTGCAATACTTGCAAGGGCTAACATCATGAACTATGAAAGTATATGTCATAAAAAGGTACCTTTATCAAGATTTCTTGATTTGTCTATGGTTGCAGCCGAAGACAGTGTTGATGGTCTCTTTGGTTTAAGCACCACAAGACACTCGTCTCTCCTTTGCTCTCTCTTCGGCGTGGTGTTAGTAATATCGGCACCAACTCTCCTACTAATATTTTCCTTCAATTGTTGAACATATTGTTTAGCATACTCACTTTTACCCTCATGGTCAAATCTCCTCTTATTCTCCTTATTAACTTGGAGCGAAAAACGGTGATGATAATCAACTTCAGTAGACGATCTAGCCCCAGTCGATGCCCGTGGAGTCACGGGCAACGAACGGACATTATTCTTATGTGATGATAATTTAGAAGGAGGGTTTAAAGGTGTTGCATAAGATGATGAGGATGAAGGTCTTGGAGATGATAAAGATGTTCTAGGGGATGAATTTTCAGGAAGAAGATCAAGGCCCATTAACCTTGCAACAAGACTAGGTGTTTTAGTACTAGGTGAACTACTACTACATTCTGATGATACATCATTCTCCATTAAACTTGATCTTTTGGTTTTGATTTGAATTCCATTATTCTGTAAGAACAAAATTTGAAATTTTATTTATGAATATAGTAATGAACCAACGACCATAGCACTATAAACGATAAACAATAATTACCACCATCATGACTAACTTTACATGCTATTGTCTATTAAATAAAAACATTAAATATAGGATAAAGAAACTTACAGGAATATTAAAGTTTGTTTCATGTTTAAGTTTTGATGATAATGAAGATGAAGATGAAGAAGCAACATCTTTAACAACATCTTGTTGTTCTTCCTCTAACTCCAAACTATTCCTTGGTGCTTCTAAACCTATTTACACAACATAAATTATGCATAAAAAACACAAACATCTATGATAATCTTTTATTGTGTGTTTGAGAGAGAGAGAGAGAGAGAGAAGAAGGACACTAACCTTTGAGGATAATGTTGCGTTCTCGATCAAGAACCTTAATAGAAGATTGATTAAAGGGAACAAAATGATGTTGCGTATCAAACATATGTAAAATAGCATTCATGCAACCACCACTAGAAGAAGGCATAATGTTTTTGTCTTCACTTTTTTTTCTTGTTTTTCCGGTTGGTTTTTTGTTACAACCACCGGTGTCACCACCAAACTTGTAAAGCAACCATGGTTTCCCCATAACTTAACTTAAGAAGAATAAATATATCGATCAGCAAGAAATGACGTGGTGAAAAAAGATATAAAATTAGGGGAGCGTAAAAGGCGGATACTTGATGAAAAGCTAAGAAGACTAAGTAAGATTGTGAATGTGACTGTTACCGTATCATAGGCCACTCTCACTTTCAGTTTCTTTCACTAAAATATATGAAAAATAAAATATATAGAGAAAAGAAAGAGACGAGATGACGATAGATATGGCACAACACACCACTCACTGACTCACTTGTTGCTAACTTTTTTTTTATTCTGAAACTTGCAGACCAACTGACACACAAAAGTTATAGAGAGAGAAATAAAGATACAAATATGGCGCCTCAAAGGATCTTATTTGAATTATATTCCATGTGTTTCCTTTGCATAAATAATGTCATTACTAGATGGTAAATATCACCTCCTTTTCAGGTTGCCTAAACATGTTACC
This sequence comes from Artemisia argyi, assembly GCA_030686995.1. Taxonomy (NCBI): domain Eukaryota; kingdom Viridiplantae; phylum Streptophyta; class Magnoliopsida; order Asterales; family Asteraceae; genus Artemisia; species Artemisia argyi. Next base: position 133,129,318 of record CM060708.1, on the reverse strand, counting down.
ATAACTACAATTAAATCATGGCTAGCTGGATAGATTGTTAATGCGTTAACATAGTTTAGGAATTAGGATGGTTGATGGACGTTTGTCGTGGCTAACTCGTTTAATAAACAGGTTGTGTTATAGTAGGTATATATATAAGCCAATGAATAACTTTAATCTGTAAAATCACACACAGTGCCATTTAGTTACCTCTAAATTTTGAACCGATTTCAATTAGTTATGTCGAAGAAGCAAGCGATAATTATTTTTTTTTATCGTGCTACTCGCATGCAATAATGTTAAGTTGATATCAAACTCTAAAATAGAAGAGAGCCAAATGAGCATAGATTGGTAAAATCATGAAGATAACAAGCAAGAATGTTATAGTTATGTAAAGTATACTTTTTTCTAACTTTATAGAGAATTTTCAAAACTATATGGAATGGTTATTTGACTAAAAATATATCCACCTTTCTTGGACATCTATTTATATTTGAGATTCTCTTTTGAACATTTATAAAACAAGTCAAGGTTTTTATTGGGATGGTTATTAAAACAACATTTTTGTTAACGGTAAGATGTATGACTAAAAATTTTATGTTTAAATCCTAATTAAAAACTGGAATGTACTTTAAAAAAATAGGAATGTGAAGTGGTGGGGATTTAATTAGTTTTCTAGGGATCTACAATCTTATACTACCCGTTTTGCATTTTGGTTCAAATATTGTACTTGTTGCCACGACCTCCTCTTTACTATTATGTATACAGGGATGAGCATTTCGACGCACCGAACCGATACCCGTTCTCATTACACGGTACGGTATCAGGACTACGAAATTGTGGGGAAAAAATTTGGTACCTTCAAAAACGGGAAATCCTAATTTTGGCACGGGAAGACAAAGTGGGTTACTTTTTTTAACAAATTTTAAGATCCAAATAATCCTATTAGTCTCTCATATGCATACTACACTTAAAAAAGACGACTACAAATCCAAACACAAAATTGAAGAGAAAAAGGCTCCTAAATATTATATAACAATAATTCACCCTTCACAAACCCTCCTAATATTAAACCATAACCTATTATCAATCAATAAAATCATCAATTTTACATTCATAAACTAACCCGATCATCATCAATCGTATTTTAATGTTTTGAGTTATGTGTATTGTTAATAATGTATATCTTTGTTAAATACAAACATGAATATAGTTATTACATTCAGGCCATTATAATAGTGTGATACCTTATACCTTGGAGTCCTATCAGGTGTGACTGTACCTATGATAACCACACGTGGTATTTCAATTTGGCCTTGGGAGGACATTAGATATTCATGTGTAGGCTAAGTAGGAGGTCTAATTCTGTAAGGATGTACCATAAAGTAGGATCCCCATTATGAAAGGTAAATGGTCTTGGAGGAGAGTGTAAGTAGGATGGAATTGAGAGTGGTGAAAGATGACACTTCATGGTCCATACTTTACATTCCCACATGAGGATAGGTTGGGCCTCACTGGAGGAGTGTGTTCCCAGTTATATGAAGCCATTTTCGAGATGGAAATGTAGTATAACTGGCAGAGCCCTTCAGTGGAGGGGTTATGGGTGCCTAGTGAAGCCATTAACCACCTTACTATATATAATGTGGATGTTGGTTGAGTGATAATAGCAAGTGGGTAAGATGGAAATGTATATTAGATGGTTATGGTGCAAAGTAAAGGTGAATTTGAGGCTGAAAAATACTTATTCAATGCAGGAATGAGTGTTTTGTTACTGATCTGATGTGCATACTAAGAATAGTATTGTCAGACATACTTGTTAGTATTGTCGGATATAGGTAGGAATGTTTTTGTTGAATAGTTTCTGTTTCTTGTATTGGATTTTGAGGTTTGTCCAAATCCTTTCCTATATACTTAAGAAGTACCTATGTTTTTTATGATTAATATATTTCACCTTTGCACAAAAAAAAATAATAAAAAATAAAAAATGTACTCGACATTATTCACCCACAATATTTATTTAATTAGTTATGCTTATTTTTGGCTAATCTTGTTTTCCAAGACGAAACATAAATAACAATTCGTCTTTGGTTTGTTTTGGTTCTTTGATTTGGTTTTTTAAAAAAGGGGAAAAACCAAATATGTATCATTTTCCTGATAACGAGTACTGAAACTGGTACTGATACTAAAATCACGTTCGATATGGTATCGGTGCACAATTTTATGCTCGGAAAAAATATTGTACCAAGCTCATCTCTATGTCTACTCTAGCCACTTGTTATAATCAAATAATACATTAATATTTATTTCTTTACCAATCATTTATATAAACTAAAAATACAAAGTAAGAAAGAATAATCTCATTAACAAACATCAAAAATCTATAACATGATGAAACAATGAGAAAGTAAAACAAAAAATATAAACCGAAAGTTTTATCACCAACCAAACCAAAGAGTTTGTGTCTTCACCGATACCTCTTGTTATGTGATAAACTCTTCAATCAAATATTTGTCGGTTCAAATCATGCTTACGACATATGATATAGATTTGTAATTTATATATTGTGAGTTAGGTATTTGCGGTTGAAGAAAAAATGGTTATATCACCAATAATCGAATATCCCTTGTCGATTATTGCTTAAAATAATTTGATTCGAATATATGAAAAGGCTACGATACTTACCGGTAACACAAGGGAAGAACCAAAGTGCTTGAAATATTGATGCTCGTTTTTGGCAAAAAAAGGTGGATGAAAAATAAGCCTACCTTATACAGTATATGATATGATACCTTAATATCTTAGTTTGAATGCCATTAAAACGTTGTACTTCTGACGGGTCTAAGTCAAACGGGCTTTGCTCATTTGTAACATCTTCTGTGGTTTTAATTTTTGTGATGTTTTTGGTGAAAGAATTGACTATGAATGGAGCCCATGCATGACGCATCATGTATTCATATGGCAGTTAAGGACTTGATCCATAGTACAATAATGGTTTTCTCTTCCATTTGCAACCACCATTTTGAATTCTTTCTACGGTAAGGTTAAGCTTCAACCGTTATACATTAACATGTGTATGTGCACATATGTATGTATATCATTTAAAAGTCACAAACATACTACTATATTTATTTCTTCGAAAAAAAAACTTTTAGTTTATTTATTAACGTACTTCTTGTGATTTGCAAAACAATCTTTGGATAAAGTGATCCACAATCCATTTAATGTATAATTGTTGTGTGGTCCAGTTTTAGGTTAGTTTTTTGAGCTGTATTATCATCATATGCCAATGCCATAAGTCCGCTCAATAGGTAAGAAGTTATATAACTCATCTAGATACATTTATTAGCACTGTGCAATAAGATGTTCCTTTAATAATTTTAACTACTTAACTTTCAATAATTAAAAGGTATGGTTAATAAATTAAATGCGTAAGTTCAAATCTTTTTTATTATATTAAACTAGCCAACATTGCCCGTGCGATGAACGGGTCTATATTTCAAATACACATGGGTCTCACTAACTATATATATTCGATTTATATGTTGCCTCATAGCACTATAAAACAAAAAAAAAAAAAAAAAAAAATGTGTGTGATGCACTGTCTTGTAATTCCTAACCACAATTTAAGCTTAAACGTATATCTATTTCAAGTATAACTCAAACTGACTATCATGTTAAACATGTTCGACAGGGTTTTGGTTTACGGTTAAAAAAGTTTATTTTATTAATCAAGTTAAACAGGTTTTTCTACACGAGACATTTACTTTGTTACTATTGTTTATTTTCGTTGTGTGTATATAAATCATGCCAAACAATTCATACTCGCATTGGAACTACAATATACTATTGTTCAACTTCTACTCTATTTAGCAATAGATCACAAGTAATAAGCGATCTTTATCTGCTTTAGTTATTCATTTTGTTGGGAGGATCTGCAATATTGTGGACTGCGAAGTGTTGGTTTTCAAAAATATTAAACATAATTAATAGTTTCGGAGACTAAATATTGTCTGAGACGTATTGTTGGTGAGAAAATGAAAATGAATATTTATAGTTTAAAAGTCTTTGCTTATTACCTCAGAGTTATAGTTATAAATAGATTATTAATCATTAAATAATTTATAATGCTATTGACCGGCCAACTTTTATAACAGTAATGGATTAATTACTTTATTGTAACAAAAAAAGAAACAAAAAAAAATGAAATGGTGGTCTATTGAAAGTCCGTCATTGCTTGTAAGTCTTTTTAAAAGGAAATGTTAGGAAATATCATATTTATTAGACATTTAGTTATTCACATTACTTAAACTATTCACGTCACATTTGAATGATAGAAAAGATTATAACATAAATTTAAGTTTCTTTGGTTACCTAGTTTTGTGAAGAAATATATGAAAGAATTATAACATAGATTTAAGACCTTATTTGTTCACAACACTTGCACCAAAACTCAATGGCGAAATATAAATCATGACATTAACAAAAGATTTATCGTATTTAATCACATTAAAAATTACTCTATTAGTTACCCCAAAACTCAATTAACTTTTATATAAACCCAAAACTCAACTTTTATATAAAGATAGTTAGATGTGTTGAATTGGATATTATACGTTAATATTCGTTGAAAACTTATAAATAAATTAGTCATTCATATAACTAAAAGTGACGTTAGTTTTTACCATCTCTATAGTAAGACTAAAAATCGTGCTTACATATCTTCCATCGATACATATCGACACTTGCATCACATCATCACATAATTGAATCATTAATATGTTGGTCAATTGGTGAATTTGCAAATAATACATGTATACTTTGCTGCAATTAATCATGTCTCATGATTTATACCAATTTGAGGATTCAACTATCTTTGCAATTCTAAGTTGTCGAGAAACTTGCTTGGGAAGATGGTGATGTGTTTGACAATGTGAAAAAGATTAGAAAAGATTTAGAAGATATTCAAGTTAAGATTGATAAAAATCCTTCTGATAAGATGCTAAGAGATGAAGAAAGTATAATTTTGTTGAAGTACAGTGATGCTATGAAAATAGAGGAGCAACTATTGTATCAGAAGGCAAAAGTAAAGTGGTTGAGTTTGGGTGATAAGAATAATGCTTTCTTTCATAGAACCTTAAAGAGTAGAAATCATAAGAAGAGGATAAGTGCAGTGCATGATGAATTGGGGAACAGATTTGAAGGAGATGAAGTGGCTGCTCAGTTTGTTAAACACTTTCAACAGTTCTTGGGCAATAATACAAATGTTACTAATTTACCTGATCCTGAGGCTTTGTTCATCAACAAGCTTACTCATGATGAGGCAGAACATATGGTTAGGGATGTGAGTGATGCTGAGGTCAAGAAAGCTATGTTCCTTATTGATGATAATAAGGCTCCTGGGCCAGATGGTTTCTCTTCATTATTTTATAAAAAAGCTTGGGATGTGATTGGGCATGATGTTTGCTTAGCAGTTAGAGAGTTTTTTGACACTGGGAAGATTTTAGGTGTAACACCCCAACCCGATAAGGGTAGAAGTATTACATTACAGTGACATATCAGAACAAACACAAACATATGATTCATACATACAACGAAATTCAGGGTTTACAAATGGAAAATCTGATACTACAAGGTTACAAAAATAAATATTAAGTCTAATGTGGTGAAACTTCTTCTAATCATCTCTAGTCCAGCGTAACTATCAAAGCATAGTCTTCTAAGTCCAGTCACACTCTCTTCCCATAACCCAGCTTCCTACTAAAACCTGCCGCAGGAAAAGGAAATGCGGCTGAGCTTAAAAAGCCCAGTGAACAGATACATATACAAAGAAATGATAATGAAACAGACAGAAGTATAGTGCATTGGGGAATATCATAAAGAATGAACAAATGAATAATAGAAAGGAAAGAAAGGATAGTCATCCACCACGAGCCCATACTCAAAGTCATAACTCAACATCATAATCTCAAAGTCATAAGCCGTCAATTCAAAATCTCACAATCAGAGGGGATACCTCTCAGGCAACCAGATAATATGAGGGGTGTCCTCATGTATCAACAGGGGTGGAGTGATCAGCTCCCAGGGGTTGTGAAGGGCATGTATAGCACACAGTACCAATCACCTCAAAGTCAACTCAAAGTCATAGTTAAATCCACTAAGCATACATGTCTAGGATTGCAATCCATACGCCCCTTACTCAAAGTCAATCTCAAAGTCATATACTCAAAGTCATAGCCGGCAGATAATCATAAAAGGGACGACGTGAGAAATCACTCACCCACGCATGAGTCATGCCAGTGGTGCATCACAGACATGCCTATGGTACCTCCATAGGTAGAAGAAACATAAATGGCTCGGGTATCAAACTAAGAGTCAGGTCTCAAAGTCATGCAAAAGTTCCTATAGCAAAGGTGCATCTCAAGGTCATGTCTCAAGGTCATCTCAAAGTCATAATATCAGAAGTCATATCAATGGTTCAGAATATCCAAGGTTCATTACAAAAGGTTCATTATTAAGTTTCATAAGTTCATAAAATGTGAAAAGGGTTAAGATAAAACAGATTTAAAAACCTTAATAGTCATTTGCTCAAAGATCTCCCCTTTTTAAAACATTCTTCATAAAAGCCAATTAATCATTCATTTTAAAAATGGTTTCGTATCAAAATCATAGAGTGTCATTTCAAAACAGTTTCCTTCCATAACATCAAGTTATATTTTCAAAAAGGTTTTCCTATCAATTAATCATAAAAGATGAACCAGAGATATCGGATATTCAAGGGTCAGAAATCATAGCAACGAAATCAGATCAGAAGCTAACAATCAAAGCTTAACAGAAATCAGGGGAAGTTCACAACAGAAGGGAACATAGCAATGGCTTGGGGAATCTTAACTGAATCATAGCTCAAAGTCATAAGAAGAATATAGGAGCCCTTACTAAAAAGGCAGAGTATCCGTACCTTATTGCAAAGCACAAATGAAACAAACACAGAAATAGAAAGGGCTCAAGATCTCTCCTTCTTCACACCTAGAGGAGAAGAGGGGGAATCATAATTCATTCTTTAAATGTATATATTTCCATTTTAAGTAACTTTCCATTTTAAGTAACTCTCCATTTTTAGTAACTTTCTATTTTAAGTAAGTTTCCATTTTAAGTAACTTTCCATTTTTAGTAACTTTCCATTTTAGCAAGTTTCCATAATTAGTAAGTTTGATTAATCATCATTATTTATGGAAATAAAGTATCTTTTAGCACCTTTACCCATTTAGTCCTTAGGGTTTCACAACTTTACATTTTATATCCTTTACTCTCCAAAATTACACTTTAAACCTTTTAGTATTCAAAGTTACACTTTAAACCCTTAACTTATCCATTTTACATAATGAGCACTTATTTTAAGATGTTATACGAATGGATACTCAAACTTTCATAATTTACACTTTAAGTCCCTCAAGTTATAAAAGTTACATATTTAGCCCTTTAATTTACAACTTCAACTTTTAATTATCAATAGTTACATATTATGCCCTTTAGTTATCAAAATGACACATAACCCCCTGAATATATTAAATTACTCAAAACAGCTCCAAGTTTCCAGAAATTACATGTTTAGTCCCTCTCTTTTAATTATTTTCAAAACAAACCCTAATTAGGTTTAAAATACATTTTAACCCTTTAAAATATAAAAATTACATATGGTACCCTTAGGTTACATTTTATTCGAATAGTACACAGCCCAAAATAAGTTCTAAAAATAACCCTTGAGTTTTAAAAGTTACAAAACTCACCCAAAACATTTTAACCCAAATCGTATAACATAAAATCATAGGATTATAAACCCTAATCCATCTTATTCAATTTACAATCATTTGCTCATCATTCATATCATCAATTAACACCATTTCCAGCCTTAACCCAAAACCCTAGGTCACACGACCTATTCCTTTTTTTTTTTTTTTTTTTCTTTTCCATACGATTTATACAAACGAAATAATTTTGAATTACCATGATTTAAGCCAAGATAATTATTCCAACATTTTTACAGATCAATATACATCATAATAAGTGTATAATAATTTTATTAATAATTATTCTGGATCGGAGCATATATTTTACAAATAAACACATTTTTAGGGTTTTAAATCACGAAAATGATGTAGAGCATGCATGGATCGAATCAACCATTTTATTTGATGTTCATAAGGTGTAAGGGACCTGAGAAAAATACCAAACCAAGGATTGAACGTGTGGAGAGGCTGTACGAATTGTTGTATATGCGTATGGACAAAAACGAACCAAAAATCACCACGACTTCACCAATGATCTTCAAACCTTGAAACCAATTTTCGTGGGTTGTATATGATGTAAGAATCACCAGAAAAATAAGAAATAATTTTTGTGGAGGTCGAATGAATCAAAACGAATTTACCTTGTTATTAGGGTTCGACAAAAGAAAAGGTATACCACGATCGAACCAAGCTTCAACAATTCAAAAGGGAATTTTTCCAGAACTCCTAGGATAGTGTTTGATCACAGAAAATTGCTTGGGGATTATGGGGTTGTCGAATGGAGGCCAAGGGATATTATTTGTGTGTTTATTTTGGATCGGCTAGGGTTTTTGTGAAAAGGTATGGATATCTTTTTATTTTTGGATGAGCCATGTGAATGGGGAGGGCATGGGACCAAATTTTCGGAATTTTGGTTGGGTAATTATTGGTGATAATTATCTTCCATAATTATAAAGATTTACATCATTTTATTTTAATTTATATCACTTTAAAATCAACTATATCTCATTCGGCCAAACTAGGGGTATTTTTGTAATTTTACCACTTGTGTAAATATGTAATGAAGTTGTTAAAAATATCTTGGATCATAACTTATGCCTTGTTAGTAGTTTGGGATTTATTTGGATACTTTTATAAGCTTTTATATAAGTTTTAACTTGTAGGGGCATTTTGGTCTTTTCACATGTTCTCAGATTTTAGGTGTTACATTAGGTGAAATCAATTCAACCTTAATTGCTCTGGTTCCTAAACTTCAAACAGCAGCTAAAGTGTCTGATTACAGACCTATAGCTTGCTGTAATGTTATTTACAAATGTATTAGCAAGATTATCACTGAAAGAATGAAGAAGAGCCTTGGGAAGCTGGTTAGTAACAATCAAAGTGCATTTATTCCAAGTAGACAAATACAAGACAATATTCTGATCTCCCAAGAATTATTGAAAGGATATGAAAGAAAAGATGGTCCAAAAAGAGTTGCCATGAAGATTGACTTACAGAAAGCATATGATACTGTGAATTGGAGTTTTTTGGGTAATATCTTAAAAGGGTTTGGTTTTCATGAAAAAATGATAACATGGATAATGAATTGTGTGACCTCTACATCATTTTCTATATGTGTTAATGGGGAAAGTTGTGGGTATTTTAAAGGTGGTAGAGGAATTAGACAAGGGGATCCTATGTCTCCTTATCTGTTTACCCTTGTCATGAAAAATACTTAATCTGCTCATGCTTAAGAAGATAGAGGGAAACAAGCTATTTCAATACCATTTTGGGTGTAAGAAGCTTAAAATTACTCATGTTTGTTTTGCTGATGACCTATTGATGTTTTGTCATGGAGATAAACAATCAGTTCAAATTATTAAAGAGGTTATTGAAGAATTTTGTGCTATTTCTGGGTTGCTTCCTAATTACAATAAGAGTACAGTTATATTTGGGAGTGTGAAGACAGAAGATCAGCAAGAATTGTTAAGTGTGTTGCCTTTCAGAGTGGAAAAACTTCCGGTTAGATACCTTGGTGTTCCATTAGTTACTAAGAGAATTGGTATAAAGGAGTGTAAGAGTTTAATTGATAAAGTGAGGAGCAGAGTTTTGAGTTAGAAGAATAAATGATTGTCATATGCAGGAAGACTTCAACTTGTGGCTTCTGTTTTGGAATCTATACATGTATACTGGGCTACTGTGTTCCTGTTACCTCAGTCAGTAATTGATGATATTAATAGCCTTCTTAAAGGGTTCTTATGGAATCAAAGTGATAAATCAAATGGGAGATCAAGGGTGGCATGGAAGAGGTTGTGTAAACCTAAATCTCAAGGTGGTCTTGGCTTGAAAAATCTGAGTGTTTGGAATAGGGCAATGATTGTTAAACATTTGTGGCATGTGGCAGTGGATAAAGATTCTTTGTGGGTGAAATGGATCAATACTTATAAGCTTAAAGGTAGGAAAGTATGGGAAATTAATGAAGATAGTAATGACAGCTGGGGATGGAAGAATGTGCTTAGAATGAGGGTTGTGGTGAAAAAACATATGATTGTCAAACTCGGTGATGGTAATAATACTTCTATGTGGTTTGATTCATGGTCTCCAATTGGTGCTTTAAGTGAATTTATTACATACAGAGATCTTTATGATGTTAGGCTTAATGCCAAAATGACTGTGAAAGAGTTTGTGGCGGATGAAGAAGGAAGATGGCCTGAGGAGTGGTATTCTAAGTTTCCTATTGTCACACAGATACAACAAATTGAGATTGATTCGGATAAGAATGATAGATATGTTTGGAAAAGTAATGATGGGACTATATGCAAGTTTTCTATCAGGCAGACATATAGGGATTTGTGTGAGGTTGGAGAGATAGCTATTTGGCACAAACTAGTATGGTTCTCTCAGAATGTGCCAAAACATGCTTTTATATTATGGTTAGCTGTACAAGAGAAACTCCCTACTCAAGATAAAATTAGGAAATGGGGAAATTGTGATCTTATGGTGTGTCTATTATGCTATAGTGATAGTGATTCCCATGATCACTTATTTTTCAAATGCCCTTACTCAAGTCTGCTATGGAGTAGAGTGTTACATAAGCTTAAAATGACAGACACATGGGCTAGTTGGGGAGATGTGATTGGAAGTTTTGTTGGATGCTATAATGGTAATTCTATTAGCAGTGTTGTTAGAAGATTGTGTTTGGCAGCTTGTGTGTACTTAGTTTGGCAAGAAGGAAATAATAGATTATTTAGAGATGAAAATAGAAGTGTGGATGACCTGTTCAAGAGGTTTTGTGACATTGTGAAAATGAGATTGGCAAGCCTGAAGATGAGGAAGTCTAATGCCGTTAGTGAAACTGAAAGAGTATGGGATGTAAAGCTTAATATGGTCTCTGAGATTGGTAATGGGCTTATATGAATACAGTTAGTGTGGTAGAAGGGTATAAGTATGGTTCTGGTGTATATTCCTGGTGGTTAAGGAGTGTTTGGATATGTGGTTTACTATGGCAGTATGCAAATTTACTTGAAATTCTTTCTATCAGGCCATTACAAGTGTGTAGTACCTTGTAGCTTGGAGTCTTATCTGATTGACTGTACCTATTTTAGCCTCTTAGTTTTTCTAGTTTGGCCTTGGGGGGAAACTAGATGACTATGTTTGGTTGAATAGGAGGTCTTTCAGTAAAGATGTACCATAAAGTAGGGCTCCACTTGTGAAGGGTAAATGGTCTTGGAGGGGAGTGCAAGAAGTATAGAATTGAGAGTGATGAAAGATGGCACTTCATGGTCTATACTTTGCATTCCCACAGGAGGCAATGGTTAGTCATCATGGAGGGAGTATGTTCCCATGCAACTGAAGCCTTCTTTAGAGAGGGAAATGTAGGTTGTATGGCAGAGCCCCTCCATGAATGGGTTATGGGTTCCTAGTGATGCCATCCTCCATTTTCACCAAGTCTACTATGGTGGCAGGGTGAGTGGATTGGTGAATTGGATGGTGGAAATGTAGCTAGATGGTAGGTGCAATGTAAGGTGAACTGAATATGAGAATGGATTTGGATGAAGGATAATGGAGTATTGGATAGAACAATTGTGTCATATGTATGTGATGTATTGTCTGATATCAGATAGTGTAGTATTTTGTTCTTCTGTATTGGATGTAGGTGTTGCAGTATTGTAATAGATTTGGATATGTCCAAATCTCTTGTGTTTATTCTCTTGATGTAAATCTTTTGAAGTTTAATATAAGTTCACCTTGCACCAAAAAAAAAAAAAAAAAAAGTTGTCGAGAAAAAATATATGCTATTTATAGATTCTAATTGGCATATACATAACTCTTCAAGATATTAGAATAGACTCTTTTACTTTGGTTACTTTAATTATAATGACTGAAATTTATTGCAAGTACAATTAATTAATATAATTGTAACTCTCTAAGATAAAAGAAAATAACATATCTTAATCTATAACATAAATCCAAAAGCTCCCTAACTTTTATGCTCCATTTATTGTTGCATGGCCCTACAAATTCTTTAAAATAAAATCTAGTGTCATTACTCATCCAAAAACTTAACTTTAGAATATAAACTCAAAACTCAACTTTTATATAAAGATAGTTAGATACTTACATGTATTGAAATGGATATCACACGTTAATATTTGTTGAAAACTTATAAATAAGGGGCAATTACATATATGCTCACTAAAACTTGAATATTTGTATATATACCCAAAACATGTTTAAATATCATTGTACATTGTGCATTAAAAACTTGTGTTTTGAGGAAATATGCAAATATTCATGTTTTAGTGGGTATATATGCAATTCCCCATAAATAAATTAGTCATTCGGATAGAACTTAAAGAGACTTTAGTTTTTACCATCTCAGTAGAAACAATTAAAATCGTGCTTACATATCTTCAATCAATATATATTGACACTTGCATCACATCATCACTTGATGAATCATTAATATGTTCCTTCAATTGGTGAAGAAACAAATAGTACATGCTTTGTTACAATTGACCATGTCTTACGATTCATACCAATTTGAGGATTCAATACTTTTTGTAATTCATGAGTTGTAGAAGAAAATTTTATGTTGTTTATAGATTCTTATTTGTATATACGTAACTCTTCAAGTTAACTGAAGAGACTCGTTTAGTTAGTTACTTTAATCAAAATGACTTAAAATGATTATAACAACAATTAATAAAATAAATGAAAAGGACATATCTTAATCTATAACATAAATCCAAAAACTCCGTTATTTATACCCTAGTTGCATGACTTTACAAATTCTTTAAAACAAAATCTAGTGTCATTACTCACCTAAAAACTCAACTTTAGAATATAATTGATGGATTTGCACCTTATATAATTCACACCATGTTCTGTTCATCATAAATATTTTGATATTTAAAACTTTCATCACAAAATTATCACTTGCAAAAAAATCTATTATTTACAAAGTTCTCACAATTTAATAAATCCATTGCAACAATCTGTTACTTTTAAAACGGTTGACTACAAAAATGGTCATTATGTTCTAACTTGCTCTTAGTCAAATTAAGTGTCGAAATGTTAAGAGTCTATTTTAGAAACGAATTGCCACATTTATCTATTGTTTTGGAACTAGGAGCTTTTTCTCTCATGCTTTGCGAGTGAGTCAGAAATTTTTAATGGATAATGTAAAACACATTTTGTATAACAACACTTGGTGGTGTGTAAACTCTCGGGTTTAATTTATCAGGGTTATGGTATAATTTGTCTACATTTTACCTTTTTCGTATTTAGCTTCACTGAGATTGTAATTGTTGTTGTTGTAAGAAGTTATATAGCATATCTTCACACCTTCATACCTCATACCACATTTTGTTTTAAACAGATTTCTTTTAATGTGTACATTGTTATATCACAAATTTGTCTATGCATGTTACTAACCGAATTAAAGAGGGTTTATATGATGTTATTAGTGTCAAATCCACCTTTGTGCCGGGAAGATCAATCTCAGATAATATATTACTCACGGAAGAGTTAATATGCGTGATTTCCGATCAGGTTTTAATATTTATAAAGTCTCGTCTACCTAAGGTCTACCTAATGCACTAACGGGCAGTGTACCCGGTCGTGTGTAGTGTAGTAATCAGTAAAGCCGAGGTCGTCCCAAGAGTTATGAATGCGGATCTAATCTAAGTTCTAATGTCACTGGTTTTAAAAGGGCGTTTTGAATTGATTAATTATAAACTAAAGAAATGAAATAAAAGTGAAAATAAATAAACGTGGAAGAGATAATCAATAAGGAGAAGTGTACTAGCCTAATTACTAATCTTGTTATGCTATGATTAGGTTTTCTAATTAGTGTTTTCTATCGCTCCACATGCGGGTTAAAGTCACTAGACTCCTTGGGTAAATTTGTTCTAGCCTATTTTCCATAGCGTCCTATTCCGTAATCAAATGATTACGAAAGTTCGTGGGTTTACCCTATGGAAGAGTCATTAAGCACCACTACGATCTAAGACTTATTCTATGAAACCAGGCCTTTTGGAACTTAGGTTCCCCCTAACTTCTTAAGCATTTCCTTTTGGAAGGTGATCCTATGATCAATTCTCACGCAAGATAGTGGTAGTCCTATGGTCAATTCTTACCACTACTCGCAACCTACTACACTAGGGTCTGATGGTCAATTCTCCTAGTTTCCTAAATATAACCAACTATCCATACTACCAAAACAAGGGTGTCGGCGGATAAGCAAATAAAGCATACACATAAAGCGATATGAAAATGAGAAAACTAACTCATAGCAAAAACAATTTCATAACTAGGCTAATACCAAAGGTGTTTAGCCAGTTATTGTTAGATTATGGACATTATTTTAGTAGTCGTATGTTAGGATCGAACTCGAGATCGTGGAATTGCACACTTTACGTATGAAGAGTAAAAGAATAATTATTTATAAATGTTATATATAATTATTAATAAACACAAAACTAGTAACGACCGTTAGTATTTAACGGAGAATGACTAACGACCGTTAGACGAAGATTAGGAAAGTAATACTTGTGAATAATTGGAAGGTCAAGAAAGTTCTAGAAGGAGTTCCACCTCCTTTGTGCCTTGAGCTCCAAGTTTCATCAAGTATATAAACACCTCATGGTTATTGTTTTCTCATAACTTGTACACACATAATAGGTGTTTTCTTTCTCTCATCTTGTCCTCAAAATCGATCCATATTTATTACCCATAAGGGTTTCGATTTTTATAAAGCTCAATAGGTTTTGTGTTTAATTTACTTGCATAAACTTTTACTTGAATTAGTACGTGTGTACAAGAACACGATTCAAACACACTATTGTTTGATTCTTGGATTGAATTACAAAAGAGGTAAGGGGTAATTCTTATAATCCACATAAACGCTAATTAGGGTTCTTGAATTGAAGATTGCAATTGATTCTTGTTCGGGCTAGAATCACAAATGTATGTTTACTATTTATTATTGATTAATTAATTACATGTTATATGATCTTGTTATAACGCTTCCGCATATGCTCTCTTGGTGTGTTTGGTTTATTTTATATGATTGTCATGATATTATAATTCCAACAGTTATATTTATACATGCAGAAAATTCAATGTTTAATATCAGATTGAAAGACATTGGATCAGATACAAGAATGTAATACGAAATACTAAAACTTATGTAGTGTATGGCGTGCATTCTCTCTTGAAAATGACTTGTATGCTGCTGAATATCGTCCTCCTTGAAGCCCTAAATTGTCCTTTGGTTTTTGTGTGTTGAGAGGATATATGAAAATGCAGAATTAGGGTTTGTATTTATAACATCGTTTAAGTTACGACATAACCCCTAGGGTTAGTTACGCCGTAACCTTCGTATATCAGACGATCTTATCCATGGTAATAACATTACGGCGTAACCTAAAGATAGGTTATGATCGTAGAACTCTCGTTAAATAGTTTACGCCGTAACCTTAGAAATGGTAATGGCGTAACTAGTTGGACCATGAAATTCTTCTAAGTCAAGAAATATATATAGCGTAACATATGTTGTAGTTATGTCGTAACCTTGAATTGTGTTGACTTTTGGTCTTCTAGTGTTAATCCTAGTTACGGTGTAAGTAGAGTAACGATTTACACCGTAACTCTTGTCTGGTCAGCATACTCTTGTGTATTATTAACCCGGAAATAAAATATTAACGAACAAGAGTATATATTCAATTAAAATGATAAAAATGATGAGCATATTACGGGAAAATTGCACTAAAATATCAAGACTATTTGATGTTATCAGCATAACTCTCATTTAAATAGGGCCCCTCCTAGGTGTGCATTCAAGATTGACATCCAAAAGGCTTATGACATGGTTGATTGGAAATTCTTGGAAGAAATTTTGGAAGGTTTTAGTTTTCATTCGAAGATGGTAAAATGGGTTATGGCTTGTGTCACGAGTACGTCGTTTTCCATTAACATAAACGGTGATTTGCATGGATATTTCGAAGGGAAACGAGGTCTTCACCAAGGAGATCCAATGTCCCAACATTTGTTTACGTTGGTAATGGAGATCTTAACTTTATGTTGAAGCGTAAGGCTCTTCAAGATGATGAGTTCGTGTATCATAATAAAGCGGTAAGCAAAAGTTTATAAACATATGTTTCGCTGACGATTTAATCATCTTTGCTCGTGGAGATGTGCAATCTGCTAGGATTCTTATAGAGGCGTTGGATGAGTTCAAGGGGGTGTCGGGTCTCGTGCCTAGTATTCCTAGTAGTATAATTTTCATGTGTAATGTTTTTATTCAAGTAAAGGCGTCTATACTTCAAATTATGCCATTTAAAAAAGGCACTTCCCCCATAATGTATTTGGGTGTCCCCCTCATTTTGTCTAGCATGCTCCATAAGGATTGCAGAATCCTTGTCGAGTGTTTTTGTAAGCATATTGGAGATTGGAAAAACAAGTGGTTATCCTTTGCAGGAAGGCTCCAACTTATTATCTCGGTTCTTTCTTCTATGCATCTTTACTAGGCATCCGTGTTTATATTACCTGTTGGGATCATTCATGATATCAAACAACTAATGTGTGGCTTCTTATGGTGCCAATGTGATATGAAACAAGATAAAGCGAATGTGTCTTAGGAGGATGTTTGTCTCCCAAAATGGGAAGGAGGTCTTGGAGTTCGAAAGCTTGAGACGTTCAATGTGGCATTGATGTCTACCCGTATATGGAATCTTATTACTCACAAAGAGTCCATGTAGGTCAGGTGGATCCATGCATATGTGCTCAAAAACTGAAGCTTGTGGGATGCTAGTTTACTGTCTAATGCAAGTTGGGGTTGGCATAAACTATTGAAGATTTGGAATCAAATTCGCCCTCATATATGGTACAAATTAGGCAATGGAGGCAAGGCTTCGGTGTGGTTTCATACGTGGGATGTTCATTTCCCTTTAATAAATCATGTGTTGAATAGAGCTTAAGAAATGCGGGTTTTAATCGTCCAGAAGTTGTGAGAGATATTGTAGAGAATGGTTCTTAGACGTGGCCCAACTCATGGTTTGGTTCTTTCCCTTCTTTAAATAATGTAATTGTTCCCATATTGGACCATGAACAGGTTGATACTTTATTTCGGAGGATGCATGATGGTTCTATGTCTTCATTTTCGGTACAAAATGTATGGCACTGTGTTCGTGCTAGAGGTGGTGAAGTTGATTGGTTCCCTCTTGTGTGGTTGCACTATAGTTTACAAGACACACCATTCATATGTGGCTTGTTGTGAGGAAACATCTTCTTACTCAAGGTAGAATTAGGCAATGGGATGTCAGTAATGATATCGACTTGAACCTGCTTCGATGTCCACTATGTAAAACTTAACCTGACTTGCAAGATCATTTATGTTTTGAGTGTGCTTTCTCATCACAAGTATGGATGCAAGTGATGAACATGGCTGGCTTGAGGTTCTTTTCATCCATATGGAGTGACATTGTAGGATGGCTATTACCTATTGCTAAGCAAAATAGTGTCACGTCTATTGTTGGTTGTCTTATTGTGGTTGCATCTTCATATTTCATTTGGCAGGAACGTAACAATAGAGTTCAAGGTAAAGGCGAACGAAAACCTGATTAAGTATCGAAGATAGTGGTTGATACGGTGAGGCTCAAACTCACATTCATTCGGTTCAAGAAGAATATAAGGGCTGATCAAATGTGGAGAACTTGGAACATATCAAATACTGATGGAGGCTCATGAAAGTTATTCGTGAGATCTAGAGTACATGATTCATATTGTATATCATTTATGTTCTCTAATTATAGTCGTTTAGCGGTTGTTATGCTTTGAGCTTGTTCAAGCATATAGTTTGCTATTTAGGTTTTTAAAGGTTGGCTTTAATCCCTTTATCAAAAATATTAATTTATATCGCATAGGATTTGTTTAAAAGTAAAAACAATTGTGATGGCATGTCTAGTGCTCCTGAGAGTCAGCTTCCAGCGAGAACAACTCTTTTCAGAGTATACGCCTCTTAACACATTTTTAGCTAGCATATGTCGCCGCATAAAAATAATTTTATTTTAGTTTATTGTCACAGTTTGGATAGATTTGTGATCATCTATTTTATTTTATTGTCACACTATGTATTATTTATGTTTAAGGGATCTATTAACCGGACGGGCCTGGCCCACCCCTGTCCCTCTTGTCCCCTTGATGTTCCCTATTTTCTTCTAGTACAGCACAGCTTTTTGTCAGTTTTTGTTTCGTATTTTTGACAGTTTTAAGTGTTTGACATGTTAAACTTTATATTTTCTGTTCCGTACTTTCAGGTTTATAGCTTTTTAATATAAACACAATTAAAAAAAAATAAAAAATAAAAAATAAAAAATAAAATAAAAATAAAAATTAAGAGAGGTCCGGCTAACCATTTGGGGACCGTTCGGTTAACCACCCCCATGTTTAAATAAAGAGCTTTTAGATAAGTTGCAATGTCGATGGGACTGTGGAGACAAACAAACACGTAATGGTTGAATGAATCATTCAAATTTGTTTGATGTACTTAGGGTGCGTTTGGTATGCTGCGAGGAATGACAATGGGTATGAGTTTGATAGTAGTGGTGGGTTCCTCAACTATGAAAGATCCATTCCCCCCTCAAGAGTTGTATATGGAGTATGGAATATATTAGACTTTATAGTCATAATTGTGGGCCCAGACATCCTAAACAAACACAAATTATCACTTTCATAGTGATAGTTTGATTCCCTTAGTAGGAAACCAAACGCACCCTTAAACTCATACATGACAGTTTATGGTGAATATAATATAATTTAAAACTAAAATAAAATCGTTCTGATCTCATCAATGTGTAGTCTGACGACAACAAACATATTTTTAATTTTGTCCGAATAGGATAACATTATTTTTTGAAGTAAAACTGCAGGTTAATCGGTACCGGTGTAAATAAAACCTCAATATATTTATACACTTGTCCAAGGCCCAACTTACACCACAGTGAATAGGGCCCTCACAATATTGACCTACTGCAATTCATTATGCATGTCATCTAACGAAATAAAAATTGCTAGAAAAAAAAAAAAAAAAAAAAAAAAAAAAAAGAATCAATTTGCAAATCTATCAATGTGAGAAATTAATACTAGTAATATTCTAGCTCATCAAATGATTTATAGTCTTATCTTTTAGACAAATTTACAAGTTGAAATTGTTAAAGCATATGGGTGAACAAATATTATAGGGTAGTATATAGAGTATGGATCTAGTGAGAAGAATTAATGAAATGAGAAGAGTGGGAAAAAATTATAGCCACATATTTCAAATAAGGAAAGATAAATAATAGGAGATGCATCTATTTTTTATGGATGCATCTAATATTTGTGGTTGTAATTTCTTCTTATTCTTCTCACCTTAATTATGTTTCTCATTTAATCCTAAGTCGTAGTATATATACATATATATATTCACGTACATTAAAATTTCATGTCTTACTATTTTAACACAACAACAATAACGATACTCAATCCCGCATGAACAGGGTATAAGAGAAGTAAAATGTAGATAGATCATACTTTTACCCATGTCTTACTCTTTTTAGCGAACCAGAAATCTTTTTCCATTTGACAAATTTTAGTTATCGCATAAATAAGTATAGTAAAACATAATCATACATTTTCAATTCGAACACCACGAAGTTCTCGCGTCGAATACCACGAAGCTCTCATGATTCAATGTTATTATATCAATTATATTTTCATATTGAGTCGAATTGCATAATCAGATAAAAATTTATTTCGCGTAAATATATAACTTTAAAACCTTTCCACAAACCGCATGTATAACTTAACATTACTCATTCATATACATAGTAAGTTTGTATCCTTGTATGGTAACAGGTAAGCTCGAAAGCTGTTCCCGTCCCTGTCAAGGAGATGCCAACAATCTCTCCTTCTTACGAATACAAGTTTGTATCCTTGTATAATTTGAATATTCTTGATAAATGGTCTTAGTAGCACTATGTAAGTATGTAACAATATTAATATCAGCCATGATCTGCGGAATACTTATCTTAAAACTTCATATTAGTTTTTGTATATATGATAATTTGTTTAATGAGATAAAGAATAATAGTAAATTATTACGTGGTCCAGGTTCAGATTCGTTACCTACACAAATATTCCTGACTCTTTTTTTAGAGTACGTCTCGACTATTCAAATTTCGAAAGGGTACGGTTTGTGGTGGACACGATGCATATGTTATGACCTTATTATTATTTTATTTATTTGTTTTTAAACTCACTATTTAAAAATAATCTAAAACATGCGCACACTTTTGCAAATATATGTTGGTGAGTAACATACGAGCTTCATTGTGGGATTTTGAATTATAACACATGGTACTTGATAAAAATAGCAATCATGCATGGTGCATGCTATAATTGGTGTACGTATAAAAATAGTTTTGCTGCTTTCCTAAGCAGACGTATACAAATTGTGTATGTAACACATTTGCATGTTATTGTTGAGTCGCGTTTATATTTTAATTTATAGGATATGATTAGAAGAACATCGTTAATAGGTTGTATATTTTCACTCATGAGCTCAAATGCGTAGTCTATAGTGATGGAAGTTTGAGATTCTTTAATGAAGGTCTCAAGACCGTTGAATCTTACAGACGACAACTTTGGGGCTATTCGGGTGCCTAGCTATCACCCAACTCAAATGTTCTTTTGGTGAAACAAGTCCTGAGATTTAATCACAATTAACTTCACCAAATTGCAGACACATTGTGTAAGTCCTTGGGGAAGTGTACGTTGCATCGGGTCCAAAAGGATCGTCCGGGCGTATGATTGCCTGTTTAAATTTGAGAGAGTAGCTGGATTCATTTAAATTGCTATGGGGTATGATTACAGGTTGGTCATATCATATGCTGTTGGTTTTTGTATGGTTCGAATAAAACGAAAACCATGTTAACGAAACTGCAGAAGAAGAGGAGCGTTCTTGTCTCCAACATTTACATGTGCTTTCTTTCACTCTTTCTTGTCGTATTTTATTTGTGTTCCTTGCATATGCACTCTTCGATCAATTTTAAGGTAATTATATAGCTGCCAAGATGAGCATATTTATACAAGTACAAAGGAAAAAATAAAATATCAAACAACAATATATCCTAATCAAAATTTGAGTAAAAAATTAACCTAAATCTTTTGTTTTTTTAAACATCTTGATTAATTCACAAACATACTTATGAATAGGGGTGTCATAAAAGCTGTCTCGACCCGAACTCGAATATGGCTTTTCGGGTCGGGTTAATCAAATCCAAAATTATATTCGGGTCAATCGGGTCAACCTGAATTGACCCGAGTTTTAAACAAGGTTGGGTTCTGGTATAATATATGTCTCTTAATCGAGTTCGGGTCAACTCGAGTGACCCGAGTTTCATTTTTTTTCTTTCTAATTTGTATGTAAACACCAAAAATGTATAGTTTTTAAACAACTTAGACCCGAACCCGAGTTCTAACAAGGTCGGGTTCGGGTATGTCTTTTTGAGCATTGACCCGAACCCGACCGGGTCAACCCGAATAACGCCCCTACTTCAACATAGACTTTTGTTATATCCTCCTCAGGGACGAAAAGTGAAAGTTTTTATTAGGCGAGTCAAACTGTAACTTATTAATTTTAGAATGGCCAAATTATTAGATACAATAATACTACTATTTTTAAACTAGCACGATGCATAAATTATACTCTGCTAAGGACACAAAAATTTCGGGGGGCCAAGGCCTACCCCTGCCCTAAAGAAACTCCGTCCATGATCCTCCTACTTGATATTCATACTTATCCTTCTATACATTTAAAAATTTAACATGTGTAATCTACTAATTATCTCTTTTCATCTAAACTATCAGCTCCGTGTCAAGATCCTGTGAGTACAATGATTAGTAGGAACACCATGTAGGAATAAAAATCATTTCTCTTCAACGTGAATGTACAATAAGAAAATGATGTATCCTCCTACATTTGTTTTCCCTATATACCGTCTTACTCATATAATTTGTACATTTAAAAATGTGAATCGTTATATGATGAAAGAGAAAAAATGAATTCAACTTATTTTTTGTATCAGATGTCCTTTAAAGTTTTGTTTTGTTTTGTTTTTGTTTTGTTTTTTTTTGTTTTTTTTTACTCCCAACACTATGGTACTTTTTTTTATCGTTCTATGTTTTCTACATGTCTGGCCAAATTGGCGATGATGAGATCCAACCACTTTAAGGACGAAGGACATTTTATCTTTTATTTTACCCTCGTACAATCTATCTAGGAGGAAAGGACGATTTTAGTGATCACAACTTTCAGATCCACACGTGGAACATAAAATGATACTCGATATCGTTCTGGAAACTATATGCGAAATACACAAACAGCCGTTGGCATGCATGGTGGTTAAGTAAAAGGATTTTTAACATTACGAGCCAACTTTATTGGTGTCCTAATACAACATTACCAAAGAAAATGTGTTAGGACAACTTATCGTATACTCAATATGTAGTAACCTAAGCAAACTTGTGTGAACGTTATGTCTCGGAGTCTAAGACCTAGGTGACACGTTTAATACGGTAATGAAATGATATCCCCGCAATTTACTCGAACACAGAATTTCTAGACTTTCAATGTCCCCACGAATGTATCAGAGGTAGTTGGCCTTGTGAGCTTGAGTCCGTTAGAGTTTTATCGTATATATACCATAAAATATTTCACGAATAATAAAGTTTAGCATAGAGAAAAGTCTATCATCTATACTACATTATAATGCATTTGGGAGTATTCTATAATTAGAAAGGGTTAAAATTCTGACTTTTACTTGCTTATTATTAGGGTGTTCAAAAAAACCGAGAAACCGACGAACCGAGCCGATCCGCTTAATCCGAAATCGCAAAAAACCGATAACCGAAGAAACCGAAACCGAGAAAACCCAAAACCGGAAAACCCCGCTTATCACGGTTCGGTTTCGGTTTTTACTTTCAGTTATCCGCGGTTACCTGAACCGAACCGTGTATTATGTACATGTAGGTTTCAACAAACCATTTATAAGAATGAACAAGTACTAATGATATGATTGCACTAATTTTATCTTATAACGCATTTTTAATTTACTTATCTAATGTGATCATTTACTAACGACATATGATTAAAGTGACCGTAATTATAAACGTCAAATAAATAGTGTTAGTTATTTTGTTACATATGATAATTTAAATGTTTTTTTATTGCGACGGAACAATTTTCCTATGACTCTAATCTCTTCAATGTTAGTATTTAATTTTACTACAATAACATATTACGTTCTAATTTATGTTATTGTTCGTCCGATTTGATTTGATAATTTTTTTAGAATGATTAACCGTGACCCGAACCGCGGGTAACCGCTCATTTCGGGTAACCGCATGTCCGGTTACCCGCCTAGTATGGTTCGGTTACGGATAGTAAAATGAACTACCCGCCCCGTCATGGATAGTTAAAATCTCTAACCGAACCGAGCCGAACCGCCCCGTGAACACCCCTACTTATTATGAAAGGATTTCAAAATTAATTGATTAGGAAGCAAGTTGGTTATGAAGGAAGTTGGTTAGGAAGTATGTTGGTTATTCAAACTTAAATTATTTGTCTTAATCATCTCTACCATTTATACTTATAAAGCATAAAGACAACTAAATATGTAACCGAATAACTTAATAACGTAAAATATAGTCACAGGTACCCGCCGCCACATTGCGCGGGTACCGTTCTAGTTATTACAAAATGAACCAAAATAAAGTTCAAATCTCATGTTTTTCCGTTGAAAAAAATAAAGTTCAAGTTTAAGATACTACCAGAATAAAAAAAACTAAAAGCTTGAAATTTTTGGGCTTTGTTGAGCCCATTGGTCTATGTACTCATTTTACTTTTATAGCCCAGAACTCGGGTCAACGATGTAATAATCGATTGAACCGGTTTCCCTAGAGCAGGTTTATAAACCATCATAACATTCATTCATCAGTTTGATGAGGAAGAGGAAAATGGGGGATCGAAAAAAAGAGGGGAAAAAGCCGAAAACAAATTGGCCTGTGATTAAACCGAAATCTAATCTACGAGTCACTCGCCTCAAAGATTTTGATCTTTTTACTGTAATTAATCTCTTCATTTCTTATTTTAGTTTTTCTAAGTATATGTGTTAATAATAGTTTTATAATTTTATTAGATTAGATTAGATGCTATGTGAACTGAATTCATAAGTAGATATCTATATCTATACTAGTATACTACTATATAATGTATTTGAGACTATTCTATAATTAGAAAGGCTTAAAATTGAGACGTTTTTCTTGCTTATTATGGAAGAATTTCAAAATGGGAAATGATTTGCACACTGCTAAAAGTTATTGGGACACTCTTTTTAATGCTTTAGTTAGTTGTACAAAACTCCCACTGTGCTTTACCCGCTTGTACTGTGAGTGTCCCAATCAATAATTTGAGTGTGCCAATCACTTCCCTTTCAAAATTAATTGGTTAGGAAGCAGATTGGTTAGGAAGTTTTTTAGAAAGCAGGTTGGTTGTTCAAACTAAAATTACTTGGCTTAACCATCTCTACTTATAAAGCATAAAAACAACTAAATATGTAACCGAATAACTGAATAACGCAAAATATAGTCACGCCGCCGCATTGCGCGGGTACCGTTCTAGTACATAATAAAGGGTGTTTATAATTGCGTTATCAACTAAATTATCTGATTATTTCATTTCCACAATGGAGATAAGCTATTCTTAGTGTTTGAGTAAAAGTGTGACATAATCACTTATTCACGTTTTGGAGATGACAAAACACAAGTTTAGATAAGTAGTTAACAACCTGCTTTTACAAAACGCAAGTTTGAATAATTTGGTTGACTGCCATTTAATTACTATATAGCCCTTGGATTTGACTCCCAAGTGGCCTGATCTTTTTATTGTATGTCCATTTTTGTCATATTACGTGTTTAGTTGTATGATAATTTGTTTTGCTAAACACTAAAAAAACTGATTATCTGATTATTGCGATATCAAATAGCATAATCAAATCCAAACACTATGTTTGTTTGTGTTCATTTTCTTTTAGTATAACTATATTTTATTTAGCTCGTTTAATGTTACATCAAGTATTAAGCCATAAATAAGGAACATACACAAACTAAATTTAGAAAACCTCACAAAAAGGATTATTGAACGTTCACAAACATGATTCAACAAACGATACTTTTGTTCATGTCCGTTCATCTAAATAAACAAACTTTCTGCCGAATGGTTTGCTTCTTGCCAAACACTCAAAATATGTGTTTATGGGTTGTTTCAGGTTAAGAATTGTTTAATGGCTGCTGAATCAAATGCATTTGTAAAAGCTGCCGAAACGATGGGGTTTGTTCATCAAGGGAGTCTTGGCCCAACAATGGGTGAGGCTTATAGAGATAATGATCGTATTGCTGTAGATGATCCTGTTCTTGCTGATGCGTTATGGGAAGCTGGATTAAATAAGCTGTTTACTGATCTTACTATTCGGGGTAGAGTTGCTGTTGGGTTAAACCCGAATATCAGACTTTACAGGTTTGTACTAACATGTCACGCTAGTTGCGAGTTTAGCAGAGTATTTTTGCTGGTCTCATTTAAGTTGATTCGTATTCAGGTACAAGGTTGGTCAACGTTTTGGACGACATATTGATGAAAGTGTCGATATTGGTGAAGGAAAACGTACTCATTACACTCTGCTAATATATTTAAATGGAGGTAAGTCCAAAGCTAAATCTGAGGTGAACGGTTCACATGACTCTGAACCTTTAGTTGGAGGTGAAACCGTCTTTTATGGTTCACGAAATAGCCTTGTCGCTGAGGTACATTTGCTTTTTGCTTCCTCTTAGTTGTCTTGTGTACATTTTTTCTATCGTCATCATCATTAACGGACTTGCGGTTTTTCAGGTGAGTCCCACTCAAGGAATGGCCCTCTTTCATCTCCATGGAGCCAAGTGTATGCTACATGAATCACGCAATGTTGCAAAAGGTGTCAAGTATATTTTAAGGTCGGATGTAGTTTTTGCATGATGACCACAGGATGTTAACTTCACGTGTCTTGTGTTCATTTGAGTATATTGAAGATGCATATTCAAAGGTTGGTTAATCATCTTTTTTGTTATCTATAATTGTGGTGTGGTTTAGAATATGACTGACGTCTTTAACATTTCTAGTTTGTATATTGTGATTCATGATATTAATATTCTTATTATCTATATGCTATTCGTTTGCCAGTCCTGTGTCTTTATTTGTGTCCAATGTGTTATATGTGCATAATTTTTTGTGATGAAAAGTCTATAAAGCAAAATTTATTTAGCTGATTAATTCTATGTGCATCACCAATCCCCAATTATATTATTTGAAGGTGTAGAATTTGAATCATGATAGTTTAGTTTGGACAAGCTGGTAGGCACCATAGTTAACGCATCAAAAGCTACCAATAGCTCAGATTTTATTTATCATATGAAATACAATAATGTCAAAGGAACAAATTGTTATGTAAGAATTGTGGAAAAACTTTAAGTCTTTTCCTTCCTCTTCCGCACATCTTTCTCACACATCAATTCACGATGTTGCATTTCACTCTAATTTCGCCATCTTCTATGACACCTACATTTCCAAGTTTGACCATTGAAGCTGCAAATTCTGTAAAGAACAGTTTCTCATCTTTGGCATATGAATCCACAATGGATTTAGTCCTGTCATCTCCATACAGTGCTTGGTCTGACCCAAACACTCCTTTACCCATAGTAATCCTTTTGTAATAGTCATTATCAAACTTTGCAGACGTTGAGTCTAAGAATTCTCCTGCATTACGATCCTTGTTATGTACGGGGCATTTCTTTCTTAGGCTCATAGCAAACTCACTGTTAATGCTAGTATCAGTGGAGTTTTGTAGCCGGGCGCTAAAAGACGAACAATGTGAAAATCCTAGTGTGTGTCCACCAGAAAGTGTGACCAAATCTTTGACGTTTAATCCTCTTTTAGCAAAACTTTGAATGAGGGTTGTGGTATTGGAAAAGGGTGATGGCAAGTTTATAGTTTCGGTAGCTTTTGATACTCGCCCGTCTTTCCTTCCCTTTAGTACATGCCACCATGGACCTCGAGACTGTATAATTGGACGCCGATTAAGAATGTACAAAAAAGATTTAAATTAAAAGAATAATAAGAATAAAGTTACCATTGCTACTACATCTCTTGCAGCAATCGCTAGTACATCAGAACAGGAAACTGTACGAGGGCATGCTTTTTCAAGCTTTGTCTTGGCATCATCAATTACATAAAATGATCGAACTGAGATATTTGGAGGTCCATCTTTTTCCGCCTTATTTCCAGGAGTTGAGTCAAGCAACAATGATGCATCACATCCCTGTTTGATCATAAATGCAACACACTATTAGATTATGATGAACTAGGTACATGTGTGTGTGTGTGACTGTGAGTGAGTGAAAGTTGCAACATACCCTTATGAAACAGTCATGGAAGAACATCCTTAGAAGGCGGGCCGGGACTTTAGGGTCGTAGATAGAGGCATTACGAATTGTTTGGAAAATAATACTTTCTGCCTGTGGACATGTTTGATCGTAGTAATGAGCATTAAGTGCTGCTCTTGAAAATGGAACCACAGTTAGTATAAGAAGAAATGCCACAGCTGCTGAAATAGCGATTTTAGACATTTCTTAAAATTGTAGATATTGTTGTAACAGTTGGGGATGATGAACTCCATTGAAATGCTATAGTATATATAGGACTTGTCGAAAGTAGATGGATATGCATGCATTTGAACATTGTAATGTACTTTCAAGTTACTCAAATGGAGGTCTATCAGCTTTGTTGGGCTTCTAAACAAAGAAATAAAGGTGGAAAATACCATTAAATGAAATTTGTTTAATGGATATTAGTGTGGAGACATGATACAATAAGGGATTTGCAGGTGTGAAACCGTGGAGTAAGAATGGTTAGAATGTAGTAATCAGTTGTAAGGTCAAATAAAACAGTTGGTAGAAGATGAAGTACTTGTACGTTTAGTACTTTGCTGGCTTTCTATATTTGGAAAAAATTATGAAATGAACTTAAAAGGGATTGCCTTGCAGTTGGTTTTGTTTTGTTTAAGCAACATATCTACCATGAACACACCTGTTCATGTTATTTAAATTGAAAACCATTGACACCTCAAGACTAAACTATTGTTTTGCTGAAAAAGTATGAATAGAATATGTGTGCAGATTTTGCTTTTTTGGTACAAGCAAATTTTGTTTTTAAGTTAAGGTATAGTGGTCATTCTGTGATCTTATCTTTTTACATGTAGCTTACACAATTGTGTAATTGCAGTTATCTTTTTTGGTTTTAGGTTTAGGTATATAGTGATGGAACGTGTTTTCACTCTCGAAATATCTCTGAGTTCATAACAAACTATTGTTATTAAGGAAAAGTGCATGTAAATAACCTTACAAATGTAAATAATCTAAATGGGTATCCGTCTGGCTGAATAACCACCACTCAATGTGTCTTGGGGTTGGGCTTGTGGTTTAGTCACTCTGATATTTTTATAAGTTTTACTGTTTTAGGTTTTCGAATTTCACTAGAGATGTGGGAGAATAGGAGCGGTCAGGCTAAGGGTCGAAAACGGTCATGAAACACACTGGTTAGACCGGCGGTGATTTAGTAGCAGTGGGTGGCAAGGTAGCTTTGTTACCTATTCCATTAGGAATACACGAGTCAAATATCCACTCCCCTGAACAACTTGAATATGAAAAGGCGCCTTCTTTGTTATATCAAAGATTTGATTTCCATTCATATTGGTTGGGAATTGGATTCTCTCCATTCATAATAATAATTAGGTTTTTGCATATATATCCTTCCGAAAATGCATAATTGCATATATATCCAAAGCATGCATAAAAACCATTGTATTATGGGCATTAAAAACTTGTACAAAGAATATATATGCAATTATTCATTTTGGGAAGGATATATATGCAATTAATAAAAATAATTTAATAAATAATAAATAAAAATAATAAATAATAATAATAATAATAATAATAATAATTTTTTTTTTACTGATTTCTTAAGTTAATTATCTGGTGTTACCAAACACTAGAATTTTTACTGAATTTCTGTGGAATTCAATTATGTGAATTTGATTTCTGCGCTTCATTTCATTTCTCTGAATTTCACCCTACCAAACATGCCCTAAGAGATTTATTAATGATTGGTTCACGATACCGAATGATGCAAAGACTTTGTATAATCTTTTTTTTTTTTTTTTTTTCTTTTCTTTTTCCGGGTGAAAAAGGTGAACTATATATTAACTTTTCAAAATATTACATCGAATAGGAAAATGGACTTGGACATCACCCGATCCATGTAATACATCTGAGAAATACAACTAAATCATAGATTCTAGGTCTATCCAATATCAGATACTAACTGAAGGACTGATTATATCAGATGACAAAGCACTATATATCTCTTATCTCAGATGAGAAAGCACTATATAGCTCTGATGCTGCTGGTTGCTTCAGCTGATCAAACAATCCACTAGAGTTCAACATAAGCTTTTTCACCTATACCATAACCTCATGATTACATCCACTTTTAAGATGTCAATATAAGGCATTCAACCAGCATCAACTACACCATATTGGACAATCTCAAAAGGCAGTTTCATGTAGGTTATAGCTCCCGTTGCTCATAAAAAAGAGGCTCTTCTCAAATTGGCTACATTTCCCAACTCAAAAAAGTTGCAGCTAGACTAGCAGCAGCCACCTCACTAGCCTAGCCATAACCACCTTGAGCATGCATCACGAACTGAGAAACACACACCCTTAGTGAGACTACCCAAACAATCAAAACCTCATTGGTTACCCACTTAACATTCCCCAACGAAAATCTTTTATATAATAAAAGAATTACATCATTTTGGAATAATTTTGCAAAACTCTTCTCATTGAATTTTTTTTTTTTACCAATAGGAGAACTCAATTTTGCCATATAGGCAAAATCAAACGACGTGATTGGTTAATAAAAAGTCAAAATTGAATTGATTTTGGTTAAACTTTAATAAATTTGGTGGAGAAATTTGTTGAGAAAAAACCATATAAAAATATTTGTGCCAAATTTGTGAAAACAAAAACTTAAAAAAGGAGGAAGTAATTAATAAAACTTTAGTGGTTGAATTTTACATAAAATATATGGAGTTAAGTGTAAAATTACAAGTTTCTATATTTTTTAATAACTTTAGAGAGAAAAAAAAAAAAAAAAAAAAAAAAAAAAAAAAAAAAAAAAACTTACACTTTATACCCCCTATACTTTATAATATAAACGAGTATAGCGGCGGTCGGCCGCGTTGCGGCCTGGGGTTTTTTTTTTTGGTTGTATTTGGTTTACGATGGTTTTTATTAAAAAAACATAACATAGTTGTAATAAGCAATAAGATTAATGTATACACAATAATGGCGTTCAATTGTGTTGGTCGTTTCGACCTGACCCATGAAGCTCCTGGCGGAGGCTGAAAAATGACCCAAAATTGACAGGTTTTTGTTTTGTTACAATATATGTAAGTATCAGAAACCTTGTATAGAATAGAAGTAATTGTGGAAAACTAGAAGGGGGGGTTGAATAGTTTTATGTCCTTTTAAATTTATTTCCAAAATATTTTGTAGGTTATAAAAACTTTCGATTCGATCTTAAGTGAGTTCAAGCAACAACCAATATAAGCAAGTCTAAACTAATATTGAAAGTATTGAAATATAATGAAGAAAAGATAGAGTTAGAAAGATCAAACCACAACACGTGAATTTATAGTGGTTCGGCTACAAGGACACCTTCCTTGCCCTACTCCACTCCCCGAGTACCACACTCGAGAGTTTTCTTCACTATGTCAACAAACTCCTTATGGTGGAGAAACCTTACACACCTTGGCTTACACAAGTTAACGACACTAAGCTAAATGTCGAGTTCTAATCGTAGCTAGAACCAATCTCACACCAAATATCACACCACGTGATCTTCACACCTTAATCACACCTTCACACCTTCTTCAAGACTTCACACCGTCTTTACACCTTGTCAATCTTCACACCTTCTTCTATGCACAACTAAGTCACAACTACTAAACTAGTTTACAACACACCAAGATTCTACAATCAACAAATATACACAACACCTTAACAAATAACTATCACTAGTACTATATGAAACTAGCTATACACAACACCACTACAATAAGATGGATGTAGAGAAGTGTTCTTCTTCTTGCACTTGAATGGATGAAGCTTTGGATCACTTGGAAACAAAAACTTATGAAATATATGATCAAAGGATTTTAGATCTAGAGAAGAAGATTGGATCAGAAAGTTTATAGTGCAAAAAGGTGAGAAAAATATGTGAAATGATCCAATATTTATAGGGTCAGATTTTATTGTTCGGGAGCGTGCCGGTCCCCTTAATTGTAGGCCGGTCCCCTTAATGATTAAGGGGGCCGCCTAGTAAAATTAAGGGGGCCGCCCTCCTGAACATTTGAAAAGTTTTTCTGGATAAAATTTGCCCTTTTTGGTTGGAAATTTGAAATCACATTTTTGTGGTTTAATAAAGCTTTACCAAAAATGATTTACAAATATATATAAAATGTTAAAATCATTTTATATAATGTTATGTATTAATATAAAATTTCCTTTGATCATGTAATGCATAAGTTACTAAGTTTATGCATACCTTGAGTGATATAAGATGTAGAGGTAAATATTTGTCACCAAATACTTGTTTATGTCTTATTCTTGACTTAATTTGATTTAAGTTTTGTGATTATCAAAACATAGGTTTATTGAGAAATATTAATAACATTCACAAACATTATTTATATCAACAGTAATTACATATTTTTTGTAAGGAAAAAAAAATACTGCATATTGTATAGCTATAATATCTAAACGCCGTCTCCTTGTCAATCCATCCAAGCAACACGGAGAAACACCTTTGAGACACATCCAGAGGTCCCCCTCTATGTCCAGGGGTGAAGTTATCAATGTAACGCATGCAACGGCGGTCTAACGGAAGAGTGGTACCACCAAATGTGACATATACAACCCTTTTAGGTCCCTGACTTCCTGAGAACAGAAGGAGATATAAGTTCACAAAATGGTGAAAGCACAGAATATGTAATACATTATACATTTACAGTCAAAGTAAACATGCCTGATGAAAAGGATTTCTGATCGATACATTGCATTAGCTTCGTGCTTATGCTGTTTGCGGCTTTCAGAAGAGGTGCTGACTGGCAATGGACAGAAGCTCAGATTCGCATTTACTCATGGAAAAGCAAATTTGCAGAAATATTCATCATCGGGTCATCTTGTTGTGCAATGATCCTCACTTATACTCATCTTAATGATTCGCCTCTGCTAAGGCCTCCCTCCAAACTGTTTTTTCTGCTTATGTGCCAAGCAAGAATTCATATGCTAAGGAAGTGGGTTTTGATATTTTTCAAATGTACATAAGGTCAAAAGCCCAGAAAAAAAATATTGAAAGCCATATATTGTACAATTATATGTATATATATACAATAAATAATTCAAAAGTACATTTACCATGTCGTGACTGTTGTAATATTCTTATGAGGCTTTCCTGGTCAAAGTAAGATCTTCAAAGTGAGAAGTGACAGATGTGTCATGTATTCTCCTCCAGAACTGCATATTATAGAATATGTAAGGCATATAACATATATTCAATTAAAAACATATCATATAATAAACAATAAGCGTATTTGTTGTCATAACAATTTACATCATTAATTTATCGTCGGGTTTATGTGTGTGATGGTTATATCTGATTTTTATCAATTTTTCTTTGGACACACCATTCAGTTTTAATCAGTTTTGTTTGCACTTGTTTGGTTAAGTTGCCTAAGATGTGAAAGGTTGTACAATTAATGCATGTTCATGCATGTGTTAATGAATCAATGATGAAAAGTTGTTTGCATTGAGTAGTTTAAAAGGGGCAATTAAAGCCAGTGACTTGATAAGGTGCATAGAAACAAAGACTAATTATGAAAAACTGGTTGTATTGAGCATTCCAAGAGGGGCAATTAAAGCAAGTGCCTTTATAAGGCATAAATAAATAGAAGTGAATACTCATTAAGCAAGTCAAGGTACAATTAAAACACACACACACATACATTTTGAAAAAAACCATTTCATATTCAAAGCAACAGAATGACAACACCTATGCCATTCTGTAAGGAACTTGCTGTTGTTGCAGATTCGATTTTAGTTAAAGATATGATGGTGGTAAAGTTTCGGAGGGAGGTTACAGTGACATTGGTAGATGAAGCTGAGTTAAGAAAGAAAGCCAAAGAAATAATGTCTCGTGTGGCTGAGAGGGATTTGGTGCTTGGGGAGCTGGACCTGTTGTTTTCTTTTGACTCTACTGTGCATAGCATTTCAGAACTAAACAACTTGCAAACCCAAGATCTGACAGAAGTGTCGCTGATCTTGGTGAATGTGGTCAAGAAGCAGAAGCGAGCATCAGAGCTCTTGGCGCTGATTGAGAAGCTGAAGTGCTTGTCGTACTGATGGTGGCTGGTTTGTGTTTTGCGAATACCTATCTTGGGTTTAGGGTTAGTTGGTGGTGCCTAGCGTTGTGTGGGGTATTTTGTTGAAATGTTTGATGGTTTAAATTAGTGGATGATTAATAAGAAAAAAAGAAAAAAAAAAAAACCCCTTATTATATGTTGGTTTTATCTGTGTTGCTAGTTTTAAGTAGTGCAAGATTTAGAATTGTTAAGTTTTTTGTTGAAACATACCTGGTTTTTTTTCTCTTTTTTTTTTGTGCAGTATGGTTCTGGGTTCTTAATTCGCTTTGTATCTGTCAATCTGTTTAAAACAACTATAAGCACCCGTTAATTTTTTTAAGAAATAAGTGGTCTAATAAGTAAAGAGAAAATGTGTCTAACTAATGGTAATAGGGTATGGACTGTAATTTTAGACAACAACTTTGATTATATAAGATATTTTTTTTTATGTATTCTAAACATTTAAAAAGTAATATAATGGCATTGTGATTGGTAGTAGTTAATCAGTAAATAACATGCATAAGAGTTGTATTTCTATCTAAATATGCATAAACAAAGAACGAAACCTGTATATGCATTTACCTGATTTGGTGAGCGTAACTGCAATCGAAAGGTGTAATAAACCTTGTCATCATTCTTCTTTTTCTTGTGCATCTTGTTCCTTTTTCCACCTTTGTCGCTGTCATTACGCCAATCATCAGCAATTTTCATAATTACAGCAAAGTATTAAAAGAAAAATGACTAAAATAGGTTTGTTTCTGAAGCCTATGCTTCCTGCTTATTATCCAGCTTTTGAGGTTATTTCCATAATTCAGTTACAATAAGGTCATGAGAAAAAAAGATAAGCCAAATAAAAAAGGCTAATGAAAATAAGAGTGTTTGTTTAAGTTTATTTGCGGGCGTATAAGCTTATGTGGACAAACCCACCCGAATATACCCTGGGCAGCAATCAATGCTGCAAACCAAGGTAAAAAAAATTGGCAAGTAACCTGAGTGTTTTTTAGATCAAATTCGGCGAAAATAGTTTAAAAATGGGACTTTTAAGCATCTGTTTCGCCACGTACTTAACTGAAAATATGGCCTTGCATATTTTTAACTCCAGTTCCACAAAAGGCCCTGATCAATAATAGAGTGTAACTTCCAAAGATAGATGGGAAACAAAAGAGGATAGTGCGAAAAAGTAATCTTCACAAAATTTCTCGCCACACTATTCTCTTCTGTTTCGCATCTTTCATTGGTAAGATGCACTGTACCAATGATCAGAGCCTTTTATGGAACTGAATCTACTAACATGCATAAAACAATCTAAATGTGTTACCAATTTAATTGTATGCGTTGATGCTTATGTGAAAGGAAAAAAAAGTCATAAGGTAGACGTACCAGTACAAAACAAAAGCATCTGGCTTCTTTAAAAAAAGACGGTCTTTTTGGGCTATTAAATGCTATTTTGTGACACATAGATCGCATGTTTCATCAGATTTATGTCGCACAAAATAGCATTTAACAGTTCAAGAAGATAGTATTTTTTTTCCACTTAATGCCCTGAATTTCTTGGTAGGTCCTCTACCATTTTCGAAAGCTGGAAAGATATGCTGGATGTGCATTCGGTAATGGGTGCATATATATAACTAGTTTCAGAAATCTGCATATATAAGTAACAGATAAATATAAGAAAACGGGGCTAAGGTTAAAATATAATGTTTAACGGGAAAATTACCGCTGAGCTTATAAAGGCGGTCTTTGGTTCCTAGCTTCTATTTGTAAGTTGTTGTTGTCATTTGGTCTAGGCATTCATTACTTTGTTGTAATAGTGTTGGAGCTGAGGCCTTGGCTAATTGTGCATTTGGCATAACAAAGTAAGTATTAATGCATACACATGAATAAGGTTTAGATGTTTATCTGTTTGATTACGCAATTTTTTCAAATAAAGAAAAGGAAAAAAAAGTAGTTTTGTTAATAAAGTTTATTGATAAAAGATCATGGCAACCTATTGTACCTTGCTTTGTAAGACAATTCTGAATTTGATATTTTTAGCAATCTATTCTCTAAGAACTGTTTTGGCAATTGTTGAAACATAAATAAAAAGGGAATGGCAACCTGAGTTTGTATCTTGAGTCAGACGGATTTATCATGCTCATGAATAACATAGGATACCACAAAAAACACAATCCAATTGTAACCATGGGCCCAGCAGAGATCACGTGTTTAGCTACAATCAGGCTTTGTTGATTGAATGGATGTCGGACAACCGATAATCTATTTGATGAGTCAGGGTCCGACATGCCATTCAATCAACAGAGCTGGATTATTGCTAAAATTCTAGTAACGCAACTATGATCGTGAAAAGAGGTAGAAGGGTTGACTTATCTGCAGCGAAGAGGTCAAAAGGCACACACTTAAAGATACAGTCAATCATCATTCACATTACCTGCAAAGGAAAAACATAAATTACGCAGTTAGGCTATAATCTCATGAAAGTATAAGTGAGTGTCATTTTACGAATGCAATCTACCTGTGGGACACCATGAAAAGGCTATCAAATGACAACGCTTGCCTGTCCTGAATACAATTATAATCACTATTATATTGTAAACAATAATCAGTATTATATCTCTAACATCATATACCTGTGCAAGCTTACATACCATTGATAGATGTGTGAACTGATAGGCCCATGTTCTATCGTAGGTTCACACGCCATTCCAATTTCCAATTGCAATAGGTAGCCATTATAAAATATCTACAGCTAACATTGTAATAATTTTATAATGAACTACCTATTGCAATTGCAAAATGTTCAGGCTATAAACGCATCAGTTTTGATTGTAGGTTGTTTAGTGTTAGACATTTGTTTCGAATAATATAGTACTGGATGCACCTGCAAGACAAAAAAAGAGCAAAAGAAAATTGTAGACAAAGTGTAAAAATTTGAGACACAGAAGTGTAAAAAAACCATAAAAGAAAGATGAAATGGAATGTACATGTGTTAAGAAGCACAACATGACATTATATTGTATTAGGGAGGGTAGAACTGTTAAAAATGTTCTGCAACATAAAGACCGCTAATTCTGTCTATAATACAGGAAACCTAGTAGTCTTTAAGCTGGTCTTTAAGCCGTTCTTCAAGCCGTTGATCATTGCATGGTATTTTTTTAGTAGAAAGTGGGTTGTTTTTTGTGTTACATGCACGGTATGATTAGAAAACCGACCATTTTGCTTAGTCATTCATATTTTACCCAACCATAGTCATAGATAGTTATACAACATAAACAAAAGAAAACGCCATTGGTAAGACAAAACCGAAAATATTATAACAAACTTGTTTAATAATCCAACTGTCACAGGCTTGTGCTTACAAACAACATAATCTTGTGAAAATTTACATCCAGTTAAAAAAAAAAGATTGAAAAGTAGTTTTTATATTCATATTAGTTGGTGCAAGCTCTTGACAACAAAATGATGGCACTCATAAGTCACGCAAGCTAAATGGAAAAAAAGGTTTCTTATTAACCTTGCAATAAAGTTAACAAAAGCGATCGCAATTAAGGTAAGATATACAAAAAATAACATACCTGAGAATTGCACAATAGAACTGCATTTAGCTGATAATTGATATGTGCATCTGCTCGGGAGTGCGTAGAAGCAAGCTCCTCAGGTGCTGCGTTTGCCATCCTGGCACCAATCTCAGCCATCTCATCTGGCCGAGTATATTTTAACTCTTCAGCAGCGCGTCTCAAGTCCATGACATTTATATTTTTCATACTCTCTGACGCCATTTTCAGCAACTCAGGAGTATACATCATCTGCAGTTTCACACAAAACCGAACAGATTTATAACAATCAATACCAGATATGTGTATTAACATAAAAAAAAAAAAAAAAAAAAAAAAAAAAAAAAAAAAAAGAGGGATCAGTGGTAAGTGAAAAACTTGACTAAACTAAGTTCAAACCTTTGTTTAACTTATACATTAGGTAACCAATTTCTAAGCATAACATGAGTAGGGGTCTATAAAATCCATATCTTACAATCTTACCTAGTATAATCTCTCCAACAGTGCCACTGGTTTTCTTTCCTGCAAGTACATCAAGAAGCGTCGTTTTCCCGACGCCACTTATGCACATCAATGCTGTGAGAATACCACGTCTAAATCCCTCGCTATATCGTGAAGCAATTGGAGCCTTTTCCTACTGAATCCAGACCTTCTCATTTCTTGACATCAAACGAACAATCACCTACCTATAAAAAAAATGAGTAACAGGCATCCAAGATTGAAAATATATATATACAGTTTTGAACAGTTACCGGTGGTGGTTCAAAGCGGTATCGCAAGTCTTGGAAGGTACTCGTTAGCAGTTCAAATGGTAGCATAACCTTTCCTGTAAAATTAATGGCTGAATAAGTATCTATTGATGAGAAACCGAAATTTGTCAGTGTAAAGTGATATTCAACTTAAACAAAAAGTTATTTTTATAACATGGACCATCTATGCAGATGAAATAACACTTTACTAATTAGTGGCTAGGGGAAAGTGGACTCAACTCTAATGCATATGTGAGTACTATACATCGAATAGTTATTAGCCCTAAAAACATTGAATAAACTGAAATGTAACACGTACAAAAGAAAGATCTAACCTTAGTAAGGGTTAGGGATGGCATTAAAGCATTTTTTAGTTGGTCTAATCTTTTCACTGTATTGGTGACCCGTATGATTCAGATACCATTTTGTTTGAAATAATTGTACGCGCAGCAGGAACTAAAGTATAACATGACATGTTTAAGTGAAACGAACTAAAGTATAACATGACATGTTTAAGTGAAACGGAATTCTATAAGGAAATTAGTTGAAATGGTTTTGGTAAGGCCACATCATATGATGATATGAGTCACGACACAGATGAATAGCAATATACCTTCAATACTAAAATTCTCGCCAGCCTCCTACTCTTCTTCCACGTCTTCGACTCGTTCATTCTATTGTCACTGCAAAAGTCAATGACACAAAAACTATAACACACTGCTTGTTACCTTTGAAAGAGTTAATTAAAAAATCCTACAAACATACCTCGGATCAGCAGAAAACAACGTTTTATCCAATTTAGAAACTATAACAGCCACATTCAAATATCAACCAATCACGACGACACCACATATCTACATAGGAAATACATTCTTTAGTGCAATAAAGCACACAGCGAATTAAAAGTTATTCGTATAATCGACACCAATAAAACTGCAGGGGATAAATTCATAGCTCACCAATATGATTATTCTAGCCGCCGTACTCATGAGCTCTCAGTATATCCTCAAACGCGACAGTCGGACCTGTTGGACACCATAGCACGTCTTTCCGACCCCTTCCCAAACACCCTTTATAAGGCACTAACCTGCAAGGTGGTTGCAATGTTAATCGAACAAATGAACTCATATAAACGCGTACGTTTCCAACACAAAGCTAAAGTATCAACTTAATTACACCTATATCAAATTTCAACAAAATCATACATTTACAAAAAATTAAAGATCGATAAACTTACAAAACGGTTTAGGCTTAAATCAATTGTACAACACTAATAAACTATTCCAAACATCTTGACTATGATTTCCCATGGATGCAACGACAGCAGCAACGCGTTGTCACCCTGAATATAACCAGAAACATAAACCCTTTTTATACCGCTTTAGATACGAAACTAAATAAAATTACTGAAAAGATCAAAATTAGTCCAAAAAAAACCCCTAATTCAAACCCTGAAAATAAAACTAACTCAAATGAATATAAAATAAATC
This sequence comes from Artemisia argyi, assembly GCA_030686995.1. Lineage (NCBI taxonomy): Eukaryota > Viridiplantae > Streptophyta > Magnoliopsida > Asterales > Asteraceae > Artemisia > Artemisia argyi. Next base: position 133,089,633 of record CM060708.1, on the reverse strand, counting down.
AAATAACAAAAAAGCACTGACATATATTGACGTACCCAGTAACCAACCACACCAAAGGCATACAAACCACATTCCGCACCGTCAGCAACACGATCATGTATTCGCCAGCAAAGCTTTGTTTTCCTCATCAATTTTCCATTCCAGACTTCATCATCCAACTGAATAAGCAAAGTGATGGTGGTGTGTGATTTAGAAGACACTGGAAATAAGCAAAGTGATGTTGGTGTGTGATTTAGAAGACGCTGGAAAGTTATGGAAGGCGGCGGAGGTTTATCGGGTATAAAAAATTCAGGCATTGCATCGGGCCTAAGTAGCAAGAACAGGCCATCGGCTGCAGTGGGCTAACTGAAATGGGCCGCGTGTCACTGTAGCATCTACGACGTCGTATTAATTCTCTTTTAATATATATAGTAATTTTGTTTAAAATGACATGAGTATTAGTATTAGTTTCACACTTTCATGTATGAAAATTACAAATTTTTGTAAATATACGTTAAATATTTTTTTAAATTAGTATTAGTTTTATACTTTCACCCATTAAATATTTATTTGCTATGTACGTTAAATAAAGACTCATGTTATTTTATTTTAGAAGTCTAATTTATGCGTACACGGGATTGAATATTAAATACGGCTAAACTATTATTAACGGGAATATAAATATCAAATGTAAGTACAGATTACTGTGATATGAAAATAAATATAGGCTATTATACTTATCCATATACTAAATTAAAATTTTTAAAACAAAATTGATTCATATGTAAATCCTGTGCGTGCATGGGATTTATAACTAGTAAACATAAAAACCAAAAACTATAATTAACAACCCCCCCCCCCCCCCCCCAACCAAAAAAAAAAAGGCAATCAACCTTGAAACAACGTCTGAAGCATATGAGAGAGTAAAAGGAGGCAGACTCACCTTCAAAGGCGGAGTCGTAGCTTTACGTTCCAAATCAATCGACAAACCCCCAAAAAAAAAGAACAAAAAACACAAAAGGAAACTAACAGATAGTGATTTCACGGAGGAGATTCTCACCGGAGATGCCGCAACTGCCGTGATGAAAGACGGTGGTGCTAGCGGTGGAGGTGGTAGTTGTAATACCTGAAATTCTAAAATGTGTGAAAAGACCAAAATACTCTTATATCTAAAAATCACTAATAAATATCTAAACAATGCCAAATAATTTCTAATAAATTTGTAATTAATTGTATATGATCCAAAATATTTAAGAAACTAATAAGTTACGAAAACTAATTTAATACGATACGGAATTCTTTTTGGGCCGTTTTTCTTTTATTCCATCAACCTTACACAACCATATGATCCAAATTCGAATTTAGCCCATGAGTTCTTTGTGTTTGGCCCAAGTTCTACCCATGCTCACCCATATAAGGGATTCGTCTGTTTTCCTTTTACACCATACGATTCAGAAAAAAAAAAAAAAAAAAAAAAAAAAAAAAAAAAACGAAACCCACAAGTCATCCAGAAAAAACATTCAGTGTTGAGCTGCTGCTTCCATTCGATCTCACTCAAGTTTCGGTATCATCTAACTTATCTTGTTGCTGTTTTCTTAACTTGTTAAATGTGTGCATGAATCCTTAAACATGTTACATAAATTGAATATACAAAAACATGTATACGTGTGATATAAGGTTTCATAAAATCATAAGCTTAATTGACTCATGGATTTTCTGTTTTGAGTGATATACTGAACCCTAAATCTGATATGAAACCCTAAATACATGTTTACATTAATGAAATTAAATGCTAAGAACCCTAGACATTAATTAAGGGAGATTACGGCTTAAAGGGATTAAGGTTATGATGTTTCTGTCCCACCTGCATGCTGTCAGGAATTTGAGTCGTGTTCAAGAAGGTTTATTTTAATGATACCTACGTGTTTTTGGGTTATTCTTGAGTCTAAAATCAAGTTCTGGAAAAGTACTTTCTGAATATGTAAGCCACGTAACTTTTAGTGGTGGGAAGATTGATTTTTGATTTTTGTGAGATTAAGTGTCAAAACTGTTTTTCGGATGCCTGGAAATCAGTGGGTGTTTTTGATTTTTCATTTTCAAACCCTAAGGATTTAGGAGCTCTCCTTTGACAGGAGTAATATTTGGGTTATAAGGGACTTTCAGGAAATTTTGTGGATTTTTCTGAAGGGTCTTAATATGGCTCTTAAATGCAAACTTTCAGGGAGTTTCTGCAGTTCACTTTCTGGACTTCTTTTGATAAAATATTTTTGAGAAGGTATTTATACTTGGTAATAAATTCTGGGAAAATTCAAGTAGACTCCTAAGACATAATAGCTTCTTTGATAATTTTTTTGAAATTTAGTTTTGAGTTCTGATACACTTCCAAAATTCGTTTTTTGAACCTAATTTTGTTATAAGACCAGTCATTTGAAAACATGTATATATTTAAGATTTATCAATAAGCATAAACCCCTAAAATGCACTTAAACATTAATTATGATATTATTGGTCACATATTCACATAATTCCAATAACAAAACCCAAATCACATTAATGAATAACGATAAGTAATTAAGAATCCGTTGTCTCTTTGATTAAACAAATAAGTAACATAAAACCCTAACTCGTGTAGATTCGTTGAAGAATGCGTGACATTGCTTCCTTGTGTTCATCTTCTAGTTCACTTTCATTCTTTTGGCCAAGGTACGGATATTCTGACCTTACTCTTAAGGTTTCCTTTGTAATATGAACCTCTGATATGAACCTTTGCTATGAATCCTCTATTTTAAACTTTTGTTATGATAAACTTTCTTATATGAACCTTCTGATATGAAAATTATGTTTTGAACCTTTTATATGAACCTTTTGATTTCATGAGCTTCACTAGGCATGGGGGTTCCATGTCCGTGTCAGGGATGCACCTCTGACATGACTCTAGGGCAGTAGAGTGATGTTCTGCCACGTTCCTTGGTTTGGCTGCAAATGTTTATGTGTTGGGAAGGGGCGTATGGATGCATCCTAGATCTGTTTTTGTTTCTGATATGCTATGATATGATATTGTCTGGTGAATGTGGCTGTGTGTGCAATACACGTCCTTCACATTTCTGGGAGCTAGCTACTCCACCCATATGAGGACACCCCTCTTTATTGTCTGATTATCTGAGAGGTCTCCCCTCTATATGTTTATGAAGATGTATGATTATGATTATGATAAGTTATTTGTTTCTGAGCTCATGGTATTATTATGGTTCTGACTCTGTTCGTACAGGTGACTGTATGAATTTCTTACCTAACCTATACATTTTATTTCCGTATCATCTGTTATACCTAAATATGTTTTTCCCAAAAATATATCACTTATACTTTAGCATTTATTTTCTGTTTCATTTTGTTATATATCTGTTCACTGGGCTTTTTTAAGCTCAGCCGCATTTTCTTTCACCGCGGCAGGTATTCAAGCTAGCTTTGGGATGGTTTCTGGGATTGAGAGTAGAGTTGAATTGAAGATTCTTGACCATAGTTATTTGAAGTAAGTTATTTATTTAAGACTTTCGCTTTTGATCTGTTCTGTTCTGATGTAACACCATATTATTGTGACATTTTTACCCTTGTCGGGTTGGGGTGTTACAATTATGGTATCAGAGCCAGGTTGGATCGGCGGATTAATAATCCGTAGAGCTTAAGCTATGACCTGTGAGTATTAGGCCTTTAAGTTTTGCACCATAGGAGTTATGAAACGATCTTTAAGGATTTGCTTTAGGACTCCCCTATATGAACTTAAGTCATGACCAGTGAGGACTTGGTAGACTATTGGTTTAAGTAGCATCGTTTCCGCATTACTCTGATTCGTGTTTCTGTCTTTAGTTAAGCTGATAAGATCATTCTTTCCGAGGTTAGAAAGTTAAGCATGACCTAAAGTTTAGTAATCTAATAAGTTTAGAAATGCCTTGAGAACTACACCATTTACGTTTTGTTTCTAATTTTGATTTCCATCTTTGACTTGTTGACAATTAGTTTGATGTTTCCTGGCCATTCAAAAGACTATTACAACCCTAAGTGTTTGACATATTCAGAGAAATTTTCTGCTCATGATGGGTATATTAAGTTTTCTTTTCACACTATTTGATGTTCCATAAACCTTTTCTATTCCTATGAGAGATCTGGAGGTTATTAGTCACGAGTATAGGTTGATTTTCCTAGGTTCTTTCCGTTAACAATGATTAGGACATTATATGATAATGAGGAAGATTGACACTGGTGTGATTAAATATTTAGATTATTAAGTTTTCCTTTGGAAGTTTATATTATGATAATTCTGCGTATGATTGTTAATTTATGATTATAAGAATTTTGTTGAAATTTTGGAAGTATGGATAGATCTGCTAGATTTCTGTAGTTTTCTGATACGTTTCGTTTTTCGTTCAACCTTATTGATGATAATTGAATCTGCTAAATATTGGGAAGAAGAGAAGCATTGTTAGGTTGCCATTAGGTTGTTTTATTCACGACTTGAGATAAAGTATGGTCGCCATGAAGGCATATTTATATAATGCAAATATTATGACGCCTGACCAACGTGATAATATTTTTATCATATAACGTACTCTCATTGTGAGCATGTGATATCTTGGGAAGTGATTGTGGAGCATTAGATTTCTGCTAGTTGAATTATCCACGATAAGTGAGACTTTAGGATTTATTCTATTCGTCCGTGCTCTGTTTTCATCGTTAGATATTTGAATAAGTTCGAATTTTCATCGTACGTTTGTTGATCGTTGTTCATCCGTTAAGAAATTTAAAACTCATTATAGAGTTTCCTATCATCTGAATTTCCGCACTCAATCTGTTTTCTAATATTAGTTATCTGTTGCTAGTACGCATTCGTTGAACTGAATTATGATTTGCTCTGATAAGATATGAAGTTATGAAATTTTGATAAGAAAGATCTGTCTGTCCGTTTGAAATCTGTTTGAAAAGTTTTCTGAATTGAGATTATTTCTGTAACTAAAAGATTTTGTATTCATTTCGTTGTGGCAATTTCTGCAATCCGATCTGTTTCCGTCTACTCTGCTTATTCAATTTTCGCGGACGAAAATTTCTTTTTAGAGGGGAAGAAGTTGTAATACCTGAAATTCTAAAATGTGTGAAAAGACCAAAATACTCTTATATCTAAAAATCACTAATAAATATCTGAACAATGCCAAATAATTTCTAATAAATTTGTAATTAATTGTATATGATCCAAAATATTTAAGAAACTAATAAGTTACGAAAACTAATTTAATACGATACGGAATTCTTTTTGGGCCGTTTTTCTTTTATTCCATCAACCTTACACAACCATATGATCCAAATTCGAATTTAGCCCATGAGTTCTTTGTGTTTGGCCCAAGTTCGACCCATGCTCACCCATATAAGGGATTCGTCTGTTTTCCTTTTACACCATACGATTCAGAAAAAAAAAAAAAAAAAACGAAACCCTCAAGTCATCCAGAAAAAACATTCAGTGTTGAGCTGCTGCTTCCATTCGATCTCACTCAAGTTTCGGTATCATCTAACTTATCTTGTTCCTGTTTTCTTAACTTGTTAAATGTGTGCATGAATCCTTAAACATGTTACATAAATTGAATATACATAAACATGTATACGTGTGATATAAGGTTTCATAAAATCATAAGCTTAATTGACTCATGGATTTTCTGTTTTGATTGATATACTGAACCCTAAATCTGATATGAAACCCTAAATACATGTTTACATTAATGAAATTAAATGCTAAGAACCCTAGACATTAATTAAGGGAGATTAGGGCTTAAAGGGATTAAGGTTATGATGTTTCTGTCCCACCTGCATGCTGTCAGGAATTTGAGTCGTGTTCAAGAAGGTTTATTTTAGTGATAACGTGTTTTTCGGTTATTCTTGAGTCTAAAATCAAGTTCTGGAAAAGTACTTTCTGAATATGTAAGCCACGTAACTTTTAGTGGTGGGAAGATTGATTTTTGATTTTTGTGAGATTAAGTGTCAAAACTGTTTTTCGGATGCCTGGAAATCAGTGGGTGTTTTTGATTTTTCATTTTCAAACCCTAAGGAGTTAGGAGCTCTCCTTTGACAGGAGTAATATTTGGGTTATAAGGGACTTTTAGGAATTTTTGTGGATTTTTCTGAATGGTCTTAATATGGCTCTTAAATGCAAACTTTCAGGGAGTTTCTGCAGTTCACTTTCTGGACTTCTTTCGATAAAATATTTTTGAGAGGGTATTTATACTTGGTAATAAATTCTGGGAAAATTCAAGTAGACTCCTAAGACATAATAGCTTCTTTGATAATTTTTTTGAAATTTAGTTTTGAGTTCTGATACACTTCCAAAATTCGTTTTGTGAACCTAATTTTGTTATAAGACCAGTCATTTGAAAACATGTATATATTTAAGATTTATCAATAAGCATAAACCCCTAAAATGCACTTAAACATTAATTATGATATTATTGGTCACATATTCACATAATTCCAATAACAAAACCCAAATCACATTAATGAATAACGATAAGTAATTAAGAATCCGTTGTCTCTTTGATTAAACAAATAAGTAACATAAAACCCTAACTCGTGTAGATTCGTTGAAGAATGCGTGACATTGCTTCCTTGTGTTCATCTTCTAGTTCACTTTCATTCTTTTGGCCAAGGTACGGATATTCTGACCTTACTCTTAAGGTTTCCTTTGTAATATGAACCTCTGATATGAACCTTTGCTATGAATCCTCTATTTTAAACTTTTGTTATGATAAACTTTCTTATATGAACCTTCTGATATGAAAATTATGTTTTGAACCTTTTATATGAACCTTTTGATTTCATGAGCTTCACTAGGCATGGGGGTTCCATGTCCGTGTCAGGGATGCACCTCTGACATGACTCTAGGGCAGTAGAGTGATGTTCTGCCACGTTCCTTGGTTTGGCTGCAAATGTTTATGTGTTGGGAAGGGGCGTATGGATGCATCCTAGATCTGTTTTTGTTTCTGATATGCTATGATATGATATTGTCTGGTGAATGTGGCTGTGTGTGCAATACACGTCCTTCACATTTCTGGGAGCTAGCTACTCCACCCATATGAGGACACCCCTCTTTATTGTCTGATTATCTGAGAGGTCTCCCCTCTATATGTTTATGAAGATGTATGATTATGATTATGATAAGTTATTTGTTTCTGAGCTCATGGTATTATTATGGTTCTGACTCTGTTCGTACAGGTGACTGTATGAATTTCTTACCTAACCTATACATTTTATTTCCGTATCATCTGTTATACCTAAATATGTTTTTCCCAAAAATATATCACTTATACTTTAGCATTTATTTTCTGTTTCATTTTGTTATATATCTGTTCACTGGGCTTTTTTAAGCTCAGCCGCATTTTCTTTCACCGCGGCAGGTATTCAAGCTAGCTTTGGGATGGTTTCTGGGATTGAGAGTAGAGTTGAATTGAAGATTCTTGACCATAGTTATTTGAAGTAAGTTATTTATTTAAGACTTTCGCTTTTGATCTGTTCTGTTCTGATGTAACACCATATTATTGTGACATTTTTACCCTTGTCGGGTTGGGGTGTTACAATTATGGTATCAGAGCCAGGTTGGATCGGCGGATTAATAATCCGTAGAGCTTAAGCTATGACCTGTGAGTATTAGGCCTTTAAGTTTTGCACCATAGGAGTTATGAAACGATCTTTAAGGATTTGCTTTAGGACTCCCCTATATGAACTTAAGTCATGACCAGTGAGGACTTGGTAGACTATTGGTTTAAGTAGCATCGTTTCCGCATTACTCTGATTCGTGTTTCTGTCTTTAGTTAAGCTGATAAGATCATTCTTTCCGAGGTTAGAAAGTTAAGCATGACCTAAAGTTTAGTAATCTAATAAGTTTAGAAATGCCTTGAGAACTACACCATTTACGTTTTGTTTCTAATTTTGATTTCCATCTTTGACTTGTTGACAATTAGTTTGATGTTTCCTGGCCATTCAAAAGACTATTACAACCCTAAGTGTTTGACATATTCAGAGAAATTTTCTGCTCATGATGGGTATATTAAGTTTTCTTTTCACACTATTTGATGTTCCATAAACCTTTTCTATTCCTATGAGAGATCTGGAGGTTATTAGTCACGAGTATAGGTTGATTTTCCTAGGTTCTTTCCGTTAACAATGATTAGGACATTATATGATAATGAGGAAGATTGACACTGGTGTGATTAAATATTTAGATTATTAAGTTTTCCTTTGGAAGTTTATATTATGATAATTCTGCGTATGATTGTTAATTTATGATTATAAGAATTTTGTTGAAATTTTGGAAGTATGGATAGATCTGCTAGATTTCTGTAGTTTTCTGATACGTTTCGTTTTTCGTTCAACCTTATTGATGATAATTGAATCTGCTAAATATTGGGAAGAAGAGAAGCATTGTTAGGTTGCCATTAGGTTGTTTTATTCACGACTTGAGATAAAGTATGGTCGCCATGAAGGCATATTTATATAATGCAAATATTATGACGCCTGACCAACGTGATAATATTTTTATCATATAACGTACTCTCATTGTGAGCATGTGATATCTTGGGAAGTGATTGTGGAGCATTAGATTTCTGCTAGTTGAATTATCCACGATAAGTGAGACTTTAGGATTTATTCTATTCGTCCGTGCTCTGTTTTCATCGTTAGATATTTGAATAAGTTCGAATTTTCATCGTACGTTTGTTGATCGTTGTTCATCCGTTAAGAAATTTAAAACTCATTATAGAGTTTCCTATCATCTGAATTTCCGCACTCAATCTGTTTTCTAATATTAGTTATCTGTTGCTAGTACGCATTCGTTGAACTGAATTATGATTTGCTCTGATAAGATATGAAGTTATGAAATTTTGATAAGAAAGATCTGTCTGTCCGTTTGAAATCTGTTTGAAAAGTTTTCTGAATTGAGATTATTTCTGTAACTAAAAGATTTTGTATTCATTTCGTTGTGGCAATTTCTGCAATCCGATCTGTTTCCGTCTACTCTGCTTATTCAATTTTCGCGGACGAAAATTTCTTTTTAGAGGGGAAGAAGTTGTAATACCTGAAATTCTAAAATGTGTGAAAAGACCAAAATACTCTTATATCTAAAAATCACTAATAAATATCTGAACAATGCCAAATAATTTCTAATAAATTTGTAATTAATTGTATATGATCCAAAATATTTAAGAAACTAATAAGTTACGAAAACTAATTTAATACGATACGGAATTCTTTTTGGGCCGTTTTTCTTTTATTCCATCAACCTTACACAACCATATGATCCAAATTCGAATTTAGCCCATGAGTTCTTTGTGTTTGGCCCAAGTTCGACCCATGCTCACCCATATAAGGGATTCGTCTGTTTTCCTTTTACACCATACGATTCAGAAAAAAAAAAAAAAAAAAAAACGAAACCCTCAAGTCATCCAGAAAAAACATTCAGTGTTGAGCTGCTGCTTCCATTCGATCTCACTCAAGTTTCGGTATCATCTAACTTATCTTGTTCCTGTTTTCTTAACTTGTTAAATGTGTGCATGAATCCTTAAACATGTTACATAAATTGAATATACATAAACATGTATACGTGTGATATAAGGTTTCATAAAATCATAAGCTTAATTGACTCATGGATTTTCTGTTTTGATTGATATACTGAACCCTAAATCTGATATGAAACCCTAAATACATGTTTACATTAATGAAATTAAATGCTAAGAACCCTAGACATTAATTAAGGGAGATTAGGGCTTAAAGGGATTAAGGTTATGATGTTTCTGTCCCACCTGCATGCTGTCAGGAATTTGAGTCGTGTTCAAGAAGGTTTATTTTAGTGATAACGTGTTTTTCGGTTATTCTTGAGTCTAAAATCAAGTTCTGGAAAAGTACTTTCTGAATATGTAAGCCACGTAACTTTTAGTGGTGGGAAGATTGATTTTTGATTTTTGTGAGATTAAGTGTCAAAACTGTTTTTCGGATGCCTGGAAATCAGTGGGTGTTTTTGATTTTTCATTTTCAAACCCTAAGGAGTTAGGAGCTCTCCTTTGACAGGAGTAATATTTGGGTTATAAGGGACTTTTAGGAATTTTTGTGGATTTTTCTGAATGGTCTTAATATGGCTCTTAAATGCAAACTTTCAGGGAGTTTCTGCAGTTCACTTTCTGGACTTCTTTCGATAAAATATTTTTGAGAGGGTATTTATACTTGGTAATAAATTCTGGGAAAATTCAAGTAGACTCCTAAGACATAATAGCTTCTTTGATAATTTTTTTGAAATTTAGTTTTGAGTTCTGATACACTTCCAAAATTCGTTTTGTGAACCTAATTTTGTTATAAGACCAGTCATTTGAAAACATGTATATATTTAAGATTTATCAATAAGCATAAACCCCTAAAATGCACTTAAACATTAATTATGATATTATTGGTCACATATTCACATAATTCCAATAACAAAACCCAAATCACATTAATGAATAACGATAAGTAATTAAGAATCCGTTGTCTCTTTGATTAAACAAATAAGTAACATAAAACCCTAACTCGTGTAGATTCGTTGAAGAATGCGTGACATTGCTTCCTTGTGTTCATCTTCTAGTTCACTTTCATTCTTTTGGCCAAGGTACGGATATTCTGACCTTACTCTTAAGGTTTCCTTTGTAATATGAACCTCTGATATGAACCTTTGCTATGAATCCTCTATTTTAAACTTTTGTTATGATAAACTTTCTTATATGAACCTTCTGATATGAAAATTATGTTTTGAACCTTTTATATGAACCTTTTGATTTCATGAGCTTCACTAGGCATGGGGGTTCCATGTCCGTGTCAGGGATGCACCTCTGACATGACTCTAGGGCAGTAGAGTGATGTTCTGCCACGTTCCTTGGTTTGGCTGCAAATGTTTATGTGTTGGGAAGGGGCGTATGGATGCATCCTAGATCTGTTTTTGTTTCTGATATGCTATGATATGATATTGTCTGGTGAATGTGGCTGTGTGTGCAATACACGTCCTTCACATTTCTGGGAGCTAGCTACTCCACCCATATGAGGACACCCCTCTTTATTGTCTGATTATCTGAGAGGTCTCCCCTCTATATGTTTATGAAGATGTATGATTATGATTATGATAAGTTATTTGTTTCTGAGCTCATGGTATTATTATGGTTCTGACTCTGTTCGTACAGGTGACTGTATGAATTTCTTACCTAACCTATACATTTTATTTCCGTATCATCTGTTATACCTAAATATGTTTTTCCCAAAAATATATCACTTATACTTTAGCATTTATTTTCTGTTTCATTTTGTTATATATCTGTTCACTGGGCTTTTTTAAGCTCAGCCGCATTTTCTTTCACCGCGGCAGGTATTCAAGCTAGCTTTGGGATGGTTTCTGGGATTGAGAGTAGAGTTGAATTGAAGATTCTTGACCATAGTTATTTGAAGTAAGTTATTTATTTAAGACTTTCGCTTTTGATCTGTTCTGTTCTGATGTAACACCATATTATTGTGACATTTTTACCCTTGTCGGGTTGGGGTGTTACAATTATGGTATCAGAGCCAGGTTGGATCGGCGGATTAATAATCCGTAGAGCTTAAGCTATGACCTGTGAGTATTAGGCCTTTAAGTTTTGCACCATAGGAGTTATGAAACGATCTTTAAGGATTTGCTTTAGGACTCCCCTATATGAACTTAAGTCATGACCAGTGAGGACTTGGTAGACTATTGGTTTAAGTAGCATCGTTTCCGCATTACTCTGATTCGTGTTTCTGTCTTTAGTTAAGCTGATAAGATCATTCTTTCCGAGGTTAGAAAGTTAAGCATGACCTAAAGTTTAGTAATCTAATAAGTTTAGAAATGCCTTGAGAACTACACCATTTACGTTTTGTTTCTAATTTTGATTTCCATCTTTGACTTGTTGACAATTAGTTTGATGTTTCCTGGCCATTCAAAAGACTATTACAACCCTAAGTGTTTGACATATTCAGAGAAATTTTCTGCTCATGATGGGTATATTAAGTTTTCTTTTCACACTATTTGATGTTCCATAAACCTTTTCTATTCCTATGAGAGATCTGGAGGTTATTAGTCACGAGTATAGGTTGATTTTCCTAGGTTCTTTCCGTTAACAATGATTAGGACATTATATGATAATGAGGAAGATTGACACTGGTGTGATTAAATATTTAGATTATTAAGTTTTCCTTTGGAAGTTTATATTATGATAATTCTGCGTATGATTGTTAATTTATGATTATAAGAATTTTGTTGAAATTTTGGAAGTATGGATAGATCTGCTAGATTTCTGTAGTTTTCTGATACGTTTCGTTTTTCGTTCAACCTTATTGATGATAATTGAATCTGCTAAATATTGGGAAGAAGAGAAGCATTGTTAGGTTGCCATTAGGTTGTTTTATTCACGACTTGAGATAAAGTATGGTCGCCATGAAGGCATATTTATATAATGCAAATATTATGACGCCTGACCAACGTGATAATATTTTTATCATATAACGTACTCTCATTGTGAGCATGTGATATCTTGGGAAGTGATTGTGGAGCATTAGATTTCTGCTAGTTGAATTATCCACGATAAGTGAGACTTTAGGATTTATTCTATTCGTCCGTGCTCTGTTTTCATCGTTAGATATTTGAATAAGTTCGAATTTTCATCGTACGTTTGTTGATCGTTGTTCATCCGTTAAGAAATTTAAAACTCATTATAGAGTTTCCTATCATCTGAATTTCCGCACTCAATCTGTTTTCTAATATTAGTTATCTGTTGCTAGTACGCATTCGTTGAACTGAATTATGATTTGCTCTGATAAGATATGAAGTTATGAAATTTTGATAAGAAAGATCTGTCTGTCCGTTTGAAATCTGTTTGAAAAGTTTTCTGAATTGAGATTATTTCTGTAACTAAAAGATTTTGTATTCATTCCGTTGTGGCAATTTCTGCAATCCGATCTGTTTCCGTCTACTCTGCTTATTCAATTTTCGCGGACGAAAATTTCTTTTTAGAGGGGAAGAAGTTGTAATACCTGAAATTCTAAAATGTGTGAAAAGACCAAAATACTCTTATATCTAAAAATCACTAATAAATATCTGAACAATGCCAAATAATTTCTAATAAATTTGTAATTAATTGTATATGATCCAAAATATTTAAGAAACTAATAAGTTACGAAAACTAATTTAATACGATACGGAATTCTTTTTGGGCCGTTTTTCTTTTATTCCATCAACCTTACACAACCATATGATCCAAATTCGAATTTAGCCCATGAGTTCTTTGTGTTTGGCCCAAGTTCGACCCATGCTCACCCATATAAGGGATTCGTCTGTTTTCCTTTTACACCATACGATTCAGAAAAAAAAAAAAAAAAAACGAAACCCTCAAGTCATCCAGAAAAAACATTCAGTGTTGAGCTGCTGCTTCCATTCGATCTCACTCAAGTTTCGGTATCATCTAACTTATCTTGTTCCTGTTTTCTTAACTTGTTAAATGTGTGCATGAATCCTTAAACATGTTACATAAATTGAATATACATAAACATGTATACGTGTGATATAAGGTTTCATAAAATCATAAGCTTAATTGACTCATGGATTTTCTGTTTTGATTGATATACTGAACCCTAAATCTGATATGAAACCCTAAATACATGTTTACATTAATGAAATTAAATGCTAAGAACCCTAGACATTAATTAAGGGAGATTAGGGCTTAAAGGGATTAAGGTTATGATGTTTCTGTCCCACCTGCATGCTGTCAGGAATTTGAGTCGTGTTCAAGAAGGTTTATTTTAGTGAAAACGTGTTTTTCGGTTATTCTTGAGTCTAAAATCAAGTTCTGGAAAAGTACTTTCTGAATATGTAAGCCACGTAACTTTTAGTGGTGGGAAGATTGATTTTTGATTTTTGTGAGATTAAGTGTCAAAACTGTTTTTCGGATGCCTGGAAATCAGTGGGTGTTTTTGATTTTTCATTTTCAAACCCTAAGGAGTTAGGAGCTCTCCTTTGACAGGAGTAATATTTGGGTTATAAGGGACTTTTAGGAATTTTTGTGGATTTTTCTGAATGGTCTTAATATGGCTCTTAAATGCAAACTTTCAGGGAGTTTCTGCAGTTCACTTTCTGGACTTCTTTTGATAAAATATTTTTGAGAGGGTATTTATACTTGGTAATAAATTCTGGGAAAATTCAAGTAGACTCCTAAGACATAATAGCTTCTTTGATAATTTTTTTGAAATTTAGTTTTGAGTTCTGATACACTTCCAAAATTCGTTTTGTGAACCTAATTTTGTTATAAGACCAGTCATTTGAAAACATGTATATATTTAAGATTTATCAATAAGCATAAACCCCTAAAATGCACTTAAACATTAATTATGATATTATTGGTCACATATTCACATAATTCCAATAACAAAACCCAAATCACATTAATGAATAACGATAAGTAATTAAGAATCCGTTGTCTCTTTGATTAAACAAATAAGTAACATAAAACCCTAACTCGTGTAGATTCGTTGAAAAATGTGTGACATTGCTTCCTTGTGTTCATCTTCTAGTTCACTTTCATTCTTTTGGCCAAGGTACGGATATTCTGACCTTACTCTTAAGGTTTCCTTTGTGATATGAACCTTTGCTATGAATCCTCTATTTTGAACTTTTGTTATGATAAACTTTCTTATATGAACCTTCTGATATGAAAATTATGTTTTGAACCTTTTATATGAACCTTTTGATTTCATGAGCTTCACTAGGCATGGGGGTTCCATGTCCGTGTCAGGGATGCACCTCTGACATGACTCTAGGGCAGTAGAGTGATGTTCTGCCACGTTCCTTGGTTTGGCTGCAAATGTTTATGTGTTGGGAAGGGGCGTATGGATGCATCCTAGATCTATTTTTGTTTCTGATATGATATGATATGATATTGTCTGGTGAATGTGGCTGTGTGTGCAATACACGTCCTTCACATTTCTGGGAGCTAGCTACTCCACCCATATGAGGACACCCCTCTTTATTGTCTGATTATCTGAGAGGTCTCCCCTCTATATGTTTATGAAGATGTATGATTATGATTATGATAAGTTATTTGTTTCTGAGCTCATGGTATTATTATGGTTCTGACTCTGTTCGTACAGGTGACTGTATGAATTCCTTACCTAACCTATACATTTTATTTCCGTATCATCCGTTATACCTAAATATGTTTTTCCCAAAAATATATCACTTATACTTTAGCATTTATTTTCTGTTTCATTTTGTTATATATCTGTTCACTGGGCTTTTTTAAGCTCAGCCGCATTTTCTTTCACCGCGGCAGGTATTCAAGCTAGCTTTGGGATGGTTTCTGGGATTGAGAGTGGAGTTGAATTAAAGATTCTTGACCATAGTTATTTGAAGTAAGTTATTTATTTAAGACTTTCGCTTTTGATCTGTTATGTTCTGATGTAACACCATATTATTGTGACATTTTTACCCTTGTCGGGTTGGGGTGTTACAGTAGTGGTGATGGTGTCGGTGGTGGAGGAGGAGATGAGGCTGGGATATATACCAGTTGAAGCCAAAAAGTTTAGGTATGACCCTAATGCTAAAGTCAAGTCGGTCGTGGAAGCGCTTGATGATCGGGTTAATAAGAAGGCTGATCGTTATTGCAAGTAGATGTATTGTTTCTTAGCTCTTCAATTTGTTGTGGTCAAGGTTTTGTGTTTGGAATTTAATGCGCGTTTGATTATTTGTTGCGAGTAATAGCTTAACCAACGAATGTCTTAACTTATTATTCGAGAGGGTGCTTAAGTTGGGAGAACAGTTGATTCAGTATGTACTAGTGTTTGAGTATTTTCAGTTGTCTTTGAAGGGCTAATGATAAGAATGTGTGGGTGTCTAATCTGTATCGGCATTTGTGTGTTTGCAAACATCATCTTTACTTGAGGAAGCTTCTCTATAATGAATTTCATTTGATTATCATGCTATTGTACAAGTCCTTTAATGCCACATAAAAAAGTAATCTTGAAAAGCCTTGGTTCACAAGGTTGCTGTGTGGGTTTGGCAACGATGACCCGTTTCTTGATTTACCTGATCTATTCATGGATCTAAGACGACATCGCTCTTTCCACACATTGCCAGACAAAATCAATGGTCAATTCTGGCCAGAAGATCATTTCTTGTGGAACTGCATGTAGCTAGTTAATTAATTGGCAGACAAAGCCACTTTCTATATCAAATTAAATTTGTGTTGTTGCAAATCATTTTTGGAAAGAAAATGGGAGTCAAGATTCTTTTCGTGTTATATATCGATTAGTAAGACATATTGGTTGGTGGCAGTGGTGGCGGTGATGGTGGTGGTGAAGAGGTTGAAAAAGGTGTGTTTGAGGGACCAACCGTGCAATTGATTGGACCTGAAAAGACAAAAATACCCTCATTGAAAAGTCAACTAACGAGGAAAAATAATGCTCATTAGCCATAACGGGGCTTCAGGGACCATTTGTGCACCGTTCTGGAACTTCAGGTACCCCGTTCGCTAGTAAATCGAAACGGGGGGCCAAACGTGAAAATGGGGTCAACTTCAAGGACAAACAGTGTAATTTACCCTTTAAAAATAAATAATCCATACGTAATTGGTCCTTCATCTCATAGGTCCATTGCAAAGTTAGTTATCACTTATTTTACGTAATTGGTTCTTCATGTTATACATCCGTTGCAAGTCAGTCCTTGATCACTAACTTCGCACGTTAGAACAATTTCCGCAAAATATATAAAATAAGAAAATAGTCCTTGGGGTTATCGATCCATTACAGAGTTAGTCATTGCACTCAACGATGAAGCGCAACAAAAATTAATAAATTTATATCAGAATACTCCCGCCGCAAAGCACGATTTTCAACCTCGTTACAAACAAAAGGCATCAAACTTTTATAAATCGAGCTAAAGAAATCTTATCTGCTGTACAATAATAACTATAAGAACACCTTTCATTTTCCAAGGCAGTTCTGTTATTTATGTGAACCGTAAAATTGATTTGCCCTATGGATGTTTTACAGTAAATCAAGTGAATTTGTTTAAAGCTAATTGAATTGTTACTTTCAGCAGTTGATTTATATGCGAAGACCACAACCGAGTTTATCGGGAGAACGGGTCACGTTTCACCTAACCAAACCATAGTCAGGTTATGGGGGTCCACTCACCCAATATTAGCCCCATTTGTGCATGCGCCATCTCACTCTCTGAGGGGCCCACTTGATGGACCACAACTGCCAATGGGAACCCACTCGGATGACCCCACTTTGCACGTGTCATTGCCTAACCCCTCACGTGCTCCCCTCACCCAACCCCAGATAACCTTTTTCTTATCTAACTTTCCACCAATTATTTCATTTTTTGCAACATACAAAAAAAAGACAAGAATTAATATATAAGATAAAAAAAAAACAAAGATAGTATAGCTTATGAAATTTAACTGAAACTAAAATTCTGTGTTATTCATGACAAAAATTTATCTAAGATGAAAGCTTTGAAGAGGGGTTTTGATCCTTTGAGGGACCAACCATGAATTCAAGTTCTCTTTTATCGTATATCTTTAACCAAAAATCCTTAGGCACTTGACTTGAATTTGAACTTGAACTCGGTGCCGATTTTGTCAAAACGTTACCCGACTTGTCTTCGCTTTCGCTACTGTTAGATATCGAACCTGACGATGTTTGAACACCCTCTACACCACTAGCACCCGAATGATCACTCGCTTGCATTGCGGACACGTAACTAGACATGGGCACGTTAAAAACCGGTGTTGCACCAGCCGGTATGGCCCACAACTGTGGCATGTGGGCAGAGGATGGTGCGCCGTTTGGTGGGATCATGAAGAAAGTTCCACCTTGCGGCGCACCCATAGTCCACACTGGCATAAGACTCTGTGGCACAACTGGTGCCACAGGAGCAAAACCCGAGTCATTCACATCATAAAACTCGCTATTACCCCCTCTTTTTCGTTTCCTACCATCACCCTCTTCACCATTACTCGAAGTATTGTTAGTAGTAGTAGTAGTAGGAATCTTTAACGTGCCATTAACATTAACCGCGATAGCAGGCACAGTCCCAGTACCCGTAGCTCGAATAATAGCCTCTTCAGCATGCTCCAACAACCACCTAATAGTCTCGCCATCTGACTTATGCCCAAGTTCACGAGTCAACTGAAATATCCTAGCAGCACATGTTGCAGGCATACGTATCCTTCTACCACGACCTTCAACCTTAGTATGACGGTCTTTAGTACTCTTACGAGGTACTTGTGCAACCATTTGTTTTGTTTCATTGTTTTCCATCATTGGTTCTTCCTTAAAGAAAGTTATTTCCACTGGAGCTGGTGGACCTTCTAGCAATGGTTCAGTCACAACTTCTTTTTCTTCAGATTCCATATTCGCGTTATCATTAATTGATGCCATAGACTAGAAAAAAAAAAAGTAAAATATTTGCAATGAAGGTGTGTAGGTGAAAAAATGGACAAGAGGGTGATTTAGTTGACTGGTTTTCAAGCTAATTCATATGTCATAAATATGGAGTGGAACAGAAATGAAGTAACTTGTAATGACAAAAAAATAAATATAACAAAAAGTATTTATGATAAAAAAACACAGAGACACATAAAAAGGTGAACATGAAAGGAAGCAAACTAAAAAACCCTAGACCCACTTATCCTTTGCTAGAAAAGAGGGACCCCCTAGAAAAGTGTTTCTTTTTTGCAAGGTAAGTCAATGGTTCAGATTTAAGTTGTAGTTGGTTGCTGTAAGATTGTGACACGTGGTGCTATATTGGTGTATCATTTTTGGTGGTTTGATCGGTGGGTAACGTCACAATAGACTTTGAGTACGAGTGGAAATTCGTCACCTTTATATCATTTTAAGGTTTAGTTTGGGCTTGATTGAATCTGGTCTGTCTAAAGAAATGGGCTAATGGGATAGTGTTTAGTCCGTGTCTGGCCGCATTGAAGTGGCCCATCTCTAAAATATAGCAAAAACCAAAATTTTAGAATGGTAAAGATAGATGGAAGAAAATACTGAAACTTAAGATCATAAGAGCATGGGGTATGTGGTGCCATGGCCAGGTCCCGTGAAAAAATGATGTCACCTCCTCACTTTTTTTTTTTTTTTTTTTTTTTTTTTTTTTTTTTTACACAATAATCTATCATTTAGAAAAAACTAACGGCGTGAGCTGGTCATGATGGCGCGAACCTCCATGGCACGAGAGACTGTATGGTTTGTGGCGCCATAGGTTGGGTTGATGCCATGGCACTAATCCACCAGCCAACCGTACCTTGGCCTCTAAAAATCTAAGGCATGCTTGAAAGTAGATGTGGTAGTCTAATCTATAAACGATTTGGATTGTACTAGTCCGATGAGTACTTAAAAAAAAGAAACAAACAGAAGAATCAAAAAGGCGAAAATAAAGCTGCGCATTCTAGTAACACATTAATAAACCACAAAGAAATAAGCAAAAGCTATATACAGGTCTTACTATTATCATGTTGTAAATAAGGAATGCACGATTGTTACACATTAGTAAGCAATAAGCAGTTACAGGGCAACTCTCCTTTGGCATATCATATAATCCAATGAGTCACATGATTAACGGTCAAATGCAACCTATGAATTTTGTTACAATGTACATGCCAATAGAGGGTCGCCCTTTAACTGGTCTCGCTTGAGGAGGTCCGTCGTTCTCATCATCTCGATCTATGGTTCTGTGGCTCAATCATGTAAAGCTCTTTCGTTTCATTTTATACATAGTTAGGGGATAGAATAAACTAGTGACTTGGCATATGCCGAAGAAGCTGCTTGTGCCTTTATTAAAGTGCTTTTCATATACTTTATCCGGAGTACATTTTTCCTTAATTTCAGTACAAGACTTTTATGAAAATTGTACAAAACTTTAATTTCACAAGGATGATTTCCTGGTAAAATCATCTTGCAAATGACATATGCAAATCAAAAGCATATTTCATACAGCAATATAGGATTGCATTAAGAGCAATGTACAATCCTGATTAAATTATGCATTTTATTTTGAAGTTGAAAAAAAGGAACATGACTTCTTACTTTTCTAGTTGTTATTACTATTCCATTCAAAGTGAATTTGATTCCTTCCAAAGTTGGTTTTATACCACAAATATTTATTTTCAGTTGATTTTGGTTCTATAATAGTCAAGTTAAAATGTCAAGTACCTAGAAAAAAATATTCCTCCAATGCTTTGAAGAAAATCTTTTGAGATTTGGGGATGGGTTTATAAGGGCATATCCTATGGTTATTCGGCATTTCTTTTTCTCATGAACATATCGTTGCTTGAGAGACAGTATGCGACATCTCGTTCCGCTATGTTCGTGATATTCATTATGATTTATGACTTACGAGTACCCCCTCCAAATATCATACATATTGTTTGGCATGAAACTTTAAATAATAGTTTTAGTTTTGCATATGAACTCTTGTTTGACCGACGAGATGGTCTCGTCTAGCGCCTATTAAAGTAAATATTTTGATTTGGCGTGCATGTGTTGACAGGTTATCTACGAGAGTTAATTTAGTCACGATCGCTAGAGGAAGTGACTTGCCTTCATCTCTATGCCCGATGTGTGATATCCAGGTAGAAGACGTTTCCCACATTTTCATTTATTGTGATGTTGCCACGCACGTTTGGGAGAATATTTTCAGGTGGATAGATATGGCCCCTCCGATGTATAGTTCGGTCATTGAGTTATTCGAATGGGTTGATTCTTGTAGTTCTCGGCTTAAAAAGGAAACAATTACTGGAGGCGATTGTCTAGACTTCTATATGGGTGCTTTGGAAGTTTAGAAACAACATGATTTTCGGCTCTACAAAGATGAAGAAGAGTTCTGCTGGCGTATGTGTCCGGACGACATGCGCCATTCCGGAAGGAATTGCCGAAGACTCAAAGCCGAGGGATATTGGAAGTTCCTCTTTTTGTCCAGAGCAACCTTTTATCTTTTGGGCAATAGCATAAACTGTCAGAACGCCGCCACCCCGGATTTTACAGGATTGTGCCGCACGCGTGTTCTGACACCTATTCACTAGACTAGGTATAGCTCGACTTGCGTAGTCCCCATGCAACACAGGTATTAAGGTGAAGGTAGTATAAATACCCTCACCTCATTTATGATTTGCAACTAACCTTACACTCTTAGCATTTACTCTCATTTGAACGCATGTTGAATGGGTCTGTTTTGCACCTGTTTTGAAGGCGATGTTTCTGCTTTGATGATTGTTTGATGCTTATTTGGGTTTATTTTACAGGGATTTTCCATGATATCAGGAAGTTCGTCCAAATTTCCTCCATGTTCGGAGGAAGATAATGGTACTGGAGACAATAACCTCCCTTTATCCGTGATTGCAGTTTTGTCCAATGACGACCTATTGATGGCGATATTACTTCGGTTACCTGTTGTCTCACTTCATCTCTTTACACCGGTTATCTCTCATTACATCCACAAATTTCACTCTTAAACGTAGCCAAATCCCAAATGTAGATCCTTCTCTTGGTCTTCTTATCTTGCAAGATTATCTCTGTTTCGCAGGGGAACCGTTTATATATGATTTCGTGTCGTTTGATATCCGAATCGCATCCAAAAGATCAATCGTCGTTAGTTTGGGCTCCGAGGCACCACCTGAATCTGTTGAGATTAAGCAGTCCTGCAATGGTTTGTTTTTATGTAGTATCAAACTACACAACTCTTACTTATTCAAGTATTACGTATACAATCCAACCACTAAACTGTTTAAGATGCTGCCTATAGAATCAAGTATGCGTAGTGTGAAAATGGCTTTTGATCCTACAAAATCACCTCACTACAAAGTCATCCATGTTCGTCCCGGTCATTCCAATCAAATTGAGACTTACTGTTCACAAACAGGCCATTTGAGACTTTGAGTGTTTGCGGTGATAGGTTTTACTGCTATTATTTTAACTGTTTTGAGGATGGAACACATTTTCTCGGCCAAAAAGTTATTGTTGGGCCGAGTTGGCCCAAGCCCAAATTAAAAATAGTTAACCGAACCGAAAACTAAACTGAGTTACAATTGCAATGAAGAAAATCTTTTTTGTTACTGAAGTACTCCGTAATATGTAAGAATTGTTTGATATTTAATCAGCTACTCGGACTATGCTAAGTAATACTACATTTGTAGACACGGTTTAGGTAAGCAATAAGCAGTTACAGGGCAACTCTCCTTTGGCATGTCATATAAGAACAATGAGGCAGATGATTAGAAACATCAGACCCCCACATGTTTCATTTGGAGCACACATGCCAATAGAGGGTAGCCCTTTAACTGATCTAGCTTGATGAGTAATGCATAAACTGCAACATCTCTTTGAATTTTCAGCTAGAGCTTGCAATGACTTGGTTGGTTTGACCATCTCAGGTTTTATTTATATGGACATGAGAGAAGGGATAAACCATCGAGGAATCGGCATATGCCTTCAAAAAAGGGAATGCTGATGCCTTTGAAAATGTATTTTTTTCTCGTTCTCTATCATATTTATTCTTTTGTCTGTTGGGGAGCACAAAATTACATTACCTAATATAAGACCTTTTGTGTGACTTCTTTGGATTCTATACGTAGTCAATGATTATACCATGTAGTCATGCATTGTAATTTTCTATATGCATTATTATTAGTAAAAATTAAAGATGATTCCAATCGCTATGTGTCGAAATTTGGGGGAACCACTTCAGATTGCATATTTTCATTGATGGATTTGTGATTATTTAGGTGAGTCCCACTCAAGCAATGGCCCCTCTTTCATCTCCATGAATCACACAATGTTGCATAAGGTGTAAAGTCAGATGCAGTTTCTGCATGATGACCATAAGATTTTAAGTTTACATGTGGTCTGTTCATTTGAGTGTACTGAAGAAGCATATTGAAAGGTTGGTTAGTTATCTTTTTCTATTATCTAAAGTTATGGTTTAGAATATGACTGATGTCTTTAACATTGCTAGTTTGTATATCATGATCCTTAATATTAATATTCCCATTATCTATATGCTTTTTGTCTGCCAGCCATGTGTCTTTATTTGTGTTGCAGTGTGTTATATGTGCATAAGAGTGTTTGAAATGTCACTTATTTAATCTAGATGCTAAATTTATAGCTTCCTTGGCTTTCGACGTACACTCGCCCATCATTCTTTCCTTCCTTTTAAGTATATGCGACCATGGACCTCGAGACTGCATATTTGAAGACCGATCAAGAATTTGCAACAAAATGAAAGAAATGATACTCGCAAATAAAGAGAATAAAAAGGAAAAAGATCCGCTGCCACTACATCTTTTGCAGAAATTGCTATTGCATCAGCTCAGGAAACTGCACGAGGGCGCGCGCATTCCTTTTCAAGTTTTGTTTTGGTATCTTCAGTTACATAAAATGATCGAACTGAAATATTTGGCGGTCCTATCTTTTTCCGCCTTATTTCCATAAGTTAAGTCAAGCAACAACGATGCAACACATTGCTATTTGTTCATAAACATAAGTCATAACACAAGATTATATAATGATGAAATAGGTATAAGTCATAACATTTTTTTTATTTTTATTTTTATTTTTTGGGTAAAAGGGACCTTCCACCCTGGTAAAATAGTATAAGTCATAACATCGCTATACCATATAACTAAAAAACCTTTGGCCAAGCACTATGTGAGTGCCCTATCAACCAAGACGTTGCATGTGGGTTCAAGTCTCATTGGAGATATGTGGTGTAGGTTGTAAAAATTTGCTTTAAAAAATGACAGTCATGGAAGAACATCCTTAGAAGGCGGGCTGGGACTTTAGGGACGTAGATAGAGGTGTTACAAATTGTTTGGAAAATATATTTTCCTCCTGTGGTCATGTTTGATCGTAGAAATGAGCATGAAGTGCTGCTCTTAAAAATGGAACCACAGTTAATGCAAAAAATGTTACAACTGCTGAAATGGTGGTTTTAGCCATCTCTTAAAACTGGAGATATCGTTATAGCTGTTGGGGATGATGAACTCCATTGACATAGAATGTAGTTTATTGGAAAAGAATGTAGTAGTCAGTTACAAGGTCTTGTACTTTGTTGTCTTATATTTCTGGGAAAGAAAAAGGAAATGAAAGCCTTGTAGGTTGTTTAGTTTTTGTTTTGTATTAGTAATATATCCTGTTCTTGTTCATAATTATAAAATATGCTATTTTTGTAATCAAGTTAAGGTGTTGTTGTAATTCTGAGATTACACTCTCTTTATATGCAGCTAAATGTTACGTGCAATGACAATTACGGTATCTTTTACTTGGTAGAAAAATTATTCATGTAAGCTTTTCATATACTACGTATATCTTTTTTCCTTTCATTTAGGATGCTTTATATTGGAGATATGAAATAGAGTAATTAGAATTTGATTTACTAACTTTAAGGGTGACAAGATAAATATATATGCATAGTGTTTCCCTTGTTTGAATTTGTAAATATTAGACTAGTGTATGACAAAGTTTGAATGTAAGTAATTATAAAATTAGATTAATCAGTTTGTTGGTTTATTGCATCCACTAAACACAGTAACACATTATCATTTACGACTTAAATAATCAGAGTAGATTTTTAGTATAGCCAAACATCATAAAAAGAACCCATTGAGGCATTGAAGATATTTGAACGGGACAGAAATACTACATTAACCTCAAGCAACCGCTTGAAACAATCACTAAATAATTCATGACAGGTCATAAATGATCCAACTAGCTACACACAAATAGAAAACCAAAACAAAACCAAGCATAAACTAAGACACATAACCTTTATGCTAACCAAATGAAAAACAACCTAACCAAGTCTAATGTCATGAATGACAGCAGCCTTTAATTGGGCGGCAGTTAGACCACAATTATCAAAGTAATCATCATCATAATCATTGTAGTCACATGTATCATCTTTCCATTGCTCCAAAAGACTCTTCGTTCCCTCTACTACTAAAATAATTAGTCACAGGATATTTCATAACTTCATCGTCGTCAGAGAGCCCATTTTGGTTATAACTTAAACTACACATCATTGACTAAGCAAATATATTGGGTTATGAAGCAATAAAGAAATTACAATAAAAAAAATGATAGTAGTGTCACCCGTGGTCAAATAACGCACCACCACCGTATTTAACAGAGAACCGGTCGAACCATGCCTTCATTTGTATGGTCATGCAAATTTAAGAATTTGATATTTAACTAGCTAGCTGATCGGACTATGCTAAATATTTCTACATTTGTAGATGCGATTTAGGTAAGCAATAAGCAGTTACAGGGCAACTCTCCTTTGGCATATCGTACAAGAACAATGAGGCAAACCTCATGCACCCACATATTACATTTGAACATACATGCCAATAGAGTGTAGCCCTTTAACTGATCTAGCTTGATGATTGATGCCTCAATTGCAAACATCTCTTCGACTTTCAGCTCAAGCTTGCTGTGAGTTGGTTGGTTTGACCGTCTTCGGTTATTTATATGACTTGAAAGAAGGGATAAACCATTGAAGAATCGGCATATACTTGCCTAAAACGGAATGCTCATGCCTTTAGGAGATGCCTTTTTTCTCGTTCTGTATTATACTTATTCTTTTTGTCTGTTGGGGAGCACAAAATTAGAGTACCAAATATAAGACCTTAATTTATGAGAGTTCTTTGGATTATGAGTATTCTTAACTAAGTAATCATAATTTGTAAAACAACAAGAGAATTTAGAGAATCCATTTGAAAAAATGGGTCCAAGAATCTATACGAGGTCAATATGCCTCAAACCTAATGTGGCTCCTATTATTTTCCTGCAAATGATTAAGAATCCATAAAACCGAACAAAAAACAACTAATAAGGATTCAATCCAATTGTATTTTTTTAATAACACCAGCAAAGTTACCATGTAGTCATGCATTTCAATTCTCTGTATGCATTATTATTGGTAAGAATTAATGATTAGTCAATTGCTATATTTAATTGTTTAGAATTTTTAACACCTTTGCCCTCTGAAGTGGCATATCATCTCCTTATCCTGACTTTGATGTTGTTACATATGTGTCATTGTTAGTTATTATGGATATTGTTATTTAATACTCAAACAGTCAAACCTAGCATTGTGAGACTATAAAATTAACTTAAGAATATACATACACGTTGCATTGAACATTTGAACCAATGGTGAGTTGTTGACCAAACCTAGAAACGATTATAAGGGTTACTACTACTTTAATTAGTCATTTCTGTCAAATGGAAAGTCACTAAAAAGGATTATAAAACAATTTACGAGTGCCCATATATGCATCTATGCCAAAACGGACATGGCTTTAAAATATTCGATTTAAAGCTCATTTAATTCCATGGATGCTTTTAAAACCATGATGTATTTTTCATATTTTTTTTATATTCTAGATGGATTTTAAGTGGCATATCCATTATCCATTCTTCAACTTTTCCAGCCAAAATATTGCTCCATTTTGTAGAAATCTTAAAGTCGGATTTATTTGCTACTTTATAAACAGAACGTAGATTCAAATGCCAATATTCAATTTATAACATATTTAATTGAAGAAACAATTGAATGTTAAAAAAAAAAAAAAAAAAAAAAAAAAAAAAAAAAAAAAAAAAAAAAAAAAAAAAAAGAAGAAGATATAATTGAAGAAACAAATTATCAACATAAAGTACTCTAAAACATGACCAACAAGCCTAAACAAAGTTCAAAAGATTTAATTATCTTCACGTGGAATGTATAACAGAACTTTATAAGAAAACTATTTTCATGAACACATTTCCTATATCTTTCTAAATGCCAACCTTTCTCCCAGCATTTTGACACCCATGTACCTGAAATTGCAAAATTCACGAGTATAAGAAGGGACAATTTCGAAATGTATCTAACTTAACACTTGTTCATTTAGTCTGTTTCAAAATAAGAAGTGTTGTTAGATCGATATTTTTTACTTTTTCTTTCGATTAAAGTTTTATATATACTCGTCTAAAGCAAGTAACACATATTTGTCACCTACCTTCCGAGCATCATCATGGTTGCTTGAGGATTTGTTCCTGGTGAATTTAGTAGTGTTGAACTATCGATGACACGCAATGCACCAACACCAACAACTCTATAGTTGCGATCAACAACTCTATCAACTTGACATCCTCCGTGGTAATGCCATATAGACATCACGGTGTCTTTGCAATATTGCTCTAGATTAAATGGTGAATTGATATGTCTAGGTCTCAAATTTAGAGGTAGAGCGACCACCAAAGCCAACAACTCATTAACTGACAATAAAGGATCACGGAACTTGGATAGTGCTTTCGATTCCAATACCTTCACAATAGTTTCCATGCCTTGAACACATGATTGCAGGTCTCGCGGGTCTTTAAAGTAGTTAAATGTGACTTTGGGATTATCTTCTGGATTTAGTGTCTCGAGCTCAAGAACACCTAAAGAGAGTGGACCCATCACCTTTTCAAGGATTAGTCCGGCATTTAGTCCTGATAGATCCAAATTCAAGCGACCCCCGATATCAGATTTTAGCTTGTCAATATTTGGAGTCTGAAATATCGTAACTTGTTAGAAAGGCATCACAAACATATCTAATTTTTTATTTTGCAACTAATACAACAACTAGCCTATAATGTTACAAACCTTGTTAACAAAGTGTGCAAATTGAGAACCGAATTTAGTGAGCAATGGTAAGTTTATATGGGCACTTGCGGATTCAATGAAGCTGCCGAATCGGGTAATGCCCACAACCTCTATGAGTGAAATCTCCACGGGCATGGTTGTAGGGACGAGTACTAGATTCATTGGATTATCAGACAAGCCCTGTCCAACCATTGGCTGGTCAAAAACTACTTCGATCTTATGGGCTGTTAGATGTTCAGCAGGGCCAATACCACTCAACATCAACAACTGTGGGCTACCAAGTGTGCCTGCCGATAATATAACTTCATTCAGCAATGACCCTTCGTTTAAAACTGCTGTGTGCTCTTTCCCTTTCATATCCTTGTACAACACTCCTATAGCTTTTCGTTCTGCAAGAAAAAGATACATACATCTCCTGAAATTTTTTCTAGTATGAGATTATGAGAATATGAGATAATACGAGAGACCAAATATGAAAGAAAAAAGTGTCTTTAATAACCATATCATAGCAGTAGTTGGTATTGGTGATGACTAATTTTGCACTTTTGAACAGATCACATGGAAGATTCATGTAATATACTAATCAAATGTGATGCTGAGTTCTATATATAAGTTTGGAGGACTTATCGTTATACATGGACACTAGTGACGATTGCAGGAGTTAATATTGTTACCATCGGTTTTGTATAATATTCTGTTCACGGTTGCATTTAAGTACACAGTAATGTTGCTTGGGTCAGCATACTCTAGCAAATCTGCAGCCGTGTGCCTTCTCCCATTTCGGTCAAAAATGCTGCCACCAATTTTGGTTCCGTATAAATGCTCTAAAGTAAACCCATTATTTGGTAGCACGCCGGCCTCCAACAACCCATCTCTCACTGCGGCTTGCCATGGCAACACTTCTGGCTCAAATTCTACTTTCTTTTCAACCCACTCATAAGATTCCCTCACAAGTTTTGGGTCCAACCCAGCTTTATTAATAAAGTCAGGACTCGCCCTAGTGAAAAAGCCCGCATTTATGGCGGTCCCACCACCTAGAACACGGGCCCTTTGGTTGACCACACCATCAGTGGACACAAAGGTTTGGGAAGGAGAGGTGGGGCCAAGGTTCGCAAGTGTGTCAATAAAACCATTTATGGTGTTGATGGAGGGGATACCATATGGCAAGTCACCTCTTTCGAGTACTAATATTTTTGCTCCTTGTGAAAGTGTGGCTGCCAATGCACAACCAGAAGTTCCACCACCAACTATGATGTAATCGTAGGATGTCACTTCTGGTGCTTTGGTTGCGTCTTTTGCAAATGTGGCGTATGGAGCTGAAAATGAAAAAAGTTCTTAGCACACAAAATGTGTTAAAATAAAAGAGTTCAATGAATATATACTATGCTATAGGCCCGATTGACTAATATAATCAAGTTAACTACCTTTCTCGGAGGTCGAAGAAGAAGCAAAGAAGACAATGAGTGTGAATATAAATCGAGCTAGGTACGAACTAGGGTTTGTGGTACGAACGTAATCCATGTTGGATTTGATACAGGATGAACTGGCATATATGGATTGAATGGAATGGTGTGCGTTAAAATATACAAGAAAAGTGAAGTATGGATGTTGACTATAAGAAGTGGATGAACAACCAACTATCGTTAATATATGTTATTGCCTAAATTCTAGTGACGACACTTGCACCTTCCCCTTAGAACTTTTGCTTCCCGGCCTTAACATTATTAAAAACAATGCAAACTTATCGACGTGGATTGTCATTTGCATATAGAAAGCTTAAGTTCATTTCAAGGAAATAATATATATAAGTTGTTTATAGAATACTGAATACTAGTGATGTTTTGAAGTCACGTACGGTAATAAGTGTCACATGCGCCCTAAGTCATTATAATATACTAGTAGGGTATCCCGTGCGTTGCAGCGGCGGATACCCTAAAATAAATATTAACGACACAAATATCTAGTAGCGTGTCTGCATGTCCGTCACGAACAAATAATCAATATATCAAATACTTAACGCTATTTTATAAAGTGCAATAATTAAATAACATACATTTTTATTGATGAGATTAAAAATTCATATGATAAAGTATTTTACAATACATGTATATACACCATATTGAAAATCTACACACATTTATATTTTACTCTACACGAAAAACTTATCGATATACAAATGTTTGATATGTACACACCATCTTGATCAAAATTTTTGGAAGATTAATGTTTTGAAAACATAATTAGATTGTATATTGTGGTTAAATAGTTGTATATTTTGGTGATGAGGTGTTTTTAATAGTGTATTAATTGTATGGGTTAAATAGTGTTTTTTAGTTTTATTTGTGCTTTAAATACTTGTAAATTGTGCTTATTTACTTGCATTTACTTAAAAATCTATTTTTGTTAATCTTAAAAAATTAATATGAGAGAGGGTCAAAGATGTATTATAAGTAGTATAGATTCTAAAAAGAATTAGAAACTGGGGCCCACCGCAAGGTCATTAAGGAGTTTGTATACAAACACTGGTGTTTTTCTATTACAATGAACTTTAGTAATGTTAGAAAAATATAATTTTGCATCAAAGTTAAATAAAATTACAAGAACAAATTCATACTCTCCCAGTCTCATTTTTACTGTCTATGTTACCATTTTTTAAATATCTCAATTTAATTGTCCCTTATCAAGAATAGATAAGGGGTTTGGTCAAGTTTACTATATTACCCTTTGTTGAAATTGATATTACAAAATTAAGAAAAGTGTTAATTAATTAGTTAAGGGCAAACCTGTCATTTGACAAAAAGTAAGAGAAAGAAAGCAGTATTAATTAAGATTTTCTTAAACTGTGTGTTTTTTGTCGGGGAACAATTATTTTGGAACGGATGTAGTTTATATTTTCCAAAAGCTACAACCTCACTAATCTATACTAAATTATAATGCATTTAAGACTATTCTATAATTAGAAAAACTTAAAATTCAGACTTTTTTCTTGCTTATTATAGAAAGATTTCAAAATTAATTTTTTAGGAAACAAGTTGGTTAGGAAATTTATTAAGAAGCGGTTGGTTGTTCAAACTAAAATTATTTGGCTTAACCGTTTATAATATCTCTACTTATAAAGCATGAAGACGACTAAACGTGTAACCAAATAATGCAAAATATAATCACACGGTACCCGCCGCCGTATTGCGCGGGTACCGTTATAGTATTTCATAATTTCACCACAGTTTTATTATTTATATAAATTAATATAAGACAAATCTAAGAAAAGTTATTATCTTCTAAAATTTCATAGATTTTTCACATCCACTCAAAAACCAATCACTACAAGTTCATTATCTGGCAGGTAATGTAAAGACGAGACTTTTTGCCCAAAAAGCAGGACTCATGTTGACATGTAACAATCACACAAAATATATGGTGCTAAGGCTTTAACCTGCAATCAACTAAAAAATAAATAAATAAATAAACTCAATGTACACATTTATATCTCCACACTTGAATAAACATGTAAAATTTTTTATTTTTATCCACAGTAAAAAAATATATAAAATCACTTCTACATGCATAAAAACAATTTTACATGCATCAAACCTCACTGTAATATACCTCTCTCATCTTTTAACAAAATCACTTTTACACTTCAAAATCACTTCCTCTCTCAACATCTAAAATTCACTGCATAAATTGTTATAAGATAAATTGCTATAAAAATCACTACCTCTCTCAACGCTAACTTCAAGTCTAACTGCTTGTCACAACTCGTAATTTCCGGTCATTTTCCAAACCTCGACAATTTACTATTCACAAGTTACTATTCATCATTTACTATTCATCAATCACTATTCATCGTTTTCGAGGTCAATTTGATATTCTGAGAAGCGTTCAGAAATTTTACTATTCACTTGACACTATTCATTTCCGGAAGAAAATCACTATTCACGTGCATTACTCATGTCATCGTAAATTTAGTCTACGAGTATTCAAATTCGCGTAACCGTATTGGTTCAGGAGCGAATCCATGCATTATCATTTGGGATATTTCATACAGGCTAGAAATAGTCTGCATATCATCTTTATGGCACTTGCATACTATTCCACTCGTAGGGTATTCAAATTATATTTTTAATATAATTAACGATTTACGTATGTTTATTTTAAATAAACACTAATACGCGAACTATAAATGAAACTAACACGTCCGACACTTCCGACTATTATCCCAATATATTTTTATATTCATTTTAATAATATAAAAATTATAATATTAATTTACCCGGTATTTTGGAAACTTATTTATTACGTATCGTACGTCTAACTTAATAACGACGGTTTTCACCAAAATTAAACGATAATCACCCTAACTCTCCGTACTTGTACCCGACTTATTTTTACAATTTTTATAACTCTATTACGTCCCGAATAACTTCAACAAAACTTATTTCTAACAAATCCGGTACCCGATTAAACCTTAAACCTAAACCTAACCTAACTACACTTAACTACTAATACTAATTTTTCTAATTAATCACAAAACATATCCCCTCATTTCCCTCCCCTAGAACCGGCCACCCCCCCCCCCCCCCCTAAAGTCTTCAAACATTAAAAATCTCACCAACACTCTTAAATGTACACCAAAATTTTGTCCCAAGTATATAATAAACTTTTCATCCAATTTTGTTACTAGAAATCATTTTTACTAAACACAAGCAAACTTTTTCTCTCTTTTCTCTTGAAGTTGGTTCGAATTAGGGTGATCAAGGAGCAAGGAGGATAATTTTTACAAGATCTTGTCATAAACTAGTTAATATAATCATCCTTGTTAGAGTTTTGAAATAAAAACTCAAGGATTAGTAGGCTTTTTATCATCTAAACTCTCTAAACCATCAAGTAAGTAAACAAACTCATTTTTATGATTTTTACAAGTTATTATTATGTTCATATAATTTTCTTACAAGATCTTATACATGCATCAACTTGTACCACTCCATTTTTGTATATATTAACTTTGAAGCCCTAGAAATGGAAACATATGAAACCCTTGTTAGACCTAGTGGAGTGATGATGTTTAAGGACCCATGACACCCTAAGAAGGTGTATGGTAGGATTAGATTAGCCTTGTGGTGTTTGAAAGTGGATTGATGGATGATGGAACTAGTTTAGAGACTTGAAAATGGTTTTTGAAACTTTTGATATACCTACTGTCCCTATTTTAAATTCGTGGGAAAATCAGTAGATGGTGACTAAGTTTTGACCAAAGATTTAGAAAATACATTCAAAAACGAAACTTTAGGCGAAAGAACGGATTAAAACGAGTTTATAACGAAGGAGATATGATTTTTGCAAATTTAACGACGAAAACTACTTTTCCAAAAACTGCTTGCTGATTGGCAGAATACGACGGGTATTTTGAAGCATTAAACGTAACCTAAAAGAGCCGAGTTATCTAAAATATACTAGTATATACAAAGACGAATCCGTGGACATAAAGAACAAGGAAAACGAGCCTAAAACGACAAAGTTATACCCATTCTAACATCGTCAAACTATATATATATATATATATATATATATATATATATATATATATATATATATATATATATATATATATATATATATATATATATGGACACAAATAAAAATAATAACGTACGCGCTAAACGGTATATTTTCTAGTAAATATTACTAAGGACTATTTTCTTATCAAACGAATACGTATGACCCGAGAGAATACTTATACGACTTAACGACGTATTTCAAGGTTTTCAATACAAGGAATTTAACGCTAACACTTTTTAACGAGATAGTACGACAAGTTATATACTCCTATATATGGATATATTTTCCTAAGTATGGAATCTATTTTACTACGACGATAACTAGTATTTTCAAATTACGAGTGGTATGAGTATCATGTGCATGTGCATTCATTTCAATTCGGCTTGATCTAAGTTAGATCATGGTTATTCATTTAGGTTGCGGCTAGTACTCGCGCCTCATTGTCCTGACTACTTTTACCTCATTGCACCATCTTTGTACCATCACTTCGAGGTGAGTTTCATAGCCCCGTTTTAATTCTATATTTTGATTTCAAATCCCACGGGGGAGAATACATTGCATTACTTGTTTTTGTGTACATGCCTAAGTATAAAATTTCATACATTGCTTAAGTTGTCTTATTTACCACGTCTTGACAAGTCCCCTTTATTATCATGGACCGTTAATTTCTAGTACTAAGCGGGAGTGAGTGGATAGATCTATCGAGGGTGACGCCTCCATTCGTGTTTGGGTTGCTCCAAATGGGACGAATGCATTTCATGTCTTTATTATTAGAGTGTCTGGTAAACACTCATTGGGGCCAAGTATCGTCTAGCTTCGGGGTCATGAGCTTAAGAGCCAATGTATATATTTTCCGGACATCCTATTTCTTGGCTTTACTTATGGCATATGTACACTAGATTTTACTTATAAATCTATGATTATTCACCAACTTTATGTTGACCGTTTTTCGCAATGTATTTCTCAGGTTGTTAAGGTAGCTCATGTGCATACATTTGGATCTTCATGGAGTCGCGGAGTCGACGCGTCTCACTATATTTTCTGCACTTATGAAACGTTTGATCTTGTTGAACTTATTCTAACTGTTTTGGCAAACTCTTTTGGGACCTAAGCTTTGTAAACTCTGAATGTTTTAATGATCAAACGCTGTATTTTCTAAACGACACTTTAGGTCGTTCAATATAACTGTAAGTATGGTGCTATGACAGTCACCCCAGGTATTCCATTCCGCTGCCATTCAGGTATTTTGGGGGTGTGACAGATTGGTGGACTAAGTATGTCCAGGTAGTAGGAGTTGATGCTGCTTACTCACACTCTTGGGAGAAACTAAAAAGGATGATAAGTTTGAAGTTCTGTGTGAAAAACGAATTACAAGCAATTGAACAAGAAACACTAAACCTTACCATGGAAGGAGATGATGTTGTCAAGTATACTGCTTATTTTTATGATTTTGCTCGACTAGGCTCTGCAATGGATGAACCGGAAAGCAAGAAACTCGAAAGGTACATCGGAGGACTTTCTCCTGAAATTCGTAGGATGGTCATCGCATGTGAACCCAATACCATGTCTGAAGCTATCCAGATGGCAATCGAAACAAAGGAACTCATAGTTCGCGACAAGACATCGGGAGACAATAATAACAACAAGAGAAAATGGGTCGGTAATCAGGATGCTAATGCTACTCAACGACCATTTAAGATACAACAAGTGGTGGAGACCTTTACTGCTGGGTCAAGCCAAAAGAAAGGATATGTAGGTAAATTACCCGAGTGCAACAGGTGTCAGTTTCATCACAAAGGACGTTGCCCGGAACCATGTGGCAACTGTAAGAAGATCGGACACAAAGCCAAGGATTGCAAGACTCCCACCCTCACAAAGCATCAGAAACTCACGGTAATCTGCCGTGAATGTGGAGTAGTGGGACACTTCAAGAGTGAATGCCCGGTGTTGAGAGACCGGAACTGGAGGAGGCAGTTCATGTTTTAAAACCATAGTTCGAGCCCTCTAGGGTTGTACTTTCTTTTGGTACTTTCCATAAGTACGTTGATGTAACCTAGTTGTATTAAGCACTTTCCTATCCAATGTAATGACTATCTTTTGTTACCTCTATGATAACCATAACTTTCGTTTACTCCGCTTTCTATCCCAATCGTTCAATTTTCAATCGTTTCGTAACATTATGTCATTGCCTTATTAGAGATTAGGCCGATTTAGTATTTGACGGACTAGTAGATTATTACCATTCCGTAGTATTTACCCATGTATCCAATAAACCATTCCACGAGTTTTATTTCAAACTATTTTACTACCTTATGGAGAAATTGTTTTTATCAAATTTCTAAAATAAGCCGTTTTGTTACCATACTATAAACTGATTTTTCCGATACTACGCCAAATATTTACTATTATTACGCGAAACAATTTTTATATTACTTTGAAAGGGAATATTTAGTATACCATTTTTAATAACAACGCGTTGAACACCATCTAAAGCTTTTGAGAAAAATAATATTATTTTGATTAAATCAAGCATCGCATCATTAGTCCTCAACTATACATAGCCTGATCACCTATGTATACTTCAGGAAAGATTATGCCATGAAGGAAATAGTTACTTTATAAAGTATTGTTAATAACAATCTTCATCCAAAAGCGTTTTAAACAAATAAACTCTTTTATGAATATTTCTTTTTGACAAATTTTCTCTGGATACTTACCCCACATGTCACACACTTAGTCATTAAGTTAGACTTTCCATTGACTTCTTTAGGAGAGACTTCCCATATTAAGTACTAGGAGGATTCCTTGATACAAGAAAAACAATAAAAGGGTTACGAAAACTACTAACCTAGAATAGAAGTATACACCAAGGCAATTTATAGCTCAATAACAGTTCTAAGATGCCACTGGACCATCCGACCCACCATCTCTGACCTAGTTGTCCGATTTTATTATTCAAAGGTACTAGCTAGACTGAGCTACGGGATCAAACACATTGTGAAGGTACGCTAAGCAACACCATGGGAATAAACCAAGCCTCCTAACCGATACTGTAAAGTGTTTTGAGTTAACATGGTCTCATCCATACGCAAACTTCCCTGCAGTGAGTTTACGACAAGAATGATTGATTCGAATTATGGATATCGATATAGATTCCCCTAAAGCATTATGTTCTTTAGAACTTCTGGATAACCTCACCTATACATCGAGAAAGGCATCAGACTCAAGAATATCTCCCCAGCTACATGTGAAGACAATACGGAAATTCATCGACATGGTATCAATTGAAACCCTCATATTGCCAACATGATAACAATTTCAACGATAAACCATCTCAGGACTTAAGTTGGTTGAATACCTAGACTTGTAGTTTTGTCGAATAATCGCCAATAGGCATTTTCTAATGTCAGGAACCGAATGTTAGACACCTATGCATTTATGCGAATATTTCCGATCCTACTATTTTATCCTTGTTAGTATTTTTACTTTTAAATGAAGTGGATTTCAAAATTTTGTCCATACAAATCACATATCTCGTGGAAAATAATTTTGAATTGCCTATTTTGAATAAATACGACCCTTTTTAGCCAGTATTTACTTGAACCATTATACAATGAGAAATGTTTAAACATCAAACTTTGGTAAATAGTTCTATTCACAACATGTTTGAAAACCGCGTCACATTTCATAACTATTAAATTTTGAATCATCAATAAAGCTAATATTGAGTATACCATTTGTTCCATTTTCTAAAATTGTTTATTCAGAAAAAGATTTCGACCAAAAACTCGAAAATCGCGAGATAAATTTGGAAACAAATCACCATACCATATCGCTTGTGCATTTAGGGCTTTGTGACTTGACAATAAGGAATATTGGAATAGGTGATGAAGGAAATTAGGAGGAACATCATAGAACGATTACAAACGTCAGTAATGGAGACCAAGCACAGTAGGCAAAGAATGACACATGTCTTAGCAATCCATTAGACCAAAACCCAAAGAATCAAATATTGTTAACCGTATTCTATCTTCTTCGTATAACGCCGTGTTCGAGAGACGTAACGTTGTGGAATTAGTCACAAGATTTATCGTACCGTTTCAATTATTCCTGATAAAGGTGATTGAATCACCTTGGACTTCTAGCAATCATTTTAAGATTTCCTTCGGAACCTCATAAAGATGTGAACACCGCCTATCATCCTCATATCGATGGCCATAACGGGAGAACGATTCAAACATAGGAAAGCTATACTCAGAATATGAGTGATTGACTCTAGAAATGGTTGGACTAACCATTTACCATAAATTGGATTCTTTTACAACCATAGTTATCGCGCGAGCATAGAGACTACACCATTTGAGGCACTTTATGGTCGAAGTACCAATTACCCGTTTACAAACTGAAATCGGAAAGTTAAAAATTCACTGATCTAGAACTAAACCATGGAACAACAAAGGAAATTTCACAAGACAAGAATCGATTACAAGCAACGAGAAATTGGTAGGAGTTATGTTGGTACATGACGCACATCATACGGATTGGGTATCCTTGAACAAGCAAATTTACTAGATTCACGTGAAAGAACGAACTAAATTGAAAGCTTTGCCTTGGAGAGGCATGATACGATTTTGGTAACACGAGAGATTGAACTTTTAAGTATATTGGACCATTTCAGATTCATGATAGAATCGACCAGCTGACATATAAGATTTGAGTTCTGACAGAGTTCAGCAACATATATTACCCATATTACATTATAAACCTGAAGAGACACTGATCATCTATTGACGAACCAAACTCGGAAAAAGCCAAACTCACTATTCCAATAGGCATTCATGAAATAACCAGAAATTTCCTACAAGTCGAGAATCAATTACAAATTCTATAAGTTGTAAACCCTTAAAACTTCAAGTTGGTAGCCAGATCACGTTGAAAGTTCTGCCTAGGAAAGGCATGATATTATTCGGAAAGATTTGGAAAGTTAAAACCGATATACACTGGACCATGTAATAATTCAGACAGAGTAGGCCTAGTAGCCTTCAGACTTGAGCCTTGTTAAAGAACAGCCGGATTACACAACTATGTTTCACCTAATCAAATCCAGGAAATGACTTTCAGATTAGTCAATCATAATCCCATTTGGAAGGGAATCCAACCTTGAGACAAACGTAAACTGGGTAAGAGAACCAGTAGAAAGCATGGACCGTGAGGTCGAACGGTTGAAGCAAAGTCAAATTCCTATCGTGAAAGTTCGCTGGAATTCTTGAAAAGGACCCGAATTTACTTGGAAACGAGAGGACCGAATGCAACTCAAGTATCCACGTCTTTTTGACCAAATATACTTCAGAGACCAACCAAAACTGAACTTCGGGACGAAGTTCCTGTTAGAAGGGAAGACTGTCACAACTCGTAATTTCCGGTCATTTTCCAAACCTCGACAATTTACTATTCACAAGTTACTATTCATCATTTACTATTCATCAATCACTATTCATCGTTTTCGAGGTCAATTTGATATTCTGAGAAGCGTTCAGAAATTTTACTATTCACTTGACACTATTCATTTCCGGAAGAAAATCACTATTCACGTGCATTACTCATGTCATCGTAAATTTAGTCTACGAGTATTCAAATTCGCGTAACCGTATTGGTTCAGGAGCGAATCCATGCATTATCATTTGGGATATTTCATACAGGCTAGAAATAGTCTGCATATCATCTTTATGGCACTTGCATACTATTCCACTCGTAGGGTATTCAAATTATATTTTTAATATAATTAACGATTTACGTATGTTTATTTTAAATAAACACTAATACGCGAACTATAAATGAAACTAAC
This sequence comes from Artemisia argyi, assembly GCA_030686995.1. Taxonomy (NCBI): domain Eukaryota; kingdom Viridiplantae; phylum Streptophyta; class Magnoliopsida; order Asterales; family Asteraceae; genus Artemisia; species Artemisia argyi. The sequence continues at coordinate 133,050,508 of CM060708.1, read as the reverse complement.
ACGTCCGACACTTCCGACTATTATCCCAATATATTTTTATATTCATTTTAATAATATAAAAATTATAATATTAATTTACCCGGTATTTTGGAAACTTATTTATTATGTATCGTACGTCTAACTTAATAACGACGGTTTTCACCAAAATTAAACGATAATCACCCTAACTCTCCGTACTTGTACCCGACTTATTTTTACAATTTTTATAACTCTATTACGTCCCGAATAACTTCAACAAAACTTATTTCTAACAAACCCGGTACCCGATTAAACCTTAAACCTAAACCTAACCTAACTACACTTAACTACTAATACTAATTTTTCTAATTAATCACAAAACATATCCCCCCATTTCCCTCCCCTAGAACCGGCCACCCCCCCCCCCCCCCTAAAGTCTTCAAACATTAAAAATCTCACCAACACTCTTAAATGTACACCAAAATTTTGTCCCAAGTATATAATAAACTTTTCATCCATTTTTGTTACTAGAAATCATTTTTACTAAACACAAGCAAACTTTTTCTCTCTTTTCTCTTGAAGTTGGTTCGAATTAGGGTGATCAAGGAGCAAGGAGGATAATTTTTACAAGATCTTGTCATAAACTAGTTAATATAATCATCCTTGTTAGAGTTTTGAAATAAAAACTCAAGGATTAGTAGGCTTTTTATCATCTAAACTCTCTAAACCATCAAGTAAGTAAACAAACTCATTTTTATGATTTTTACAAGTTATTATTATGTTCATATAATTTTCTTACAAGATCTTATACATGCATCAACTTGTACCACTCCATTTTTGTATATATTAACTTTGAAGCCCTAGAAATGGAAACATATGAAACCCTTGTTAGACCTAGTGGAGTGATGATGTTTAAGGACCCATGACACCCTAAGAAGGTGTATGGTAGGATTAGATTAGCCTTGTGGTGTTTGAAAGTGGATTGATGGATGATGGAACTAGTTTAGAGACTTGAAAATGGTTTTTGAAACTTTTGATATACCTACTGTCCCTATTTTAAATTCGTGGGAAAATCAGTAGATGGTGACTAAGTTTTGACCAAAGATTTAGAAAATACATTCAAAAACGAAACTTTAGGCGAAAGAACGGACTAAAACGAGTTTATAACGAAGGAGATATGATTTTTGCAAATTTAACGACGAAAACTACTTTTCCAAAAACTGCTTGCTGATTGGCAGAATACGACGGGTATTTTGAAGCATTAAACGTAACCTAAAAGAGCCGAGTTATCTAAAATATACTAGTATATACAAAGACGAATCCGTGGACATAAAGAACAAGGAAAACAAGCCTAAAACGACAAAGTTATACCCATTCTAACATCGTCAAACTATCTATATATATATATATATATATATATATATATATATATATATATATATATATATATATATATATATATATATATATATGGACACAAATAAAAATAATAACGTACGCGCTAAACGGTATATTTTCTAGTAAATATTACTAAGGACTATTTTCTTATCAAACGAATACGTATGACCCGAGAGAATACTTATACGACTTAACGACGTATTTCAAGGTTTTCAATACAAGGAATTTAACGCTAACACTTTTTAACGAGATAGTACGACAAGTTATATACTCCTATATATGGATATATTTTCCTAAGTATGGAATCTATTTTACTACGACGATAACTAGTATTTTCAAATTACGAGTGGTATGAGTATCATGTGCATGTGCATTCATTTCAATTCGGCTTGATCTAAGTTAGATCATGGTTATTCATTTAGGTTGCGGCTAGTACTCGCGCCTCATTGTCCTGACTACTTTTACCTCATTGCACCATCTTTGTACCATCACTTCGAGGTGAGTTTCATAGCCCCGTTTTAATTCTATATTTTGATTTCAAATCCCACGGGGGAGAATACATTGCATTACTTGTTTTTGTGTACATGCCTAAGTATAAAATTTCATACATTGCTTAAGTTGTCTTATTTACCACGTCTTGACAAGTCCCCTTTATTATCATGGACCGTTAATTTCTAGTACTAAGCGGGAGTGAGTGGATAGATCTATCGAGGGTGACGCCTCCATTCGTGTTTGGGTTGCTCCAAATGGGACGAATGCATTTCATGTCTTTATTATTAGAGTGTCTGGTAAACACTCATTGGGGCCAAGTATCGTCTAGCTTCGGGGTCATGAGCTTAAGAGCCAATGTATATATTTTCCGGACATCCTATTTCTTGGCTTTACTTATGGCATATGTACACTAGATTTTACTTATAAATCTATGATTATTCACCAACTTTATGTTGACCGTTTTTCGCAATGTATTTCTCAGGTTGTTAAGGTAGCTCATGTGCATACATTTGGACCTTCATGGAGTCGCGGAGTCGACGCGTCTCACTATATTTTCTGCACTTATGAAACGTTTGATCTTGTTGAACTTATTCTAACTGTTTTGGCAAACTCTTTTGGGACCTAAGCTTTGTAAACTCTGAATGTTTTAATGATCAAACGCTGTATTTTCTAAACGACACTTTAGGTCGTTCAATATAACTGTAAGTATGGTGCTATGACAGTCACCCCAGGTATTCCATTCCGCTGCCATTCAGGTATTTTGGGGGTGTGACACTGCTAAACAAAAATTAAGATATAGAGCTTTAATTATGAGGTGACATGTGTCATTTTTCAAATAAAAATTCACTTTTATTTTCAAATTGAAATATTTTATTATCTATTTATTTTTTTTATGATATAATTACACCATATTTTCTAAAATTTTATGCTTTTTAATTCAACATCTTTTTTGATATATTTTTATAACTTTTTAGTTATTAAAATTTTAGTAGGTTTTTTATTCATATTTTTACAATTTTAACCTTTATTTCAATCAATACAATCTTGATTAGTCAAATCATATACTTTTGGATAGAGTGTTGACGAGTAAGAGATTGCGATGGTCTTTCTATATACGGAAATAATGATGTCATAGGAAAGCTACAGGAAATCAAGCAAACACATACAACTAACACATATACATTCAGAGTGTTGAGAAACAAATTCACTAAGCGGGTAGGAAATTTCGGAGAGAGTTAGGCTAGCAATTCATTTACTATTTTTATAATAACTATATTTATCGTCGTCATTGTGCGCGGGTATCTAGCTAGTTTGCGAAAATGCATAAATTAAAAGTGACAACTTTTGTGACACACAATATCTCCGCACAAGATCCAAATGTGGACTTTACAATTGTATACACCAATACACCTTTAAATGTGGATATATCATCAAGAGGAAAATTCAATTGCATACCTTTATTTTTGTACATACCAATGGACAAATCCCCACCCTCCATCTTTTTTGATCTAATGGCCTAGATTAATCTAAGATTTAATTATGCTTAACATTAATACTCCCAACTATATAAAAGCCCCTTCTATTCTTTTTCTTTTTTCATTCGCTTTATTTTTTACACACACTTTGTGTGTGTTTCCTCTGCTCTCATTCTTTCCTTTCATAAATCAGTTATATTACCATTCCGATCATCATCACCATCACTATTCCGATCACCATCACTGTTCCGATCATCATCTCATCATCACCATCAATGTTCCGATCACCACTCCGATTACCATCATTGTTCCGATCGACAGTTACCGTGTCTTTCATCATCACCGTTCTGATCACCATCACCAGCACCACTCCGATCACCATCACCGTTCCGATCATTATCATCATTTTTTATGGCTTCTTTTGATCTGAAATAAGTGTTTGTTTCAAAAGGAGATTTGATTGATATTGTTGCGGTTGATAATGTTGTTGAATCAGTTGATAATTATGTGAATCAAGTTGTTAACATTTCTTCTTATCAAGCTGCACACCAAGTGTTTGATGAAATGTGTAAGTAAAAAATATTTGATAATTTTGTTATCTGCTTTTGTAATTTTGCTTATTAATTAAGTTGTTAGTTGAATTTATGTTTTTAACTGCATTTAAATGCTATTTTTGTGTCAAATTGTGGTTTTGAATCTGCTCTGTAGCATACGTTTAGTATCACCAGTGATATTTGAAGTTGATGATTATAAGCTGGTTTAGTATCACCAGTGATATATGTTTAGTATCACCAGTGATAATTGTTAGTCTATTTATTTATAAGTTGTTTATGTTAAGATGTTTAATTTTCTTATATAATATTTTTGACATTTTGATGAGGATGAAAATATAAGTTTGTGGTGATAAGCTGTGAGTATAAGTTACTGATAAGTTATTAATTATAGTGTAATATTGCTTATTAATTATTAATTAAGGTGTAGCCTACAGTGTTTTGAAGTCTTTTCTGTGGTGCTCTATTTAAATGCTTGCACGGCTACCAAAAAAGCTTATGGAGTTCTTGGCATTTTTCGTGTTGTTTCTGAGTTTAATGCTGAGTATGTAATGAAGATCATTATTGGATTTTATATGTTTGATATATGTGTAGTATCACCAGTGATATGCTTGATATATGTGTAGTATCACCAGTGATATGCTTGATATATATGTAGTATCACCAGTGATATGTTTGATATATGTGTAGTATCACCAGTGATATATTTGATAATCTGTTTCTTATTGTTGTAATTATTGATAAGCTGTCTATGATACTGAACTACTTTTGTAGACAGCCTGAGAGAGCTAAAGTCAAAAGTTGAGACTGATTTGCCAAGTCTTCCACCCCGAAAAGTTTGTGATATTGTTTAAGATTTTATGGGTATAAAGAATCCTCCTAAAGGACATAAGAATGACCGTATTAAGGGTGGACGTGAGAAAGCTATCGAGAAAAGTAAGAACCAAAAGAAGGGTTGTAATATTTGTAGTTTAATTGATCATAATAGACATACTTGTCCAAACAAGGGAAAAGTTTCAAATGTCAATTGGGCGGTGGTGTAGTTGAAAGTGTAGGCGGTTTCTCAGTCGCTGCAATTGAAGTATTAGTTTGTTGATTGATTGATTTTTTTACTGAATTGTTAGGTTTATTTAATAGCATTGCTAATTTTATCTTGGACTTGTATATCATTTGTGATACTTTTTTTTTCTTCTCTGAATTGTTAGGTTTACTGAATAGCACTAGTAAAATAAAGCTTAACAAGTAAACAAAAAAACCTATAAAATATACAAAATTTCACAAGTGATAATACAAATATCACTAGTGATAATACACATATACAGTTCAACTTCAAATATCACTGGTGATACTACATGTATGACACTTTTCACTTTTCATATTACCATATTAAACTAAATACCACTCAAAACTTTATCAAACAAATATTCACAAATCAAGATGGATTAAACAATTGCTCACTATGGCCCATTTCTGTGAGTTTGAATCTCTTGTGACAAATAACATGATTCAGTCAAACTAAATACGTACTATTGACTTCCAACTTGTCAACTATACACATTTATTTATAACCGTATAGATTAAAACATAACAACGCAACTGTTTTCATCAACTTGTTTTATTTACTTTGTTCTTCAACAATCGTCCTCTTCATTGGTTCATCAACCAACACCATCATTTTATTCCCAGATGCTTTCGGAGGAACTTTTGATATCACATGTGATATCACAGGTGATACCACCTGTGATATCACAGGTGATATCACTGGTGATATCAAGTGATATCACAGGTGATATCACATGTGTGTCAGCTTTCTTCTATTTGTTGAATCAATTGTGGTGATGGAGGAACTTGTGATATCACAAGTGTTTGAGCTTCTTCAATTTGGTTGTGGAGATGTTGTGCTTTTTTCAACGACAATTGCACTTGTTGTTGATTCCTTTCGTTTGATGAGGCTATTTTTTGCACAGGTCTCATTCAAATCTGCATCAAAATATTTTCATAATTTTTGTTAGTGTACGAATAGTTCATTTGATTTCAATATCATATGTCAAACAAATAACTATTTGTTTTCAAATAACAATAGATATTCTACCAATCAACAATAATTTAACTTTTATATCACATGTAATACACTACCAGTCAATATTGTTTTCAAATACCGCGGTAAAACCTTTTGAAACATGCACAATCATTAAACATACAAATCCACCACAAATCAAACAGAAGCATCACAACATATCTTTTGTTCTGTTAAACCTAACTTTTAATCTTTCATATTATCACATAAATCATCACAACATCACAAATTATCGAAAATTAACTAGTAAAACACACTAATAATGATTCTATAACAGTAAAAACTAAAGTATTCGTTGTTTAGATGTCAATTGTTTCATTTTCTGTGTGCTTTATATGATTTGCACGGTTAAGTCAAATACAAATACACTAGTGATAATACACATATACTGTTCAACTTCAAATATCACTGGTGATACACACGTATACAGTTCAACTTCAAATATCACTGGTGATACTTTTCAGTCACACATTTCATCAAACACTTGGTGTGCATCCATGTATACAAAGTTTTTTTTACTCAGAAACTCAACCAAATGTAAACACTAAAAAACACAACTAATAAAACAACTAAATAATTAGTCAGAAGCATCATACCTTCATCCCGAGATTCAGTAGGTTCATTTTGAACCGATTTTTTCGTGGATCTGCTTGTGCACTCGATGATTCTTCAATTTTTGTGTTTTATTGATGATTTGAACGGTTAAAAAGTGGTTATTTTTTAATTTGTTATGGTGGTTTTTGATGATGGTTAGAGGGAAAGTTGGTTTTTTATAATATCTGATGTATGTAAAGTGAGGGGTAGGGGGTGGGTTGGTGGGGTAAGTTTGGTGAGTTGGCAAAAATGGTCCCTCCGTGTTTTTTATGTTTTTTTAAAAGGAGGCTTCTGATTGGTCCATTGGTATGTGAGTATTTTTGAGTTTGCAAAATAAAACGCCTCATATCATCAATAAAACGTGTAAAAACATACTTGTTTTGTTGTGAATATACAAAAAAAAAATGTTGTTTAGTTTTTGCATAAAACATTCTAGCGAACTCACAACTCGTAATTATTTGATTTGGTTCATTTTTGTTTCTGATCTCTCCATTACAATGCAAAATTCTTTCGATTTCTGTCGATGCCCCCTAGAATTAACCGAGATGGATTTAAGTCATCGTATTTGATAGACTGTTACAGTAGATGCATTTAATGTTGGAAAAATACCACCAAAATGTACTCAACTTGTCACCATTTTCAATTCTGTGTAGTGAACTTTTTTTTCCCTAAAAAAGTAACAAACTTTCATCGTTGGGCATTTCTGTGCATCGATGACGTCATACATTTGCATCGTCAGTCCATTTGACTAACAGGCGTTAATAAGTAACTTAAAATTTGGTTATCTCATCATATACTTGCATCGTTAGTCCTTTTTACTAACTGCCGTTAATAGAATTTGTTTTTAATTCAAAAAAAATTCTAAAAAAAAAATTATTTGACGAAAAAAAAAATTACAAAAAAAAATAATTTGAAAAAAAATTTCTAATGATAATTTTTGTTAAAAAATTCGAAAAAATTATAAAATAAAATATTGACGAAAAAATTAATTTGAAAAAAAAAATGTTAAAATATTCGAAAATAATTTTTTCTTAAAAATTTCGAAAATAACTCTAAAAAAAATTTTTTTGACGAAAAAAAATTCCAAAAAATTAATTTGAAAAAAAAATTGTTTAAAAAAAAGCATTTCTAATATAATTCGAAAAAATTAGAAATGTTTTTTCTTAAACAAATTTTTTTCACATTATTTTTTTTGGAAAAAAAATTTCGTCAAAAATTTTTTTTAGTACTTTTTTCTTAAAAATTTTGAAAATAATTCTAAAAAATATTCTAATATTCAAAAAAATTATAAATGAAAAAAATTAATTTGAAAAAAATTTGTTAAAATGATCGAAAAAAATCCTAAAAAAAAATTTTGACTAAATTTTTTTTTCCCAAAAAGAATAATTCGAAAATAATCTAATAAAATTTATTCTTAAAAATTTCGAAAATAATTCTAAAAAAAAGTTTTTTTGACGTAAAAAAAATCCAAAAAAAAATAATTTGAAAATTTTTTTTTTAAGAAAAACATTTCTAAAATAATTCGAAAAAATTAGAAATGTTTTTTCTTAAACAAAATATTTTTCGAATTATTTTTTTTGGAATAACAATTTCGTCAAAAAAAATATTAAATATTTTTTTCTAATTTGTTTAAAAACTTTTTTATTAGAAATCTTTTTTTTCAAATTATTCTTTTTGGAAAAAAAAAATTCGTCAAAAATTTTTTTTTGGATTTTTTTCGAATATTTTAACAAATTTTTTTTTTCAAATTAATTTTTTCGTCAATATTTTTTTTATAATTTTTTCGAATTTTTTAACAAAAAATTTTATTAGAAAATTTTTTTTCACATTATTTTTTTTTTTGGAAATTTTTTTTTCGTCAAATAATTTTTTTTAGAATTTTTTTCGAATTAAAAACAAATTCTATTAACGGCAGTTAGTAAAAAGGACTAACGATGCAAGTATATGATGAGATAACCAAATTTTAAGTTACTTATTAACGCCCGTTAGTCAAATGGACTGACGATGCAAATGTATGACGTCATCGATGCACAGAAATGCCTAATGATGAAAGTTTGTTACTCTTTTAGGAAAAAAAAAATCACTACACAGAATTGAAAATTGTGACAAGTTGAGTATATTTTGGTAGTATTTTCCCTTTAATGTTTTATTTTCAACGTTTTAGAATTCTCACAACTTTGGTTGGGTTTGACATATACCATCAATATCCGCTTTTTATGGTCTAGCTAAGATACTCTATTGTTATTTAAAACAGGCAAAAGCATAATCATATCCATCTTTTATCTTTTATATAATAAAACAAAACATTTATTGGAAATGTTCTATTTCAAAAAAATCAATTCTTACCTTATTTAGTAATAATTGTATTTAAAAAAAATATTATTTTCTTATTAAGTAACATTTTATATTTATCCATAACATAAGTAGAAGATAAATACAAAAAATATAGATAAAATATAATTAACAAAAGTAGAAGATAAATACAAAAAATATAGATAAGATACAATTAATAATAGTATTAAAATTTTTAAATAATTATCTTTAATAATAAAAAACTATAATTAAAATCATAAGTCAAATAAAATAAAGATTAAATTATTTGTTTTTTAATAAATAAAAATATATGATTTAAAAAAAAAATTTAAAAACCCGCGCGTGCGAGGGCATTATAACTAGTAAATGTATATGTAACAATTTGAACAGATTAGTCTTTCTTTTGGAAGACAATAGATAAATTGTGAAACTAATTCTGCTATAACACTTTGGCTGAACAAGTTAAATGTCTCGAAACCTGTCTAATGTATCATACTTATGGATTACTAAAGCATGCTGGATCGGTTTCTTAACAAAAACCATACTACTGTATAAAATTGATAACGTTATCTATTGTATGTTATTTACGATTGGTTAAATATAAGAACAAACAAAAAGTGTATGTTATTCATTACTCAACTCGTACAACCAATTTAATTTGCCACCCATAGGTGTTATCATAAAAAGATATAAAGAAAAAGACGTGCATGTCATCATACATTGTTCGTTAAGACATGCATGTCCCCTTTTGGCCTTTGTGCCCCGGCTAGTTCCCTTTAGGTTATAAGCGTTTTTGTGGCTTCTTTTGTTCTTTTTTGCTTTGCGTTAGCTATAACCATTTGCGTTGTCATGCTTTGTTCTTGTTTGCATTTTGCTCCTTTCCACTGCTTGCGCCTTTCTTGCTTTTTGCATTTATGCAATTGATCTTGTCTGCTTTATTCCCGTCCCCAGCCTCTTTTGCACTTTTTTTTTTCCCTAGTTTCTTGCGGCATTTGCTTTCTTATGTTTATGTGTTGGTTTTCAACCTATATGCTTGCGGTGTTTGCTTATTTTGGCTCGTTTTGTCTTTTGCATGCTTTTCTTGTTGTTGCGCTCTTTCACCGCTCACTTTCTTTCTTTTTTGTTAGCACTCTTACTGCACACATTTGCCGGAAGTTTTTCTGAAAATAGTCTCCTTACTCTCGGGTTTATCTTGAAGTAGGTGTAGGATCTGTATTCATTCTACCTTATCATACCCGCCGCGGTGGGATTTGGTATGTTGTTTACTTAAATCGAACTTTAGTAAAGTCAAAACATTGTTCAACAATCCCGAATTTTAAAAACTTGTACTTTATCCATTTTGGTGGTCAATTAATATCTGTACTCACAAGTAAAGTAAAGTACAACACTACAACCTTTAATTTTTCTCCTACTTGCCTTACGTAACTATATTTGTTTTTATATTAATAAACAAAAGCTATCCTTAAATTTGTAAGAATCGATTAATATTTCTACTAGCAAGTAAAGCACTACTCGTAAGAGTCGTATAAGTTTTCTCCTACTTGTTAAGAAATCTTTTTTTAATTTGCAAATTAAGCAAGTATTTTACACCGTATTATGGAAGATTCTTCCCCAAAATAGAGTAATTAAGAATGAAGTACATCAACATGAATAGCCTCCATGGAAGATAACCATAAAGACAACTTAATTTGAACCAAAACAAAAGGCCATCACCGTCTCACTAACTAAATTAGTCCTTGGATCTAAAATCCAACTTGACCAGACAAGAATTTTCAATAAACATCGATTAGATTAGATAGCGTACCATGATAGAGATATACTTTGAGCTTGTGTGAAGATATCCTAATGCCAAATAACTCGTTTCTTCTTACTGTTGGCATGAATTTATCTAGCTCGCTATTTTCAACTTAACTAAAGATGAGAATATCTCACTTTGGACAGCCTTGCCAATCCCTGACAAATCAAGCATAAAGTCAAATCTGAAATCACATATTGTAGATTACGCGGAACTGAAATGGTTGGCTCAAATGAATGGACAACTAGTACATGCTCAATTGATTTTCGGGGCTACTTTACAAAATGGAGAAGAAACCGATGCAACAAGAACACCTGTCTTTGACAGTTTCATAAGAGTTGGCTTGACATGTTCAATGATGTTTTTTGAATACTATATATACTAAATTTCGAGATTAATTTTGTTGATAAAAGGCTTTTTGATTGCTTTGTTTGGAGTATAAGTTCCTCACCATTTTTCTAATTCTCATACGGAGTAATTGTTTAAAAGATTGGAAATGAATGCTATTAATAGAACGCTAACTAGCGTCGAAACTAAGAGATATATTTGTCTTACAAACTATTAGATAATTCTTGGTGTATGTTTTCTACAATGTGGATTGAGTATCTTGTTAACGATGTCATTTATTGGTTATGATATGGTATTGTGAGTAATATTTAATAGTGTACATATCGTGATTATAACTTATTTGCAATGTGATGCTAATTGCAAAACACTGAAAATGACTGTATATGAGAATCACAACAGTACTATTATCATTTATCAAACTAAACCGATAAAACTTAACGCCAAGCCTAAACTATAGGGAGTATCCTTGTGGACCTCATGAGCAAGAATACATGATACATCTAAGTGCAAGTTCTCACTTTTAGTTAAATGACATCAACGATGTGTATCCGATAACATTAAAATTTGATAAATACAGGGGCACCAATATCTGAAGTGGTTAATTCTAGAATCAACAACTAAACGGAATGTTTCTAGTTTTGATTTCGCATGGTTTACTTTCATTTTACGGTTTATCACATGAAACCGCGTGTTGGACTAATTAAAATACTCCTGTAACAAGTCACACGTATAACAGTAGCAAAACTTAATTAGGCCTCAATCATCTTGTATGATAGCCAGCTTTTATTAACATGTATTGTTTCCAACAGCTGTTATTAAGTTGGGCTTAAAACTTTATTTTGGTTGCTAAGAGAGCCTGATTGCCCCAACTTTTGTACATATTCTAAACCATTAACTTAGATCTTTTATTATATTATCTTTTTGATGTTTCATGAAGATTAGATAATACTGATATAATTCGATTAAGCTACCTTTTGAGTACGATATGTGACTACGTTTGTGCTGATAATATTTACTATAGTAGTAATTCAGGTCAATGAATGGCAATGGCAAGATTATTGAATATGTTGTTTGGCTGATACTGTCAAATCATTACAAGATGAGATAAGCATACGGCTCTGCACTATCAAACTTAGGCCTCGAACAGTTTAGGTTGATTTGTGATTATATTACAAGAATTAACACGTATAATATCTCACATGTGATTTTTGAAATGCCACACTATAACATCATCTTGATACCTTTATAATAACGGCAATTAACATTGCAACACAAGATTTTGAAGAAACACAATCCCTCATTTTTGAGGTTTATATAAAACTACCAAGTTATGAACTAACAAGAGAAAAGCATAACTATTGACAAAAATTTGTAGATATATATTTTATGAAATCTTGCTGATGCTTTACACTTGACTGTTATGATAAACTGGGAAGCTATCGATCGAGTATCTTATTGATAGATTGCCAAAGTGTATATAACGTTATAGAATTCTCACAAGGGTGGTTAGCTTTAACATAAACCAGTTAATATATGTTTTGATGGTCTTGCGAAGATACTTGATTTGGTACAACGATTTTATACAAAAAATGATTTATGTTCACTAAGTTTATTTTTGATTGAAAGTTTGAAAGCCATGCAAGCGTATCAATTTTGTTCAAAAAATTAAATAGATGATTGCATCTTTTATAGTATACCAATATATCATGAATGTTTGGCTTAATATGAATATAAGTGTAAAGTTAAGTATTATTATTACTATGGTACATCGTACCAAATTGGGTACATCATATCAAATTATATGGTACATCGAACCAGAGCAATATTTAAAACTTTAGTATTAACATTAGATAACACAAGTTTATAAGAAAACATATATTTTCCCGAGCACGTCTTTTAGTTAAGTGAATTGGGAGAGAGAATTTGAGAGTGAAAAAGATATTTCATTGATACAAATGATAAGAGTACATTACATGGCTATTTATACTAGTGAGAGTACAAGTCTAACTAACTAACTGCTATACTATACTAAACATTACATTCTGTTGCAACTAGTTAAACTATTTTGTAGCAAAACATAAGTCTTGTGTGGAGATATCTTTTGCACAGATAAGCTTGTGGCAGTATGAGCTTGTGAACTTCCAGCTTGAGCTGCTCCATTGGATGAACCTGCACTTGTGTTTGGTTCATTATCCCCCCCACAAATTGGCATTGTGTAAGGATCACAAATGCTCAATTTGGATAAACATCTGTAATGTAGTGGTCTGTGTAGAGCCTTGGTGAGGATATCAGCTGTTTGATCCTTAGAAGATACAAATGTAGGTAGTATGAGTCCAGCTTTGACCTTGTACCTGACAAAGTGACAATCTATCTCTATATGCTTAGTCCTAGCATGTTGAATTGGATTGGATGCTAGGGCTATAGATGATGCATTGTCACAAAAAATTTGAATTGGTGTTGGAACTGAGATGAGTAAGTCCTTGAGAAGGCATTTGATCCAAGACAATTCACAAGTAGTATCTGCTAAGGCTCTATACTCAGCCTCAGTTGAGGATCTAGAAACAACATTTTGCTTTTTGGATTGCCATGAAATGAGACTGCTTCCAAGGTAAATACTGTTGCCTAATACAGATCTTCTTGAAAATGGACAACTAGCCCAATCACTGTCACAATAGGCTGTAAGAGTTGAGCTGTTGAGAGTAGGAAGTAGAATACCTTGACCAGGACATAATTTGATGTATCTTAGAACCCTTGTGAGTGCCTTTTGGTGAGGTGTCCTTGGTGCTTGTAGAAATTGACTTAAGGATTGAGCAGCAAAGGCCAAGTCAGGTCTTGTTAATGTTAGATAAATGAGTTTGCCAACTAAGGTTCTGTATGTTGAAGGATCTGTAAGTAGTTCTCCGTCTGTTTTGTTGAGCTTGACATTAGGATCTAGAGGAGTGGTTGCTAGTTTGGCATGTAGTAACTTAGCTTCCTTAAGTAGCTCAAGAGCATATTTCCTTTGGGTCATAACCATACCAGTTGAGTTCCTGAGACATTCAATGCCAAGATAAAAGTGTATTAGACCCAAGTCTTTGATGATGAATTTGAGGTGGAGTTGTTGTTTGATGTGGTTGATGAAAGCTTGATCATTGCCTGCAATGATTATATCATCCACATAGACTAGCAAGGAGGTTGAGGATGACTGAGTGTGAAGTGTAAACAGAGAGGTATCCACATAGCTTTGTTTGAATCCCAACTCTTTCAAAAATGAAGTAAGCTTATCAAACCACTGTCTATTAGCCTGTTTCAAACCATAAAGTGACTTTTGGAGTTTACAAACAGCATTAGGTGAAGTTGATTTAGGATAACCTTGTGGAATGGTCATGTATACTTCTTCATAAAGATCACCATGGAGAAAAGCATTGTTGATGTCCAACTGCTCAATGTGCCATCCTTTCTGTACTCCAAGAGTAAGTAGAGTCCTCACAGTTACCATTTTAGCAACTAGAGCAAATGTCTCAGTATAATCTATACCTTCTTTTTGATGGAAGCCTTTTGCCACAAGTCTAGCCTTGAACCTTTCTATTGTACCATCAGCTCCGTATTTGATCTTGAACACCCATTTGAAGCCAATGGGGAACTTGCCAGCAGGGAGCTCAGTAATGACCCATGTGTTGTTTTGTTCAAGAGCATTGATCTTTTTTCCCATTGCTTCAATCCATCTTGGGTCTTTAGAAGCTTGAGCATAGGTCTGTGGTTCCACTGATCTATCTAATGAACATATGAAATGCTTGTGTGGTTGTGTGAGGTTAGTGTAATTGATGTATTTTGTTAGGTGATGTTTGTAAGTGATGCTGTGCACAAAGGATTTGGTAGGAATTGAGTGATGGTAATCATTGAATTTGGTGGGTGAGTGTTTGGTTCTGGTTGAGGTTCTAGGTGGAGGTGGTGGTGGTGGTGGTGGTGAAAGTGATGGATCAGTTGGTATAGGTGATGTGGAAGTGTTGGTGGTGTCTTGTTGGTTAGAAGGTTGATCTGATGTAGTTTGATATTCTCAAGTATTAGAAGTTAGAAGGGTGTTTGGTTGTGTAAAATTGGTGTTGTTGTGAGGTGTATTATTGGTTGAAGTGTTGGTAGATGGTGATGAAGATGAATTTATTGGTGACTTGTTAGAAAATTTAGTGCACTTGAGGGATCAAATCATACTTGGGAATGGGTTTGGAGGTACGGAGTGTACACCCATCAAGTCCCTGATTACCCTGACTCAATAGTGGTTGTGCTAGTGTGAATCTGATTCTGCTGATGCATGAATCTTATTCTGCTGCTAGTGTTGTGATTCTGCTGCTAGTGTTGTGAATCTGCTGCTAGCTGATCCTGCTGATAGCTGATTCTGCTGCTGATAGCATTCTGCTGCTGGTGTGAATCTGCTGATAGCATCAGCAATTATGTTGCTCGTTTTTAACCACTGATTCCTACTATTATGGAAAGTATTATGTTATAATTAATGGGCCGTTAATTATACATAATTCCATGGCTAGGTTTGAGTATTCTCTATTATAAATAGAGGTCATAATACATCTGCATGGAGATACGAAATCACAAAACCCTAAACACTTGAATACGTATCTGGTTCTTGGTTTGTGCCTAAAACAAGAACATCACTTGGTCTTATCCCATAGAGATATTCGTGTAACCCAGGCATAGGGTCGAATAGTTTCTATTGGAAAGTGATACCACGATTTCAAGTGAATATCCGGTACCTTTATTGATTATCTTAACCCTAATCTGGGAACTTGTTAACACTTACTAACCAACAATCAATAGAAACTATTAGTGATAATCAATGGCCGCTGCTATGAGACAAATGGCTGCTAACTTTTCCAAGTTGGAAAAGTTTGAAGGTGTTGATTTCAGAAGATGGCAAAAGAAGATGCACTTTTTATTGTCAAGTATGAATGTGGTTTATGTTCTCACAACTGAGATTCCAGAAGATTTTGGAGATGATGTTACTATGGATCAGATGAGGGCAAGAAGCAAATGGGAGAATGATGATTATGTTTGCAGAGGTTTAATTCTCAATGGTATGTCTGATTCTCTATTTGATATTTATCAGAATGTTGAAACTTCTCAAGAACTATGGGATTCCTTGGAAGCCAAGTATGTGGCTGAGGATGCATCAAGTAAGAAGTTCCTTGTAAGTAATTTTAACAATTACAAAATGGTTGATTCTAGACTTGTCATGGAACAATACAATGAACTTCTTAGTATACTTGGTCGATTCACACAACACAAGATGAACATGGATGAGGCTATTTCAGTCTCTTGTATCATCGATAAACTGCCTCCTTCTTGGAAGGATTTCAAGCATATGCTTAAGCATAAGAAGGAGAAGTTAACTCTTGTTGAGTTAGGCATTCACTTGCGCATTGAGGATTCACTCAAAGCTCAAGACATTGACAAGCCAAAGAGTAGCACTGCTACTGGTCCATCAGTTGTCAATATGGTGGAGCATAACAACTCCACCAAGTACAATGACAACAAGGGCAAGCGTAAGCATCAAGATAACACCAAATCTGATATTAACAAGAAACCTAAGGTGACTTGTTGGAAGTGTGGGAAACCTGGACACTTCAGGAAAGATTGCAAGGGTGGTAAAGTTGGAAACAAATCCAATGGATCAGGCACAGGTGGAGGGAATTGTAACACCAATTCTCTGAAAGGTCAGAATGTGTTTAATAAGTCTTTTAAGATTTATTATGTTACATATATATCTGACATTTACTTTGTGCAGGATGATGATGTTGCGTGGTGGGTTGACTCTGGAGCAACAATTCATGTGTGTAAAGATAGAAGCTGGTTCAGACCTATAAGTCAATGAATGATGGTTCTATTCTTCATATGTAAAACGAGTCAACTGCCCTGGTGCATGGAAAAGGATGTGTTGATTTGAAGTTTAGTTCTGGAAAGATGATTTTTTTATTTAATGTTTTACATGTTCCTGATATTAGAAAGAATTTGGTTTCTAGTAGTGTTTTGAATAATTGTGGTTATAAACAAGTTATTGAATCTGATAAGTTTGTTTTGTCTAAAAATGGTGTGTTTATTGGTTTTGGTTATTTGTGTAATCAAATGTTCAGACTTAATATTGTTCATGATAAGATTGATTCTGCTTTTATATCTACATCTAAACCCTATGATTCAAACCTATGGCATGCAAGACTTGGAAATGTACATTTTAAAAGAATGCAAGATATGTCTAAGGATGTGTTAATACCAGCCTTTGATGTGAACACTGGAAAGTGTAAAACTTGTATGTTGAACAAGATAACTAAGAAACCATTTCAAGGAGTAAAACGTGAAACTAAAGTTTTGGAGTTAATTCACAGTGACCTTTGTGATTTACATGCTACTCCCTCTTTGGGGAATAAGAAATACTTTGTGACTTTTATTGATGATGCTTCTAGGTTTTGTCATGTTTATTTATTACATTCTAAAGGTGAAGCATTAGATAAATTTAAAGTATTTAAACCTGAAGTTGAATTGCAACAAAGTTCCCTGATCAAAAGATTAAGGACTGATAGGGGAGGTGAGTACATGGATACTCTGTATTTTCAGTCTGTTGGTATAATCCATGAAACAACTGCCCCTTATACTCGTCAGCAAAATGGTATTTCTGAAAGGAAAAACAAGGTGCTGAAGGAGATGGTTAATTCCATGTTGTCCTATTCAGGGCTGAGTCAAGGGTTCTGGGGTGAAGCTATGTTAACAGCTTGCTATTTATTAAATAGGGTTCCTAACAAAAGGAACAAAGTTACCCCTTATGAACTTTGGACTAAGAAGAAACCT
Source organism: Artemisia argyi (assembly GCA_030686995.1). NCBI lineage: Eukaryota > Viridiplantae > Streptophyta > Magnoliopsida > Asterales > Asteraceae > Artemisia > Artemisia argyi. The sequence continues at coordinate 133,032,679 of CM060708.1, read as the reverse complement.
AACCTTAATTATCTTAGGATATGGGGTTGTAGGGCTGTTGTAAGACTCCCTGATCCAAAGCAGAAAACTTTGGGAGAAAGAGGCATTGAATGCATCTTTGTTGGATATGCTGAGCATTCCAAGGCATATAGGTTTTATGTTATAGAACCTAATGAGTCTGTTTCAATTAACTCAATAATTGAATCAAGGGATGCACTCTTTGATGAGAACAGATTCTCATCTATCCCTAGACCAAGTCAAAGGATTCCAAATAGAACCAATGACAATGGTGTTTCAGAAGTATCTGATGAGGTTCCTGATGAGGTTCCTGCTGAGGTTGTGGAACAACAACCTGAACCTGAGCTCAGAAGGAGCAATAGGGTGAGGACTCCAAAGTCATTTGGACCTGAGTTTCAATTATACTTAATTGAAGGTACAAGGAGTGAGGTCTCTGACCAATACTCCTATTGCTTTATTGTGGAGGATGATCCCAAAACATTTGAAGAAGCAATGAAGTCCCAGGATGTTGCTTTCTGGAAAGAAGTAATAAATGATGAGATGGACTCCATTATGGGCAATAACACTTATGTGTTGACTGATCTACCACTTGGTTGCAAACCTCTAGGTTGCAAATGGATTTTCAAAAAGAAAATGAAGGTAGATGGAACTGTTGAAAAGTTCAAGGCAAGATTAGTTATTCAAGGCTTTAAACAAAAGTCAGGAATAGACTACTTTGATACTTATGCTCCAGTGGCACGTATCAGTACCATAAGATTGCTAATTGCTTTGGCATCAATTCACAATCTGATTATTCATCAGATGGATGTGAAGACAGCTTTCTTGAATGGTGATTTAGATGAGGAGGTTTACATGAACCAACCTCAGGGCTTCATCATGCCTGGCAATGAAAACAAGGTGTGTAAACTGATTAAGTCTCTTTATGGACTAAAACAGGCACCTAAGCAATGGCATCAAAAGTTTGATGAAGTGGTTTTGTCTAGTGGTTATTTACTTAATCAAGCTGACAAATGTGTATATAGCAAATTTGATGAATCTGGTAAAGGAGTCATCATTTGTCTATATGTTGATGACATGTTGATCTTTGGCACTGACCAAAATCAAGTTGATCTTACAAAAGAATTTTTGTCATCAAAGTTCTCCATGAAGGATATGGGGGAGGCTGATGTTATCCTTGGTATTAGGATTAAACATGAAAGTAACAAAATTTCTATCTCTCAGTCTCATTACATTGAGAAGGTGTTAAGGAAATTTAATTACTTTGATTGTACTCCAGTGAGTACTCCTATGGATACAAGTGAGAAGCTAATGCCTAATACTCGCAAAGCTGTATCTCAACTTGAGTATTCTAGGGTGATTGGCTGCTTGATGTATGCCATGACTTGTACAAGACCTGACATTGCTTTTGCTGTGGGTAAACTGAGCAGGTATACTAGTAATCCTAGTGCTCATCATTGGCAAGCAATTCAGAGGGACTTTAAGTATTTGAAGAGAACTTTGGATTGTAGTCTCTCGTATACCGGTTATCCTTCAGTATTAGAAGGATACACTGATGCAAGTTGGATCAGTAACACTGAAGACAATTCGTCTACTAGTGGCTGGGTATTCCTACTTGGTGGAGGTGCAATTTCTTGGGCATCCAAGAAACAAACTTGCATTACCAGTTCAATCATGGAATCTGAATTTGTGGCTTTAGCTGCTACTGGCAAAGAAGCTGAATGGTTGAAAAACTTGCTTCTTGAGATTCCATTGTGGCCTAAACCTATAGCACCTATTTCTATCCGTTGTGATAGTGCTGCTACATTGGCAAAGGCTTATAGCCAGATGTACAATGGGAAGTCTAGACACTTAGGTGTTAGGCATAGCATGATTCGTGAGCTTATCATGATTCGTGAATGGGGTGATATCTATAGAGTTTGTTAAATCTCAACAAAACTTAGCTGATCACTTGACGAAGGGTTTGGCTAGAGACTTGGTTTTGAAGTCTGCTAAAGGGATGGGTTTAAGTCCTACTTAGTCACTGAATGCAAGGATACCCAACTCCCTTCTAAGGAAACTTGGAAGCTGAGTTCAATGTGGAAAGCTGATCATTTAGTGGACTGAAGCACATGTATCACAAACATCCCAAGATTGTGCTTGTTACCTGCTGGAAAGGAGGATGAATTCATAACTTCTTAATGGTTAATTTTCTTTGAAAAAGTGCTAAGCAGGAGCATGAATTAAAGATGAACCACCTATGTGAATGTTGAAGTTTTGCCGCTTCAGGAAGCTTTGGACTTTTAGCTTTTACAACATTTATGAATTGGATATGGACACATGGCTTGTATAGTGTCAGGAGTATTTTAGTGTTTGAAAACTTGTGTGTATTTATCATCAGGTATTCAAATGGGTTGAAGGGTTCAATTCTTAGAACACCCGGATTCTCGAATATTTGAAAGTATATGTACTAATGTGGAAATTCAATCCTCATGATATTTTCATTTATGCACTTGTTTTGTTTTGTGTTTAATTTTTCATGCAAAGGAAGTGAACTAAATTTGGGGAGGATTGTTAGAAAATTTAGTCACTTGAGGGATCAAATCATACTTGGGAATGGGTTTGGAGGTACGGAGTGTACACCCATCAAGTCCCTGATTACCCTGACTCAATAGTGGTTGTGCTAGTGTGAATCTGATTCTGCTGCTAGTGTTGTGAATCTGCTGCTAGCTGATCCTGCTGATAGCTGATTCTACTGCTGATAGCATTCTGCTGCTGGTGTGAATCTGCTGATAGCATCAGCAATTATGCTGCTCGTTTTTAACCACTGATTCCTACTATTATGGAAAGTATTATGTTATAATTAATGGGCCGTTAATTATACATAATTCCATGGGCTAGATTTGAGTATTCTCTATTATAAATAAAGGTCATAATACATCTGCATGGAGATACGAAATCACAAAACCCTAAACACTTGAATACGCATCTGGTTCTTGGTTTGTGCCTAAAACAAGAACATCACTTGGTCTTATCCCATAGAGATATTCATGTAACCCAGGCATAGGGTCGAATAGTTTCTATTGGAAAGTGATACCACGATTTCAAGTGAATATCCGGTACCTTTATTGATTATCTTAACCCTAATCTGGGAACTTGTTAACACTTACTAACCAACATGACTGAGGCTCGGTTTGTGCAGGTATGATTGGTGGTGGTTCATTTGAGATTGATGGAAAAGATAGATGAGGTGATGGTTCTGGGTGACATGAAGTGGGACACTGATGGAAAGGGAAAATGGTTTCATCAAATGTAACATTTCTGCTGGTGATGGTGGTTTGTGTTTTTGGATCATAAACAATGTAGCCTTTTTGATTTTGTGGATAGCCAAGTAAAGCAGTTGGGATTGATCTTGGTGCAAATTTGTCATATGTATGACTGTGAACATAAGTTCTACAACCAATGATTCTGAGGTGATCAAGGTCTGGTGGTTTGTTATGGAGGAGTTCATATGGACTTTTGTCATTCAAAACTCTGGATGGAAGTCTATTTATGAGATAGGTAGAACTGAGAATGCAATGACCCCATAGGTGTTTTGGAAAGTTAGCTTGGAATTGAATTGATCTAGCCATTTCAAGTAACTGTTTATGTTTTCTTTCAACCCTCCCATTTTGTTGGGGTGTATAAGGACATGATGTTTGGTGAATGATGCCATGTGATTTTGAGAATTCATCAAGTGTTTGATTAAGAAATTCTGTCCCATTGTCACTTCTTATGGTTTTGATGGACTTTTGAAAATGATTCAGAATGTATTGGTGAAATGTTTTAATGGTTGATGCAACATGAAACTTGTTGGGTAAAAGATAAGTCCAAACTGCTATTGAGAAATCATCAACAATTGTCAAGAAATATTTACATTTATTCATGGTTGGATATCTGTATAGACCCCATACATCTAGATGAATGAGATCAAACATAGATTGAGCATGAGAAGTACTGATATGAAATGGTAAAATTGAATGCTTTGACAAAGGACATATAGTACATTTGTTTTCAGAAATTTTGAAAGTAGAAGTAGGTAATGTTTTGATTTTGCTAAGAACTTGAAAAGAAGGATGTCCCAATCTTGCATGCCACAAGTGGTTTGTGCTGATATGAGAAAGAATTGTTGTTTGTTGAGGTGGTTGAGGCTGAGCTGCAGAGGTGAGTGTGTAGAGTCCACCATAGAGAGATCCAGAGGTCTTTCTCCCACTATGGTCCTGAAAATAGCATGAGTTGTAAGTGAATGTGATGGATGAGTGTGTGGTTCTCAGGACTGTGCTAATGGAGATGAGGTTGTAGGTGAATGAAGGTACATATAAGACATTGTGTAGGATAAAGTCTTTGTGTATGCAAACTGAGCCTATAAGGTGTACCTCTGTAACATGACCATTAGGGAGTGAAACAAGTATTGGTGGTTGACACTTTCTGATATTGAACATGAGTGAAAGTAAGATGCAGATACTATCAGTGGCACCACTATCTATAATCCAAGTATCCTTTGACTTAGACACATATGAAGCAATGAAAGAGTGTAGGATGGAGAATATACCTGCCATATAGGATGGGATGAGATTAGGGTCAGAGTCTTTGCTTTGGAGCATAAGCAATACTTGATTTAATTGATTCTGTAACATGTCCATCCTTGCATTCACAAAACCATCAGAATTTGCTTGACCATTGTCTTGAGTATCATTGGTTTCAAGTGGAGTCTCATTCTCACCCATAGACATGTTGATGACTGCTTTGCCCTTGTTCTGAGAAGACCTTTGGTTGGGTGGTATATACTTGTTGTGAAGTGGGTGGCCTACAGGATATCCCACAATCTTGTAGCATTCATTGCTGTAATGACCCTCTCTGTTGCAATTTGTGCAGGTAATGCCTTTCCTAAATGTGCTCCTTCTTTCAGACTGCACTTGTGGTTGACTCTGAGTGTTGTACTTGTTTTGAGAGGTGAAATTCTTGTTTTGATTGAACCTTTGCTGACCATATCCCCTTGTCATTGTGTTGAGAGCAATTGGTGTAGAAGTAGACTGTTTGGGAATCTCCCTTTGTGACTCTTCTTGTCTCAGCATAGTATAGGCTTTGGCAACTGTTGGAAGTGGTTGTAACAAGAGAAGTTGGCCTCTGATATTTGTGTAACTCTCATCAAGCCCCATGAGAAACTGAATCAGTCTTTTCCTCTGATCTCTTTCTCCATTTGTCTTCCCATTTTCACACACACATTTACAACTGTAAGCATATGGAGCCTCAAGTGCATCCAATTCATCCCAAAGACTTTTGAGCTTGTGATAGTAAACTTCAATAGAACAGTTATTTTGCTTCAACTGAACAATAGCAAGAGTAACTTGATAGATCCTATGACCATCAAGCTGTGAGTAATGCTCAGTGAGTTCAGACCATAAAGCAGATACAAAGTGTACAAAACTCAAGTTGTTACTGATTTGTTCAGATACAGTGTTCAATATCCAGGAAATTAACATGTCATTGGCTCTTTCCCAGTGTGGTCTGAGTGGTGATCAGGTTCAGGTTCATTATACTCACCAGTAACTAACTTCAATTTGTTTCTAGCATTCAAAGCAATTGAAATGGATCTTTTCCAAGTACTAAAATTTTCTGAACCAGTTAATTTCTTAGAGATGAGTATTAAACCTGGGTGGTCATTTTGATGAAAATGAAGTGGATGAAACGCTGAATTGATGTCATCTTGTTCAGTGGAGTGAACACCAGATGTCTCAGCCCCATTAGAGTTACCAGAAGCAGCCATTTCTAACAAACTTTGACTTTTTCAACAAACTTTGACTTTTTCTAACAAACTTTGACTTTTCTTGAACTGATTTGTGGTTCTTGATTAGTTTTGATGGTGAATTGTTGTAGTTATGTGATTCTTGATCAATCTTGATGAAATTTGTTACTGTTTGATTGATGATGTGAGTGTTTTTGGTTAAATTTGAAAAGAAATGGTGTTTTGATGGTGATTTTGACTGATATTGATGGTTTTGGGTGAAGAATGATGGTTATTGTGGTTGTTCTGATTGAATTGATGTGGATTGTTTTGAAAATTTTTGGCGAGCATTTCTGTTATGGTGGTTTTATGGTGGTTTTGGGTGGTGAATGTCATCGGAATCAGTTCATCACCACAGTTTGTGGTGGTGATGGCTCTGGTACCATTTAGTTAAGTGAATTGGGAGAGAGAATTTGAGAGTGAAAAAGATATTTCATTGATACAAATGATAAGAGTACATTACATGGCTATTTATACTAGTGAGAGTACAAGTCTAACTAACTAACTGCTATACTATACTAAACATTACATTCTGTTGCAACTAGTTAAACTATTTTGTAGCAAAACATAAGTCTTGTGTGGAGATATCTTTTGCACAGATAAGCTTGTGGCAGTATGAGCTTGTGAACTTCCAGCTTGAGCTGCTCCATTGGATGAACCTGCACTTGTGTTTGGTTCATTACGTCTCCTATATCTTTCAAAATGCCATCCTTTCTTCCAACATTTTTACACCCATGTACCTGAAATTGACAAAATGATCATAACTTGTAAAAATACATTTTAAGTTAATATTTCTAGCTTCTTTTGGTAATTAGAGTCTTCTAAATACTCTTCTAAGCCAATAATGCATGTTAGTCGTTTACCTTCCGAGCATCATGATAGTAGCTTGAGGATTTGTTCCTGGTGAACTGAGTAACGTTGAACTATCGATGACACGCAATGCACCAGCAACACCAACAACTTTATAATTATAATCAACAACTCTACCAACTTGACACCCTCCATGGTAATGCCATATAGTCATCACGGTGTCTTTGCAATATTGCTCTAGGTCAAATGGTGCATTGATATGTCTAGGTCTCAAATTGAGAGGTAGAGCAACCACCAAAGCTAACAACTTATTAACTGACAAAAAAGGATCACGGAATTTTGATAGTGCTTTTGATTCTAACACATTTATAATGGTTTCCATGCCCTGAACACATGTTGTAGGTCTCGAGGGTCTTTAAAGTAGTTAAACGTGACTTTGGGATTATCTTCTGGATTTGCTGTCTCAAGCTCAAGAACACCCAAAGAGAGCGGACCCGTCACCTTTTCACCGATCAATCCGGCATTAAGTCTTGATAGATCCAAATTCCAGTAACGCTCAATAATAGATATTATCTCGTCAATATTTGGAGTCTGGAATAAAGTAATTAACCTGTTAAATTGTGCCGTAGCATAAGCAACTGTAATTCACTTCAACGGCTAATGAAAATAATTTGTAATCATGCAAATAATGTGGTTAGAAAGTATTGCTACAAACCTTGTTAACAAAGTGTGCAAATTGAGAACCGTATTTACGGAGCAATGGCAAGTTAATATGGGCGCTAAGGGATTCAATATAACTTCCAAACCGGGTAATCCCCACAACCTCTACAAGTGAAATCTCTACGGGTTGGGTTGTAGGTACAATTACTATATTCATTGGGTTATCAGACAGGCCTTGTCCAACCATGGGCTGGTGCAAAACAACTTTGATATCATGGGCGGTTAGTTGTTCAGAAGGCCCGATACCGCTCAACATCAACAATTGTGGGCTACCAAGTGTGCCGGCCGTTAATATAACTTCGTTCAGCAATGACCCTTCGTTTAAAACTGCCGTGTGCTCTTTCCCTTTCTTATCCATGTACAACACTCCTAAAGCTTTTGGTTCTGTAAAGTAAACATATTACATGGTTTAAAACATAATTCAATTAAAAAAAAAGTAACTAGATACAATACCTTTAATGACCATTTGGCCTTTTGCGTACAAAATATGTGATGTTGTGTCTAAGTGTCTTATACATAGAGAGAGATTAGGAAGACGTAACATTCTGGTTACTACAACACAGTTACTACTTTTTATACTGACGAATTTAGAAATAAACGTATTTACCATCGGCTTTGAATAATATTCGGTGCACAGTTGCATTCAAGTAAACCGTAATATTGCTTGGGTCAGCATACTCTAGCAAATCGGCAGCCGTGTGTCTTCTCCCTGTCTGATCAAAAATACTGCCTCCAATTTTAGTCCCATATAAATGCTCTAATGTAAAACCATTATTTGGCAACACGCCGGCTTCTAATAAGCCGTCTCTGACCGCTTCTGGCCATGCCAACAGTTTTGGCTCAAATTCCACTTTCTTTTCAACCCACTCATAAGATTCCCTCACAAGTATTGGGTCCAACCTCGCTTTGTTAATAAAGTCAGGTTCTGCCTTAGTGAAAAAACCCGCGTTAATTGCAGAACCACCACCCAGAACGCGGGCCCTTTGGTTGACCACTCCATCTGTGGACACGAAGGTTTGAGAAGGAGAGGTAGGACCAAGGTTCGCTAGTGTGTCAAAAAAGCCATTTATGGTGTTGACGGAGGGGATACCATATGGTAAGTCACCTCTTTCGAGTACTAATACTTTTGCGCCTTGTGAAAGTGTGGCTGCCAATGCACAGCCAGAAGTTCCACCCCCAACTATGATGTAATCATAGGATGTCACTTCGGGTGCTTTGGTTGCATCTTTGGCAAATGTGGCATATGGAGCTGTAAATGAAAAGAGTGATTAGCTTGCATAAAAAATTGTAAGAGTTTAGTGAATATGATAATTAAATAAAGTACCTTCTTCGGAGGTGGAAGAAGAAGCAAAGAAGACAATGAGTGCGAATATAAATCGAGCTACGTATGAACTAGGGTGTGTGGTACGTATGTAATCCATAATGGATTTGTTAAAGGATGAACTGAATTGAATGATACGGTACGGTTGTAACTATAAGATCATGAACAACCAAGTAGCGTGAATGTTATTGATACAATGCCTTAATTATATTCTAGTGACGATCGACACTTAGCTTGCACACCTTCCCTTTAGAACTTCTGCCATCGTTAACAATATTTATGTATCAACGTAGCTCGTCATTTGTATATTGAAGCTTAAGAGTTAAGATCATTTTTGAGGAAATATGCATGATAATATCCGTTATTTATGGTGCATAGCGGGTTTAAATGAACAACAAGCCTTTTCAAATATGACTAGCTTTTCAATTATGGCATAAAAGTGATTTTATGATGTCAAGTAAATGAGTTTCACTTGAGAGACTGTTTCAATACAAATTAATTAAGTTAATTTTCAGATTTTACCGTTATCATAAACTTTTAAACATTAAAGTGTAGCAAGTTTATAAAACTCAAAGTAACCGCATGTGATTATGTAAAAAATAATAATAAATTAAAACGATGTGTAACAGAAAAATCAAGTTAATTTTGTTTTCCAGTACAAAGGGAAATGTTAGACCTACAAAAATAGATCCACAAACCATTCACAAAATGAGTTATAATTTTTTTTTTATATATAATTTTTCTCTCTTTTCTCTACTTAAACCAATGAGAGAATGACACCTCTTTTGTGGATGATTTTGTGAATTTATTTTTGTGAGTATAGCATTTCCCATAAACTTATTGTAATATACGGTAGTCATGCATGTTAAATAGTAGTCAAAGATTATATATGAATGTCACTATAGAAGGTGAACTATATACAGTAAAACCTTTATAACTTATTATTAATGTTATAACCGATATATTTTTTTAGATTTATCGAGATAATATTATATTGATAAATCAATAATCTATTAGTTTAAAAAGGTTTAGATATGACATTTAAATTTCCAAGTCTAATGTATACAAGTTATATATAAAAAATAAATTAGAAAAACAAATTCCAACTTAAATTCTACAAATTCACATTCACAAATTAATTGCATTTGTCAAGTTCAACATGGTTAAAAATTGATCAATATAAATTTGAAGTTAAACAAAAATCAAGTAACTATAAATTATTTTTTACTAAACAATCTTAGAATTTTAAAGTATCTCTCTCTCTCTCTCTCTCACACACACACACACGCATATATATATATATATATATATATATATATATATATATATATATATATATATATATATATATTGTAATTATTAATTTATAGTTTTCTCATTAAAGTTTTAAAAAAATTATTATATTATTATTTTATCAATTGAGGTCCAAATTTGCACTTGTCTCAAGTTGGGACTGGACAAATTATTAATTTTATCGAGATTATTAATTTATAGATGTTTTATTGTATTTGGTCGTGTTAGATAGTAAGTAGACAAAGATTATATATGAACGAGTCGGGCTCTGGTCCGCCGCGTTGCGGCGGGGCGTTGTAGTTGCCAGAAAATTTAGTTAAGATTTTAAGTTAGAATATTGATGTAAAAAGTTTCCGTTTTAGTAAACATACACATTATTTAAAAAATGTTTATTGGTCTTTTGTTAACTTGTTTGGCAATTAGTTGGGCTCATGGTTTCTTATTTGGTTTTTGGGCTTATTTTGTTTATGTCGGTTTATTTGGTCAAAGAAAAAATCTGGGGATAGACAATTTGCTTAATCAAATAATCAAACGGGCTTGAAGCAATACTGGATCGTTTAATGGGTGACAAAAAAAGGAAAAGTGGGCCGAGGGGAAAAAAGAGGTACTGTAGCAACATTGAACGACGTCATGGATGATGATAAATTATATATATAGTAATGTCATTACATATGTTGAGCGTTCATACGAGAACTATATATTTGGTGAGAGTGTAAAAACTTTTTGTCCGCAAATTATTCATAAACTTATGAGTCGAGTTATTCTACAAACCAAACATTCCTCACATACCAAGGGACTCATCCTCACCATCCATCTAAAAAGAAAATCAATTGTTGAGATTAAAAGCATTTTAATATTTCACTCATTTTTTATAATTTAAATATCTCTTAAACAGTTAATCATTAAGCGAAAATAATTACACCATCGCGACGGGCATTTAATTATCTTTTTATAGACGGGCACTTTGATATACTTTCGAAAAATTAAAAAAAAAAACGTTTTTTTCACGTTTTTTTTCGTGGCCGAAAAAATATCATATATGATATGTAATATCATATATGATATGATATGTAATATCATATATGATTTTTTCGGCCACGAAAAAAAACGTGAAAAAAACGAAAAAAAAAAATTGTCGAAAATATGTCAAAGTGCCTATTTATAGAAAGATAATTAAATGTCCAGTGTAACGGTATATTTTTTTTCGCTTAACGATTAACGGTTTGAAAGATATTAATATTTGAAAAAAAAAAAGAATGAAAGTGAGTTTTTTAAATTGTTGGGATTAATCTCATCCATTAGATCAAATAAAGATGGAGGGAAGATGTAGGGTGGAGATTAGTCCCTTGGTATGTAAAAAAAGTTTGGTTCTCAAATGATCTTATATCTGAACTTATTATCTTATGACTAATTCAAAAACCAGATAATATTGCTTAAAAGTTACAAATTCTTAGCTTTTGAAAGTAATACTTGTGTTATACTCGTTGCAATGCGCATGCATTGAAAAACTCATTTCTAAACAAATAAAAGGTGGTAAATTCGAGTGTATATAAAGACAAGGGAATGTCTAACCAATGCCCTAAGGGCATTGGTTAAGCTTTGTTTTTTTGTGATTTTTTATTCTTTTTTTTGTAGGTCCCTGTCCAAATATGCTATTTCGTATCAATTATAAGGACCATTTAGGTAATTAAAAACCACAAAAAGACAAAGCTTAACCAATGCCTTTAGGGCATTGGTTAGACATTCCCTAAAGACAACAATGCTTTATAGGGTATACAATAGTTGTGTAGATATTATAGAACATTTCTATAAGTAAATTAATCGGCTGACTAATACTCGTATTGTTTCAAAATTATTATTTCGCGACACACATTTTTAAAAATTTATAGTCGTTACTACTGTTTTCTTTCTACTTTTTGGAGAATAACAGTTTTAGTTCTAACTCATTAATTATTGCTTTTCTTAATTATTGTAACATGATAAATCTGATAAAATTGTTTCAAGTATATGTAACATGATAAATCCGATAAAATTTCTCTATCTATTTTCAATAATAAATAACTAATTTAAAATAAGTAGAAAATCATAAACAAATAATTCAGGATGGAAGAAGTACCCACTAGTCAATCCTTTATAGCTGCTAGCATATGTGTCACGACACTCCTCACATAAGTAAAAACTATATCACACTAAGTTTTTTGTTTCAAATTTGTATCACTAAATGTCAAACGGTAGTATATAATTTAATGCTATATCTAGATATAGATAGACTACCAATGACTTTAATTCTTTACATTGTTTTGTCTATATCAAAGGGCTAGCCGATTATGCCATGGCAACATTTTTTTTTTTTTTTTTGTTGATAAATATTTTTTTTAACACATGTGTTATTGAAAAAAATTAAACAACTCTATATATTCTTGAAAAGTTTTAAACCAAAGGTTTCGTATTTTTTTGATATCGTCACATGCTCTAATTAAAATCGGCAATTCAATAAGGAAATTATGTTATTACGGATCAATTTTGCAAATGATGCCTTTTAAATAACCAATTTCGATCAATAAAAGAGCACCAGGTTGCTACATCACAAAACTAAACTTCCTAATTAACCAAAAAAAGTCAAAATTAAATCAAATATCCCTTTTTTTTTTAAAGTACGCGTTTCTTTGTTATTTTTTATTTTTGAATCCAATTGTTATATTTTGATTAGTTAATACAGTTTATATTCAAGTTCAATTTTTTTTTTTAAATTAGGTAATCTTATATTGAGTTTGATGGTTTAAAATTGTAAGTGTAAAATTTTTAATTTTCCTAATTATTAGTAAAATTATAAATTTAATAAATACCTTATTTATTTCAAAATTAAAGGAAAATAAATAAATTTCATTGCTATTGTTATTGTTATTATTATTATTATTATTATTATTATTATTATTATTATTATTATTATTATTATCACTTTAATATAAGCACACATGATTTACAAAAAAATAGTGGGGACTCGAGATACTATTATTATTATTGTTGTTGTTGTTACCATAATATTAAAAACTTCATATTGTACAATATTTGGGTATCTAAATAATTCGTGTTTAGCCTAAAATTTAAAATTTTAGGCTAAACACGAATTATTTAGATACCCAAATAAATACATGGGCATGCAATTCAATTTTTTAAATGTAACAATATATACGGGTTAATATACAAATATGTTACTAAAATTTTCAAATAAGTTCGCCTAATTTATTAAACTTTTATTTTGTTCACTTAGGTTACTGAACTTATAGGAAGCATTTTTTAGTGTTGGTAAGAGTGACTTAATCATATATTTTTTGATATGTTAAATAACATAAATGTCGCGTTTCTACAAGTTCAGTGTTGTTTATAAATATTTTTTATAAGTTTACTAACCTCAAATATCAAATTTTATAAGTTCGGTAACATAAGTGAATAAAATAAAAGTTCAGTAACTTAAGCGAACTTTTTTAGAAAGCTTAGAAACATATTTCTATATTAACCCTTTATAATATTGCTATAAACTAAAATTAACATTTACGCTAAGAACGTGTGTATACAAGGATTATAGCATATGTAAACATAAATATTCACTACTCCCCTCCGTCCTAAATTATAAGTCTAATTTAACTTTCTGAATCAAACTTTAACCATGAATATTTTTGTTTGTATTATATAATACATGATATAAAATATATAAGTAGATTGTGTTATAAATGTATTTTCATTTGTTATAATTTTCATCAAGTGTTATATTATACAAGCAAAAAAATTTAAAATCAAAGTTTGATTCAAAAAGTTAAATTAGACTTATATTTAGGACGGGAGTATTATACTTTATTGTTAATTTTTTGGCAAGCACATGAGTTCAAAAGACTTAAACTAGAACTATTTGAGTTGTTAAGGATGATGTTTTGCTTCTCTAAACTAAAGTTCTAATTTTACAAATGAGAAACAAATTTGTTTTGTTTTTTTTCCATATATCTACCGGTTCACAATTTTATTATTATTATTATTATTATTATTATTATTATTATTATTATTATTATTATTATTATTATTATTATTATTATTATTATTATTTGATGAGTGCTCAAACATTCATTATTTTTGTCGTATTTAACTGCCAAAACATCCGAAAACACTCAGAAATGCATCAAAATACTAAAAATATCACAGGGATTGTGTTTTATACGTTTCAGATGCAAAATGAGTAAAAACAATGAAAAACGAACAAAGTTTACACAATTGGCAGTTTTAGTCCCCCAACTTTCAAAAATTTACAAAACTAGTCCCTAAGCATGTGTTTTGAAAGAAAAGTCAACCTAAAGCATTTAAAAGTCAAATATCATCAAATTTAATCCTTAGGTGAAAATTTTGGAAAAATTACATATTTGGTCCCTGCAGTTTGGAAATTAGCAAAATCAGTCCCTGGGAATTTTGAGGTGTAAAATATATTCTATGGTACTTTGGTAATTGGAATGTGGCAACTATGGTCCCTTAGAATACTTTGGATAGATGGCAATTTTGGTCCTTGAAATTCAGCCTAATTACAAAATGGTCCTTGGGCTTTAATCTTTGTAATACAAACGGACCCTTTTTTGTTTTATCTAAACCAAAGCAAATCCAAACATGAACACCCCTGGTCCATATTAATACCTTGGCCCAAGTCAACCAAAGCCCAAATCCATTCCTTATTATTAATAAAAACAGACGGGGTCAAACCCAAAGTCAACCTCCCCCACCCCCCTTCTCTTTTGCCGCCATAACCAAACAACACACAGCCTCCACTCACCTCTGCAACCCCAACATTTATGTCCCCCCCCCCCTCTTCTCCTACCTTAGCCACCCTTTTCCACTATCCTCAACCAAAGTCAACCCCAAAACACCATTATTACTTCTCCTCCATGTTGGACATCCTAGGGCTGAGATGGGACCTCAGGACAATCAAATGGCTAGAAAATGTTCCCAGGGGACAAAGACAATAGAAAAAGAACAAGACAAAGAGCAAAAGGAAGAAAAAGTTCCCCCTGGTTCAAGTTTCTTTATATTTTTTTTAGTATTTATAGAAGTCAATGTAAGCCTGTGAAGGCATGTAGTCTTTTATGTAATTTTCTAATTAAGCAAAGTAGTTTTCATGTTGTTTTTAATTCAATGAATTAGTGTATTCTGTAACTTTTTATGAATGAAAGTATTTTAGTTTTTCAATTTCCAAGTCCACTACTTATAATTCCAAAATTACTTTGAGTTTTATTAAATATTTGTCAAGGCTTGTTATTGTTGTTATTCTAGTACCTCACATCTCTCTCAATAATCAAAAGAAAGCAAAAACAATCAGAAAAGAAAAAGAAAACAGGAAATATAAGGAAAGTCACAAAGAAAATTATAAAAATATAAAAGAAGAAAGAAGGAGAAGCAGTTGCAGAAGCATGAAAGGATTGTGGTTTAGTGCTCAGGGGAGCATAGGATAATGGTCTTGGTATTGGTTCTCATTGGTGTTGCCCCTTTGGACACTTGTAAGAATATTTTTCCATCAATTCTTTTGCATACTCTGTGATACATCCTATTGTTGTTAATTGTTGCTCACCCTTGCTTATTTGTGATAATTATAACTCAGTAGGATGATAGTTAACAGTCTCATAAACTTAGTTTAATCAACTGCTTGGTAAATCACATTAACAGCTTTGAAAGGGGTGTTTGGGACAAGTCTTTGGTCTGTGTTCTAGCTTGCTGTTTGAGGTACATTCAGTGGTAGTAGTTCATGTTAGGTTAATATACGACTGAGGAACCATAAGACCCTTAGCTCATTCATAAAAAAGTCAAAATAGATTTAATTTTAGTGATACATGTGCATTAGACTGAATCAGGTTCTAAGTTCTTAGATTTAGGTAGATCATTGAGTCTTTTAGTTTAATTCGGATTTATATCAACATCTCATAACACCTAGATTCCATTTGGATCAGTGGTATTTCAAATTAGTCAACTTAAGTGAAAATATAAAAAGGTCAAAATTACCACTTACTTTTCAATTGCATCCACTGTTAGGATTTTGGAGTATATTAGGCCATAGTTAGTTGCAATCTTAATTCCCTTAGCTTATTTAAGTTATTATACACTTTGTCATAATCACCTCAGTTAGTCAGAAGCTTGTTAATGTAACACCCCAACCCGTCAAGGGTAAAGATATCACAATAAATAGTGTCCAACAGAGCAAAACACAAGCTTTATACTTTAATAATACAATGAGTACAAGGTTACAAATGAATTCCAAAATATGGGAATTACAATAAAAAACCATGTCCATAATATAAGGGAACTCTAAGTTTGGTCCACACTCTCTCATCCCCAAAGCTAAACCCCGCATCCTAGCTTAAGTACCTGCCGCATGGAAAAGAAAACGCGGCTGAGCATAAAAAGCTCAGTGAACAGATATGATGATAACAAGCACATCAAGTAATAAGATAAGAGAGTATGAATAGAAATTACATATGGTGTCACAAGGTATATCAAAGAATTTTCAAGGTTAAATATGAAAAGTCATCAAGGTTAAGTATCCCGAATCGTCAAGTGTAATAGCAATGATTAACTAGTTTCAAGGATCGTCAAGTATAATGTCAAGGGTTTAAGTATAGTGTCAAAGGTTACCAAGTTTCAAGGTTTCCAAGAATTAAGCAAGATCAAGTATCAATAGTTTGCAAGGTCAAGTACCAAGAGTCAAGTATCAAGTGTCAAGTATCAAGTATTAGTTATCAAGTATCAAGTGTCAAGTGTCAAGGCTATCAGGTGTCAAGTGTCAAGGGTCAAGGCTATCAGGTGTCAAGTGTCAAGGGTCAAGGCTATCAGGTGTCAAGTGTCAAGGCTATCAGGTGTCAAGTGTCAAGGCTATCAGTATTTAACCCCCAGGCACACAAATATCAAGTCAAGTATTTCACGCCAAGTATCCCAAGATGCAGTGATCAACTCCCAAGATGTGAGGGGCTGTAATGCACACACGCCCAGTCACCAAGTAATATATATCATGTGGTCCATATCATAATCAAGATGGCCGTAGCCCAAGACAAGTCAAGACAAATCTAGGATGCATCCATACGCCCCTGCTGGCCAATAACAATAATCATAATAATCATAGCAGCAGTAGATCACAAGAATCAGGGACGGTGTAGTACATCTCTCCAACCACACTAGAGTACATAACATTGGTGCATCAATGCTATGGTTGTGGCTACTCCACAACAAGTAGCTCCTGGGTAAAATACTAATGGGTCAAGGGTTCATGGTTCAATGTCATGTACAAGTGGTCAAATCATAATCAAGGGTTCAAGTCAAGGTTCAATTATCAAGGTCAATATCAAGGTTCAATATCAAGGGTCAATATCAAGGGTTCAATATCAAGGGTTCAATATCAAGGGTTCAATATCAAGCAATATAAGAGAGAGAGAGAAAAGGTCATGAAAGGGAAAGAAGTTGTACTCTTGCTGAAAAAGTACGGAATATATGTACCTTTGTCCAAACGCAAAAGCAAGGTCAAACAATCAAGAAGTAGTGGATCACTCCCGCTTCACCGAACCTAGAAGAGAATGGATACGAATCAAGACGAGTTCATTTCACATAAGTTACCTCTTTTAGTTATCTTCCAATTTTTAGAAACTTTCCATAATTAGCAGATTACCCAATTTAGCAAGTTTTCCAATGTTAGAATATTCTTATAGGTTAGTTTTAGTACCATATCAAGTTTCATAGCCTCATGCATCACGGATTTCATTTTATAGTCATTTTCTGAGATTAGGGTTTCGTTAGATCACCGAACATGTTTTAGGGCGAAAAGTGTCAATATAACAAGTTAGGGGTCACAAGTGATGATATTCACATTGTAATACATAAACATAAGTCAAGGATGCCAAATATGTCAATTTTACACTTTACACCCTTTAGTTTCCAAAGTTACAATTTAATCCCTTAATTATTCAAGTTACCATAATTAAACCTTTAATTAATAAAATTATCACATAAGCATCACAACTATACAAAAATGACAATTTCAGTCCCTCAAGTTATTTTAGGTCGAGATATGCATAATTACCCATATTTACATTTTTAGTCCCTCTAGTTATCATATTTATAATTTAAACCTTTTAATTATCAAATTAATATATAAATCACATAATTAATCACATAACCACATAAATCCATCAAGTATCATAAAATGTCAATTTTAGTCCCTCTTATATTAATTCAAGTCAAAATTCATTTAATTACAATAATAGTCCCTCCATTTAAATCAAATACAAATTATACCTTTTTAATTATATAAATTACAATAAAATCCTTTTAATTACAAAACTTACACTTTATACCATTTTTATAATTTATACGAATCACCCTTTATATTTATATAAGTTTCCAAAACAAACCCTTGCATTTATATAATTTCAATTCCCCCTATTCATATTTAATTTACAATTTACACCCTTTAATTATCAAAATCACACAACACACCCCCATACTGATTTTATACAGATTTCCCATGTACTTTTATAATTAATAAAAATAACCCTTAGGTTTAATAAATTACCAAACACCCCCTTATATATCAAAAAGTGCAATCGGTATATATTTAATTTACACACCCTTAACCCTAATTTTTCCAAAACCCTAAAACATTAATTTTCAATCAACAATATCATAAATGAAACAGTAAAAATAAGAAACCCTAGTTTAATAGGCAAATCGATCCCTTTTCAATTTTTCCTCAAATCGGTAAAAATAAAATAATTCTCACAACGATTTAAAAGCTTCAAATAATTTTTAATATATTTTATATGAGTAATATAAACATGTATAAGCATCGAAAAAATATAAAAAAGGCCCATAAAAATATATGTAGCCGATTATCAATTTTCCTTGTTTTTAGGGTTTTTGATTGTGTTTTAATTGAAACGATTTTTCTGGAGTGCATGGATATTTTTCCCACGTCTCATATTAATCTTAGAACATATAAAAATTACCTTGTTGAAGAATTAACTAGTGAAAAGGAGCATAACAATTCTTTCTTCTCGGTTTGGAATAATCGAACAACTAAAACTCCAACCTTCGAACCAAGCTATCCCAGCCACACCCACTATTTTTCTAACCTTCATTGGGTATGAGAGAACCCACGAAAATTATTCAAGAACCCCCAAGAGGTATGAGCCGTCGTTTGGGATTTTTGTGGTGTTTTTAGGGTTTTGAAAAATGTATAAAGTGTGGAAATTAAATTGAATCCGTGTATAGGGAGGGGGTTTGAGTGATTTTCGGCCCATAAACTGATTTGCAAACCATTTCCAAGTATATCATGCTATTATCTATAATTTATGCATTTAAATCATTAAAATGTGTACACAAAAATGTATTTCGGCCCAATTCTAACAAAATAAATGTGTCAAGTATTTTTATGGAATCTATAATATTATACTGTTCATATAAAAATTATCATATATCATAGGTTGTCAATTATTAAGTGTTTGTGATTTATTTGGTGTTTATAAGTGTTTTATTGAAATTTTTAAATATCAAGGGCATTTTAGTAATTTCACTTATTATGGAATTTGTGGGTTTTACAACTATTCCCCCTCAAAAGAATTTTCGTCCGCGAAAATGAATGAAGAAATAGGTAACGAAACAAACGAGAGTCTACCAGATTACACAGGAAGATGGGGGTAGCTGGCTCGCATAGACTCCTCGGTCTCTCAGGCAGTCTCACGTGGTGGATGGTTCTTCCAAGGAACTTTGACAAAATGAAAAACTTATTTCTCATGACTCTCTCCTGTCTATCAAGAGTTTGCAAGTGACATATCTGGTTGAATATGATCAAAAGGGTATGACACCATATGTAGAGGATGATAATTGTATCTTCTGGAAAGTTCATATGAGATACGAACAGAATTTCAAGTCAAGTTAACTGTATCGAGCAGTAGAGATCTCTTCAAAGAGTTTGAGATTGGTGACAGTTGTATCGAGGTCAACAGAATACAAAATCGAGAGTTAACTTTTAATCCAATTATCCAACGAACAGATGTAGAGTCAACGCATAGGTAGAATGAACCTAAAGTCTCACCAGTCGCAGAAATTTCAATGGAGTTCAAATTCTAAACTTCTTAGATACTCCCCAAGATATCCTATAACCACAATAAGTGCACGATATATGATGTGAGTATTATCACGTTGGCCAGGCGTCATAATACTAGCATCATATAAATATGCTCTCATGATGGTCATACTTTATCACGAGTCGTAAACAAACAAGTCAATCTTAGTTCACCTATTACTTCTATCACCTAAGAGGTCAACCGACATCAAATGTCATAACCAAGAGGAACATCCAATAACAAGACAGCAGAAGTCTCAATGAATAACTAGAGGAAAACAAGACTACTCGCAAGAGTAACGGAATTCTAACATATCAACAATCAAGGTACGTTGTCTCAAAAGCATCCATCTTCCCAAAATTTGCCAAATTTCCAAAACAAGACTAATATCAAGCATACGCAGAATGAACACGAAACAGAGATGATATTGGAGAACCTAAATCATCCAATGATCACATTAGCTAGTAACGAAACTCAAGAATTTAACAAGAGTGAGCATTAGTTAACATAAACTTCATCTTTCACACAATCAACTCTTTCAAACAACAAAATGGTTGGTTCCAAAGATCACCGATACTAAACATCAAATGTCTTCAAGTCCAAGCAATCTATCTTCTTTTGTCTATCAATCTGGAAATGACACAAAACTGTGATCTTGAGTCTGATTCATCAAGCCTTCCGCAGTTCTTCTTGGAATGCGATGGAGTAATGCAAATTCTGACACGACCTTTAAATTTCTTCATCATCCAGTCTGCTTCCACTCTTAATTCATCTTAGTACAACCAAGATGAATAGGGAAGTGAAACTGCATGTCTTCATCAGCTCTAGGTTCGCCACTTTGCCCAGCTCTTGTTCCCTGCATCGTCAACACTTCTGTCTTGTAAGGAGTGTCTTCACTCTTCATGGTAGCCACTGTTGTTGACAATTCCAGGTCAGGCAGTGAAGTTAATCTTCTTATAAGTTTCTAGTTGACGCAAACTGGTAATCATCTTCCAAGATTCTTCTGTAAGATTTAAAAGACTAGAGTTTCAAATTTATTGTCGGTCTTGATCACTTGGTGCAAATTTCAGATCTTGCGGAATTTAAAGAGATATTCTAATCTAAGAACACCGTTGTCCAACAATTATCAATCTCCCCAAAATGCACAAGTGGTCGCCAAATTTCAACAAGGTACAAAATAGTTTCCATGTCCTTTCTCGTCTTCGAATGTACTGTTACGTCATACCATGACTGTTTGTCCAAGTACTCACGAGAAAACAGTATTTCTCAGTTTCACAAGATGGTCAGAGCTTTAGCTAATACCATTAGCGTCACTAACCATCATAGTAGTCGTCACGAATACGGAAAGCGATTTCAAAATAACCTCCACTCATAACTCCATTTCAAAACATACCACAATGTCGTACTATACAATTTCTCCAAATATTCACGAAAACATAACCTCATCATGTACACAAAAATAGTTGACGTGATAGCCAATACAATTGGAATAGTTAACTTACTATCACGAAATACAATTACGGCCTCACAATCATTTTAAGAAACCTTCACGTTCACTCTACGTCGTCTCTCCTCTTCTTCACCAATAAAACTGATATACTTCACGGCTTACTCTTGGTTAGTAACCCATTTCTTAGAAGTTCTTTCATTTGTTTCTTCAGTCTTTCAAGTGAAGTCATCGGGAACGGATTTTCAAAGGTAGGTCCAAAATTATATCAAGGTAAACAGAATTATAACTACATTCGCCAAACCAGACGGATAGTTCACGAATTAGGATCAAGTGTAAGGTTTATCAAGAGTCTTTAGGTGGACAAGTCAGCTATTCGAAAAGGTTGGAAGTTTGTTCAGCTTCATAGCCCAAGTGTGCCTTATTGCGAATACGAACATTGTATTGTTGTCAAAATGATACGCGTGGAATGCTAGTTGCTAACACCGTCAATAGGGTCAAAAGATGAGAATTATCCGAAAGAAACGGAATTTATCAAGTCAATTAATTTAGGGTGCAAAACCCTCGTACCAATACTTCCAAAATCATCAAGATTCCCATAACAATTAACTGATGAATACAAACAAGATTGCCGTAACAAAGCGCACAAGAGGGAAACTTAATTCAAAATTTTAATACAATGAGAGTAACTTGGAAATGGAAATGAAATTTGAAGTTAAACAAAAGAGTAAAAGAAACTAGTTCATGATTACAAATTCCCTTCATTCAACTTGGATTATAGCGGCTGGTCGCCGTAGACTCTAGATCGGAGTCCACATCATTCTCTTCCTTCTCCTCCTCTCTTTCACTAATCCAGCCATTCTTATTATTCTCGTGTTGCGGCAAAAGGCGGCTAGTGAAGCCACTTTTGCAATCTCTCTCTTCTTCTTCTGCCAACTCATGGCAATTTCCGCAATACTTGGTGCCAATACTTTTGTTATCAATTGTTGTAGTTTCATACTTCTCTTTCTTCTTGTCCTCCGCCTTCTGGCAGCCCGTAGCATTAACAGTAGTTCCTTTACTCGTACTTACGCGCTGGGTCTGTCTCAAAACATCCTTTATGGCCCGAGTCACCATTTTCTTTCGGTCTTTGTTAGGTGATCCAGAGTGACGAGATTTAACCATTTGAACAATTACCAATTGATTAGGATAGGGAAGTCAAGAATAAACACGAAATGTAAAGGTATGCCGAAGGAAGCCTAATATCTACCCAATCCTCACAGATATAAACTTAAGTTCGCACAGGGTAGAATCCTAAATCAAGTTCTCAAGGTGTTCATCAATGTTCCTACAGTGGAAAACTAATGGTCCCAAAACTCACAGGTCCAGGTTATGTATTATAAGTCGTCAGCCTGGTCTCTGATACCATAAATTGTAACACCCCAACCCGTCAAGGGTAAAGATATCACAATAAATAGTGTCCAACAGAGCAAAACACAAGCTTTATACTTTAATAATACAATGAGTACAAGGTTACAAATGAATTCCAAAATAAGGGAATTACAATAATAAAACCATGTCCATAATATAAGGGAACTCTAAGTTTGGTCCACACTCTCTCATCCCCAAAGCTAAACCCTGCATCCTAGCTTAAGTACCTGCCGCATGGAAAAGAAAACGCGGCTGAGCATAAAAAGCTCAGTGAACAGATATGATGATAACAAGCACATCAAGTAATAAGATAAGAGAGTATGAATAGAAATTACATATGGTGTCACAAGGTATATCAAAGAATTTTCAAGGTTAAATATGAAAAGTCATCAATGTTAAGTATCCCGAATCGTCAAGTGTAATAGCAATGATTAACTAGTTTCAAGGATCGTCAAGTATAATGTCAAGGGTTTAAGTATAGTGTCAAAGGTTACCAAGTTTCAAGGTTTCCAAGAATTAAGCAAGATCAAGTATCAATAGTTTGCAAGGTCAAGTACCAAGAGTCAAGTATCAAGTGTCAAGTATTAGTTATCAAGTATCAAGTGTCAAGTGTCAAGGCTATCAGGTGTCAAGTGTCAAGGGTCAAGGCTATCAGGTGTCAAGTGTCAAGGGTCAAGGCTATCAGGTGTCAAGTGTCAAGGCTATCAGGTGTCAAGTGTCAAGGCTATCAGTATTTAACCCCCAGGCATACAAATATCAAGTCAAGTATTTCACGTCAAGTATCCCAAGATGCAGTGATCAACTCCCAAGATGTGAGGGGCTGTAATGCACACACGCCCAGTCACCAAGTAATATATATATCATGTAGTCCATATCATAATCAAGATGGCCGTAGCCCAAGACAAGTCACGACAAATCTAGGATGCATCCATACGCCCCTGCTGGCCAATAACAATAATCATAATAATCATAGCAGCAGTAGATCACAAGAATCAGGGACGGTGTAGTACATCTCTCTAACCACACTAGAGTACATAACATTGGTGCATCAATGCTATGGTTGTGGCTACTCCACAACAAGTAGCTCCTGGGTAAAATACTAATGGGTCAAGGGTTCATGGTTCAATGTCATGTACAAGTGGTCAAGTCATAATCAAGGGTTCAAGTCAAGGTTCAATTATCAAGGTCAATATCAAGGTTCAATATCAAGGGTCAATATCAAGGCTCAATATCAAGGGTTCAATATCAAGGGTTCAATATCAAGCAATATAAGAGAAAGAGAGAGAGAGAGAAAAGGTCATGAGAGGGAAAGAAGTTGTACTCTTGCTGAAAGAGTACGGAATATATGTACCTTAGTCCAAACGCAAAAGCAAGGTCAAACAATCAAGAAGTAGTGGATCACTCCCGCTTCACCGAACCTAGAAGAGAATGGATACGAATCAAGACGAGTTCATTTCACATAAGTTACCTCTTTTTGTTATCTTCCAATTTTTAGAAACTTTCCATAATTAGCAGATTACCCAATTTAGCAAGTTTTCCAATGTTAGAATATTCTTATAGGTTAGTTTTAATACCATATCAAGTTTCATAGCCTCATGCATCACGGATTCATTTTATAGTCATTTTCTGAGATTAGGGTTTCGTTAGATCACCGAACCTGTTTTAGGGCAAAAAGTGTCAATATAACAAGTTAGGGGTCACAAGTGATGATATTCACATTGTAATACATAAACATAAGTCAAGGATGCCAAATATGTCAATTTTACACTTTACACCCTTTAGTTTCCAAAGTTACAATTTAATCCCTTAATTATTCAAGTTACCATAATTAAACCTTTAATTAATAAAATTATCACATAAGCATCACAACTATACAAAAATGACAATTTCAGTCCCTCAAGTTATTTTAGGTCGAGATATGCATAATTACCCATATTTACATTTTTAGTCCCTCTAGTTATCATAGTTATAATTTAAACCTTTTAATTATCAAATTAATATATAAATCACATAATTAATCACATAACCACATAATTCCATCAAGTATCATAAAATGTCAATTTTAGTCCCTCTTATATTAATTCAAGTCGAAATTCATTTAATTACAATAATAGTCCCTCCATTTAAATCAAATACAAATTATACCTTTTTAATTATATAAATTACAATAAAATCCTTTTAATTACAAAATTACACTTTCTACCATTTTTATAATTTATACGAATCACCCTTTATATTTATATAAGTTTCCAAAACAAACCCTTGCATTTATATAATTTCAATTCGCCCCTTTTCATATTTAATTTACAATTTACACCCTTTAATTATCAAAATCACACAACACACCCCCATACTGATTTTATACAGATTTCCCATGTACTTTTATAATTAACAAAAATAACCCTTAGGTTTAATAAATTACCAAACACCCCCTTATATATCAAAAAGTGCAATCGATATATATTTAATTTACACACCCTTAACCCTAATTTTTCCAAAACCCTAAAACATTAATTTTCAATCAATAATATCATAAATGAAACAGTAAAAATAAGAAACCCTAGTTTAATAGGCAAATCGATCCCTTTTCAATTTTTCTTCAAATCGGTAAAAATAAAATAATTCTCACAATGATTTCCAAGCTTCAAATAATTTTTAATCTATTTTATATGATTAATATAAACATGTATAAGCATCGAAAAAATATGAACAAGGCCCAGAAAAATATATGTAGCCGATTATCAATTTCCCTTATTTTTAGGGTTTTTGATTGTGTTTTAATTCAAACGATTTTTCTGGAGTGCATGGATATTTTTCCCACGTCTCATATTAATCTTAGAACATATAAAAATTACCTTGTTGTAGAATTAACGAGTGAAAAGGAGCAGAACAATTCTTTCTTCTCGGTTTAGAATAATCGAACAACTAAAACTCCAACCTTCGAACCAAGCTATCCCAGCCACACCCACTATTAAACTCCACCATCTAGTCTACCAAAACCTGCAATTACTTCATTTTTAGAAATTTTTGTCACGCTTGTGCAAGTATTTGTTTGGACCTGCAGGGGAAGTGAGTGGCCTGCTCAATAACCTGTCAGTTTTGACTAGTTCTTCATTAGTCCACAATTTGTTCAAACATTGACCTTTGTTCTGGATTTTTGCTGTTTTAGAAAGTCTCTTAGGATATCTTGTTGCATGTACCACTGGTTTGCTCTCATTAGTTTATTTCTTGGCTTATTTTGTGTTTTGGATTTGCTCTTTGGACCACTGTTCATTCTGCAAGCCTATGCATCCACTGAGCTTGTTGGATTCTTAGTCCCTGCCTGAATATGATCTTCATGATTAATGGTTACTAGGTTGTTAGAAGTTATGAATACTTGTTGTTGTCTCTGAATTGTACTCTAGTGCTTATTTATTGAAATGCTCATCTCTGTCATCATTACAATCTCAGTTCAACTGCCCACCTTCCCAAGATCACCACAAGCTCAAATCTTGAGCTTATCCCTTGGGCTTGGGTGCTTTAGAAAGCCCTCTTAGCAAGCTTTTTGGTTCTACCATCACCCTAGACCCTGGATCACCCCTGTGGGCCCCACAACAGGCTGCAAGTGTGCCTTTGAGGCCTGTTTGGTACAAAGCAATTTGGAATTGCTTATTTGTTTTGGTTGGCTTATTCTTTTGCTTCTTCTTGTTGTTTTAAGTTCAATTGTATCCCTTTAAGTTGTTTTAAGCTTATTGCATAGCTTAGGTGCCTTGGATAGCTTGTTTGAGCTTACAAATCTCATTTAGGTTCAAATAAGCTCAACTGTTGTGTTTATTACTGTCCACAGAGTTCATTTTCAATTTCCATAAAAAATTCCTTCACAAAAAGTGCTTAATATTAGTTGTAAATCAGTTGTGTAAAAGAAAAATTAATAAAATCCAAAAAAATAAAAAGTGGTAGCTTCTATTTAATCCCTTTTGGCTTATTTTCTGCTTATTTATAAGCAACAACTGTTTTTAAATTTTTCCTAGGCTTCTGTAATCATATTAGATTTTTAGTAATTTTTTCAGATTTTTCCTTGATCATTTAGTATTTTTATAATTTAGTTTAATTTAAATTAATTAAATAATTAGTTTTAATTAGTAATAATTAATTAAAAAGTAGGAAAAATAGTTTTTCTGTTTTAAAAATAGTTTTATATTATTTTAGATTTTTCTAAATTTAATTTTCATTTTTCTAGTTAAATTTCATAATTATTTGTAATTTAGGGTAATTTAGTTAATTAAAAAGTAACTAATAATTAGTAATTACTTAATAGTAATTAATTAAATAGTTGTAAAAATAATTTTAATTTTCCAAAAATTTTCTTATAACATTAGGATTGTAAAAATATAATTTTCACATTCGTAGGACTTTGTTTACTCCCGTTTTACTTTTTAATTTGCGCGTTCGCGTTTATTTTAAACTAAAACGCGCGTTTTTAGGTTAAATCACGTTTTTAGGTTATCTGATAATCAGTAATTGTTAATAAAGTGTTTCTAAGTCGTTTTCCATCATAATCTCGTAGTGTAATCATAATAATCAAATTCCTGACCTTCCTGATTAATCACCCGATGATTTAAAACATTTACAAATACAATTGCACGCCTCGTCGGGACATAACGACCCGGGGATTCCCTAAACTCCTTGGTTAGTTGGTTTTTGACGTTTGACTTGGTTGACCATCACCTGGTAAACTTAGTTGACCGTTTAGGACCAATTATTATTATTATTATTATTATTATTATTATTATTATTATTATTATTATTATTATTATTATTATTATTATTATTATTATTATTATTATTATTATTATTATTATTATTATTTTTATTTTATGATTTTTTTAGCATTTCATAATTTTCAAGTATTATTATTTATTGTTTATCATAATTGTATTAGGTCAAGCCTGTGTCATTTAGCTTGTTTCACCATTATTTATATTGTACTCAAACTTATTATACAAATATAAGGAATTAACCTTAGGGGTGAGCAGAGAAATCAAAAAAGCTGAAACCAAACCGAAAACCCAAAAAAAAATTAAAAAAAAATAATAATAACCGACCAAAACTAAAATCGATGGTTCGGTTTTTACTTTCTCAAAAATCCAAAAAATCGATTTGATTTCGGTTTCCGTCCAAAAATCAAACCGTAAAAACCGAATCTAACCACTTTTATTTAATAATAATACGCAAATAATATAATATAAATAAATAACTAAATAAATCAAATTTATAAATTCAAATTCATTTTGTAGGTGGATTTATAGTATATTTATCTTAACGTTTATATGCGTGTTTTTCGTGTGCGTGTGTTTACTTAACAAAATATATATACATATGTGATAATGATCATACTATGTGTATATTCACTTGCATGTGTATATCTCTCATCTATATGTGGGTAATTGTACAAATACGGGATGAACTTTATTAAGCTTAAATTGACTAAAACATAAAGAAAAATAACCAACTTTCTACGAAAAATAATTTTGTTAGTATAAATTGGTCATGTCCAAATATAAACAGTTAAAAACTGAAATAATCAAGAAACGAAATCGAAGCCGATAATAAACTGAAATCCAAACCGCCAAAAACCGAATAGTTTTGGCTTTGAGTTTATAAAAATCGAAATATTTCGGTTCAGTTTTGGTTTTAGCTAAAAACCGACCCAAACCGAACTGTGCACACCCTTAATTAACCCTACTGACATGATATTAGAGGTCATTCACTTGGTTTTGGGGATATAAAACATTATGATCATGTTTGTCTTCTCCTGAGGTCATTATATGGCCTTAAACATGCACCTCGTGCTTGGTTTCAACGGTTTGCGAGTTATGCTACTTGTATTGGTTTTTGTCATTGCAGATGTGATTCATCCTTGTTCATTAATAAACATGGCTCGAATGTTGCTTATTCACGCCTTTATGTGGATGACATTCTGTTGACTGCTTCTTCTACAACATTTTTACAGAGGATTATAGGTTCTTTACATCCAGGAGTTTTATATGACAGGTCTTAGCCTATTAAACTATTTTCTAGGCATCTCTGCCACTAGGACCACCAACAGGGAAGTTTTTTTCTCAGAAAAAAGTATGCAGCGGAGGTTCTTGAGCGCTCTGGTATGCGCAAACGTCATTCGTACAGGACCCTGTTGATATAGAGTCGATGGCAGCCCGGTTTCTGAACCTACTCTTTATCGAAGCCTTGCCTAGGCTTTACAGTACTTCACATTCACTAGATCCGATTTGTCTTATTTGGTTCAGCTGGTTTGTCTCTATATGCATGATCCTCGGGAGCCTCTCTTGTTGCTCTTAAGAGAATTTTACGTTATGTTCGTGGCACTTTGGATTATGGACTTTAGTTGTATTCTTCATCGACTTCTTCATTGGTTGCTTATTCAGATGTTGATTGGGCAGGCTACAGAACCACTTGTCATTCTACTTTTGGTTATTGTCTTTTCCTTGGCAACAATTTACAGTCTTAGTTGTCTAAGCGTCATTATACTATGTCTCGTTCTAGTGCCGAGGCTGAGTATCATAGTGTTGCCAATGATGTGGCTGAGACTTCGTGGTTGCGGAATCTTCTACGCGAGCTCCACTCTCCTTTACATTCGGCAACTATTCTTTATTGTTGTGACAATGTTCGTGCGGTATATTTATCTTCCAATCCCGAGCAACAACACACTAAACATATCGAGATTGAAATTCACTTTGTTCAGGATCAGGTTGCTATTAGACATGTTCGCGTTTTGCATGTGCCTTCACGCTATCAGTATGATGATATTTTCACTAAAGGTTTTCCGTCTACCGTGCTTGATGAATTTTGGACCAGTTTTAGCGCTTTGTGTCTTCCCTCTCTAACTGCGAGGGGGTGTTAGCGAACAATTAGTTAGTTTTTAGCATAGTTTGTATTGAGCCAAGCCTGTTTAGTCATTTAGCATGTTTCATCGTTATATATTGTACCTAACTGGTGGCGATATGAAATACACGGTTTTGTTGGATATAGGCAGTCTTTACTGGTGGCGAGTTAACAATCTTGGTTAATTACATGTACAATGTGGCGTTGCTAATCCAAGACTAGACTCGACTTTAGCTAATAAATGAAAAATAACAAAAACATAAAATGAACATAGAATAAAAAGGGATGGTAGTCCGTATGTTTTTTCTTTTTTCCTTTTTCTGTTTTTTTTTCTTTTTCTCTTGATTTTTCATTTTTTTTTTTTTTTTTTTTTTTTTTTTTTTTTTTTTTTTTTTTTTTTTTTTGCATACACTCTTACCCTACTATCCAAAATAATACATCATAGGGAATGAACATTCCCCTTACACTTGAATTTTTACATACTTTACAATTAACTAATCTAATGACTCGAATTTAAGAAAATCAACACACTTGGAGCACTTTTAAGATTAACGCACATATGGGGGTAATAAATGATGTTCTTCCCCATTACTCCATAAAATAAGTACTTACCCATGAGTCCCAATCGTCCCAAAACAATATGTATAAGGATATGACTCGACTTAGCAACCATGTAATCAATTAGATAGTTAACTTAGGGTTTAACAAATAACAATAATGCACTAAAAATGAGTGCATACACGGAAGGCTAAAGCGATTTGGGTGTACATTTAAGTGGGGTGTAACAAATTCTTCCTTTAAGTAAAATGCTTAAAGTTAGAAACGAAAAGATAGGCTCGGAGGGGTGTACTAGAAGTTTCGTGTACTAAAAATGAGTACAACGCTAAGGGTGTGGGAAAAATTAGTTTACTTAACTAGCCAAGTAATATGACTTAAATGGTCAAGTAATTATGATACGGGTTTAACACAAGGGTGATCCTAATGCCTCTTATCATGTAGTAAATCCTACCACACAAATGTAGTCTCACTAGCGGTCTCGGGATGCATCACTAACACAAGTTCTAGAATCTAAATGCTACCGGTACACTCATAAGCACTAATAGTAAATGCTTTTCCTATCAAATCTAAAGGCGAACATCACATATTTGGGTGGAAAATTTTTCTGAATAGTACGGTTTTGTGCTAGTCATACAATCTCCTATCCATGAGACGCTTGCTATGGCTAAAGTTTCACTCCTAAATGTTGCAAAAAATTTTAAATTTGGCGCTAAAATTGCACTAACAAGTATTTCTCATAGTTTTATTACACATCTACTATCAAACAAACAAACTCAAGCGAAAGTGTATCATTAAGGTATCATCATTTTACCTTCCCCTTACACTTAAGATGAACATTGTCCCCAATGTTCAAGTAAAGAATGTAAAAGTGAAAAAGCAAAAAGAATGAAATCAAATACTCCCCTGATTCGCTCGGTATGGATAATAAGGTTGCCACGTTAGATCTTCCTCCAAGAAAATGAACAATCAAAGCTTCCCTTCCAGAAAAATAAATCATCTTCTTGTCATACGTAACCTGTAAATCCTGAGAAAACAAACAAGACAACCTCGCATAAAATCGGCGGCAATCTACATAAGTTACTAAATCCTAGAAAACAAAATAAGATATAATGCTTGTGGAATGAAGTTTGCAGATTTCCTGGAGATTATAAAACTTAATAATTCAACAAAAACTTTAAGACTCCGTTAGAAAAACAAAACCGGTAAAATTTCCAGATTTTTACACGTGACGCCGTCAAGAATAAACTTGTGACGCCGTCAGAAGTGACCTGCAGAAATTCTTATGTTAAGTTTCCGGAAAATTTCTGGAAAAACTTGGTCCTACTTCCTGAAAAATCCTGCAAAACTTCATTATGACTCGATACAAGCATTTGACTCTAACTAATACGAATATACATGTTCACTTAATATTGTGGAGAATCATGATCGGTTTGTTTCTTAAAAACATATTTGGGGTTTCCCCTTACACTTATCTTTTGCAAAAATACCTTTAGGTGAAGTTAAGACTAGGCCAAAACAACAAAATAAAGTATTTCCACTTTTTAGTTTAGGAACATGATCTACCAACAATAAAAATAAAGCATGGATACGGAAACAAATAATAAACAAAATAAAATCACACAAAATCATGGGTTGCCTCCCAAGAAGCGCTTGTTTTTGTTCGAGTCACGAGCCTGACTCTACCCTTATTTAACGGAAATAGGGGAGGTTTTCCCTACACTTTCAATTAAGTGCGGGTGGAAGTAGCGATACACACCCTTAGGGTAGAAATATGCCACGTGAGGAAAGTGTGGTGGATGAATTATATGCTCAAAGGGGTGTGCTCCTATCATCATAACCTTACCAAATTCAATCGGGTTAATGGGTGGATTAAGATTTTCTCCTAGAAATGGATCATTTTCTATCAACTTCAAGAGACTACTAGTTGGGGATCCATCTTGACCTAATAAACCCGGTTTAAACCCATAATGTTTCTTGTGATCAATCATAAATGGGTGATGTAAGCATGTAAGGTCATTTTCCACTCCTATATTGGCTTTCTTTCTAAAAGGCTTAGACTCCACTACCTTTATCCTAAGACTACCCGGATAATATGGTTTGATGGGTGGATCGGAACGTATTTCAATTCCTAAATTTTCATCCAAGGATGGAAGATTAGGTAACGGTTTTGGTTGAGGCTCCGGTTCATCAAAACTAGGAACTTCCCTAGAACTAAGAGTAAGGTTATCATTATAAGTATTCAAACCTATATCCTCTAGTTGTGTTTAGTCCAAGGGTTCTACCTCTATTGGGATTCCTATAGTCTCTTCTACTTCTTCCGGGTAAGTCACGGGCGATGTGTGTGCCTCAAATGATGGTAGGACTTGTGGGGTACTTAGTGGGCTTGGGTTTTCTACTATCTCTTCCATCACATCAATATCACCTATGTGTTCATCTTGTATTGTGGTAGTGCCTAACCATGACATGCAACTAGGTGGCTCGACACTAATCTTTTTATCCCCCAGCAAACTTTTCGATTGAGCCTTCCATATTGAAAATAGGTTTACACTTACGTTTTTTGGGTCCCATGTTCCACTTCTGTATTGGGCGTGAATCTCAAAGTTTTCCCACGCGTCTTTGACATCATACTCCCAAAACTCCCCATCTGTTACATAGTCAAGCCTCATTTTGGTTTCGTAGTCGATACGAGTGTGAAATAATTGAAGTAGAGGCAATAAATCAAGACCATAGTGAAGGATTTTTTGTAGTAAGTATTTGAAACGAGTCCATGCATCGGGAAAAGATTCACCATGATGTTGTCGAAACATCAAGATGTCATTTTGAAGTGAAAAGGGTAGATTTTGTAGTGGGTTTGGTGGATTCGCGTTCTCCATAATGGTGAACGGAAAAGTCAATGGAAAGGTTTTTACGAACAAAGACACAAAGAAAAGATAGACTAAAGGAAACCTAAAAATAAAAATAAAATCTTACTAGAAAGGAATCTAGCAAGTAGACCTAATAAAAAGAAATTCTAACCTAGACAATAACTATTCCCCGGGCTGCGGCGCCAAAAACTTGATGCGTGGGGTTTGCACCAGGCTTTACCTCTCAAGGGATCTTGAGAAGCTTACAACCCCCACCAGGCAGTGTACCTGATCGTTGTAGTATAGTATAGTGACAAGTACCGGGGGATTGATCGTTCAGCTAGGAATAGTGTCGCTAGGATTAGAAAACCTAAATACTAGTTCTAGAGATGAAGGATGATTATTTTTGTATTTTTATATTTTTTAGAAAGCAAGTAAAAATCTCGGGTTTTGAATGATATGGGCGGAATTAGTTGCTAGTCAACTAACCCAATACTAAGATGCAATCAAAATAAAATACTAGAAATGCAAATAAACTATATTAAACTAAGGTTGTGAGCAATAAGTGAAGAAATGTGTTTACTTAGATTTCACTACTCCCTAGATATCTTTTACACGTTAATTACTTGTTATAGTTGCGTGGATGACGGATTGTATTCCTTAATACCATTCATGGGGTGGCGTACTTAACTCCCCAATCCTATGAGTGCCTACTTCACTCCTATGTCGAGCCGGCTAAGAAGCTCCTAACATGGGATCATTAGAATTTACTCATGCATTAAATACAACCAATAAAACCTAGTACACATCGGTTCATGTTTCCTAAGACGTTCAAGCATGTTACCATTTGGAGATCTACCAGTTTTCTTAAGCCTAACATTGAAATAATTCATCCAATACAACCATAAACAAGTAATCAACACATAATCAACATCTAGGTTTCATTATATCTAAGCAAACACAAGATAAATCTAGCCTAACATGGTGGAATCAAGACAAGCACAAGATAGAGACAACCAACACATAGACATATTGATTGAATTAGAAGAACACTTATCTCAATAACACATGTAAGCATTCAAGGGCTGAAAACCCTTGAAAAACCTGTAAAATTCATATATGGTTCGGCCTTAGGGTTTCTCCAAACTTGTTTCTCTTCATGAATGAAAATTAGAAAACTATATATAGAAAATAGAGGCTGACGGCGTCAAGAACAATCTTATGACGCCGTCATCTCGCCGCCAAAAGAATCCTCGGACTGCCTTGATCTACATTTGACGCCGTCATGTTATACACTTTTCCAGGCCGACACGTATTTAACTCTTGACGCTCTTCCTTGTGACGCCTTCATTTCTGTATTGGGCCGTCATGATTTTTACTCTTGACGCCGTCAACTTGTTACTCTTGACGCCGTCACACACTGTTCCCAGCTTGGAAAATTAAGTCTTTGGCGTTTTCTTCACTTTTATGCTCCAAAAACGTCCGAATTGCTTCCTTTTCCAGATTTCACTCCCAAAGTACCTAAAATCACAAAAGGAACGATTTAGGGCAATATTTGATCAAATAAATTCAATTTCGGGCTTAAATGACCCCCTAAAAGTGGTTCATTTTTCGCCTCATCAACAACCCACAATTAGTTTTCCAAATCATTAGGAACCTTCATTTTTGTATGGTCTAACATCAAATCCAAACACTCCTTCCCACACTCCTTCATCACTATAAATTAAACCATCCTAAACACTATCAAATCACACCTTCTTCATCACAATTTCTCATCTTTTAAACCATTTTAACCATGACTAAGTCAACAATCACCTCTCAACCATCACGACCCATCCGGAAAACCGCCCGAATAAGTGTCAAACCACTTTGGTCTAACCAATCCATCAACCTAAGCTCCTCATCCTTGGATGAATTCACCTCACCTATCAAAAATGAACATTTTCTAAACCTTGCATCTCCATCTCTATCACCCAATGAACCAAATGAGCTCACTCCACCACCAACTAAATCACCCATTGATCCAACTCCACCAAGTGCTCCAACCTAACCATCCAAAACTTCATCACCATCACCATTACCCAAACTTGGACCTATGGAGTTATTTGGGTCTCCTCCAACATCATCACACCCATTTGTCCAAGATCTCAATGATCCTCCACCAAGACCAACTCAACCACCACATTTTGCAAATGAAACACCAAGGTCAATTCTTGACCAAAATG
Source organism: Artemisia argyi (assembly GCA_030686995.1). NCBI lineage: Eukaryota > Viridiplantae > Streptophyta > Magnoliopsida > Asterales > Asteraceae > Artemisia > Artemisia argyi. Next base: position 132,997,237 of record CM060708.1, on the reverse strand, counting down.
AGCATTTTAACCACACCCAACCACCACAACAAGTGTACCATCAACCAAAACCATTGTTGTTTCACCCTATCTACCGTGACATCCATGGTCCTCTTTATGGAGAACCAAATTTTGAAAACCATGATCACCCAACTCCACCACATTCTCATGCCCAAACCTTTGAGTCTTTCTTTCCTTCCTATGAGGAAATCTAAAGCATGGTTGAGAATCATCTCCATCAAGCAATGGAATTTCAAACCACCTTGCTTGACTCTATCCCAAACCCATCCTCCAACCAAGAACCAAAAATCAACCAACCCTCAAACCAAGAAACACAAACCAGCCCATTTCCACCTACTCATCCCCATGTTTGCTCAAATTGTGAGCAAATGGGTTAAAGCATCAAAATATTGCTTCACCAATTCCAAGATGAAACCCGTTTTGCATTCCAACACGTCATAGAACGTTTGGATGCTCTTTCACACCCAAACAAATCCTAGACAACCTTTGGAGGCCTTTTGCCCCATTTAGGAAAGTAGGATTTGATTTTTTATATTTCTTGGTTATTTTTAGTTTTTCTTTTAAAAGTAGAAGAATCTTTCCCATTTCTTGTCTTTGACTTTTAAAAGTCAAATTTTACATGGAATGATATTTCTTTCTACTTACTTACTTGCATTATTGGTTGATCATTTTTGTGTTGTCCTTGTGGTTGCAATGTGTGTGGTAACTACAAGCTTGACTATATATATATCACCAACTAACTATTTTTTTTGTAGGATCAAAATCCATGTTTCCCATCTTGGCACTCCTTTTAGGGGGAGTAACAACCAAGGGGGAGCACGCGCATTATTCCGCTTCGCTACTCTACTTTTTGTTTCGACAAAAAAGGGGAGAAATATATTAAACCTTTAAAACTTAATATGATTTTAGGGGGAGTAACAACCATGGGGGAGCATGTGCATTATTCCGCTTCGCTACTCTACTTTTTGTTTTGATAAAAAGGGGGAGAAATATATTAAACCTTTAAAACTTGATGAGGCGAAAAATGAACCACTTTTAGGGGGTCATTTAAGCCCGGAATTGAATTTATTTGATCAAATATTGCCCTAAATCGTTCCTTTTGTGATTTTAGGTACTTTGGGAGTGAATTCTGGAAAAGGAAGCATTTTGGACGTTTTTGGAGCATAAAAGTGAAGAAAACGACAAAGACCTAATTTTCCATGCTGAGAACAGTACCTGAAGGCGTCAAGAAGAAAAATGTGACGGCATCCGGAGTAAAATCCGTGACGACCCAGTGAAAACCTGAAGGCGTCAAGAGTATTTTTGGTGACGGCCTGCATAAGGAGTACACATGACGGCGTCAAACCCAGATCTAGGCAGTCCGAGAAACTATTTGGCGGCGAGATGACGGCGTCAGAGATTTGTTCTTGACGCCGTCACCTCAGAAAAAACTATATATACTTTTCTATTTTTTTCATTCAAAAGGAGGAACTTGTGTGGAGAATACTAGGGCCGAACCCTAATAACCCTAGGTCGTATTTTACAGTATTTTCAAGGGTTTTTACCCTTTGAAACATTTCATGTTCAATTGAGATAATTCCTCTTTCAATTCATTCAATATGTCTATGTGTTGTTTGAATATATCTTATGCTAGTCTTGATTTCAACATGCTAGGCTAGATCTATCTTATGTTTGCTTAGATATAATGAAACCTAGATGTTAATTATATGTTGATTACTTGTTTATAGTTGTAATGGATGACTGATTTCAATGTTAGGCTTAAGAAAACTGGCAGATCTCCATTGTGTAACATGCTTGAACGTCTTAGGAAACATGAACCGATGTGTACTAGGTTTTATTGGTTGTATTTAATGCATGAGCAAATTCTAATGATCCCATGTTAGGAGCTTCTTAGCCGGCTCGACATAGGAGTGAAGTAGGCGCTTATAGGATTGGGGAAGTAAGTACGCCACCCCATGAATGGTATTAAGGAATACAACCCGTCATCCACGCAACTGTAACAAGTAATTAACATGTAAAAGATATCTAGGGAGTAGTGAAATCTAAGAAAACACAATTCTCCCATATATTGCTCACACCACTAGTTTAATTTAGTTTATTTTCATTTTTAGTATTTTATTTTGATTGTATCTTAGTAATTGGGTTAGTTGACTAGCAACTAATTCCGCCCAACTCCTTCAAACACGAGATTTTTAATTGTTTTCATAAAAATATAAAAATACAAAAAGAATCATCCTTCATCTCTAGACCTAGTCTTTAGGTTTTTTAATCCTAGCGACACTATTCCTAGCTGAACGATCAATCCTCCGGTACTTGTTATTATACTATACTACATCGATCAGGTACACTGCCTGGTGGGGGTTGTAAGCTTCTCGAGATCCCTCGAGAGGTAAAGCCTGGTGCAATCCCTACGCATCAAGTTTTTGGCGCCGCAGCCCGGGGAATAGTTATTGTTTAGGTTGGAATTTATTTTGATTAGGTCTACTCATTAGATTCCTTTTTAGTGAGATTTTCATTTTCTTTTTCTTAGCTTTCTTGTAGTCTATCTTTTTCTTTGTGCCTTTTGTTTGTGAAACCATTTTCATTTGTCTCCATGGCGGATGAAATTCCATTTATATCATTAACTATAGAGGAATAATTAGTTTACTCGGATCGATTTGCCTCCTGTTGTTCCAATGAATTTTTAAGTGATCTTAGATATATACAAGAGGAGATGGGTGTAAAGTTAGATGGGTTTGATGAATTTTATGCATGTGTGTTTTCTATTAGACGATCATTATCAGGATTAATTCCTTTTAGTGAGACCTTTTGGATGAATTTTGAGAAAAGCTTCCTAACCATTACCCATAAGTTCAACGAATTGGTGGATTCGTATGAGCAAGATGACCTAGTTTCTAAGAACATGAACTTAGAATCAAACCAAGATTATGAGATGGTTAGTGTTGAAGTACCTAGTTGCATGAGCGGGATAGATTTCACCAAAACATACGACACACATGAGGTTAGAGTTGAGCCACCTAGTTGCATGTCATGGTTAGGCACTACCATAATACAAGATGAACACATAGGTGATATTGATGTGATGGAAGAGATAGTAGAAAACCCAAGCCCACTAAGTACCCCACAAGTCCTACCATCATTTGAGGCACACACACCGCCCGTGACTTACCCGGAAGAAGTAGAAGAAACTTTAGGAATTCCGATGGAGGTAGAACCCTTGGACCAGGCACCACTTGAGGATATAGGTTTGAATACTTGTAATGATAACCTTACTCCTAGTTCTAGGGAATTTCCTAGTGTTGATGAACCGGAACCTCAATCTTTACACACCTTTCCATCCTTAGATATATTTCTAGGAGACAAAAGAGGAACCGACCCACCCATCAACCAATATTATCCGGGTAGTTTTAGGATGAAGGAAGCCATTCACTCACCCCCTTCACCTCACGTGGCATATTTCCACCCTAAGGGTGTGTATCGCTACTTCCACCCGCACTTAATTCAAAGTGTAGGGAAAACCTCCCCTATTTCCGTTAAATAAGGGTAGAGTCAGGCTCGTGACTCGAACAAAAACAAGCGCTTATTGGGGAGCAACCCAAGCTTTATTTATTTGTTTGTTTGTTTGATTTTATTTGTTTCCGTATGCATGTTTTATTTTTGTTGTTTGTGGCTCATGTTTCAAAGTAAATTGTGAAAATGCTTTATTTTGTTTTTAACTTCGTCTTAATTGCATATAAAGGTATTTTGCAAAAGCTAAGTGTAAGAGGAGACCCAAATTTTTTTATAAGAACGAAATTGAGCATGATCCACAACAATATTAAATGAACATGTATATTAGTAATTGTTAGAGTCAAATGCTTGTATCGAGTCATAATGATGTTTTGCAGGATTTTCCAGAAAGTAGGACATAAGTTTTTCCAGAAACTCTCCGGAAACTTAACATAAAGATTTCTGCAGGTCACTTCTGACGGCGTCAGGAATTAATTCCTGACGGCGTCATGTGTAAAATTCTGGAAATTTTGCTAGTTTTGTTTATACCGGAGTCTTAAAGTTTTTGTTGATTCTTTAGTTTTATAAACTTCAGGAAATCTGCAAACATTCATTCCACAAGCATTATATCTTTAATTGTTTTGTTTTTATTCCTAAGTCTGGAATTACATCTAGTTGTGAGTTTTCTTTATTTGGATTGATGCTTTGGGTTTTTGTGATTGTTTTATCAGGTTTAACAGGTTATGTATGACAAGAAGATGATTTATACTCTAGAAGGGAAGCTATGATTGTTCATTTTCCTGGAGGAAGATCTAACCTGGCCACCTTATTATCCATACCGAGCGAATCAGGGGAGTATTTGATTTCATTCTTTTTACTTATGTCACTTTTACATTCTTTACTTGAATATTGGGGACAATGTTCATCCTAAGTGTAAGGGGAGGGTAAAATGATGATACCTTACAGATACACTTTCGCTTGAGTTTGTTTGTTTGATAGTAGATGTGTAATAAAACTATGAGAAATACTTGTTAGTGTAATTTTAGCGCCAAATTTAAAATTTTTTACAACATTTAGGAGTGAAACTTTAGCCATAGCAAGCGTCTCATGGATAGGAGATTGTATGACTAGCACAAAACCGTATCATTCAGAAAAATTTTCCACCCAAATATGTGAGGTTCGCCTTTAGATTTGATAGGAAAATCATTCACTATTAGTGCGTATGAGTGTACCGGTAGCATTTAGATTCTAAAACTTGTGTTAGTGATGCATCCCGAGACCGCTAGTGAGATTACATTCGTGTAGCAGGATTTACTACATGATAAGAGGCATTAGGATCACCCTTGTGTTAAACCCGTATCATAATTACTTGACCATTTAAGTCATATTACTTGGCTAGTTAAGTCAACTAATTTTTCCCACACCCTTAGCATTGTACTCATTTTTAGTACACGAAACCCCTAGTACACCCCTCCGATCCTATCTTTTCGTTTCTAACTTTAAGCATCTTACTTAAAGGAAGAATTTGTTACACCCCACTTAAATGTACACCCAAATCGCCTTAGCCTTCCGTGTATGCACTCATCTTTAGTGCATTATTGTTATTTGTTAAACCCTAAGTTAATTATCTAATTGATTACATGGTTGCTAAGTCAAGTCATATCCTTGTACATATTGTTTTGGGACGATTGGGACTCATGGGTAAAGTACTATGTTATGGAGTAACGGGGAAGAAGATCATTTATTACTCCCATATGTACGTTAATCTTAAAAGTACTCCAAGTGTTTTGATTATCTTAATTCGAGTCATTAGATTAGTTTATTGTAAAGTATGTAAAAATTCAAGTGTAAGGGGATTTTTCATTCCCTATGATGTATTATTTCGGATGGTAGGGTAAGAGTGTATGCAAAAAAAAAAAAAAAAAAAAAAAAAAAAAAAAAAAAAAAAAAAAATCAAGAAAAAGAAAAAGAAAAAGAATATATATATATATATATATATATATATATATATATATATATATATATATATATATAAAGAGAAAAAACATACGGACTACCATCCCTTTTCATTCTATGTTCATTTTATGTTTTTGTTAATTTTCATTTATTAGCTTAAGTCGAGTCGAGTCTTGGCTTAGCAACGCCATATTGTACATGTAATTAACCAAGATTGTTAACTCGCCACCAGTAAAGATTGCTTATATCCAACAAAACCGTGTATTTCATATCCCTATACCTAACGTTACAACCCTTTAAAAGACCTCTTTGATAGTTTATCCTAGGTGCTTACGCCATGTGGTGGAGGTTTGATCCTTTCCCAAGCCTATGGTAATCTATTTTGCTATGACAGGTAGCGAGAGATATTTTCCGTTTCCATATTGTGATATTACTTTATTACACCCGAGAGATGTGAGTATCTAAACACTATTTGTGAGGTGCTAGTATATGACCTCCGTGCTTGTCTTTGGTCTTTAGTGGAACGATTATTTGTTGTAATTACTTTTATATTAGTGTTAAATGACCCCTAACTTGTATTTTGATTAGAATAAAAGCGCATTTGCTTGAGGACAAGCAAATCTCAAGTGTAAGGGTATATGATGAGGCGAAAAATGAACCACTTTTAGAGGGTCATTTAAGCCCGGAATTGAATTTATTTGATAAAATATTGCCCTAAATCGTTCCTTTTGTGATTTTAGGTACTTTGGGAGTGAATTCTGGAAAAGGAAGCATTTTGGACATTTTTGGAGCATAAAAGTGAAGAAAACGGCAAAGACTTAATTTTCCATGCTGAGAACAGTACCTGACGGTGTCAAGAAGAAAAATGTGACGGCGTCAGGAGTAAAATCCGTGACGACCCAGTGAAAACCTGAAGGCGTCAAGAGAAGGGCGTCAAGAGTATTTTTGGTGACGGCCTGCATAAGGAGTACACATGATGGCGTCAAACCCAGATCTAGGCAGTCCAAGAAACTATTTGGCGGCGAGATGACGGCGTCAGAGATTTGTTCTTGACGCCGTCACCTCAAAAAAAACTATATATACTTTTCTATTTTTTTCATTCAAAAGGAGGAACTTGTGTGGAGAATACTAGGGCCGAACCCTAATAACCCTAGGTCGTATTTTACAGTATTTTCAAGGATTTTTACCCTTTGAAACCTTTCATGTTCAATTGAGATAAGTCCTCTTTCAATTTATTCAATATGTCTATGTGTTGTTTGAATATATCTTATGCTAGTCTTGATTTCAACATGCAAGGCTAGATCTATCTTGTGTTTGCTTAGATGTAATGAAACCTAGATGTTAATTATATGTTGATTACTTGTTTATAGTTGTAATGGATGAATGATTTCAATGTTAGGTTTAAGAAAACTGGCAGATCTCCATTGTGTAACATGCTTGAACGTCTTAGGAAAGATGAACCGATGTGTACTAGTTTTTATTGGTTGTATTTAATGCATGAGCAAATTCTAATGATCCCATGTTAGGAGCTTCTTAGCCGGCTCGACATAGGAGTGAAGTAGGCGCTTATAGGATTGGGGAAGTAAGCACGCCACCCCATGAATGGTATTAAGGAATACAACCCGTCATCCACGCAACTGTAACAAGTAATTAACATGTAAAAGATATCTAGGGAGTAGTGAAATCTAAGTAAACACAATTCTCCCATATATTGCTCACACCACTAGTTTAATTTAGTTTATTTTCATTTTTAGTATTTTATTTTAATTGCATCTTAGTAATTGGGTTAGTTGACTAGCAACTAATTCCGCCCAACTCCTTCAAACCCGAGATTTTTAATTGTTTTCATAAAAATATAAAAATAAAAAAAGAATCATCCCTCATCTATAGACCTAGTCTTTAGGTTTTCTAATCCTAGCGACACTATTCCTAGCTGAACGATCAATCCCCCGGTACTTGTCATTATACTATACTACATCGATCAGGTACACTGCCTGGTGGAGGTTGTAAACTTCTCGAGATCCCTCGAGAGGTAAAGCCTGGTGCAATCCCTACGCATCAAAACTTAATATGATTTTCATCACTTAAGTAAAACAAGTTTAATATAATTTTTTCTAAGTCTTAAACTCCAAGATTTTGTGAGTTACTTAAAAACAAAGTTTATGTTTTGTCATCAACAAAAAGGGGGAGATTGTTAATACAAATATCGCCTAAAAACGTTATTTATATTTTACGATCTTTTCTTGTTAACGACAAAATGTTAACTTTAGTTTCTAAGTAAAACATAATCTTAGTTTTAAAGACTTGCATAAACTAGACTTTTGCTACATTTTAAATTTCATAAAACACAACACTTTTTATTTCTTAAAATAGAAATGTCACATCACATTTATGGCAAATTTTGTCAATATACATTTATGGAAATAAAGTATGTTTGACTAACCATATGTTTGCTTGCAAGTTTTGTGTTTGATTAGGTATAATGAAATGTGACATTGTTTGGTTTGCCAGATTTATTGCAAAACCAACTGCAAGCCCGGCGGAACCCTGGGGGTACACGGGCGGAACCCATCTGAGGGTTCCGCCGTATCCGCCAGGCCGGCAGAAGGTTTTGCTATAAATACTAAGCCACAAGTTTGATTTTTGGCTTATCACTCTACATCATATTTACACACATTCATTCATTCTTTCATCTAACCCTTTAACATTTCATATGTGAAGTTTCTTTTTGTAGCAAAGAGATTCACGAGTTCATAAAAAGTTACAAGTATTCAACACAACGTTGCAAGACTTGTTAGCTTAGCATTGTGTAGACTTGTGTAGTTTGCACTTCATTTGATTGTGTATTTTCAGTAGTGATCGGTTAGTATTTTAGTCCTCAAAATACAAAGTGTGACGGGAGTTGTTGTACCCTTGTAAAAGAACTCGACATCTAGCTTAGTGTCGGTAAGCGTGTATAAGCGACGTGTAAGGTTTTCTCCGCCGGTGAAAGGAGCTTGTTGACTAGTGAAAGAAACTCTCGAGTTGGATACTCGGGGCGTGGACGTAGGGCAAGGAAAAAGAGTCCTTGTAGCCGAACCACGATAAATACTCGTGTTGTGGTTTGATCGTTTCTTTCATTTACATGCGTGTTATATATTGTGTTTGTGTATATATATCTTTAATCAAACGGAAAGTTTCAAAGCTAATCAAACAACTGAACAAGTTAAAAAGATTTTAACCGGTAAACTATTCAACCCCTCTTCTAGTTTTCCATACTTTCAACGTTGGGCATTGCTGTGCATCGATGATGTCATACATTTGCATCGTCAGTCCATTTGACTAACGGGCGTTAATAAGTAACTTAAAATTTGGTTATCTCATCATATACTTGCATCGTTAGTCCTTTTTACTAACTGGCGTTAATAGAATTTGTTTTTAATTCGAAAAAAATTATTTGATGAAAAAAAATAATTTGAAAAAAAAAATTCTGATAAAAATTTTTGTTAAAAAATTCGAAAAAATTTTAAAAAAAATATTGACGAAAAAATTAATTTCAAAAAAAAATTGTTAAAATATTCGAAAATAATTTTTTCTTAAAAATTTCGAAAATAATTCTAAAAAAAATTTTTGTTGACGAAAAAAAAAATTCCAAAAAATATAATTTGAAAAAAATTTTGTTTAAGAAAAAACATTTCTAATATAATTCGAAAAAAATAGAAATGTTTTTTCTTAAACAAAATTTTTTTCGAATTATTTTTTTTGAAAAAAAATTTTGTCAAAAAATTTTTTAGTATTTTTTTTCTTAAAAATTTCAAAAATAATTCTAAAAAATATTCTAATATTCGAAAAAAATTATAAAAAAAAATATTGACGAAAAAGTTAATTTGAAAAAAAAAATTGTTAAAATATTCGAAAAAAAATCCTAAAAAAATTTTTGACTAAATTTTTTTTTTCCAAAAAGAATAATTTGAAAATAATCTAATAAAATTTTTTCTTAAAAATTTCGAAAATAATTCTAAAAAAAAATTTTTTTTTTGATGAAAAAAAAATTCCAAAAAAAATAATTTGAAAAAAAAATTTTTTAAGAAAAAACATTTCTAAAATAATTCGAAAAAATTAGAAATGTTTTTTTCTTAAATAAAATTTTTTTCGAATTATTTTTTTTGGAAAAAATATTTCGTCAAAAATTTTTTTTTAGTATTTTTTTCTAATTTTTTTAAAATTTTTTTTACTAGAAATCTTTTTTTTCAAATTATTCTTTTTGGAAAAAAAATTTCGTCAAAAATTTTTTTTTGGATTTTTTTCGAATATTTTAACAAAATTTTTTTTCAAATTAATTTTTTCGGCAATATTTTTTTTATAATTTTTATGAATTTTTTAACAAAAATTTTTATTAGAAATTTTTTTTTTTTCAATTTTTTTTTTTTGGAATTTTTTTTTTTTGGTCAAATAATTTTTTTTTAGAATTTTTTTCGAATTAGAAAAAAATTCTATTAGCGGCAGTTAGTAAAAAGGACTAATGATGCAAGTATATGATGAGATAACCAAATTTTAAGTTACTTATTAACGCCCGTTAGTCAAATGGACTTACGATGCAAATGTATGTCGTCAACGATGCACAGAAATGTCTAAGGATGAAAGTTTGTTACTTTTTTAGGAAAAAAAAAAGTTCACTACACAGAATTGAAAATTGTGACAAGTTGAGTACATTTTGGTGGTATTTTCCCTTTAATGTTTTATTTTGAACGTTTTAGAATTCTCACAACTTTGGTTGCGTTTGACATATACCATCAATATCCGCTTTTTATGGTCTAGCTAAGATACTCTATTGTTATTTAAAAGAGGCAAAAGCATAATCATATCCATCTTTTATCTTTTATATAATAAAACAAGAAATTTTCTATTTTAAAATACTCAATTCATACCTTATTTAGTAATAATTGTATTTAAAAAAAAATTATTTTCTTATTAAGTAACATTTTATATTTATCCATAACATAAGTAGAAGATAAATACAAAAAATATAGATAAGATACAATTAACACAAGTAGAAGATAAATACAAAATATATAGATAAGATACAATTAATAATAGGATTAAATTTTTTAAATAATTATCTTTAATAATAAAAAACTATAATTAAAATCATAAGTCAAACAAAATAAAGATTAAATTATTTGTTTCTTAATAAATAAAAATATATGATTTAAAAAAATTTTAAAAAACCCGCGCGTGCGCGGGCATTATAACTAGTAAATGTATATGTAACAATCTGAACAGATTAGTCTTTCTTTTGGAAGACAATAGATAAATTGTGAAACTAATTCTGCTATAACACTTTCGCTGAACAAGTTAAATGTCTCGAAACCTGTCTAATGTATCATACTTATGGATTACTAAAGCATGCTGGATCGGTTTCTTAACAAAAACCATACTACTGTATAAAATTGATAACGTTATCTATTGTATGTTATTTACGATTGGTTAAATATAAGAACAAACAAAAAGTGTATGTTATTCGTTACTCAACTCGTACAACCAATTTAATTTGCCACCCATAGGTGTTATCATAAAAAGATACTAGTTACAATACCCGTGCACGCACGGGGTTTTGACATAAAAATTTAATTAAGTATTAGTATAGTGTATTGTGTGTTTAAATTAAATTACATAGGATTATATTGTACATATAAAAATAACGATCAAATTCATGTCATTGTGTCAAATGGAGCTGAGGTGGCAATATCTTCTTGGAATGACTGATGCTTAATCCAAATTGTGTTTTCAAGATCTTAAATATTTATTTTTCTGTTTATTTATATCCGCATGCACGCCCGTGGTTTTGACATAAGTCGCACTAACGACTTTTCTCAAGATATGTATTTCAAAGGCGACACATTGGTTTGTAAATATCAATCTAAATATCCTCACTCGTGTTTGTCATATGACTAATTTAACGGTCAACAATAATAGGTGTATGCTAATATAGAGCTATGGTTTCATATTTCTTTTGAACCTAAAACGGAGTAGTTAATTTGAAAGTTTATTTATAAAGGGATTTCTACATTGATGGATGATCGGGTTCACATATAGCTACATAACTCTCTAATCCATCAAAAAAAATAATTTTTTTATTATACTGGTATATTGCACACGCAAGGACATGTGGTCCAAGTCACACATGGATAGTCCTAAGCTAAGTCTGTTATTTGCTCGTACATAGTGTTCCAACAAATGAAAGTGCTAGTATATGTTAAATAGCATATCACTTCCTTTACATTTAAAATCAAACATTTTAGTCACAAAATAATTATCTTTGCTATCAAAAGATACCAAGTTAGCACACTTACATCTTAGAGTCTAAAGATTTCGCAGCAAGTCTTCAAGATGAGGATCGGTGAGCTTTGTCCTTTTAATGATCACTCTCTTACTCTTTCGGTTTCATGTTGCTTAACACATAACAATTTCGAGCCACTTCTATACTCTTAGCCATGTCACTCAACATCCAACATGTCACGTTGCAATTCAGTTCCCTGAAAATATTGTTTTAGTTCATCGTAAACATTGATGGACACTTCTAAATTGGTTTTCCCCACTTCCAAATCTGACCTCCAGTGTGGGATGACCTAAACTATAACATAAGATGTACATGTCGTGATCACATAGACATGCATACATATGCATATGTATGTATACGTGAATATATGGCATGATTATTGGACATGCATTAAGACAATGACAACAATATACATTTTTCCTTTATCAAACAGAGATGCTCTTTTTTGTCTCTAACATTATGCATGAACTGCATACACAAATTAACCTTATTACTTTAGAAATAGACACAATGTCACTATAAGTTCGAAAACTCATTATGACCTGCTATATGTTTCATTTACTTGCTCCAAAGTAAAGAATTTCCTTGACCGATATAATAAAAGATTAAGATATGATCATAACACTACAAAAGATAAACTGCTCAATGTTCATCTTTTTATAACCACGAGTTAATGGGGTCAAGTTGGGCCAAACCGCAAAAACAATCCATTTTAAATAATGGGAAGCATATGATTATAAACACTATATTACTACACTCCAATTGAGTTTTAATATGTCTAGCCCAACGACTTTTCACTTATTTGACCCGTTATAGTAAAACAGGTAAAATTTGCAACCTCTGTATATTTAGGTGCAACATATGATCATAAACACTATATCAAAACACCCCATTTCAGTTTTAACATGTGTAACTCGTCCGTGTTTAACTCAAACCCGTAAAGTTAACCCACCTGACCCGTTAAAGTTAAAATGCGTGAAAATTACCATCTCTGAATATTACCATGCACAACCAATAGAAAAATAAGGATACATTAAAAAAAACTATATGTACCTCAAAGAGTAGATTAATCACTTTTTGACCTGAGCTTTGACACGGCTCTTCCTTATACTATAAATAAGTTGCCACTTCTTTGTGTTTTCTCTGAACTTAACTGCGGGCAGAATTCAAGGAATTGATCGTCTTATTTCCATGGGAGAAATTAATTATAGGCACAACTCTAGGTGTAGGAGTTTTCAAACTATAAATAATACATCCTAAAAAGTCCATTAAGTATCAAATAAATAAAGTAACTCAATACAGTTGCTAATGTTGAAAGTAGGTAGTTGTTACGATTTCGTAACAACCTTGTTCCATTGACCAACTACTCAAACACAAAGGACAAAGTATTTTTCTACATTGTGTTATGGTAAAAGTCATTCGTGGACAATTCATAGTTATTGGTGGTTAAAGATGATGGAAATGGTGATAAATGATAAAGAAGCTAAACATAATATGTATGAAAAAATAAAAAAAAAATAAAAATAAAAATAAAAAAACAATAAAAGAAAGATAGTTTAGCAAGATTAATCAACATACGTCATCAGCATTACAATTTAGATGTGTGCAATGTTCACCATTACCAAGTGTTCAAGCCCAAATGGTTGTGTAACTGTTATAGAGTGTTGTACTATTAGTTTATAGTAAAGGTTTCCTACAAACTATATAAGATAATTATTCCAAGACATTAGCACAAATTCAAAACTCATGACAGTTCGTATAGTTCTCTTTGTTGTATATTCTTTTGGTTGGCCAACTCACAAAGTTGACGTAATAATTTCTTTTCAGATGGTGATATCAAGACTACATGTATGCTTAAACCAAACATAAACCACGACCACCAAAACTTGTAGAAATAATTACATGCGTATCTTTTGGTATTTTGTACATATGATATATAAAAACAAAATTTTTACCAGGTTTTATATTCCATGGGTAAAAGTAGGAGGAACATCGTCAGGGGGTTTGTCATTAACATTGAAGATAAGAAAAAACAATGAAACCCTTGCATGATACCAGGTGTGATGCAGCAAGTTTTTACTCCACCAAGTAGCAATAACCATTTTCAGAAAACCACATAAGAAACCTCATCATCTACTTGTTATAAATTGACTGGGGGGCACATAGTGACTTGTATGGTTAAAGATACAATGTACCACAAATAAAAAAGAATTCATAAGTTGGAAAGCTAAAATCATAATTGTATTAAAACAAAGGCACGCAGGTTCCCAAGGTCGCATAAGGGTACACCCGCCCATAGCTCAATCATGTTTAGAATTGCTCAATGTTTCCTATCATTTCTGCGAATACCTTTGGTTCGTATGTAGCAATTTTTTATTTTTTTTAATGTTGAATACACCAAAAAGAATGAGCTCAACATGCTTGATGTCATATAGTAATGGAGATTATATTGAATCGTTTTCCACTTTACTTCTCTCCTTTCTGATAATCCAAAATATTTTAAGTGAACAATCTTATCACGCACTACACCTAATTTGAGCATAGATAACAAAATTCATCGACTTATTGTGCAGCTATCTTTTAAAAGGGTAAAGGGAGAGAATTGCTAAAATATCCCTAATCGTTTTTTTTACAAAATATAGTTCAAAGGAACTCTTGTTTCACGTACACAGATTTACCAGGATATTTTAAGACATAACCGATGAAGTGATTAAAGCTTATGAAGCATAAGTTTTATTAGAAACAGATAAACCCGAGGACCACATGAAATCCTATACTTGTCAAACTGCATGACTCATTCAAACAGTTTTCACTTACAAACGGCCATATTTATCTATAATTATACATAGGCCACTTTTAAACTCATTTTACCAGCCATAACTCGCCTTACTTAATAGGTCTAGTATAGTCAATTTTGAATCTATTTGGTTATGCACATCTTCTTAAGTTCATTAACACATTAATAATGTAGGTGTTATCCAAAGGTAAGAGCAATCTACATAATCAAGTAAAATGACGTTTGCATCTTCACAACGGACATAATTACTAAGCAAATATATCGCATTTACCAAAAACCAGAACCATACAATTGTTTACATATAAGCATGCTTTTACTTTCTCAACATATGTTGTTTTCGACATTCATGAACATCTAGTGATGATTAACTCTACATGTTATGCAGAAGTCGTTGCTCAACTAAGTCAGTAAATTTTTAGCTTTTAAGATGCATTGAATTGTAACACAATGTGTACTCCATCTATAAAACATGGTAAGATATATCTTATTCTTTGAAGTGAATCATAAAAACTACTATGTACAAAACAATTACAAAAAGCATAAGGCTACTAACCGTTTCAACATCATTAGGCTCCCTTATGACACCCAATAGCACAAGAAAACCTGAAATAGACAAAAATGCATGACATTCGTACTAGAATTTAGTTAATATAAAAAAACCACAATAAGGAGTGTTCTTTATTGAAATTCTAAAAAACTACATTTACAGACACTCTCTTAGCTAACCGTGTACCCAACAAATTCCAAACCTTTTTATTATTAATCTCCTTACCTAAAATGAATCACGAAATGAGGTCACTCTTTTTAATATTAAATTTAGTGAAAACTTAAATCCAAAAAGGTTTTGGAGTTGATATATTGCAATGCTTTAAAAAAAGAAAGTATAGAAGAAAGGCAACAGCTTGTGCGTCAATTCATCTTCATATAGTTTTATGAAAGTTGTAATTTGAATCAAAGTGAGTGAAACATCAGCGTGGAAATTTATTTAATAAACTATGTGTCCTTGGTTGCCTCTGTCGAGTTTAAGGAGACAACTCCTCTCTATTCGGTGGTACAACGAACTTTTTGATCAGTATTCACAATTGTGTCGTTGGTCGGCTCTGTTGAGTTTAAGGAGACAGCTTTCACACGCCCCTGGTTCAACAACCTATATAATCAACATCACAAAGAATAATGGCAAAATCAGCTATAGACACATATCAGTAAAGATTTAAATGTTTAACAAACATCGTTTATGGTATAGTATTATTAAAAAATATTCTATTAATAAATCGAGAAACCTTGTAAACCATTGTTAGCTTTTGGCTCAGAGAGTCAATGTGTACACTGACATGATAAGTTGCAATATTCAGTTTCTAGTGCTTGAGAACCCTAATACGGTTATAAACAATTTGGTTAAATAGTAGCTATTTTTCAAGTGTTTGAGTATGTAGCCTACTACGGTTACACACTATCTGATTGAATGGTACCAAAGAAGGACTGATTACCACTAATTACTTTTCTTATCAGACACACAAGTGGCAACCTGCAGACAACCATCAAATTAACTTTTTATGTGCAATAATTTATCATGGTGGTTATTAAAGAAACCATAATGATACAGTAGCATTGATTTAAAAAAAAGGCTAATAATTTTGAAATTTCAGGGTATATCAAATTATACATTACCTGGACTCGAATAGTTGGTGGAGGTATATGGGCGGCCTCATCTTTCAGATGCAAAAACGCTATTGCACGTGCTTCTTGTATGGATTGAGATGTAGCAACCACTACAACTTCCGGTAAAGCCCGACACGAAAACCTCTGAGAAATCTGCAAGTAAATTAGCAAAACATAAAGCTTTCATCTTTCTTTTATGATTTTTACCAAGCTATATTTGAATATTTTGAATGGGTGCTTCAAGCATTTGGAACTGAATACATGTACACAATAATAGCATAGTTGTATTTTCTAAGATGTTACTTAGAATAACATGACTGAAGCTTCTAAAACCATAAAAAAAACATAATCACTTTTTGGTTCATATGAAGTTTGAAATTGGCTAAAATCTTGTTACTATTACAAACTTTTAAATTTGCTTATGTTAACAGAATAGTTAAAAAGTAAGAATCCTCAATTACAAAATCAAAACACATAATTTAAGAAAAAAATGTTGAGAAAGAGAATCCCTAATAACAATATCACAAACAAATGAAACCTATTAACGAAATCACATCTAACTAAAACAAATTACAAACCCTAATTTTTCCCCAAAATTAATAGGAAATTACAAACCTTTTTGGAATATGAATAAAAGCCCTATATCAATTTTAAACAAAATCAATAAATTATGTATTAAAATTCATACCTTTAGACCATTCAAAGAGTTTATGTTCTTCCATAAATAGACTATGAATATTTTCTTCGGAATCCCTGCAACATATTGAAACATCTTTGCTTCAATTTGTTTCAAAATCGCTCAATTTTTGATTTAGGGTTCACATTGGAACAGCGGTTTGAGAGAAAAAAAGGGTTGAAACTGGGTCAAATTTGGGTGGTTTTGTTGTTTTAAATTTTAGTTTTGGACCCTAAAGGTTTGTAAATCAACTCCGCTTTTCTAAAGGTTTTTTCCTTTACACTTTTGACACATATAATTTTTAACTCAATTTTTCATTAAAAAAGGAATTTATAAATTTTGTTGTCAAAATAAGAAAGTATTAATGTTTTTTAATTAAACATGTTTAAAAAAATTAACAATAATAATAAAATTATTTCTTAATAAGGAATGATTTGATTTTGTTGAAATGAAAAAGTTCTCACTAGGGATTTTATTTTATTAGGAAAAAGGTAAAAAAAAAGACGTGCATGTCATCATACATTGTTCGTTAAGACATGCATGTCCCCTTTTGGCCTTTGTGCCACGGCTAGTTCCCTTTAGGTTATAGGCGTTTTTGTGGCTTCTTTTGTTCTTTTTTGCTTTGCGTTAGCTATAGCCATTTGCGTTGTCATGCTTTGTTTTTGTTTGCATTTTGCCCCTTTCCATTGCTTGCGCCTTTCTTGCTTTTTACATTTATGCAATTGATCTTGTCTGCTTTATTCCCGTCCCCAGCCACTTTTGCACTTTTTTTCCCCTAGTTTCTTGCGGCATTTGCTTTCTTATGTTTATGTGTTGGTTTTCAACCTATATGCTCTGTATGCCTGGTTACTTGTTTTTTCCTTTCTTTGTTCTCGGTTTTTTGCGGCGTTTGCTTATTTTGGCTCCTTTTGCCTTTTGCATGCTTTTCTTGTTATTGCGCTCTTTAACCGCTCACTTTCTTTCTTGTTTTTTTAGCACTCTTACTGCACACACTTGCCGGAGGTTTTTCTGAAAGTGTTCTCCTTAATCTCGGGTTTATCTTGAAGTAGGTGTAGGATCTGTATTCATTTTATCTCCCCATACCCGCCCCGGCGGGATTTGGTATGTTGTTTACTTAAATCGAACTTTAGTAAAGTCAAACCATTGTTCAACAATCCCGAATTTTAAAAACTTGTACATTATCCATTTTGGTGGTCAATTAATATCTGTACTCACAAGTAAAGTAAAGTACAACACTACAACCTTTAATTTTTCTCCTACTTGCCTTACGTAACTATATTTGTTTTTATATTAATAAACAAAAGCTATCCTTAAATTTGTAAGAATCGATTAATATTTCTACTAGCAAGTAAAGTACTACTCGTAAGAGTCGTATAAGTTTTCTCCTTCTACTTGTTAAGAAATCTTTTTTTAATTTGCAAATTAAGCAAGTATTTTACACCGTATTATGGAAGATTCTTCCCCAAAATAGAGTAATTAAGAAGAGTAGTGCTAGATCCACAAAAAACTTCCCACAAAATAAATCCAAAAAATGACTTGATAGCTTTCCAGTTTATCATAACACTATAACAGTCAAGTGTAAAGCATCAGTAAGATTTCATAAAATATCTACAAATTGCTGTCAATGGTTATGCTTTTCTCTTGTTGGTTCATAACTTGGTAGTTTTGTATAAACCTTAAAAATGAGGGATTGTGTTTCTTCAAAATCTTGTGTTGCAATGTTAATTGCCGTTATTATAAAGGTATCAAGATGATGTTATAGTGTGGGAATTCAAAAATCACATTTGAGATATTATACGTGTTAATTCTTGTAATATAATCACAAATCAACCTAAACTGTTCAAGGCCTAAGTTTGATAATGCGCGCAGAGCCGTAGGCTTATCTCATCTTGTAACGATTTGACAGTATTAGCCAAACAACATATTCAATAATCTTGCCATTGCCATTCCTTGATCTGAATTACTACTATAGTAAATATTATCAACAAAAACGTAGTCACATAACGTTCTCAAAAGGTAGCTTAATCGAATTATATCAGTATTATCTAATCTTCATGAAACATTAAAAATATAATAATAAAAGATCTAAGTTAATGGTTTAGAATATGTACAAAAGTTGGGGCAATCAGGCTCTCTTATCAACCAAAATAAAGTTTTAAGCCCAACTTAATAACAGATATTGGAAACAATACATGTAAATAAAAGCTGGCTATCATACAAGATGAGGCCTAATTAAGTTTTGCGACTGTTATACGTGTGACTTGTTACAGGAGTATTTTAATTAG
The DNA here is from genome assembly GCA_030686995.1 of Artemisia argyi. NCBI lineage: Eukaryota > Viridiplantae > Streptophyta > Magnoliopsida > Asterales > Asteraceae > Artemisia > Artemisia argyi. Next base: position 132,978,056 of record CM060708.1, on the reverse strand, counting down.
TCCAACACGCGGTTTCATGTGGTAAACCCTAAAATGGAAGTAAACCATGCGAAATCAAAACTAGAAACATTTCGTTTAGTTGTTGATTCTAGAATTAACCACTTCAGACATTGGTGCCCTGTATTTATCAAATTTAAATGTTATCGGATACACATCGTTGATGTCATTTAACTAAAAGTGAGAACCTGCACTTAGATGTATCATGTATTCTTGCTCATGAGGTCCACAAGGATACTCCCTATAGTTTAGGCTTGGCGTTAAGTTTTATCGGTTTAGTTTGATAAATGATAATAGTACTGTTGTGATTCTCATATACAGTCATTTTCAGTGTTTTGCAATTAGCATCACATTGCAAATAAGTTATAATCACGATATGTACACTATTAAATATTACTCACAATACCATATCATAACCAATAAATGACATCGTTAACAAGATACTCAATCCACATTGTAGAAAACATACACCAAGAATTATCTAATAGTTTGTAAGACAAATATATCTCTCAGTTTCGACGCTAGTTAGCGTTCTATTAATAGCATTCATTTCCAATCTTTTAAACAATTACTCCGTATGAGAATTAGAAAAATGGTGAGGAACTTATACTCCAAACAAAGCAATCAAAAAGCCTTTTATCAACAAAATTAATCTCGAAATTTAGTATATATAGTATTCAAAAAACATCATTGAACATGTCAAGCCAACTCTTACGAAACTGTCAAAGACAGGTGTTCTTGTTGCATCGGTTTCTTCTCCATTTTGTAAAGTAGCCCCGAAAATCAATTGAGCATGTACTAGTTGTCCATTCATTTGAGCCAACCATTTCAGTTCCGCGTAATCTACAATATGTGATTTCAGATTTGACTTTATGCTTGATTTGTCAGGGATTGGCAAGGCTGTCCAAAGTGAGATATTCTCATCTTTAGTTAAGTTGAAAATAGCGAGCTAGATAAATTCATGCCAACAGTAAGAAGAAACGAGTTATTTGGCATTAGGATATCTTCGCACAAGCTCAAAGTATATCTCTATCATGGTACGCTATCTAATCTAATCGATGTTTATTGAAAATTCTTGTCTGGTCAAGTTGGATTTTAGATCCAAGGACTAATTTAGTTAGTGAGACGGTGATGGCCTTTTGTTTTGGTTCAAATTAAGTTGTCTTTATGGTTATCTTCCATGGAGGCTATTCATGTTGATGCACTTCATTCTTAATTGAGTAGTGCTACATCCACAAAAAAATTTCACGAAGATACTTGATTGGTATGTATATAGATATAAGTATAAAATAGCATAATCATATCAAATATCAGTGGATGTATACTTGATTCGATTTAGAAAATTTGGTACAACGATTTTAATACAAAATCAACGATTAATGTTCACTGACTTTATTTTTGATTGAAAGTTTGAAAGCCATGAAAGTGTATCAATTTTGTTCAAAAAATTAAATAGATGATTGCATATTTTTTTAGTATATCTATATATCATGGATGTTTTTGCTTAATATGTATATAAGTGTAAAATTTAGTATCATTATTACTATGGTACACCGTACCAAATTGGATACATCGTATTAAATTATATGATACATCAAACCAAAGCGATCCAAAATGAGCCTACGTACCCCGTCTCTTACAAAATTTAAAAGACCTGGCGAACCACGATCCTGTTACATGATCTCGTACCGAAGCGAACCGCGTTCCATATGACTAGGAATTAAACCTTTGACCTTGTGCTTATTAAGGTGACAAAGATACTCTACCTTAAGTAAGTGTTGAGTTATGCGCCATTAAGTAAGTGTTGTAGTGAAACATAAACAACTAAGAAAAAACTCAAACAATTAAGTATCTCCACAAGAAGTATATATAACGAGTAAAGTACGTATATATCTTCGCACATTGCAGCGCAGATTTAACATTTTCTACATCGACGATTAAAATTGATCGAGTTAATTTATTTGTTTTATATCTGTATATCTGTTTGTGAGGAAAACATTTTCCTGTTAACATTAGATAATTAACACGTTCCTACATCTTTCAAAATGCCATCCTTTCTTCCAGCATTTTTACACCCATGTACCTGAAATTGACAAAATGATTATAACTTGTTAGAATACATGTTTAAGTTAATATTTCTAACTTCTTTTTGTTAGAGTCTTGGATACACTCTTCTAAGCCAATGGTGCATATTAGTCGTTCACCTTCCGAGCATCATGATAGTAGCTTGAGGATTTGTTCCTGGTGAACTGAGTAACGTTGAACTATCGATGACACGCAATGCATCAACACCAACAACTTTATAATTATAATCAACAACTCTACCAACTTGACACCCTCCATGGTAATGCCATATAGTCATCACGGTGTCTTTGCAATATTGCTCTAGGTCAAATGGTGCATTGATATGTCTAGGTCTCAAATTGAGAGGTAGAGCAACCACCAAAGCTAACAACTTATTAACTGACAAAAAAGGATCACGGAATTTTGATAGTGCTTTTGATTCTAACACATTTATAATGGTTTCCATGCCCTGAACACATGTTTGTAGGTCTCGAGGGTCTTTAAAGTAGTTAAACGTGACTTTGGGATTATCTTCTGGATTTACTGTCTCAAGCTCAAGAACACCCAAAGAGAGCGGATCCGTCACCTTTTCAACGATCACTCCGGCATTAAGTCTTGATAGATCCAAATTCCAGTAACGCTCAATAATAGATATTATCTCGTCAATATTTGGAGTCTGGAATAAAGTAATTAACCTGTTAAATTGTGCCGTAGCATAAGCAACTGTAATTCACTTCAACGGCTAATGAAAATAATTTGTAATCATGCAAATAATGTGGTTAGAAAGTATTGCTACAAACCTTGTTAACAAATTGTGCAAATTGAGAACCATATTCACGGAGCAATGTCAAGTTAATATGGGCACTAAGGGATTCAATATAACTTCCAAACCGGGTAATCCCCACAACCTCTACAAGTGAAATCTCTACGGGTTGGGTTGTAGGTACAATTACTATATTCATTGGGTTATCAGACAGGCCTTGTCCAACCATGGGCTGGTGCAAAACAACTTTGATATCATGGGCGGTTAGTTGTTCAGAAGGCCCGATACCACTCAACATCAACAACTGTGGGCTACCAAGTGTGCCGGCGGTTAATATAACCTCGTTCAGCAATGACCCTTCGTTTAAAACTGCTGTGTGCTCTTTCCCTTTCTTATCCTTGTACCACACTCCTATAGCTTTTGGTTCTGTAAAGTAAACAAATTACATGGTTTAAAACATAATTCAATTAAAAAAAAAAAAAAAAAAAAAAAAAAAGTAACTAGATACAATACCTTTAATGACCATTTGGCCTTTGGCGTACAAAATATGTGATGTTGTGTCTAAGTGTCTTATATATAAAGAGAGATTAGGAAGACGTAACATTCTGGTTACTACAACACAGTTACTACTTTTTATACTGACGAATTTAGAAATAAATGTATTTACCATCGGCTTTGAATAATATTCGGTGCACAGTTGCGTTCAAGTAAACCGTAATATTGCTTGGGTCAGCATACTCTAGCAAATCGGCAGCCGTGTGTCTTCTCCAGGTCTGATCAAAAATACTGCCTCCAATTTTAGTCCCATATAAATGCTCTAATGTAAAACCATTATTTGGCAACACGCCGGCTTCTAATAAGCCGTCTCTGACCGCTTCTGGCCATGCCAACAGTTTTGGCTCAAATTCCACTTTCTTTTCAACCCACTCATAAGATTCCCTCACAAGTATTGGGTCCAACCTTGCTTTGTTAATAAAGTCAGGTTCTGCCTTAGTGAAAAAACCCGCGTTAATTGCAGAACCACCACCCAGAACGCGGGCCCTTTGGTTGACCACTCCATCTGTGGACACGAAGGTTTGAGAAGGAGAGGTAGGACCAAGGTTCGCTAGTGTGTCAAAAAAGCCATTTATGGTGTTGACGGAGGGGATACCATATGGTAAGTCACCTCTTTCGAGTACTAATACTTTTGCGCCTTGTGAAAGTGTGGCTGCCAATGCACAGCCAGAAGTTCCACCCCCAACTATGATGTAATCATAGGATGTCACTTCGGGTGCTTTGGTTGCATCTTTGGCAAATGTGGCATATGGAGCTGTAAATGAAAAGAGTGATTAGCTTGCATAAAAAATTGTAAGAGTTTAGTGAATATGATAATTAAATAAAGTACCTTCTTCGGAGGTGGAAGAAGAAGCAAAGAAGACAATGAGTGCGAATATAAATCGAGCTACGTATGAACTAGGGTGTGTGGTACGTATGTAATCCATAATGGATTTGTTAAAGGATGAACTGAATTGAATGATACGGTACGGTTGTAACTATAAGATCATGAACAACCAAGTAGCGTGAATGTTATTGATACAATGCCTTAATTATATTCTAGTGACGATCGACACTTAGCTTGCACACCTTCCCTTTAGAACTTCTGCCATCGTTAACAATATTTATGTATCAACGTAGCTCGTCATTTGTATATTGAAGCTTAAGAGTTAAGATCATTTTTGAGGAAATATGCATGATAATATCCGTTATTTATGGTGCATAGCGGGTTTAAATGAACAACAAGCCTTTTCAAATATGACTAGCTTTTCAATTATGGCATAAAAGTGATTTTATGATGTCAAGTAAATGAGTTTCACTTGAGAGACTGTTTCAATACAAATTAATTAAGTTAATTTTCAGATTTTACCGTTATCATAAACTTTTAAACATTAAAGTGTAGCAAGTTTATAAAACTCAAAGTAACCGCATGTGATTATGTAAAAAATAATAATAAATTAAAACGATGTGTAACAGAAAAATCAAGTTAATTTTGTTTTCCAGTACAAAGGGAAATGTTAGATCTACAAAAATAGATCCACAAACCATTCACAAAATGAGTTATAATTTTTTTTTTATATATAATTTTTCTCTCTTTTCTCTACTTAAACCAATGAGAGAATGACACCTCTTTTGTGGATGATTTTGTGAATTTATTTTTGTGAGTATAGCATTTCCCATAAAGTTATTGTAATATACGGTAGTCATGCATGTTAAATAGTAGTCAAAGATTATATATGAATGTCACTATAGAAGGTGAACTATATACAGTAAAACCTTTATAACTTATTATTAATGTTATAACCGATATATTTTTTTAGATATATCAAGATAATATTATATTGATAAATTAATAATTTATTATTTTAAAAAGGTTTTAGATATGACTTTTAAATTTCCAAGTCTAATGTATACAAGTTATATATAAAAAATAAATTAGAAAAACAAATTCCAAACTTAAATTCTACAAATTCACATTCACAAATTAATTGCATTTGTCAAGTTCAACATGGTTAAAAATTGATCAATATAAATTTGAAGTTAAACAAAAATCAAGTAACTATAAATTATTTTTTACTAAACAATCTTAGAATTTTAAAGAATCTCTCTCTCTCTCTCTCTTACACACACACGTATATATATATATATATATATATATATATATATATATATATATATATATATATATATATATATATATATATATATATATAGATGCTTTTACAAGCCAGATGTGCAAGGAATCGTGGGGCCGTAGTAGTTTTGCTAGATGCATGATAGAAGTGAAATCGGATGAGGTGCTTCGGGAGAACCTCACTGTTGAGATTCCATTACTTGATGGTTCGGGTTCCACTATTGAGAAGATACGGGTTGAATACGAGTGGCAACCACCTCGTTGTGACAAGTGTAAGATATTTGGTCATACTCTGACTGATTGTCCTACAGTTGTTATTCCTCATGTTCAGTCTACTAAGCCTGTTGATGATAGTTTCAAGACTGTCAATCACAAGAAGAAAGGAAAGCAAGGTGGTCCTTCAATTCCGGGTCAAGGGGGTTTACTAAACCTGTTGTGGGTAAGCAGTTTCAATATCAACCCAAAAAGGCTCCTCCTGAACCTAAGAAGACGAATAAGACTGCTGGTAGCACTAAGAAGACGACTTCTGTGGCTAGTTCTAGTGGTACGAAGATTTCTACATCTAACCAATTTGATGCTCTTAATATGGATGATACGGATGCGTTTGGTATCCCTACTGCTGACACCAACATGGATGTGGATTCTGGCCGTACAATGGAAGTTAATGAGGATGAGTCGGTTAAGACTGGTACTACATCACAAGAACCGATTGTGAGTGATTCAATGGAAACTATGGAAGTTGGTCCTACTCCAATAGTGGAGAAGATTAGTAAGCTTGAAAAGCTACTTATTGATGGAAAAGCTACTCTTGTGGATAATGAAGGTCATCCTGTTCCGTCTGCCTCTGTCACTAAGAGGGCTAACCCATTTTCCAAGGTGGGTGATGTTGTGGTTACTGATAGTGATGAGGAAGAGGTTCTTAACACGTTCGACGAATCTGCTAATCTTTTTGGTGGAGGTCTTGAGCGTGAAGATGAGTTTGATGACTATGATGACTACTCGAAGCAAATTTATGATCTTCCAGGGGAATTGGATGCTCTTAATGCCATTTATGGCTTTAATTTCCAAGGTCGTAGGAAATAGTTTATATTTTTGTCCGAGTTTTTCAATATTATGTGGTAGTGGTTTTGTTTACTTGTCTAGAAAATAGGAAGTATCTTGTTATGTAAGCTTTTCGCCTATGTAACGGGCTGAGATATGAGATTCACTCATATCCGTTGTACTTAAACGTTTTTTGGAGTAATATATTTACCGGGTCGTTGACCTTTTACCCAAAAATATATATATATATATATATATATATATATATATATATATATATATATATATATATATATATATATATATATATATATATATTATAATTATTAATTTATAGTTTTCTCATTAAAGTTAAAAAAAAATTATTATCTTATTATTTTATCAATTGAGGTCCAAATTTGCACTTGTCTCAAGTTAAGACTGGACAAATTATTAATTTTATCGAGATTATTAATTTATAGATGTTTTATTGTATTTGGTCGTGTTAGATAGTAGACAAAGATTATATATGAATGTCATTACATATGTTGAGCGTTCATACGAGAACTATATATTTGGTGAGAGTGTAAAAACTTTTTGTCCGCAAATTATTCATAAACTTATTATCTTATGACTAATTCAAAAACCAGATAATATTGCTTAAAAGTTACAAATTCTTAGCTTTAGAAAGTAATACTTGTGTTATACTCGTTGCAATGCGCATGCATTGAAAAACTCATTTCTAAACCAATAAAAGGTGGTAAATTCGAGTGTATATAAAGACAACAATGCTTTATAGGGTATACAATAGTTGTGTAGATATTATAGAACATTTCTATAAGTAAATTAATCGGCTGACTAATACTCGTATTGTTTCAAAATTATTATTTCGCGACACACATTTTTAAAAATTTATAGTCGTTACTACTGTTTTCTTTCTACTTTTTGGAGAATAACAGTTTTAGTTCTAACTCATTAATTATTGCTTTTCTTAATTATTGTAACATGATAAATCTGATAAAATTATTTCAAGTATATGTAACATGATAAATCCGATAAAATTTCTCTATCTATTTTCAATAATAAATAACTAATTTAAAATAAGTAGAAAATCATAAACAAATAATTCAGGATGGAAGAAGTACCCACTAGTCAATCCTTTATAGCTGCTAGCATATGTGTCACGACACTCCTCACATAAGTAAAAACTATATTACACTAAGTTTTTTGTTTCAAATTTGTGTCACTAAATGTCAAACGGTAGTATATAATTTAATGCTATATCTAGATATAGATAGACTACCAATGACTTTAATTCTTTACATTGTTTTGTCTATATCAAAGGGCTAGCCGATTATGCCATGGCAACATTTATTTTTTTTGTTGTTGTTGATAAATATTTTTTTTAACACATGTGTTATTGAAAAAAAATAAACAACTCTATATATTCTTGAAAAGTTTTAAACCAAAGGTTTTGTATTTTTTTTGATATCGTCACATGCTCTAATTAAAATCGGCAATTCAATAAGGAAATTATGTTATTACGGATCAATTTTGCAAATGATGCCTTTTAAATAACCAATTTCGATCAATAAAAGAGCACCAGGTTGCTACATCACAAAACTAAACTTCCTAATTAATCAAAAAAAGTCAAAATTAAATCAAATATCCTTTTTTTTAAAAGTACGCGTTTCTTTATTATTTTTTATTTTTGAATCCAATTGTTATATTTTGATTAGTTAATACAGTTTATATTCAAGTTCATTTTTTTTTTTTTTTTTTTTTTTTTTTTTTTTTTTTTTAAATGAGGTAATCTTATATTGAGTTTGATGGTTTAAAATTGTAAGTGTAAAATTTTTAATTTTCCTAATTATTAGTATAATTATAAATTTAATAAATACCTTATTAATTTCAAAATTAAAGAAAAATAAATAAATTTCATTGTTATTATTATTATTATTATTATTATTATTATTATTATTATTATTATTATTATTATTATTATCACTTTAATATAAACACACATGATTTACAAAAAAATAGTGGGGACTCGAGATACTATTATTATTATTGTTGTTGTCGTTGTTATTGTTGTTGTATTGACCATAATATTAAAAACTTCATATTGTACAATATTTGGGTATCTAAATAATTCGTGTTTAGCCTAAAATTTAAAATTTTAGGCTAAACACGAATTATTTAGATTCCCAAATAAATACATGGGCATGCAATTCAATTTTTTAAATGTAACAATATATACGGGTTAAGGGTTGGGGTAGATTTAGATAAATTGGGAATTAGTTTTACAAATTCATTTTTTAAGAAAATAGGAGATGGGTGGAACACATCTTTTTGGGATGATACATGGAGGGGTACTTTAAGGTTGAGGGATAGATTTTCTAGGTTATATTATTTGGATAGTAAAAAGGACGCAAAGGTCGCGGAGAAAGGAGAGTGGATTGAGGGGACTTGGTGTTGGAAGTGGGAGTGGGTGAGAGAGCTTAGGGGTAGAGCTAGTGGTGAGATGGAAGAACTAATGAGAGTATTGGGCGATTTTTCTTTATCTTATGATTGCAGGGATACGTGGAGGTGGCTTCTTGAAGATGATGGGAGATTCACGGTCAAATCTTTATCAAGAATAGCGGATAGCAAGTTCTTACACGAGGAGGAAGCTGAACAAGAGACTCTATGGAACAAAAGATTACCAAAAAAAGTTAACATATTCATTTGGCGGGCTCTTAGAAGAAGACTTCCGGTTAGATGTGAACTTGATAAAAGAGGCGTTGATTTGGATAGTCTTTTATGTCCTTTTTGTAATGATGGGTTGGAAACAATCGATCATTGTTTGGTGCTTTGCAAAATGGCATCTGATATTTGGGAGAAGATTTTTGGATGGTGGAAAATTGGTTTGGTTAATGCATTCACTACTAACGAAGTCCTCCTTCATAATGGTGGTGTTGCGATGCCAAATTACTTGAGATCACTATGGCAGACAGTAACTTGGGTTACCGGATATCACATTTGGAAAGAAAGGAATAATGTAGTTTTTAGAGCTAAGGCATCAAGTGTAAACAAAATAGTGCAAGACATTAAACTCCAAAGCTTTGAGTGGATGGTGAGAAGGTCAAAAAAATGTAGGCTGTGTTGGCAAAAATGGTTAAATGACCCTTTAACGTGTTGTGTTTCAGATGATGAATTGTGACGGGGTAAATTTGAGCAGCTTGGATTTATATGGGTCAAGTAGTGGTGCTAGAAAAGACGTCTATGGATTGGCAGAAAGTGATACCAAAGTGATGTCTTCCATTGGCACAAAGAGAGGTTGCGAGACTTTTTTGTCTTGTGGGCCTTTGTTGTCCTCTTTTGTATCGATTGTTTTAATAGGTTAGTAGATTTTACAGTTTTGCTTTCGAGTTTCTTTTGCACTTTTGATGTTTTTTGCTTTGTAGTTTTGCTTCCTTGGGCCCTTTCTCAGTTAATTATCTTTTTAGCTTAGGTGGGGTGCCATTTTTTGTAATTGTTTGGGTTGGTTTTATGTTATTGTTGCCTTTCTAAAAAAAAATATACGGGTTAATATACAAATATGTTACTAAAATTTTCAAATAAGTTCGCTTAATTTACTAAACTTTCATTTTGTTCACTTAGGTTACTGAACTTATAGGAAGCATTTTTTAGTGTTGGTAAGAGTGACTTAATCGTAAATTTTTTGATATGTTAAATAACATAAATGTCGCGTTTCTACAAGTTCAGTGTTGTTTATAAATATTTTTTATAAGTTTAGTAACCTCAAATATCAAATTTTATAAGTTCGGTAACATAAGTGAATAAAATAAAAGTTCAGTAATTTAAGCGAACTTTTTTAGAAAGCTTAGAAACATATTTCTATATTAACCCTTTATTGCTATAAATTAAAATTAACATTTACGCTAAGAACGTGTGTATACAAGGATTATAGCATATGTAAACATAAATATTCACTACTCCCTCCGTCCTAAATTATAAGTCTAATTTAACTTTCTGAATCAAACTTTAACCATGAATATTTTTGTTTGTATTATATAATACATGATATAAAATATATAAATAGATTGTGTTATAAATGTATTTTCATTTGTTATAATTTTCATCAATTGTTATATTATACAAGCAAAAAAATTTAAAATCAAAGTTTGATTCAAAAAGTTAAATTAGACTTATATTTTAAGACGGGGGTATTATACTTTATTGTTAATTTTTTGGCAAGCACAGGAGTCCAAAAGACTTAAACTAGAACTATTTGAGTTGTTAAGGATGATGTTTTGCTTCTCTAAACTAAAGTTCTAATTTTACAAATGAGAAACAAATTTGTTTTGTTTTTTTTTCCATATATCTACCGGTTCACAATTTTATTATTATTATTATTATCATTATTATTATTATTATTATATTTTATTTTTTTTAGCATTTCATAATTTTCAAGTATTATTATTTATTGTTTATCATAATTGTATTAGGTCAAGCCTGTGTCATTTAGCTTGTTTCACCATTATTTATACTGTACTTAAACTTATTATACAAATATGAGGAATTAACCTTAGGGGTGAGCAGAGAAATCGAAAAAGCTGAAACCAAACCGAAAACCCAAAATAATAATAATAATAATAATAATAATAACCGACCGAAACTAAAATCGATGGTTTGGTTTTTACTTTCTCAAAAACCCAAAAAATCGATTTGATTTCGGTTTCCGTCCAAAAATCAAACCGTAAAAACCTAATCGAACCACTTTTATTTAATAATAATACGCAATTAATATAATATAAATAAATAACTAAATAAATCAAATTTATAAATTCAAATTCATTTTGTAGGTGAATTTATAGTATATTTATCTTAACGTTTATATGCGTGTTTTTCGTGTGCGTGTGTTTACTTAACAAAATATATATACATATGTGATAATGATCATACTATGTTTATGTTCACTTGTATGTGTATATCTCTCATCTATATGTGGGTAATTGTAGAAATACGGGATGAACATTATTAAGCTTAGATTGACTAAAACATAAAGAAAAATAACCAACTTTCTACGAAAAATAATTTTGTTAGTATAAATTGGTCATGTCAAAATATAAACGGTTAAAAACTGAAATAATCAAGAAACGAAATCGAAGCCGATAATAAACCGAAATCCAAACCGCCATAAACCGAATAGTTTTGGCTTTGGGTTTATAAAAATCGAATATTTCGGTTCAGTTTTGGTTTTAGCTAAAAACCGACCCAAACCGAATTGTGCACACCCTTAATTAACCCTACTGACATGATATTAGAGGTCATTCACTTGGTTTTGGGGATATAAAACGTTATGATCATGTTTGTCTTCTCCTGAGGTCATTATATGGCCTTAAACATGCACCTCGTGCTTGGTTTCAACGGTTTGCGAGTTATGCTACTTGTATTGGTTTTTGTCACTGCAGATGTGATTCATCCTTGTTCATCAATAAACATGGCTCGAATGTTGCTTATTCACGCCTTTATGTGGATGACATTCTGTTGACTGCTTCTTCTACAACATTTTTACACAGGATTATAGGTTCTTTACATCCAGGAGTTTTATATGACAGGTCTTAGCCTATTAAACTATTTTCTAAGCATTTCTGCCACTCGGACCACCAACAGGGAAGTTTCTTTCTCAGAAAAAGTATGCAGCGGAGGTTCTTGAGCGCCCTGGTATGCGCAAATGTCATTCGTACAGGACCCTGTTGATATGGAGTTGATGGCAGCCCGGTTTCTGATCCTACTCTTTATCGAAGCCTTGCCTAGGCTTTACAGTACTTAACACTCACTAGATCCGATTTGTCTTATTTGGTTCAGCTGTTTTGTCTCTATATGCATGATCCTCGGTAGCCTCTCTTGTTGCTCTTAAGAGAATTTTACGTTATGTTCGTGGCACTTTGGATTATGGACTTTAGTTGTATTCTTCATCGACTTATTCATTGGTTGCTTATTCATATGTTGATTGGGCAGGCTACAGAACCACTTGTCATTCTACTTTTGGTTATTGTCTTTTCCTTGGCAACAATTTACAGTCTTAGTTGTCTAAGCGTCAGTATACTATGTCTCGTTCTAGTGCCGAGGCTAAGTATCATAGTGTTGCTAATGATGTGGCTGAGACTTCGTGGTTGCGGAATCTTCTACGCGAGCTCCACTCTCCTTTACATTTGGCAACTATTCTTTATTGTTGTGATAATGTTCGTGCGGTATATTTATCTTCCAATCCCGAACAACAACACACTAAACATATGGAGATTGAAATTCACTTTGTTCGGGATCAGGTTGCTATTAGACATGTTCGCGTTTTGAATGTGCCTTCACGCTATCAGTATGATGATATTTTCACTAAAGTTTTTCCGTCTGCCATGCTTGATGAATTTTGGACCAGTTTTAGCGCTTTGTGTCTTCCTTCTCTAACTGCGAGGGGGTGTTAGCGGACAATTTGTTAGTTTTTAGCATAGTTTGTATTGAGCCAAGCCTGTTTAGTCATTTAGCATGTTTCACCGTTATATATTGTACCTAACTCGTTATTCATTTATTGGAAATTAACCCTGCTTACACCTTATGCTTAGAATTTATTATAAAGCTCAAAAAAGAATTATAATCTTAGCAACATCTATAAGAGATTAACCATTTTGATTTTGTGTAAATGTTTACAAAACTTTGACAATTATAAATTCTTGTAATATTTTTATAAGTTTATGTTTTCTATATTGATCCCAGTTACAAACAAGTTCATATAAGGGAGTTATCGGCTATAATACCACCGCAGCAACACGCGGTATATTTTACGTTTGAAAAATGTTAGGATTCTCATAACTGTGGTTGAGTTTGACATGAACCTATATGCCATTATGCCCAATGTTTTGAAACCAAGTTCGATCTGGCGGGTTAACTAGTTAAATCGGTTCCGACCAAAAAAAGGGTCAAAATCGGGTCATAAAAAATGATTGAACCAGTTAGACCCGTCGAGTTTTAAGTGATCCGGGTCAACCCGGTTCTCAAAACCCGACCGGGTTTGGCTTTTTTCATTTTTTTTAGATGAAACAAGTTAATTCTCGAAACCCGATTAGACCCGCCGGGTTTTAAGTGACCCGGGTTAACCCGGTTCTCGAAACCCGGCTAGGTTTAGTTTTTTTAAATAGAAAACTGGGTTAACCCAGTCGTCGAACTGGTAACCTGATGAGTCGACCAAATCGATTAAAAACCCGATTTTCAAAACATTGATTAGCCTCACCTGTTGTATATCAGCTATAGACGTCTTTTATCAGCCCGTATATTCTTTGCAATAGCTATAGTCAAGTTGGGCTCATTATTTTTAGTCGGCCTGTTAAGAGATCCTAGCTAGCCCATTTCTACCCATATTATAAAAAGAACCCCTCTAATTACTGTGGACTCTCAAAATATGCCACATATCTATCAAATAGTTTGACGCTGTTCTTGATTTTTTTCATTCCTACCATCTTTTACCTTTTCACATATTAGTTTTCTTTCTTTTTCACTCACAAGTCACATATAACCTTCTTTCTTTCTTCTCTCTTGCTTTCTCACTCTACCTTTGTCTTACAGAGCCAGAGAAATTAATATGTGTAGTTGATAAGTTTAGTTAAATCTTTCAACAATCTTTTGTAATGTTTATAACTCGAGTAAAATTTGTAGTTGGTATTTCTAACTTAAATCTTTCAACAATCTTTTGTAATGTTTTTAGTTAGAGTTTAATGAGCTTTATGTCTAATTAGGCACATGGTGCTGCTGAGTGCTGATGATATGTTATGAACGTTAAACTATTTTTAGAAGCAACAAATTAATTGGTGTTTAAAGACCCATTCAAGAAGTGAGAAGAGCAAGTTATGGGGCTTCAAAGGTGAACTTTTAGTGTTGTTATCCCCATTTTAGTTTGTATCTATTACTAAGTTTTAGTTTATTACTGATTTACTGCTGCAAATCTTGTTTCATATGACTAGCTCTTCCTCTTTTGTGGGTTTATGTATGAGTTTTTTAATGAATTTGTGCAGGTTAATCAAATAATTAAGGTGATAAATGGTAAGCCTTTTTTCCTCTGTTTATTTAATTTTTTTTTCATACTTTCATATATTTGTTGATTTTGGTTGCAGTTAGCCACAACTTATCATTTCTTCTAAATTTTTTAATAAAAAGTTAACAAGTCTCATAAAGTCCAATTTGTGCTACAGGAGAAAGTCTTTTCTGAAGCAACATTTAACTAAAAACTTCCATTATTCGTTCTTTAGAAAAGATGGGTTTGAAAACTATTTTAGTCACTCTTTTCAATAAATCGTGTAAGTTACTTAACGTCTAGACGTCTCAAGAAATCGTCTAACTTAGTGTAATGTCTTGTTTTTCACTTCGAAGTATAATCTGTTTTTGTGTTTCTCCCATCTCACTTAAGTTGTTGGCAATCCATATGTTTCCTCCGAGACTTCAGCCCCATTCTTATGCAGCGTTTATTTCTAGCACCATGTCCCTCAAAGATATTTTATGTGCAATTATCCCAAGTTTTCAAATAAATTATTTTCAAGTAGTAAGTTCTTTTTGTTCTTATCTAAAGAGAACTCTGATGATTAGGTGATATAAGAAGCATGCATGCAAGAATCTCATAATGTTAAACGATTAAAGCTATAGAGGAGATGACCGTGGGACGATGGTGGCGAGACTTGTAATAATGTTCTTCTGGTGAATAGCATCGTCCAGATGGTGGGGCGGTGGTGACAAATTTGGTAGTTACATTGTTAGTTAGTAAATCATATTTTTATGCTCAAATGTTAAGTACTTATTAAGTTGCCTATTATTGCATAAAAGAGGTTTGTTTAACTAAAATAAAACTCTCGAAAAATATTGTACAAGTAGCCTCTAATAAAGAAAATTAATACAATAAGAAAAAGGGAAAATTACACAGATAGGTAATGAACTTTGAAAAATTTCTAATGTTAGGTAACAAACTCTCAAAGGTATTAATATAACCAACGAAACTTTTTAAAACGGTCAATGTTAGGTAATATGTGGTATTTTTGCAACTGGTAACCGGTGCAACCGGTTACCATTGTACCATTGTCACCCAATTCACCATCTCTCACACAATTCACTATCTCTCACACAAATTCGTCTCACTGTCACCCAATTCACCATCTCTCACACAATTCACTGAAATTTTATTAGCAATCACTGAAATTTTATTAGCAAACCACCAACAGTTACATAGATAAAATCGTACACAAGCATGTACATCACTTTAGATTTTTTCTCAACTGGTATTGTCAAGTGTATTTACTTATGGCTCCCTTCAAGTCCTTTGTTGCACCAACACCTTTTGCCTTGTTCTTGTATCAGGAACATGCTCCACACATGACCACCTCTTTTCTTCCTACTAGGATGTGGAAATCCTCGCATATCGCTTCTAATTCAGCAGATAAATTGGTGAACCACAATATCACTAGTAATCAAGATTGGTGAACCACTACTAACTCAAATCAAGATTGGTGAACCACTACTAACTTAATGGATTCACAGCTTATATGAATGATTCCTATGGGTTCCTATGAAGATTCTAAGTCCATTGGTCCAAACATTAACACCTTTTGACCATAAATACTCAAAATCAAATCTGGGCGTGTTCTTATTAAACCCTAGTAATCGAAATCCAATAAAATGTGTTATATGGAACCAATTGATGGAAAAGATGACTTCCTAAGCATGTTAGCATCATATCCCACCCAGTTAATTAGCCCAAAGCACATTAAATTGATTTCCCCCAATTTTAGCATATGAACCCTAATTCAAGAAATCATCAATTCGTGTATTTTATTACAATTAAGCACTCACAAACTGTTTAGAACAAGCATAAGACCATTTCCCACCACAAAAATCAAACACAAACACAATCTAATGGTTTCCCCAAATCGTATAAACCCTAGGACATATAATCGAAAAAATTGGGAAATCTACATGTTGGATTGAAAAATGATTAAAAACCTTGTCTTATATTTGACCAACGATTACAAGAACACTTACAGTTTGAAAAAGAAAACGTGTACTACCTCCGTCCCATTTTAATTGTCCGTGGGCCCGAATTTGACCGTAAATATTTTTGTTTGTATTATATAACACTTGATGAAATTTATATCATTGAAAAGTTCGTTAAACGAACTTTTCAATGATATAAATTTCATCAAGTGTTATATAATACAAACAAAAATATTTACGGTCAAATTCGAGCCCGCGGACAATTAAAATGGGACGGAGGGAGTATGATTTATGTGAATAGATATTAAATAGGTGTAGATCTTGAAAAAGAAAATGTATATGATGTATGAGGAGATATTATTTATTTTAATAATAATAATAATAATATAGAAAAAGAAAGAACGAAACGAGGGTATTGTAGTAATTTCCAATACTAAGATGAGGGTATTTAAGTCATATAAGTGGGTCCAACAAGCTGACGTGGCACCAAACGGTCATATAACGTATAATTGCAGGTTTCAACAAGTTTCATTGGTTATATTAGTATTTTTGAAAGTTTGTTACCTAACATTAGAAATTTTTCAAAGTTCATTACCTATCCGTGTAAATTTCCCTAAGAAAAAAGATAAAAAGTTGGCCATGAAAGCATGAAACGTGAATTTTCAACTCTCAGTAAAATAAAGGTACGAAATTTTACTATTTAATGACATGAGTGATTGAAATGAGTACAAAAATATCAAAAGGGATGCAAAATCACGTGGGTGGTAAGTGTGAAAGATAGAAAATGGGTGGTAAAAGTATGGGCACAAAATTTACTTTGCAAGTTTTGTTAAATCAAGTTGATCAACTACTTTTTTGACTTGCACAAAAAAAGAAAAACAGAAAACTACCTTATTTGACTACTGGAGTAGCTGATAATATTCCAAAACTGAATAAGATACATTACTCACAATCTACGTGAAAGTTTCGGTTTCGTTTTCGTTATACTCTCTCCCTCGCGAGATAATTCTTTTATATAAGTGCTTCCCATAATAAATATTTTTCTTTTATTATTATTAATTAACTTAAAATTCTTATAAACCAACATGGGAAGACTTTAAATAGAAGTTTCATGGGCCGTGCTTAGCACGGCCTACAGCACATCCTAGTATTTTTAACACATTCAAACGATAATATCTGAACTCTGAAGACTAAAGTATTAGTATTAGCTTGTTAGTGTTTTGTAATGATTTAAATAAGACTCGATAAAATTAATTAAGATGCCTTTGGAATACGATATATAAATAAATTGGTGTGGAGAAATTTTATCTAATATGTTACTTCCGGTCAAGGGATGCCTTTATAAGAACGATGATGTTAGATTTATTTATTTATTTATTTTTCGAACGACAACTAACTATCTCACTATATACACCATATACTACCTCACATATGATATTAGATTATTTGATGTATGGTTCAGACGATCAATGTCAAATGTTTGCAAGATGAGAGGGAAAAACAAACGATTATTGTGGTGATTTGGACCTTTAAACTACGTCTATAATACTTACTATTGGTTTATGGTTTAAATAGACAAGCATATACAATAATAACTTCTAATTATTTGATGTTATCAAATATATAAAATCTTGTCATGGTTAGACCAATCATACAGGTATCATTACACTTGACTTGATTGTTACGATAAACTCAAATGCTACCTATTTTCGGTATTGAATAACTCTCAAAATCGAAATATATATCAACAAGAAAAAAATATTTACATCCAATCAACAAAGTAAAAACACCTATATCCGTATAAAGCTTGTTACAAATATAACAAACTAAACCTATAATATCCTTGTCCCCTATACACAACGGAAATAGGTTTTTATGATTGTATAACAGAAATGGAAAAGTATGAAGATAAACTAATTTTCTGATGGTGTAAATGTAAAAAGTAAAACTTTGATGTATGAAGTATTCCTGTTTCTAACTACGAGAACTGCGCGAAGGGGTGATCTTGATGACAAGTCCAGGGAAAACATCGTCCGGATCATGTATATGTGGATTTTCTTCAACTATAAACGCGTCACCACACTTATCACTAATCGTATGCAACGTTTCACCTTCTCCAACAACATATATCTCGTCACACGCTTGACCAGCCGTAGGATTCATTTTCTTGTTCAAAGAGTTCTCATCTGTAAAAGAACCTAACACGACGAGAAGCACGAGGAATATAAGGCAGTACCATCGTGCTGCATCCGTGTAACACACGGGTGATCTTGATGAAGCCATGATCAAGTAATAAGAAAAAGATGGAGGTATTAGATAAGTTGGTTTGTTTCGGTTTTTGGTTTTAGGAATACAAATGAAAGTGGACAAATATATGTGTTTATATACACACAAGAATCATGGGATAGTAGTTGAGTTGGGCGTGTATGTGGCGTTAGAGTATTGGTATTGGGTTCAACGACCTTGGCTGCCGTTCTATTTCGGTTTAGTTGACTTCACTTTTTTTATTTTTGCAACTAGCTAGTACAATTATTGTCTTAATAAAAATGTTGTTATTGGATGAGTTGCAATTTGTTATGTTTATACAAAAAGTTGTTAAGTAGAACAATTATAAGGCTTATCAAGAATGTATAATCATTTGCGGGGACAAAACTAGGGGTCACGGGAACCTCATGGATTTTTCGATATAGTGTTACTTTTTGAAAAAAGAATATCGATTTTATAAAATGTATTATAAATGCACCCGGTTCATCGGTAATGAATTCATTTATTTATCCTTTTAATGAATTATTCGTTTTCATTCACTTTTTTATTATTATTATTATATTACGGTTAAAAAATTGCACCCAGTTATATTTGGTTTTGGTTCCGTCCCTGATTATTTGACCGTTTTTTTCTTTCTTGTTAAATCGTATACGTGTTAAAAATGACATTTATTGGTAATGTTATACGGGTCAGTTGCGAGTTGAGCCGAGTTGGATTGGCTTGGTGACTCAATTTTGTCTTTTATTATCCGGTGAATAGAAAAACTAAAATAAGAAGAATGAGAACGATATCTAGCTACACATTTCAAATAAGAGTTACTAGTAGAATTTTAAGACGAGATAAATCTACTTTTGTAAGTATATCTGAAATGTGCAGTTATGCTTTCTTTTCACAATTTTCATTTTAATTTTTCTTCTCATTTAATCATAACTCAATAAAAGTAAACAAATAAAAATTGTCGCAATTAATAAACATGTGCTATTCGATTAATCAAATCGATCTGTTTGTGTCATATACTCATATAGCTTGTCTTTGGTCTTCTACACTAATTTAAAACTAGCTTTTAGAAAAAAGGAAAAAGTAGCAAGCCATTTTAAAAGAAAATGGTGTCAAACATGATGGCTAAGAAGATTAGTAAACCTTTTGGCTAATGGTGCATGCTCATTCTAATGGTCCATATCCTCCTAAGTCTTAAAAGGCCACCTATGGTTAATGGAAGTCTTAATCTCTTATTCTCTTCTAGTGTCTAGGTTCAATATTTTCTATAAAAATCAACAATTTGATATAGAATCATCTTTTTTTTATTCGTTTAATAAAAAGATAGAAGGTGACTAAGATTATGTTATTTATTTTATGTTTGTGTATTGAATATTGATGATAAAGGATTGCGTGAACTAAATGAGCAGCCTCCTATATAACAAATTGACCAAAAATAGTTTATATTTATCTTGATTCGTCATAATGTCTCGTGTTTATTTGGCCATGTACGTGTTCTGCTTTTTCTTAAGTCGATATCTTTATTTTTCTATATTATCTAATGATTTATTTATATTAGTACGTAACGTAGTAACTGTCAGATGATAAATGAAGATATCATTCTTCATACGTACTTTCACGATTGGTTGAAACTTTTAAAGTAACGTGTGTTAGATATATAACACTAGTTATTATATATAGACTAAAATAAAAATCTTTTTTGTTAGACAAACTAGCTAGTTGCTTTATTTTCAAAACAAATACGAAAAATCTAGAAAATAAGGAATGTCGAAGACATCATGAGTTGTTCATTTAAAGCACACAAGTTGCAGAATGTCAACTCATTAAATCATCTATTATTATTATTCCATGACGTGAAAATGTATATAAAAAGTCTAGTGTATACTGATGAATAAATAACGGATAATTAAATAACGATGCATTGTATAATACAAAAATAGTAATACACAGGATGATGGGAGTATTATAATATTAACATAACATAATGAATATACGAAAATAATACATATGTTAAGTGTCAGCAAGGGAATATAGAAATATATAGAATGCATTATTTTCCTCATAGCAGCCAAACGTGTCTTAAGATAACGATGTCAACTTGTCAAGTAATATCGACAACTTAACATATATAGTATAGCAAAATAAAAACGAAAATTATGCTCAGCACGAATGTTAACATATTTGTAAAAAAAAAAAAAAAAAAAAAATAGATATTTAACCAAATTCTATGTTCGGTGGTGACTATTGAGTATAACAAACTATAATAGCGTAATGAAGTTGATTTCATCGAAGTTGATTAAAGAATGAGTGGTTATTAATTAAGTTGGAACAAGACTAAAAGAAGGAAAAAAAACAAAATAAGAGGCAGGTATTATCAGTATGATTATTACGTGGCTAATAGAAAAAGGTTAATGAATGATTCGATGAAAGTTTGACAAAGTTCTTGTGTGAGAATGGGATCTGGTGCCGCCCACTTTCGGCCCATTGGGCCCAACCCACATTTTTAAATTATCCAACATTTTTTGCTAACTTAAAAATAACATGCTATTTAAAAAGATCAAATGAGCATAAAAATTAAAATGAAAAATATAAGAAGAAACTATAACTACTTGTTTTAAATGTACTTTCGAAATATGTAACTAAAAATCCTTTTCATTCATCTTATTTTAATTTTTCTTATCACTGAATCTCTTCTCTTATTATAATAAAATATTATTACTCATTAAAGTTGCTTTGGTCATCTAACAGCTCTGATCAAGACATGAAAAAGGATTTGTATACGGGAAAGTTATCCATTCCATACCCTATAAAAAACACCAGCGATACTTTTTTTTTTATTTAAAAATTTTCTAATAATGTTTTTTTATAAAGATTCAGTGAAAATATAAAGTTTACCAAGTTAAAAGTATTAAACTGACAAAAACAAATAACATAAATTGACAAAAAATTGTATTATAGTATTAAAAGAATGTAGATCAAGGGTGATGATGTTAAAATGTGGGCTAGGAGAGGTATTGATATTAGGACCTTTTATATACGTTGTGTTTGAGTGAAATCCTATTCACTAGTCATTTTTATAAAAAATAGTATTCACTTCGTCTCAAAATAAATGTTTAGTTTCGATTTTTAAAGTATTTTGTTTTCCAACTTTCACTTTAACTATTTTTTATATTATATAATAGTTGATTCAAAATATATGAATGGATTTTGTCTAAATTTATTTTCATTAGTTTAATTTTTTCACCAGGTATTATATAATAATAATAATAATAATAATAATAATAATAAGTCAAAGTTGAAAAAAAAAATAAAAAAGATAAAAAAAAGAAACTTTAAAAAGTTAAAACAAGACACTTATTTTGGGACGGAAGAAGTTTATTTTGGGCAAGTCCAGCATATATAGTCCATATTCAGGCATATACATAAACCTTTGTAAAGTTTTATAATAGTGTAAAGTCATTTTACATCATCAATTCATAAACTTTTTTTCATTATAAATCTTTCTTTACTATTTATAAATTTTTTTATGCTTTATAAAAATCTTAGTACACACTAATGCATTAAATTTAAAAGTAGTTCAAAATGTTAATTTTCATTCCACATAACCATTAAACTTATTTTCACTATCTTTTCATAAACCACTGTATAAAGTATAAACTACTATAGTGAACACTACTATTATAATATAAACTTGTAATACAGTCTTTGCATTTATAAGTACTCCGTAATAGAATGTATTTATGGCAAGATTAAACCAAGGTCAACAAGAGTACAAGACCAATAACTCACTTTGATTACAAATTTACAATGACATACGCGTCAACAACTCTTAACTAACCTTATAAACTATTTCAACATTTTAGTTGAATAGTTAAAAAAATGTCGAAACATTGTGAATCATCAAAAAATTGGTCATTTAATGAGTATTGACATTGTGAATCGAAGACTTAAGTTATCATATAAAAAAGGGGAGATGATTTGCACACATTTATATTTGATTTGCACACTCCAATGAACAACTAGTTAAAGCAGAATTTAAAAATTGTATGCAAATCAAAAAGTAGAGTGCGCAAATTATTTCCCATAAAAAAGATATATTCGCAAAATCAAACTACAATTAAATTTAATATTCAAACTATTACGAATTTATGATGGACTAGACGAATACCCGTGCATAGCAACGGGATTTTATAACGACAGATCGTTTAGTGATAAAAGAAAGCTTATGGGTTATAAATGAAAAATAATAAATGTTAGGGGTGGCAAATCTTGCCCAATTTGTAATTTTTGGGCTATTTTTGACACTATTTTAAAAGTTTGGGGCGTTTTTTGCCCCCTTGCATTTATTTGATGGGCTCTTACAGGCAAAAGATAAAAACAGATATTATTAGATTGGCTTTCGAATCACACAATTCAACTTTCAAGCAATTACTCTTATTTTTTTTCCGACCAATTCACTTGTCACTGGTAATTATAAAACATTCCAACTTTTTTAATTTTAATTTATCTCATTTATTAACTATTTTATGCATAATTATTTAATACTATAATTAATTGATAGATATATTTAATTAGTTGCATTTTTATTCATTTAATACTCTATTTTTTTTTAAGAAAAAATAATTAAATATAGTTAAGACTTAGATGCTTGATCTTTTTTTACAAGATGAATTAAAGGGGTTTTGAGGACTGTTTCGAATGTTTTTAATAGTTGAATTATAATTTGCTCGTTTTAGCCCGTGCCCGTTTGGCCCGATTTATAATTTGTCCGTTTAGCCTGTGCCCGTTTTAACCCGTGCCATTTTAGCCCGTGCCCGCCCGTTTTGCCACCTCTAATAAGAGTTTGAAGATTTAGGGATTAAATTTGTTGACTTATTGACTTTGTTGACTTATTGACTTTGATACTTAAGCTCATGTCAACATAATGTTTTGAAGCCCGGTTGAACCGTTCCGGTCGAAAAATGGGTCGATTTAAACCGAGTCATGCTTTTAATAACTGAACCCGTCGTGTCCAATTTTCAAAACTATATGTTTTTCCCAGTTGAACCCGTTGGTCCGGTCCAGTTTTCAAAACTATATGCAACATCAACTTGTTAGCTTGTATAAAGTTTTGTGTGTTTTATTAATTTGTATAATGTGTATAATAACATATACTTTTCTTTTTAGGGTGTTTTAAAAATAACATTAATTAGTGTGTTTAATTATTTTATATTTTATATTATGTTGTAGCTTGTTTAAATTGTATATTGTGAAAATTTTATTGTACTTTTTTTTAGTAAGGGGTGTTTTAATTGATTGTTTTTAATTTGATATAGATGCTTTTAATTGGTTGTACCATATGAATAAATTATTGTAATTTTAAGTTATGAGGTGTTTTAATAAGAGCATTAATTACACAATTCATTTTCTCTCACCCTTGTAGTATATAAGGGCAAAATGAGAATTGACTGAAAATTCAGTTTTTCACTCTTCTCCTTTGACTAAATCTACATTATAAGTAGTTAAGATAAGAAGATCTATAAGACAATGTCAATATTCCCTATGATTCTTTGTGGAGCTTTGCTATATACTCCTACTAAATCATCCTACAAATTTTCATATACACGCAAAAATATTAAATATTTTTTCTTCACTCATTCTCTCTCTGCATCAAAACCGTTAATTCTACCACTTGGCAGGATCTTGTTAGTAGGCGGTTTTGTAGATGATTTAATAGGAGGATTTAGCATTTTTGTCCTTTATGTCAACCCAATGAGAAAAAAGGAACCGAACGGAAGATAACAAGCAACAAATGAGTATCTCAATTGTACAAGCAAGTCAGAGTACACTGTAAATATTGTACAGCTATACAATGCACAAAGTGTAGTGTTCAAATAAAAAAAGTGCTTCTGAAAATCAATTCTCTTCTGAATTTTGGCACATGGTTGCAAGTTCAAAAGTACTCGTACTAGTTTTAACGTCGGGTCAAGTTTAGGACCACTTCGAATTAAGAAAGATGTTTTGTATCTTGCCCAAAGGCCCAGCTGGTGGTCACACACCTTGATATATTTACAAGAAGTCTCAATCAAACTTTACTTTGTACGCAAATTCTAAGTGTTTGTTGGTGGTATGAGAAATAGTCAGAATAAATCTGAGTTAAACCATTTAAGGGTGGCCAAGTGCCGAAAGGACTTGTGACTATCACATTAAAATGTGTGAGGTCTCAAGTTCAAGTCCTGCTAGGTGCAAACAACCTTAAGTAGACACGCCAACCTCCTGAAAATGGAAGACTTTATCTGGTTTGAGTCTGTGTAGCGGTTAGTTCAAACCCTGTGGATTGGTTCATAGAATTCATCGTTTAATATTGGGATTTGCTAACAACAACCCACTGGGTGTTGTTTAAGCATTCCTTATTTATAACAAAACACATTTAATGAACTCATATATTATATAATTATACACTTTTAATCATTTTAAACATGATATGTAATATTAAATTTAAAATTTTAGATATCATTAAATGCTAATATTTTAAACATGAAATGCTTAAACAACACCCGGCCAGTGGGTTGTTGTTAGCAAATCCGTTCTAATATTTTTACAGTAGTGTAGTTCTGTTTTAACTTAAAAGGAAAAACAAACGTGACAGTTGATGACGAGGCAATTCTGTTGTAGGGAAATTTTAAATTCGTGATAACAAAAAGTTCCATTTTGACAATTATGGGAAAAGGAATAACTTCTTCTTTTTTCCACTCTGCCTTCTGCTATTTTTTTTACTTTCAATCTACTGCTTTATTATTTTCAAACAATTCACATGTGACATCTCCTTCTAGTTATTATTAATAGCTTTTTCTTATGGTTATTACTATAAGGTAATAGAATCTAAAAATAACCATTTACATGCACTAATATTCCACATGTTGCAAATGATCTAATAACAGTATATACACCTAAAGGTTTAAAGTTTATTGAGGATTTAAAAGATAAAGCTTGTAACGTCCAATCTCATATTGGTCACGATGTTGATCACCAAGTCTTTTAGCTTTAGAAGTTATAAACTTGCGAGGTTAGCACGAAAAACTTCTTTCTAAGATCATTATCTGGTTCAAAATCGAACGTTTAACATGTTAATGATCATCATAGACTATGACTATACTTGAAAAACCGTCGATTGCAGGCTTTCGATTACAAAAAGCGTATTGTAATCATGCATATCTTAGATTAAAATTTTCGACAAAAGGATGAATTACTGATTTCTCTCTATACAAACACATAAGAAGAAAAAAGGAAAAACCAAAACTAATATATTACGAATTCAATTCTCCACATCTGTTACACAGGGAGACAATAAATTTAATTACTGGAAAATAAAAAAAATAAAAAACAAAACATGATGATAAACTATATATGTACCAAGAGAATTAAGAAGGTGTGATCTTGATAACAAGGCCAGGAAAAACATCATCAGGATCATGAATATGAGGGTTTTTCTCAACAATAAACGGGTCGCCACACTTATCACTAATAGTATGCAACGTTTCTCCTTCTCCAACGACATATATCTCATCACACGGTCGTCTGCTCCGCACGGGCAGCCTGTTTCCGTCTCCTGATACGACGCCCGTTGTGCTTAGTGAATAGCTAAAGTTTTGATCATCTCTAAACGCACCCGTTAGCATAAGTGTTACTATAGCAATAGCACAATAAAAAGCAAGCGCATCGGCTATTGCTAACGTTGCACGTATCGTTTTAGCTTTCGTAGCTTCAGCCATCTTTTGAGATTTGATCTTTACACACACAGGTTATGGAAATAACTGAAACGAGTTGCGTCTTGCTTTATAGAGGGAAAAATAGTGGGGAAGACTATTTGGCGTGATGGGGTTGCTTTATTTAAGAATAAAACCGCTTAAGTTGCTATTATAAGTATTTTTGTTTGAGTAGACGATATAATAAAACAACTAAGGTTTTTTTTCTTATATATATATATATGAGCTAACAAGATAAAATATTATTAGTTTCTTGTCGTGTATAAATAGAAAAAGTTAGATTATATATGATGACAATCCATAATCGGGTAGAGACAATACAACTTGAAAGAGAAGCATTTGCACATAATTGGAATAAAGTTTTGAACTTGACTATTTATTGAAAAGATTGAAATTGATATATACACCTACTAATATTTATTTTATGCAAAAGTATACCAATATCATTTTACTTATTATTTTTTTTTTTTATGTAATTCATCTGTCCAAAAAAAGAAAAGAAAAGAAAAGAAAAAAGTTAGTATTAACGTAAAATGTTTTGTTTTACATGTTATTAATGTAACACAAATATTGTTGAGCTAGTTAATGAATATTACATCCTTTAAAAATAGTAAATGATGTGTTTGACTTAATACTTCATCTAGATGAAAGATGTTTGATTAGTCAAAGGTCTATATAATAAGTTCTAGTTTTGTTCGGCATGGACATATTCATTTTCATAATGATATCCTATTTTGTGTAAGAGGCTCCTAAATTTAATAATTATGGGTTTAAGATCTGTATAAAATATATGAAATAGATTTGTAGTGCATATGTTGTGAGATGGTTAAATTTACCGTTATAAAAAAAAAAATCATTTTCAAATTAAGTAATTGTCTAAGAGATTAATGAGAAGCTTTAAATATTTAATTTAGATGTAGGTTATGATTGACAAAAGTAACAGTGAGCAGTAGCTGTGAGCAGTAGTCATAACTCACTACTCACCGCTCACCGCTCACAGCTTCATAAAGAAGCATTTGAAAAATGAGTTTTCTTAAAAAAATAATAAAGCTTACAGCTCTCATGTCAAATGAACACTAAAATTAAAAATGCTCATTACTCACCGCTTATTGCCTCAAAAAGCTTCAAAAAGCTTTGCGCCAAACATAGTCATAATATGTATGAGGTATATGGGAAGTTTGTATCCATAATAATTAAGCATTTGTATGTTAATAATAATCTTGCTTGTATGATTAGTCAAAACTTTAATCATGTGTTTGTTCCATCAAAAGTTTGAGCAATGTAACCAACTAGGATGATAGCCCGCGCGTTGCCGCGGGGTGTTTCCATATCGTAGTCGGGCCAAAAAAAGAGGTCCGAAGTTGAAGCAATATATTTTCTGTGTTTGCATTTGATTACAAAAGAACTTAACTAAACCAACTGAGTTTACATTGTCATATAATGTTTGCTGCAAACGGATGCAACATAGGAAAGGGGTGTTTGGTATTGTGTTTTTCAGATGAGTTTACATTTGATTACAAAAGAACTTAACTAAACCCTGACATTCAAAGTCGATGACTAGCTTCTTAGCAACAAACGAATGCAAGAATTCAGGTGGAAGTTGACTTGCATGAGTACCAATGTGGACATGAACTACTTGGTTGGCATGCCTACAGAAATGTGTGTATGATCATCCCTCGCGTCTGCGCTTAACTCGTAGAGCACTAACGTTCGCCTGTAATTGCACCAAATAATTACTATCAAATACAGGCGCTGACCATTTATAATTCAAGGCCAGAATTCTAAAACAGATTATGTAATCAGAATTATGATATGATCAATTTTATTGGGGTGCTAACATTATAGCTTATTTCCTAACAAAATAAGCCAGTAAGCATTTATAAACTATTCGATCCCAAACACCCTCAAAATCAGTTTTAAAAAGTTGACCAGGCTCAGTGGTTGGGATTTCTGTTACTGTCAATGCTGTCAACTTTTGCGTGGATATTGCACATTTACATGCCTCACAATTAAGCACGCCTACAACAAAACCGCAACGAAGACTGGGGTACGGGGCTAAACTTATCATTTGTAAAAATGAAGGACCAAATTGTAATAGTCCTACCTGTGCTATGATGATAGTACTCTGCTTGCCTCGGTCAGCCTTCTCTACAACAGACTTGGCCCTCGCAGCTTCCTGCGCAGCGCACACAATTTATTAACTGTTACTTAAAGTTCTTACATTAACTCAATTAAAGATAACAATGAGATCTAGAAATTCAGCGTTTCACATACCAATGCAATTAAAAATTCCACAACAGTTTTGATAAAGCAGTGTGTAAGAAACCCTTCGCTTGACTGAAAACAGAAAACACATATTTCTATTAATAAGCAAAAAGGCAATAAATAAGATCATGGGAAAAAAAAAGGGGATGACCTTCATGGGTTGATATTGGCCAACGGGTCAGATTTAACAGTACGAATTGATTAAAAAAGTCGTCAATCCTGGAAAAAAAATGTTTTATGTCAATCAGATCTCACACGAACAATTGCAGCAGCCAAAGCCAAACACACCGTAATACGTTAAACTTAAATAAAGGGAAGTATTCAAATATATTATCTGATTATTGTCTTTTAGGCTGTAAATAACTACCCTATTATCACGATAACAGAAGGCCGTAGCTGTATTCCCCCTCATGTGATTTGCTTATGTACCCTGCACCATCATACTCTGGACAACTGCCACAAACACAGATTTAATCATTAACAATATATATACACCACATGATACATTATCAAGATATTTGTGTGCCTGCCTATGACCGTGATCGACATTACACAGCGATGTTTTCCAATCCTTAACCATAGATTATCACTTGCTTTCAGTCTATCCATTCCTGCAAATGGCAAATGACATCGAAATGTTTGATGCGTTCTGCTTTTATCCAATTGAATTTTGCAACGTAAAGTAACATGACAAACCTTATACCTCAAAATGATACTAACCTATATTCCCTGTAGCAAATCAATGACAAACCAAATAGCTGCCACGGGCGTCATAAACCCGTAAAACCTGAATACCATAAAAAAACAAACCTCGTCAAACTCAAAATAATAATCATGAAATCTGGGTGGGGGGGGGGGGGGGGGAACAAAAACAAAACCAAATATATATATATATATATATATATATATATATATATATATATATATATATATATATATATATATATATATATATACATGGATTTTTATTTCATAGCTGATTTCATTACTTCGCAGTCAACAAAATACGAATATACACTCACGTTCATGAAAAATTTGCATGGTTCATCAAATAACAAAAAAGATCAGAAGAAGTGAATGTCAAAAGATACAAAACACAAAAATTTATAGTTTTTAACCACACTAACCTTCAATTTGCGAACCAATAGTATGAAATCAAATATGAAACAGTAGGTAAACAACAAAATATGGAACCACCACCATGACTGTTATACTCAAGTAAGCTTAATTACTATGAACTCTACAAACTGATACCCGAAGAAGTCGGTTAACTCGTACTAAAGGCAGTGATTTATATACCAAAATAATGCCTCAGACTGAAAAAAAATAGCTGTCGTGTTTACCAAGCAGCAGCGCCTGCAATTTCTAAAGCACCTGTAAACATCATGTAAAACAAATTTTAGAGGGACAACCAAGTAAGCTACTAATATAATAAGATTCAAAGTGAAATAGAAAAACACAACATGAGGTTTTCTCATATATAAGGTCCAGTGTAAATTCTTCAATTTCGTATATAATAAAAAGGTCCAAAACATGTAGTTTAATCTGAAGTTGTAGGTGTAACTAACCTTTCAATATGGCGACTCGAGGTTTTGACACCTCAGCTTTGAAGCAAGAACGTGAGGTTTTGACTCAAGGTTTTGACATCTCTAGCTGTCTTGAACAACTGGATGAGTGCATTATTATGATCCAGAAAGTCTATTAAGCCTTCCACGATGTCCCTACCCAGCACATTTCGCCGACCATTTTGAAAATGACCCAACCGATTATCTACCTCATTAGCTGTGTCATATATGTAAAGATGCAAAAACCTTGGGGCGTTAATCCCATTGGGCACAGGCCACCAATCCAGTAGTATATTTGTCCCGAAACTTTGAAAACATATGGACCTCTGCCACGATTGATGGAGTTGTCTATGTTGGTGCCAAGTGAAGTCATAGCGAACATCTGATTATAGGCATGAATATTCTCCATAAAATGTCTTGTCGCAAAGAGTTGTTGTATGTATGGTGGGTATTCCATGGGAACATGTAGTACGGCACAGCCTCCAAGACAACACCGATGATACTGTGGAGCAGCTTTAGTTGACGAAATCGCAAGCCTTTCTTGAAACAAAAAAAGTGCACGACAATGGGAACATATTTGGTCACAACGGCCAAAGTATCTATATTATGAAGGAGGACCTGTAAAAATGTATAGTGTTGATATATTAGTAAATCTAAAAGGTGGGTAACAAATAACTGAGCAAAAAGAAAACGCATATCCAGAGATGACTTACCAGGCGTTGCAGTCGTGCCAGTGTTTGCACGTGTAGTAAAAACTATATCACCATTCGGCCAATAGACACCTACTACTTCCCCAAAATTGTTCACATCAGTAAGCTTTTCTGCCTTAGACCGCAACTGTTCCTCCCATTGGAACATCATCCTCAACAGGAGCACCTACATGATCAACCTTTTAGTGCCAGACATAACACATAACATATACATGTTTTAAGACTGAATAGTTAACTTTTTGTTGAAAAGCAAAAGTTAGCAAAGATAAAGCAGCACTTACGTGAGCAACCTGCTCCAGAATAGTTCTCTGATCTCGGTCTTCTTTGGTAAGTTAGCAAAGATAGAGACATTCAGGTTCTTGAAGACGTGTATTTTGAAGAGCGATGTGTGACAATGTAACACCCCCAAAAGTCGTTATTAACAGCGGAAGACTTTCGGGGTATTACTTCGAGGATCTTTGTCACAATCATAGTAGATATCACAAAGTGAAGTATTAAAGATTTATTTTATTTCAAAATACCAAATATCAGGAATACAAAACATTATTAAGTTAAGAACGTGTTTTATTCTGAAGAAAAATAAGTAGTTTATTATAGTCCTTGTCATGCTTTTGCCCACTCCGTGCCATCCAGATCCATCTTGTTTAGTTACCTGAGATAAACATGCTAAAGTCAACATAAAGTTGAGTGATATTCATAGGTTTGAGTTTAAGAGTTTAATCACAAGTTACGAATGTATTGTAATCACATACAATCAATATGTTAAAAATCAATGTTCCTGTTATTGCCTTAAGCTCATGATACTCAACGATTAACAGCCGATCATAAATATGAATTATGATGGTAAGTAATAGGCCCCCAAAGATAGGTATTTGTCAATAACCTATTTGTAAGAACAATAAAGTGCGCCTGGTGTTTTCTCCAACAACCAAACGAGGATTGTTAATCACTAATAGTACTATCCACAATTATTTACGTTCACCCTTCAGGTGATTAAGGTTCATGATAGAGGGACTTCTGACAATAGTAACTTAAGCAAATAACATTGGCCTGACGGTATTTCAATACCCGGTATAAAAGACTTGTGATCGAGTTTTAAGCATGTATCTCCCCACGGGAAAATAGTTAAAGAGTGGGCTATGAAATCACCTTAGTAGTTCAGTGGTATCGTAGTCTCAACAAAGCAAGGAAACGGCTTCACACAACACAACCTAAAAGATAATGCAAGTTTCAGTTTGATAGTCTAAATCTGGTTCTATCGCGATTACTTGTTATTTAGTTACGAGTAAATCTCGTGTTTGTTTAAGTGCTTAAAAACAACGTTATATATAATTATATCTCGTAAGTAAAAATATCGATGATTGATATAAGGTTAGTTTTTATAACAGAAATAAACGTATCGTTTTACAAGAATAATTAACGTATTTATATCGTTTAAATTTGATTATCGTTATATAAGTTTTATTCGTATTATATAATAAGTTACGTTTTATTATTTATCGTTTTTAATATATATAATCAAATTTATATAATAAATATAGATTTATTTATCAAAATTAAATATTTCAATTCGATCCTTAAGGTTTTATCAATCTTACACTTTTTACCCTTAACGGAAAAATATTTACGCCGTTAGTCCAAAAGTTATATATATTTACATTTTTAGTCCAAATATCAAATATATACATTTATTATCCTTTAGTTTCAATATTTACAGTTTATACCCCTTATGAAACAGTTTTTATACCTTTCACTAAAGTTTACCAATTTGGCAAATTTAGTCCCTATCTCTCGTACATTTGCAAAAATGGTCCATATTTTACCAATTTCAAAACTTAACCATTTTATTATTTCCTTAAGCTCAAAACATTTAGAAAAACTTATTTTCGCAGCTTATAAGCTTATTAGTAGCTTATTTTGTTTAAAAAGCTTATTTTTCATCTAATGGGCTTTAACGTGTAAATTTAAGGGTCCGTTAACGTTTTGTGATCCAATGGGCTTACGAAAGGTTTGGGCCTGACCTTGGACTCATTTTAGGATACTAAAAACACTGGTGTTGGGCTCCCAAGCCCAGTGTATCACATAAGCTTAGTGGGCTTAACATAAGCCCACGTAGCTTATAAAAGTTTTCTAAAAATCTGGTTTTTGTCGAGACAAAAGGGGTCGAGTAAAGTGGTTATACGAGCTAGTTAGGTCGAATAAAAAGCATTCTCTAATTGTTTACCAAGGTGACAATGGGGTCGAGCAATAAAATGGACATGTCATGTGTCGAATTTTTAAATGACGCGACCAAAGTAAACGTTCCAACTTTATTTCACAAAACAGTTTCATATCTAAAATATTCTAAGTGTTGAAAATATTTCGAATGTGCCCAAATGACTTCTAAACGTGTCAAGTTAAATGTCAAATCGTTATTATCACTATTAAAACTTTATAGCTCTCAATTGTTAGCTTATTGAACATAGGGAAGGTCGAATAAAACATATAGGTTACGTTTGTATATTTCAAAATAAAGGGTCAAAGTAAATGATAGTTTCGAAATTGAAAATGGTTAAAGACTTAGAAAAATGCTAAGTCTTTTGTCATGGTCAAGTGACTTAAGGAACGTGTCATATTTTACGTGTGCATGTTAAGTCTAGTTCGAAGTCTTTGTTTTATACGTTTATTAGCATGGTGAATAAAGAGTATAACGAATAAAATGTATGTGTTACGTTTTTGTTTCACGTTTTAATTAGGTAAAGTGTTCGTGCAAATCAAGAAATACGTATATATATAAAGTGAAAAATAACGATTAGAAGGTCTCACCTCACCCTAAATGGTGGAGTAAAACAAGACGTATGGATCGAGTTTGGTTCAAGGAGGATTGTAGCGTGGTTCACGGCACACCAAGGTTCAAGTAGACTCCAAGCTTGCTTCCTAGGTTCTCTTCTAAGCGTGGCTCTCCTAGCAATCCTTTCGTCCCTCCATAGCTCCTTTTCGTTATTTATTTTAGTGGTATGGTACGTATGAGTGTATGAAGTGATGTGGTTTGCATGTAAAGCTTATATAGGCTGAATTTGGAAGTGTAGAAACAAGATAGGTTCACATGAGTGAAGATTTGCATGTTAAGCGAATAGTATCACCATCCACAATGCCCAATCGAATGTTTACATAGCCAAGATCTCGTGTGATTGTTCCTGCTCACTCCTGACGCATACTTACATTTACATTGTTCATTTAGATGGGATTGGAGAGCAATGGGTGGTGCTAAGGGATGTATTGACACGTTTTGAGTTATCTTGTAACATGGCTTTTGAGTTTTACTTTGGGCAAAAATTAGGTAGTAAACGAGCGACTCATATTGTAAACTTGGTCATTCTTAATTCCTTGTTAGCTCGTAATTTAAGTTATGTAAAAATATGTGTGTGTTATGTGTCGAATTTAAAGGGTAATGGGGGTGTTCCTTGGCTCGCTCGCAAAACAAAGAAAGAAAGAAAAAAAAATTTTATAAGGGTGGGTTTTGGGTTTTTAAGCCCTTTGGGCTTGTGTTTGTTTTCGGCCCAGTAGAAGAAAGAAAAAGAAATGATAAAGGGGTCCGTTTGGTATTAGTGCTAGAAAGTGGGGCCCATTTAAGACGTGGGGTCCACATAGAAATTTTAGGGAGTCGGGATAAGTTCAAGTAACGATAGTGAGCAATCTCGGGAATTTTCGTAGGTTCCGGAATATATAAATATTGTACGTTATAAATTCACGAAACGTATATTATAAAATACAAATGTTTTTAATATAAATATATACGCGATAATTTAGACTATCTAGGTTTGTGTGCAAGCAACGTTTCTAAGCAAAAGATAATTCACAATTTACTGTTGTGAATTATATATCAAGTCTTAAAAAAAAAAATTTTGTCATACGTAAAAGTGGGTATTTAAATAACGTAATAACTAGTAAGTATTTACTAACCGTTGGGAAAATTACGAGAGGCTACAGTACATACATCTTACAGTGAATTCCGTCCCGGAATTCGAGTTTAGGAGGGTTGCCAAGGGTGTCTATGAGAAGAGGTGCGGGTACTTGGTGTGAAACTGGTCCTCGCGTTCCCAAGTATACTCTGGTCCTCGTTTAGAGTCCCATCGAACTTTTATGATAGGGATACGGTTTTGTTTTAGTTGTTTGACTTCTCTATCCATGATTTCTATTGGTTCCTCGGTAAAAACGAGTTTGTCATCAAGTTGTAATTCTTTCAATGGAATGATCAAAGATTCATCGGATAAACACTTCTTGAGATTTGACACATGGAAAGTGTTGTGAATTCTACTAAGTTCCTCGGGTAGTTCAAGTTTATATGCCATGGGTCCAATTCTTTCTAAGATTTTGAACGGACCGATGTATCTTGGGTTTAACTTTCCCCTCTTTCCGAATCGTATCATTCCTCTCCATGGTGATACTTTTAACATAACTTTATCTCCAATTTGAAATTCCATGGGTTTTCTTTTTAGGTCGGCGTAACTTTTCTGTCGGTCTCTAGCGGTTTGTAAACGTTGTTTGATTTTGATGATTTTCTCGGTTGTCTCATGAACTAGATCCGGTCCTGTGAGTTGTATTTCTCCGACTTCTGCCCAGCAAACGGGTGATCTACACTTTCTACCGTAAAGTGCTTCGAATGGTGCTGCCTTGATACTGGTATGATAACTGTTGTTGTATGAGAATTCTGCCAATGGTAAGTGTTTGTCCCAACCTTTTCCGAAGTCTATAACACAAGCGCGTAGCATATCTTCTAAGGTTTGTATTGTTCTCTCACTTTGACCATCGGTTTGTGGGTGATAGGCTGTACTCATATCCAGCTTTGTTCCTAAAGCTTTTTGCAATGATTTCCAAAAATGAGACGTGAAACGACTGTCACGATCTGATATAATAGAAATCGGCACTCCATGTCGTGACACAATTTCTTTCAGATATATCTGAGCAAGCGTGTTCATTTCATCAGTTTCTTTGATTGGTAGGAAATGAGCTGACTTGGTGAGACGATCAACGATAACCCATATCGTATCGTAGCCAGTAGAGGTTTTGGGAAGTTTGGTGATGAAGTCCATTGTCATACGTTCCCATTTCCACATGGGGAGTTCAGGTTGAGTGAGTAATCCGGAGGGTTTCTGGTATTCTGCTTTTACTCTTGAACATGTTAGACATTTACTGACGTACTCAGCGATGTCGGCTTTCATATTCGGCCACCAATATAGTTTCTTAAGATCCTGGTACATCTTGTCGGAACCTGGGTGAATGGAGTATTTTGATTTGTGAGACTCATGCATGATGAGGTCACGAATACCTCCGAAGAGAGGAATCCAGCTTCTTTCCTTGAAACAAAGCATTCCATCTGATCTTTTCACAAATCCGTTTTCGTTTTCCGGCATACCAAAAATCTTTTCAATTGGTCGATTTTCTTTCTTGAGAGCTTCGCTCTGGGCGATAATGATTTGTGTTGGGAGGGGTGAACTAATAGTCATGCCTAACGATCTAACCCTGAGAGGTTTTTGTCTTTCTTTCCGGCTTAGTGCATCTGCTACTACATTAGCCTTTCCTGGGTGATAACGGATTTCACAATCATAATCACTAAGCAATTCTAACCAACGGCGTTGTCTCATGTTTAAATCCTTTTGATCTAGGATGTGTTGGAGACTTTTGTGATCTGTAAACACGATACACTTAGTACCGTATAGATAGTGTCTCCATAACTTGAGAGCGAATACTATTGCTCCTAGTTCTAGATCATGGGTTGTGTAATTTTCCTCATGTTTCTTCAGTTGACGTGAGGTATAAGCTATTACCTTATCTCGTTGTATCAAAACTGCACCTAAACCATGGTACGAAGCGTCACAATATAGCACGAAATCTTTGCTTCCTTCTGGCAATGCTAGTATTGGAGCTTCACAAAGCTTTTGTTTTAATAGTTGGAAGGCTGATTCTGCTTCTTGTCCCCAGATGTACTTTTCGTTCTTTTGGGTCAACTTGGTCAATGGTTTTGAGATTTTAGAGAAACCTTCAATAAATCTCCGGTAGTAACCTGCAAGACCTAAAAATTGACGTACTTCTGTGGGGGTTGTAGGTGATGACCATTCTTTAACTGCCTCTATTTTTGCAGGATCCACGTGTATTCCTTGACTATTGATTACATGTCCCAAAAATTGTACCGTGGGAATCCAAAAGTCACATTTTGAGAATTTTGCGTACAACTTTTCCTTCCTAAGTAACTCTAGGATTGTTCTCAAATGATTGGCGTGTTCCTCTTTGTTACGAGAGTAGATCAGAATGTCGTCAATGAATACTATCACGAATTTGTCCAAATATGGCTTGCATACTCGGTTCATTAGGTCCATAAACACGGCGGGTGCGTTTGTTAGACCAAATGGCATTACCTGAAATTCATAGTGTCCATAACGGGTTCTGAAGGCTGTCTTGGGAATATCTTCTTCCCGAACTCTCAATTGATGGTATCCTGACCTTAGATCAATCTTCGAGTATACACTCGATCCTTGTAATTGATCAAACAAATCGTCTATTCTAGGTAAAGGATATCGGTTCTTTATGGTGAGCTTGTTTAATTCTCGGTAATCTATGCACATCCGAAATGATCCGTCTTTCTTTTTAACAAA
This sequence comes from Artemisia argyi, assembly GCA_030686995.1. Taxonomy (NCBI): domain Eukaryota; kingdom Viridiplantae; phylum Streptophyta; class Magnoliopsida; order Asterales; family Asteraceae; genus Artemisia; species Artemisia argyi. Next base: position 132,940,354 of record CM060708.1, on the reverse strand, counting down.
CAACACTGGGGCTCCCCAGGGTGATGAACTTGGTCTAATGAAACCTTTATCGGATAATTCCTTTAATTGTTCCGATAGTTCCTCCATTTCGGAAGGTGCTAACCTGTAAGGTGCTTTCGCTACTGGTGCCGCTCCAGGCACTAGTTCAATTTGGAACTCTACTTGGCGAGTCGGTGGAAGACCGGGTAGATCTTCAGGAAATACTTCGGGGAATTCCTTAACAATAGGTACATCTTTAAGTTGTTTCTTGGTTAACTTACTTTCCGTCACCTGAACCATGAATACATGACATCCTTCGTTCATGTATTTTATCATTCTGAGGCATGAGATGATTCCGTATCGGTTTTTATTCTTGTCGCCATGGATAACGAGGGTTCCATTCTTAAAAGGAATGTGTATGGCTTTCTCGTCACAATGAATCTTAGCATGATGTTTGGATAACCAATCCATTCCGATGATAGCATCAAAACTACCGAGTTGGACAGGCATTAGGTCAATAGGAAAAGATTCTCCTACGAGGGTTATGGTACAATTCTTTAAAACAGAGTTGGTGCTAATTAAGTTCCCATTGGCCATTTCTATCTCGTATGTGGTGTTTAGCTTAGAAGGGTTAGAGTTAATGAAAGGGGCAAACGTGTCCGACACGAAGCTCTTATCTGCTCCAGAATCAAATAATACTCTAGCATTATGATGATTTAATAAGAACGTACCCGTGACAACGTCGGGGTGTTGTGGTTCATTTTCATTTCCCATCACGTATGCTCTTGCTCGTGCAGTGTTCTGACCATTTCCTTTTGGACAGCGGTTCTTGAAGTGTCCGGTTTCTCCGCATGAGTAACATGTTGGTGCTATTGGTTGTAGGTTGCTGCCGGTAGCAGGGGTCCTACAATCTTTTGTGGCATGACCTATCCTTTGGCATTTATGGCATTTTACTGTACAAGCACCATTGTGATGAAGCTTGCATCGGTTGCACTGTGGCTTAATACCTTGATATCCATTGCCATTGGTTGCCGTAAATATCTTAGGAGGTTCTTGTCGTTGGTTCTGTTGTTGACGATGTGGGTTCTTGTTCTGGTGTTGTTGTTGGTTGATCCTGTTGTAGTTGTTGTTGTGGTGATGGTTGTTGTTGCGATGGCCGTTGTGGTAGTGATTGTGGTTTTGGTGGTGGGTGGTTCTCCTGTCATCGAGTTTTCTTTTGAGTTCGTTGCACTTGATTTCGCGGTCTAGGAGTTTTTGTGCTAACTCCATTGCGACTTCTAGTGATGGTGGGTTGGATGCTGTGATGTTTCCTTCAATATTCCGGGGAAGACCTTCAATATACTTCTCCAGAGTTTTCTCTAAATCTGGTACGATAGAAGGACATAATGCCATTAGCTCGTGGAATCTCCTGTTGTAAGCCCTAAGATCGATTCCTTTGACTGCAAGGACATGGAATTCGTCTTCCAGTTTTCTTATTTCGGATCGAGGACAGTACTTCTTTAGGATCTTGGCTTTGAATTCCGTCCAGGAGAGTTGGTATGCTGCTTCTGTACCTAAAGTTTGAGTTGTAGCGGTCCACCATGACAAAGCGTCATCCATTAAGGTTCCGGTGGCAAATGTGACCCTGTTGTTTTCTGAGCATCCACTCCTTTGGAATACCGTTTCGCATCTCTCGAACCAATGGGCAAGTTTAGTTATCCCTTCAGTACCCATGAAGTAAGTTGGCTGACAAGCCATAAAGTCTTTATAGGTACATTGGCGAGGTGCGGGAGCAACATTTCTTGCCGGTTGTGCGTTAGCATTTGCTTGTTCGGCTAAGGCTGCATTGATTCCATTGGTGATTGCTTGTTGGATTTCTTCCGGGGTCATGGTTGCTGCTGAGGTAGTGGTCACGGTTCTCTTAGGTGCCAAATTCCTAAAAATGAGAATATATTTTCAGAATTTTCATAATAACCATCTTGTGTTAGACTATTTAGTAACATCAATAGGTTCAAAGTTATAATAGTGTCACATATATCACGATGCAATATACGATATCATAACACTTATGAAAATAAAGCAAACATAACATCATTGATTAGATTGTCGTTTTGAGTTTACATCACTTATTCATTCTTGTTGACATATCTCTAGGACATTCAAATACAAGTTATTACTGTGATGTGGGTGAGGCTACGTCGACAATCTATGGCATTCTAGGGTTTTCCTTGGTTATCATCAAGACGACGTTCTAGTTCCTGAATTTTGGCGGCCATGGTTTCTATGATTTGGTCTCGGTCTCTCTCCCTAGCTTGTGTTTCTTGTTGTGCACGTCGCAGAGACATGACTTGGGCTCTTGTGGTGTCGAGGGCTTGATCGATGTCACACATGATGTCCTTGTTTATGGTGTTAGCGGAGCAAAGTAATCCGATGAATTCCATAGCTTCACCGAATTGGGTACTTAGTTGTTCGATCATGGTTCCCATCTCTAGGTGTCCCATCACAAGTTGTTCTATCTCAGCTGACATGACTTCTATTAGTTCATTAGGGATGTTGTTCACCAAGGTGGCTATGGCGTCTAACCTGTCTTCATGTCTTACTAACCTAACTGCCAAGAGTGGTATGGTATGGTGAATGGGTTCTCCAGTGACTGGAAGGACCTTGGATGCAGCAAATGATGATCTTTCACCAAGTTCTCTGTTGGTGGGAGTACCTTCTTGAGATCTCCAATACTTAAGGATTGGTAGTAGAAATGACCATTTGCGAGCATTGACCCGCTTACGAGCCTTATGGTTGGTTCTTGCATAATAGTAAGGATCTGAGGAGGTAGGACGAATCTGGTAATTCCTTGGTTGATAAGACAGAGGAGCACTGGAAGTTTTCACAGGTGGTGGACTGTTGATTGTCACTGGTACAGTAGTAGTCTGCTGATAAAATATACTAGGTAGTATCACTGGTTCTGCAGTTGGAGCAATTTCCTTTTTCCATTTAGTATCATTCCAGATGTCTTTTTCTTCAGCATATGAAAGAGCTTTTCCAGCTGTGGCTGGTTCATAAGGCTGGAATGGAGAAGTTTGCTTACTGCGTCTGATTGGACCAGATGATGCTTGAGGTGAAGTAGAGGATTGCTGACTTTCCTTATTCTTATCTGTTGTAGGTGACACAGTCATTGGAGCAAGAGTTGGTACAATAGGTGTAGAGCTCTCAGTTTCCGAATCCGATAACAAAACAATGAAGTTGGGTTTGGAAGACATGGTACTGTAATAATCCCGATTAGTAAACATAGTTATTAGCAAAATCATAGCATGTAAGCATATATCAAGTTATATAAGTAAGAAATAATGAGAAGTAACTTTTCTACCAGATGTTGGAATGTAGGCACGGAGGGCATGAAGTGGTATTTTGTAAAAATGGTCCAGTTAAAGTGTAGTTATAGTCCAATGTTTAAAAACATCTGGTTCTCTATAACCGTGGCTCTGAATACCAATCTGTAACACCCCCAAAAGTCGTTATTAACAGCGGAAGACTTAACATGTCAGCGGAAGACTTTCGGGGTATTACTTCGAGGATCTTTGTCACAATCATAGTAGATATCACAAAGTGAAGTATTAAAGATTTATTTTATTTCAAAATACCAAATATCAGGAATACAAAACATTATTAAGTTAAGAACGTGTTTTATTCTGAAGAAAAATAAGTAGTTTATTATAGTCCTTGTCATGCTTTTGCCCACTCCGTGCCATCCAGATCCATCTTGTTTAGTTACCTGAGATAAACATGCTAAAGTCAACATAAAGTTGAGTGATATTCATAGGTTTGAGTTTAAGAGTTTAATCACAAGTTACGAATGTATTGTAATCACATACAATCAATATGTTAAAAATCAATGTTCCTGTTATTGCCTTAAGCTCATGATACTCAACGATTAACAGCCGATCATAAATATGAATTATGATGGTAAGTAATAGGCCCCCAAAGATAGGTATTTGTCAATAACCTATTTGTAAGAACAATAAAGTGCGCCTGGTGTTTTCTCCAACAACCAAACGAGGATTGTTAATCACTAATAGTACTATCCACAATTATTTACGTTCACCCTTCAGGTGATTAAGGTTCATGATAGAGGGACTTCTGACAATAGTAACTTAAGCAAATAACATTGGCCTGACGGTATTTCAATACCCGGTATAAAAGACTTGTGATCGAGTTTTAAGCATGTATCTCCCCACGGGAAAATAGTTAAAGAGTGGGCTATGAAATCACCTTAGTAGTTCAGTGGTATCGTAGTCTCAACAAAGCAAGGAAACGGCTTCACACAACACAACCTAAAAGATAATGCAAGTTTCAGTTTGATAGTCTAAATCTGGTTCTATCGCGATTACTTGTTATTTAGTTACGAGTAAATCTCGTGTTTGTTTAAGTGCTTAAAAACAACGTTATATATAATTATATCTCGTAAGTAAAAATATCGATGATTGATATAAGGTTAGTTTTTATAACAGAAATAAACGTATCGTTTTACAAGAATAATTAACGTATTTATATCGTTTAAATTTGATTATCGTTATATAAGTTTTATTCGTATTATATAATAAGTTACGTTTTATTATTTATCGTTTTTAATATATATAATCAAATTTATATAATAAATATAGATTTATTTATCAAAATTAAATATTTCAATTCGATCCTTAAGGTTTTATCAATCTTACACTTTTTACCCTTAACGGAAAAATATTTACGCCGTTAGTCCAAAAGTTATATATATTTACATTTTTAGTCCAAATATCAAATATATACATTTATTATCCTTTAGTTTCAATATTTACAGTTTATACCCCTTATGAAACAGTTTTTATACCTTTCACTAAAGTTTACCAATTTGGCAAATTTAGTCCCTATCTCTCGTACATTTGCAAAAATGGTCCATATTTTACCAATTTCAAAACTTAACCATTTTATTATTTCCTTAAGCTCAAAACATTTAGAAAAACTTATTTTCGCAGCTTATAAGCTTATTAGTAGCTTATTTTGTTTAAAAAGCTTATTTTTCATCTAATGGGCTTTAACGTGTAAATTTAAGGGTCCGTTAACGTTTTGTGATCCAATGGGCTTACGAAAGGTTTGGGCCTGACCTTGGACTCATTTTAGGATACTAAAAACACTGGTGTTGGGCTCCCAAGCCCAGTGTATCACATAAGCTTAGTGGGCTTAACATAAGCCCACGTAGCTTATAAAAGTTTTCTAAAAATCTGGTTTTTGTCGAGACAAAAGGGGTCGAGTAAAGTGGTTATACGAGCTAGTTAGGTCGAATAAAAAGCGTTCTCTAATTGTTTACCAAGGTGACAATGGGGTCGAGCAATAAAATGGACATGTCATGTGTCGAATTTTTAAATGACGCGACCAAAGTAAACGTTCCAACTTTATTTCACAAAACAGTTTCATATCTAAAATATTCTAAGTGTTGAAAATATTTCGAATGTGCCCAAATGACTTCTAAACGTGTCAAGTTAAATGTCAAATCGTTATTATCACTATTAAAACTTTATGGCTCTCAATTGTTAGCTTATTGAACATAGGGAAGGTCGAATATGTCACAACTCACCATTTCAGGTCATTTCAGGTCATTTCCCGAACTTTGGAAAAACACTATTCATCAAACACTATTCATCAAAACACTATTCATCAGTTTACTATTCATCATTTTTGGTGTCAGTTTGACATTCAGAGCAGCATTCAGAAAATTTACTATTCACTGAACACTATTCATTTCCGGAAAATATTTCATCATTCACTTGCATGACTCATTTCATCGTAAATTTAGTTTACGGGTATTCAAATTCGCGTAACCGGATTGGTTTAGGTGCGAATTCATTTCATTAGTGTTAAGTACACTGCATACGGACTGGAGATAGTCTGCATATCATCATGACAGCATTTTCATGTTATACCACTCTTAGGATTTTCAAATTACTATATTCAGTACATTTAACGTTTTTACGTATAAGTAATTATAGTAAACGTTAACATTCGGTTTATACACGACGAATATATCTAAATATTCCCACAATGGTCCCGACATATTTTTATATCTATTTTAACATCATAAAAGTTATAATATTCAGTTACCCAGTATTTTGGAAATTTATTTTATTTATAACGTACGCGTATGAATATAACGACGGTTTTCGTGAAAACTAAACAATAATCACCCGATCACTCAGTAAATGTACCCAACATATTTTTAACATATTTTCAACATTATTATGACTTTATTTCATCCCGGTAAACTTCGTGAACATTTATTTCTATTAAAACCGTTACCCGATTTTAACGAATAACACGTAATAACACTTAACGTTATACTAATTTCCTAAATAACTACCAAGTACCCCTACCCCCCCCCCCCTTCTACCCTTTGAAAACCAGCCCATGAAACACCCTTTTAACCCTTGGCATTAACTTCCTAAGTTTTATACTAATAAACTTCTAAAACCTAACTTTACTAAAATCACAAAATCATAATTCACTTTTTAGTAAGATCAAAATTCCTCTCATCTCTTCCATTCCCTCTCCATAACCACGACCCATAATTGATCTCCATGATCAAGTGATCATTTTCCATAAAGTAAAACACTAAACTTGTTCATTTTACAAGCCTAATCAAGAATCAAGCAACAAAAACACAAGAACATCAAGCATAATCATCCTATAATCATCTCATTTTGTCAAGTAAGTTTTCATCTTTATTTTTCATGGATCATCCTATTTTTACATGTATTTCATAAGTATCATGCTAAAAACCATGTACAAGTAGCTATACCACACTTTATTTTGGCTAAAAAGAAACATACAAACCCTAACTTTTTAGTTATGAATTCCCTTGCTCTAATAACTTGGTTAGGAGTCCATGACACCCTAAGAAGGTGTATGGTAGGATTAGATTAGCTATGTGGTGATTACAAGAGGTTTGGTGATGGTAGAAATTAGTTTTAAACCTTGAAAACTTGATTTGGAACCTATTTTAGACATGCTGTCCCATTTTGTAAAAATCTGGAAAATCAGTAAACACCAAGGAAACTTTGGCAAAATTTTTAGAAAATACTTTCAAAAACGAATCCGTAGGCGAAAGAACGGATTAAAAAGAGTTTATAACGAAGAAGTTATGATTTTTGCAAGATTGTTGACGAAAAGTATTTTCTGGAAATTAGTTGCTGTTGGACGTTTTTCGTCGGTCAAAAAGAGGCTTTAGACGTAACCCGGAGGAGCCGAACTTTCCAAAATATATTACTACATACTAAGACGTAACCGTGGATATAAAGAACAAGTAAAACGGACAAGTAACGACAAAGATATACATGTTTGAATATCGGCTAAAACCATTTTATATTTGACAGCTTTTATATAAATTTGGCGCAAAAACTACGAAGTACATTTATAAGCTAGACATAATATTAAGTACCGAGCTTTATAACTAATGTAGTATTAGTTATTACAAGTATGTTTTCATCATTTCAAGGATTACAACCCGAGTTTTTCAACGCTAACATGGAAACTTACGATATATATATAAGTATATATATATTACAACTAGCTTATTATATTTTCTAATAGCAATATTTTTCCAAATTCTTGAAATATATACTTTTGATAACAACAAGTGTTTTTCAAAGAGTAGAGTGGTATAGAAACATGTGCATGGACATTCATAACATCATTTGTGGATCTAAAGGAGATCATTCATCATTCATATTAGGTTGCGGCTAGTGTGCGCGCCTTGTTTTTCAGCTCATTACATGTTCATGGTACCATCATATTGGGTTGCGACAGCAAATTGTTCATTGGTGTTCATTTCATTTCATCACAGTTTCATCAGTTAAGGTGAGTTTTCATGGCCCCGTTTTCAATTACTTATTTGATTTCAAATCCCACGGGGGAGAATACATTGCATCAATTACTTTCGTACATGCCCAAGTATTACAAATTCCTTACATTGCTTAAGTTGCCTTGCTACCACGACACGACAAGTCCCCTTTATTTCATGGACCGTTAATTACAGTACGAGCGAGAGTGAGTGAATAGATCTATTGAGGGTGACTCCTCCATTCGTGTTTGGGTTGCTCCAACGGAATTACGAATGCATTTCATTTCTAAATTACGAGTGTCTGGTAAACACTCACTTGGGGCACGATTTAGTACGTCTAGCTTCGGGGCCATGAGCTTAAGAGACAATGTAGCATTTTTGACATTTATGTCGGTTTACTTTATACTTGTGGCTTATGTACATACGATTTAACTTACAAACCTATGATTATTCACCAACATTCGTGTTGACCGTTTTCGCAATGTATTTTCAGGTAACTAAGAGCATAAACTTCATGGCATGCATGGAGTCATTTTAGTGAGGACCTAGGATGACGCGTCTCACTTTGACACTTTCATGCACTTATGTATAATTATCGTTTGACATGTCTAAACTTATTTCTGTAAACCTTTCATGACTTTTGGGACCTATGTAATATATTCTGAATGTTTTAATAAGTCAAACGATGTGTTTTCAAAACGACACTTTAGGTCGTTCAATATTTCCTTGTTATGGTGCTATGACAGTTACACCCTCAGGCATTCCATTCCGCTGCAAGTCAGGTAAATTGGGGGTGTGACAGAATAAAACATATAGGTTACGTTTGTATATTTCAAAATAAAGGGTCAAAGTAAATGATAGTTTCGAAATTGAAAATGGTTAAAGACTTAGAAAAATGCTAAGTCTTTTGTCATGGTCAAGTGACTTAAGGAACGTGTCATATTTTACGTGTGCATGTTAAGTCTAGTTCGAAGTCTTTGTTTTATACGTTTATTAGCATGGTGAATAAAGAGTATAACGAATAAAATGTATGTGTTACGTTTTTGTTTCACGTTTTAATTAGGTAAAGTGTTCGTGCAAATCAAGAAATACGTATATATATAAAGTGAAAAATAACGATTAGAAGGTCTCACCTCACCCTAAATGGTGGAGTAAAATAAGACGTATGGATCGAGTTTGGTTCAAGGAGGATTGTAGCGTGGTTCACGGCACACCAAGGTTCAAGTAGACTCCAAGCTTGCTTCCTAGGTTCTCTTCTAAGCGTGGCTCTCCTAGCAATCCTTTCGTCCCTCCATAGCTCCTTTTCGTTATTTATTTTAGTGGTATGGTACGTATGAGTGTATGAAGTGATGTGGTTTGCATGTAAAGCTTATATAGGCTGAATTTGGAAGTGTAGAAACAAGATAGGTTCACATGAGTGAAGATTTGCATGTTAAGCGAATAGTATCACCATCCACAATGCCCAATCGAATGTTTACATAGCCAAGATCTCGTGTGATTGTTCCTGCTCACTCCTGACGCATACTTACATTTACATTGTTCATTTAGATGGGATTGGAGAGCAATGGGTGGTGCTAAGGGATGTATTGACACGTTTTGAGTTATCTTGTAACATGGCTTTTGAGTTTTACTTTGGGCAAAAATTAGGTAGTAAACGAGCGACTCATATTGTAAACTTGGTCATTCTTAATTCCTTGTTAGCTCGTAATTTAAATTATGTAAAAATATGTGTGTGTTATGTGTCGAATTTAAAGGGTAATGGGGGTGTTCCTTGGCTCGCTCGCAAAACAAACAAAGAAAGAAAAAAAAAAATTATAAGGGTGGGTTTTGGGTTTTTAAGCCCTTTGGGCTTGTGTTTGTTTTCGGCCCAGTAGAAGAAAGAAAAAGAAATGATAAAGGGGTCCGTTTGGTATTAGTGCTAGAAAGTGGGGCCCATTTAAGACGTGGGGTCCACATAGAAATTTTAGGGAGTCAGGATAAGTTCAAGTAACGATAGTGAGCAATCTCGGGAATTTTCGTAGGTTCCGGAATATATAAATATTGTACGTTATAAATTCACGAAACGTATATTATAAAATACAAATGTTTTTAATATAAATATATACGCGATAATTTAGACTATCTAGGTTTGTGTGCAAGCAACGTTTCTAAGCAAAAGATAATTCACAATTTACTGTTGTGAATTATATATCAAGTCTTAAAAAAAAATTTTTTTTGTCATACGTAAAAGTGGGTATTTAAATAACGTAATAACTAGTAAGTATTTACTAACCGTTGGGAAAATTACGAGAGGCTACAGACAACTCCTTAACCAAAAGATGAGTGGATAAAAAAGGCCTGATGGGAGGTTATAAACTTTTCTAAGGTACATTAAGTTCGCAAGCCAACAATTGAGCTAATTCAAAGAGCCATGAAGATCCTAGCACATCGGCGACACTTTATATAAAAAAAACTTCCAATAAGTTGGCAACGTTTCCAAATAATCTATCCATTTTTTTTTTTTTTTTTTTTTTTTTTTTTATGGTTTACTTTAAGACGATACATTTTAACAAATAAAGAAGTTAACTAACACCCATCTCAAATCTAAATCACATCAATGAAACTAATTATAATAAAAAAGACAATATATTGGCGCAATATAAAAAAAAGTGTAAATTTTACCTCAAGTGGAATAATATGAAGCACCCAAATCCTGGGCTTCAGATATAGTTAGCGCCCACCAGCCTTTTTCCTACGATAAAAATGTTTTCATTAATTCAAGTATTTATCATCACAAAGTATGACTAACAGTCTAGAATTAGTTATCATGATTAACAAATACATTTCAAATGTTAATTTGCAAAAAGAGAGTAAAAAAAAAAAAGTAAACAAAAGGTAGAATATGTGATACCCCAAAAATGCATAACTCATGACATTAAATTCACCTAAGCAATCAATTTTAATTCAAGCAACAAAACAAATATGTTGTTAACTTGGCCGTACCATGTAAATAACTAAAAAGAACCTAATTAAATCAGTGGCATCTAAAACCTAATCAACTTGAATGTTGCAACACAACAACAAAAACCTAATTAAATTAGTGGCATTTAAAGCTAATCAACTTGAATGGTGCAACAGAACAACAATCATAACAATTGAATGAAGTGGCAACCCAAAGCTAACATAAAAAGTTAACAATGGCAGAAAAGGAACACACATAAAAAAAGGAAAAATTCAGACCTAAATTGGAATTTTTGTATAGCCTTTTTGGATGAAGAAATAACCTAGCGACCAGAAACGTTCAAATTTTTGGGATGAGATGAAGAATCCAGAACCGATCTTATCACCTAACGCAAATAAAGATGTGGCTACAAATATTGAGGATACTGTAGATCCTAACATATGGCGAGAACACAACCACAAAACGCTTTAAAAAATTGCTTCACTGTAGCCCCCCTCACAGAGCACTGTAGTAACCATTGGGTCGGATCGGGCATGCTTCAATCGGCGGCGGGTTTAGTGACTGGAGGTGCACCGGTCGGATCTCAAAGATAGGGGAGACTTGTGAGATAACGTGAATAGTCCGGGTCGGGTGAGAAGATACCAACTATCCATATGGGCTGGGACGGATCGGGTGTGAAACAATTAAAGCAAGAAAGTTTGACCCACTAAGCCCTATGAATGTAATATTGATAAATTTCATTTTTGTATCCAATATTATGCCATGTCGTATAGGTTTTGTTTCACAGAATTAGGCAGACATCCTGAAGTTTTAACCAAACCACATCATTGGATTAACCAAACACTAATGACATGTTTTGGCCATTGATTCTAATCGGTTGCCAACTCTATGTCTTTCCTAGCCAAAATAGCTACTTGATAGGATTAGAAGGCATCTATAAATGAAGAAATTATTGTACCTAATTATCTTTTCGAAAAGGTAATTCTAACTAATTGTTATTATTTAGGTTTGATACTATAAGTTATAACAAAAACTGTCATATCTATGTGGTATATATGTTTGTCTCACCATATGAACAAGGTAATGCATGGTGTATGATCATCATCACCACATAATTGTTGGTCACATGCATAAATCATGATTAAAATCATTTTACGTATTTTTATTAGCAGGTGACTTAATTTTCATAGAAGGATCAAATATGTAATCCGATGTGTTATGTTTGACACACGAGATTGTTCAGTAATTATGTTTTTTTCTTTTTTAAGAAAATAAAAATAAAAATAAGCTACTTAAATATAAGTTTTGTTTGGTAGAAATAACTTATAAAAAATTAAAAAAAATTATTAATAACAATAATAAAATAAAAATCTTTCATAAAATCAAATAATACTTTATGTAACTTATAAAAATAATATTTTTTTTTATAATCTTCATATTTATCTCCATCTATATCCATCTATAGCTCTATTTCTAGTTCCAGCAACAATTATTTTTACCAAACATACCCGTAAAAACACGAACTAAACTAGAGTTCATTTTCTGATGTAAGTAGAAATATATAATCGATACCATCTTTCGTTTACCGTGAAAAATCTATTATGCTCATCTCCTTGGCCTTAAATTATTTCCGGTTAGTAATTTCTTGCCGTTTTGTGGAGGTAACTTTAGGTAAACCAACATACCTTAGCAACAAGTTAAGGGTTCCAACACAATCATTAAATGATATACGTGTTCACTTAACTCGCAACAAACATTGTTGTACTCCTAATAACTTGTTTCAGTTGACAAATATATTGATATGACCACTTGACCAGGTCTTTACACTAAGATATATATTTAATGTCACAAAAAAGTTGCAAGAGTGAATATGTGGTGTATTCTTAGATACAACCGCAACCCACGTTTGACCCAAAAAGAGGAAGATCTCAACCATAAACCGGTGAACGAATCACCAACCCACCCACTATTAGGATCATGTGAATGTGCATGGTGATGGTTATGTGTCAATTTTCATAATGGGAATAGTTAATTATATCCAATAATTTTATCATTATGACTCTCTTTCAAAGTACTATACTAAGTCAAAGAAAACAAATTACATAACTCAAATTCATAAACGGTACGGTTGAGTTTGTAAAAGTAGCTGAAATTAATGATCATCTAGGGTCATTTTTACAGCAAGTGTTTTAAAGCGTTTTAAAGCAACTAGCGGTTTAAATACAATTTTTTTTTTGATAACAAACAACTAGCATTTGCATTTTGTGTAACTGTTCTTATTCAAAATACCTCCTACTCCTATTCAAAATGCTTCTTAGAGAAATATTAGAATCTTGCTACTAGCATTATGCTTATTAAATTGCATATATACCCTTAAATTTATTTAATCAGATTTTATTTAATGTGTACATTTTTTTAAGTTATTTTACACGTTACAATTAAAACTACAACTATATTACCAACGTTTTTATTAATGAAACAACTACTCGTAACTGCTACTGCTACATTTCGCTAAACATACCCTAGGAGATCGAAACAACTTCATGCGTGTTATGGAGTAAATTACCGTGTGCTAATGAACAGAAACAAATAATGAAGTTTTATTTCAAGGTTTTTATTGTCAGTTAAACTTTGTACACAAGAGTAATCCAAAATATATATTGTATGAAACAACAATAATTTTAAAATCTTTTTATAAATAATGACACGGTTCGGAAGTTCGCGAAATCTTTAACAACGGTGTAGAAGATCACGAGACCTTCCTGAAAGTCCGGTAAAAGCTTGTAGAAGTATTTATATTGTTAGAAAGGACTTAGGATCAAATGAGAATAAATATTAAAATAAGAAGAATGAGATAGTTATAGCCACACATTTGAGATGGATTGACTTAAATTAGATGCATCATAACATATTTCCTAGCAAAAAATTAGATGCATACATTTCATTAAGTTAGGTGAATCCTATGTAATTTTTGTTCCCTGCGGGTCACATTTGTTGTTAGTACTGCTGTGCACAGTTTTTACTTCAAAATCATTTTCAAAACTAATTTTGATGCATCTAAATAAACATAGATGCATTTAATTCAAGTCGATGCATCTCAAATTTGTGGTTATAGTTATTTTTTATTTTTCTCACTTTAAGTATTCTTCTCACTGGATCCATACACTGTTAGAAAGTTAAAAATTATAATTTTAGCATAGTGAGGTATCTATGTGGATAGGCGAGGTAAACATCTATCTGGGTGTGGAGGTGTGGTGAAATATGGGTGGGGTATAGAGCTGGCATAACAGGTCCGACACGACACGACACGACACGAACACGATAAGACACGGACCTGTTAAGCCCTCACACGAACACGACACGATAAGCTAATCGTGTCAGATCTTAAAACACGAACACGAACACGAAAATTAACAGGTCACACGAACACGACACGATAAGACACGATAAGAGGTCTTAACAGGTCTTGACACGCTAAAACACGAAATCTTAACAGGTCTTATCGTGTCTTATCGTGTCTTAACAGGTCTTTAACAGGTCTTAACAGGTCTTTAACAGGTCTTAACAGGTCTTAACAGGTTTTAACAGGTCTTAACAGGTCTTATCGTGTCTTAACAGGTTACACGAGGTCAAAACACGAACACGACACGTTATCTTATCGTGTCATCTTACACGAACACGAACACGACACGAAACACGATAAGCCAAACACGAAACCTGTTAACTTCGTGTCGTGTCGTGTCGTGTTTTCGTGTTTCGTGTCGAAATTGCCAGCTCTAGTGGGGTAACTAGGCGTTTGAGATGGCCTGACATGAAAAAGAAGCAAAGGGCGCCTATTTTGATTGGCACGAATGTGCACATGTGTACCATTCGTTGTTTTGTGTCAAATGCTAAAAATTCAACATCGGTTGTAGTTAGAATACAATTATCTTAAAAAAGAAAAAAAAATCTAGCAGGTTTACCCGCGCGTTGCTGCGGGGACATTTTTGTCTTTAATTTATTTTATGCATAAAAGAAACTTGTGCTTAATTATAATTGTTTATTATTTATTTTTATTTTTTTAACATTGTGCAATAGCTAAGTTATGCATATTTATATTCGTTTTTATTGGAGAAATTATTTTGAAAATAATTGGGCAGGTTTCATAATTTTTCGAGTCCGTTTGGTATGTCAAATGTGTCTCGGAGTGATTTTACTACAAGTTTAGCCTAGTTGTCAGTTTCACCCCTCCGCCCCATGTTTTATTTTCACCTTTGAGTTTGGATTTGCCCCTCCTAAAATATAAAAGACCCATTATTTTTATTAATTCTCATTTCACACACTTTTAAATTTCTCTCCCTCTCCCCCATCCGACCACCACAGCTTCCTGCAAACGGTAAATATTCCGGGCAAACTTCCGGCCACTCTTTTTCTTGTTCCAATATATAGATCGGGCCACCCGAACTTTATTTCTACCACCCACTCGCCGCCAATCACTACCGTATCACACCACGCGCCAACCCAGCTCGCTGCCACCACCACTGAGAGCCACCACAGCCCTCCCCACCATTTTCCTACGGTAAAAATGAACGACGCGCCTGCTTTACTGTTTTTAATAAACTTTTTACCAAACCCTAATTTTTAATTTTATTAAATCCGGATTTTAAATAAATTCTATTAATAAAAATGGTTTAAAAAGTCTAAACTCGTGTGGATCTTTTACTTGGTCGCGGCTCACAGTTGACTCAGTCAACCATCGAGTCAACTCAGTTGACTCGGTGTGATATTCTTGATGTTTTCTTGTTTCTTTTAATGTTATTGATGTTGTTGTTGAGTTTGGATGTGGATTTGGTTGTGGGTTGGTCTTTTTAACATTTTATTTGTTTGTTGTTTGAATTTTGGACTTGGTCTAGGGTTTATAAACAGATATAGCTGCCACTGGTGCGTCGCCGGAATCTGAGTTGGCGTCATCGGAATCTGCTAGTCTTGGAGATGTTTGAGTTGGTTTTAAAATTAGTTATTAAACTTTTTGTATCAGTTTTGTTGTAATAAAACTTTTTTGTATCAGTTTTGTTAATTTTTTTTCAGATCTGTTTGTGGTTAAGTACTGTTCTACACTGTAGCAGCGAACACTGTTCTGTATTGTAGATTACTGTTTTGCACTGTTTTACTATTCATGGTACTGTGGCTAATACATGTTATTAACTCCTCTAACCAATAGTTTTTTGCCACTTGTCCCACAGAACCAATAGGAGGCCAAATTAAATTATTAACCACTCCTTAATGACCCTGCTGTGGGCCTCAGTTTCTAATGGTTTTTAGAATATATTATAATTACGATCTAGTGGTAAAAAAGTGACGTGTAGTAAATGACCACTGTTCAAAATCACTCTACATGTCCATTTCTCAACCTTAATAAGGTGTACTATTTTTTTTTTAATCAAAATCTCTTTCATCGCTTTTTGAGAAAACTAAACATAACCAACCTTAGATGTATTACTGTGGATGTATAAAAAAAATAATAGAAAAAAAAAAATCAAAAGATAGTTAATGTGTTCAGTAATCATGTCTATTTATACAACTAATGATTTGAAAAAGATACAATCGGTAGAATTTTGAAAGAAAAAGTGCATGATACAGTTGTCAATAGATTTATAGATTAGTCATATATTTAATCATGTGTTTTAAGTTTATATAGCACTACTCAAGGAAAATATGTGTTTAGTGATGATAAATGAGAACTTCGGCCGATTGGAAGCCGATGCCAAAGTCTTAAAATGTATCAAGAACCCAATTAGACAAAATCTGGACAAGACAAAGACGAATCCCGAGCAAAAAAACAGGGCTTCCACATAAAGGGCTTCTGCCCTTTGAGCCTCGTAGAAGATTTCCTCATACTAAAACCAAACTAAATTGTTGATCTCACTCAAGAAATCTCCTAACTTTAAAGACATCACTATATTATATTTAACAACAGTTTCCAGACTTTTCTAGCAATCACATTTTTTATTTTTATTTTTTAAATTTAAAATTTACCACCACTAGAACACCTTATATAGTTATGTTATTTAGTGCCTCTTAACTACACCTACAAATCATCATCCTTTTAGGGGTATGTTTGTTTAAGCTTATTTATGCGCTTACGGGCTTATATTTTACATGCTCAAATTTTCTGCTTATTTGTTACTTATGAATTTATATAAGTTTGTTATAACATAATAATTTATATAAACAAGTTTCAAAATAAGCGAAAAAAGGGTAAAAGTTATGAAACATAAGCCGAAAACACATAAATAAATGAGGTTAAACATACACCCTTAAATAGGAATGTCAATGGGGCGGGGCGACCATCCCCATCCCAACCCGATTACAAAAATCATCTCCAAACTCGCCCAAATCCTAATTGGGATCTTATCATACTCGTGTCATTCCCCAAACCCGCCCCATTCCCCATTAGGGTTTTTATCGGGTTGCCTTTTTGGGCGATATGCTCCATCATACTCGTGTCATTCCCGGTTTATTCATATTTTTACACTATTAATAATATGATTTTATCAAATAACTTAAAAAGAACCCATTAATTATATATTAAGCATTGGAATAAATCACAATTTTAATAGTATAATACTATTATGACACAAAACAATTTTCTATAATGACAGTTTGAAATATTACAAAGATAAAAACTAGTAAAAATTAGAGAATTATATTTAGTACGTAAATCCTAACACAATATTTTTGTAAATATAGACATTGTATATGTATATGTTTTGGGGCGGGACGGGGTGGGGATGGTGTGCCCAGTCCCCACCCCAAACCCAATAAGAAACCCCGTTAACGCCTCAAAACTCACCCCGAAACCCGATAAGCATGCTTAGCCCCGCTTCAATAAGTTTGGTTTCGGCTTTCCCCGTCGGGTTCTTTAGCCATCCCTTAATCAATCGGCCAACAATAAACTTAACTTACCTTTCGTCTTTATGGACAAATTACGATTCGCTAAACAGCTTCATGCTCGTTTAATCATAGCTAATCTTCACACTGACCCATCATCAATACTCCCCATAATCAAATCATATTCTCAACACCAACACAATCTGAACAAAACCCATTTAGTATTCAACCAAATACCAACACCCACCTTGCCAATTTGGAACATTATGCTCCAAGCCTTTTCAAAAAGTGACCATCCTTTTTACGCACTCCACCTGTTTGATGAAATGCGTGAACAAGGATTTATGGGAAATAACTTGAGTTTGATATTTGTTTTGAAAGCTTGTGGCCGTGTTAAGGATTTTGGTTTTGGCGGGAAAGTTCATGGGTGTGTATTTAAGATGGGGTTTGATAAATATGTTTATGTTTGTAATGCTTTGATTCATATGTATGGTTTATGTGGGATGTTGGAATGTGGGAAGAGAGTGTTTGATGAGATGCATGAGAGGGATTTGGTTTCGTGGAATTCGATGATTTGTGGGTTTAGTCAGGGGAAGAGGTTTAAGGAGGTTTTGAGAATGTTTGAGCTTTTGCGGGAGGGGGGTTTGGTTCCGGATTCGGTGACGATGGTTAAGGTTGTATTAGCGTGTATTAACTTAGGTGACAAGAGTGTAGGAGAGGAAATGGGTGAGTATATTAAGGAGAAGAATGTTGGGATTGATGTTTACCTTGGGAATACGTTAATTGATATGCATGGAAGGTTTGGTTCGATGGGGTTGGCTCGTGAAGTATTTGATGGAATGAAGGAACGGAATGTTGTTTCTTGGAATGCTATGATTTCGGGTTATGTAAAAGCAAGGAACTTGACAGAGGCAAGGAAGTTATTTGATCAAATGCCGAAGCGGGATGTTATATCGTGGACTACTATGATTACTGGTTACTCACAAGGTGAGCGGTTCTCTGATGCAGCGAGTCTCTTTCTTGACATGATGAAAACTGATGTTAAACCTGATGAAATCACGGTTGCTAGTGTGCTTTCTGCTTGTGCTCATCTAGGGTCGATTGATATGGGAAAATCTGTACATGATTATATTCGTAAAAACAACATAAAAGAGGATGTGTATGTCAGGAACGCTTTGATTGATATGTACTGCAAATGTGGTTCAACAGATAAGGCACTTGACGTGTTTCAAGAAATGGAAATAAAGGACGCGGTTTCATGGACTTCAGTGATTTCGGGACTTGCTGTGAATGGAAATGCCATTTACGCTCTTGATCTGTTTTCCGAGATGTTGAAGGACAATGTTCATCCAACTCATGGAACGTTTGTAGGGATATTGCTCGCTTGTGCTCATGCTGGCTTAGTAGATAAAGGTTTGGAATACTTTGAAAGCATGAAAAAGGATTACGGATTGCAGCCAGAAATGAAACATTACGGGTGTGTAGTTGATTTGTTGAGCCGATCGGGCAATCTTGATAGAGCATATGAGTTTATGCTACAAATGCCAATTGCTCCGGATGTCATAATATGGAGGATATTACTTGGTTCCTGCAAGCTTCAAGGAAACATGGTCCTAGCTGAGATTGCAACTAACAAGCTTCTTGAATTGGATCCTTCCAATAGTGGGAATTATATACTTTCATCAAATATTTATGCTGGTGTAGAGAGATGGGAAGATGCTATGAAAATGCGAAATTTGTTGAATGAAGGTGATGTGCTAAAACCATCTGGCTGGAGTTCTTTGCAAGAAAACAACTGAGCAACAAAAAGGTTGTCTATTGTTAAATACAGCTGATATTTAGATTGTATTTTGATCCACTAACAATATTACTCGTATTTATTAACCTTGATGGCATTACCACCCTGAGCATTTCTTTCAAATGCTTTCAATATCTTGTGTAAACCTGCATTCAGAGGGACAATGTGTTCCGATATCTGAATATTCCGATAACATCAACTTCCCTATTGTCAAAAAAGAGAACCAATGGTCACAACTTCTAACTAGCATACATGTATGTAATCAATCTTAGTGAAGTGATTAAAAGAAAACCTTGTTGCTGCAGCAACCAAAGGGCTGGTCATCCGACTTTCTCGTAATCCCACAAGACGTACTTAACCACCAGCCCGAGTGGTATTTAAAGCAGTTAAACATGGTTTTGTCAAACCTAACTTAGTCAAAGCTAATATCCACACTCCCACCCATGATTGTGTGAATCTTCATTGCTTCCTCACCTATATCTTGTGGTAAACTACGTTTTTATTTCATAAAGTATTGGGTTTATATCATGTCATAAATGAAAGTTTTATCTGATGTGCAGAAGCTGGATCTATGTTGAGACTTGAAAAGTGTCATCTGCACCAAGGTCCTTAGCAATTGATAATAGGCGATTATCAACATTAGCAATGGCGATTTTAGGGGCTCCAAATGCGTGGGCAGCTAGCATAGTTACAAGACCTATCGATGAGCTCCAATAATCAAAACTTTAGTATCTGGGGTGACATTGGCACGACAGCAAGCATGGACACCAACACTAATAGGCTCACACATGGCTCCTTCCAAGCACCCATTATCAGGTAACTTGAACACTTGATTTGCAGGATGAACCATCTAATTCAAATCAAATTCCCCCATTATTATCTGTTAGGTATTGTGGATTCATTGAAAACTCTTTTTTACCTGATTTGAAACTTGAAAGAGAGCCATTGGTTGGTGGAGAGCTGGAAAAATTCATCATTTTTGCATAAGTTATACCTTCCATTTTTACAAAGATTACAACATTGGCAACTAATACCAGGCTCTAGAGGTACTCGATCGCCCACTGCTACGGACTTCACGTTGGACCCAATATCTTTGATGATACCAGCACACTCATGTCCAATTACCATAGGCTTTTTAACTATGAAATTTGCAACTCGCATGTTCTAGTTGCACAATCAACAAACTAAGTGCATAAAATGTTGATCGTTTAAGACAAGTTGGCAACGGGTCAAAGCGTGTTGGATTGACCCGGAAACACTCTTTCTTTTTCTTAATCTTTTTTCACTTTTTCTAGACATATAGATAGTGATAGCAATGCATATGATATTTTCAATTTTCTAATATAATGTGTCAAGCATTTGTATATATCAAATATTGACCCACTTTGGACCCATTGCTCTGTTACTTAAGCTTTTAAGTTTTACCTTGAATTGATGAACATCGCTTCCACAAATTCCAAGAACCTTGATCTGGACTTTTACATCATTAGGGCCTAAACGCTAAACACATCAACCATAAGGACCTCCTATAGAATCCTTTTAGATATTACTTTGGAACTATATTGAAAAAATAATCTAACGTTTTGAAATTGTTGATGCAGATAAGAATTTGGAAAGAATGAACCTAGAGGTGGAAGATAATAATGTTGAATTTGAAGGTTCTTGATTCCAACGAGCCAAGCTGCCATGTTCATCTCTTCACCATCTTCATTCTCTTGTGACTGCATCATCTTTCTTCACACTGTGTGATCAGCAGAAGGCGGCCGAAAATTTGATGAGCAATTTCGTCCTTGGGACTGTTGTCTTTAGCAACTCTTAAATTTCATTCAAAGCTCGATATACAAGTGCTTAGGCATTGTTTACCTGTTTTCTTAGCATTGTTGGTTCGGTTTTAGTGAGTTTGAACTCTGTATAGAGAACTACGTATACAAAATAGGCACAGTTTCTCGTTTTAGGTAACGGATATGACAATGGAAATAGATTTGTCGTCGTCGCAAACAGAGCATGTGTCATTTTATTATATGTTATCTTTTTATGTTTTGGTGTTCTGATGTTACTTTTGCATGAGCAGTGTTCTACTAATAGTTACACAGCCAAAATTTAAGCATTATCTTAACAACTGAAACTTTCAATGTTAGACTTGCAAGGAGTTTAAAGTTGTTAATATGAGATTACTACCTGATACCAGTTGTGCAAAGTATAAAATGAAAATAAAGTTGAAATCTTATTAGAATATTACGACCACTGTTTTGAAACCCGGTTCAACCCGGCCGGTTGAAACTTTTTTTGTCGTAAAAACTGGCCAATTTGAACCGGCCGGTTGAACCGTACTAAATACAACGAGATTTTAATTTAAAACATATATTCTTGTTGAATTGTATGTATTTTGTATTGTATTGTATTATATGTTTTATAAACTTATTATGTTATTGATATTGAACTTTTCATATTTTATGTATGTTTAGCATTAAGTATTACAGTACATGTTTTATAGGTATTTGGTAAGGTGAACTATTGTTTTTATTTAATAGAAAATCAGATTGACCCGATGGTTGAACCAGTTAGACCAGTGACCTGATGACTCGATGACTAGACAGGGTCGGTTAGTGACCCGGTTTTTAAAACATTGATTACAAGTTTACAACCAAGGAAATGATCAAAATTCATTGAATAATGCATGGATAAAATAAGTGGGCTCCTACGTACATAAAACAAAATAGCGGGAATTCCTTGGGCACACCGAGAATTGTTTTATAAAACGAGATGGGCGCCGGTCCGCCGCGTTGCGGCGGGGCGTTGTTTTATGCAGTTGGTCGTTTGACGGTATATAATCAATCCAAGTTTCATTTTTTTTGCCTAGTTTTCTGTTTTTGGATTTACTATGTTATTTTTTTTTTCTTGGCCCAGTTCTAGTTGCTTATCTTGCGTGCAAAGCAACCCAAAGTTTGTGGGTCAAATTCAGGCCAAAAAAAAAGTCCGGAAAATAATATTGAATATTGGCGTGGCACACTTCCATAAGCCCAAAGTTTGTGGGTCAAATTAAGGCCCACGAAATGGACCTTGACGACGGCTCTAGGCGTAGCGTGGGATTAGGCGAGAAAAGGCACTAAAAGGTGAGCCTTTTGGTAAGGCGTGACACTATTTTTAGAAGCATTTAGAAGATTTACGGATATAGGCTTGGATTTCTAGTATTTGGGCTATTTCTTTCTTAGGCCTTGTAATTTCAAAACTTAAATTGCACTTGGGCCTGGCTATTTGGGATTTGGCCTTTACTATTTGAAATCGCTCTTAGAAAAATGATATAAAATTATAAATAAATAAAGTTATAAATATTTTTTTGACGCTTTAAGCACGCCTTAAGAAACGCCAAGTCGGCTTGTAATTTGGGAGAAAGAAGGTATAACAACTTGTCCACACCTAATATTTTGAGATCCATAGGGGTTGTTATATTGAGATTTTTTATTTTTTATTTTTTTTTTATATATATTTTTTTTATTATTATTTTTTTGGTTAGTTTTATTGTCAAGGCTATTTACGTTATGTTATGTCGATTAAGTAGAAGGTAGATAAGTGTAGTTTTCATTATTAGCTTTGTTTTAGGAAGTTTATGTTTGAGTCGGTTGTGGTTTGCAGCCCGGTTACATTAATTTTTTTGTCAAGACACACCACAATCGGAATTTGTTCATTGGAGATATGTCAAGTTCATAGGGATCTTAAAAAGGTTAATTGATAGACCACAATCGAGGACGTATGTTTGGTGCATGGGAAGATGCTTTATATATGATGAATGCAAATGATATCTCATTATTATTTAAGTCAAAAAAACAGTATGATAAATTTCCATCACTGTCAAATGTTCCTGTGGAGTTGATCCACCATATACAATCATTGTTGCCAGTAAAAGAAGCTGCTAGGACATCCATCTTTTCAAAGGCATGGCTAAATGCCTGGCAAACAATCCATAAACTCAGGTTTCGTTTTAAAGGCATGCGACAACAAATGTACTACAATCTGATGCTCCGTGCTTTACTACGCTATCAAACCAACCTCTTACCAATTCAAAGTTTTGACCTTGGGCTCGTAATTAGCAGTAAGGAAACCGCTTCTCTTGTCCAAGATTGGATTCGTCATGCATCTAGTCCCAAAGTTTGTCTCAAGGAACTTTTACTTGACATCTCAAGATTGAACTTTTACTAGATGAAGAGCCGATTGTGACAATTATTAATGTCCCGAATCTTCTCAAGGTTGATTACTTCCCACTGTTTCCCACAATTGAAAGGCCTCCACCTTTTAACAAGGATTCATTTCGAAGCGTGACACAACTAGTTATCGCCGATGTGCTCATGGACTATGAGTTTTTCGACACTATCAAATCAAAACTTCTTTGCCTCGAGAGTTTGACCCTAAAACTTGGTGATTGGACACAGGAAAACTTTGTTATCTCAAGTGTTTCACTCAAGAAGTTGGACCTGCAAATCTGGAGAAGTATGCAATTTGTCATTGAAGTTTGCGCTCCGCAGCTGATGTCATGCGTGTGTGAATGTCACGAGCCAGCCCCTACCATCTCGTTTGCAGCCGGTAATCCTAAGCATCTTAAGGTTACAACTGTTTAAAAGATGTTCAATCACCTAATGAATAATGGGGATTCTCCAACATGTTTTTTACATTTTATTCAAGCTGATTTACTTTTTTCTTTATCTGTAATAATACTTCTATGTTTACATGTACCACAATATCTCATGAGCCATGAGACACATGTATGAATTTTATTGCTATGATCTTTACTTGTTCCCATGCTATAGTTCTTTTTAACTTGGTCTTGGTTTCTGAATTCACCATCCAGCTCCGTTCGACTAGCAACTGATAACCTGTTTTTAAAGATAATGGATTTCAGTGGCGAGTCACTCTAGTTCCTCTTAGTAAACACCGTAATTGGTGTTCTATAGTTAACTGCTTGTGTGATTTCATTTATGTATGGGTGCCATTCAAATTTAGTTTGCTGGTGATTCCGCTAAACTCACCATGAACTCGATTCCAAATTGGTGGATTGATCATTTAACTGCCCTTGTCGCTTTAGACTTTAGAGGTGTGATCGAATGCAGTTGATTAACTCACTCTAGTTAGTTGCTATTCTGTAACGCCACTGTTACAACCACTATTCTCCGCCGCTCCAAATGGCATCAATGATTATAGATCATTCAATCCATCTATCTTTTTGGTTTTTATGTTATTATTATTGTTGATTTTATGACTAACCTAATGTAAATATATTGTTTTCGTTTTTATAAATTAACAACCACCTTTGATCATACTATTTCTAATGATGGTGCAACTATCATGAAGCTTATTGATATTGTTCATCCTGCTGCTAAGATACTTGCTGATATCTATTTGGTTATATATTTTGTTGTTTTTCGGCTTGTTGTTTAGAGAAAGTTATTATGTTGTGCCTTTGTATTAAACTTGGGGGTGTTTGGGTAAAAGATGATCGAATTGCATCATTAAAACTTGATAAGCTGTTTTGAATATCCAAATAGCTTATGGTTTAATGGTTATAGGGCGTTTGGGATTCAATATTGTTTAGGTTATGCATATCGCTTATTATAAAGGGTTTGCCTATTTAGTTTACAATGAGTTTGTACTGCATATTGAGCTGTTTAGTTGAGAAATCTCAAAAAATTTGATGAGTAGGTGTATATTAGAAAGAACCATAGATTAATCGATGAGGAAAACACACATCATGTGTTGCAAATTTACTGTGTGGCTTGGCTGAGAACAGTCAGAATGCATCTGCTAAATGTCAGCTGCAGTTCAAAGTTATGCAGAGGCCTTTGACTTCATCTTTTTGATCACAAAATATAAGTTAGTTAGAATGCATAGTTATATATTACGTCAAAAGATTAAACTATTCATGTTTTTGAGTCCTAGGAAATGGTAATGTATTTGCGTCGAAAATTTCAGAAGATTGAGTAAAGATATCAGGTATGGACTCCACACAATAAATGATTGTAGGGAGGTGCAGCGCCAATTATCAGTGTTGGCTATTCTATGCACATAACTCGTGATATAGTTTGTTCACACGAGCCGCCATATATTTGTTTATGGGATTACTCTTTTTTGGAGCACGCGACCAACTAATTAACTTTGCATTAACACTCACCATTTACCAATAATCTCTTGCTATGATCTTGAATTGGCATATAAATAGAGAATTTTTACTTGAGTTTTGTAATTGTGTTGCGACACTGGAATCAAAAATTGATTTGAAAGTAACTAAGTATGTCGTGTTACTTTATAAATCACTTGTCATCATTTTGGCTATATAATTGCTCCATTATATTTGAGAAGCTTTAAATTTTTGTTTTATAATTGTTCTAATTGTGATTGAATATTTAGTAAAAATAGTATTGAATATTGACGTGGCACACTTTCATAAGCCTGACGCTCCACACAAGTATGCTTAATTTTTTAAAAAATAAGCTACTTAAAAAATAATCTTTGTTTGACAGACATAACTTATAAAAGACTATAAAATTTTTTTTTTTTCTTCATAATCTCTTAAAACCAAAGGTTACTTGATGTAGCTTATAAAAATAATCTCTTTTATAATCTTCAGCACCATCTCCAGTTCCAACAATAATTACTTTTGCCAAACATACCTATACAAGAATGAAGACAAGTTTCCATTTCGTGACCTCAAAAGGGAAAGGCAAAATACACTTGGACGCAACTATCTTGCGACGTGAGTTTTGTACGGATTATTGCAATGGCGAGTGTACACTTGTACTGTTGAAATAAAATAATTCAGAAACAGAAAGAATTACAATTACAAACCGGAAATATCTTGAGTTAACAATAATACACGTGGACCGTCACAAAATTAGCACAATTGAGTCGACTAGAGTACTATTTCTTTATCCTACCTTTTTTCTTAATAAAATTAAAGCGTTATAATAAAAGTATCAATTGTTTATTACGTGGGTCATGCGGTGAAACCTTTGTCGACTGATAAAAAAAGGAGAAAATTACCAAAATAGGCCAAAAACATTCGGCTATTTCATGTTTTGGTCATGATTTGACCCTATTTCCAATTTTGGTCATGCTCAACTGCTCGACTGCTCAACCAGCCTAAATGCTCGACACGTGTCCCACTATCACTTTTTTATTACTATTTTTGTGTACAGGAGAATCTCTGACAAAATCTTTTTTACTGTTCTTAATGGGTGTACTTTAATATAAAATATTGCTCGACTTGCTTGCTCGACTGACGGCTGCTCGACTGACGGTGTACTTTAGCCTTTGTAAAAGTCAAAAAGCTGTCAGAAAATCTTTTAGACAGATCTTCTTTCTACTTTTAGTGGGTGTACTTTAATTAATATTTTATTTCATTTTTCTTATCTTTTATTCACTCTCTCTTATAACAACCACTGCCAAAAAAAAAAAAAAAAAAAAAAAAAAAAAAAAAAAAATCATCTCCCAGCGCCACCACCATCATAAAAAGACACCACAAGATCCGGCCAACCACCATGTTTTTGCCTTAATTTTTTTAGTATGGTGTTAGGTTGAATTATAAGCGCACGTTCATTATTTTGTATGTTCAAATTTGCCCTAACCTTTAATAAAATAGCGAGAAATTGCATTATATGTTAATGTTGAAGATTTTTTGCCTTAATTTGTAATAAGGCGTTAACATGTATCGTATGTGAATCTTGATTCATTAGCTGTTGAATCTAGGATGATTTTGCCTCTTTTATTTTTGTAACATACTGTTAGATTGTATTATATGTGAACTTTCAGTCATTAATTATTGAATTTAGGATGTTTGTTCCTTAATATTTCAGAAAATAGTGTTACACCCCGTTATCTTGCAAAATGTTAATAACTAAGGACTCTCATTGCCACCCTAAAGAAAATATCTGAAAAACGATGTTCATACTGACTCATTAGCCACATGAGAGTGTCAGGCTATTATATTACTGGAAAGTGTGACTATATTCTTGCAAAGTCCTCTCTTCCAGAACCAACTTAGTACACGTTTGAGGGATGGGGCCCAAGTAGCGTTAAATTACTGTAATTATTTAGTTGTTGAGTTTCGGATGTTTTTTTCCCAAGTTTTAATAAAATGGAGTTACATTGTCTTATATGTAAATGTTGATTGATTTATTGTTGTTACAGATACAAGTAAATCAATGTGGTTGAATGTTCCTATAGCAATACTACTAGTATCAGGTGTTCATTTTTTGTTAAGTGAAGTTGAATTCCGATGGAAGACAAGAAAGCCTATTGGGCAATCGTATTTAGCATATTTAGAGAAGAAACAGTTGTCTGTAAATGATTCTCGTCTTACCACATTACCTCCTCCACCTAAATGGAAGAGGAAGATTGATTCTCCGGTAGTCGAGGCTGCTATGGATGATTTTGTTAATAAGATTTTGCAAGAATTTGTTCTTGATATGTGGTATTCGGATATAACGCCTGATAAGGAAGCACCACAGCTTATACATGGGATTATTATGGACATTCTTGCTGAGATTTCCACGAGAGCGAAAGACATAAACCTCGTGGACTTGCTAACAAGGTTGGTATTAGACTATTAGCCATTAGGTAAATTTTGGCTCGTATAAGCTCTATCTATAAATTAACTGCATTTTTTGTATTGTTTCAGAGATGTAGTTGATCTAGTAGGTGATCACTTGGAGCTTTTCAGGAAAAATCAGGCTGCTATTGGGAGGGACGTCATGGTGACACTCTCTTCCGAAGAAAGAGATGAAAGATTGAAACGCCATCTTATGGCTTCTAAGGAACTTTATCCAGCTTGTATATCTTCTGAGAGCGAGTACAAGGTGTGAGTGGAGAGTTCTAATGTAAGATTATTCGTATGTCATTGCTATTCTGTGAATGTTATCTGATGGTTCTTATTTTGTAGTTTCTTAAGCGAGTGATGGGGGCACTTTTGGCTGCTGTCCTTAGACCACGAGAAGCGCAATGCCCTATAGTTCGATGCATTACACGAGAGCTTTTAACATGCTTGGTAATGGAACCTGTAATGAAATTTGCAAGTCCCGGGTGAGTCCCTAAATATAAAGCTCTTGCTGTACAATATTTAGCATCAGTTATTTATTTAGGAGTATTTGGGAGTGTTTTTTTATGTGTTGCATGTTGATTTGAGTACTCATTTGGCACCAAAACATAACGAAAGGGAGTTTTTTATGGTGTTTATTTCTTATGACAGGCAAATCAATGAGTTGATCGAGGGAATTTTCCTCGCAAACAATAACAAGGGAGACAATGAAGCAGGAAATGATCAGTCAACAAACGGCACTGATCAAACTCAGAATCAACCCGTTGCTACAAACCATGAAAAGTCTAAAGAGTCTACTTCCTTTAGAAGTGGCTCTTTTCATAATCCAAAAAAAGATACACCTAATGACCAAAAGGAACCGATCTTAAACCCACCTGGCACTATTGCTAGTGATCCGGTTCAAGATAAATCAGTGCAGCCACGGTCCTCAAAATGGGCCCGGGTTCTTGAAGCAGCAACCCAAAGAAGGACCGAAGTTCTTCAGCCTGAAAATCTTGAAGATATGTGGACCAAAGGAAGAAACTATAAGAAAAAAGCTCAGAAGAAAGCTGCTCAAGGACTTCAACCTTCTATAATAGATGGTTCTGCAGTACATGGTTTAAATAAAAATTCTAACGACCGACCACAAGAGCAAACTCTTGACGCTGACCAAAGCAAGAAGTCTGATCTTTCTGAGTTAGCTGATGAAAGTTCTAATTTTAATCTGCCTAATGATAAATTGTGTATGGTATTGTAGCCAGAAGGTAATATACTTGATAGTTTATAATATAAAGGCTGAAAGAGATGTTTTCAACAATCTGCTTTTAAAAACTTTCAGGTACACTGGAAGAGGCTTTTTTCTGGATCCACCGTTGGTTTCTATGTGTGACGGAGTCTGGAAAATAGTTGTTCCTAGAGAGATGCATGATGAAGATGCTATTTTGGAAGATATGTGTAAGTGATGCACGTGTCAGTCTCTTGTGGCATGTTTTATAATTCTCATTATGTTTTGTTTGGTAACAAATTCTTTCGCTTTTAACAGCCTTTGATTCTCGTGATCAAGTCTTTAGTAAAAGCAGAGACGATTCAAGTCTTGCTTCTGTTTATAGAACACACATATCACAAGAATTGCTGCTGAGTTCAGGGTCAAGAAATTTTTCTTATGCTGGTGCATTAATCATAGAACCAGGTAAGTGCATTTTAAACTATTTCTTAGTTAAATTTGGTTTTGGAGGTGTTTCGATGTTCGTTTTGAAGGAAATCATGTGATATTAAAGTATTAAACCATCAGAATATTGCAATTTCAAAAGGCTGTTAAAAACGAATATTGCAATTTCAAATTGGCGTAATAAGATAATCAGTTCGAAAAACGCATTGCCAAATACACTTCATATCTGAAGACATTCTGAATTGATTTCCCAAAATGTACTGGTTTCCTAGGATATGCAAATCTAAAATCTCCTATTTCCCAAAAGAAAATTTTTGCAGAACTTTATTTGCACTTTTTGTATTTTTCATAGTGATACAAGGGGCTGGTGGCATGCTGATGGTTGACCCACTATTCTCCAGCGTCTACTTGTTGAAGAATGTAAAAAACGAAAGATTCCGATTATCTTTGATGAAGTTCTTACTGGTTACTGGCGCTTGGGAGTGGAGGTCTGTTGATTTTACTTTGCTGGGCTAAAATGCATAGGCTATAGTACTATACACCCAAAAGTATAATGGGTTAAATGGGTCTGGTCATTCAGAAAGAAAGGGGTCAAATGGGTTGTTGCAAAATACCAAAAAAGATAATGGGTTAAAAGTTCGAAAATACTTTTCAAATGCAGACAGCATTTTAAATCTTTTACATAAGTATTATTCGAAAATACTTTTCAAATGCAGACAGCATTTTAAATCTTTTTCATAAGTATTACAAATCCAGCTTTAATAAATGATCAAACTCAATATATCTCTGGCCGCGTAAGAGAACATGCAAGCCAATTAAAGTTAACTGTTATTAATTAATCGACTTCCAAAAGTGTGAAAATAATTTTAAAGCATATTATGTTATTGGTTTTTCAAGAAAAAAAAAAAAAAAAAAAAAAAAAAAAAAAAAAAAAGCCCCGAAGATGAACAGTACCTTAATTGCATAATGCTTCCCGTCAACCAGGCTTCGGTAAAGAACCTGTACAATATAAGTCGAAAGAGTGCTGATTAATACACTTTCTTCATGGGCAACGTGTATATACATAAATATGAACCAATTTACTAATTACCACTTTCCCGTAGCTACCAGAGCCAATTTTACACTCACGGACATACTCATTCACCATCTTGTTCCCATCTTCATCCCAGACAGCCAATCCTTAATAATAAACAGCGAGTATTTAGAGCTAAAGTTTCTTCATATATTTACCTCCGAGCGTACAACTTTATGTGTTTCTTTAACAGGGAACTCCCTACAAATCGTTCCGTTTTCTGTCCTGTACTCAAGAATCTCCTGAGAGCTCTTTCTAGGGTCTCTGAACTCCTCATGATCTTCTCTTTCAGTTTCTGTCATGTCACAATACGAGTTATTATCTTCTTCTTCATCGTCATCATCCTCTTCTACTTCTTCATTCAACAACCCTTGTAGAACATGATTCCCTCCCTCTACCCTTTGCCTCAAATCTTTTTTGTGCTTCTTTGCAAATGAGAATCCGAAACAACCACAACATCCTATCTCCATCACACTTGAGCCTGAGTATTCCTGTATCATCATGGCGTGATTGATCTTTCTCAATACGATATTAGCTCAAATAATCTATAAGAAAATTTTACTAGCTTCATTAGAACAAAGATGTGCAAAAGGAAAACTTTGTCAAGCTAATTAGCTGTCTCTTATATAATCATAACAAAGATAAATATATAAGCAAAATGGGTTGACTTTTGACACCAAGCGTGCCTGTTTCAAATTAATATTCTATGACTTTCTAAAGGGTGGTTGGGATTGCTTGTTTAAACTAAAATGTTTTTTGAACTAACATATAAGCAGCTTCAAACTACTTTTTTCACTCTAGCATAATCTTTTTTTCTAAATCATATAAGCAGTTTAGATAAGTAATCCCACACACCCTAAAAAGCGTTAATCTGTTGTGTGAAACGAATAAGCAGATAAAAAGCTTTTATACGTAATCACAAACACCACGTTAAATTTCTCGACACTTTTGCCAACTTTAATAAATTTTAAATTGATCCATATTGATTTTGCGTATGAACAAAGCATAACTCTTAGTGGGTGTTTGTTTAAGCTTATTTTTGTGCTTATGAGCTAATTTTACTCTGCTTAAATATCATAAAGATGGAAAATAAACCGGAAAAATGGGCTTAAGAAATATAAGCCGAACCACATACGCGCATACGTCAAAAGATAAGCTTAAGCACCAAGTACTTAAAACGAAATCTAGAAATATTAAAACTTTGAGTGAACTATGCTGACCTATAAATATAGAGGAAGGAGGCAATAAAGCCGCAATCAATCTGCTATTTTACTGAACTCCAAAGGATGCCATTCGGAAAAATGAAAGCGACAGTTAACGGAATATACACAACCATTACGAATCGAAGCCAGCAACATCGCTTAACGACAACAATTCGTCTTCCAGTTTTCCTTCAAATCACCAAAATAAAAAATCATTAGAATCAAATAAAAACGCGTGAGCGCAACACAAACAGTAAAGCTCAACATAAGCTCAAAATACTGAAATAGGAATCACATTCTTCTAAATAAACTATACCATGTCGAGGGTGTTATGGGTCCTCAATTAGCAAATACTTTTTTAATAACTGAAATTTAAATAAACTATACCAAAATACTGAAATAGGAATCACATTCTTCTAAATATGTCATATTTAGCAAAACTAAAGAGAAGATAACATGTCGAGGGTGTTTGGGATTACTTTTTAAAACAGCTTATCAGCTTCTACATATTTCAAAATGAAAACATTTTACACTAAGCAGCTTACTTATTTCAAACTGAAAAGGTCTTACACTTACATCCTAAGTTTCTAACAATCCAATATGTCTTCATTTCTTTTTCGGTTTCGCCTAACACTAATCGACAACTACCTATACAACCATACAAGATAAAAAAAAACAACCTAAGTTTAAGCAGCAAACAAATTAAAAAAAAAAAAAAAAAAAAAAAAAACAAACTTACAATGTGCATTTGATCAACAATCCAATCCTCCAAAGAAGAATCAACAGTAACAAACAGTTCAGGCCATCTCACTTTAGCCGCCTATATTAAACAATCGAATCAATCCATATTAAAGTACACCCACTAAGAACAGTAAAAAAGATCTTCTGGCCGGATCTGCTGGCCGGATCGGATTTGGTGGCCGGATCTGGTCGGATCTTTAAAGATCTTTGACGATGAGTGTTGGCCGGATCTTGTGGTGTCTTTTTATGATGGCGGTGGCGCTGGGAGGTGATGGTGTCTTTTTATGATGGCGCTGCGCTTATAATTCAACCTAACGCCATACTAAAAAAATTAAGGCAAAAACATGGTGGTTGGCCGGATCTTGTGGTGTCTTTTTATGATGGTGGTGGCGCTGGGAGATGATTTTTTTTTTTTTTTTTTTTTTTTTTTTTTTTGGCAGTGGTTGTTATAAGAGAGAGTGAATAAAAGATAAGAAAAATGAAATAAAATATTAATTAAAGTACACCCACTAAAAGTAGAAAGAATATCTGTCTAAAAGATTTTCTGACAGCTTTTTGACTTTTACAAAGGCTAAAGTACACCGTCAGTCGAGCAGCCGTCAGTCGAGCAAGCAAGTCGAGCAATATTTTATATTAAAGTACACCCATTAAGAACAGTAAAAAAGATTTTGTCAGAGATTCTCCTGTACACAAAAATAGTAATAAAAAAGTGATAGTGGGACACGTGTCGAGCATTTAGGCCGGTTGAGCAGTCGAGCAGTTGAGCATGACCAAAATTGGAAATGGGGTCAAATCATGACCAAAACATGAAATAGCCGAATGTTTTTGGCCTATTCTGGTAATTTTCTCTAAAAAAAGTTGACAAGGTATCCACGTGTCACAATATGGTTGTGTACAAGTGTGTTTCGTCTTTCTTCTTTTGAGATCACGAATTAGAAAACTGCTAGAAACTTGTTTTCGTTTTATAACCTAGTGTCTAAATAGGTAATTTTCGTAATAAAATATTAATAATGCATGTGTTCACCAATACGTACCTCGGTGAAATTTGGATATTTACTGGAGTAATATTTCTAGCCCTCGCAAACTTTAAAAAAATCTACACTTTTGCCCTCACAAATTACTATTATATATATACCACAATGGTTGAAGAACAAAACACATAATCATCTTGATCAAATCTTGATTAGTACTAAAAGAGTTGTTAAGGTTAAAGATTATGGGAAAAGGTGGAAAGAGTGATGGTGAAGAACAAAACATGGCTGCATGGTTGGTTGCTGTCAACACACTCAAGATCCAGCCATTTAATCTTCCTGCTCTTGGTATATTTTGTTTTTAGTATTTTAATGCATTACTAGTAAATTAGCATAAAATAAGCTCTTTGATTCGGTTTATGTGATTTGGCTTATTGGTATTTGATTCAGGGCCATATGATGTTAGAGTAAGAATGAAAGCTGTAGGTATATGTGGCAGCGATGTTCACTATCTCAAGGTGGGTGTCTTTCCATATTTTTCTCGTAATAGTCACTCACTTATCTATTTGTTTAGTGAATTTTATGGGATATACAAGTACGGCTGTAATCAAGTCAAGCAGCTTGACATGTCTTGAGCTCAGCTCGAAGGTAGCTAGGCTTGAGCTCGGCTCGAGTAATATTCGAATAAGGTTCGAGCTCGGCTTGAAAAGCACAAATTTATATATGGCCATTGTTTTCGATAGCCAAACTCATCAATAAACTTAATAAAATACGCGATGAACTTAAGAACACATAACTTATAAAAAGTATTTGGAGCAGTTTAAAAAGTCCTTCTCTAAAAAATATTTAATTATTGTAGCAATATTCACATTAGCCTTTAGCTTATTTATATACTCCATATTTATGTATACTAAAAACATATATATATGTACACAAAAACTTGATAAAAGCTCGAGCTCGAGCTATATTAAAAGCTCGAGCTCGACTCCTTATGTGTTTCAAGCTTGTTTATTGGGCTCGATAAATTAAAAGCTCAACTAAATTGAATCAAGCTCGAGCTCAATTTACTTGATAAAAGTTTGGCTTGTTTACGGCAATATTAATACAAGCGAGAAAATAGGATCCCTTGTTTGAAACCTTTTTCCTTGATCTTGTATGTTTTTTTGCTACTGTTTGTATGATTGATGGACTAATCAAAATAGTTATTGGTTCTGGATAGAGATTAAGGATGTTTTGGATCTTTAAGAATTTTATGGAATCTAATAAGTATTTGTATCAAGTTAAGATAAACAGAAACTAAGAGCTAGAAAATATACGAGTATTTGTATTTACTAGTAGGTATCATTTTTTTATTATTAGAATCAAATCAAATAATCAACTGTAGTAAAATAAGCTAATGGGTCTAAAATCGTGTTCACATGTTGCTTATAAGATGTTTGAAGCTGTAATGGATGAGATAGTTATCTAGGAAGTACTAGATTAAATGACTAAAAATTGATATTTTTGTAAGAAAAAGAGAAACTTGTATTGTGATATGAGAGATAAGATGGTTCAAGATTAGTGTTTCGTTGGAGCTAGACTGATTATGATCAGAACCGGTTTAAGGTAAAATTTCTAAGAAAGCATTAACATCTCTTTATTTGAAATTGCATGTAGACATTTAGATGTGGAGATTTTTTAGTTAAAGAACCGATGGTTATTGGACATGAGTGTGCTGGTGTAATAGAAGAAGTCGGGAGTGATGTGAAGGATTTAATTCCTGGTGATCGTGTAGCTCTTGAGCCTGGCATTAGCTGCTGGAGATGCACACAATGCAAAGAAGGCCAATACAACCTTTGCCCTGAAATGAAATTCTTCGCCACTCCACCTGTCCATGGCTCTCTTGCCAATCAGGTACAATTTTTTTATAAAATGTATGAATTTATTTCGTAAATTTGATGTTAAAAAAAGGTTCTTTATTTGTGACAGGTGGTACATCCAGCAGATCTATGTTTTAAACTGCCTGATAATGTGAGTTTGGAAGAAGGTGCAATGTGTGAACCATTGAGTGTTGGGGTCCACGCTTGTCGTCGTGCTAATATAGGTCCAGAAACAAATGTATTAGTTATGGGAGCCGGGCCCATAGGACTCGTGACAATGCTTGCTGCTCGTGCTTTTGGAGCTCCAAGAATCGTGATTGTGGATGTTGAGGACAGCCGGTTATCTGTTGCAAAGGAGCTTGGCGCAGATGAGATCATCAAAGTCTCAACTAATACAGAGGTATTCTTAATCCGTTGAACGATATCATTCATATAAAGTTATATTAGAATTAATCGTTTGCTTAATTACTTGAAATTTAGGATGTGGAAGCGGAAGTGAAGTTGATACAGAAAGCAATGGGAGGTGGAGTGGATGTGAGCTTTGACTGTGCAGGTTTCAACAAGACCATGACAACGGCTCTGAGTGCCACTCGTGCGGGTGGCAAGGTTTGTCTTGTGGGAATGGGCCACCATGAGATGACCGTTCCACTTCCTCTAGCAGCCGCTAGGGAGGTTGATGTGGTAGGTATCTTTCGGTACAAGAACACATGGCCGTTGTGTTTGGAGTTTCTTAGAAGTGGTAAGATTGATGTGAAGCCGTTGATAACTCATAGGTATGGTTTCTCACAAAAAGAGGTTGAAGAAGGATTTGAGACGAGTGCTCGTGGTGGGAATGCCATTAAGGTTATGTTCAATTTGTAAATGGATGCCAATGGGCAGAATAATGGCAAATAAGAGATCGAGTTGAAGCTATCAACTAGTGATGATGTTTATGGACTATGCATCTTGTTTAAAGAGTTAATTACATAAATCGTCAATAACGACCTGAACTTTTTATATATATAATTATTTAGGTAATTAGAAGTTTAAATATTCAATATGCCTATGAACCATAACCGCGTTTAGTTGCAACGTTCATTTTAGAGGAGGTTTATTTGCAATCACTAAGTGCATATGTGACACAGTGTGGCAGATGCAACTCGAGTATCACTACAACATTGGACCCTTTTGGCGTCCACATTCTAACCCCTTTCCGCGGCGACACCTCCCCGCCAAAGATTTTCGGCGGGGACATGTCCCGACGAAAGTGCCCCGCTAAAACTCCCTCGCTGCATACTATGTAACACCCCGTGCCCGCTTACTTTGAAAACTTTGACTTTTTACGTGGAAACGCTTGAACTAAAACTGACCTGTTGTTACTCTTTCATAAACTGACAAAAATCAGTACACAATCAGACCTTGGGGCTATTTTTAGATGAAAATAGACTCAATCACCTTCGAAACGATAGGTGGCACGACCCGTGACGACTTACGGATTAAAAGATATGAATTTTTGAAAACTGCCAAAAATCTGCACAGTCTGCCCGGAAAATCTGGACAGCTTGTTGTCCCGAAATCACTTTCAAAATCCCCGGCCGGAAACCCGACCTCCCGAACTCGAAACTCAACCAAAATTTCCAGATTTATTTGGTATATGAATGAGCTCATTTTCATGCAAAAACATTTATCTTATGATACCCCGAAGGGGTACTTTACGACGGGTTATGCAAATAACCCGTTTTGACCCATTTCACAACAAACCACTTATATCACTTTCGTTTTACACCAAACTTTCCAGAAATAAATCAATTAACATATCAAACATGTTCCAATAACACTTGACCCGTTTACTACTCAAAATGGGTATGTTTACACTTAAACCAAACGCCCCTTTAACTTTACTCAAAAACACATAAACCATACTTTGACTTATCAAATGACTACCAAATTGTCATACAACTCTTGACATACACTTTGCCATACGGCTGCCCTTTAACAACCCATAAAAGACTAACGGGGGTACAAACTTACACATGAGCCCGGTATTCTAGCTAAGCTCGTAAACATATATTACCTTAAATCTTGCATAACCAAAATCTTAATCCACATATCCAAGCCATCCATAAGAACATGTCAACCTACAAAATGGTTAGACAACTAAACCATAAGCACAAAGGTTTAGTAAGTAAAACGACTATAACATACTATTATACTTCAATCCACATAATGCATCATATACATAAACACTTACTTCATGGCTTACATACCCAAGTCTCAACTATCACATATCATCAACATATTCTATAGTATCATCTCATCACATAAGCCATAACCATGGCATCACATAAGCATAATCCAAGCTCATCTTCTCAACATAAACATACATAACACATAATGATAGAAATCCATATAACATATGCTATCATCATTTTACTTACCTTAATCCAATCTAAACATATCAAGAACATCATCATCATCACAATGATCCATCATCATCATCATCGTCGGTCATAACCATAACCTAACAACATAACAATAAGTAACATAACAAGGGTTAACATAACCCATAAAACATACTTATCTTACTTTCTACATCATCATATGATCATATGATGAAAACCCACTTAATCCATAATCTATAACTTCAATAACATCAAGAA
Organism: Artemisia argyi; assembly: GCA_030686995.1. NCBI lineage: Eukaryota > Viridiplantae > Streptophyta > Magnoliopsida > Asterales > Asteraceae > Artemisia > Artemisia argyi. Next base: position 132,902,210 of record CM060708.1, on the reverse strand, counting down.
CATACATACTTACTTGAAGGAGAATCATAGCTAGGGTGGCCATAAGCACTAGGACTTGATCATCTTCCTTCTTAAGCCATCAAGGCAATCATTTCCCTCCCTTTTCTCCCTCTAGAACCGGCCTTCCCAAAGACCCAAGAATAATGTAGAGGAGTCTAGAATCTCCTGGATTTATTTAGCTAAAATACATGTTTGGGCTAATGGCAAAGATGGCCCCTCAAGTCTCTTTCTTCCTACTTTAGCCACAACTAACTTATAACATACTTACCACAATGGCAACTTAGGCCCCTTTGGTCCTACCACAATTCATTCTTAGTACTAGAACAAGTTGGTTCTAGTGCTAGTTTAAAGTTTTGGCAAGAATAGTCCCTCTAATACTATAACAATTCGGTCTTGGTACTAAAACAAGTTGGTTCTAGTACTAGTTTGGGATTCTATCAACTTAGGTCCCTCAAGTTCTAATCCCTTTTTCTTATGACACACAATACTTCTAAAATCACAATACTCATTCTTTGACTATCAGGTTTGACTTCCACGTAACATTCATTGACTAACCAATCACGTGAGGTCTTTATCATTTTCATCTAGGGTGGGGTCCCAACACCCGGGAAACGGGTCTAACAATTGACGGGGACAATTCATACTTTCAGCGGGGACTAGTGGGTCCCACAGCATTCTGGTCAAACAATGTCCAGCGTGGCAGTTCTTTTTAGCGGGGATTTGTCCCCGCCAAAAGTGATATTCGCTGCGTATTAGAATTAATCAAGTTAATTCTGGAAGGTTTTTGGCGGGGACATATCCTCGCTGAAAGTGCACGAAAACAGTAAAAGCTCATGTTTTTGGCGGGGACATATCCCCGCTGAAAGTGCACCAAACAGTAAAAGCGCATGTTTTTGGCGGGGACATGTCCCCGCTCAAAGTGTGCCAAACAGTAAGAGCTCAAGTTTTTAGCGGGAATATGTCCCCGCTGAAAGTGAACCAAGGAGTAATTATTCCAACCTTTTGGCGGGGACATGTACCCGTGGAAAGTGTTTGACCCATTTTGCAGCAAATTGCTGCAAATGGGTAATTTCCATATTTTTTCCTGAAAAAATCCACAAAATTACAACCTGTATATCCCAATGCTACAACACCACAGAAGACACTCACATCACAAATTCGCCAAACAAAATATCATACATATCCAAATTCGCTAAAAATTTACATAATAATGCATTTGTATCCAAATTCGCCAAAAACAGTTGAAAAATCGTTATCACATGATCATCTACAAAACTATACCTAAGTTAGCTATTCGCCATACACTACAAAACTATACGCGGGAGCAATGTAGAGGGAATCCTAACCTAACACATAAACTACGTAAACACACAATAATCCATGAAACTATCCAAACATTTGTCCATAACTCCAAAACAAATATAAATCGACCCAAACAACCCATAAGCTACTCCTGAGTCCCCCCACTCCCCCCACTAGCCCCACACCCTCCTGGGTATCTCTAGACTCACCTTCTAAAGCCTCCTGGGATCCCGACGTCGTCGCCTGAGTCGCAAGCTGCTCGGGGAAACCCGGCTGTTTCTTAGCCCACCCCAACAACATATCAAGCACTGTCTTTTGCTGGGACAACTCATGGGTTTGCTTCTGAACAGTTTCGTGGAGTATAATTATACCTAATTTAAAACACTGAATATTTTCTTCACCTAAGATACAAAGTGATTAATGGAAACCTTCTATATCAAGCTAATTGCACTAGAAACGAAATAAAACAAAAACGTAAATCTGCAAAAAATATGTATCACCTTTGGTTAAGTTTTTAAATGTACCCATGTGAGATTAATCATGTCAGAATTTCACCTTGAAGATACATATTGAAAATGTTAAGTTGATGCAGATCCGAAATGGGAAAGAATGAACCTAAAGGAGGAAGAGGTAAGGTTGAATTTGAAGATTCTTGATCCCGAGAAGCCAAGCTGCCATGTTCATCTCTTGACCATCGTTATTCTCTTGTGTGTGCGCCATCCTTCTCTACACTGTGTGATCAGCACGGAACAGCGCGCATGTAAAGCGGTTCAAAATTTGATGAGAAATATCTTACTTGGGACAGATGTCTTTAGCAACTCTTGGTTTGATCCGAAGTTCAAATTTACAGATCATTGCTATTTGCATGCTTAACACATGTTTTGTATCAGTTTTACACATCCTTGATCATTAAGAAGATGTTTGGGCCATATATATATCCACTATATCCTGAGGACTACTGATACCATAGACAGTTAGTAAGTATAAAATCAGTATGAAAGTTAGAATCTTAAAAAATATTGTACTACTTTTATGTTATTGCTATATTTTATATAGTAATTTAGGAGGAGAAGAATCATGCAAATACATTGAATAATAATGCATGTTGGGTGGGTGGTATGGATAAAATAAGTGAGCATCTTGTTCAATATTCTAATATTATACACGTGTGTTGTCACATCTGATAATCATCATCATCATCATACCAATCAGTCAGCATCTTGCTCACCAAATACGTCGGTGAAATTTTGGATTTTACTAATATTTCTAGCCTTTCAATTTGCATTATATTTTAATTTCTTTTGTAACTAACACTCTCTTCAGTCTTATCCACACCATTCTTTAAGAATATCTATAGTTTTGCCCTCACAATTTATTATTATACATACCACAAAGGTTGAAGAACAAAACAAATAATCATCTTGATTAGTACTAAAAAGAGTTGTTAAGGTTAAAGATTATGGGAAAAGGTGGAAAGAGTGATGGTGAAGAACAAAACATGGCTGCATGGTTGGTTGCTATCAACACACTCAAGATCCAACCTTTTAATCTTCCTGCTCTTGGTATATTTAGTTTTCAGTTTTTAATGTATTTTTAGTAAGTAGGTTGACTGATTCAGTTTATGTGATTTGATGATATATTGATTATAATACAGGGCCATATGATGTTAGAGTAAGAATGAAAGCTGTAGGTATTTGTGGCAGTGATGTTCACTATCTCAAGGTAGGTCTCTTTCATGTTCTTATCTTAATAATCACTCACTTATTTGAATGTTTGTGAATTTTGTTTTGAGGATTTCTTGGGATATACAAATGAATGAGAAGGGTATCCCTTGTTTGAGTATCCCTTTTTTATATGTATGATTGATGGACTAATCAAAGTAGTAAAGATAGAGATAGGTTAAGTATCAAATTTCAGGTTTTTGGTATATGAATCTCATCAAGTAAAGACATATAAACTAAAAGCTAGAAATCAATCAACTGTAATAAAGTTAGCTAAAACGGCTGTAACATTATAGTTCACATGTGCTTTATCATGTTTGATTGTTGAATTTTGTAGGATATACTAAGGGGGTGCTTGGTTGAGGGGTATAAGGCCTAATCAATGGGAAAGGAAATGAAACATGGTGCTTGGTTGTCTCAGTGGGTAATCGGTCATTGCCCAATAAATTGGGGGGAATGGTTTCCTTACCCTTTCCCTTTCCTTAGCATTCCCTTTGCTTTTCCCTTTCCCATTCCCTATTTTGAACCAAGCGCACCCTAAGATAAAATGACTAAAAGTGACATTTTGTAAGGAAAAAGAGAAGCTAGTATTGCTAGATGAGAGTAGAACACTTTCTAATTAGATTTAAGTAGTAAATAAGTAACATATTCCTCACATGGTTGGTTTTGTTCGAGCTAATAGAAACTGATTATAACCCGAACCTGTTTAAATGGAAACTCTAAGATAGCATTAACCTCCTTATTTAAAAAATTTCCGCAGACATTAAGATGTGCAGATTTTGTAGTAAAAGAACCCATGGTTATTGGACATGAGTGTGCTGGTGTAATAGAAGAAGTCGGGAGTGACGTGAAGGATCTAGTTCCTGGTGATCGTGTAGCTCTAGAGCCTGGCATTAGCTGTTGGAGATGCACACAATGCAAAGAAGGCCGATACAATCTTTGCCCTGAAATGAAATTCTTCGCCACTCCCCCTGTTCACGGCTCTCTTGCCAATCAGGTACAATTTATTTTCATTCGTGTAGCCTTATACAATTCCTATTTTATAATGTTGATGTTAAAAAATGGTTCTTCGTTTGTTACAGGTGGTGCATCCAGCAGATTTATGTTTCAAATTGCCTGATAATGTGAGTTTGGAAGAAGGGGCAATGTGTGAACCATTGAGTGTTGGGGTCCACGCTTGTCGTCGTGCTGATATAGGTCCAGAAACAAATGTATTAGTTATGGGAGCAGGGCCCATAGGACTCGTGACAATGCTTGCTGCGCGTGCTTTTGGAGCTCCAAGAATCGTGATTGTGGATGTTGAGGACAGCCGGTTATCTGTTGCAAAGGAGCTTGGCGCAGATGAGATCATCAAAGTCTCAACTAATATTCAGGTTTCCTTAATCCTTTGAAATGATATGATTTATATAAAGTTACATGAGAATTAATCGTTTGCTTAATTACTTTAAACTTAGGATGTAGAAGCAGAAGTGAAGTTGATACAGAAAGCAATGAGAGGTGGAGTGGATGTAAGCTTTGACTGTGCGGGTTTCAACAAGACCATGACAACGGCTTTGAGTGCCACTCGTGCTGGTGGCAAGGTTTGTCTTGTGGGAATGGGCCACCATGAGATGACAGTTCCACTTACCCCAGCAGCCGCTAGGGAGGTTGATGTGGTGGGTATCTTTCGGTACAAGAACACATGGCCGTTGTGTTTGGAGTTTCTTAGAAGTGGTAAGATTGATGTGAAGCCGTTGATAACTCATAGGTATGGTTTCTCACAAAAAGAGGTCGAAGAAGCATTTGAGACGAGTGCTCGTGGTGGGAATGCCATTAAGGTTATGTTCAATTTGTGAATGGATGCCAATGGGAAGAATAACGGCAAATAAGAGATCGAGTTAAAGTGATCAACTAGTGGTGATGTTTATGGACTATGCATTTAATTACTTGTTTAAATGTTTGCATCCGATAAACTTATCATTAAGCTTTTCAACTTGCTTCTTGTTTCAATAGCTGCTACTGTAAATAGGTCTAAAAATGGGTTGATTTGGGTTCAGATTTATCTTAAACGACACAGCTGACACTTTTTACCATCAAATCAAGACTTGGTGAACACTACCTTTAGAGCAGCCGGTGCAGCCTCCCCATTGAACCTCGCCGTCCGACGTGGAAGGCCCAACGGCGAGCCGAAGCTCGCTGCTACACCAGGGGAGCCTCGCCGTTCCTCTTCGTTGGGGTTTTCTTCGTGGCCACGGCGAGCAAAGTTGCTGACAAAAAGTGTTTTAGTACGTTGGATTTGCAGAAATATAAACGGATATATTACCGTTTGGGTTTGCAGAAATTACAAACGGTTGTGTTTGTTTGTTTGTTTTTTCTCCCTTCACTCTTTTACATAAACTCTATAAATACTAACTCATTTTCACTTCTCCTCACTACATTTCAACCAACTAAAATAAAAACTTCTATATCTCTTTTCCAAATAAACACAAAAATGTCTCAAAACCCGAACGAAGGGGGCTATTTCACGAACCTCCTAACGTCAAACCAACATCAATACGGGGAGCCTCAAACTCTTCTACTCCCTCGTCTCAAAGTCCAAACCCTTCACCGCCATACGGTTCGCAACCATTCAATCCGAATGAAATTTACAGTAACCAACAATATGCGTTTCAACAAGGATTCGCAAATCAACAACAATTCAATCCGTCACCACAATTTTATAACCCGAATCAACCACCCACGTTTCCTCCATCACAACCATCGCAACAAACGTTTAAAGTACCTAAGGCACGATCACCGGCCAAAGGTAGAGGAAGAAAAACCAAAGCCCAAAGAGGAAAAAGCGTCGTAAATTTGGACGCGGACAATGACGATGACTTGGAAGAAGCTGGTCATATGCGTGCTCGAAAGTTGTGGTCCAAAGAAGAAGAAAAGATTCTTGCGGAAGCGTGGATAGAAATTTCCCAAGACCAAGAGATGGGAAATGACAAAGAGAATGACTTCTTTTGGAACGAAATTTATGCAATTTTCAACGAGCGGACTACTGAAGACCCTCGAACCAAAAACATGCTATTTGGTATATGGTCGAGGCTCAATGGTGACTGCCAAAAATTTCACGCTATTTATAGACATTTAAAGCGTCGCAGTGGTGAAAATGAGCATGATCATATCGAGAATGCCAAAACGAGCTTCGCAGAACGCTTTGGACAAAGGGGTTTCACTTGGTTCACGTTTGGGAGATCCTGAAACGCTACCCGAAATGGGATGATGAAGAACCTCTATACATTACATGTCTTGAGGATATATTTGGGCCGGACAAATGACCTCTTCCCGAAAGAAACGACAAACGAGCCGGAAAGAAACAAAAGTCGACGGAAACTTCGAGTGCGGCGAGCTCCGGTGGGAGTCAAACGAGTACTTTTTCGGGACAATTATCCGAAAAGTATACGTAAGCAAAAGACGCTCAAACGGCTTGTTACGAGGCGCGGAGGAAAAGGCGTTCGAGAAAGAAGCAGCGGCGTTGGAGTGGCAGGATATGCAGATGCTAATGCTCGATCCAAACGCGGTTACTGACCCGGTTAGAGCCGAAATAATTCGCAAGAGATATGCAAGAATAACTCAGAAATACCAAAGTCTCGACCGCGAAGATGACGCATAAAATGTTAAATTTTCATATTAGTATCGTATGTTTTTTTTCGTATTGTATGCGGTTTTTTTTTCGTATCGTATTTTTTTCCGTATTGTATGCGTTTTTTTTGTTTTTGTTGTTTTTTTTTTTTTTTTCTCGTATTGTATTTTTTTTTCCGTATTGTAACTTTTTGATTTAATGAAATAAAATTAGTATGTTATGTTATTTTTAAGTAATTGTGGAATGAATTTAATTAATTTAATGAAATGAATAAAAAATAAAGGTGTAAGATGTGGGGCCCTAATGAAGAAGTTGAGGTTTGTTGTTTGGTGAGGAGGGGGTTTGTTGTGAAGAGATGTTGGGTGATGTGGCACACGTGAGACTCGAATGAGGAGATGAAGCTTTTTGTCTGCACCTTGTGCTCTTAGTACTTTGTATCATGGACGGAACTAGGAGGACCCGCGGGTCTCGGGACACCTATTGATTTTTTAGAGATATTGTGTTAATTTAAAAGGGTTTTGCTAACGACAGCCCTAAGGGTTGTCATTAAGAGACATTATTTTATTACAATTGTTTGTAAGAATGAAATTCAACCACTCACAATCAAGTGTCAATTGTGTATTCACTATATCCTAAATTGTCTCCACTTTTTTTATAATTATCATCCAATCAGAAGCATTTATAAATGGTATTGTAATAAAACTTATTTGCTTAACGACAACCCTTGAGATATCACGTTTAAAACAAAAAAAAAAAATATTGATTTTTCCTAAATGCGTTTTAAATGCATCCAGTCCATTGAATGTGTTTCTAGTGTTATTTAGTTAGTATACTTACCAAAAAATTTGTACACCCGATCATATTTGGTTTTAATTCCGTCCCTTCTTTGTATGTAACATTCATAAATAATCAATGCTTAATTTATCAGTGTAGAATGATGAAAACCTCTTGAGATATCACGTTTATTGATTTACTATTTATAATGCAAATACAATGTAAGACGTTATAATGACACTAAGCTCTCTTACTAGACTTCGCTAAACCGTTATCTGCCAGATGATATTAAAACAAAAGGGTATGTGGCCCAATGATATCTATTGTTGTGTAAGGCTCTTCAACTAAATAATTATGTGTTACAGTCATACTTAATACATGTGAGAATATAAGATAATTTATACGGTATATATTGTGAGTTATTTAGTTGTTGTTAAAAAAAAATAAAATGACATTAAACAATTAAATTAACAGTACTTTATAACGGTTAGTGGGACGTCCAACTTTTGGGTTTATAGTTTATGCTATATAGATTCGAACGTTTTACTCTTGTCACCAAATAAGTCAAATTTTATAATATGTTGAGAGTATTGAATCTTTAGCTTTATCATTGTAATTAACAACCTTCTTTTTTTTCTCAACTTTATTGTTCTGTAGATAGATATTTTTAATGATCATGACATACGAATAGGGCTAACGTATATAGAAATTGGAAGATGATAAACATGGTATAAGAATATAGAGTAATGATAAAAATTAAGGGTAGTGATTTCCACACTTCGAATAGTTATTGGACACCCTTTTTATGCTTTAGTTAGTTGTATAATACTCACACTGTGCTTTATCTGTATGTCCTAATCAATAAATTGAGTATGCAAATCACTTTCTTGAAATATATAAAATGATTATTCCCTTCAAATGTGAAAACCAATTGAATGATTGGAGTTCAATAATTATAAAGAATGATTGCATTGTTGGGTAATGACGCTAACTTCTATCAAAACTCCTTCATTTCTTTGTACCAACTAAATTGGCTAATCACATCATCATCTGTTAGGTGCAAAGGGTTAATAACCGGTAATCTGAACCGGCTCATAAGCGAATATTTTTCTGTATGTGAGGTATACATGACTAACTCGGCGGTTATGGCTATGAGGTAACAATGATTGAACTTTGACCTTGTTCTTGTTAGGTGCAAAAATGTTGTATCCATTACCAACTGAATTGCGCATCATTGGCCACATCATATCATACCTGTGGTTAGGCACCTTTTGAGTTGTACTAGCTTTTAGCACAAATTATTATGGTATGGGTTTATGGGAAGATAATGCCCAAAATCTAAGAGAAAGGGTATCATAAATCAAGTTAAAAAATAACACCGCGCCACGTCAGCGTCACATTATTTTAGCATCAAATAATATAACACCAAAAAACACCAGGAAATCATAACACCCAAGTTTAGGACGTGTTTTGTAAAATTTCTTCCTTGTTCACGTTGTAACGCACGTTACTATACCAACTTGCGTTGAAACGCAAGCCCAACGCCGAGATGCAAGAAATCATTGTAACGCCATAACTTGAGTTAGAACTTTGCCACATAGGAATAACGTGGGATTTGCGTTATGGCTCCCTTCACTCTAAGATACATGTGATCCCGGTTAACAGAAATCACATGAACTTTGATTAAAATAGGAAATACAAATACAATGCATGGCTTAAATGAATGAATTCCATGTATTTGCTTTTTCTTATCTCTTTTGTATTGGGACTAAAGAGAAAGACAAAGACGGCATTGAATAAAAAAAAAGATATGTGATTGGTCAGTAGCATATTTCTTGTCTAGTAGCATTCCTATTTTATTTCGTTTTCGCATGATATGCACAGCTATTATGACATTTTTTATATGTTGGACTGTTGGAGTCTTGTAACTTGTAAACCTCATATTTGAATTTTAAAGGGAGTGAGGCTCAAGTTGCTTAGTAGGACCAATGAAGCATTGCAATTATTATATTGGATGTTTACACGGTTTTGCACATGGTATGAGACTCCCTGTCACCTTCAAAAGTCGCGGCTTAAAATCCTTTCTTTAATAAGCTCTAAAATAAAATAAGTTTGTCAACAAGTGTGATTTAGATGACAAGTTTATGAAAATTCAATGTCACTGGTCACTTATCCCTTTTCTTATACATGTATATGTAGTTGATGTATTGAGAAAATTAATGGATTACTCACATCAAAAGATTAACACTCTGTTCTCGAGTTTTTATTTGGAGAGAAAAGAAGAGAAGTGGAGAGAAAATTCAAAAAATATTGCATTCCTGAGTTTTTTCTAGAAAGAAGAGAAAAGAAGAGAGGAGGAAATTATGCCAAAACTTCTCTCCTAATCTTCTTTCCAAATTGGGATGATTTGGAGAGAAGGTCATTTTTAAGCCTTTTTTTTGCTAACATCTCTTTTCTTTTCTTTTCAACTCGGGAACACAGGATTAAAAATAAAAAAATCTCCACTCCTCTTCTTTTCTCTCTTTTTTCATCTCTTCATTTCTCTTCTCTCCGTTTTATACTCGGGAACAGAGTGGAAGGGTTCGCTTGGTTCAAAGTGCGGAAAGGGAAAGGGAAAGGAAATGCAAAGTAATGAGTGAGGTGGGTAATCAATACCTTACCCTCAATTTACTTTATAATGGTTGATTACTCGTTACGGGATAATCAATACCTTTGCACTCCCCCTAACCAAGCACCATATATTGAGTGATGTGTGCCCTTTTAAATATCTTACTCATTCCCACCTCCTTTCACCCCTACCAAGCACCCCCTAAGTATAATTATGTTTGAGTCTTATTTACATCGAGCGACTGATAAACAAGTGGCATGGTGAGAACTTTTTACAGTACTTGTATACTTTTGGCTCCGGTCTAACCCGACATCAAATAATATATGCCACCAACCACTAAGGTTGTGTTTGATGCGAGGTTTATAAAGGCTTGTGAAATAAAGGCTTGTGAAGGGCTTAAGCAATTAGAATAAGCTAACTTATAAAATAAATTTTGTTTATCACACAACTTTATGGAAGCTTTTATAAGCCGACTATAAGCCTCCATAAGCTTAAGCCTATTGAAAGAGGATTAAAGGAGCTTATAGTTAGTCAAATTACTTAAATACCTTTTGATTCCTCCCGAACCGTCACTTATTTATCACACAAGCCAACCACTTGTGAATGGTTAACCGTAACATCTAAATGGAGCCCGGGAGGAACTAGCAATGTTAATACGTAGGTCTTAAGTACAGAAAAGTACATCCCCAGATCGTTATGTCCCAACGAGGTGTGCGTGATAGTACAATAACTTGTAATGAGTTGAAATAATATGTATATAGAAAAATAGGAATCTGATTGACTAACACTGAATGTGAATAGTAATAGCTCTGTCACAGCTAGTTCAATTAAGAAACGTACAATCAGAAACCTTAAAATGATAAAGTATATACAAACGTACATTTAGTTTAAAATAAACGTAAACGTACAAAACAAAACAACAAATATAACTATAGTAGGAATTTGCATGCCTTAGGGGCTTAAATGCAAATTAAATAAACTTAACATATTTACTTATAATTAAAATATATTTAAAATAATATTTACAAGTGTTATATTTAATTATTATAAATTAAAAACTATTATTAACTATTTAATAATTACTTAAATAATAAGAAAATATAAAGTAAGACTAAATAAATAAACTAAAAACTTAGAAAAGTTTAAAATAATATAAAAGAAATTTTGAAACTAAAAATATATTTATTATACAAGTATTCTATTTATTATTAATTATTTACTATTATCTATATTACTAATACTATTATTTAATTATTATAAATACTAAATAAGTAAACAAAAATCTAAAACTTTTTACAAAATTCTAAAATACTTATAAGAAGCTAAGAAAAATATAAAAACTATATTCCATGTACAAAATTAAGAAAACTTAATTAAATACTATTATTTATTAATTAAACTATTTAAACTAAATTAATTATTATACATACTAAACTTATTTATAAAATTATAAAACTTTTTATAAAACTACTTATCCATCATAGGACTCCATAAAAAATATAAAAAGTTTATAAAAATTATAAATATGCTGTTTTAAAAATTACATACTAATTATTATTTAAAAGAAAATTAAACTATATTAATTATTATATATAGTATATGAACAGTAAAAATTACGAAAAAATTACAGAAAGTATATAATAGTATGAAGATGCTAGGAAAAATAAAATTGGACCAACAGCTTATTCCAATAAGCTGTTATAAGCTAAACAGCTTAAATAAGCCAAAAGGGTCAAAACTATATTAAGTATTAAATTTGGTAGAGAGTGAATGAAAAAAGACCCAAGGGCACTTGGCATCCAGGTACTCACTATCACTCTCATTAAGGAGGAGGTCTCAGGTTCGACCCTGCCTCACCCCTTTTTACCAAACATTTATTTTTTTTGATTTTTTATTTTACAAAACTAATTATTAAGCTAAAATATGAAAGTTTAGTAAAGGAAAACTTATTAATATTCACAAATAAGCTCTGTGTGAGCTTATTTTGGGCTCAGATCATGGTTTTAGGCAAATAAGCCATAAGCCCTCTAAATAGAGGCTATCACTTAGCCTTAAAGGTGTTTTTGGCTTTTTCTGTTTTATGGAACTATGTACTATTAATATTATACAAGTTTAAGTAAAATGGAACTTAATAAACCAAAGTTTAAGCTGTTTCATGGCTTATGACTACCTCAGTTAAGCTTATAAAGCTCACAGTTGAGTCACAAGCTATGAACAAGCTTGAAAAAGCTTGACAAAGGAAAAGAAAGAAAAAGAGATGTGTGTACAAGTATTATAGACAAGAATTTACAAGTGAGGTGCACTGGAATAAGCTAATAAGCTCACAAAAGCAAATAAGCAATTCCAGCACACCTCAAATTCCAAACACCCCTGCAACTTATTTGATGGACAGATTCAGCTTATCAAATAAGCTGAATAAGCCAATTAAAGAGTTGGAGTAGCAAGGCATGCTGGTTGGCTTTCCAAAAAGCTCAAGCTCAAGTTGTGGGGTCCACAGCTGAGCTTTTGAGGAGCTTGGGAAAAAGGCACCATTTCACTGAGTATGCATATCACTCAGCATACTCAGGAAAGTGGACAAAACAATAAGCTATCCCCAAGCTTATCAAATAAGCTTGGACATGGAAACAAAGAGCTGGAACCTTGAGTTTGGTGGATTGGCTTCTCAAAAAGCCAATCCACATAAGATAGGGCCCACTGAATAGCTTATTGAGGACTTATGAAGTTGGGTGAGTGGGAAAGAGTATGCTGATGAACAGTACATTCTTTCACAAATAGGACAAGCTTCAAGCTTGATGCAGCCCTAGTGAAAGGGCTTTAGAATGAAATATGAAGCTTGAACTTTAAAGATGGGTTGCTCAGCTACTTAAAGAGCCAAAATTCACAAGCTTAAGCTCAATAATGAGCTCTTGATGAGCTTGTGAATTTGCTTGATTTCACTGGGTGACCAGTGGTTTGTTTGATATTGAGGCACAAGTTTAAGCAAAATAAGCAGTCCATATAAGCAGTTAGGGGCAAATAAGCATTTGATTCAAGTAACTAGCCACAAGGGCATCACAAATAACCAAAATACTCAGACCTACAAGCACTTTAATGAGCTTTTGCAAGCTTATGAAAGTGCTTATCAATTCTGAGTACAGGGGAGACTTGTGAAGAATCACCCAAAGTTAAGCACAAATTAAGCACTTAAACTACTTTAGAAAAAATTAACAAAAATAGTAACATGCAGATTAGCTACAAGACTTTATTATCCTACAAGCTCAGATCCTAATATCAATTAACAAGCTCACACCAAAATTCCTAAGTTAATTCAAAAATTAGTGTGACTGTAAATTGACTTTTTTAATTAACAACTAAGTTGACTATTATGAGCTTGAATCTAAATTTACTGATTAAGTATGTTATATTATGCTATGATAAGGCTAAATTAAGCTATAGTAACAACATCTAAGCTAGATTGATGATTATGGAACTAATTAACTTAACAGATTATAGACTAGATAGGATTACACACTAAGTTGACTTTTTAACTAATGATACCTATGTATTATGACTGATATGAACTGTAATGAACTAAATAAACATGCAGCAACAAGACTTTCAGACAATAACTTGGTGTAACTAAGATAAGCAGCTTGATCCAAACAAGCCTTAGCAAGGGTGTTTATAGGATTAGTGTTACTAGACCATAAATTACAACATGAAACTGATTCCAGACACTGTTTACAGATGTTATAAGATCAAATGAACATAATTAATCTAATTCTAACAACATTTACCTAAGAATTACTACTAAGCTAAAATTGACTGTCTAAATGAAACAATTGACAACTATGATTTCCAACTAACAACCTACCAATTTTACACTAGATTATCATTGACTAATACCACAGGAACACAATTTAACAAAATCTAAGCTATTTGAACAATGGAACAGTAAAATGACAAAGAGGGTTTAGAATGGACTTACAAGTGTTTCATGCTAAATTCCAAAGAACAAGGGACTAATTACCTTCCTACAGTCTCCCATGAGACTCTACAACCCATTGTACTCCAAGAACCTGAATCATCCTGCAACTTCCTTCTAGAACCAGTCTTCCCCATTTTATTTTCCATTTTCACTATTTTTTTTTTATGATTTTCTATTTTTATGATTAATGCTGATTAATTAAGTCTGAAAGCTTATATAGCTTACTGAGAACTACATAGTGTTTATCAAGACTCTTTTAAACAACATTCATCAACAGGAAAGTAAATGACTTATGAATCTAAATGACAATTAAGTAAAACTTGATTATCTTTAGATTTTTCTATTTTATTGATTATTGTTGATTGAATAGATCCAAAAGCTTGCTATGACTTACTGAGAGCCAAGTAGTGTAATTGAGACCTCTAATTAACAATTGATCAACTGAATTTAAATGACATGAAAGAAAAATGGGACAAAGTAAAATTACTTTGAAAACTGAAAGATAGATTAAAACTGATAGAACAAAGTATGTTATTACACTTTAGCAAAGGTAAATAACAACTGAGAACAGAAATTTAAAATTACACTACTAGTGACAACTAAGTTAATTAAACTACAGTGATCACAACCTATGTCTACATTGTGATAGATTTCTTCTGCTTCCTTCCTCTGTATTTATCACCCTTTTGCATCCCACTAGTCCAAAGATATTATCCCACATTGAATCACAGCCATTGATTGAGTCAAACTCATCCCAACCATTTAAATCAGTTTTGGCGCCAAAACACTCCACGTGGATTTGAGGCGGTTTGAGTACAATTAAAGCTTCTTGTTGTAATGTGGAGGTGTCAGGAAGATATTTAGTAAAGTTTAGGCCAAGTTGGGGTGGTTTTGGTCAATACCATGGGTAAGAGTCGTATTGGGAGGGAAATATGGTGTGAAGGGCATTAATTGTGGGGGGTGGTAGTGGCAGAGGTGGTGGAGAGTGGGTAGTAAAGTAGGGGTGAGCTGGAAGGGGTGAGGTGGAGGTGCAAGTGGTGGTGTTACAGGTGGAGGGGAGGTGGAAGACGAAGAGGGAAATACGGGGTGTTTGTTTTGTCTGTTTTATTTATTTACCAAAGGGATGGGCTGGGTAATATTTTGGGCTTTGGGAGGAAAATGGGCCAAGGTTTAGGATTGGATTTATATTTTTGGGTTATAGAAATAACTTTTGGATCCGGTTTGTATTTTAGCCCATAATCACAAGGACTAAATATGTAATTTCTGCAAAGTTGAGGGGCTTGAGATGACAAGTTTCCAAATTATACTCAAGGGACCAAACCTGCAAAATATCATTAGTACAAGGACCATAATTGTAAATTTCCATTTTTTATAAACCTTAAGGACCTATTATGTAATTTTCTGAAACTTGAAGGGTTAAACTTGTAATTTCCCAAAAGTTATCAATTTGTTCCAAATTGTAATTCATGCATAGTACAAGGGTAATTTGTGATAAAATTCTATTTTAAATACCCATGGACTAATTTTGCCAATTTTGTAACTTGAGGGGTAAAAATTGCCATTTTGTGTAAACTTTTATCCAGGGACCATTTGTGAATATTTTTGACTTCCCAAGGATTTAAGTTAACTTTTCTTTCATTTTAAACATTTAGGGACTAGTTTTGCCATTTTGTGTAACTCCAAGGACTGAAAATGACATTTGTGTGAACTTTGGGCATTTTTCACTTGTTTTTCAATCTTTTGTACCTGAATCACATAAAAACACATTTTTATGAATTTGTAACATTTTGTGAGTCATTTGTGTGTTTTTGGTTGTTTTTGTGGGTTTATACAATACAAATAAATGTGTATTTAGACACATATCAAATCCCCCACACTAAACTATTGCTAGTCCCTAGCAATCTTTTATTTAAAACTTATTGGATTTGAAAAACTCTTTACCAAAAGCCATCACTTCTGGAGTAGCCAAGATGTCTCGGTTCAAGTAAGAACTATGGTCCACCTGATAACCATGTGATTTTTAGCAAACCACCAGCTGTCAACGGTTTTGATTTGTCTTTACCAAAAGCCGTTTGCTTCTGGACTAGCCAACTCTTAGATAAATTATAAATATTATCTTTGGTGAGTTAATTACCAATTATGGTTTTCCACAGCCTTTACCACAAGCCATAACCTTGTGGGCTAGCCAACTCATTCGCTTATTAGGATATGGCGAGTTGAGGTACCATACAATTTTGGGCAAATTGCAAGCCATAAACGGATTTGAGATATCTTTACCAAGAGCCGTTTGCTCCTGGATTAGCCAATCCTTATGTGTGTTAGACATGGTGGATTGATTACCATTTGTTGTATTTAGTGTAAAACACTAATACCAAATGAAAAAATTTTAAATTTTGGTCATTTTTGGGGAAAAGGGCATACAAGGGTATATAAGTGATCAAATTCGCCAGAATTCCCCCCACACTTATTATGAATATTGTCCTCAATATTCAAAGCCAAGTGGGGTAACACAACAATTATTTTATTTTTCTGTATTTACAATTTTTTATTTAATTTTCAAAATATATACAATATGTGGGGCATCTCCTCCGCACTTAGGTGGTAGAAAGGGGTAAGAAAATAGATATATGTACATCACGGGTGAAAAACCCATGAGGAAATGATTGGACGAGAAATTGGAGTGGGGTTCACTCACAGAATTATGAATATATAAGGTAAGGAGATTATTTTTGGTCTTTTATATTTTATAATGTTTTTGTATTTTGAGAATTTTTTTATTTTTTTATTATTATTATTTTTTTATATATATATATATACAAAGAAATGGCTAAAAAGGAAACCTAAATGAGATTTTTAATACATGATACTGATTTAAACCTAATCTATCTCTTTCCAGGAATTATACTAAGCACAGTAAACCCTTTTTTAGTGTAAACATGGTGTTTAATCACATTTAGACCTAGGAATATCAAGATTAGGAAAATTGACAGTCAAGTGCATATCAAAGCACAGATAGATTTCAACCATAAAATCTTTTTGTATTTTATATTGTTTATGAAATAAAATATGATATAGTATATGTAATATACATACGAGGATAGGAATTTCAACAAAAGACAAAATACAAGTCATAGTAGGCAGCACAGCCTCCCCGGCAACGGCGCCAAATTTTGATTCCTCCCGAACCGTCACTTATTTATCACACAAGCCAACCACTTGTGAATGGTTAACCGTAACATCTAAATGGAGCACGGGAGGAACTAGCAATGTTAATCTGTGGGTCTTAAGTACAGAAAAGTACGTGAGTACAGAAAAGTACATCCCCGGGTCGTTATGTCCCAACGAGGTGTGCGTGATAGTACAATAACTTGTAATGAGTTGAAATAATATGTATATAGAAAAATAGGAATCTGATTGACTAACACTGAATGTGAATAGTAATAGCTCTGTCACAGCTAGTTCAATTAAGAAACGTACAATCAGAAACCTTAAAATGATAAAGTATATACAAACGTACGTTTAGTTTAAAATAAACGTAAACGTACAAAACAAAACAACAAATATAACTATAGTAGGAATTTGCATGCCTTAGGGGCTTAAATGCAAATTAAATAAACTTAACATATTTACTTATAATTAAAATATATTTAAAATAATATTTACAAGTGTTATATTTAATTATTATAAATTAAAAACTATTATTAACTATTTAATAATTACTTAAATAATAAGAAAATATAAAGTAAGACTAAATAAATAAACTAAAAACTTAGAAAAGTTTAAAATAATATAAAAGAAATTTTGAAACTAAAAATATATTTATTATACAAGTATTCTATTTATTATTAATTATTTACTATTATCTATATTACTAATACTATTATTTAATTATTATAAATACTAAATAAGTAAACAAAAATCTAAAACTTTTTATAAAATTCTAAAATACTTATAAGAAGCTAAGAAAAATATAAAAACTATATTCTATGTACAAAATTAAGAAAACTTAATTAAATACTATTATTTATTAATTAAACTATTTAAACTAAATTAATTATTATACATACTAAACTTATTTATAAAATTATAAAACTACTTATCCATCATAGGACTCCATAAAAAATATAAAAAGTTTATAAAAATTATAAATAAGCTGTTTTAAAAATTACATACTAATTATTATTTAAAAGAAAATTAAACTATATTAATTATTATATATAGTATATGAAAAGTAAAAATTACGAAAAAATTATAGAAAGTATATAATAGTATGAAGATGCTAGGAAAAATAAAATTGGACCAACAGCTTATTCCAATAAGCTGTTATAAGCTAAACAGCTTAAATAAGCCAAAAGGGTCAAAACTATATTAAGTATTAAATTTGGTAGAGAGTGAATGAAAAAAGACCCAAGGGCACTTGGCATCCAGGTACTCACTATCACTCTCATAAAGGGGGAGGTCTCAGGTTCGACCCTGCCTCACCCCTTTTTACCAAACATTTATTTTTTTTGATTTTTTATTTTACAAAACTAATTATTAAGCTAAAATATGAAAGTTTAGTAAAGGAAAACTTATTAATATTCACAAATAAGCTCTGTGTGAGCTTATTTTGGGCTCAGATCATGGTTTTAGGCAAATAAGCCATAAGCCCTCTAAATAGAGGCTATCACTTAGCCTTAAAGGTGTTTTTGGCTTTTTCTGTTTTATGGAACTATGTACTATTAATATTATACAAGTTTAAGTAAAATGGAACTTAATAAACCAAAGTTTAAGCTGTTTCATGGCTTATGACTACCTCAGTTAAGCTTATAAAGCTCACAGTTGAGTCACAAGCTATGAACAAGCTTGAAAAAGCTTGACAAAGGAAAAGAAAGAAAAAGAGATGTGTGTACAAGTATTATAGACAAGAATTTACAAGTGAGGTGCACTGGAATAAGCTAATAAGCTCACAAAAGCAAATAAGCAATTCCAGCACACCTCAAATTCCAAACACCCCTGCAACTTATTTGATGGACAGATTCAGCTTATCAAATAAGCTGAATAAGCCAATTAAAGAGTTGGAGTAGCAAGGCATGCTGGTTGGCTTTCCAAAAAGCTCAAGCTCAAGTTGTGGGGTCCACAGCTGAGCTTTTGAGGAGCTTGGGAAAAAGGCACCATTTCACTGAGTATGCATATCACTCAGCATACTCAGGAAAGTGGACAAAACAATAAGCTATCCCCAAGCTTATCAAATAAGCTTGGACATGGAAACAAAGAGCTGGAACCTTGAGTTTGGTGGATTGGCTTCTCAAAAAGCCAATCCACATAAGATAGGGCCCACTGAATAGCTTATTGAGGACTTATGAAGTTGGGTGAGTGGGAAAGAGTATGCTGATGAACAGTACATTCTTTCACAAATAGGACAAGCTTCAAGCTTGATGCAGCCCTAGTGAAAGGGCTTTAGAATGAAATATGAAGCTTGAACTTTAAAGATGGGTTGCTCAGCTACTTAAAGAGCCAAAATTCACAAGCTTAAGCTCAATAATGAGCTCTTGATGAGCTTGTGAATTTGCTTGATTTCACTGGGTGACCAGTGGTTTGTTTGATATTGAGGCACAAGTTTAAGCAAAATAAGCAGTCCATATAAGCAGTTAGGGGCAAATAAGCATTTGATTCAAGTAACTAGCCACAAGGGCATCACAAATAACCAAAATACTCAGACCTACAAGCACTTTAATGAGCTTTTGCAAGCTTATGAAAGTGCTTATCAATTCTGAGTACAGGGGAGACTTGTGAAGAATCACCCAAAGTTAAGCACAAATTAAGCACTTAAACTACTTTAGAAAAAATTAACAAAAATAGTAACATGCAGATTAGCTACAAGACTTTATTATCCTACAAGCTCAGATCCTAATATCAATTAACAAGCTCACACCAAAATTCCTAAGTTAATTCAAAAATTAGTGTGACTGTAAATTGACTTTTTTAATTAACAACTAAGTTGACTATTATGAGCTTGAATCTAAATTTACTGATTAAGTATGTTATATTATGCTATGATAAGGCTAAATTAAGCTATAGTAACAACATCTAAGCTAGATTGATGATTATGGAACTAATTAACTTAACAGATTATAGACTAGATAGGATTACACACTAAGTTGACTTTTTAACTAATGATACCTATGTATTATGACTGATATGAACTGTAATGAACTAAATAAACATGCAGCAACAAGACTTTCAGACAATAACTTGGTGTAACTAAGATAAGCAGCTTGATCCAAACAAGCCTTAGCAAGGGTGTTTATAGGATTAGTGTTACTAGACCATAAATTACAACATGAAACTGATTCCAGACACTGTTTACAGATGTTATAAGATCAAATGAACATAATTAATCTAATTCTAACAACATTTACCTAAGAATTACTACTAAGCTAAAATTGACTGTCTAAATGAAACAATTGACAACTATGATTTCCAACTAACAACCTACCAATTTTACACTAGATTATCATTGACTAATACCACAGGAACACAATTTAACAAAATCTAAGCTATTTGAACAATGGAACAGTAAAATGACAAAGAGGGTTTAGAATGGACTTACAAGTGTTTCATGCTAAATTCCAAAGAACAAGGGACTAATTACCTTCCTACAGTCTCCCATGAGACTCTACAACCCATTGTACTCCAAGAACCTGAATCATCCTGCAACTTCCTTCTAGAACCAGTCTTCCCCATTTTATTTTCCATTTTCACTATTTTTTTTTTATGATTTTCTATTTTTATGATTAATGCTGATTAATTAAGTCTGAAAGCTTATATAGCTTACTGAGAACTACATAGTGTTTATCAAGACTCTTTTAAACAACATTCATCAACAGGAAAGTAAATGACTTATGAATCTAAATGACAATTAAGTAAAACTTGATTATCTTTAGATTTTTCTATTTTATTGATTATTGTTGATTGAATAGATCCAAAAGCTTGCTATGACTTACTGAGAGCCAAGTAGTGTAATTGAGACCTCTAATTAACAATTGATCAACTGAATTTAAATGACATGAAAGAAAAATGGGACAAAGTAAAATTACTTTGAAAACTGAAAGATAGATTAAAACTGATAGAACAAAGTATGTTATTACACTTTAGCAAAGGTAAATAACAACTGAGAACAGAAATTTAAAATTACACTACTAGTGACAACTAAGTTAATTAAACTACAGTGATCACAACCTATGTCTACATTGTGATAGATTTCTTCTGCTTCCTTCCTCTGTATTTATCACCCTTTTGCATCCCACTAGTCCAAAGATATTATCCCACATTGAATCACAGCCATTGATTGAGTCAAACTCATCCCAACCATTTAAATCAGTTTTGGCGCCAAAACACTCCACGTGGATTTGAGGCGGTTTGAGTACAATTAAAGCTTCTTGTTGTAATGTGGAGGTGTCAGGAAGATATTTAGTAAAGTTTAGGCCAAGTTGGGGTGGTTTTGGTCAATACCATGGGTAAGAGTCGTATTGGGAGGGAAATATGGTGTGAAGGGCATTAATTGTGGGGGGTGGTAGTGGCAGAGGTGGTGGAGAGTGGGTAGTAAAGTAGGGGTGAGCTGGAAGGGGTGAGGTGGAGGTGCAAGTGGTGGTGTTACAGGTGGAGGGGAGGTGGAAGACGAAGAGGGAAATACGGGGTGTTTGTTTTGTCTGTTTTATTTATTTACCAAAGGGATGGGCTGGGTAATATTTTGGGCTTTGGGAGGAAAATGGGCCAAGGTTTAGGATTGGATTTATATTTTTGGGTTATAGAAATAACTTTTGGATCCGGTTTGTATTTTAGCCCATAATCACAAGGACTAAATATGTAATTTCTGCAAAGTTGAGGGGCTTGAGATGACAAGTTTCCAAATTATACTCAAGGGACCAAACCTGCAAAATATCATTAGTACAAGGACCATAATTGTAAATTTCCATTTTTTATAAACCTTAAGGACCTATTATGTAATTTTCTGAAACTTGAAGGGTTAAACTTGTAATTTCCCAAAAGTTATCAATTTGTTCCAAATTGTAATTCATGCATAGTACAAGGGTAATTTGTGATAAAATTCTATTTTAAATACCCATGGACTAATTTTGCCAATTTTGTAACTTGAGGGGTAAAAATTGCCATTTTGTGTAAACTTTTATCCAGGGACCATTTGTGAATATTTTTGACTTCCTAAGGATTTAAGTTAACTTTTCTTTCATTTTAAACATTTAGGGACTAGTTTTGCCATTTTGTGTAACTCCAAGGACTGAAAATGATATTTGTGTGAACTTTGCGCATTTTTCACTTGTTTTTCAATCTTTTGTACCTGAATCACATAAAAACACATTTTTATGAATTTGTAACATTTTGTGAGTCATTTGTGTGTTTTTGGTTGTTTTTGTGGGTTTATACAATACAAATATATGTGTATTTAGACACATATCACCTTTCAAAATAGAATAGATTATCATGCAACTGAAATTGATTTAATGTATTTTTTGCAATTCACATTAATAAGCTTCACCTCCAACTAATTCGTCAAATAATTTTATAAAATATGACTTCAGCTTTCGATTTATAATATAAGCTTCAGCCTCAGCTCTAAATATAGGCTATGTTTGGCGCGGAGCTTTTTGGGGCGATTAGCAGTGATCACAGAGATTTTAATTTTTATTGTTCGTTTGACAAAAGAGCGATGAGCTTTGCTATATTTTAGGAATACTCATTTTTCAAATGTTTCTCTAAGAAGCTGTGAGCTGTGGCATCTGCTCACAGCTAGTGATCACATCTCGCTGCTACTTTTACCAAACACACCCGCCCTAACTTCAACCATTTCACCAAACATGCTTTAAATAAGATTATATATTAGCTATCCAAATACTAATAAAAATTAGTTAGGATACGAATATTTCAAGTCTAATGCATTCCATCCACTAACATCTAAGATAATACATAACTAGAATGGCGACGATCGCCGCGTTGCGGGCGTGCCTGTTTTTTGGCCGAGGCAATTTTGCATAAATAAAGTAGAATATTTAGGCGCGGTAAGATATCAAGTATGTAGAATATACATGTGTAACTCATCTACACGTCACCATAAAGTAGAATATTTGCCTCTTTTGTTTATATATAGCTATTATTTCATAACAGATTGTGGAAAAAATGAAACATAATAAGCATTTTGTTCAATATGACATTGTCAATGATCCAATGTATCAAATTAAACCACATTCTATCCTCTTAACAGCTGTTTGATAAATAATAAGACAACCCCATTCTCTTTCTGATTCCGAAAATTAGTGATAAAGTCTTTTTAGTATATAATTATTTCCGAAGAAATACCGGTGAAAGTATTTCCCGGGTCGTTCTCCCAGTGAAGGTAAAATGGAATCGTGAATAATCGAATCGCGAAATCGTGTCGTGAAAAGCGATGAAATGAAAAATATGATTTAGGAATTCAAGTTGTGATAAGTAATAGTGAAATAAGCAGAATTTACAAGCTAAGTATGTACAAATGTTAAAAATGTGAAAATGGAAACGCACACGTGTTATATAAAACGTAACGTTTAATGAAAAATAATCCTACGAACTTGAAAATATTTTTTTAAAAATTTAAAACTAATAAAAAGAATTTTAAGAAAAAGGAAAATATTTTTTTGAGTTTTTATTTATTTTCTAGAATTACTTTTCTATTTTTGGAATTAAAAATGAATTAAAAATAAAGAAAAATAGAAAAATAAAGTGGAAAAATAAAAATTTAATTCTAAAAATTCTAAAATATTATAAAAGAATTTCTAAAAATGTTTTTGTATTTTTCAAGGCTTTTCTGTATTTTTATGGATTTTTGTTATTTAAAATTGATTTTAAAAATGATTTTAAACTAAAAGAAATTAAGAAAAATAGTAAATGAACTCAGAAAATTATGAAAAATTACCAGAAATTCTAAAATATTGTAATAAACTTGCAGAAAAATATTGGAACAAAGAAATTAAGCAGAAGTGCTTAAACAGGCCAAATCAGCTTATGGCAAGTGCTTATTAATAAGCACTTGCCACAAAACTTTACCAAAATGATATCACTACTATATTATACTATTAAGAACTCAAATAAGCCAAGAAAAGAGCAAATGAAACACAGAAATATAGATTGCAAGCTAAAAAGCTACCAAAGAAAGCTAATGATAAGCAAATAAGCACTAAGAATAAGCCATGAACTAGAATCTGAATGAAAAAGCTAGAACACATTTAAACAAACTCAGATCACTCAAAAAGTTCAAACCACAAGCTCAAATGAGCACTTGCAGCCCTAAATCAAAATCAGAAATCTAGGTTATGCACCCAATAAGCAAGCATGATAAGCTATTCCTAATAAGCTCTAATCTACAAAATTAAGGAGGCAATAGCTACACTACTATGCTGAGATGTAATAAAACAAAATACAGGTTCTAATGTTATCAATAACTACCTAGAAAGATGCCATGAAAATGGGTCCAAACCTGTGTGCAGGGGAGATAAGTTCCCAAGCAGTCAACTATAAGCTATATTCTAATAAGCTATTGATCTCAAATCCTAAATCTACTTGCTGATTATGATATATTAGCTATTATAGAACACAATTCAACAAACTTTATCTATTTTTGATTACTAATGAAACCTACAAGTGCAACCAAAAATCATGCCAAAAACTGATTTCAAAGCTAATGTGACTTTTTGAAATGCAAGTAAATTTGACTAATTCAAAATTCAACTGATCAAAATTAACTCTACAAGCAGTTATAAGCTAAAGTTTAACTAAATTAATCTACTAAGATCATTTATGCAACTACTCCTACCATCTTGCTAACTGAAATCAACTTATGCTAACAGTTAATGAGATTTTTACCACTCAACTTTGACCATTGATAAAATGACATACTGTTTTAAAGAACCTACACTCTATTTCTACTCTTATGTGAAAAACACAATGATCCAACAGATATGCAGAATGACAGATCCAACATTTATGACAGTTAAGCTATGAATAGCAGCAAACTAACTCAAATTAGTAATCTAATGTAACAACAAGCTAAACTATCACCAAATTACACTACATCAACAAACAAACTCTATTGAAATCCAGCTATACCACAGAAAGCAGAGGTGCAAAACAATCAGATCCACAATTACTACCAAACTCAAACAGTAATATTCACCAATAAGAATAGCAGCTACAAATTCCAACTATTTCATAAGCTAAGCTAGATGAGATTGATAGAAGCTGAAATAACAACTTATACTATGTAAAACTAATGAACAAATCAGCAAATTCTACACTACACTACTAGCAGCTAATCAAACAGTAACTCAGATACTCAGAAATAATGATCTAAACTATTTATAATGAAACTTGAAATAGAAATTTACCACAACAAGCTTCTCAGCATGAAAAGAGAAGTTCACTAAGCTTGCCTGTCACTAGACAGGCTGAGATCATCCATAGCTATCTCAATCTATCAAATATCCACCAATTCCCAATCAAGTTCTGTCTCAGTTGACTTACTTTGACCAAAGTGCTATTGAGAATTGAAACTGTAAACAATTCTCCCACAAACTATGTAAAGCTTAAATGAGATGTTCAAACAAATATTCAGCTTATTTAAAAGCTGAATACCACAAATCTATTTCTATATTTTTTATTTGATTTTCTGTTTTTGATGAAAGCTATTTAAAAATGAAGTAATAACAGAATTGCAAGCTTAAGTAATTTGAAAGTAAATGAAATTGTTAACTAGAATAAGAACTAATTGATAAGCAGTAAAGAAATTAGAATTAAGCTGAATTGATTTAAAATAAAAGTGACTTTATTAAAACTAAAAGTGATTACAAGTAAACTACACTAAATACAATCAAACTAAAATTTGGCAGAGTTTAGCTAGCCTAAAACTCCACACCTATTACAATGACCTAACACACCTATTTATAGTAGCCAAGTGAAGGTTCTAGTAGGAGGATAGCCACGGATTGCCATGTTGGCAATCCGTGTGGTGTGTTTCCTGACAAGCATTCTGAGCCATATGATCATTTCCAATGATTGCCATCCATTTCTAGCCCTTGGATCCTCTTTGGTGACGCGTTCCTCCCAATCTTTGGCTGCCAAGTGTCCCATGTGTGCTTCTTTAGATGCTGACATAATCCTGACATGCTCCTGACCATCTAGAAGCTAAGTGATTATACCAAAGTACCCTTAATTGTGGTTAATTTGGTGATTTGTAATTAGGGTTCATGGTTACTATTTATTGAATAGTAATTTCTGGTAGTGAGGTAAAATGGGGGCGGGTAAGTGTACGGGGTGTATTTTATA
Organism: Artemisia argyi; assembly: GCA_030686995.1. NCBI lineage: Eukaryota > Viridiplantae > Streptophyta > Magnoliopsida > Asterales > Asteraceae > Artemisia > Artemisia argyi. The sequence goes on along the minus strand of CM060708.1, from coordinate 132,875,880 downwards.
TATTAATGTTTGACTTGTAGTTTGGGGTGTTGACCGAGGGGTGAGATGGGCTCAGGTTGGATCGGGTTTTGGATAAAAAAAATGATGGGCTTGTGGCTTTGTTTTGGTGGATTGGACTATGAATGGGCTAGTTATGTGTTTAGGATTCAGATTTTTGGTAATAAAATTACAAGGACTAGTTTTGTATTTAACAAGAATCCAAGGGCTGAACTTGACAAACTTTGATTCTTCAAAGGTTGATTTGACACTTTGAGCTCGAATAATGATCCGGACTTGAAAAACACTTCCCGGCCTCGTCTTTTGATTCCTTTTCCACTCTCGTGCTCGGTTTTTCCGGTTTTTGTGTGATTTTCGTCATATCCGTACCTGCATATCACAAACACAAAAACACACGTTTTCTTGGCATTTATTAGCTCAAATAGTCGTATTGGATCGGTTTTTGGCCATATAATAGTGAGTGAATAAGCACTCACCAATTAGATATACAAATATTCTAACAGTAGGTTCTTATTTGTTACGGCAAACAAAAAGACCATGTGATGTGGACTAAAAATATCAGGAAATGGAAAAGGTAAGTTGTGCAAAACCTGATATCTTTAGAGATAAGAGTCTGTCCATCTTCAACCCCACGACGACTCAAAACCGTTTTTTCTGGACAACCTTTACGATACGCATACTGGCACGGTTCTCTGCTGCTGGTCCCCCACTCTTCATCTATCGTTAATACACACAGACACTGAAAGTTACCTAGTGCATGGACAGACACTGCCCCGCCATGATGCGACCAATCTCAGCTTTGCTTAAGCTTGTGATCTGCATCGATAAAAGTCATAACTAAACCATCAGTTCATTTTGAATTGTCACAATAAGCATGAGTGTGAATATTACTAATACCTTATGAGTATATTATTTAAGTAGTAACGCAAAAGTTCGAGCAAGTCCAAGATCCAGCATCTTCAGTGCCAATGTCTTTGTGTCCATGAACAGATTATGGCACCTAAGATCCCCCAATCAAACAAATGACCGTAGTGAGAATACAAATCCAAGATAGTCATTTCACACTCTAGAAATGTTCTTGGAAAAAAAAAAAAAAACAACAACACACCTTGTGGTCGTCAGTAATAGTATTTAGCCTACTATACGCTTAATTACCGCATCGGGCAAACATAATGGATAACGGGCAAACATAATGGATAACGCACGACTTTTCTGAATTCCGTAGTTTTTCCTTCAGTGGTGACACCAATCACTTTCCTTCTTTCATAAAATTATACCTATAATTCCACGAATCCCATATTTAGAAATGAACGGAAAAATTTGAAGCCACTTGCTCTGACCAACATAACATATGACATGTTATTAACAGAATCCAAAAATGAAATAATTATACAAAGGTAACGGGGATGATAATATACGTTAAATTCTGGCTTGTGAAGCATGTAAGTCCCCCCCAATAAATTGCTATTTCGGTTATTTGAGCCAAAAGCAGTAAACTATATAAGCTTGTATAAGAACGTATACAGCTAGTCGATTGCTTTGATTTTAGAGATAAAAACATAATAAGGACATAAATAAGATTACACGATAATCAGTCAAGACTGACTTACTTGGCTCCCAAGTGAAGATAATTCTACAAATCTGGTTCGTAATGGAATGCGTCTTGGTATCATTTTAAAGGTAGAGTTAGCAGTCATGAACAATTGAACACCACCATATTGGCATCCACTCCTATAACAATATGTGCAAAAAACAAATGACACACCAACAAAGACCATGTTCCAATCCAAGATAAAATATAATTCAATTTACTAACCAAAAGTCAAGAAAAAAAAATTCTAGAAAATATAGTTACCTCTTTAACTTGGTCACAAACCATCGCGAACTCTGAGCGAGGCCAACTCAACTTCTGCTATATACCCCCGCCGGCTCCCTCACCCAAAGTCAGCTGACCCATCTATGAGCACTCCTTTTTACATCAATTCTCAAACCCTAATCATAATCAAACAAAAGGAAAAATCTCAAGGTTACCGAAGCGTTAATCGAATCACAAAATCTGAAACTTTTGAAAGAAAACGGGATGACAACGGAAGTACCGAACGATTTAAAAAAACCTCATACCGAGGTTATGAAAAATTTACTTTTCACCTGTTGTACCATTTGCGCTTTCATTTGCAGGAACAAAATTTGTTCCCACTCTAATACATATATACAAAAACCAATAGACAGTGACCTCAACTAAATTTGTTCCTAATTTATTCTAGTTTTCAAATCCATCACATTGTCTTCTTCACTTGACAGTAGCCTGATCCTAACATGTGTCTATATGACCACCTATAGCTGTAAATCTCCATATGACTATCCTCCTTGTCTCTTCATTTGTGCAATCACCTGGTATATACAAATTCTCTTCTACGTCTTTTACTGATTTCTACAGAAATCGATTAAAAAACATATTTTTTATTAAGGAATAATGCAAGCATGTTGAATAAAAACTTGCAGCGGATCAATTTTTAGTATAGCAAACGAAAAAAGTATATGAAGTAGAAAATTTGTGAGCAAACATAGTCGTTTCATCCGTATTTTTAGTTTCACATTTGGCCTATTTTAGTTTCATATACTTGATATAAAAAAAACTTACCTGAATAATCAGTGTTGCGATAATAGTGGTGGTCAGTGCATCATCAGCCGTATTCACATCAGTTGCAGCCGCATATCTGCACTTGAGTCGCAACGCATGGCATAGCAGCCCCACCATCAATAATACTATGTTGACATCTTTTCATTTCTGTTTCAACAAATGTAAACACATCTCAAATTATGATACTACGCGTTATAACCTCATTCTTTTTGCACTGACTATCAAAATAATTGGAAAGCACAGGCCATGTGTCTACTATCTGACATCGGTTATGTTATCGCTATTGTTCACTTATGAGGCTGAGGCATTGACATTGCTAAACAAATTCAGATTATTCGATATTATAGAATCATTTCCAAAAAGCCCTGGAGATGTATGTAGAGTTGTTGAAAGTATACTGGGAAGTAAATGTGGATTCAAATAAGACAAAAAAAAATATATGAAATGCCAGCAAAGTAATCACCTCCATAGCTTAGTAAGGCAGGAATGAATGTTCGGTCCTGTTCCATGTCATGTGAAAATAAATCAGATGAAACTGAAAGATAGCCTGAATACTAACTGCAAAGAGAAAAATACAACTAAAAAGATTCCAATAAACCTTTGGTGTATATGCTATTTCGGTATACGAACTTTCGCGATCAGGCGAACCGTCATCCTTATCTCACAACTGAAAAGAATAACATGATAACTAATTATTAAGTCGAGAGGAATAGTACATTAGATATTATAAGATAGTAAGTAACCTTAAACTCTTGTAAGAATTGTTCAACACGACTAACAGTTCGTAATCCAGCTGATGCGGTTGGAGGTTGTACCATTTAGTCAAGGCGTAAGTTCCTCGGTATACGTGAAGCTGCAAACAAAGAAAATCAGCAAAAAAAAACCCGAAGAAATTTTACAAAGGAAGTATGAAAATGATTAAAAAAAAACTAAAAAGATATATAATCATATAAATGGCTGAAATAGTATATTGCAGTTATAATGACATTGACGAAAGTTGAATTCAAATATCGTGAATAACATCATCCGAAAGTTGAATTCAAACATTTAATCTTACGATTCATGATATACAATATAAGCATCGTCCAATTTACCGTCAAAAAGCTTCAATCGAAAACATAAATCTATATCAAAACAACCATAAGTAACCAACAAACGTAAAAATATAACCAACAATCTTTGAATTATAAGTCGGTCGGATTATTGTAAAAGGATAAATCTCCTACTTATAATAATCCTCCCGTTTATCTTTTTGCGGTTGGTATATGAGTGCAGAAATTTACCTTTTTTTTTTCCTGCATCTATGATTTGAGTTGGTCTATGTGTGTGGAAACTTCTGGGCGTGTATGTAGATGTGGATAATTGCAACTATTAGACAGAAAAATAACCGTTGAATATAGGATAGTATAAATCAAACATTAAAACATAAACATGGATCCTTAAATATTCCTAATCACTGTCAAAACATTCTAAATACTTGAAAACAGAACCATGATTATTACCTGATCCGACATCACCAGCTGACTCGTAACTCGTAAGTGTTGTCGTTGGTCGGAACGTGAGCAGAGAGAAAATAAAAGGTAAACGATTATGTTGTTAACTTCTTCTTCTCGCGTCTATGATAATGAACCTTCCGGTTGTTTTGAAAGGAAAACCCCAGCAAAAAAAACCTAAAGTCACCTCACGTCTCCTTTCTTTTTTTGTATTCGGTTTCAATCAGTTGGTGTAGATAGTAAAGAGGTAGAAGAAGCAGCGTGTCGTGTGAGGATGGAGGGATGGAAGGCCTGATCTGAAAGGTGGTGTAGAAAATCAGAAGGCGGTGGAAAAGTTGGATCTGGAAGATGGTGGAAGCACATTAGATAGCTTATCAAAAAAAATTATTATTACTCCCTCTAATATTTAACAAAGCCACTGGGAGCAAAGTGGATTAAAGCAAGCAGGCTAAAGGAGCCCAGTAGGTAGGCCGGATTTTTGGCGGGAAACGGGGGAGGGCAAAACGGCGACGTTTCGCATATGGTTTAATAATATGTATAATTTACTAAAATTAGCACATATGCTTTTTTTATATAAATAAAATCAACAAGAACAAGGGGAAAAAGTGCAAAAATAAAAAACAACAACAAAAACAATAACAAGACAATAAAACATAACACAAGAACAACACTTCACATTCAATCAAAGTGGGGGTCCCTTTTTCCTTTTTTGAGCAAACGCTAACTAAGAAGAAGAAGAAGAAGACCCCCTTGGCCCGACCCGACCCGACCCAGTTCCACTTCAGGTATACATACACACTCATTATTGAATTCTTATGAATATTTAGATCTGTTTGGATAGTTAAATTTTGTGTTTTTATTTATGGGTTTTGTTTATTGTTTGTTTTTTAAGTGTAAAGTTTGAATCTTGATGAGTTTAGAACAAGCTATTGGTATAAAGTTTGATTTTTTTTTTTTTTTTTTTTTAGATCCAAGCTTAAAAGGTTTAGCTTATGAGAGCTGCTACTAGTATTGTTAGTAGCATAAGATTTATGAGGTTTGAATTTTAGCTGCACCATTTTTCTTCACAAGACTTGAGAAGTTTGACCTGGTTATAAAGTCAAATTTTCAACTTGAAGAAAAATAAAAGGCTGAGATTCAACTATTTGGAGCTGCTGCTTAGTAAAAAGTTTGAAACTTTGTAATTCTTTTCGAGGTTTCGTATGGCTGTTGCCAAGAATGATATCAACAGATATAACGAATCGGCTTTTAAGTTATGCAATTGCTATAAAGTTGAGAGCTTGACTGAAACCATACTAGAGACTGATCAGACGGCAAATTTGAAAGATCGGTATGTTCTTGGAGATCAGTTAGGATGGGGGCAGTTTGGTATTATCAGAGAGTGTTCGGATAAGTTGACGGGTGAGGTACTGGCTTGTAAGTCAATATCTAAAAATCGACTAGTAACTGATGAAGATGTAAAAAGCGTAAAGCTTGAGATCGAGATTATGACTAGGTTATCAGGGCATCCAAACGTTGTAGATCTCAAAGCCGTTTATGAGGAAGAAGGTTATGTGCATCTGGTTATGGAGTTATGCGCTGGAGGGGAGCTTTTTCATAAATTGGAGAAACAAGGGAGGTTTTCCGAATCTGAGGCGAGGGTTCTATTTAAGCATTTGATGCAAGTAGTACAGTTTTGTCATGATAAAGGTGTTGTTCATAGAGATTTAAAACCGGAAAATATTCTATTAGCAACAAAAGCATCCTCTTCACAGATAAAGTTGGCGGATTTTGGTCTTGCGACATACATCAATCCAGGTATATACTAGATCGCTATCAATTTGTTCTGTTATATTCTATTGAAATTGGCATATTGTACTCCAGTCAGCAAGTTACATGCCATGGCCACACCAAGCCACGCTTGCCACTTTTAACTTTTAGTAAAACTTGTGGATAGTGCAGTTATCCATGTATTTCTTGAAGTTGTCCTTTTGCCGTACAGTAGAGCAGGTTTTTAAACAGTTCCAATTGGTCAAAACCGATTTCATTTGCTCAAAAGCTATGTGGAGTCCCATTAGTGTAAACTGACACAAGATTTGAGTAGAAGAAGGGGGTGTATTAGTTATATGAGTAGAAGAAGGGGGTGTATGGATGGGCGTTTTATATGACTAGTATTTAGGTAAAAGTGATTTTCTATACATGTAGCTGTAATCAGTATCAGAACACAATCTAAACACCCCTGAAAATCTTTTTCTTTTATTCACTTGTGAATTTGTGATGGTTTACTGGATCAGTGATAACCCATCGTTCATTTGGGCATACGACAAAATTATTATAGGTAACTTTGTGGAGATGTTAGATAGCAGAAATGTATTCTAAAAGTATATTATATAGCAAAGTTGATTCTATTTTCTCTTTCATAAATTGTGCTTTTGCGGTGTTGTTTGGGTGAGGTTTGGTTACTGAGCTTAATCATGTTGATTGAACAGGTCAAAGTTTGCACGGAACCGTTGGCAGTCCATTTTATATAGCTCCAGAAGTACTAGCGGGAGGTTACAACCAAGCAGCCGATGTTTGGAGTGCAGGAGTGATTCTTTACATCCTTCTTAGTGGTAAACCACCCTTTTGGGGAAAAACTAAATCACGGATATTTGATGCTGTTAGATCTGCTAGTTTAAGGTTCCAATCAGACCCCTGGAATGGTATTTCCGACTCTGCAAAAGAATTGATCAGAGGAATGCTTCATACCGATCCTTCCATTAGGTTCACCGCTCAACAAGTTCTCGGTAATTTTTAACCCTGTATAAAAACATCAAGCATTCTCACCTTTGCTCGGTTCTCTCTTGGAATCTGATGACTGCTTTATTAACTTAATTTGTAGATCATGTATGGACTAATGCCACAGACTCGCTCCCTGTAAAATTTGAGATAACAGAAATCCCATCATCTTCTTTGTTCATGGCCCGGACCGATGATATCAGTTTTGGGATGGGATCAGGATCACCAATTATATGCGAAACCTTCAGTTGCAAATCGTCCTTTTCATCTTTCCTTGTGGAGCCAGTGACACCATTTGTGAATTCATGCGGGTTTTCGTTCCGTAGTAGTGGCGGGTCATCGAATGCTACCCTAGACTTTTGCACGCCCATCCACACGATATCGAGTTTTACATTTTTTAGCCCGGGCCCAGAGACTGAGAACGAGCCTTCAATGTGCCTATTAGACCAGGAGACGAAGGAAGGAAAGGAGCAGAAACTGGGTGAGGTTAAAAGGGGAAGTAGTTCAAGAAAATCGAGTATGCATAACAAGCGGAACCGGACAATTGGATTGGGAGAGTTTGAGCAGCTGGACCTGGTGGTTGCTGAGTCAGTTATTCGGTGGGTGTCGTGCACACATCTATCAACTGCACTGAGGTCCGATTTTGTTTGTTGAAAGTGTGTAATTTAAAATGTTAGTTGACTTCTTGCTTCTCAAGATGAAGCTTACGCTTGGACCATATTCTGTCTCTCGAACTATTCCTAAGGCATGGTCTCAACATCTGATATCTGCTTCTGGTTATAGGACAGTCACAGTTAACGGCTCTAAGGCTTGTCCTGTTTTAATTATTTTTTGTTTTTTAGTGATGTGTTGTGTATATGGTTTTGGACTTTGGGACAATTAGGGCCATTTTTAGGAAAATTTGGCTATTTAATGGGTTGATCTTAAGCTGATTTCGAGTTTTGCTTCATTTATGCATCTCTGATATCTAAGAGGCTGTTTGGGATTGCATCTTTTTGGCATGCTGCTTTTTAAATTGTTAGTTTGCCATCTTTTGTTGAACAAACAAGTCGATGGCTAATGACTCATATATTGTCGTTGGTCTTTGACGATTGGAGCTTAAATTGTTTGGTTTTGGTTGAAACAAAGAAAGACTCCTTAAATTTGAGTAGTAATTACCAGTATGGTTTATTTATTTGTAACATTATGAAGATCTTTTAGACGACAAACTGATCTGACATATGGTTCAGTTTTATGACACTAAATAGTAAATACATTCGTGATAAGCTCCTTTTGTGTTTGTTTTAAGACATATCTCCAGTCTCAAACATATGATCATCTGTATTACTATTTACGGAGTACTATATATAGACATGTTTTATCACACTATTTGGTTGGTGGTAGGGGGGGGGGGGGGGGGGGGGGTTCTATTTCTCTCGTGTCACACCGAAGCTCACGGGGTCACGTGCAGACCAAAACTCAAGCGTGATTATTACGGGATTGTGGCGCTGAGTTGACAGTGGATGAGAGGGTTTTGTTGTGTCACTATTACGCCGAATCTGAGTGAGAAAGTAACAATGTCTAATTGTCTAAAACAACTAAACAAGTTTAATGGTTTTAACTTTGCCAACACAATTTTCCGTCATGTAAGAGATGGTTAGGATCGACGGTGTTTCAGGCAATAACTTTCGAGTATTGTAAAAGAAATTTTGTGTTAGATATTCCACTTGTATTTTGTATTGCAGTGATGAAATAATATTTTGATTTGTATGTTTGCAGTCACAGTTTAACTACATTTGGTTTTATTGACTAAACTTCTATAGTTCTATGGCATACTATGAATCTGATATAGTGAAAATCAGAAGTCAAAAACTCCATAATGACATGTCAACACTAAATTCCACGTCATCAACGCAGTTGTCATATCCGATACTCTTAGGTGGCGGCAACATCATCCCTTCTGCCATGTCAGCAAAAAAACCCTGCATCCCGAAAACCAAGTCATCATCCATATAAATCACATGGTTTTCCTTCACCTGATTGCTTTCTTCTGTCAGCGCCACATCATCATTCACGGACCTAAACGCCTCAGCTGCCTTAACCGCAGCCTTTTGAATATCCTTCACATTACTAGACTGAGGAATTGGTAATCGCCATATCGAGTCAGCAAAATTCAAACACGCGGACCGGCCCCTCATAGCCAAAACCGCCACGTCATGAGCTCTAGCTGCCATCTCAGCAGTAGGATATGTACCAAGCCACACACTTTTTTTCTTGTTAGGCTCTCTTACTTCACAAACCCATTTACCCGAAGCCCTCTTTCGGACCCCACGATACACCGGGTGACGAGTCTCCTTAAACTTCTTCCTGCCAGCTCGTTTTTTCGGGTTTTGGGATGCCAGGTGGACATCCTCGTCAGATGTTGAGCAAGACACTGATGGAATATTCTCAGCATTAAATTGGATAAAAGTAGCCATAAGTTATTAAAAGTTAGTACTATGTTGGAAAATATTTAGTGAACTTATGTTTATGTTGGTTAAGTATGTTTACATATTTATATATGTGTGTGTTGGTACCATTATGAGTGATATACGAGTTGCACACGGAGTAAAGGGTGATAAGGAGACAGCTAAGAGAAAAAGAAGGTTAGGGGGAAAGTGTGGTTTTTTTTGACAAAACGGTTAAGTTTGAAAGACAACTGTTAAATAACTAACTGTAGATGGTCATGGATCATGACGTTTGACCATTTCCATGATTCTTAACACCCACTCAAGTTATTTCATTCAAAAGGTGATGCATTTATATTTAGAGTAAAATTGCAAAAAATCGTCCTTGTGGTTTAGTCAAATTGCATGCTTCGTCCTTATTATTCGGAAATTAAGGCTAATTTTTTGGAATGAGTTTCCTAACTTTGTGTCTTGATGCGACTTAGTATGGGATAGGTCTATATCAATTGGTATTAGAGCTAGCCTTACCTTTTGAGGTTCCAACAATTGGAGTAGGGATGACAACGGGGCGGGAAATGTCGGGGATTACATCTCCCATCCCCATCCTCGTTTCTTACTCTATATCCCCATCATCGGCCCCATCTCCGTTGGGGAATTGTTTTACATCCTCATCCCTAATGGGGATCGGTGATCACCGAGGGGATTCAGGTATTTTCTATTCTTAATGAAATAAACATGAAATTTGTACAAATTCATCAAAATTATAAATAATTTTGACACATATAATGTCTTAAAAAACGTATATCGTATATCGCTAGATTAATTACAATGTCAATTCAAATTTAAAGCATCACAAATACTGAAACATTACATATAATATAAAAACAATGTGCTATGTGTCTTTCGGACAAAACGTTAGTTGATTAATATGTAGTTTACTTTTAACAATATTTGATTCTTTAAATATATCATTTAATATAAATATACATGCCAATACTCATAAATATATACAAGTAAATCTAGTATGATATGCATATATATATATTTTTATATATTTATGCATTCAAATGTTCGGGGATGGGTTCGGGTTCGGGGATTTATGCTACCCCATCCCCGTTTTCATAATTCGGGGATTCTCCGTCCCCATCCACATCCTCATCTCCGGTCAACTCGGGGATTCCCTAGTTAAATCGGGTTTGGGGATCGGGTCCACATCGGTTTTTTTTTTTTTTTTTTTTTTTTTTTTTTTTTTTTTTTTTTTTTTTTGCCATCTCTAAATTGGAGTTATTGCCTTTGGAGTGGTGGCTTGGACCCAAAAAAGAAGGGTGTCAACTGTGACCAACGAGCTCGTAGTGGTGGCTTGGACCCCAACTGTGACCAACATAGCCATGATCAATGAGGACGTTGGTTCTTCAAAGTGTGGGTTATTCTTACATTCCCACATCGACCAAGTACGGGATTGGTTTGTGGCTTATAAAGTCTAGGTGTTCCCATCCTCTTTTGAGTTAGCTTTTTGGTGTGAGTTAGACGATCTCACTATGAGGCAACCTTATGTTCAATTTCATCCTTGCCTAAACTGAAATGACTAACATACCCCTCTGTTCCCCTTTTTGATTTTTAAATTAAATTACCTCATCTTCATCCTCTATTCATCAAATACCCAAATTTATAAACAAACAAACACAAAACCTCTTTAACAAATTCAACAACAAAATCTAAACTCATAGTTTTATCATCTTCAACGTATAGTTTATAACACTTATTCTTCTTCATCATCATCAACAACAACAAAATCAACCACTTTCAATCTTCAAAAAACAATCCATTATTATCATCTTCTTCTTCAACCCATCATCACCTCACAACCACCACCATCATCATTTTCAACATCAAAACCATTCCATACCTAACAGTCACTACAACCCCCGACCATCGACCGCCATTATTTTCCCCATCTTCAACATCAAATTCATGTTTATTATGAAGGGTTAAATGGTGATTTTCTGGTTTATGGTTAGGGGATGTGCTAGGGTTGATGAAATACTTGAAGAAGATGAGATAAAGAATATGGGAGGTGTTATATGTGTATGTTTTTGTATGTTTTGATGTAAATTAACTAAAGATGATGAAGTTTTTGGTTGAATACGGAAGAAGGTTAAAGTTCTTTATGTGTTTTTCAATCTTTGCTTTCGAAATATATATAAATTCAAATAAAAGTGAAGAAGGATGCTAGAGAGGGTATATTAGTCATTTAATTTTGGAAGGGACGAAATTGAACTCAAGATTTCCCTACAGGGAGGCGGCCTGCAATTTTTGAATCGTAAGGACGAAACACATAATTTTACCAAACCATAAGGAGTATTTTTGCAATTTACTCTTATATTTAAGTCATGTCATTTTCAGTACTACCCCGTATTTGAGACTAGAAGTACTTATGAATTGAATCTATGTGTGTTTCTTTTTCTTTTGACGCACATTTCCAATCACTTTATAGCTATTGTTATAAAGGAATGAATTCGGTGAAAAAAAGAATAAAAATAAGAAAATGAGAAAGATTTTAAATTAGAGAGAATTTTAAAGGGAGACGCATTTATTTTTTAGATGTATTTAAAATGTGTGTTTGTATTTTTTTCTCACCATTCTTATTTAAACTTTTCTTTTAGCTTGATCCTAACTTTATATTTCTCTTGGCTCAATATTTTGACCAGTCGAACTTTATATTTTTTGTTTCGTACTTTCTTTTTCGCAATTGTATAATAAAACAAAAATTTTTTAAAAAAAATAGAGAGGGCATTGAAATCCATTTTGAAGATGTATATATATATCAATTCCCAAACTGTATTTCAAATAAACATAGTCAAATAACTCAGATTTGCTTGACATGTTTGTAGATGTTTCTAACCCGTTTTTTAGTTGACCAAAGCTGTTTTCGATGTTTTTTCAAAGCGTCTAACCACTAAACAACTTTGATAATGGTTAAACGTACTTTTTGAAAATGATGTGAGGGAGCTTCTGATTTAGTATATATGTCCATTAATATTTATACATGTCTAAGTATATTATGTTTTGAATTTTTCATAATAGTTAAGTTTTTCGTGATTTACAGGGCCTCATTCGTAGTTTCGCACCGGGCCACCCAAATCAACGAGACGGCCCTGAAGAGCTCCATTTATAGTCGAATCTATGATTCTTTGTTTTAGGAATCATTGTGTCCGAAATATTTTGTTTGCTCGTGTTCAAAATACAAAGTTATGATCAATCTATAACAAAATCTTTTAACTGATTAGAACAAAACATATTTTATTGAGAATCAACCCAACCAATCACCCCATGGTTGATTCATCATTATTTTACAATACAAGAGAATTGAAAAGTTTGTTATAAAAGAAAACAAAAACTAACAGCAATGAACTACTTGTAGGAAACGGTGTACACTTTATTTATAAAATCAGATTAAGATAAATAATATAATTAACAGAATGTAAATAACAGAAAATAAATACAGACAGAATGGAGTAGAAGCAGAAGACAGACACTATTTTAACGTAAATTAAATGAAAGCAGTAGATGCACGAGGCTCGTGTTAGACACGATTCCCTTAAAACAGATTCGCCATCTGTTTCCCAGGGTACAACGTACTAAGCTGTTGTACAGCCGGACCTGACTAACCTTGCCTGAAAGATCACGAAAACTTGTGTGCTTCTGATCGAAGGTACTGCCGGAAACGTTCGGAATGGAGCTACGTTATTTTTCTGTGTCTGTAACTGAATGAGAGACGTTTATTTTATAGCCAAAACTTATCTTGCTCATCAAGACTAAATATCAGCTAAAAAATAAACGAGATATTCAAATCTGTTAAACAATAAAACGATTTGATATCTCTTTAACTTAACACAAATATTCTGTAAAACTTGTTCACAAAGTCTAAATCTATTCCTAAAATAGATTTACAGAAACTTGGAAAAACCGACCTGAACTAGCAGCAAAAATTTTCGCACGTAGGCGAGGTTTCGGAGCTGCATTCGTGTCCGCAGGTCGCGCGGGCTCGCATGAGTTCAGAAGCTTCGAACTCATTTTGGCCCAGAAATCCCACAATCTGCACCCTCCCTGCGTGCACGCACGTAGGAGTGGGAGCATAGCTCACCTAAAGGAATTTGAAAGCTAATACTAAGATAACCTTATAAACTAGCTTTCACTTCTTGTTTTGGGCGATGTGGGATGCAACACTTTTTCCCTTATATTGTGTTTCATGTGCCTCACTTTGAGACACGATATCTCATTCATCTTAGCTCTATTTTGGACATACTTTAGCTTGTTGCGAAGCTCTCTTGGAGGAGAACAAAACGCCCCCAAGAAACATAAATATATATAACATATACATATATTAAATTATGTCCAAAGTTTGCAAAAACCAACTTTGCAAAACTCATTTTCCAACAATCCCCCACATGAATGGAAATCGGTCGAAAACACACGAAAGTTTCCGCGAAATTTCTTCGGTTAAGTCTTGCATAGGATAGGTAGGTGTGACCCTTTGAACCTTCCCTTGTGAGATGCACTTAGTCTCCTAGATCTGAGTAGACGCGATGTCCTTGAACTCAACATCTGTTTACGTAGACGACAATACACACTCACACAAGACTCTCCCTGACCTTGTCAAATCCTCATAGTCGTATTCGTTATGGTCATGAATACTCGCCTGGTTCTGCAAGAGCTCTTAGGAATTGCGCCCCCCACAATTCCCTTCGAAGCGACCCCACTTCTCTCTCACATAGGTGATTTCATCTTGAATCATTAAAAACACATGTTTTGTGATTTCATATGGAACCATTATGCTTTATGATTTCATCCTGAATCATAAAAGCCATATGTTTAACCTCTCAACAAGTCACATTTGTTATAGGAATGGACTAGGAAGTTACAATATATAAGTAACTCCCCCACATTGACGTGACTTCCCCCACATTTCTATGATTAGGTTGTCCTATTGAACCCAGATCTTGGGACCTCCAATCAACTGGGTTAGGTTTTCCTTCATAGAAACTCATTCCTTCAAGGGCTTTAGTCCCATTCCTTTAGACGACTTACTAACTAACTCTCTGCTTAAGCCTTTCGTAAACGGATCCGCGATGTTATCATTTGACTTCACATAGTCAATTGAGATAACTCCTATTGAGAGTAGTTGTCGTATCGAATTATGTCGACGACGAATATGTCTGGACTTTCCATTATACATTATGCTATGAGCTCTGCCAATCGCCGATTGACTATCACAATGTATACTAATGGCCGTTACCGGTTTAGGCCACCTTAGTATGTCCTCTACGAATTGTCGTAGCCATTCCGCCTCTTGTCCGCATTTATCTAACGCGATAAATTCTGATTCCATCGTGGACTTAGCTATACCAGTTTTCTTGGAAGACTTCCAAGATATAGCTGCCCCTCCTAGTGTAAACACATATCCACTAGTCGATCTAGAATCCTTTATGTCAGATATCCAATTTGCATCACTGTATCCTTCAATAACAGCTGGATATCTTTCATAATGCAGTCCATAATCGCGACTGTATCTCAAATAATGAAGTACCCTAGTCATAGCTCCCCAATGTGCATAACTTGGATTACTAGTATACCTACTTAGCCTGCTAACAACATATGCTAAGTCAGGTCGGGTACTTGTCATTAAGTACATTAACATGCCAATAATTCTTGAATACTCTAATTGGGCAACACATGCGCCTCTATTTTTAGATAGATGCTTGCTGGTGTCAATTGGAGTTCTAGCTAGGCCGGAATCCCCCGCATTATGAGTATTCAGAATTTTGTCCACGTAATGTGCTTGACTCAACACAAGTCCATTATGAGTTCGTATGATCTTTATTCCAAGGATCACATCAGCCAAACCCATATCCTTCATGTCAAACTTTGATTTCAACATGTCTTTAGTAAATTTGATCATCTTGTCGTTACTGCCAACGATAAGTATATCATCAACATATAAACACAAGATTACATATCCACTACTTGTGTCTTTTACATAAACACACTTGTCGCATTCACTAATTTTGAATCCACTCTCTAGCATGGTGTGGTCAAATTTTTTATGCCACTGTTTGGGAGCTTGCTTTAAGCCATATAATGACTTAACAAGCCTACAAACTTTGTTCTCTTGTCCAGGAGCTATGAAACCCTCAGGTTGGTTCATGTATATCTCTTCTTCTAAATCCCCGTTTAGAAAAGCCGTTTTCACATCCATTTGGTGAATTTCCAAATTTCTTAAAGCGGCAATAGCAAGTATCATCCTGATCGATGTTATTCGTGTAACAGGCGAATATGTATCAAAGTAATCTAGACCTTCACGTTGTCTAAATCCTTTGATTACCAATCTTGCTTTGTACTTGTCAATGGTGCCATCGGCTTTTCATCTTCTTCTTGAAGATCCATTTATAGCCTAGTGGTTTACAACCAGGAGGTAAATCCACGAGCTCCCAAGTATGATTTTGTAAAATAGAATCTATTTCACTTTTAATGGCTTCTTTCCATTGAGGCCCTTCTGAGGAAGTTACCGCTTCTCGATAAGAAGTAGGTTCATGTTCTACCATAATAGAAACAAAATCGGGTTCAAACGATTTCTCGGTTCTTGCCCTTTTGCTTCTTCTAGGTTCTATTTCTTCTTCCTCAATTTGATCTTGTCTCTCATCTTGGAGATCATTATCATCTCGTTGTTTCTTATCTTGGACAACATTGTCATCTATTCTAGATGAACTTCCAGTTTTCTTCGTTAAACAAGGAAATATATCTTCAAAGAAGGAAGCATTCCTTGATTCCATTACAGAACCCTTTTGTATATCCGGATTTTTCGAATCATGTACAATGAAATGATAAGCACTGCTATTCCTAGCATATCCGATGAATATACAATCCACAGATTTAGGTCCAATCTTTTGGGCCTTGGGAGTCGGTATAGCTACCTTTGCTAGACACCCCCACACTCGTAAGTACTGATATGATGGTTTTCTTCCCATCCATAGTTCATAAGGGGTCTCTTCTTTTTCCTTACGAGGTATCTTATTCAAAAGATAAGTAGCCGTTAGAATGGCTTCCCCCCACATGTCCTGGCTTAAACCAGAACTTATCAACATGGCATTAACCATTTCCTTCAAGGTACAGTTCTTCCTTTCGGCAATACCGTTTTGCTGAGGTGAATAAGGAGCAGTGAATTCGTGTCTAATTCCATGTTTAGCACATAGATCAGCAAACGGAGACACATATTCACCTCCTCTATCACTTCGTACAACCTTGATTTTATTATTAAGTTGATTCTCAACTTCGTTTTTGTATAGAACAAACTTGTCTATAGCTTCATCTTTACTTTTTAACAAGTAAACATAGCAATACTTTGTACAATCATCAATAAACGTGATAAAGTACTTATTGCCACCTTTTGTGGGTAGTGATTTCAAATCACATATGTCAGTGTGTATCATATCAAGTGGTTCGGTTTTTTGTTCAACCGATTTGAAAGATGCTCTTGTAAGTTTGGCTTCAACACAAGTTTCACATTTATATTTTGAGTCAATATGGAAATTAGGTATGCAATTAAATTTAATCAAACGGCGCATTGAATTAAAATTTACATGTCCAAGACGGCCATGCCACACATTAGAAGACTCAATCAAATAAACAGAAGAATTCATTTTATTGATATCATTCTTAACAACCATTACATTGAGCTTAAACATACCATTCAGGGCATATCCCCTACCAACATACATTTGATTCTTAGAAAGAACAAACTTATCAGACTAAAAAACAAGACGAAAACCAAACTTGTTCAACAGCCAACCAGACACAAGATTCTTGCGAATCTCTGGAACATACAAGACATTAGTCAACTTGAGCTCTTTCTCGGATGTCATCTTCAGGATTACATCTCCTTCGCCCTTGATATCAGCAGTTGCAGAGTTACCCATGTACAACTTGTCTCCATTGTCAACCGCTCTGAAAGAGTGAAACATACTCTTATCAGCACACACATGACGGGTAGCCCCAGTATCAACCCACCACTCCCTGTTGTTGGAACCTACCAGGTTAACTTCAGAGATCATGGGAATGACGTCATAAACCATAGCAATCATGTCCACATCATTCACCATATTTGCCTCGCGTGGAGTCACCCGCTTCGGCATCTTACAGTTAGCAGCACGGTGACCTGGCTGGTCACAATTGAAACACACCCCTTGGAACTACTGTTTCATAATTGCAGCTTTAGGAGCAAGGTACTCAGACTTCCCTTTGCCTTTCTTGTCATTCTTTCCTTTGCCCTTGCCTTTTCCCTTGACATGAGACTTTGAAGATGACGAAGCATGCTCAACCAAATTTTCCTTGGCAGAATCAGGCGTATAAGTGTTTTTCTGAGCCAGCTTGTTGTCCTCTTCAATACAAAGACGAACAACCAAGTCTTCAACACTCATCTCCTTTCGCTTATGCTTCAGGTAGTTTTTGAATTCTACCCAGCTTGGAGGTAACTTTTCAATAATAGCAGCAACTTGAAAAGTTTCACTCAAATTCATTCCTTCAGCATGAATGTCGTGTAGCAAAATTTGCAGATCTTGAACCTGACTCATCACTTTCTTTGAATCATCCATCTTGTAATCCAAAAAGCGTGCTACCACGAACTTCTTTGTACCAGCATCCTCAGTTTTGTACTTGCGTTCCAATGACTCCCATAATTCTTTGGCAGTCTTGGTCTTGCAGTACATGTTGTACAAAGAATCGACCAAACCATTCAAAACATAGTTGTGACACAAAAAGTCTGAATGTTTCCATGCTTCCAAGGCTTGAACAGCCTGTTGATTAGAGGATTGACCTTCAGTAGGAGGTTCCACTTGAGGTGCGTTCTCTTTTAAGAACCGCGCAAGGTTCAAAGTAGTGAGATAAAAGAACATCTTCTGTTGCCACCTCTTAAAATTCTGCCCATTGAATTTCTCTGGTTTCTCAGCATGATTAAGAACTGTGTTGGTAACTGGCGCACCAGATCCATTCACTGTAGTAGTCCCAGGAGGAGTAGTGTTTGTCATCCTGAAAATCAAACACAAACAGTTAAACAACTGTTGCAAATCGGTATCTACTTGTACCAGATCTGACTCAACGAAACTCTATCTTGGTTTCGATAAATCAGTTAATAGAAACTCAATCTTGGTTTCAATAAACTGATAAGAACAACTGCTTAAAAAAAACGTTATAGATCTGTACACCAAATCTGTAAATTAAATCTGTTTAATTAAAACTGATTTCCAAAGAAACTCTACAAGGTTTCGACAGAAAACAGTTGATCAAGATCTGTTAAGAATTAATCCGATTTTAACAAAGTGTTTTAAATTCGGTTAAACCGAATCTGTTTTAAGACTGTAGGAAACGGTGTACACTTTATTTATAAAATCAGATTAAGATAAATAATATAATTAACAGAATGTAAATAACAGAAAATAAATACAGACAGAATGGAGTAGAAGCAGAAGACAGACACTATTTTAACGTAAATTAAATGAAAGCAGTAGATGCACGAGGCTCGTGTTAGACACGATTCCCTTAAAACAGATTCGCCGTCTGTTTCCCAGGGTACAACGTACTAAGCTGTTGTACAGCCGGACTTGACTAACCTTGCCTGAAAGATCACGAAAACTTGTGTGCTTCTGATCGAAGGTACTGCCGGAAACGTTCGGAATGGAGCTACGTTATTTTTCTGTGTCTGTAACTGAATGAGAGACGTTTATTTTATAGCCAAAACTTATCTTGCTCATCAAGACTAAATATCAGCTAAAAAATAAACGAGATATTCAAATCTGTTAAAAAATAAAACGATTTGATATCTCTTTAACTTAACACAAATATTCTGTAAAACTTGTTCACAAAGTCTAAATCTATTCCTAAAATAGATTTACAGAAACTTGGAAAAACCGACCCGAACTAGCAGCAAAAATTTTCGCACGTAGGCGAGGTTTCGGAGCTGCATTCGTGTCCGCAGGTCGCACGGGCTCGCATGAGTTCAGAAGCTTCGAACTCATTTTGGCCCAGAAATCCCACAATCTGCACCCCCCCTACTCGCGCGCACGTAGGAGTGGGAGCATAGCTCACCTAAAGGAATTTGAAAGCTAATACTATGTTTATGTATAAATTCAAGCTGAGCTCGAGTCTTATTCAAATATTACTCGAGCAAAGCTCAAACTTGGATGATTAAAGCTTAGTGAGTTATTGAGCTGAGCTCAAGTCTACCTTATGATTTTTGAGCCAAGCTCAAGCCCTGTCAAGTCGAGCTCGGCTTAACACTATTACAGCCATAGAAAGGATCCCTTTTATCTTCGTGCCTAAAAATTTACATTTCAATGTAACTATCGAAATAAGAGTATCTCAATCTATGCAGAATAATTTTTGTTATAAAAAGAAAAGCTTTACCCGATTTGAATCTGTATGATGATGAGTTCATGCCCTGTGAATTATTCGGCCAAAATATCATAAATCATGATTACTCAAAATAAGGAGAAAAGGAATTCTTATTAAAGAATTGTAGATTAAAACATAAAGTTCACATTATAATCATAGAGAATCTTGTAATGCCTTTAAGTGCTTATTTTTTTTAACAAGTTATAAAGCACTTGAGACTGTAGTATATGTTGTCTTCTAGAAAAGTAGATGATAATAAGGAGACAGGCTGGGTAGGTTTGCAAGTTGGTTGTTTGTCTTTGCCTCAAATGCTTGCCGTACCGCGTGTGAGTGTGTGAGTGTCGTGTTCATGTTGTTCACCTTTTTAGATCAGAAGGATTATTATACTCCATCTTGCACACGATATTTTTGTTTTTTTAAAAAAAAAAAACAGTGTAATTTACTATCTTTGGCTATATATGAATAAATAGCTATATAATTTATTAATTATTTAAATATTTAATTACTTCGTATAATTTAATTAACAAATTTTTTCTACTTTCACTTACACTCATATATATACATAAAAAAATGCATGTACAAAAGATTAACGCTGTATACGCTGTTGCTGTTATGTGCGACTAATCGTTTATGTATGATAAAACTAACACCATTAGCAATTGTATTGGTTGTTTGTTTTACAAAAGTACTTAATAACGTAGTTATAGATATAGTTTTACGTGTAAGTTGACAACAAAAAAAAAAGTTAAATATTTTCCAAGTAACGTTTATAAAACGTTCGTTGACAAAATAGCCTTTAATTAAAAATGTTAAACGCTAACTGATAAACGGTCTTAGTGATCCTTTCCAAAAACACCCTAATTCTAATATATGCTCTTTACCAATACTTTTATGGTTGTTTTCAAACTTTTTTCTAACTATCTTTTAGGTTTATTTAATGACTTTAGAACTAGATATTCTCTTAAACTTTTAAAACATGTATCTCTATATCTCGTTTTGCCAACACTCAGCTAGATTGCATGGTCGGAATTGTTTATTTTGAGATTTCGTAAAGTTTCGTCTCATTTGTTAGGGAACAATCAGTTTTCTACTAGTTTTCATACTTTTAATCTCGTGTCTGCTTTTAGTGGTTATGCGTTATATTTGGGCTTGGTTGTTGAAGTTGGCATTTTTTTTTTTTTTTTATTATTTTTTATTTTTTTTTAGTAAAATGGATTTTTCACCCTGGTAAAATGATAGAGTTAGTACTTTCGATTGACAGATTTTCAAAGTAACGAATATAAATGTCTTTTGTAGTTTAAGGTAATATTTTGTTGTGGTTTTAGAGCTGTTTGATTGGCTACAATCTTAGAGCCGTTTTGTATAGTAATTTTATAGTCGTTTGATCAAAAGCTTTGTGTCATTGTTACGACGAACATGTTGCTAGTTTCAAGTGAAATATTAATCTAATATATTGAGCTTAAGAGTTCGAGAGTCTCGGCTAACTCCAGTTGGTGCCCCACTAAGACAGGAGAGTTGTCCGGAGCTATTCCTTGTGGGGTGGATAATGGCTGGTGCTAAAAGGCACTCAAGATCAGGGTTTCCTCGCAAATCTAAACCTTTTTTTTTTTTTTTTATCTAATTTATTGATTTGAAGAAAAAACATGTTGTGTATCTTTTTTCCTTTGTGTTTGCATGATTTTAACTTTTATATTCTTTGTTTTGTTTTGGTTCAAGAGCGGGTCCTGCTTAGATGAGGTCGTTTTTGGCTTTTTAAGGTTTCTCTGGCAGCTTTCGCTCTAGTTATTTTATTGGTTATGATACCAAAAGATTTCGTGCCGTTAACTTTTTACTACTCTTACAACACCTATTTTCCATTATTAGAATAAATTATGATATCTAACATACTTTCAAGAATCCTAAAGGGATTAGAACTATATAATTTATAGATATTTTGTTTTATTTTGTATATTGTTTAGGCCACTTGCATTCCATTTATTTTGCATATTGAATAATCGATCAGCGTACATTATTATCTTTGAAACACAATTTATTACTATTTCTCAGTAACATACTATTGCACGAATATAAAGTTGCTTAGGATAATAATATCTTTAGTGATAACATAAACAATGACACCACTAGTCTACTACAAGTACAACTAGTGTTCAAACTTCAAACAACTTGGCCGGTCAATTTTTGCTGTCTATTGTGCCACTTACTCACTTATGTGTTAGCAAAGTAACAAAGTTAGTATAGATAACCAACTATTATAAACATACATAAAATAAGCTTTTATAGACAGCCAAGATAAGTATAGTAACACTTTAAATCGTTTCTAACAATTGGTAACTCGATTCATGTTAACACAATTTTATTACTGAGCTGTCATGTGGCGTCAAACTGCTTTTTTATGATTTTCTTTTACTCACAATGTTGTTGGCATTTGTATTTAATTTATTAGTTTCATCATTAATACCAATATACTATAAATGCAATACACAAAATAATTAGAGTTTCTTCAAACATTTTCGTATTTAATTCATTCCTTGTCTTCTGTATCGAAAGGAAAAAAAATTGACAAAAATTGGATGTGAGACTCATCTGCATGAGTTACCTAGTTGATCGATTCCACATTTAGTGTGTTGCGCGCTCTTAAGATGACGCTATTTTTTTTGCAGATCTTGTTTATGTTATGTACGATTTCTATCTGAATAATGCATAGCAAAGTACGTAATCAGGAAAACACGACCTAGGATAATCACTGCAAATTACTTTAATTCAACTGCGTCGATACGACTTCTAAAAGAGTAAACAAGAACAACATAGATGGTAATCTGAAAGACAACACTAGAACAAAGGTTTTTAAGACACATAATAGTTAAAACATATATATAGCTATCAAACTAGGTCGACATTTGTTGCACTTTGGGACATACTATGGTTTTCTTCTATCTTCGCAATCAAATCATTTATATATAGAAACAGGCGAGTTAATTTTCCAGTTGCGGGTTCAATTGATGTTGGATCAAGAACAAAGTTATGCAACATCTCTTCCATCTCCATTTGGTTATTTTTGGTCCTAAGAGATTCCAACTTTTTGGTCTTTTTAACCAACAAACTTTCTAGGTACTTCTCATGGCTTACGGCCTTCTTTTTTCTTTGTTCCTCAGGCAGACTCTTGAAACTCGACATCATCGCCTCAGCTTGTTCTTTTGACGGCCACGCCATCTTGTCGTTTGTGCCTTGATTGTTTGTGCGGTCACAAATTACCATGCACGCCTCGGCTCCACACAACACACAGATGGTATTTAGACTCTTGATCAAAGCCTTCTTCCTCCTCTTCAATGCAGCTTTTCTCTTCCTTTCATTGACAATTCTAGCTAGTTTAACCCTACGTCTTGGTCTTGTCATATTTTGGTTATTTTCCAATGAAAACAATTCCTTTAGGATGGTGTGTGTATATATATATATATATATATATATATATATATATATATATATATATATATATATATATATATATATATATATATATATATATGGCCATTCATGTGAGAAATCTAATTTTTGTGAGAACGCGAGAACTAATCCTAGCCACTCATTTTATCCTCCTTAAACTTTGATCTAATGGCTATTATTAGCTAACTATTTTTTTTTTTTGAAAAATTTCAAAAAATTTTCAAAAAAATTTCGAAAAAAATTTCAAAAAATTTTCAAAAATTTTTTTGAAAAGTTTTCAAAAAATTTTTGAAAAATTGTCAAAAAATTTTCGAAAATTTTTTGAAAATTTGAAAAATTTTCGAAAATTTTTTGAAAATTTGAAAAATTTTCGAAAATTTTTTTGAAAAATTTTCGAATTTTTTTTTTCACATGTGACGAAATTTTTTTTTACATGTGACCGAATTTTTTTTACATGTGACGATTTTTTTCACACGTGACAAAAAAAATTTCGTGAAAATTTCCAAATTATTTTTCACATAATTTTTTTTTCACATGTGACAGAATTGTTTTTTCACACGTGACAAAAAAAAAAAATTTTCGTGAAAATTTCTAAATTTTTTTCACATTTGACGAATTTTTTTTTACATGTGACGAAATTTTTTTTTCACATGTGACGAAAATTTTTTTTTACATGCGACGAATTTTTTTTTCACATGTGACGAATTTTTTTTCACACGTGACGAAAAAATTTCGTGAAATTTTCCAAATTTTTTTCACATGTGACAAAAAAAATTTCAGAAAAAAAAATTTCGGGAAAAAAAAATTTCGAAAAAATTTTTTTCGGAAAAAAAATTCGGAAATTTTCTTTTTCGAAAAAAAAATTTTTGAAAAAAAATTTTTTCGAAAAAAAATTTTTTCCTGAAAAAAAAAATCAAAAATTTTTTTTCGAAAAAAAAGTTTTTCGAATTTTTTTTTTTCGAATTTTTTTTTAAAATTTTCGAAATTTTCTTTAAAATTTTTCAAAATTTTATAAGAAATTTTCAAAAAGTTTGATTAACCAATATTAGTTATTAGATTAAAGTTAAAGGAGGATAAAATGAGTGGCTAAAATTGCTTCTCGCGTTCTCACAAAATTTAGGCTTTTCATTTGAACACTTCACTAAGGATTTACATTGAGTTTTATAAATTTATTCTATGTGGTTGTTGAGATAAAAACAATGGAAATTTAATTATAGCATTTATTAAAAAGGAGTTGTCATACTCTTTAAACTTAATCTAAACAAAAAATGTGCCCTCGAAACTAATATGTATGCATTTATCATGTGCAAATGGTCACATGTCTTTTGTTCTAGATGATATACAAGTATATAAGTATCTAACCTTTTTGAGCATGATCATATTGGTCCATGTCACATGAATTTTGTTCATTGACGGGTAGCATGTTTCTCTTTTCAGTTAATTTTGAAATGTTCACTTTTTAATTTTTTTAAAAATATATATGACAATTGTTTCAATGTCCATAAATCGATATTATGTTCTTTTTTATCTGTGCTACATCTTAAAAGTCAATATACAATCGTAAAAGAAATTATTTTTAACATTAAATTCTAGCTAAAATAGAAAGATTAATTTCTGTAACATCTGAGACGACTTTATTATACCAAATCATGTTATAGTATTTAAGCAATATTAAATGAATCTATAGTGTTAATTTTACAAACATTTATTATTAGTTAGAAAAACATAAGCTTCCGGCTTACTGCAGGTAAGTTTATATAACCTTTGACAAATCAAGTATGGTAAAAGTAAAATGAAACCACACTATAACACATAGTTTAATAGTAACTTTTTTTAATGGCATAGTTAAATAAGGTTACAGAAAACTTGTTTGATTTTTAACAATATTGAATAGTTACTAGCTCTTTCGGAATACATAAATAGATAATTAGGCCGCGCGGACTTCTACATATTTGGGTCACGGCCTAGAGTTGTCTTATGTCATGGACTCATGGTCTCGGCAGCTCACTGGTTGATTTTGAGATTGTATATCAAGGTCACTTTTTATTCAAAAGGACCGAAGAGGGTAGCTGCATTTGACAAACTCGTATAGAAGTAGACAAACTCGTTCGGCTAGTTTGAATGGATATGTAAACCAATATGAGTACGTTGCATGCTAGTTGCTAATAAATATGTGGATGGATATTCGGCCGTCATTTCTCCGGAAGAGCTCGAAGATACTTTCTCACATGGTTTTTGTTAGAGTAGTCTTGATATGACGATTTGAAGATTTGAGATTGGTAACAATTGCGTTGAACCGCGTGTAATCACTATCTATAGTTTCTTCATCCAAGATTTTAAACTTCTCATATTGTTAGATGTGAAGATCTATCTTGCAATCTTCGACTTGTGAGCTACCTTAATGACTAATAATAAGTGTATGCCAAATCTTCTTGGCAGTTTTACACATAAAAACTCTCTCATACTCTTTACAAGGCAAGGCTTTATAAAGAGTCATCTTAGCTTCATTATTTTTACCAAGTTGTTTTTTCTCATCATTTTTTAACTCCAAAAATTGTTTATCCACTCTCAACTTTGTTTCTGGATCCGTCATCATAAAAACAAAGTCACCATTTTTAATAACCTCCCACAAGTCAATATTTTTAGACTTAACATAAGTCTCAAAAAGGGTTTCCAAAAACAAAAAGCCTCGGGTTTTAGCAAAGGTGGTCTTTGTATAAAGCACCCCTCAACATAGTTCTCTTGAGCAATAGATCTATACTCAACTTTTCCTAAAATTTGTGCAGGATTTTCAAATTTTTGAAAAAGAAGTTTTCACTTTAAAACACCTTCCGAAAAAGTTTTTAACACTTGAGTATTCCGCTCTTATAGCAATTATAGAACCGTAGAGGGGGGGGGGGGTTGATTATTTAAAGTTTAATAACTTTAAGTCTCTAAGAACGTGTAAGACAATATGTACAACAACAACTAAACACCACGAGAGAGAGAGAGAGAGAGAGAGAGAGAGAGAGAGAGAGAGAGAGAGAGAGAGAGAGAGAGAGAGAGAGAGAGAGAGAGAGAGAGAGAGAGAGAGAGAGATGAACACTAAGATTTGTACTGGTTCGGGATGAGTGGTTTAGACCATCCGTACTATTCTACTAGTATAATCCTTATGGTGGATTACAAACATTTGCAACTTCACTCCAACGATATTCACAAAGATCGACGCTCACAAAGAATAGCTACTCCCAATGGTATTCCGCCCTCGGAAACCACCCATAAGAATCTCGTGATTCGACTTACCACTAAGACCACAAAGAACTCCCCACGCAAGTATCAAACCCCAATTATACCTTCACCCGATCTGGCTTGACCACCAATGTACAATACTTTGTACACCCTTGCTTATCCATACACGGATAAGACTTTACAAATTTTTATGAGAGTTTGTTTGAAACAATCTAACATATTCTAGAGACCCGATTCTAGTAGAAAGGGTATTGAAAAGAAGACCCTCGACACAACACACAAGATTAGATTAGGTTCTTGTGTATCTGTCTTGTGTAAGATTTGTTCTTTTAATAGATGAAACAAGAAGATGGTAGAACACAAGAAGATAAGTAGACTTACAGGGATTAGAGAGAGGAAAGTAAAGAGAAAGAGTGAATGGCAAGAGGTGAGAATGACACCAGACAAGAAGGGGTATTTATAGACAAACCAAAGCTCGACCAAACTTGGCGCGCTGCCCCGATGCGCCAACGCGCCATAGCCTAGTCCGGCTCTTGGTTTGTTTACGAACTCTCTGATATTGTTAAACCCTCAAGTGAACTTCACTTTTGACCTTTCCAAATTCATTCAAACACTGAAAGTGGGATAAGATCAATAAACTCATTTAGATGTGTTAAAATATTTAATGAAGTGTGTTGCTAGACAGTTAGGGTTAAGTCCAATTTGAAAGAGAAAGGAAAGATGTATTAGACAATAGGTTTATCTTAGAGTGTTCCCCAGTAATTGTGTAATATATTTCCTCTCAAATTTGAAATTCAAAACTAAAGAAGTTGTTTGTTGTGGGAGTTAGGGGTGTGCACGAACCGCAAAACCAAAAAAAAACCCGCAAAACTCACATCGCAAAAACCAAAACCGCAACAAAAACCGCGGTGCGGTTCCTAAAAATAAAAATACCAAAAAACCGCACCACAATAACCGCACCGCACCGCAAATATATATATATATATATAGTTCTAAATAAACCAACTAATTTTCTTAATTTTTGTATGATAAAATGTTTTGGTTTATACTTTCATAATTAGTTAATTCAAACCCATTTAATAGGTTAATTATTATCTGAGTTTTTATGTTATATAATTATATTATTCTATCAATTTATCATCGAAGTTTTTAAAATTATTCGCCTCATTTAACTTTTAGTATTGTCTAGATTTATAATTTCATACTAATACACAATATTTTGTAGATATGTCTCAACTTATCATGTAATCTTATAATATATTTATTCTATAATAAATATATATGAAAAATATGATTTAAGAAAAAAAAAATTAAAAACTGCAAAAACCGCAAAACCAATCCGCAAAACTACAAAAACCGCAAACCCGCAAAACCGCGCGGTTGCGGATTCTCACTTTTTAAAAACCGCAATTGCGGATGCGGTTCGGTTTTTATCAAAACCCGCACCAACCCGCACCATACTCACCCCTAGTGGGAGTGTAGGATAACTTATGTCATAGATAAGTAGAGAAGGTGATACTTGAATTTCAAATTTGAATATAGAAGTTGGTGATTGTGAGAGAATGGAGTGTGTAGGAAGCTTTGTCTTGGATGAGGAGACAACTATTCAAATTCAAATTTAATAGTTGTGTGTTTATGGGATAGTAGAGTGTGTAGGAAGTAAGAGTATGTAAGAGATATGTCTTGTAGTAGGGAAAAAGAAACTATTTAAATTTCAAATTCAAATGTGATTGTGAGAGTGTGTGAGATAGAAAAGTGTTAGACAAGCTTGGATGGGAGGGAAACTTCATTTTAAATTCAAATTCAAATTAAAGAGTCTTGTGAGTGTCTGAGAAGAATGAGTGTAGGAGAAGCAATAGGAGTAGCATGTTGTGTAGTAGGGGACGAACATTCATTTGAATAATATAATTCCAATGTGTATGTTGTAGGTTTGTGAGAGGAAATTGTGTAGGAAAGTTAAGTGTGTAAGATATGTGAGTTAGCTATTTCAAATTCAAATTTGAAAGAAGAGTGTAGAGAAAGTTTGGATGAAACTTAGGGACAAATGGTGTGAATGTGTTGGCATGATGAGACAACAAAGTATTAGTTTATTGTGAGGGAATGTGTGGTGGCATTGTTTGGAATGTGGGAGACAATGAGAACGATGAGAAGGTTGTGCTATGGTGTAGGGGGCAAGAATGATGTAAAAGTGGATTGTGTAATAGAATATGTGTGAGAGAATTAAACACATAGAAATGATATTCATATCTCAAAACTCAAATCAAATATTCAAATTGAGTAATTCTTGATTAAGGAGCCATTAGTCTATTCTTTAATCACCTTGATGCAAGTAAGGTAAGTGCTTTGCATCATAAGTAAAGCATAACCCATAAAAGGAAAATTGCATTTATGCAAATTAGCTATGACTTAAATGATTAATAAGGGAGTAAACCTGTTACATGATCTGTAAAGACGTACGTAAATATTATGATCACTTGAAGTTCTAGTGAAAGTATGAATATCCTAGACTTGAGGTAAAACATTTTTGGTCATCTCTTTAGATAGTATTTTTGAGTTGGAATTTTGTAAAACGAGAGGACTTGTTTTGGTCATCTCTCTAAATCCGAATCTTAATGCGACTTTACCTAACATCTCACATAGCATGTACGAACATTGAAATATCCACTTTCGTCGGGTTAGAGGAAATCCGACTTGAAAAAACGAAAGCACACCTACCGGGCCCGACATACTGGTCTGGCATGCAGCATACCTGGTGGTGGTATTTTCAGCTTTTGGCTATTATTCATGATTTTAAATGTTTCTAATATGTACGTAGTATTTGTCATCATTAAAACATAAATAAGACTTTGACCATCAATTGCACCAACAAAGCTTCATGTAGTTATACCTCTCAACAAAATGGCATTGTTGAGAGGAAACATAGGCATTTATTGAATGTTTCTAGACCCTTTTTTTCAAGGGGGGGGGGGGATTCCATTGAATATATGGATTGAATGTGTTCTAACTGCAACTTATTTGATTAACAGAGTGCCTACTTCTGTGTTGAATGAAAAATCTCCTTTTGACCTTGTCTATAATAAACCTTCTTCTCTCAAACACTTAATATCTTTTGGTTGTCTTGCTTATGTAACCATCTTAAACAGTCATAATAAATTTGGAAGTAGGTCTAAAAAGTGTGTCTTAATTGGATATTCAAATTTTAAGGCAATCTATAGACTTTGATGTATCTGTCAGTGAGGGTGAGAGGTTTATAGACCTTGAAGACATTCAAAATATATCTGATGGTAATGAAAATTATGTTCATCCTTAGGAAGAATCTCATTAAAGTCCCGAAATTCAAACTGTTAGAAGATCTTCCAGAACTTCTATTTTCCAAGAAAGTTTAATGAATACGTTGTTGACAACAAAGTTAAATATGGTTTGGAAAAATTTGTTAATTATTCCAAACTTACTGCTGATACCTTCTGCTTTGTGTCACAATCAAACAAAAGTGTTGAACCTAATTTATTTTATGAGGCTTCTAAAAATAATCTTTGGAATGAAGCTATGAATGCTACAATAGAAGCCTAATATAGAAACAATACTTGGGATTTAGCTTAGTTACCTACTGGTAGAAAAGTTTTTGGCTGTAAATGGGTGTACAAAATAAAATGTAAATCAAATGATGAAATACAAATAATAAGGCTAGACTTATAGCAAAGTGATATAGTTAATAAGAAGGAATAGACTATGATGAGGCTTTTTCTCCGTTGTTAAGATTGTTACTGTTAGATGCCCAATTACTCTAGTTGTTCAAAATAATTGAACTTTGTTTCAGTTGGATATTAATAATGCATGTTTATATGGTGATTTGTTTAAAACTGTTTATATGAATTTACCACCTGGTTATTTTCATGCTTTTAAAAAAAAGAATTTGTAAACTTAATAAGTCTCTTTATGGGCTTAAACAAGCTCCTAGACAATGGAATGCTAAGATAACCATTTCATTGCTTGAAAATGGTTTCATTTAAAGTTTAAGTGACTATTCTTTGTATACTGAGTATGCTGATGATCTTTTTATTGCCATTTTGGCGTATGTTGATGATATAATCATAACTGATAACAACTTGGATGGAATTAACAAGTTTAAAAACCTTCTAAAAACCAAGTTTATGATAAAGGATTTGGAAAAAATGAAATATTTCTTGGGTATAAAGGTTATTGGTACTTTTGATGGTATTGTTCTTACTCAAAGAAAGTATTGCTTGGATATGTTGGCTGACATTGAGTTACTGGCTAGTAAACCTGTTGCAACTCCAATGCAGCCTAATGTTGCTTTAACTTGTGATCATACTGTTGATGATCCTCTTGTAGAAAACATTACAAAATATCAAAAAACTCATTAGTAAGCTGATTTACTTAACAACAACCAGGCCTGATATCTCATATACAATTCACCGTCTTAGTCAGTTTATGCATTCACCTTTGAAGTCTCATTCACGTTTGTGTTCTAAGTTAAAACAGTTTGATGTTTCTAGGATAAGATTAAGGAGGGGTGTTAAAAGATATATAATCTTACGTGGAAATATAAGTTCATAGACGAATTTTTATTTCTTGTATTCTTGTTTAAAGATATTTTAAAGTTTTGGCTTGGATTGACAAAAGCTGGAAAGTGCAAGGACTGATGTTGTGCAAGTTTGAAAGATCCAACTGTGCAGCTACATAAGCGGGCTTTTTGTTAGAGTTTTCTTATAACCCGGTTGAAGTCATATTTACTCTCTCTCAAAATACACACACAACTCACATCTTCTTCTCTCTTTGATCTCTGTATCATTCTGGTTAACTTTTGAGTTTGATATTTGTAGTAGAACTATTATCAAGATAGATAATAGATACAACTTATTAGCTGGTGTATCTTTTGTGGTTGGTTTGGTTTACTGATTAAGATCAGTTTATAATTTAGTTGAATTGAGAATAAAGGTTTTGTCTGTGTTCTTTTGTAAAACTGTTCCTCCATAATTGGTAGTTTGTAAGAGCATTTACAATGCATCAAGTCCTTAAACACTTGTTGCATTTAATACATTAATTATTGCATTTATTTTTCTATTCAAAAAACTTATTTTCAAAATCTTGTGTAATGCTAAAAGGTCTTAAATAACTTTTTTGTGTACCCCATTTGTGTCATTCAAATCTTCAATTAATGAAAATAGCTTGGTCAATTTTGTGTCAAACGGTTGCTATCTACCAAGTCATCTTCCAAAAAGTCTTTAGTAAAGCTTTTGTTGCAATACACCAAGTCATTCAAAAAGCTTATTAAATACTGAAAAGTCTTTATGTAAACTGATGCTTTGTAGTTGCTCTAAGACATTTATTGTCTCAATTTCAAGTGAGTATATATGGCGAAAAACTGATGTTGGGCACCGACCGAAATGGCTATTACACCTGGTGCTTTTGCGATCATTGTGAAAATCGTTCTTATTGTTACATACTTACATTGATTATCAATCTAGTTGTTTATACATTGGCTTAACCAAACCAAGGTGAAATTATTAGTACAAGATTTAGGATTCGATATTATGATTAGGGATTTAAATTTTCCAAAACCTAAATCCACATGTATTTAAGATTAAAAAAACACAAGCCCATAAACTGGAATAAGTTTTGAAAGAAAAATATCACGCCCAAACCACAAACTGGGAACGAATATAGTTAGTTATCGATAGATCAACCGGTCTTTTATTTATGCATAGCACACATCAAATACAAGTTGTAGGATATGTTACATTTATTTATAAGTACATAGGTAGACACACCTTTAAAGCAAACATGCAAACCTATGATACAACTTAGTGAGCTAAATTCACCAGCAAAAAGTCTCCAACACCTTCATAGTTTAGTTTATGCAAACCGAAGATTATGGAGTTAAAAAAAATACATACTTTATGTTACATTCGCACAAATATTCAGCTATTCATGCTTACCGGCTGATACTAGTAAACATTCTCTTCGGATCAGTAATCCCATAGATTCCCTCCACCAGAGTTATCTCCTCCGATCTTTGATTCAAAACCTCGGTTAAAACTTAAGAGATCGAGCAAGTTTATCTTAATTTTAAATCAAAATAAAATAAAAAGAATTAGCAGTTTACTACGTTTGGAAAAACCTATGCAGCTAGTAATTTTCAAGTAAATCAGAAAATAGGAGTGTATGGAATTGTTTAACTTACCTTTGCTTAAAATCCAATAACCTGAACCGATGACATCTCCTTGTTGACTTTCGATTGAAATTGACAAAGTAAGCACTTCAACTCATCATGTTTCCTGTTACAAAAGATCATAACACTATAGTGCTAAGTTTTTTATCTATTATAAAAACAACTAAAATCCTAAAAAGAAGACCATAGTTTTAGAAAATAACTACACATTCAGAAAATTTATGTACATTACACATTGGAGTGCGACACAGAAGAGTGAACAAACCAGCCGAAAGAAAAACTACCCAAGTTACTACCTAGTACACTACATTGTATTCATAGAACTTTTCCATTTTCTGTTGCACTGAGATCTCCTTGCTCTTTCCAGCCTTTCCAAGCTTCCAGATTGCTGAGGCCCTGATCTTGACCATGAGTTCCCATACAACTTAGGCCGTAGTAGAAAGTCAGCACCCCTAAATTGAATAATTTTGTGTAATAAGTTGTATTGTATTAGACAATATATTAAGCATATGAATAACAAAATTTAATATAGAACTTTAAAACACACTCTTTATCCCATAGAATTGAATCTGAATACACTAATAGGAAAGTCTTAACTAAGATTTGTTCTTGCATTAGGTAAGTCAGTAAAGTGTTTCAAGACTTTTGAAAGACCTCTCCATAATCTCATAAAAAATAACCGAAAAAATGTAGTGAAATACTATCATAGTTAAATGGTCATCACAGCCAAGTGAAACACAACCGACAACCAAACCATCTATATGTAGTGCGATCACATGGCTGCAACCACAATCCTGGTGTGGCTGACCCGCCAATATACGGGCTGCGGTAAAGAATGCATAAGCACATTGTATAAGTAATCCCAAACATTGCATATATATCACGGACACAATAGTACAATACTGCAATAACCAACACCATCTATGTTTTGTATTTTTATCTCTACCAAGAAACTCAGCATATAAACGGGCTGCTTTAGAATTACCCTCTACATAAAATGGTCATACCTTTTTCAACAACCCCGCATCCACTATCGCCAGCGTCAACCGACAGCCAGCAAAAACTATCGATACTGATTGTAAATAGAAGTTGAAACCTAAATCAAAAAACGAAGGTCACACCTCTCTAAGAATACTAAACCATGAATTCAACAATCAAAAATTGAACCTTCATTAAATTGCTTAAAAAAACTTTAAGTAAACTTTCATCAATATGATAAAGAAGAAAACTAATCTTGAAGATTATATATGAATATATGATTAAAGACAAAAGCAACAAAAAAAAATGAGTCGAAACTTACAAAATCGATTTGGGAAAAACCAATAATCTGTCTTTTCTCGATGACAAAATCTAACATCAGGCTGCCAACCGACATATTTTCCACATCAAACATACCAACCACACCTTCAGTAAAAAATGGGATCGTGATGGGAGATGAAGGAAGTAGAAGGCAGTGCTTGTGTTCTCGAGAGTGTTCTAGCACTATCAGTTGTATTGAGCAGGCCAGAAACGATGCCATTGGATTGGGCTGTAGGTTGCAGGCCAAAAAAAGTTGCGTGTAGCCCACATAGTTGAACGACGTCGTTTTAAACAACAAATTATATATATAGTAATTTGTAAGCAGCTAGCACGAAACCAAGAGCAAAAGTACAAAGAAAACGTAATTTTGAAACATACCGGCATCAGGTTACATATCCAATAAAATGCGGGAAGTTTATAGTACCACATTGAAATTCGAATCTCGATGACAATTAAACGTTCCAGTTAGAATAAAAAGTGACTAGAATTTTATTTGAAGATCTACATAATGAGTTTTATTTGAGTGAGACAATTAACCGATTTAATCCCAAGTCGTCCGGAACTTTTATTTATTTATTTATTTATTTTATTTTATTATTTTTTTGGTAAAAGGTCAAAAGTCCAGGTAAATATATTACTCCAAAAACGTTTAAGTACAAAGGGTATGGGTGAATCTCATACCTCAGCCCGTTACATAGGCGAAAAAGTTTACATAACAAGATACTTCCTATTCTCTAAACAAGAAAATAAACCACTACTCAAAAGATAACATTAGACACCTATGAAAACAAATTACTTCCTACCAAGGCCTTGGAGTTTGCTACCATACGTGTCATAAAAAGCATCCAAATTCCCTGAAAGATCGTAGACCTGCTCCGCATAGTCATCATAATCATCTTCACGATCATTACCACCACCAAATAGGTTCATTGACTCATCGAAAGTGTTCACAACCTCCTCTTCATCACTATTGGAATCAACAATCTCTCCCACCTTAGAGAATGGGTTAACCCTTTTAGTAGAAGAAGTAGACCCCGGATAATCAACCTTTTTAATCGGATGACCATCATCATCCACAAGCGTAGCTTTCCCATCAATAAGAAGCTTTTCAAGCTCCTCAATTTTCTCAATAATAGGAGTAGAACCGACCTCATTAGCTTCCATTGAAACACTCACAAGCAGTTCTTGTGATGTATTACCACTCTTTTGAGACCCGGCCTCCTTAGCTTCCTTTGTAATGCCAGAATTTACATGCTTAGTTACTTCATTAATAGGAATACTAAAGGCATGATGCGTGGGGATTGCACCAGGCTTTACCTCTCGAGGGATCTCGAGAAGCTTACGACCCTCACCAGGCAGTGTACCTGATCGTTGTAGTATAGCATAGTGACAAGTACCGGGGGATTGATCGTTCAACTCAGGAATAGTGCCGCTAGGATTAGAAAGCCTAAAAACTAGGTCTAGAGGTGAGGGATGATTCTTTTTGTATTTTTTATATTTTATAAAAGCAAATAAAATCTCGGGTTTTTGGAAGAGTGGGCGGAATTAGTTGCAAGTCAACTAACCCAATAACTACAGATGCAATCAAAATAAAATAACAGAAATGTAAATAAAACTAATTACTAATGTGGTGTGAACAATAGATGGGAGAATTATGTTTACTTAGATTTCACTACTCCCTAGATATCTTTTACAGGTTAATTACTTGTTACAGTTGCGTGGATGACGGGTTATATTCCTTAATACCAATCATGGGGTGGCGTACTTACTTCCCCAATTCTATAAGCTCCTACTTCACTCCTATGTCGAGCCTGCAAGAAGCTCCTAACATGGGATCACTAGAATTCGCTCATGCATTAAATACAACCATAAAAACCTAGTACGCATTGGTTCATGTTTCTTAAGACGTTCAAGCAAGTTACACAATGGAGATCTGCCAGTTTTCTTATGCCTAACATTGAAATCATTCATCCATTACAACTATAAACAAGCAATCAACCTATAATCAACATCTAGGTTTCATTACATCTAAGCAAACACACAAGAGATCTAGCCTAGCATCTTAAAATTAAGATAAGCGTAAGATATATTCAAACAACACATAGACATATTGAATGAATTGAAAGGATACTTATCTCAATTGAACATGAAGGGTTTCAAATGGTGAAAACCCTTGAAAATACTGTAAAATTCGTATTAGGGTTTAATAGGTTCGACCCTAAAATTCTCCTCCCAAGTTACACTATTAATGAATGAAAATAAGAAAAGTATATATAGATTTCATGAGGTGACGGCGTCAAGAGGAAAGTTCTGACGCCGTCATCTCGCCGCCAATAAAATTCTCAGACTGCCTAGATCCAGATCTGACGCCGTCATGTGTGTTTCTGCTCTGGGCCGTCACTACTTTTACTCTTGACGGCCTTGTTCTGACGCCGTCACGTTTTCTCTGGGCCGTCACCAAAAATGCTTTTGACGCCGTCATCAAAACCTTCTTGACGCCGTCACGTACTGTTCCCAGCAAGGAAAATTAAGACTTTGCCGTTTTCTTCACTTTTATGCTCCAAAAACGTCCAAAATGCTTCCTTTTCCAGAATTCACTCCCAAAGTATCTAAAATCACAAAAGGAGCGATTTAGGGCAATATTTGATCAAATAAATTCCAATTCCGGCTTAAATGACCCCTTAAAAACGGATCATTTTTCGCCTCATCATATACCCTTACACTTGAGATTTGCTTGTCCTCAAGCAAATGCGCTTTTATTCTAATCAAAATACAAGTTATGGGTCATTTAACACTAATATAAAAGTAATTACAACAAATAATCGTTCAACTAAAGACCAAAGACAAGCACGGAGGTTATATACTAGCACCTCACAAATAGTGATTAGATTCTCACATCTCTTGGGTGTAATAAAGTAAATATCACAATATGGAAATGGAAAACATCTCTCACTACCTGTCATAGCAAAATAGATTACCATAGGCTTGGGAAAGGATCAAACCTCCACCACATGGCGTAAGCACCTAGGATAAACTATCAAAGAGGTCTTTTAAAGGGTTATAACGTTAGGTGTAGGGATATGGAATACACGGTTTTGTTGGATATAGGCAATCTTTACTGGTGGTGAGTTAATAATCTTGGTTAATTACATGTACAATATGGTGTTGCTAAGCCAAGACTAGACTCGACTTAAGCTAATAAATCAAAAATAACAAAAACATAAAATAAACATAGAATGAAATGAGATGGTAGTCCGTATGTTTTTTCTCTTTTCTTTTTCTTAATTTTTCAATTTATTTTATTTTATTTTATTTTATTTATTTATTTATTTTTTATTTTTTTGCATATACTCTTACCCTACCATCCAAAATAATACATCATAGGGAATGAACATTCTCCTAACACTTGAATTTTTACATACTTCACAATAAACTAATCTAATGACTCGAATTAAGATAATCAAGACACTTGGAGTACTTTTAAGATTAACGCACATATGGGGGGTAATAATAAGATGTTCATCCCCATTACTCCATAACATTAGTACTTTACTCATGAGTCCCAATCGTCCCAAAACAATATGTACAACGATATGACTCAACTTAGCAACCATGTAGCCAATTAGATAATTAACTAAGGGTTTAAACAAATAACAATAATGCACTAAAGATGAGTGCATACACGGAAGGCTAAGGCGATTTGGGTATACATTTAAGTGGGGTGTAACAAATTCTTCCTTTGAGTAAGATGCTTAAAGTTAGAAACGAAAAGATAGGCTCGGAGGGGTGTACTAGGGGTTTCGTGTACTAAAAATGAGTACAACGCTAAGGTGTGGGAAAAATTAGTTGACTTTACTAGCCAAGTAATATGACTTAAATGGTCAAGTAATTATGGTACGGGTTTAACACATGGGTGATCCTAATGCCTCTTATCATGTAGTAAATCCTACTACATGAATGTAGTCTCACTAGCAGTTTCGGGATGCATCACTAACGCAAGTTCTAGAATCTAAATGCTAACGGTACACTCATAAGTACTAATAGTAAATGCTTTTCCTATCAAATCTAAAGGCGAACTTCACATATTTGGGTGGAAAATTTTTCTGAATGGTACGGTTTTGTGCTAGTCATACGACTCCTATCCATGAGACGCTTGCTAAGGCTAAAGTTTCACTCCTAAATGTTGTAAAATATTTTAAATTTGGCGCTAAAATTACACTAACAAGTATTTCTCTTAGTTTTATTACAAACCTACCATCGAACAAACAAACTCAAGTGCAAGTGTATCCTATAAGGTATCATCATTTTACCCTTCCCTTACACTTAGGATGAACATTGGCCCCAATGTTCAATTAAAGAATGTAAAAGTAAAACAGGTAAAAGAATGAAATCAAACACTCCCCTGATTCGCTCGGTATGGATAGTATGGTAACCAGGTTAGATCTTTCTCCAAGAAAATGAACAATCAAAGCTTCCCTTCCAGAATATAAATCATCTTCTTATCATACATAACCTGTTAAACCTGAGAAAACAAACAAGGCAACCTTGTGTAAAATCGGCGGCAATCTATATATGATAATGAATCCTAGAAAACAAAGTAAGATATAATGCTTGTGGAATGATGTTTGCAGATTTCCTGGAGTTTATAAAACTAAAGTTTCAACAAAAACTTTAAGACTCCGTTAGAAAAACAAAACTAGCAAAATTTCCATAATTTTACACGTGACGCCGTCAGAAGTGACTTGCAGAAATCTTTGTGTTAAGTTTCCGGAAAATTTCTGGAAAAACTTTGTCCTACTTCCTGGAAAATCCTGCAAAACATCATTTATGACTCGATACAAGCATTTGACTCTAACAAATACGAATATACATGTTCATTTAATATTGTGGAGTACCATGATCAATTTTGTTTCTTAAAAACATATTTGGGGTTTCCCCTTACACTTATCTTTTGCGAAATACCTTTGGATGAAGTTAAGACTAAGCCAAATGACTAAATAGAGTATTTTCACCATTTTAGTTTTGAAACATGATCTACAATCAATAAAAATAAAGCATGCATACGGAAACAAATAACAATCAAACAAAATAAAAATCACACAAAGCATAGGTTGCCTCCCAAGAAACG
The DNA here is from genome assembly GCA_030686995.1 of Artemisia argyi. Taxonomy (NCBI): domain Eukaryota; kingdom Viridiplantae; phylum Streptophyta; class Magnoliopsida; order Asterales; family Asteraceae; genus Artemisia; species Artemisia argyi. The sequence continues at coordinate 132,836,834 of CM060708.1, read as the reverse complement.
CTTTTCTTTATTTACGAGTCTTGTAGCTAGACTCAAGGTCATGGGTTACTACGTGACCTCATCGTTGGTTTCACTCTCTAGGTCATCTCCTATATTAGTCTTGTATTCCGGACCTAGTTGTAAGCATTCTTTGTAGAAACCAAGTATCCTATTCATTACATACTCTACTCCTCTACGTCTATCCTCATCATTCCTATAATAAGCCGCTTGTTTGTGTTCCTTTTCTATGTTCGATAGGGGGCGGTATTGCTCAATCTTATAGGGCATTTGGTAGGCAATCTCATCATTCTCTTCCTTGAACCTAACTATCCCTAGAGTCGGATCATAACTCATCTTAGTGACCTCAACGAACGATTTTCCGAACACTACTTGACTTAGGCAAGCATCTATCACCGGACGAGTATCCTCCACTATCATAAAATTGGTCTCATAAGTGAAATTTCCAACAATCACATGCAATCCTTTCACTCTACCTACAAAATTACTTATCAAATTCTTACTGGGCATCATCCTATAACCAAGTTGTTTCTTCATTACCCAATTATAATAAGTCCTAGTCATGATGTTTATAGGAGACCTAGGATCTATATAGGCTTTCCATACATGCATATGCCCAATGTTTCATGATATGTTAATGTTAGAGGGATCTCCCATTTTAATAAGGGGTGAACCAAGGATATATGGTGTCTCGGGATCATTGAATAAATCCTTATGATATTCCCGTTCTTTCTTGGTGGGCAACTTATCAAAGTACTCTTCTACGTTTTCTACTCCCTCTAAATTTTCTCCCTTATTAACCTTAACTTCCTTAATTTCATCCCTAGTCTCGGTTTCTACTCCAACTTCATTCTTGTCACTTTCTTCTATCTCCTTATCTATTGGCTTAATGGTGACAACATTGACAAAGTGGATGTGTTTGGATGATGAGGGGTCCTTAGTTTGGATTCCGCTATTGGCGTCCCTAGTGTCCTTCCTAGGTGTAGTTAACGCTTGGTTGTTGAGGGATTTCAACAAGTTGTCAATCTTATTGGTCATCTCCGTTTGTTGTTGGTTGAATTCAGTTTCAAACTTAGCTATTCGGGCTTCTTGAGATGCCATAAACTTGGACATCAATCCTTCGAGATTGTTGGTACTACCATAGTTGTTAGAAGGATTGTTGTTGAAAGTACGGTTGGAGGGTGGACCGTTTGGTTGGTAACGATTAGGCGGATTGGAGGAATTGTTTTGGTTTTGCTTCCACCTAAGGTTTGGGTGATTTTTCCAAGAAGGGTTGTAGGAATCACCGTAAGGGTTTGGCTCGGGTTTGAAAGTGTACCACTTATCTCCCGCTTCGTCGGTACGCGAGGATGCGTAATCCGCAAAAGCTGTTCCGGGGAGTTCCACGCAATCACAAGTGTCATGGGGACCACTACATAATTCGCATGAAGAAGTGATTTTGTTCACTCTGCTTGAAGGCTTAGGAGCTTCGTAAGATTTCATGAGAAACTTGACTTGGTACTCAAGTTCCATGATCCTACGGTCGGGAGTGCTAGAATTGTTCGAAGGCAAAGATATTGCCTTGACCGTTTTGTTCAAATCACGGGGATCATTCCAACTTTCGTTGTCATAGAGAGCAAGATCTTCTATGAGTTCCCATGATTCTTCCGCACTTAGATCACGTAGCTTGCCACCGGCCGATTGGTCAATGGTTCGCCTTGTGGAGAGATCAATATGGTCATAGAAGATTTGGACTTGGAGCCAAAGATCTATGCCATGATGAGGGACTTTTTTGAGTAAGTCCTTGAAATGAGTCCATGCTTCATATAGAGTTTCACCTTGACGTTGTTGGAACATCAAGATATCATTTCTAAGCTTGGTAGTTCTCCCCGGTGGGAAAAATTGAGCAAGGAAACGAGTGGTGAGATCATCCCATGAGGTGATAGATCCCGCGGGTAAATGTTCAAGCCATTGACTAGCTTGATCACGTAGAGAGAATTGGAATAGTCGTAATCGGGTCGACTCTCTAGTTGTAACATCAAGGTCTATAGAATCTACGATTTTAAGGAAGTCCTTGAGATGTTGATTAGGATCTTCGGAACGAAGTCCATGGAATGCACATCCGCTTTGCACCAAACGGATGGTGTCGGATCGCAAGGGAGACACATTAGCTCCTTGGGTGAGCTCAATGGTGTTTCGATAGCCTTGGTGGCTACGTCAGGAATACTCTCCTAGGGTTCGGGGCCTAAGAGGTTGGTTAGCTAGTGGTGGGTTTTATGGGTGGTCTTGTTGTGGTGGGTTGATGGGTTCAAAGATGTTACCACCTTCCATGATGTCGGATGGTAAGAGTTACAAACAAAAACACGAAGAAATGAGATAGACTAAAGAAAACCTAAAAATAAAAATAAAGCCTTACTAGAAAGGAATCTAGCAAGTAGACCTAATAAAAAGAAATTCTAACCTAGACAATAACTATTTCCCGGGCTGCGGCGCCAAAAACTTGATGCGTGGGAATTGCAGCAGGCTTTACCTCTCGAGGGATCTCGAGAAGCTTACAACCCCCACCAGGCAGTGTACCTGATCGTTGTAGTATAGTATAGTGACAAGTACCGGGGATTGATCGTTCAACTCAGGAATAGTGTCGCTAGGATTAGAAAGCCTAAAAACTAAGTCTAGAGGTGAGGGATGATTCTTTTTGTATTTTTTATATTTTATAAAAGCAAATAAAATCTCGGGTTTTTGGAAGAGTTGGCGGAATTAGTTGCTAGTCAACTAACCCAATAACTACAGATGCAATCAAAATAAAATAACAGAAATGTAAATAAAACTAATTACTAATGTGGTGTGAATAATAGATGGGAGAATTGTGTTTACTTAGATTTCACTACTCCCTAGATATCTTTTAGAGGTTAATTACTTGTTATAGTTGCGTGGATGACGGGTTATATTCCTTAATACCAATCATGGGGTGGCGTACTTACTTCCCCAATTCTATAAGCTCCTACTTCACTCCTATGTCGAGCCTGCAAGAAGCTCCTAACATGGGATCACTAGAATTCGCTCATGCATTAAATACAACCATAAAAACCTAGTACACATCGGTTCATGTTTCTTAAGACGTTCAAGCAAGTTACACAATGGAGATCTGCCAGTTTTCTTAAGCCTAACATTGAAATCATTCATCCATTACAACTATAAACAAGCAATCAACCTATAATCAACATCTAGGTTTCATTACATCTAAGCAAACACACAAGAGATCTAGCCTAGCATGTTAAAATTAAGACAAGCGTAAGATATATTCAAACAACACATAGACATATTGAATGAATTGAAAGGATACTTATCTCAATTGAACATGAAGGGTTTCAAAGGGTACCCTTGAAAATACGGTAAAAGTCGTATTAGGGTTTAATAGGTTCGACCCTAAAATTCTCCCAAGTTACACTCTTAATGAATGAAAATAAGAAAAGTATATATAGATTTCATGAGGTGACGGCGTCAAGAGGAAAGTTCTGATGCCATCATCTCGTCGCCAATAAAATTCTCGGACTGCCTAGATCCAGATCTGACGCCGTCATGTGTGTTTCTGCTCTGGGCCGTCACCACTTTTACTCTTGACGGCCTTGTTCTGATGCCGTCACGTTTTCTCTGGGCCGTCACCAAAAATGCTCTTGACGTCGTCAGGTACTGTTCCCAGCAAGGAAAATTAAGACTTTGACGTTTTCTTCACTTTTATGCTCCAAAAACGTCAAAAATGCTTCCTTTTCCAGAATTCACTCCCAAAGTACCTAAAATCACAAAAGGAACGATTTAGGGCAATATTTGATCAATGAAATTCCAATTCCGGCTTAAATGACCCCCTAAAAACGGATCATTTTTTGCCTCATCAAGGCATCAGTATCATCCATATGAAATGCATCAAACCAGTTTGATGTATCAATCTTCGTACCACTCGTACTAGCCACATCAACAGCCTTCTTCTTAGCGACATCCACTTTCTTAGGTTCAGTATAGGTGGCTTTTTGGGTTGATATTGAAACTTCTTACCCACAACAGGTTTTGTAAACCCTCCCTGAGCCGAAGCAATTGGACCACCTTGCTTAACCTTCTTGTTGTTGTTGACAGTTTCGAAAGCATCATTAACACTCTTAGTAGGCTAAATAGGGGGTAAAACAGATTTTGGACAATCAATCAAAGTATGACCAAAGATCTTACACGTATCACATCGAGGTGGTTTCCACTCGTATTCAACCTGTATCTTCTCAATAGTCGAAGCCGGCCAATTAAGTAGGGATATTTCAATAGTTAGGTTGTCCTTAAGTACCTCATCAGCCTTAACATCAATCAAGCACCTAGCAAAATTACTTCGGCCCCATGATTCCTTGCACATTTGACTAGTATAAGCATCTAACATTCTCGGTGTACCAATCAATGTAGCAAGAAGACTAAGACCATCATCAGAAAACATAGCAAGAGGAACATCATGGAATTTAACCCACACCGGAATGTTGATCAAATCCTCTTTAAGTAAGTTGGTGTTCAAGGTCTATGGTTTAAGAATAATAGGGACATTTCTAATCAACCACGGACCATTTTCAAGGACATCATCAACACCTTTCTTCGAATTAAACTTAAAGATAGAGAACCCCTTGGCATTCATCATAACCTTCTGTATACCATACTTAGCCCACACATTGCGTACATAATGATCAACAACTGGAAAAGCAATGCGTTTACCAAGGAAATAACCATAGAGAGTATTCTTATACCTAGTATTCACCTCCTCAGCCACTTTCATAGAGACAGTAAGATCCACACCATTCGTAATCTTGCTACACTCCAACCTACAAAAGTTAGACGAGTGTTTCTTAGGTTCATTGGAAATAGCACCTGCATATGATGTAGACAGCTGTTTCAAAGTATTATCGGCATTCTTCAATTGGACGTCATGCATTGCATTATCAAAATCCTTACAAGCATCCAAGGCAACCTTTTCAATACCACTAGGTTAGTTAACAGCTCAATTTGAATTAGTATCACCCTAAAAAGAAGGCTCTTCGGTGTACGCTAAATCAGAGATTGGATCAGAAGGGTCCGCCATAAAATAAACGGTTTTAGAAGGCTCTTCAGAAATAGACACATCAATGGGGCTGTTTGTACACCCCTAGTAGCAATTTGCGCAAGATCCTCATTAATAGAGCTAGTTTGATCGGCCAAACAAACTAGAGATCCTTTATTCCCATCTTTCATACCACTTGTATGATGAACATCAGATTTACCCACATCATTCTTATCCTTGTTCGCACTTTTGTTATTCAAAAAACACTTATTCATCTCTCTCCAAACCCACAACCAGTAATTAACCACACACCACAATCAATTGTTCCAGCAACACATGCACAACCAAGAAAATAAAATAAACTATGGAAAACTAGAAGGGGGGGTTGAATAGTTTTACGTCAATTTTTATTTCAAAACTTTGTTTTCAAAATCTTTAATACAAGATTTATTGTAAAAATCTACTCAAATATGTTTCAAAATCTATATATATATTGTATCTTTTTAGGTTATTTATAAAAACTTTATTTTGTGAATGAACCTTTTGTTTGAACTTTGTATGAGATCAATTATAGCACAATATTACAAGCTACAACTAGATGCAAATATATATGAGTATGTAGACAATAAAGATGTAAATAGGATAATGGACAAGAGATGGAAAGATCAAACCAAGACACGACGAATTTATAGTGGTTCGGCTACAAGGTCTCCTTCCTTGCCCTACTCCACTACTCGAGTCTCCTACTCGAGAGTTTTCTTCACTAACACAACGAGCTCCCTTTTGGCGAAGAAACCTTACACAACTTTTGCTTACACTGATTAACGACACTAAGCTAAATGTCGAGTTCTAATAGTAGCTAGAACCAATCTCACACCACTACACACCTTCTTCACAACTTATACACACCACTACTACTACACTACTTCTCACACCTTTACAACTTCTTCTTCACAACACAACTATTTCTTCACTACTTCTATTCACGACTACTAACCCAACTAGATCTATCAATTACACACCTTCTACACTTTTACAAATAATTTACACAACACCTAACAATATACACAACTCTTCAATACTTATAAACAAGATGTTGGAGAAGTATTCTTCTCTTGCACTTTGAATGAGGATGGATAGTATCACTTGAAAACAAGAACTAATATGTTTATGATCAAAGGTTTTAGGAAGATGATTTGAGAGAATTAGAACAGAAGGTTTTAGTGCAAAAGGTGAGGAAAAAATTCAGATTTGAACCAGTATTTATAAGCAAAGAATTCTGACACATGAGCGTATGCCGGCCCCCTTAATTGTGTGCCGGCCCCCTTAAAATTAAGGGGGCCGCCCCTTATAATTAAGGGGGTCGCCCACTATAACGGCCTGATTTCTTTGTCTTTTCTGGGGAAAGTTTATTTGGTTAAAATTTAACTGAATTTAGTTAAAAATTTGAATTCATGTACTTATTGTGAAATAAATATTTTTCTTTAATTACCAAAAGTGTTTTTCTTAAATATATAAAATGTTTATACCATTTTATATAATTTGTAATTAGTAAATAAACCTTCCTTTGATCATAAAATGTATTAGGCATTTGTTTATTCACTATAGAATGACAAGGGTGAGCTAATAATAGGTAGGGGGCTGGTATAGGTCGTTTGTGGTGTAAAACAGCCGAAACACCCAGTAGGTGACACGTAGGTGATGCACCTACTTTTGTGCTAGCTTGGTGATGAGGCGAAAAATGAACCACTTTTAGGGGGTCATTTAAGCCCGGAATTGAATTTATTTGATCAATTATTACCCTAAATCGTTCCTTTTGTGATTTTAGGTACTTTGGGAGAGAAATCTGGAAAAGGAAGCAATTCGGACATTTTTGGAGCATAAAAGTGAAGAAAACGCCAAAGACTTAATTTTCCATGCTGGGAACAGTATTTGACGGCGTCAAGAGTAAATTCCATGACGACCCAGAAGAAACATGAAGGCGTCACAAGTAGAGAGTCAAGAGTTAAATGCATGACGGCCTGCATAAGGTGTACACATGACAGCGTCAGACCCAGATCTAGGCAGTCCGAGGAACTATTTGGCGGCGAGATGACGGCGTCACACAATTGTTCTTGACGCCGTCACCTTCCAAAATCTATATATAGTTTTCTAATTTTCATTCATTAAAGAGGAACAAGTTTGGAGAAACCCTAAGGCCGAACCTTGTACGAATTTTACAGTTTTTCAAGGGTTTTCAGCCCTTGCACCCTTACATGTGTAATTGAGATAAGTCTTCTCTTAATTTAATCAATATGTCTATGTGTTGGTTGTCTATATCTTGTGCTTGTCTTGATTCCACCATTTTAGGCTAGATCTATCTTGTGTTTGCTTAGATCTAATGAAACCTAGATGTTAATTATGTGTTGATTACTTGTTTATGGTTGTATTGGATGAATGATTTCAATGTTAGGCTTAAGAAAACTGGCAGATCTCCAATTGGTAACATGCTTGAACGTCTTAGGAAACATGAACCGATGTGTACTAGGTTTTATTGGTTGTATTTAATGCATGAGTAAATTCTAATGATCCCATGTTAGGAGCTTCTTAGCCGGCTCGACATAGGAGTGAAGTAGGCACTCATAGGATTGGGGAGTTAAGTACGCCACCCCATGAATGGTATTAAGGAATACAATCCGTCATCCACGCAACTATAACAAGTAATTAACGTGTAAAAGATATCTAGGGAGTAGTGAAATCTAAGTAAACACATTTCTTCCACTTATTGCTCACAACCTTAGTTTAATATAGTTTTATTCTTGTTTTAGTATTTTTATTTTGATTGCATCTTAGTATTGGGTTAGTTGACTAGCAACTAATTCCGCCCAAATCCTTCAAACCCGAGATATTTACTTGCTTTCTAAAAAATATAAAAATACAAAAAGAATCATCCCTCATCTATAGACTTAATCTTTAGATTTTCTAATCCTAGCGACACTATTCCTAGCTGAATGATCAATCCCCCGGTACTTGTCATTATACTATACTACATCGATCAGGTACACTGCCTGGTGGGGGTTGTAAGCTTCTCAAGATCCCTTGAGAGGTAAAGCCTGGTGCAGTCCCTACGCATCAAGTTTTTGGCGCCGCTGCCGGGGAATAGTTATTCTCTAGGTTAGAATCTATTTTTATTAGGTCTACTTGCTAGATTCCTTTCTAGTAAGATTTTTTTTTTTTTTTTTTTTTTAGTCTATCTTATTTCTTTGTGTTTTTGTTCGTAACTCTTCACCACCGGACATCATGGACGATGGGAACATCTTTGAACCCGTCATCCCACCACAACAAAACCCACCACTAGAGCCTCTTAGGCCTCGAACCTTAGGAGAGTATTCCCGACCAATCCACCAAGGTTACCGAAACACCATTGAGCTCACCGGAGCCAATGTGACCCCCTTGCGATCCGACACCATCCGGTTGGTGCAAAGCGGATGTGCATTCCATGGACTTCGTTCCGAAGATCCAAACCAACATCTTAAGGACTTCCTTAAAATTGTAGATTCCATAGACTTATATGTTGCAACTAGAGAGACAACCCGATTACGCCTATTCCAATTCTCTCTACGTGATCAAGCTAGTCAATGGCTTGAACGTTTACCCGCGAGATCCATCACCACATGGGATGATCTCACCACTCGTTTCCTTGCCCAATTTTTCCCATCGGGGAGAACTACTAAGCTTAGAAATGACATCTTGATGTTCCAACAACGTCAAGGTGAAACTCTTTATAAAGCATGGACTCGTTTCAAGGACTTACTCCAAAAAGTCCCTCATCATGGCATAGATCTTTGGCTCCAAGTCCAAATTTTTTATAACCATATCGATCTCTCCACGAGGCGAGCCATTGACCAATCGGCCGGTGGTAAGCTACGTGATCTAAGTACGGACAATCATGGGAACTCATAGAAGATCTTGCTCTCTATGACAACGAAAGTTGGAATGATCCCCGTGATTTGAACAAAACTGTCAAGGCAATATCTTTGCCTTCGAATAACTCTAGCACTCCCGACCATAGGATCATGGAACTTGAAGGTCGAGTCAAGTCTCTCATGAAATCTTACGAAGCTCAAAAGCCTTCAAGCCAAGTAAGCAGAATCGTTTCTACATGTAAATTGTGTAATGGCCCTCACGAAACTCATAACTGCATGGAGCTTCCAAAACGTGCTTATAACACATTCACATCGTCACACGTTGGTCGAGGCCCTCGAACTTCTGACGAGGCCTATGAGGCATGGAAGGATAAACCTAATTTCAGAGGGTACCAAACGCGGAGCGTATCCTTTAATGACTCCTCACCACTCAAATGGTCCGAGCATTTTCCATTGCAGGGCACTCCTAGGCAAAGCTGTGAAGATGCCTGGCGAAAATTCATCCTATCTCAAGAATTGCAGCTCTCTACGCTCGAGGCTAAATTTAGACAACAGCAGGCCGATATGAATAACAAGATTTGTAATCTGTTAACTGCTATCAAAGAGCATGCTGTTAATAAGCCAATACATGTTGATGAGGTCAAATCTGTTACCATCATGAGCCCGCCAACCTCTCCTGTGAAAATAAAAAGTCCTAGTAAGCTATTCAAACATCTATCACCAAAAGTAAAAGAACCTGTCAAACCCCTAGGACCAATCCATTTCGTAAATACCATCACCACGATATCTACTTTTACACCTAACCTGAACCAACAACAAACTGAAAATATAGGTCATACCGCTAAAAATGAGACCTCAAGGGTGGGCCACGATTTGGCCAAAAGCCCTACCAACTCATTCGAGCAGTCCGCCACGCAAGATTCTAACAAATCGGATGAAGGGAAAGAGAGATCGGAAGTGCATATGAGAAATCCTGCCATTTTGGGTAAATCTATTATAGGGGAACCCGAGAGAAAAATGGAGGATGTTACGAGTGGGAGTAGTGATAGGACTGAGAAAAGTAACTCTAAAGTTTTCAAGATCTCATGCACCATTAAGGAAAAGCTCTTAACCGATAGTCATATAGATCCTAGCCTCCCAATCAACATAATCCCCCTTTCCCTATACCACGAAGCCTTCCCAGAACGGATAGTGTGCGAGAGAGTCAATAATGCAAGGGTAATAAAAGATCTATCAATTATGATTGGAGAACTTGTTTAAAATACTGACCTCACCGTGGTCGATGACGTGGACCCTCTCACCAATCAAACATTAACCCACCTTGTTCTTGGGAAACCATTTATTAATGAATCGGGGGTAATCCTTGATGAGAAGGATGGGAGTGCATTGTTCACCAATGGTATCAAGAAGGTAATTTTTCGTTGGGGTAATGAGGAGGTGTACGAGTACCGTCCCTCCCTTGAAGGGAACCTAATTGGATCAAGGGATGGAGGATCGGAGTGAATAAGGCGACGTGATCCGAACAATCTCAAAATTCCCTGCATGATCGGTCACAAGTACTTCGATAATGTCTACATTAACGTATTCCTGCCTAAGAACTTTATGTCCCTCTTCTATTATAACAATATCTGCAGATGGGGAATGATTTACAAGGGAGAGAATGTGGTTGGTAGAGATCATGAAATCCAGGTGTTCGTAGGAAATATGGTGTTCACTATGGAATTTACGAATGTGGACAACATCGAAGACTATGTCGACCCGAGGTTATCACAAGTCGTTTTTTGGAGCACCCTTTTGTGAAATCACTAATTTGATAGTTGATGACCGGAACGGAATCATGACCTTCGCTGATGGGATTAGGAGGGTTTCATACCAAACACCATACAAGAAAAAAGATCTCAAGGAAATCGATTGTGACGGGCTTGATAGGCTAAGTTCCCAACTTATTTTGTGTAACGAAGATGTGCAGAGAGGATGTAAGAGCACTTCCGATCTATCAGGTGGATTCTTTAAAGATGTTAGTAAACATGGTTCTAAGTATCGAGAAGATGTCTTTGAGTTCGAAGACCCGAAGTACTTACACTATGAAAGCGATACTGGTCTAGAAGACGACCTAGGGAGTGAAACCAACGATGAGGTCACGTAGTAACCCAAGACCTTGAGTCTAGCTACAAGACTCATAAATAAAGAAAAGCGCTTCTTGGGAGGCAACCCATGATTTTGTGTGATTTTTATTTTGTTTGTTTGTTATTTGCTTCCGTATGCATGCTTTGTTTTTATTGTTGGTAGATCATGCTTCTAAACTAAAAAGTGGAAATACTTTACTTTGTTGTTTTGGCCTAGTCTTAACTTCACCTAAAGGTATTTTTGCAAAAGATAACTGTAAGGGGAAACCCCAAATATGTTTTTAAGAAACAAACCGATCATGATTCTCCACAATATTAAGTGAGCATGTATATTCGTATTTGTTAGAGTCAAATGCTTGTATCGAGTCATAATGAAGTTTTGCAGGATTTTCCAGGAAGTAGAACCAAGTTTTTCCAGAAATTTTCCGAAAACTTAACATAAGAATTTCTGCAGGTCACTTCTGACGGCGTCACGAGTTTACTCTTGACGGCGTCACGTGTAAAAATCTGGAAATTTTACCGGTTTTGTTTTTCTAACGGAGTCTTAAAGTTTTTGTTGAATTATTAAGTTTTATAATCTCCAGGAAATCTGCAAACTTCATTCCACAAGCATTATATCTTATTTTGTTTTCTAGGATTTAGTAACTTATGTAGATTGCCGCCGATCTTATGTGAGGTTGCATTGTCTGTTTTCTCAGGATTTACAGGTTATGTATGACAAGAAGATGATTATTTTTCTGGAAGGAAAACTTTGATTGTTCATTTTCTTGGAGGAAGATTTAACCTGGCCACCTTATTATCCATACCGAGCGAATCAGGGGAGTATTTGATTTCATTCGTTTTACTTATTTCACTTTTACATTCTTTACTTGAACATTGGGGACAATGTTCATCCTAAGTGTAAGGGGAGGGTAAAATGATGATACCTTACAGATACACTTTCGCTTGAGTTTGTTTGTTTGATAGTAGATGTGTAATAAAACTATGAGAAATACTTGTTAGTGCAATTTTAGCGCCAAATTTAAAATTTTTTACAACATTTAGGAGTGAAACTTTAGCCATAGCAAGCGTTTCATGGATAGGAGATTGTATGACTAGCACATAACCGTATCATTCAGAAAAATTTTCCACCCAAATATGTGAGGTTCGCCTTTAGATTTGATAGGAAAAGCATTCATTATTAGTGCTTATGAGTGTACCGGTAGCATTTAGATTCTAGAACTTGCGTTAGTGATGCATCCCGAGACCGCTAGTGAGACTACATTCGTGTAGTAGGATTTACTACATGATAAGAGGCATTAGGATCACCCTTGTGTTAAACCCGTATCATAATTACTTGACCTTTTAAGTCATATTATTTGGCTAGTTAAGTCAACTAATTTTTCCCACACCCTTAGCATTGTACTCATTTTTAGTACACAAAACCCCTAGTACACCCCTCCGAGCCTATCTTTTCGTTTCTAACTTTAAGCATTTTACTTAAAGAAAGAATTTGTTACACCCCACTTAAATGTACACCCAAATCGCCTTAGCCTTCCGTGTATGCACTCATTTTAGTGCATTATTGTTATTTGTTAAACCCTAAGTTAATTATCTAATTGATTACATGGTTGCTAAGTCGAGTCATATCCTTGTACATATTGTTTTGGGATGATTGGGACTCATGGGTAAAGTACTTATTTTATGGAGTAATGGGGAAGAACATCATATATTACCCCCGTATGTACGTTAATCTTAAAAGTACTCCAAGTGTTTTGATTTTCTTAATTCGAGTCATTAGATTAGTTTATTGTAAGTATGTAAAAATTCAAGTGTAAGGGGAATGTTCATTCCATACGATGTATTATTTTGGATGGTAGGGTAAGAGTGTATGCAAAAAAAAAAAAAAAAAAAAAAAAAAGAAAAAAAAATAGAGAAAAAGAAAAGAGAAAAAACATACGGACTACCATCCCTTTTCATTCTATGTTCATTTTATGTTTTTGTTCTTTTTGATTTATTAGCTTAAGTCGAGTCTAGTCTTGGCTTAGCAACACCATATTGTACATGTAATTAACTAAGATTGTTAACTCGCCACCAGTAAAGACTGCCTATATCCAACAAAACCGTGTATTTCATATCCCTACACCTAACATTACAACCCTGTAAAAGACCTCATTGATAGTTTATCCTAGGTGCTTACGCCATGTGGTGGAGGTTTGATCCTTTCCCAAGCCTATGGTAATCTATTTTGCTATGACAGGTAGTGAGAGATATTTTCCTTTTCCATATTGTGATAAAACTGAAGAAAACGCCAAAGACTTAATTTTCCATGCTGGGAACAGTGTTTGACGGCGTCAAGAGGAAGTATTTGACGGCGTCAAGAGTAAATTCCATGACGACCCAGAAGAAACATGAAGGCGTCACAAGTAGAGAGTCAAGAGTTAAATGCATGACGGCCTGCATAAGGTGTACACATGACGGCGTCAGACCCAGATCTAGGCAGTCCGAGGAACTATTTGGCGGCGAGATGACGGCGTCACACAATTGTTCTTGACGCCGTCACCTTCCAAAATCTATATATAGTTTTCTAATTTTCATTCATTAAAGAGGAACAAGTTTGGAGAAACCCTAAGGCCGAACCTTGTACGAATTTTACAGTTTTTCAAGGGTTTTCAGCCCTTGAACCCTTACATGTGTAATTGAGATAAGTCTTCTCTTAATTCAATCAATATGTCTATGTGTTGGTTGTCTATATCTTGTGCTTGTCTTGATTCCACCATGTTAGGCTAGATCTATCTTGTGTTTGCTTAGATCTAATGAAACCTAGATGTTAATTATGTGTTGATTACTTGTTTATGGTTGTATTGGATGAATGATTTCAATGTTAGGCTTAAGAAAACTGGCAGATCTCCAATTGGTAACATACTTGAACGTCTTAGGAAACATGAACCGATGTGTACTAGGTTTTATTGGTTGTATTTAATGAATGAGTAAATTCTAATGATCCCATGTTAGGAGCTTCTTAGCCGGCTCGACATAGGAGTGAAGTAGGCACTCATAGGATTGGGGAGTTAAGTACGCCACCCCATGAATGGTATTAAGGAATACAATCCGTCATCCACGCAACTATAACAAGTAATTAACGTGTAAAAGATATCTAGGGAGTAGTGAAATATAAGTAAACACATTTCTCCCACTTATTGCTCACAACCTTAGTTTAATATAGTTTTATTCTTGTTTTAGTATTTTTATTTTGATTGCATCTTAGTATTGGGTTAGTTGACTAGCAACTAATTCCGCCCAAATCCTTCAAACCCGAGATATTTACTTGCTTTCTAAAAAATATAAAAAATACAAAAAGAATCATCCCTCATCTATAGACTTAATCTTTAGGTTTTCTAATCCTAGCGACACTATTCCTAGCTGAACGATCAATCCCCCGGTACTTGTCATTATACTATACTACATCGATCAGGTACACTGCCTGGTGGGGGTTGTAAGCTTCTCAAGATCCCTTGAGAGGTAAAGCCTTGTGCAATCCCTACGCATCACTTGGGAGGTGCTAGGTTGCCTACTTGAGTTTCTTAAGCTGATAGGGTACTTTCTTGGGTGGTTTGAGGTGCTATGGTAGCTTAGTTTAGGTGTTAGGTTTAGTTTTAGGCTAGTTTTGTCTAGTTAGGGATTAGGGTTTTTCCTAGGGTTTAGTGCCTAGATTAGGGTCCTAAGTGTGATTAGTGACTAGTATTAATGTTTACGGGTTATTTCCTATGTGATGGTAGCTTATACTAAAGATTTGGGAAGGTTTTGACCTAGTTTTGGGACCTAAATGACCTAAATTTGCTTAGTGAGAAATTAGGGTTTATCCTAGGGTTTACTGCCTATATTAGTGTCCTATGAGTGCCTAATGACTAATCCTAAGTCCTAAGAGGTTTATACTAAGTGGTGGTAACCTATGGTGAAGTTTTGGGATAGTTTAGGCCAAATTCCGGGAAGTTATGACCTAGTTAGGGTTTTGTACTTAAGGGACTTGTACCTAAGTTCTAAGGGTTTGTACTATAGTCTAAGGGTCCTAAGGTATCCTATTGTTCCTAAGGTAATTCATACTTAAGCCTTGAACACTTTCAAACTAGTTTAGATAAGCAATTAGGGTTTTAAAGATAGCCGTAAACACATAGGGTTCAATTAGGGTTTTGTTAGTGTTTCTAATAGATATAGCATATTAGAGTGATAGATTACTTAGTGTAATGATATTTAGAACCTAGACTTGACATACTGGGGTGTTTACATAGTGTAAACATAGTGGTGTTGGGCATAAGTGGATACGTGAGCAGGTCTAAAGAGTCATGCACGCAATGAAAAGTAAAAATTTACCTGTGAAATTACCTTGTGGAAATGATGTTGATGAATTTTATGGGTTGTTACAATAGGATCGTATCTCGGGTAGGATTAACATAGGATCAAATGTAAACTCGTAAAAACGCTAGTCGGTCCAAGTTTACCTAAGTACATATCTGTATTTTTTGTCCTTTAGCCCATTCATTTCTGCTTAAGCCCTTTCAAAAAAGTGATAAGTAACTGAAGAATTGTTTTCTTATATAATAGATTGATCAATGATGGTTTATGTATGAATCTTTTGGTATTACGGCTCATAAGTTTTGGGACATTTATGATTCATGTTATGTAATCTTATTCCGCTAAATCATTAATGTTTTAATTGAAACTTGACCTTTTGTACTTTCCTATCAATTTGGTGTTTGAAATTTGAACTGTGACATTTTTAAGATGATATCATATGAATTTTATCTTTGATATTGAGTAGAAATGTAAAACAATTTGACTCATTTATCCTTTGTTTAAAAAACATGAGAAGTTGGTAGGATCTTATGATTTCGACCCGATCTTACAATCTCGATCTTGCAAAGACAAAAACGATCTCAGATGGGATCTCGATATTGACAGCCTTGCTATCAAGACTTTGGGATAGTACGCCCCGATAGGAGAATACCTATAACTAATTTATTCGCGTAGTTGCTTCTCGATCTTGCTTTGACTTTAATGCAAAAAACACATTATCCCGCTCCTTTAATTTTTTTAAAAGTCCCACCTAAACACTTAAGAGATTTTGACCAATGCTCTCTGTTGGGGGAGTCAGATAGCTAATTAAGTCCATCATGGTATTGTTAACCCCTGATGAACCTTTATCCATCAGCGTGTTCCATCTACATACTAGATGAGATCCGTATAAGCTAGCGAGTATGTCTTCAAGTAATCTTTGACTTCTTTGACGATGTATTTGACTTAAACTTCACTAAGGTTGCTCGCTGATTTCATTATCAGCAAGTCTTCATGAGCTGCTCGTTGATTCCATTATAAGCAAGTCTTCTTGACACAGATTAATTTATATTTAAATCTCGACAGAGACCATAGGGCACTAAATTGACCTAACAGAAGTGTATGAACCTAGTTAGAATGTCTTGGTATTTATAGGATACAATAGAATCTTCCTATACAACTATGATTTCTTGTGATTAATCATTAATTATACAAATTTGACAAGAAGTCAAACTTTCCCCTCTAGGGGTAGCCGACTGATCCACAAACCGTAAGGGTTTGTGGTTTTGTCTTTTATACTTAACTTAGATTTATCCTTGGTAAATATATACCCTGGATAATTATCGATTTCCCTTATACTAGAGTATTACCATATTCTCAAATCCATATCTTTTTCATTTCATTTCGTCATTATTTTCTCATTATCAACTTGTCTGTTTTGTTCAGTGTGCGTCGCTGTGACCCATGGGTATTTCTATGAGTACCAATTGTAAAGGCCGTTATTCTTTGCACTCTAATCGTTTCAACTGGTGCATAATAGACCGGTCTCAATTTTTTAACTCTGAGAAAAATGAAGACGGTCGTTAAATTTGGGACGTAGGGCTAAGCATTTTCATATACAAGCATCACGTTTTCATTTTTTTCCTCCTTTTTATAAAATTTTGAAAAAGGAGATCACGAAGGCATCTTGATACGAAACGTTCTTTTTTTTTATTTTTTTCTTTTTGAAGACTATCGCTCTCCACCAGATATGCATGACAAAATGTGCACATCTTTGTGAGTTAAACAACAATCTTTTCAGAAATTATTTCTGACGGTTTTTGATATGTAGATTACAATCTAAAAAGTATGGCAAGAAATATTAACTCACAAAAGTTTGAATATCTTTCCATGACAACATAATATTGGGTGAAGTGTTAAAGGTGGTTATGTATGTATGTATGTATCGTATGCAAGGATTAGTTTGGTGATATGAGATAAATCGTATGTTCAGTATCTCTTTTTTGGTAAGAATCTAAAGATAACATTGTTTATCTAAACTCAAGGTAACAACACTCACATATATTAGGGTTTTGTATAGTGATGTTCTTTTAGGGTATTGGGAAAGCTATTGGATTAGATTCAATGATTCTGAGAGACCTATATGCGGGGGTCATCAAATGGATGAGACAAGAATGACACTTGAACGCATATTCTTGGCTTTTGATGCAAACAAATCTCCGTTAAATGTACGATAATGGGTGTGATGTTCGTCGCATTACCTCTAGACATATCTCTAGATTACACATGTCCACAACATAGTAATAATAAGGATGATTGACCATTATCATAAATGATGTTTCATGGACTGGATTAGATTAGTTATCAACTAATTATGGCTTGGTTTTGTGGAGCTTCGCTAGGCCTTTCTATAATATCTTATCCGCCTCTTTGTGTGCTTGCCATTAGACCTAATTAAAGTCCAAACATCACAGTGGTAATGCTCTTTCACCACTTACACGTCAAGGCCAGATTACCCTTTCCGTTAACTTTACGTACGTTTTTATGCAAGTCACAACCATATTTACTATTTACTTATACCTGACAAGACGCACATACTTTTCTCTCCTCGGTGGTAAGCACCACCTATTTTCTTTTTCTTGTTTTTTACACACATTAGTACATTACTTGTAACAGGAACCACACATGGATTAGCAAAAAATTATCCTCGACAAGTGGTGAGAAACCACTACTACATCTGATCTAATGATTTGTATATTCTGTTTCATTAAAAAGTTTATAGTTTTGATCACCGTTACCAATCTTTTTACAAACATGTTAGTTTAATGTCCTAATGTATTTGTACATATATGCATCTCAGTAAACATAAACAATACAATAACATTATGGGTTATCCCATTAGTAGTTCAATTGTCAGGGGGTTGTAAAGCGTAAAACTGAGGTAACACTTAGACAGGTAGTTAGAGACGGACTCAGGATTTTTGAGACGGTGTTGCACAATTTTTTTCATGATTATGAGAACTAAAGTTGCTTTATAAAGAATTTATTATGTAAAATTGGAGATTTCACGTGCCAAAAATATATATATATATATATATATATATATATATATATATATATATATATATATATATATATATATATATATATATATATATATAAAATAAATACATTTCGTGACCTAAAATCGGATGTGAGCTGTGCCACACCCGGCTCCCCATGTGAATCCGTCCATGCGGTTAGTTCAGCTGAAGTCACTTAAACGTTTCTCTACAATAACATTATCGCATTTGCATCTTAAAAAATTAAAACGACATGTGAAACTTACTCTATGAATGTACTTAACGAGTGACAAACGGGTATATATGGGTCCATTGGAATTGATTCTTTTTCCAGCGTGTCCTTTTTCACCATTATTGGATTATATTGCAATCACATCCGAGCCGCTAACACTACAAATAAGTGAAAAACTACAGGCACAGTGTTATTCGCACCCACACCCCTCACATTACATATAGCTATCATATATTCCCCTCCAGTTTACTTAATTATAAAGTGACCTAATCCAAGACGAATAGAAGATTTCAGTTGGTTTTTGGTATTCAATATATTCTGTTAGTTTTTTCTATTTTTGAAATTATCTGGTAATCCCATTAGTTGAAGCTACTCATCATGTTATGGACCCGAAGATTACTAATCAATCTTCGTTTGAACATTTTTTTTGCAAAGGCTCGTTCGAACATTAAAAAACTCAAGCATTAATAAAAAAATCTAAAACCAAAAATTCATTATGAAAAAGACATAACTGTGAGTTAGATTCTTGTATTGTTTAGGCCTCTTTTATAAGAAGACGTCTCGGTTTCAAAACTTGATAGATACACACCTTGGAAGTACATAGGAAAGAGACGATAACGGTCACTAAGAAATCCTGATCAAACCGCGTACATGTGGGTCAAAGATTCACCCATTCCGGATTACCTAAAAAATGAAAAATCTCATCAATTTATATTACTTTATAAACACATTAACCAAAGAATAATTCTGAATTTTACTTTCTAAGAATCCAGTTTTCATTAATAGGTTGCACATGAATGGCACTAGGAGTGTGGAGCAACTAAATGTCATTCTTGACACGGTTAGACTTAAACTTGCGTCGATGAAGTTCAATTGGAATGCTATGGTGGCTAAGCTCAAGACTACATGGAACTTACCGGCTGACTGAGTTTCATTGCTTTTTTTATGATGTCTAATTAGAAGCTTATATCATTATGACTTTTTTGTTTATTGCCTTCTAATAAGTTGGTTGTCGTGTCTTTGAGGATGTTCAAAGCACGTAGTTTTTGAAGTGGCTCATAACCACTCCTTTCATGTACTTAAGCACATTTTATTAATATATATTCACCGGGTATAATCTCTTTACAAAAAAAAAATAATAATAATAAATAAATAAATAAATAAATAAATAAAAAACAAAAAAAACGCTGAAGCTAATGTTAATTGTTACCTGAGTCGTAAATTATGAAATATGGTTTAATTTCAATCCTTATATATCAATCCACAGATTTATTAGCAACTTAATTCTATTATAAGGGGTCTCTCAGTACTTGTGTCAATTTAAAAGGCCAAGGATTGAAATAACCTTGGATAACTTTCCAGATTTAGAACTTCAGTTTTACTTAAAAAAAGAGTATCCGCGAACTCGCCACGGTGCATAAGGTTTACAACCCACCTTGGCCCACTTAACATTAAAGATAACCACCAACATAGTTTATTTTTTCCCTTATATAACTACCTATAGATTTTGTTATCAAATCATCCGTCCATAATATAACATAAGGTACATTGCATGGCTAACCGTAGACGCCGCAATACCTCTGCTTCTCAGCAACCCGAAAATGACAACAATAATCCTCCTGTGGCCGCTGGCAGCTCCTCTACTCGCCACCCAGTTTACCATGGCATCCGATCACGAGCTGGCAAATGGGTATCTGAAATTCGTGAACCAAACAAGCCAACTCGTATATGGCTAGGCACTTATCCTACACCCGAAATGGCAGCTGCTGCTTATGATGTAGCTGCATTGGCACTTAAAGGTACGTATGCCATACTAAACTTTCCTGAATCTGTTCAGAGTAATACGCTTCCTGAATGTCCCACTGCTGATGACATTCGAGCTGCAGCAGCAAGGGCTGCTGAAGCTCGAGCTCCCACTAATAAAAGTGGTGCTGGAAGCTCAAGTGGGACTGGAACCAACCCCTATGGACAATATATGGACCATGAAGATGTATTTGGTAACCCAAATATGTTATCCCATATGGCTGAGGGAATGCTGATAAGTCCACCAAGGGATAACAATAATTCACCACCGGACGGAGGAGATAACTCTGGTGGAGGGAATCTTTGGGATTACTGATCGAAGAGAAGGTCCAATAGTATCAGCCGGTAAGCATGAATAGATGAATATTTGTGCGAATGTAACATAAAGTGTGCCTTTTGTTTAACTCCATAATCTTCTGTTTACATAAACTAAACTATGAAGGTGTTGGAGACTTTTTGCTGGTGAGTTTAGCTCACTAAGTTGTATCATAGGTTTGCATGTTTGCTTTAATTGGTGTGTCTAGCTATGTACTTATAAATAATGTAACATATCCTGCAACTTGTAGTTAATTGATGTGTGTTAGTATTGCGTTATGCATAAATAAAAGGCCGGTTGATCCATCGATAACTAATTCGTTCCCAGTTTGTGGTTTGTATGTAATATTTTTCTTTCAGAACTTATTCCAGTTTATGGGCTTGTGTTTCTTTAATCTTACCTGTGGATTTAGGCTTTGGAAAATTTAAATCCCTTATCGTAATATCGAATTTTAAATCTTGTACCAATGACTTTCACCTTGGTTTAGCTAGCCAATGTATAAAAAAACCAGATTGATAATCAATGTAAGTGTGTAACCATAAGATCGATTAAGCACCAGGTGTACTAGCCATGCTGGTTGGTGCCCAACAGCAGTTTTTCGCCGTATTTGCTCATTTGAAATTCAGACAATAAATGTCTTAATTATAACGTACCTCCAATTATGGATCAAACATTCCTATACATCCACCATCAAAATACAACCAAACTAAAGACTTTAACATCCTGGATGTTTCATGTTTCTTAGCTAGGTCGTATTTGGTGTAATTGGCTTCAATTCTTTGGCATCGTTCTACATTCTTGTTGGTTCAATTCCCGATGTCTCGTACTCCATCTATGATGGACTTTTTAAAGGATTACCGTTTCCAAAAATCATGTCTTTCACGGAAACAAGAAAACACATATAAATTACACCTCAGCTCCAAATAGTTGGTAACTTTGAAAAAGTTGTGTGCTCTCTCTCGCCCTTCATTACTCAACCTACTATATATCCCCTCTAATCATTCAACCCATTTATACTCGGTCTCTTACCACTTTACCTCTCTCAACACCCAACTATACTCGGAAATTTACCTGGATAATCTGATGTTTTGCAACAAGATCTTCAACTTCAATGGATATATAGTTTATATTTCTTACTTTTTTGGATATTAGTTATTTTTTTAACATCTTTATAATGTTTCATTAGAGTTGATGATGGTGATCGTGTGGCAGGGATGACTTACCTGAGGGACCTCAGATCTTAGCCGATGATATGGACGAAGGTTAGCATGAGGAGCGGCAGCCCGTCCGGTGGTGAATATGTTATCCCTTGGTAACATATTTGGGTTACCAAATACATCTTCATGGTCCATATATTGTCCATAGAGGTTGGTTCCAGTCCCACTTGAGCTTCCAACACCACTTTTATTAGTGGGAGCTCGAGCTGCAGCAGCTCTTGCTGCTGCTGCTCGAATGTCATCAGCAGTGGGACATTCAGGAAGGGTATTATTCGGAAAAGATTCAGGAAAGTTTAGTACGGCATACGTACCTTTAAGTGCCAATGCAGCTACATCATAAGCAGCAGCTGCCATTTCGGGCGTAGGATAAGTGCCTAGCCATATACGAGTTGGCTTGTTTGGTTCACGAATTTCAGATACCCATTTGCCAGTTCGTGATCGGATGCCATGGTAAACCGGGTGGCGAGTAGAGGAGCTGCCAGCGGCCACAGGAGGATTATTGTTGTCATTTTCGGGTTGCTGAGAAGCAGAGGTATTGCGGCGTCTACGGTTAGCCATTCAATGAACGTTATGTTATATTATGGATACGATGGATGATTTGATAACAAAATTTATTGGCAGTTATATAAGCGAAAAAACAAACTATGTTGGTGGTTCACTTTCAATGTTAAGGGGGCCAAGGTGGGTTGAAAACCTACTTACCGTGGCGAGTTCGCGGATGCTCTTTTTTAGGAAAAAACAGATCATGAAGTTCTGAATTTGGAAGGTTATCCAAGATTATTTTAATCCTAGAGACCCCTTATAATAGAATTAAGTTGCTAATAAATTGACTCAGGTAAATATAAGCTTTGGTTGTATGTTTATATGTGTGTGTGTGAGACAATGTTGATGAAAACTTGATTCATAGAAACTAGAAAGTAAAATTCCGAATTATTCTTTAGTTGATGTGTTTATAGAGTAATATAAATTGATGAGATTTTTCTTGTTTTGGTAATCCGCAAAGGGTGAATCTTTGACCCGAACGTACACGGCTTGATCGGGATTTCTCAGTTACCGTTTTCGTCCCTTTCCTAGGTACCTCCAACGTGTGTATCTATCGAGTTTTGAGACATCTTCTGAGTATATAAGGGCCTAAACAATACGAGAATCTAAGTCATAGTTATATCTTTTTCATAATGAATTGTTGGTTTTAGATTTTTTATTTATGCTTAGCTTCAACTAATGGAATTACTGATTAACTTCAAAAATAGAAAAACTAGTAGAATATATAGAATACGAAAAACCAACTGAAATCTTCTATTCGTCTTGGATTAGGTCGGTTTATAATTAAGTAAACTGGAGGGAAATATGTGATAGCTATATGTAATGTGAGGGGTGTGGGTGCGAATAACACTTGGTCTGTAGTTCTTTGTGGTGTTTACTGTTTAGCGGCTCGGATGAATTCAATATAATCAATCCCATAATAGGAGAAAGGACACCTTGGAAAAAGAATAAATGCCAATGGGCCCATATATACCCATTTGTCACTTCCAAGAATAAATGCCAAGAGGCCCATATATACCCGTTTGTCACTCGTTAAGTGCATTCATAGAGTAAGGGCATGTTTATTGTTCGTCTGATTGGGGAGGAGAAGGTTTTTTATGCCTTTAGCTAAAGAATATTTAGTGGGCCTTTTTTAATAAAGAAATATTAAATTAGGTTTTATGGGTCCACACATGTTAGCTAAGAGATTATTAAGTGACAAAGAAACAAGCCCTAAGTTTCACATGTCGATTTAATTTTCAAGATGCAAATGCCATAATTTTGTTGTAGAGAAACGATTAAGTGACCTTGTGAACTACGTACTGGTCTAAATGTTACCTCAGTAGTACGCTTTACGACCCCTAACAATTGAACTACTAATGTGATAACCGATAATGTTATTGTATTGTGCGTTTATGTTTAGTGAGATGCATATATGTACAAATGCATTAGGACGTTTAACTAACATATCTGTAAAAAGATCGGTAACGGTAATCAAGATGCCCTCGTGATCTCCTTTTTCAAAATTTTGTAAAATGATGAAAAAAGGAAAAACTTGATGCTTGTATATGATACTGCTTAGTCCTTACTATTGGTTATGTGTGTGCATTACATAACATACAAATTTATATTTGTCATTATTTCTAAGACCCGAAGGGCATACACATATAATATGAGATTCCTGAATAATATATATATATATATATATATATATATATATATATATTATATATAACAGGAGGCGTTTGACCATTGACTGCCAAATAATCATGCATTAAGTCCATGTCATCATGTTTAGTGCCATGTCATCAAGCAATTTTTTTTATTTGCATTTTTTTTATTAATTTCGAAAATAGTTTTTGTAATTAAAATTCGTATTTAATAATAAAATTCGGAATTTTTTATAAATAAATTTTGTGCTCACCACGAGAAAGTGATCAAGTTGGTTGTCGAATCGATAAAAGATCCATCATCGATTTGAAAAAACTAATCTTTAAAACACATGACATGTCAACATTCATCATATCTGGATAAGCAAGCGAACCTTGATGTGATCTTGTTGCAAGTAATAAAATAGCATCAGTTGATATGGCTTTGCCATAAACTAAATAGAGTGCATAGCAAATACAACTAAAATGTCCTTACCTCCACATCCTGCAACATACATTCCAAGCTATATGGAGATAGACCTTCCATATAATAATTTTCAAAGTAAGATTAGTCAAACAAAACCATAAACATGATACAAAAATTCATATTTAGGTATATAAAAAATATGATGGGGGAATGAAACGTTATGATATCAAAAATACTTGAAGCTCATCTGTTCAGAGATGACTCCACCAAAAAGTAAAGGTTGATTATGAATACAAAGGTTAGCAAGTGTATTAAATACTTGTGGAGTTTCTTCAAAACATAAATCATTAAATACATTCATGTTATAGAATAAACAATAATATGATAAGCAGTGGCGTAATATGTATTAAAAAGGTTAGAATCATCATGTGTTGCAGCCATTGTTAAAACCCTAAAAAGGTTTAGGAAAAAAAAATTACGTAATATGAATAAGTAGGCTTTTTGTTCTTTTTAATTTAACAAATTTAACCCTAAAATATTACTTAAGGTTTATAGATTTGGACTTGCAAGATATAAACCAAAAGATGTGTTGGTCTAGTGGTTATGATGCTTGTTAATGTTACCAACAACCTAGGTTCAATCCTTGTAAGTGGTAAAATTTTTATAAAAAATTCCGAATTTTATTATTAAATACGAATTTTAATTACAAAAACTATTTTCGAAATTAATAAAAAAAATGCAAATAAAAAAAATTGCTTGATGACATGGCACTAAACATGATGACATGGACTTAATGCATGATTATTTGGCAGTCAATGGTCAAACGCCTCCTGTTATATATAATATAGAGATATATATTTTGTATGTATATTAGAATTAACAAAAAGAGACAGTATATGGGTTACTTACTAATTGGGCTTAATTGGCTATTGTGCTTAACTAAGATTATAAGTAAATAGACATTTAAATATATAGCATTGGAAAAAAGTCTTATAAACACCCTAAGGCCAACTATTTGGCCGAACACCCTAAATAGGGTTTGTGGTTGTTTTGCGTTTATATGTACCTTTAAGGAAATATACGCATCTTTTAAAAGTTAAAAAGATATTGATTTCCTTGCGTGGGTGCCTCACTCGTTTTATACTAATATAAAAAACACTTTTTATGCTTGAAATATTTTTTTTGCCAAAAATATATATATAATTAAATTTAAAAGAAAAATAAATAGTGTAATTCAAGTACAAAATTTGGTTTTCGGTTTTGACCCATAACCGAACCGAACTTCGGTTCGGTTCTCGGTTCGGTTCGGTCATAGATATTTTTGGTTCGGTTCGGTTTTCGGTTATGACCCAATTTTTTTTTAACCGAACGACCCGAACCGAATAAACCGATTAACCGAGAACTGAACCGATAAACACCCGTACCATACTCCACCAAATCCAAAACTATAACTAACTCCTAAAGCTAAATCCAGTCCACAACAAGACCCGACCCAACTCAAACATTGGCCCAATCCATCCCACCCTTTTGACTAATAAAACACCACATCCTCCAATCTATTTGTCCCCTCCACACTCCCCCAACATGCCTGTTCCAGCCATCCCTAAATCTCCATAAGATATTTTACCGCCAAGCTGGCAATCCACAATTCCCATTTGGGCGCCAATTTACAATTAAGGGCTGAGATTATATGGAAGCTAATCCAACAGCTGGAATTTGCTCAAAAGAAGCACAAACTGTGCCTGATGCTGTTTTCTCTCACAAAAGAAGCACACATTATGAAGACCCCATGTTAAGCTTTTAGTATAAATATAGTCCATATGTAAGCCTTTCAAAGCAAGTAGGTTTTTATATATTTTCTAGTTTAAATATTGTAATCTGCTCTTTTAATATCAGTTTTAAGATCTTAATATCAAGCTTTGTAATCCATTTTCTATTTTAATAGAAGTTTAAAGGTTCTATTAAAAATCTTGTTTATGCTAATTTAATGTTTCAAATGTTTTCTTAAGTTCTCATAAGTATAAAACGAAAGGATAAAAACTATAGAATAAAATCAAAACATTACAGGGTACCTTTGCATTAGACTGTGGAAAGGCCATAAATGGATTGGCAATAGGGACTTATACTAGCTTGTTGTAAAACAAGCTAGAGCTTGTAGCTGCATTAGAGATACCATTGTTCAGCTTGGGTGAAAGGTTTCAAATTCCTGTTTTCTAATCTTCATACTTTTAGTGTAACTTTGCATAATCTGTGCTTGACGGTTGTAGTGATTGTTAGTTGTTTGTGTCTGCTTATTTGAGTTTACTTTAGTCTAATACAAGCTTGTTTTTCAGTTTCATAGCTGAATTTCTCGTTTCCTTCATTAGATTTTTCATCACAGTTTTATAAGTAGCAATTGGATTAACCTGTTATTTTGTGTTATGGTGATTATCAGTAGTTAAAACCAGTCTAGAAAGCATTCCTTAAGGTCATATAGGGTAGTTACAGCATAAAATCAGTAGGCATTTCGTTAAATAGTCAACACCCATAATCATCAAAACCTACATAACTGTTAGAATTTTAAGTTGCATAATCTGCATTTTAGTTACAAAAGTTGTTTAGTTTGTGTAATTTAGTCTTATTGTAGCCTAGTACATCATTATCAATCGAGTGGAAGTAATCTAAACTCAATTTAGTCAACCCTTTAGATAAACATAGAAAGTCAAAAAGTATGCAGAATAGTTAAAAAAGGCCATAATTTTAGGATTCATTACTGATTGGAAGTGGATGAAAGTTAATGTTTTGTGTTCACTTGTTGCTCGTATTCCAATATCAAACAGGAACCTAGTTTTGACTCCCATTTGGTCGGTTAGAATTGATCAAAAAGTTGTATGTTTGAACTTTATGTTGCCCTGCACCAAGGTATCTCAATTCTGATCCGTTTTCTATGGCCCATAACTTGTCCAATTTTTTAGCTTTCTATTTAGTTATTGTTGTTATGGGAACCTAGCACTACTGTTTCATTAGGACTATGCTTGTTCTTGCTTTCTTTGCTTAATTGTTGGCTTATTTTGAACCCTTAAGTTGCCCCTTAGCAACCAGTTCCTGATGTTGCATCAGTAAGAGCTGAGATTGTTTGATTCTTGTTTCTGTTTAATTCTAGCTTATTGAATGATTGTTATAAGCTTATATGTGATAGTTTGGGCTTATGTAAGCTTGTGTTACGTTTATGTGAGCTTAAAGTTACGGTGATATTTGCTAAGTTCCTTAATATCGCTTTAAGCAATAACGCAAATATGTGGATTTTCAAGCTTGCATTAAGCTACTTAAAGCTTTTGAACAGGGAAATTTAATTAGTGTTTAATAGATTTTAAATTATATAAATTAGAACTTTTATCAAATAGTTAATTTTTCTTTTTCTAAAATTCACTTTTATCATTTAGTACGTAGGAAATCTGTTTTTATGCCCGTAGGACTAGTATTGCTTAGAATTCACTTTTTCTTTCGCGCACTTACATTACTTTTTAACTAAATCGCTCGACTCTAGTTTTAAATACGTTTTAGATTGTATTGCTTTACGTTATCGTTTCACAATACCAAATAATCTCTCATCCATCCTTACAAGCACTTTAATCCTGAACCTCAATCGATATTCTCCATTCACACCTCGTTGGGACACGACCCGGGTAATCACTTGCCCGGTATCACATATATATTGTATTCACAGGTCTTGCAAGTTAGCCTTTTCACAAAGGGTGACTAGTCAATTCCGTCCACGTCTACTTTATATATATATATATATATATATATATATATATATATATATATATATATATATATATATATATATATATATATATATATATATATATATATTTGATACCACGTTATCATCGCCGTTCTCCACCACCGTCGCTGTTGCTGCCGTTCCGGACCACTAGTACCTATTGCCGTTCTACACATGTGGCTTGATACGTGGGAATTGCGCCCTCGCAATAGGTTTTACCTCTCAAGGGATCTTGAGAAGCTTACAACCCCCACCAGGCAGTGTACCTGATCGTTGTAGTATAGTATAGTGACAAGTACTGGGGGATTGATCGTTCAACTCAGGAATAGTGTCACTAGGATTAGAAAGCCTACTAAACTAGGTCTAGAGGTGAGGGATGATTCTTTTTGTATTTTTATATTTTATGGAAAGCAATTAAAATCTCGGGTTTTGAAGGAGTGGGCGGAATTAGTTGCTAGCCAACTAACCTAAATAAATACAGATGCAATCAAAATAAAATAAAAGAAATGAAAATAAAACTATTATACTAATATGGTGGAAACAATAATGAGGAAAGTTGTGTTTACTTAGATTTCATTACTCCCTAGATATCTTTTACAGGTTGATTAGCTTTTTACAATTGCATGGATGACGGGTCATATTCCTTAATACTAGTCGTAGGGCCGTGTACAATATTCCCTAACTCTATAAGATCCTACTTCACTCCTATGTCGAGCCGTTAGAAGCTCCTAACATGGGATCATTAGAATTCTTTTACGCATTAAATACAACCAAAAATCGTAGTACACCTCCGATCATGTTTCTTAAGACGTTCAAGCAAGTTACCAATGAAAGTCTGCCAGTTTTCTTAAGCCTAACATCGAATACAATCATCCGTAACAATTATAAACAAACAATCAACCCATAATTAACATCTAGGTTTCACTATATCTAAGCAAACACAAGTAAGATCTAGCCTAGCATGTTAAAGAGAAGACAAGCGTAAGATATAATCACATAACACATAGACATATTGAATGATTTGAATGAATACTTATCTTCAATTGAACATGGAGGAATCAAGGGGTTGAAACCCTTGAAAAGTTGTTAAAATTCGTCCTAGGTTTTATTCCCTCAAAGTCGCACACTAATAAATGAAAATTAGAAAACTATATATAGAGTTTACATCTTGACGGCGTCATGTATTAACTTGTGACGCCGTCAACTCACAGCCATGATAAAATTTGTATTACCTAGATCCAATTGTGACCCCGTCATGTAGAAAAATACTCTGGGCCGTCAGTAGTATTTGGACCCTGACGGCCTTGGTGACGCCGTCAGGCCATAAGCTTGAAAACTCACTAGGCCGTCACGTTATAAATTCCACATCCACCTCTTTTGTAACTCTTGACGCCGTCATGTGTAGAGGCTTGACGCCGTCAGGTACTGTTCCAGCAAGGAATTTTGAGACTTAGCCGTTTTCTTCACTTTTATACTCCAAAAACGTCCAAAATGCTTCTTTTTCCAGATTCTTCCTCAAAAGTACCTAAAATGACAAAAGGAA
Source organism: Artemisia argyi (assembly GCA_030686995.1). NCBI lineage: Eukaryota > Viridiplantae > Streptophyta > Magnoliopsida > Asterales > Asteraceae > Artemisia > Artemisia argyi. Next base: position 132,806,917 of record CM060708.1, on the reverse strand, counting down.
TGATTTAGGGCTATATTTGATCAAATAATATCGAATTCGGGCTTAAATGACCCCTTAAAAGCGGTACACTTTTTGCCTCATCAAATACTCTTACACTTGAGATTTGCTTGTCCTCAAGCAAATGCGCTTTTATTCTAATCAAAATACAAGTTAGGGGTCATTTAACACTAATATAAAAGTAATTACAACAAATAATCGTTCAACTAAAAACCAAAAGCAAGCACGGAGGTCATACACTAGCACCTCACAAATAGTGTTTAGATACTCACATCTCTCGGGTGTAATAAAGTATATATCACAATATGGAAATGGAAAACATCTCTCACTACCTGTCATAGCAAATAGATTGCCATAGGCTTGGGAAAGGATCAAACCTCCACCACTTGGCGTAAGCACCTATGATAAACTATCAAAGAGGTCTTTTAAAGGGTTATAACGTTAGGTGTAGGGGATATGGAAAACACGGTTTTGTTGGATAAGGGCAATATTTACTGGTGGCGAGTTAATCATTTTGGTTAATTACATGTACAATATGGCGTTGCTAAGTCAAGACTTGACTCGACTTAAGCTAATAAATCAAAAATAAAAAAAACATAAAACAAACATAGAATGAAACGGGATAGTAGTCCGTATGTTTTTTTCTCTTTTCTTTTTCTATTTTTTTCCTTAATTTTTCGATTTTTTTTTTTTTTTTTTTTTTTTTTTTTTGCTTAAACTTTTACCCTACCATCCAAAATAATACATCATAGGGAATGTACATTCCCCTTACACTTGAATTTTTACATACTTTACAATAAACTATTCTAATGACTCGAATCAAGATAATCAAAACACTTGGAGTACTTTTTAAGATTGACGCACATATGGGGGTAATACTTTGATGTTCTTCCCCATTACTCCAAAACACAAGTACTTTACCCATGAGTCCCAATCGTCCCAAAACAATATGTACAAGATATGACTCGACTTAGCAACGATGTAATCAATTAGATAATTAACTAAGGGTTTAAACATGTAACAATAATGCACTAAAGATGAGTGCATACACGGAAGTCTAAGGCAATTTGGTTGCACATTTGGGTAGGTTGTAACAAATTCTTCCTTTAAGTAAGATGCTTAAAGTTAGAAACGAAAAAATAGGCTCGGAGGGGTGTACTAGGGGTTTCGTGTACTAAAAATGAGTACAACGCTAAGGTGTGGGAAAAATTAATTGACTTTACTAGTCAAGTAATATGACTTAAATGGTCAAGTAATTATGATTCGGGTTTAACACAAGGGTGATCCTAATGCCTCTTATCATGTAGTAAATCCTACTACACGAATGTAGTCTCACTAGCGGTCTCGGGATGCATCACTAACGCAAGTTCTAGAATCTAAATGCTACCGGTACACTCATAAGCACTAATAATGAATGTTTTTCCTATCAAATCTAAAGGCGAACTTCACATATTTGGGTGGAAAATTTTTCTGAATGGTACGGTTTTGTGCTAGTCATACAACTCCTATCCATGAGACGCTTGTTAAGGATAAAGTTTCACTCCTAAATGTTACAAAAAAATTTAAATTTGGTGCTAAAATTACACTAACAAGTATTTCTCTTAGTTTTATTACACACCTACCATCATACAAACAAACTCAAGTGCAATAGTATCCTGTAAGGTATCATCATTTACCCTCCCCTTACACTTAGGATGAACATTGTCCCCAATGTTCAATTAAAGAATGTAAAAGTAAAATAGGTAAAAGAATGAAAACAAATACTCCCCTGATTCGTTCGGTGTGGATAGTGTGTTAACAAGGTTAGATCTTCCTCTAAGAAAATGAACGTTCAAAGCTTCTCTTCCAGAAATATAAATCATCTTCTTGTCATATATAACCTGTTAAACCTGAGAAAACAATCAAGGCAACCTCACGTAAAATCAGCGGCAATCTATATATACTAACAAATCCTAGAAAGCGATTTAAGATATACTGCTTGTGGAATGAATGTTTGCAGATTTCCTGGAGTTTATAAAACTAAAGAATCAACAAAAACTTTTAAGACTCCGTTAGAAAAACAAAACTCGCAAAATTTCCAGAATTTTACACGTGACGCCGTCAGGTTTTAAATCCTGACGCCGTCAGAAGTGACCTGCAGAAATCTTTATGTTAAGTTTCCGGAAAATTTCTGGAAAAACTTATGTCCTACTTGCTGGAAAATCCTACAAAACATCATTATGACTCGATACAAGTATTTGACTCAAACAAATACTAATATACATGCTTATTTAATATTGTGGCGAATCAAGATCATTTTCGTTCTTCTAAACAAATTTGGGGTTTCCCCTTACACTTAGCTTTTGCAAAATACCTTTATATGAAGTTAAGACGAAGTTAAACAACAAAATAAAGCATTTTCACAATTTAATTTTGAAACATGATCTACCAACAATAAAAATAAAACATGCATACGGAAACAAATAACATCAAACAAATAAAAATCAAACAAATAAAAACACACAAAACATGGGTTGTCTCCCAAGAAGCGCTTTTCTTTATTAACGAGTCTTGTAGCTAGACTCAAGGTCATGGGCTATCACATGACCTCGCCATTGGTCTCATTCTCTAGGTCATCTCCAATCTTAGTTTTGTATTCCGGACCTAGTTGCAAACATTCCTTGTAGAAACCGAGTATTCTATTCATGACATAATCTACTCCTCTACGTCTATCCTCATCATTCCTGTAGTAGACCGCTTGCTTGTGTTCCTTTTCAAGGTTTGATTGAAGACGGTATTGTTCAATCTAATAGGGCATTTGGTAAGCAATCTCATCGTTCTCATCCTTGAATCTAACTATCCATAGGGACGGGTCATAACTCATCTTAGAGGCCTCAACAAACGGTTTTCCGAACACTACTTGACTCAGGCAACCATCTTTTACCGGACGAATATCCTCTACAATCACAAAGTCGGTAACATAAGTGAAGTTTCATACAAAGACGTGTAATCCTTTCACTCTTCCTACAAAGTTGCTCATCCAATTCATGTTAGGCATCATCCTATATCCAAGTTGCTTCTTCATTACCCAGTTATAATAAGTCCTAGTCATGATGTTTATAGAAGACCTGAGATCGATGTAAGCTTTCCACACATGCATATGCCCAATGTTGCATGGTATGTTGATGTTAGAGGGATCTCCTGTTTTGATGAGTGGTGAACCAAGGACGTAAGGTGTCTCGAGGTCATCGAATAGATCCTTATGATATTCCCGTTCTTCCTTGGTGGGTAACTTATCAAAGTATTCCTCTACGTTTTCTACTTCTTCTAACTTTTCTTCCTTAATATCCTCAACTTCCTTAATCTCGTCCTTAGTCTCGGTTTCTATTCGAACTTCATCCTTGTCACTTTCTTTTATATTCTTATCTATTGGCTTAATGGTGACAACGTTGACAAAGTGGACGTGTTTGGATGATGAGGGGTCCTTAATTTGGATTCCGCTACTAGTGTCCCTAGTGTCCTTCCTAGGTGTAGTTAGCACTTGGTTGTTAAGAGCTTTCAACAAGTTGTCAATCTTATTGGTCATCTCCGCTTGTTGTTGATTAAATTCGGTTTCAAACTTAGCTATGCGAGCTTCTTGAGATGCCATAAATTTGGACATCAATCCTTCAAGATTATTGGTACTACCATATTTATTGGAAGGATTGTTGTTGAAAGTACGGTTAGAGGGTGGACCGTTTGGTTGGTAACGATTAGGTGGATTGGAAGAATTGTTTTGGGGCATGTTTTGGTTTTGTTTCCACCTAAGGTTCGAGTGATTTTTCCAAGAAGGGTTGTAGGAATCACCGTAAGGGTTTGGCTCGGGTTTGAAAGTGTACCACTTGTCTCCCGCTTCGTCGGTACGCGAGGATGCGTAATCCGCAAAAGCTTGTCTGGGGAGTTCCACGCAATCATGAGTGTCATGGGGACCACTACATAATTCGCATGAAGAAGTGATTTTGTTCACTTGTCTTGAAGGCTTAGGAGCTTTGTAGGATTTCATGAGAAACTTGACTTGGTATTCAAGTTCCATGATCCTACGGTCGGGAGTGCTAGAATTGTTCGAAGGCAAAGATATTGCCTTGACCATTTTGTTCAAATCACGGGGATCATTCTAACTTTCGTTGTCATAGAGAGCAATATCTTCTATGAGTTCCCATGATTCTTCCGCACTTAGATTACGTAGCTTGCCACCAGCCGATTGGTCAATGGTTCGCCTTGTGGAGAGATCGATATGGTCATAGAAGATTTGGACTTGGAGCCAAAGATCTATGCCATGATGAGGGACTTTTTGGAGTAAGTCCTGGAAATGAGTCCATGCTTCATATAGAGTTTCACCTTGACATTGTTAGAACATCAAGATATCATTTCTAATCTTGGTAGTTCTCCCCGGTGGGAAAAATTGAGCAAGGAAACGAGTGGTGAGATCATCCCATGAGGTGATGGATCCCGCGGGTAAACGTTCAACCCATTGACTAGCTTGATCACGTAGAGAGAATTGGAATAGGCGTAATCGGGCCGACTCTCTAGTTACAACATCAAGGTCTATGGAATCTATGATTTTAAGGAAATCCTTGAGATGTTGGTTAGGATCTTCGAAATGAAGTCCATGGAATGCACATCCGCTTTGCACCAACCGGATGGTGTCGGATCGCAAGGGGGACACATTGGCTCTTTGAGTGAGCTCAATAGTGTTTCGATAGCCTTGGTGGCTAAGACGGGAATACTCTCCTAAAGTTCGGGGCCTAGGAGGTTGGTTTGCTAGTGGTGGGTTTTGTGGGTGGTTTTGTTGTGGTGGGTTGATGGGTTCAAAGATGTTACCACCTTCCATGATGTCAGATGGTAAAGGTTACAAATAAAGAAACGAAGAAATGAGATAGACTAAAGAAAACCTAAAAATAAAAATAAAACCTTACTAGAAAGGAATCTAGCAATTAGACCTAATAAAAAGAAATCCTAACCTAGACAATAACTATTCCCCGGCAACGGCGCCAAAAACTTGATACGTGGGAATTGCGCCCTCGCAACAGGTTTTACCTCTCAAGGGATCTTGAGAAGCTTACAACCCCCACCAGGCAGTGTACCTGATCGTTGTAGTATAGTATAGTGACAAGTACCGGGGGATTGATCGTTCAAATCAGGAATAGTGTTGCTAGGATTAGAAAGCCTACTAAACTAGGTCTAGAGGTGAAGGATGATTCTTTTTGTATTTTTATATTTTATGGAAAGCAATTAAAATCTCGGGTTTTGAAGGAGTGGGCGGAATTAGTTGCTAGCCAACTAACCTAAATAACTACAGATGCGATCAGAATAAAATAAAAGAAATGAAAATAAAACTATTATACTAATATGGTGGAAACAATAATGAGGAAAGTTGTGTTTACTTAGATTTCATTACTCCCTAGATATCTTTTACAGGTTGATTAGCTTGTTACAATTGCATGGATGACGGGTCATATTCCTTAATACTAGTCGTAAGGCCATGTACAATATTCCCTAACTCTATAAGATCCTACTTCACTCCTATGTCGAGCCGTTAAAAGCTCCTAACATGGGATCATTAGAATTCTCTTACGCATTAAATACAACCAAAAATCGTAGTACACCTCCGATCATGTTTCTTAAGACGTTCAAGCAAGTTACCAATGGAAGTCTGCCAGTTTTCTTAAGCCTAACATCGAATACAATCATCCGTAACAATTATTAACAAACAATCAACCCATAATTAACATCTAGGTTTCACTACATCTAAGCAAACACAAATAAGATCTAACCTAGCATGTTAAAGAGAAGACAAGCGTAAGATATAATCACACAAAACATTGACATATTGAATGATTTGAATGAATACTTATCTTCAATTGAACATGGAAGAATCAAGGGGTTGAAACCCTTGAAAAGCTGTTAAAATTCGTCCTAGGGTTTATTCCCTCAAAGTTGCACACTAATGAATGAAAATTGGAAAACAATATATAGAATTTACATCTTGAAGGCGTCATGTATAAATTGTGATGCCGTCAACTCGCCGCCATGATAAAATTCGTATTGCCTAGATCCAATTGTGACGCCGTCATGTAGAAAAATACTCTGGGTCGTCACTAGTATTTGGACCCTGAAGGCCTTGGTGACGCCGTCAGGCCATCTTGAAAACTCTCTGGGCCGTCACGTTATAAATTCCAAATCCACCTCTTTTGTAACTCTTGACGTATCTTGTGTAGAGGCTTGACGCCGTCAGGTACTGTTCTAGCAAGGAATTTTGAGACTTAGCCGTTTTCATCATTTTATGCTCAAAAACGTCCAAAATGCTTCTTTTTCCAGATTCTTCCTCAAAAGAACCTAGAATGACAAAAGGAACGATTTAGGGCCATATTTGATCAAATAATATCAAATTCGGGCTTAAATGATCCCTTAAAAGCGGTACACTTTTCGCCTCATCATGGTTATAACAAGGTAAATGGATTTTTTTTAATAAATTTTGTTTATGTTTTTTGGTCTAATTGTAGTAAAATTGGAAAATGAAATGTGTTGTTGCTTGAAATGAGGGCTTTTTGTTTATTGGAATGTGTTTTGTGGTATAATCTGTTGTTAGTGAATTTAATTAGTCCGCATTTTAAACAGTTTTAGTTTTCATTTCAAATAAGGACTTATAGTACGAGGAACATGTTTACTGTCCATAGTTCGGTTCTTAACACATATGTTTACTAGGCACACCAACTAAAACTTAATAACCCTTTACCATTTGTCATTTGGTGCATCCTTATTATGTCCGTATTAGTCGACAATTTTAACAACTACAACTCATTCAAACAATTTTTTTAAGTATAGTCAAAACATAATCAAAACAATGAACAATCAAAAGCTAAACATATAAGTTAATTCTTAATTCTTTATTGTGGTGTGCCATCTGTGCATTGAAATGTTTTATTTCAGCAGTTTAGTACAAATGGGTATTTAAGATAGATTCACATTTGTTGTAAAATAGATGATATGCGCAAATGTTGATTATATGTGGTTATTATATGATACAGATTACTGAAATCATAACTTTGATGCGTAGTTTTTGTGTAGACTGAATAATGATAACTTGTGGTTGAGATGTATTGTTGTTAGCATTAAAAATTATATTAGAAAGTGATGGTCATTCTCATATATTGTAACGTTGTAATGTGTCGTAGTTTTTGTTATTAGAAAAGTCAATGGGTTATGGACTTGGTAAGCTAGTATGATGTTAGTTACATGTGTAAGCCTTTTAAAGGAATAGAAATCCAAGCCCAAGCCCATAGAAAAGCCTTTAGGGCATCATCTCATGTACTATATAAACACCTCAAATGAGTCATTTGAGGTGTGTGCTTGTGTGTGTAGTGTGTGTGTTTCTCTAATAATATTCTCTCTTCTTTCTTTCTCTACATTCTCTACTTTCTCTCTCTAACATACTTCACATATCAAGTCACAAAGGCTATTGTATTTGATAAAGTTGTCATATTTACGTTATTACAAGTGGTATCAATCGCCAAACAATGATTTAGGAGTGTTGGGAGTTTGTTTGTTTCGAGTTTTTTTAGCTTATTACATGTTTTTTATACAAAAAGTTCATTACTTTTCTTGTTTTTCTTGGTCTTTAACACTTTTTTGATTACAAACTAGTGTTATAAACCTTTTCTAACAAGAAAGTTTCAATCTTTTTGAAAGATACAAGCTTTAAAATTTCGTTCTTTATTTTTGTACTTGTTTTCTAGAACACAAAAAAATTCCATAAAAATCATCAAGTTTGATACTTTCTTCAAGTTTTGGTGTTTTTATAACTAGAAGTACAAGAATCTTGGAATACAAACTTCATTTGGGTGTGCATTTAGCAAATTCAAAATTCTGGCAAACTTTCTAGAACACAAAAAATTTTAATAAAAATCATCAAGTTTGCAACTTTCTTTAAGTTTTGGTGTTTTTATAACTAGAAGTACAAGAATCTTGGAATACAAATTTCATTTGGGTGAGCTTTTAGCAACTTCAAAATTCTGGCAAACTTTCTAGAACACACTTGTACCATCTTTCTAAATCACAAAGTTTCGAGAACACCTTTGTACCAAGTTTCGAGATTACACCTCGTTGATCCTTAAGTGCTACCGTTGCTTACTCGGTGTTTCCCTTGCTTGTATAAGTAAGAAAACACTTCGACTCGTGGTATACTCTCTAAATTGTATAATTTAGAAAGCTTTGGTGCTAAGTTTCTAGAACACAGAAAAGTTTCTAAAACACTGAAAAGTTTCTAGAACACTGAAAAGTTTCTAAAACACTGAAAAGTTTCTAGAACACTGAAAAGTTTCTAAAACACTGAAAAGTTTCGAGAACACTGAAAAGTTTCTAAAACACTAAAAAGTTTCTAAAACACTCAAACTTTCGAGAATCAACAAAAGTTTCGAGAATTTAGAAAAGTTTCGAGAATTTTGACTAAAGTGAGGTTTTTGACGACCAAACTTCAAACGGCCATAACTTTTGAACCGTAACTCCGTTTTCGACGAATCAGCTGTTAAAACGACCGTGAGACTGAGGAGAAAGCGAAGTTTCGAGGCCTAAAAATGCTCTGGGAAGAAGTTATTGAGGTTTTAAGGTTTTAGATCACATTTTCACCACAAAAACCTGCTTCAACCTACACCAAACTCACCTCCTATTTCGTTGGAACGATCCAAGAATCAACTTTATCCATTGTAACTTCATCAATGTCTTTCCTCAACAATCTCTTTCCATCAATGGACATGAACTCTCTTGTTCAATTCTTCGCTCCATATCGTAAGACTAAGGAGATGGTGACTGAGACTATGAAGCAGTTGACTGATAATGAACAAGACGTTGATGAAAATGAGCTTCCAAATTATGTAAAATATCTTGACCTGAGATTTCCATTCACACTCGTTGAGCATATGAAGCGACTACCATTGACTTTAAAGGCACAAAATGGTGAAGAATCATGTGAACATAAGTCAGATGCACCTGAAAATGCAGAACCTTCATATGACTCTGACACACCAAAAGAGAAGTTGACGATGCAAGCTGAGACTGTTGAACCTAGTTACGATCTCTTTGCACCAACTGATACGGAACTTCCAGAACCAACCTTTTCCCCAGATTCAGAGAATGTGAAGCAGAAGCAGTTGGAAGAGCAACTTGCCTACAAGGCTAGCTTTGATGAAGCAATGTTGAGACAAAAGCAGCAAGCACTTGAGGTTCTAGCAGAAATGTTTCCAACTGACTTTACTCGGAATCAAGGTACACTAGCAAATGAACACGTTATAGGGAATCAACATAGATATACTACGAGTACACAGATGGGGATTCAGATAAGGGAATATGTTAGAAATCCGATGGATCAGTTTGTGAGTTAGAATGTGGTTAATCAAAATGGGAATGAATGTTGTTTCATGACTTCGATTCAGATACCTACATCAGCAATTCACAACAGTGTTATTGGTAGAAATCTCGACAAGGTTGAAAAGATCTAGTATTTGTTAATGCTAGCCAATAAAGAAAAATCAGGAATATCGTTGACTGCTGAGGAAAATGAGTTTCGAGCTACAACAAGAATTAATGACAATTCAGCAGATCTCAATGAAACCTACAACTTTATGGAAAATCAGCAGGCAACAACTTCAAGCAGTGATTCTGATCTTCCTCCCACTTATGATTCAGATCCATTCCATGAGGTACCAAATAATGGTAATGATGCTAATCTGTTTGCTCATCAAAAGCCACTAATTATGATACATATGTGGGGGAACAAGTTAATAGCAATTTTAACTATGAAACTCCAGATATGGATCCTAACGGAGTTCAAGTTGCACAAAATGGTGCTAATGATGAGGAAACCCGTGCTTTCTTTGAATCATTATTGAACAATTGTGGTATTGAAATTGAGAAAGTGAAAAAGGTCAATCGCGATGTTAAGGCCGCGAATGAGAGATTGACCACTGAGCTTGAGAGATACAAGGAAAATTCAAAAAGTTTTCAAATTCACAAAGAACGCGAGTCAGAACTTGAAATTGGTTATAAGAAGTTACTTGTTAAAGATAGGGAATGGAAAAACAAATTTGATATACTTCAAATTAGTTCAACTAAAACCATTAACTCTTTAAAACAAGAAATTTCTGAATTAACAAACCAACTTTCAAAACAAAAATCAGCTTATACCAATCTTGAAAAAGGACTTTGCAAAGAAAGATGATAAACTTTTGGATGAAATCATAGAGTCTAAACACAAGATTGCAAAACTAGAAGAATTAGTGGTTAAGTCGGGTCAGTCAAGTCAAAAAATGAAAATGATTTCAAATCAAACTAATGCGATTTACCATACGAAACATAAAATGGCTCTTGGTAACAACAAACCTTGTAATCTCAAAAAAGCTCAGGAAGAACAGAATGTTTTGTATAATGGTAATCTTATTTACACCAAACATGATCCTCCCGTCATTCGGGATTCTGTGCAAACGATGGAACTTGTCGAAGAGAGCATATCTAAAATGAAACAAAAGGATTTGAAACCCATTGATTACAACAAATTGAACAAACTTTCTGGAATTACTTTTGTTCCACAAAAACAAGCATCAGCGTTTTCTATAAAACGACCATTCTCAAAACTAGTTTCTAAACCTGTAGTTGCTTCCAAATAGCTTTCAAACATGGAACAGATGTCTTCAAACAACACTTTTAACACAAGTGCTGCCAGAGGATATCTTGATGATCTTAAAACCAGAACTGGGCAACTTCAAACGCTTTTAGAATCTAAAATGAGACTTAATGAGAACAATTGGAATTCAACGGTTCATTTACAGCTGAAAAAGATTCTTGAAAAAGACTTTGCTCCTCCAATCAACGCCATTAATGCGAGAGTCATTCATTTTGAACTAGCTTTTTTGAAAGAAACGGCTGACTTTGTCAAGGACCACAAATCCCTGGTAAAGGAAGCTAATGCAAATATTCAAAATATCAAACTTTTGGAAAATCTAAATGATTCTCTTTTCAAAGCCGTTATGACTACTGATATAATGTCCATCATTTTACAAACATATTCAGTTCAAGACGATGAACGACTGAGAGCTGAGACCTCCGAAAATGTTTCCAAATATGAAAATGCTCTTATAAAGCTTGAAAAAGAAAATGTGTCATGTTTTAAACAACTTGATCGAAAAAAAGAAGAATGCAAATATGAAAAACTGTCGTATGAGCGTGCCTTAAAGAACATGAAAGAGCAAAATGATCTTTTGAGGGCTCAACTTCAAAGTATAAAAGGGAAGGGTGTGGATACTAATTTTGCAAAACCATCGACTTCGGAGACACCAAATGTTTCAAAAACGGTTGAAGAACCAAAAATGTCAATTTCTCGGTTTGCTCCAAATGTCGATGAGAAAAAGGATTTGACAAAACCAGTCACTCCAAAACCCTTGCCCACGAAAAAGGAAATTGAAAAGATTGTTGCAAAACAAAAACTGGTTGTTGAAAGAAACACAAATGTGATTGCACTTGGCTCTTCTAGGAACAGTACACCGAATGTGACCACAAAAACTGTTAAAGAATCTGTTGGTTCTAATGACATGGCCCAAAATCACCATCTAGAAGTAGCTAGAAAAAAGGCACAAATTCGAAAAGACGGAATTTTAGGTACAAAACCTAGTGTGATGAATTCTACAAGTTTCCAAAGCACTTCTAGTTGTAGTAAACCATTACCTAGGAACAATCAACAATATACTAGGGATTGGCTTGCATCTAAGAGTAGTGGCACAAAAGAGAATGCTAGGAACGTAGAATGGAACACAAAGAATTCCAAAGTCTCATCGAACAACAAACAATTTCCAAAAGACTGTAGTGACAAAATTAAAATTGATGTGTTAAACAAAAATGTTGAATTTGTCTGTCCTACATGTCAAAAATGTGTTTTTTCAGCTAACCATGATGCATGTATTGCACAATTTATCAAGAAAAGACAGTCAAGTGTCAAGGCACAATCCACTAAGACACCAAATAGAAACAAACCCGTTGACAACAAGAAAATGGATAAGAAACCTAATAGGTGGATACCGAAAGGATGTAGTTTTTCCAAGACTGAGACTTCCGCTGCATCTGATAAGAAAACTACGTCTAGATCCTACCTTAGGTGGATTCCTACGGGAAAAGTTTTTAAAATAGTTGGTCTTAGATGGATTCCCACAGGGAAGATTTTTGATAGTTGCACAAAGACTAATGATAGTGTACATCATCATGATAAGGAAGTAGAAACCACTACAACCGTTGAAAGCGAACACCCTCAATGTGAGGAAACATGTACTTCTAACACTGTTATTTGTGCGAAGTCTTCTTCTGTGGATGCATGTACTTGTGAAAGTGTTGAGGGTTCATACACCCATTGTGGAAAACAAGAATATTATGCCAACTTCGCATGTGGAAATCCTTTTCTAACTCCACTCTTAACTCCACTTTTACTTGTCCAAACTTAATTTCTTCTTTCTTCAAATTCTCTTTGTAAAAATTTTTTTGAAAAACAAAATACAAAATTTGAAAAACCAACAAAAACAAAATACAAAAATATAAAATTTTCAAAAAACACAAAAACAATATAAAATCAAAAAATCCAAAAATATTCTTCTCACGACATGTCTCTCGTATAAATCAATATTCTGTACATGTCTAGAAATGTCTTTCAACAACGATACGGACATGTACAGACGCTTGAACGGGAGTTCTTTTAATGTTTTTTTATAAAACATGTCGTTTCTCAAAAGTTTCTTTATGATGGCTTGTAAGTACTTCAGCTTACAACCCGTGCTTCAAAGTGAAATCTTTTCAAAACTTAAGTCCGGGTATAACAACTCGAAAATATTTCAAATAAGGACTTAATCGAATGGCTTCTGGACACATCAGTTCAGGACCCGCTCTTCAAAGAAAGGAAAGTGCTTAATCAAAACAAAGATTTCGAATATTTTTCGAGCACTTATCCTAAAACGAGAACCAAACTCTTATCTGGCTTGAGTTTTCTTTAGAAAAACTTTTAAAATCTTTAAGCTCAAGACCATGATTGTTGATCTAATGTTAAAATTAGGTTTTCAAAAATCTCATACATTCTGAGCACCACCTTTTTCATGATTTTTCAAAAAGATTTTCAAAATCTATCAAAATCGGTGTTCATCATCAAAATGACTTGTGTACACCTTACAGTGCACAACTTAAGTTTTCAAAGAAAGGAAAGTGCAACGCAAAAACGATTTTAATCCACAAAGTGCACTTATCCTAAAAATGGACAATGTTGTACGCCTCAGTACGACATTCCTATTCAAACAAAGAGAAGTGTTTGTTTTTCTAAAACCTTGATGCAAAATTCAACAAATTTGAAATTTCTTACTTTTTCAGAATTTTACTCAAGACTCCTTCCCTCTAAACTGTTTACAAAAAGTTAAATTATCAAAACATTTGCGAGTTTTGAGGGGGAGTATTTCACAAAAACAAAAATGTTCCAATTTCATGCAAAATCAAATCTGTCTATATCTCCAAAAGCCTTTTCTATTAAGCAGTTGATATAAAAAATATCACGATATGCTATTTTTAAGGGGGAGAAGACGTGATTAAAATGTGATCAAAGTGTTTAAGATTGTGGCTGAATCTCAAAAGAGCTCGACTCAGATATTACTAACGAATTGACGAAGCTTAAATGTCATTAATCAAAAAGACTAGTCCTGGACGGGTAATAATTTCAAGCTAGTCTAACTAGTGATGTAAGCGTGTCTCGAATAGGACTTGTCTAAGTAGAACGTACAGTCTCGAGAAACTTTCTTTGGACTTGACCAGGATGGGTAATAATTTCAAGCCAGTCTAATTAGTGATGTAAATGTGTCTCGAAGTGGTCTTGTTCACTGAAAGAGGATCAATTCAAAAAGTGCAAACTCCTTCCGCATGTGCAAAGTTCTTAAATATCCATGAGCACATGTGAAGGGGGAGTCCTTCAAAAGATATACAAAACTCTCGAAGTGTCAACAAAATATGTTTTATATTCATAAACACTTTGAGAGATTTTTCACAAAAGGTTTTATGGCATGTGATCAATAAATCTAGGATAATCAGGGAGTAATAAGGTGATTATGGTTAGGTTTATGTCCAATGATCTGCCAAAGCCGGAGGGATCTACCCAAGGACAATTCCAATAGATTAGAATTAGAAGTCCTTAGGTATAATTGAAAAAAGGAGAAAATGAGAAAGGAGAAAGAAGGGGTTGAAGAATTAAAAAGAATAGTTATGAAAAAGGGTGAAAAGAAATAGCCCTCCATATGGCCAACCTTAGGGCAGACACCGGGTTCAATTCGTATGCTACTGGTTGTTGCTAGGGTGACACTGGTATTGAAGATAAAGACGTCATGGACCCAGTGACGCACTGCACTTAACCTTCTAGCCACTCAAGTTCTCTTAAAAGAGCTTGTTTCATTCTCACGGGGAACCGGTGTAATCTATCGACCTGTCTCTTAGAGATGGTTGATATTGAAGTAGGAGACCTCTCCCTAATCTCCGCATAGGAAACCAAATGTGCACTTATCGAGTCTAGAGCCCCGAGATTCATCAAAAGATCTCATAGGAACACATGATATTTCTACACTGGTTGTTCAACATTAAGGACACCAGATGTAAACTTAAGAGTCCTACGCAGATCTTAGCAATCTGCCAGAACATTTATGAGAGAATTCACACAAGTGATTCTCAATGATTGAATGGAAATTCCTGCCAGGGTCAACATTAAACAGCCCTGACAGCAGGTCACTTTAGTAATCTCTTGTGGGTTACGCTTAGTGTTCGCGGTGGTTCTAAAATGGTCTACAGTCGTGGAGTGATCCCCAGCGACTCACCCATTCGTTGAGCTACTTAGTAGGTCTCGTAAGCTCTCTCGGGAGTATCCGAAATGGGAACGGCATTGGTAAGGGTTAGAAGGAGTATTCACACTATTCTGTTGACGATCTCTAATTCCTTATCTGTAAGTACCGGTTGATTTATTGCTAACTGTTTACCTGCAGCTATACATCATCTCCATGGCGAAGGATTCCACATGCTCATACTTTCGTCACAAAGTCAAAGAAAGCTCCCTCAAAGATCTAAGCAACACAAAGTTCAAAGATAGATTCTACGCCAAAAAGAAGAATCTACAAAGTAAAGAGACTAAGATCAAAGTGAAAGCCAAAAAGAAGAATCTACAAAGTAAAGAGACTAAGATCAAAGTGAAAGAAAGGGAACTGCTAATGTATGTATCACAAAGACTAAAGACGTATGAGCATGTTGGAATGGCGGACAACCACCACAGACGCAAAAGGGACAAAAGGCAGACTGCTCCTCATCACAAAAGAACAAAGAACGATGAAAAGACAGTCATTAAAGATCAGAAAGCATGAAGGAACAATGACTAATGACTATTCTACTACGACACACAATGTTCAACAACAACAAAGACAACGACCTAATCACGTGGAGCATCATTCGAATGACCACCCCTTAGGGGGAGATTGTTAGCATTAAAAATTATATTAGAAAGTGATGGTCATTCTCATATATTGTAACGTTGTAATGTGTCGTAGTTTTTGTTATTAGAAAAGTCAATGGGCTATGGACTTGGTAAGCTAGTATGATGTTAGTTACATGTGTAAGCCTTTTAAAGGAATAGAAATCCAAGCCCAAGCACATAGAAAAGCTTTCAGGCATCATCTCATGTACTATATAAACACCTCAAATGAGTCATTTGAGGTGTGTGCTTGTGTGTGTATTGTGTCTGTTTTTCTTAATAAAATTCTCATTTTTCATCTCTTTCTCTCTACAACCTAACGCCACCTACATAACATCAAGTCACCATCTCTACTTCATCTTTGCTTCTATATATGTGATAAAGTTGTGATATCTAAGGTCCTACAATTGTTGATTCGACGATCGAGCTACTTAAGTAGATATTCGATATGCATGCGTATTTCTATACTTTGTGGAGTATATAATTAAGTCAGAGTCCAGGTGACTTTGAAAAAAATTGAGTCCAGGCGAGTTTGAAAATATCGGGGAGTCGATTCAAAGTGAGTTTGAAAATATCGAGTTGTCATGGCAAGTTTGAAATTATAGACTTGAGTCAAGGCGAGTTTAAAAATATAAAGTCAAGTCAAGGCAATTTCGAGAATATCGAGTCTGAGTCAAAGCGAGTTTAAAATTATAGAGTTGATTGAAGGCAAGTTTAAATATGTAGAGGTGAGTTTAGGGTTTTTGTTTTATGAATTTTAATTATTTAGGGACTGTGTGTTTTTGTTGTTTAGGGTTTGTTTGAGAGCGATAGTTAGGGAGACAATTGGTTATGTGAAAGGGTCGAGTTGTGGGAGGTGTAGGTTTCAGTGTCGGGTTTTGGCAGTTCAGATTGCTGACTGTCTTTTGGAGTTCATGTGCTCAGTAACACATGTAAGACTTTAGTTTTAGATTATGGGGGTGTTTGAATTAGCTCATTTGTTTGCATAGTACTGGATTATGGGGGTGTTTGAATTAGCTTATTTGGATGATTTTAAACTGTTTTAAGATGACCCAAAAAACCTTAGGCGTAAATAGCATTATCCTGATAGGACTTGATTATCTGTGGTTATCTTAATTTTTGTTATAATCTTTAATTCATGAAATAAAAGAGGTTTGATACAAGACATAATGTTGTTGCAGGAAAAAGCATTTGCCTTTCTGGTCCTCATGGAGTTGGTAAAACTAGCATTGGGCATTCAATTGCACATGCTTTAAACAGAAGATTTTATAGGTTTTCTGTTGGTGGATTATCTGATGTTGCTGAAATCAAGGTCAATAAAGTGCATTAACCATTTTTTTTTGTATAGTTGACTATAAGCATTAGAATTGACAAGATCGGCAGGTTGTGCTAGCTGGGTATTGGGTTAAAACAGATTCTTGTTGAAACGGATCATTAATTAGTAAGGATTGCAACAGGCTACGCTGGGTTGGGTTTGCCTATAAACACTTTCTTGTCCATTATACCAATGTTATTACAAATAGTAAATGTGCTAAGTAAAATAACAAAAGCAATAGTGTTACAATTTTAATCATTATGTGTATGGAACAATTTAGGTGGTTGTTTTTGTATGCATGTAAAGAAGGGGTGAGGCTACTTTTAATGCAGTTGACTCATTCTTATACTAGCTATTTTCATTTTATTTGAGCCGTTTGAGATAAAGCACAACCCAGTTTGACCCGTTTATAAGCAATTGGGACTGAATTGCCACCAATATCTGCAGTAATATCTTTGTATTATGTAACACCCCCAAAATTTGGTACAGCGGAAGACTCAACAAGCTTTCGGGGTGCTACGGGGATTGGTATCCAAACACAAGACATAACAGAACGAGATAAAGTAAACAAGAGGAAAAAAAATACAACCACGCGGAGTTTTAAAGTTTACAATATCCCAAATTCAATCCAAGTCAGGCCCAAACGGAAATAAATATAGGTCCACAATTATTTATCAGAGTTTTAGAAAATAGATCCATAACCGGGTGCCATAGCCAAGCCTCCAATCCAAGCATCCAAAGGGCATCACTTAATTACCTGAGAAAACGTGCTAAAAGTCAGCTTTCGCTGGTGAGATCATAGGTTTAAATTCATAATTTGATATAGTGGACATATACGCAAAACGCTTGCTAGCTAGACTAGGCCTCAATCATCCAACCAAAATAATCCAACCAAATCAAATCAACCCTATAGGTGCACACTATAGTCCAATAACCAAATCAAATCAAATCAAATCAATCTGTATGCGTAAGGATACGACATACTCAACATGCGTAAGGATACGACATGTTCAACATACCTAGATCTAGTCTGGGCCTCGTTGTATAGCTTACCTAGTTCTTGACTAGGCCTCGCTCCATAACCAATTCAATAGCTTACCTAGTTCGTGACTAGGCCTCGCTCTATAACCAAATCAATAGCTTACCTAGTTCGGGACTAGGCCTCGCTCTATAACCAAATCAATAGCTTACCTAGTTCGGGACTAGGCCTCGCTCTATACCCAAATCAATAGATTACCTAGTTCGGGACTAGGCCTCGCTCAATCCTACCTAGTTCTATAAGCATAGCAAGTTTTGAAATCAAAAAGCGATAATAGTCCACATAAAACATTTGCACGTTTCTCACCCCAAGTATTGAAAACAAAGTTCAAGAGTAAAAAGTGGGGCTATGACTCACCTCAAGTCCAGCAAATCCTTAAAAGAAATCGATAGATGAAAGACGTAAGCAAACTCAAGTAACAGCAACTACAGACTCGACACTTCCTAACAATATCAAGCTCGTTCAGAAATCATTTCCTCAAAAATCAAATATTCCCATTCCCGAACGTATTCCATTTTTACTTTCCAAAAATATCCATTTCTCGAATTATCTTCATATTAATTTGAAATTCGACGTTTGGTATCCATATGGGTGAAGGGTCGACACAACTCAAACCAAGAAACCACAACGAAAAGAAATAAAAAACCATCTATAGGTCTAATATTAGCTCAATATATCATTTAAATAAATCATCGAAGTTTATCAAATCCGTCGATTTAATAATCTCCCATATTTATTTACGTAATATACCGCTCCAAGATTATACCCAACCTAAAGCACATAGCACAAAGAATACTATATGGTATATATCGTAGTCCAATAAATTCCCTATATATATCATCAAATTGGCCAAATTCGTCAATTTAGCCAACTTCACGAGATATATAGTAAATTTATTATCCTAATACGCGTACCACAACCTATGGGCGTCGTGGGATACGATACCCATTAATATACTTATTTTATATAGCCAAATAACTTGATTTAACCCGTCGATTAAATAAGTTACGTAGTTATAGAAAATGTTTATATTAATCGTCATATATCCGTGACAACGCAAAAGTCACATAATAAAGCCCACTTGGACTCAAGTAACCACAACTCGTATGACTCGATAAGTTTTCCAAATTTATAAAAGTCATCATGTTTTTATTTATTACTTACCTGACGTATTAGTTCTCGACATTATTTATAGTTATTTATTTATAATAATACTCCGACATTTATTGCACTATTCGCATAGTACCATAATTATCGTTAAATTATTATAACGTTTACTCGTGATCTATATATATATATATATATATATATATATATATATATATATAGAGGTGGGTTCATGAAAAAAGTCCACTTTGGTAGAAAAGTGAGAAAAGTGTACAAATCAGCCCCTCCTTTTTTTACACACCAAACTACAGGGACCTAATTGTATTTTTCTTCATTCTTTAAGGAGGTTTTGTAAATTCGCACCCTATCCCCCACCCCCCTCCCCCCCGAAAAAAAAATTTTTCCCGCCAAAAAAAAATTTTATTTTGGGCAAAAAAAAAAAAAATAAAAAATAAAAAAAAAAAATAAATTTGGGCCAAAATTTTTCCCGCCAAAAATTTATAACCCAGATGCACCTTTTTTTTTAGTGCATCATAGTTATAAAAATTGGTGCATCATAGTTATAACTGAGATGCACCAATTTTTATAACTGAAATGCACTAAAAAAAAGTGCATCTGGGTTATAAATTTTTGGCAAAAAAAAAAAAAAAAAATTTGGCCCCAAAAAATTTTTTTTTTTTTTTGGCGGGAAAAAAAAAATTTTGGTGGGGGGGGGGGGGGGTGGGTTGGGGTGGGGGCTTGTTTCAAGACATACCCCTGAAGTTTGAGATGTTTCAAATTAAACCCTATAACTTTTTTTTCTCACTTTTCTACCAAAATGGACTTTTCTCTAGAACCTTACCCTATATATATATATATATATATATATATATATATATATATATATATATATATATATATATATATATATATATATATGTACGTTTATCACGTATATATACGTATATAAACGATTATATTATCAATAATATTATTACGAGTATTATTTTTAATGTTTGCTTTTAAATATTTATCGAGTCATAAGAATTTGGTCACATGTCCGAGTCATCACTCTTGGCTCATAGTCCAAGTCCACAAATAATAACCAAGTCAAAATAAATAAATCAACTCCGTCCAAATCAATCCCAAATCCACGTGCTACAACATGAGGGTCTGATTACGGCACCCAACTAACCTATCTCCGTCAATCTAAATAACCGTCTCACAATCGGTTCCCAAATACTCTTCGACAACACAACTCCAAATTACAATCCAAAGTATACCATTGTCGCGACCACAAAAGGGTCTCGACCTATCCAAAAGCTTCGGTCCAAAAATAATGCCACAATAATAATAATAACAAAAATAAATCAACAACAAGAAACCATCAAATATGCATATCATATGGTTTGGTTTACCACGCCAAACCCGAGCCAAACGACCCACTTGGGTCTCGGCTAGAACCATGAGTCACAAGTACTCAAAACCTATAACACCCCCAAAATCATCACGTCAGCGGAAGACTTAAAAATGTCAGCGGAAGACTTTTTGGGTGTTACTTCGAGGATCTTTGTCACAATCATAGAAAACGACACCAAAAGTGACGCTTTGAAGTTTAATTTATTCAAAATACCAAATATTCGAGATATCAAGATGTTTCGTAGTTTAAACAACAAGTTTATTTGAAATGTATCAAAACATTTATTTAAGCCCATGCCGGGTTACAAGCCCACTCCGTGCCTTCAAGTTCCTTCTTGTTTAGTTACCTGAGATAAACACATGCTAAAAGTGTCAACACAAAGGTTGGTGAGTTCATAGAGTTTATAGTTTCGAATATCGATTTCCAAAATCAAAGAGTTTATGATTTCATAGAAGTTATAATAACAGTTGATTATCAAATTAAAGTGTGAGTAAATCCATAATATTCATAGCCTAAATCGTTGATTTATCAAAATCAGAAAAATGAGTGATTTCCTTAATAATTCAAAAATAGTCCGTTGGTTTGCCCTTCATCGGGTCAACACCAAAATAGTAGTTCGTTTGCCAATTATCAGTAGTTTTTCCTGCTATATAGTGAGCACAGTCTCATAGTTTAATAAAACAGTGGGCTACAGCATTGTACGCCCTTAACATCAGTCATTGTAGTGCTACATTATTACCGTTCTATTGCCCTAAGCTCATGACACTCAACAATTAAAAGGCATCAAAATTATCCATAATAATGATGTAAAACAGTGGCCCTCAAGATAGGTATTTACCAGTAACCTATGAAATCAAATAAAGTGCATTTGGTGGCTTTCCTCTAGTGACCAAATGGGGATTGTCAATCCCTAATAGATCTATCCACAATTATTTACGTTTACCCTGCAAGTGATTAAGGCGCATGATCGAGGGACTTTTGGTAATAGGAAACTTAGGCAATAGAGATCAAATATAGCATATCGTTGAAAAATCACTTGTAATCATGTCTATAGCAGGTATTTCCTTATGAGATATAAAAATGTGTAAACCAGTAAAGTTTATATGAAATACAGTCATGTATTTAGTTAATGAATACTTGTAAAAGTAAAAACAGTAGTTAAGCATGTATCTCCCCCAAAAACGTTTATAAACCATTGTAAAACAAGTAAGAGTAGGGGCTATGACTCACCTTAGTAGTACAGTAGTAGTGGTAGTAACATAATCTCAACGATACAAGGCAACGGCTTCACACACAACCTAAAAGATATGGTATGTTTTAGTTGATAGTCTAAATCTAGTTTTATCGCGAATATTAGTCATTCAGTTGTGATTAAAACTCGTGTTCGTTTAAATGCTTGTAGTTCAAGAACAAAGTTATATATAAATATAACTTGTGAGTGTAGTGATCGATGATCGATGTGCGATAGAAAATCATCAAGAATAAGTCGAAGTGTGTAGACGATATGTTATGATGTTATTTTAAAAGAATATTGTATCATTATGTCGTTAAATATTAATTATAGTTACGCGAATATTTATATCATATATATATATATATATATATATATATATATATATATATATATATATATATATATATATATATATAAGTTGAATTTATATTCAACATTATTATAATTTATATAAAATGATATTATAGAAAATCCCCTTAAGTTTTACAAAAGTTACAATTTTAACCTTAGCGATATAAACTTTACACCGTTAGTCCAAAGTTATATATATTTACATTTTTGGTTCAAAAGTATCGATATTTATATTTATTACTTCTAAGTTTTAATAATTACAGTCTATAACTCATAAATTCAGATTTGACAGTTTCTACCCTAAGTTTTCAGAATTCACACTTTTAGTCCCTCGGTTAATAAAATTTGCAAATTTAGTCCAAATTTCACCAAATTAAAAGTTTAACATTTTCATTTTCTAAATAAGCTCAGAACATTCAGGTGAGCTTATTTCAATAGCTTATTTGTTTAAAATCCAATTTTTCCATTTAAATGGGCTTAACGAGCCATTAAACTTAGCCCGTTAACATTTTAAGATCCAAAGGGTTAGGAGGAACACTAGACCTACCTTAGTCCATCATTTTAAGTTACAAAAACATTTCAAAAGATTTTGTGTGATCAACTTATTGAATAAGCTTAAAAACTGCTTTTTGGGCTTTTAAGGCCCGAAGATAACTTATTCTCTTTTAAGAATTCTGTCAAAAGTTCGATTACTTTGGCTTTTGAAAATGACCATTATGAGCTTATTAGATTTAATTAATTACGTTTCCTGTTTGCTAGCCATGTCGACAACGAGTTCAAGTAATAAAATCAGTAGGTTATGTTTCTAGATTTTGAAATAACGAGGCCAAGTATAAGGTTCAACACAATTTCTGAAATAGTTTGTAACCAAAAATATTCTAAGTGTTTTATTAAAATTCGAATGGGTCAAGTCATCTTGTAAGCGTGTCTAGTTTAATAAGTAAACGTTATTATTAGTATCAAAACTTTGTATATCTCGATTATTAGTATATTAAACATTTAGGAGGTCGAATAAAAAGTATATGTCACGTTTATATATTACAAAATAATTAGGCAAAGTAAATGTGCCAAAACCAAAATAACGAAATGAAAAATAATGAAAGGGCTTCCAAGTTCTCACCTCACCTCAAATGGTGGAGTATGTTGGCACGTAAGGATCGAATAGAAGAAGGCTAGTTGTGTGGTTCGATTCACGACCCACCAAAGGTTCAAGACGAGCAAACGTGGTTCCTTGGGATTACTTCTATGCTTCGTACATTGGGAAATTGGTTCATCCCTAATCAACTCGAAATCTTCACGTATAATAGAATATGGTACGTTTTCGTGTGTGCGTTTTCAACTAAGCTTGCATGGGCAGTTATATAGTGAGTTTTATGAGGGTATAGAAGTTGTGTTCACACGAGATGGAGTGTGGGTTTGAATCAAGTGTATGTCCACCTCTTCCTTTGTCCAATCGAGTTCACCCAAACAAGAGGATGTGTAAGAACATCTCATGTTCATTCCTGACATTCCTGACACTTACAAGATAGGTTTTGTGGTGATTGGTGAGCATGGGAGGTGCCAAGGAAAACTTTAACACGTTTGGTGAATTTTCCAAAGGGTGAGTTTTGTTGTTCATTTAGGTCGTATTTGAGGCAGTAAACGAGTGAGGGAGGCCATGGAATTTGTCATTTACGATTCTCAGTAACAAGGTGAAATACTTTGGGTAAAAATATTGGGATGTTGTTTGTCGAAGTTGCAAGAAAATGGGGTGGTTTTGGTGTGTGTCGCGGCTGGTTACAAAGAAAAGAAACAAAGAAACTAAAAATTTATCCCACGCTGGGCTTGGCCTGGTGGGCTTGCATTTGTGTTCGGCCCAGCAGAAAACAAAGAAGAAAAATAATTAAGGGTCCGTTTGGTGGCAGTTCGGGTTTAAGTGGCCCATAGGGTGTTGTGGGCCCACGTTGCGTGCTTCGGGTATCGTGTGAGGGTACGAGAGCCTTGTGGTTCACTTCACGTTCCACCAAGGGTTCAAGAGACGTCAAGCTTGGAGTCTTAGGCTTCTTTGAGTCGTGGTACTCTTGGGCAATCCGTTCGTCCTTCGATACTTCTTCTTTCGTTATTATTTTGTGTAGAGTGGTACGTATAAGTGTATGTAACTACTGAGCTTGCATGTGAAGACTTATATAGTGAGCTTTTGGAGGTGTATACAAGGTAGGTTCTTATGAGATGGAGTGTTAGATCGAATGGTTTGCATGTAAGTTTATATACAAGATTGGAATTCAATGATGAAATGTGCAAGGATCATGTATGACATTGAGTGTGTAAGTATCTCAAATATGTGGCTACTCTTGGATTGGGGAGAGTTAGAGGTGGGAGGTAGAGTGTGTAAGTAAACTTGTAAGAATGTAACATGGTTTCCATAGGCTTCATTTGAGGGAGTAGCAATGTGAGGAAGGTGAAGGTGTAAGAAGGTAAATGTAGTATTCAGGTCGTATTTTATAGATAACAGCCTGGAATTGCGTTTATGGTTCAAAATCTCGCGAGTCTAGACGTAAAACATTATTTCGGACAACTTTCGTGCTTTACACTTTTCCTGGTTCGGACCAGAAGAGCCTTAAAATTAGGATTTAAATTCGTTATAGAAAGTTGGTGGTTTATTAGAATTTATACGAAGTGTCATTACTATTTGTGTTAATTCGAGATGAAGCGTGTAAGGTGCCTTAACTTGATCAATATTCTAGTATAGTAATTATATTTAAAAGTTGATAAAAATTGTCTTTCATGGTTCTTAGAAGCATGGAAACTAGAGTTGTGAAATAAAAGGGATACGTCGTGTGTAAAAGTTATAATCAACTGAGCTAAAGCAAACATGTACTTGTGACTTATAAATATAATAGTTAGAGGTGTGCTTGGGCTGTGGAGCTTGGTCAGCTTGTTCAAAGTATTGTGTCGAGGTCCAAAAATATTAGTGAGCAATCTCGGGAATTTTCGTAGGCTCAGGAAATATATAAATATTGTACGGTAAATATACGAAACGTATATTTATAAAATATAAATGTTTTAAATTTATTATTCGCGATATTAATAGACTATCAAGGTTCGTGTGTAAGCATCGTTCCTAGGAAAATGGTCAATCATAATTGTCGTAGTGATTCACATAATATGTAATGTATAATAAAAAAAATTGTTCCCCGTAAAAATGGTATTTAATTCACGTAATATCCTTTTATTCAATTATTGATATTTACTAATCGCATGGGAAAATTACGGGAGGTTACATTACCTACCTCTTACAGGGAATTCCGTCCCGGAATTCTAATCTAAGATAGTTGCCACGGGTGTCTAGGGAAAAGATGTGGGTACTTGGTGCGAATCTGATCCTCGCGTTTCTTAGAAATCCTATATCTCAAGTATAACTTACTTACACCTTAGAGATCATTGTTCCCTTCATTGCATGATTCTTCCTAAATTAGACATAGGTGATCAGGCTATGTATAATTTACGAGTAATAATGCAATGCTTGGACCAATCGACCCGTAAGATGTCCGGTCTAGTTGTTGGTTCGTAGAGTTTATAAGTCAAACGGTTGATTTCCTAAATCAAGGTATGAGTGCTTGCCCTAACTCAGTCAATACTAAAATAGTTCGTTGGTTTGGTGTTGAAATGGATTTTGACCATGCCACAAATAAAATGATAGCTAGAGTAAAAGGAGCGGATAAAATGGAATTCAAGAAGAACTAGATAGCACAATCGATGAGGGAATATCACAGCGAGTCGCTTATTGAACAGAAAGTAGACCTAAGTCATGAGAAAGACGAACACTTAAAGGTGACATCACTTAGTACAACCAAGTGCTTAAGGAAATTCGGACGGTTAAATTCTAAACTTCATCAGTCTGCTGCGTTGTTGAGAATTGTTGTTGTTGTTGCGGTGATTGCTGGTGTTGCTATGATGGTTGTTGTCGTGGTGATGGGTGATTCTTTTATTATCGAGTTTCCTCTTGAGTTCATTGCATTTGACCTCTTGGTCCAATAGCCTCTGAGCAAGTTTCATTGCTGCTTCCAGGGTTGGCGGGTTTGATGAGGTGACATCTCCTTCAATGCTCCTAGGGAGTCCTTTGACGTACTTCTCTAAGGTTTTCTCAAGGTCAGGCACCATCGATGGGCATAGAACCTTAAGTTCCTGAAACCTTCGGTTGTAAGTTCTCAGATTGATTCCCTTTACTACCAACACATAGAACTCATCCTCAAGCTTCCTCAATTCCGAACGAGGACAATACTTCTTTAATATCTTGGTCTTGAATTCAGTCCATGAGAGTTGATATGCTGTCGTTGCTCCTAGAGTCTGAACAATATCATTCCACCAAGATAGGGCATCTTGTATTAGGGTTCCCGTTGCGAGGCTAACTTTGTTGTTTTCTGAGCATCTACTTCTTTTGAAGACCGTTTCACATCGCTCAAACCATTTGGCTAATTCGGATACTCCTTTCGGTACCTTTGAAGTATGTGGGTTGGTATGCTATAAAGTCCTTATAGGTGTGGTAACGAGGTGCGGGTGTCGCGTTTCCAGCCATTTGTGTGCCAGTATCTCTATGGCGGGCTTGTTCGGTTAAGACGACATTGACACCATCAGCAATTGCTTGCTGTATCGCTGCTGGGGTCATAACTTCCGGGTTTGTTGGCGTAGTAGTTGTGGTTGTTCTTCTAGTTCTAGCTATGTTGCTATCATCAACGGAAGAAAGACGTATGTTTAGAATTTCATACTGACCATGTTAAGTTAGAATACCTTTAATACAACCAAGAATAGGTTATAGTCATAACAACTTAGTCAATGAGAAATTTAAGTTAAGATGTGTCACATCATGTCGGAAGGACAAACATAAACCGATGTCATTACAACATTTATTAATACTTGTTTGAATGTTTACAAAACATCATATGACAAGATTCCTTATTAATAGAATATTGGTTTGTTAAGCTGACAAGTCTCAGATTCATGGTTTTCCTAAGGTTTTGTCCATACGGTTTTGGAGTTCTTGAATGGCAATGGTTATAGTTTCGATGGTTTGATCTCTTGCTCTTTCCCTAGTTAGGGATTCTTGTAAGGCTTGCCTAGGATACACATTCTCCATGTCAATCCTCTCAATTTCATGGTCCAAGGCTCCCATCATTATTTCCGTCGAAGTGTTGGCTCCACAAAATGCTCCTATAAACTCCATTGATTCTCAAAACTGAGTATTCATCTGTTCAACTACAGCTTCATAGCTAACTGGCCAATTACGAAGTTCTCAATCTCATCTATAAGAGTCTCGACGTGTTTACGAAGAAAGTCGTTCAGGGTGTCGGTAATAGCATCGAGTCGATCCTCATGTCGGACAAGTCCATCTGCCAACAAGGGTATAGTGTGATGAAGGGGTGAATAAATAGTTATTCCTAATGATCTAATCATGAGTGGTTTTAATTGTCCTTTCTAGCTTAACGTATCCGCTACTACATTAGCCTTTCCTGGGTGATAACGTATCTCACAGTCATAATTGTTGAGTAGCTCTAACTAGTGGCGTCGTCTTGACTTGAGAAACAATTTCATATTGAATGAAGATTGTTATTCTATTGTGTTTGGAAAATAATTATTGTTCACATTCCGTGAAAATCTGTGGGGTAACTTACCCATTTAGACAAAAAGTTTGTCTGTAATAGTTATTTAACAACGAGGGTTTCGGATAAAAGTGATGGACGTAGAGAAGGTTGCTGAACTTCAGGTTTTGTTCTGGTGGGAGGTCTAAAGTCTTTCAGTTTGTTCATGTTCCTTGACAAGTTGTCAAAAGAAGGCTTCGATACTAAGAGGACTATTTGGGGGTTTTCTACGCAAATAACTCCTATGTGGATGTAAGGTTGAACCGCTGAAGGAACCTTTTTCCGTTGTTAATGCAAGTATGCTTTTCAAGCTTTTTCCTTACTCTTAAAGCAAGCATACGCAAAAACTCTCTATTTGGCTTTTTACTGGAATCAATATGTCTAAACATAAGGTAGTGTTTTCATGACTCATTAAATGGGGGATCAAAATCTTTGCGCAGTAGCGGAGGGCGAAGCGAATGTAGGGGACACAGCCTATTCAGGGAAGGAGGATGGACTGGACTTGTTCCTATTCATGGCATGGGTAAAAGCAGCCCTAATGAATTTTTAGTGAAGATATGCTTATATGGCACGAAATGCCGATCAAATTCATCGAACAAAAGATGTGCATTCAAAATTGCCTATAGTACTGCTCTAGTAAGAAGTTCATGGATCTATTGGTAGAAGATAGTAGGTGGTGATGGTGATAGCACAGGTGGTGTAAGTGGTGGTGGCACAACTGATTCCGATGGTAGTATGACAAGATCTGGTAGTGATATAAGAAGAATTTGCTTCATATGGCTGAAGTTGTCTTTTCCTATTTCGGTGAATTGGATCAGGTGATGTCGAAGGGGAAGCCTATAAATCCGATGACAAGACAATAGGGTGGGAATATGAAGACATGGTATTTGTAATAATCCCGATTAGTAAATATAAGTCATTAGCATAATTATAACATGTTAACATATATACGAAACCATGTAAAAATAACTTCTCTACCAGATGTTGGAAACGCGTAGGCACGGAGGGCATAAGGTGGTATTTTGTAAAAGTGGTCCGTTTTAAAAGTGTAGTTATAGTCCAATGTTCAAAACACTTGGTTCTCTATAACTGTAGCTCTGATGCCAATCTGTAACACCCCCAAAATCATCACGTCAGCGGAAGACTTAAAAATGTCAGCGGGAGACTTTTTGGGTGTTACTTCGAGGATCTTTGTCACAATCATAGAAAGCGACACCAAAAGTGTCGCTTTGAAGTTTAATTTATTCAAAATACCAAATATTCGAGATATCAAGATGTTTCGTAGTTTAAACAACAAGTTTATTTGAAATGTATCAAAACATTTATTTAAGCCCATGCCGGGTTACAAGCCCACTCCGTGCCTTCAAGTTCCTTCTTGTTTAGTTACCTGAGATAAACACATGCTAAAAGTGTCAACACAAAGGTTGGTGAGTTCATAGAGTTTATAGTTTCGAATATCGATTTCCAAAATCAAAGAGTTTATGATTTCATAGAAGTTATAATAACAGTTGATTATAAAATTAAAGTGTGAGTAAATCCATAATATTCATAGCTTAAATCGTTGATTTATCAAAATTAGAAAAATGAGTGATTTCCTTAATAATTCAAAAATAGTCCGTTGGTTTGCCCTTCATCGGGTCAACACCAAAATAGTAGTTCGTTTGCCAATTATCAGTAGTTTTTCCTGCTATATAGTGAGCACAGTCTCATAGTTTAATAAAACAGTGGGCTACAGCATTGAACGCCCTTAACATCAGTCATTGTAGTGCTACATTATTACCGTTCTATTGCCCTAAGCTCATGACACTCAACGATTAACAGGTATCAAAATTATCCATAATAATGATGTAAAACAGTGGCCCTCAAGATAGGTATTTACCAGTAACCTATGAAATCAAATAAAGTGCATTTAGTGGCTTTCCTCTAGCGACCAAATGGGGATTGTCAATCCCTAATAGATCTATCAACAATTATTTACGTTCACCCTGCAAGTGATTAAGGCGCATGATCGAGGGACTTTTGGTAATAGGAAACTTAGGCAATAGAGATCAAATATAGCATATCGTTGAAAAATCACTTGTAATCATGTCTATAGCAGGTATTTCCTTATGAGATATAAAAATGTGTAAACCAGTAAAGTTTATATGAAATACAGTCATGTATTTAGTTAATGAATACTTGTAAAAGTAAAAACAGTAGTTAAGCATGTATCTCCCCCAAAAACGTTTATAAACCATTGTAAAACAAGTAAGAGTAGGGGCTATGACTCACCTTAGTAGTACAGTAGTAGTGGTAGTAACATAATCTCAACGATGCAAGGCAACGGCTTCACACACAACCTAAAAGATATGGTATGTTTTAGTTGATAGTCTAAATCTAGTTTTATCGCGAATATTAGTCATTCAGTTGTGATTAAAACTCGTGTTCGTTTAAATGCTTGAAGTTCAAGAACAAAGTTATATATACATATAACTTGTGAGTGTAATGATCGATGATCGATGTGCGATAGAAAATCATCAAGAATAAGTCGAAGTGTGTAGACGATGTGTTATGATGTTATTTTAAAAGAATATTGTATCGTTATGTCGTTAAATATTAATTATAGTTACGCGAATATTTATATCGTATATATATATAAGTTGAATTTATTAAGTTTTTACGTCAAATGTATGTACATATATATATTCAACATTATTATAATTTATATAAAATGATATTATAGAAAATCCCCTTAAGTTTCACAAAAGTTACAATTTTAACCTTAACGATATAAACTTTACACCGTTAGTCCAAAGTTATATATATTTACATTTTAGGTTCAAAAGTATCGATATTTACATTTATTACTTCTATGTTTTAATAATTACAGTCTATAACTCATAAATTCAGATTTGACAGTTTCTACCCTAAGTTTTCAGAATTTACACTTTTAGTCCCTCGGTTAATAAAATTTGCAAATTTAGTCCAAATTTCACCAAATTAAAGTTTAACATTTTCATTTTCTAAATAAGCTCAGAACATTCAGGTGAGCTTATTTCAATAGGTTATTTGTTTAAAATCCAATTTTTCCATTTAAATGGGCTTAGCGAGCCATTAAACTTGGTCCGTTAACATTTTAAGATCCAAAGGGTTAGGGGGAACACTAGACCTACCTTAGTCCATCATTTTAAGTTACAAAAACATTTCAAAAGAGTCTGTGTGATCAGCTTATTGAATAAGCTTAAAAACTGCTTTTTGAGCTTTAAAGGCCCAAAGTTAACTTATTCTCTTTTAAAAATTCTGTCAAAAGTTCGATTACTTTGGCTTTTGAAAACGACCATTATGAGCTTATTAGATTTAATTAATTACGTTTCCTGTTTGCTAGCCATGTCGACAATGAGTTCAAGTAATAAAATCAGTAGGTTATGTTTCTAGATTTTGAAATAACGAGGCCAAGTATAAGGTTCAAAACAATTTTTGAAATAGTTTGTAACCAAAAATATTCTAAGTGTTTTATTAAAATTCGAATGGGTCAAGTCATCTTGTAAGCGTGTCTAGTTTAATAAGTAAACATTATTATTAGTATCAAAACTTTGTATATCTCGATTATTAGTATATTAAACATTTAGGAGGTCGAATAAAAAGTATATGTCACGTTTATATATTACGAAATAATTAGGCAAAGTAAATGTGCCAAAACCAAAATAACAAAATGAAAAATAATGAAAGGGCTTCCAAGTTCTCACCTCACCTCAAATGGTGGAGTATTTTGGCACGTAAGGATCGAATAGAAGAAGGCTAGTTGTGTGGTTCGATTCACGACCCACCAAAGGTTCAGGACGAGCAAACGTGGTTCCTTGGGATTACTTCTATGCTTCGCACATTGGGCAATTGGTTCGTCCCTAATCAACTCGAAATCTTCACGTATCATAGAATATGGAATGTTTTCGTGTGTGTGTTTTCAACTGAGCTTCCATGGGCAGTTATATAGTGAGTTTTATGAGGGTATAGAAGTTGTGTTCACACGAGATGGAGTGTGGGTTTGAATCAAGTGTATGTCCACCTCTTCCTTTGTCCAATCGAGTTCACACAAACAAGAGGATGTGTAAGAACATCTCATGTTCATTCCTGACATTCCTAACATTCCTGACACTTACAAGATAGGTTTTGTGGTGATTGGTGAGCATGGGAGGTGCCAAGGAAAACTTTGACACGTTTGGTGAATTTTCCAAAGGGTGAGTTTTGTTGTTCATTTAGGTCGTATTTGAGGCAGTAAACGAGTGAGGGAGGCCATGGAATTTGTCATTTTCGATTCTCAGTAACAAGGTGAAATACTTTGGGTAAAAATATTGGGATGTTGTTTGTCGAAGTTGCAAGAAAATGGGGTGGTTTTGGTGTGTGTCGCGGCTGGTTACAAAGAAAAGAAACAAAGAAACTAAAAATTTATCCCACGCTGGGCTTGGCCTGGTGGGCTTGCGTTTGTGTTCGGCCCAGCAGAAAACAAAGAAGAAAAATAATTAAGGGTCCGTTTGGTGGCAGTTCGGGTTTAAGTGGCGCATAGGGTGTTGTGGGCCCACGTTGCGTGCTTCGGGTATCGTGTGAGGGTACGAGAGCCTTGTGGTTCACTTCACGTTCCACCAAGGGTTCAAGAGACGTCAAGCTTGGAGTCTTAGGCTTCTTTGAGTCGTGGTACTCTTGGGCAATCCGTTCGTCCTTCGATACTTCTTCTTTCGTTATTATTTTGTGTAGAGTGGTACGTATAAGTGTATGTAACTACTGAGCTTGCATGTGAAGACTTATATAGTGAGCTTTTGGAGGTGTATACAAGGTAGGTTCTTATGAGATGGAGTGTTAGATCGAATGGTTTGCATGTAAGTTTATATACAAGATTGGAATTCAATGATGAAATGTGCAAGGATCATGTATGACATTGAGTGTGTAAGTATCTCAAATATGTGGCTACTCTTGGATTGGGGAGAGTTAGAGGTGGGAGGTAGAGTGTGTAAGTAAACTTGTAAGAATGTAACATGGTTTCCATAGGCTTCATTTGAGGGAGTAGCAATGTGAGGAAGGTGAAGGTGTAAGAAGGTAAATGTAGTATTCAGGTCGTATTTTATAGATAACAGCCTGGAATTGCGTTTATGGTTCAAAATCTCGTGAGTCTAGATGTAAAACATTATTTCGGACAACTTTCGTGCTTTACACTTTTCCTGGTTCGGACCAGAAGAGCCTTAAAATTAGGATTTAAATTTGTTACAGAAAGTTAGTGGTTTATTAGAATTTATACGAAGTGTCATTACTATTTGTGTTAATTCGAGATGAAGCGTGTAAGGTGCCTTAACTTGATCAATATTCTAGTATAGTAATTATATTTAAAAGTTGATAAAAATTGTCTTTCATGGTTCTTAGAAGCATGGAAACTAGAGTTGTGAAATAAAAGGGATACGTCATGTGTAAAAGTTATAATCAACTGAGCTAAAGCAAACATGTACTTGTGACTTATAAATATAATAGTTAGAGGTGTGCTTGGGCTGTGGAACTTGGTCAGCTTGTTCAAAGTATCGTGTCGAGGTCCAAAAATATTAGTGAGCAATCTCGGGAATTTTCGTAGGCTTCGGAAATATATAAATATTGTACGGTAAATATACGAAACGTATATTTATAAAATATAAATGTTTTAAATTTATTATTCGCGATATTAATAGACTATCAAGGTTCGTGTGTAAGCATCGTTCCTAGGCAAATGGTCAATCATAATTGTCGTAGTGATTCACATAATATGTAATGTATAATAAAAAAAATTGTTCCCCGTAAAAATGGTATTTAATTCACGTAATATCCTTTTATTCAATTATTGATATTTACTAATCGCATTGAAAAATTATGGGAGATTACAAAACCAAGGCCACAAGGCCACGACATAGGCTCACTTGAGCCGATCCAAAACTGCCAAACGGACCATCATGGTTCGCGGCACACCAAAACATCAACAATCACCAAATCGGTTAACCAAATCGACCAAGAATCAAACCATTCAGACCAAGGGTCCTCTTAGACTCCCAAACGAGTCAAAATATAATCACACCGAGACCATAGGGTCTCGGCCAAGCTCCAACGAGCTATACCCAATACCAAACGCGACCCATCATCATAATTCGAGCACCAAACTCGCGTCAAAACCAAAACCCAAGATACCAAACTTCATTTTTATTACCAAAACATCATTTCCCACTTGTTTTAATCAAAACCCAACAAGAAAAGATTTCGTATACCCACGGTTTTGGTACAAATCGAGACACACGAGTGGAAACTCGTGGTCACTCACCTTCCAATGGCTCCAAGAACATGTTCCTTCAAAAACCCAACAAGAAAATATAAGAAAAATGGTGTTTAGGTGGCGGTAATGGTGCGTACGTGGTGATAGAGTGGTCCAAATCGCGCGTGAGTTGTATCAAAAGATAGATCGGGAAAAAGTGATTAAGATGGTGGTGTTGGTTTGTTTGTGGAGGTGGTGGTGGCGGCGTTAATGGTGATAATAGGGGTGGTGGTGGTGTTGTAAAAGAAAGAGAGAGAGAGATGTGAAAGTGTTGGTGAGGGTGATGGTGTTGTGTGTTTATCCAGGTTATCACAAGGACGATTTTATGTTTACTCTTTTAAAAAAAAAGATTTTTATTTATAATAATAATAATAATATTATTAAGGGTAGGGTGGGTGAAGTAACCCGGTGTAAGATACACGGACCAAACCTGAAACCTTTAATAACAAATCAACTCTCTCGAACCGAACCCATTCCAAATAATCAAAAACCTCGCGATACGTTCCAAAATATAATTATCCAAACCAATATTAAAATAATTAAAATTGTTAGGTTATCCTAGTGCCGGAGTCAATGTAGTGCCAAATATAATCTCAAAAATAAATCATCACGAATGATTCGAACCAAATCATTAATAAATAATCAAATTCCATAAATAACGTATGATAAAAATCACATTCCAACGTTCATAAAATATCTCGTCACAATAAACTTTTTAAATATTCCAAAATTATAAATTTTAAAGTAACGCGGGTTTCAAAACGGCTCCCTAATTTGCCAGTTGTCACATCCTCACGTTCCCACGTGAATTCCGGTCCATGCCGCGAATTCCAACGAACTTTGATGAGGGGAATACGACTTCTCTTAAGTCGTTTAATCTCTCTATCCAATATCTCAATCGGCTCTTCCACAAAATTCAAACTTTCATCCACACGAATATCCTGAATTGGTATAACAGGCGTTTCATCCGAAAGACACTTCTTCAAATTTCTAACATGAAACACATCATGAACTTTACTCAATTCCTGTGGTAATTCCAACCGAATTGCCACGGGCCCAATTCTTTCCAAAATGAGAAATGGTCCAATGTAGCGGGGATTAAGTTTCCCACGTTTCCCGAAACGTATTACACCCTTCCAAGGCGAGACTTTCAGCATCACTTTGTCTCCAACCTGAAACTCTAGGGGTTTACATCTCTGATCGGCGTAACTTTTCTGCCTATCTCTAGCTGCTTGCAATCGATCTCGAATTTGCGTTACTTTCTCAGTAATCTCCAAAATAAGCTCAGGGCCTGTGAGTTGGCTATCTCCAACTTCAGCCCAACCAATAGGCGAACGACATTTACGACCATATAAAGCTTCAAATGGTGCAGCTTTTAGACTTGTGTGGTAGCTATTATTGTAAGAAAACTCCGCAAGGGGTAGATACTTCTCCCAGCCTTTACCAAAGTCTATTATGCATGCACGAAGCATATCCTCCAAAGTCTGAATAGTACACTCGCTTTGACCATCGGTTTGGGGGTGATATGCAGTACTTATATCAAGTCTCGTCCCCAAAGCGGTTTGAAGTGATCGCCACAACGCTGACGTAAAGCGGCTGTCACGGTCAGAAATAATCGATATCGGAACTCCATGACGAGAAACAATCTCCTTCACATACAACCTCGCAAGTTTATCCACACTATCATCTTCGCTAATCGCCAGGAAATGAGCAGACTTAGTCAAACGATCCACAATTACCGAGATAGCATCACAACCGCTAGCTGTCTTTGGTAATTTGGTAATAAAGTCCATCGTAATCCACTCCCACTTCCAAACCGGGAGCTCTGGCCGCGTCAATAATCCTGACGGTCTTTGATGTTCGGCCTTAACCTTAGAGCAAGTCAAACACTTACTAATGTACAATGCTATATCTGCCTTCATATTTGGCCACCAATATAACTTTTTCAAATCCTGGTACATCTTGTCAGACCCAGGATGGATAGAGTATCTTGACTTATGCGACTCATGCATAATCAACTCTCGAATTCCTCCATACAATGGTACCCAACTTCGCTCTCCAAAACATAATACTCCATCAGAACGCTTAACAAATCCCTTCTCATTTTCTGCCATCCCAAATATGTTCTCAGCAGGTCGATTTTCTTCTTTCAACGCTTCCGTTTGAGCTTCTAATATTTGAGACGGTAATGGCGATACGATAGTCATTCCTAATGACTTAACTCGTAACGGTGGTATTCTCTCCTTTCGGCTAAGAGCATCGGCAACAACGTTTGCTTTACCAGGATGTTAACGAATTTCACAATCATAATCACTTAGCAACTCAATCCAACATCGTTGTCTCATGTTGAGCTCTTTTTTATTCAAGATGTGTTGTAGACTTTTGTGGTCAGTAAACACTACACACTTGGTTCCATATAGATAATGTCTCCATATCCTCAAGGCAAAAACCACAGCACCTAATTCCAAATCATGGGTGGTGTAGTTCTTCTCGTGCTTCTTGAGCTGTCGGGAAGCATAAGCTATCACCTTCTCTCGCTGCATTAACACAGCTCCTAAACCTTTATGAGAAGCGTCACAATAGACGACGAAGTCCTCGTTACCTTTAGGTAACGCTAAGATAGGAGCACTACACAACATCTCCTTAAGTAATTGAAATGCTTCCTCTTCCTTATCTCCCCATTCGTATTTAACACTCTTTTGAGTCAATTTGGTCAAAGGTTTTGCTATCTTCGAAAATCCCTCAATGAATCTTCGGTAATAACCGGCTAATCCCAAAAATTGACGAACTTCTGTTGGGGTCGTTGGTGCAGCCCAATCTTTAATCGCTTCAATCTTAGCAGGATCTACATGAACTCCTTTCCTATCAATCACATGACCCAGAAATTGTACCGCCGGAATCCAAAATTCACATTTAGAAAACTTAGCATACAGTTTCTCTTTCCTGAGCAATTCTAAGATAAGTCTTAGATGCTCCTCATGCTCCTTCTCACTCTTCGAATAAATTAGGATGTCATCGATGAACACAATCACGAACTTATCCAAGTAAAACTTACACAACCGATTCATGAGGTCCATGAATACCGCCGGTGCGTTAGTCAACCCAAACAGCATCACCTGAAACTCGTAATGCCCGTAACGGGTTCTGAAAGCCGTTTTCGGAATATCTTCCTCGCGAACTCGAAGCTGATGATATCCCGATCTCAAATCAATTTTCGAATACACACTCGATCCTTGAAGCTGATCGAACAAATCGTCGATCCTCGGTAACGGGTATCTATTCTTCACCGTTAGCTTGTTCAACTCTCGATAATCAATACACATACGAAATGATCCATCCTTCTTCTTCACAAATAAGACCGGGGCTCCCCAAGGGGAAGAACTTGGTCTTATAAATCCTTTTTCAGCTAACTCCACTAGTTGCTTCGACAACTCTTCCAGTTCAGTAGGTGCAAGACGATAAGGCGCTCGTGCCACGGGTGCAGCACCAGGTATCAACTCAATCTGAAACTCTACTTGTCTAGTAGGCGGAATTCCCGACAAATCATCGGGAAACACATCCGAAAAATCACGAACTATAGGCACATCTCCAATGCACCTTTCCTTCTTCTCCTTCCCTCCTTTCTCAGAAATTTGAGCTAAGAAAAGGCAACATCCTTTGTCCATTAGCTTCGGCAATTTAGTGCAAGATATGACCGCTAATCTAGATGGGCCTCTCAATTCCTTTCGATCTCCTGGTATGTTCAGAATCTCCTTGCCGTAAGGCACACGCACGATCTTCTCATCGCAAAGTATATGAGCACGATACTTCGACAACCAATCCATACCAATAATGACATCAAAACTTCCTAATGTGACGGGTAGAAGATCTATGTTGAAAGGACGATTCAGAAAGTTTAACATGCAACCGCGAATGATAGTCCTAATCCTCTCTATGTTCCCATTAGCTAACTCTACATCATAACCAACTCCTAAGGCCATCGGGGGTTTCTCTAGTAAGGGTGCAAACTTAGTGGACACAAAACTCTTGTCGGCACCAGTATCAAATAGTATGGAAGCATAACGATTATTGAGAAGGAACGTACCAGTAACGACGTTCGGATCTTCTCCTCTCTCGTTTCCAAGTGCATACACTCTTCCATGAGCAGCTCCAGCTTCCACACGTTGGTCCCCATTATCTTGTCGTCCACAGTTTCCTCCAGCTCCACGGTTTCCATGATTGTACCCATTACCACCCGATCCTTGATTTCCTCGGTTCCACGATTCCCTACACTCATTCCTATAATGTCCCTTCTTTCCACATCCATAACAAGTAACATTTGCCTTAATCATAGTTTCAGGAGTAGCTTGAACCATAGCAAGTGGTCGAGCTCTACAATCCTTAGCTATGTGTCCCATCCTAGAGCAATTCTTGCACATCACAGTACATCGTCCAGAATGATTCCTATAACATCGGTTACACTTGGGTGAATCTCCATTGTAGTTCTTCTTGCCTCCATCTCCCATAGCATAAGCTCTAGTAGTCGTTTGTCGCTTGTTTCGACGATCATTACCCTTAGAATGATTATCCCTCTTCCTTTTTCCATTCTTGTCTTTCTCAGCTTCTTCCAATACCAACGAGTCCATCAATTGTTGAGCAATAGTGATAGCCTCATGAATGTTTGCAGGCTTAGCAGAAATCACATTGTTCCTTGTGGCTACCGGCAACCCATCAGTATACCTCTCAATCCTTTGTGTCTCAGTCCTAACCATATCGGGGCAAAGTAAGGCTAACTCTCGATAACGGCGATTGTAAGTTGCCATATCGGTACCTTTCACCTTATGGTTCCAGAACTCAATCTCCAGCTTCTTAATCTCATTCCTTGGGTAGTAAGTCTGAATCAGCAAAGACTTAAATTGCTCCCAAGTCATAGCATAAGCCACATCACTCCCAACCGAATTTCGGTAATTGTTTCACCAAGTTAAAGCTTCATCCTTGAAAGTAAAAGAAGCAAAATTTACCTTCGCATTCTCCGCACAACCACTGACATTAAACACTGACTCAGTCTTCTCTATCCACCTGACCAAGTAGACCACTCCTTTGGTTCCACCAAACTCAATGGGTCCACAAATTTAAACTCCTTGTAGTTACATCCATTAGCACGAACAGGTGGAAATGTTCCAGCAGAATTGTTGGAATGATTTGACTCAGCTAGTAGCTCAGCAACTCGTTGCTCCACAAGTTGATTGATCATTGCTTGATCCACAGTAGGTGCGTTAAGTGGAACATGATCATTGTCTCCCTGAACATCAACATTTTGATTCCTGTTGTTGCGGTTAGTAGTGTCCAGGTTATCAGGAGTAGGGGTTTCAACATTTCGAGTAGGACGGCGTCCTCGACGACCAGGGGTAGTCGTTGCAGGACCAGTTCTGGTAGCTCTAACCGGGTTTCGTCGTGGGGCCATTGATCTAAAACATCATACAAGGTTCATGAGTCTCAGATAGAACTTATCATATGCTCAACAAGAATTTAAAGCAACGAAGCCAAGTCATGAAAAGAATATCAACAATACACCACAAGACATCAATAAAGCGAATAGGGACTCAATTTCCACAATATCCAAAAACCACATAATACCATATAATAATAACCATCAACCATACTATAGAGATCCAACATCGTTCCAACTACCGAAAAACACAAAAGATAATAATCGTTCCAAACGAGACGAATACTGAACGGAAAATACATCAAAATATGATAACTAGCTTTTCTAACCGAACACTCCTCGGTGTAGAAAGCAACAAGACAACATAACTCAAACATCTAGCCACGCTGCTGGCGGAGGTTCCTCAACTCCTGCCTCAAGCCATCAAGCTCTCTCCATAGTGATCCTAACTCCACACTATGGGTGTCGCTGTCTCTCTTGAGGTCAGCCACCTCCTTCTCTAGCTCTGCATTTCTCTGCCATAACTTGCGGTCGGCCTCTCGAGCTGTGATAAAACCTCACTGTAAACCCTCAATATGCTTGTGAATCTCCATCAAACCTCTCCTCATCTCAGTAACTCTCCTCTCAGCCGTAACCATGTCAATCCTCAACTCCCCAATGAACTCAACGGTCACCCTATCAATCCGCTCAGACATACGTGTAACTCTCTCACCAAGATCAGTAATCTGAGCCCACATCCTACCAGTCTCACCTAGCTCTGCATGCTCAGCAGAAACCTCAGAAGGTGCATCCGACTCAACGGGACTACTAGGTGGCAACTCAAACAAAAATGGATGATCAGGTGAAACAGGCTCTATCGGATGTATAGGTGAATCAGGCTCCTCAGCCTGAGCTGGCGGCACTAACAAACCATCATCATCAGGCATCTCCTCCTCCTGAGGGTCATCCTCCTCCTCAGGGTTATCATCATCACCCTGCTCAGCCTCCTGAGGGTCATCAGCCTCATCCCCACCCTCGTACTCCTCCTCCTCATCATCAGAAGAGTACATCATCAATCGTCGTCTCCTAACAGGTGAACCATGTGGTGATGTGGTAGGTGATCTAGGATGACGACGCAATGATGCAGGGGGTGCATCTGACAGGAGAGTGTGAGCGTCCAAATGTAAAGGTGGTGAAGTAGGGCGTACCGACATACGTGCCGTAGCTCGGTGGGCAAAACGTGGAGCCACACGAGCCAAAGCCTGATGAAGAGTAAGCTGCCTCGAAGTACCAGGGAGCCCTAAAGAAGATGAGGGTCCCTGCGTAGATGCAGCAGGCGGTGCAGAAGTAGAAGCTGTCGGTGACACAATAGCTGAGTGCATGGCAACCCTGTAAGGATCATCAGGAGCCATGGTGATCTATGCTGGGCGTACAGGTGTAGTAAGAATATCCTCAACAACGTCAAACGTACGAGAGGCCATAGTCTGTGACAACGGCGTAGGGTAGGTGTAAGTGTTTCAAAACAACTAAACCGTGAACTCAAAATACCATATCAAAAATCATCATATAATTCCAAATCATATATATCAAGAAAGATTTAAAATACCGCATTACTAAAATCATTCATAAAACAATTAAGCCATATAATTCCTCAAAACGCCATCAAATCACTAAATCAATAAATCCCAAATCCTCAAATCATCTCAAGAATCCCAAATCTAATAATCATCTCAATATACCTCAATAATAACAATGATGCTTCGGCTTGGCGGGCTGGCGGGCAATGGTCAAGGATCGTTTTCTATAAAAATCGATTATAGTTTAGGTGTTTATTTACCTAGTTCTCTATAACCTTGGCTCTGATACCAATCTGTAACACCCCCAAAATTTGGTACAGCGGAAGACTCAACAAGCTTTCGGGGTGCTACGGGGATTGGTATCCAAACACAAGACATAACAGAACGAGATAAAGTAAACAAGAGTAAAAAAAAAAATACAACCACGCGGGGTTTTAAAGTTTACAATATCCCAAATTCAATCCAAGTCAGGCCCAAAAGGAAATAAATATAGGTCCACAATTATTTATTAGAGTTTTAGAAAATAGATCCATAACCGGGTGCCATAGCCAAGCCTCCAATCCAAGCATCCAAAGGGCATCACTTAATTACCTAAGAAAACGTGCTAAAAGTCAGCTTTCGCTGGTGAGATCATAGGTTTAAATCCATAATTCGATATAGTGGACATATACGCAAAACGCTTGCTAGCTAGACTACGCCTCAATCATCCAACCAAATCAAATCAACCCTATAGGTGCACACTATAGTCCAATAACCAAATCAAATCAAATCAATCTGTATGCGTAAGGATACGACATATTCAACATGCGTAAGGATACAACATGTTCAACTTACCTAGATCTAGTCTAGGCCTCGTTGTATAGCTTACCTAGTTCTTGACTAGGCCTCGCTCCATAACCAATTCAATAGCGTACCTTGTTCGGGACTAGGCCTCGCTCTATAACCAAATCAATAGCTTACCTAGTTCGGGACTAGGCCTCGCTATATAACCAAATCAATAGCTTACCTAGTTCGGGACTAGGCCTCGCTCAATCCTACCTAGTTCTATAAGCATAGCAAGTTTTGAAATCAAAAAGTGATAATAGTCCACATAAAACATTTGCACGTTTCTCACCCCAAGTATTGAAAACAAAGTTCAAGAGTAAAAAGTGGTGCTATGACTCACCTCAAGTCCAGCAAATCCTCAAAAGAAATCGATAGATGAAAGACGTAAGCAAACTCAAGTAACGGCAACTACAGACTCGGCACTTCCTAACAATATCAAGCTCGTTCAGAAATCATTTCCTCAAAAATCAAATATTCCCATTCCCGAACGTATTTCATTTTCACTTTCCAAAAATATCCATTTCTCGAATTATCTTCATATTAATTTGAAATTCGACGTTTGGTATCCATATGGGTGAAGGGTCGACACAACTCAAACCAAGAAACCACAACGAAAAGAAATAATAAACCATCTATAGGTCTAATATTAGCTCAATATATCATTTAAATAAATCATCAAAGTTTATCAAATCCGTCGATTTAATAATCTCCCATATTTATTTACGTAATATACCGCTCCAAGATTATACCCAACCTAAAGCACATAGCACAAAGAATACTATATGGTATATATCGTAGTCCAATAAATTCCCTATATATATCATCAAATTGGCCAAATTCGTCAATTTAGCCAACTCCACGAGATATATAGTAAATTTATTATCCTAATACGCGTACCACAACCTATGGGCGTCGTGGGATACGATACCCATTAATATACTCATTTTATATAGCCAAATAACTCGATTTAACCCGTCGATTAAATAAGTTACGTAGTTATAGAAAATGTTTATATTAATCGTCATATATCCGTGACAACACAAAAGTCACATAATAAAGCCCACTTGGACTCAAGTAACCACAACTCGTATGACTCGATAAGTTTTCCAAATTTATAAAAGTCATCATGTTTTTATTTATTACTTACCCGACGTATTAGTTCTCGACATTATTTATAGTTATTTATTTAAAATAATACTCCGACATTTATTGCACTATTTGCATAGTACCATAATTATCGTTATATTATTATAACGTTTACTCGTGATCGTTTTATTATTAATATACGGATTTATATATATATATATATATATATATATATATATATATATATATATATATATATATATATATATATATATATATATATATATCTACGTTTATCATGTATATATACGTATATAAACGATTATATTATCAATAATATTATTACGAGTATTATTTTTAATGTTTGCTTTTAAATATTTATCGAGTCATAAGAATTTGGTCACATTTCCAAGTCATCACTCTCGGCTCATAGTCCAAGTCCACAAATAATAACCAAGTCAAAATAAATAAATCAACTCCGTCCAAATCAATCCCAAATCCACGTGCTACAACATGAGGGTCCGACTACGGCACCCGACTAACCTATCTCCGTCAATCTAAATAACCGTCTCACAATCGGTTCCCAAATACTCTTCGACAACACAA
Organism: Artemisia argyi; assembly: GCA_030686995.1. Classification (NCBI taxonomy): domain Eukaryota; kingdom Viridiplantae; phylum Streptophyta; class Magnoliopsida; order Asterales; family Asteraceae; genus Artemisia; species Artemisia argyi. The sequence goes on along the minus strand of CM060708.1, from coordinate 132,763,532 downwards.
CTCCAAATTACAATCCAAAGTAGGGCTGAGCAAAACCCGACCGACACCCGAAAACCGTCCCGATCCCGACATCCCGAATCGTCCCGAATCCCGAACCGACCATAATCGGGTCGGGACTCGGTTTGGGTTTTTCAGCTTATCGGGATTCGGGTCGGGTCGGGAGTCGGGACGAAGTCGGGATTACAAAGAAAAAACATACAAATCGGTAGTGTTTCGGGACTCGGGACGGGATTCGGGACGATTCGGGCTTGACTCGGGTCGGGATTCGGTTAGGATTTTCATGCTTGTCGGGATTCGGGCTTTGTCGGGACGGGTCGGGACGGGTCGGGTTTCGGCCCGATGCACACCCCTAATCCAAAGTATACCATTGTCGCGACCACAAAAGGGTCTCGACCCATCCAAATGCTTCGGTCCAAAAATAATGCCACAATAATAATAATAACAAAAATAAATCAACAACAAGAAACCATCAAATATGCATATCATATGGTTTGGTTTACCACGCCAAACCCGAGCCAAACGACCCACTTGGGTCTCGGCTAGAACCATGAGTCACAAGGACTCAAAACCAAGGCCACAAGGCCACGACATAGGTTCACTTGAGGCGATCCAAAACTGCCAAACGGACTATCATGGTTCGCGGCACGCCAAAACATCAACAATCACCAAATCGGTTAACCAAATCGACTAAGAATCAAACCATTCGGACCAAGGGTCCTCTTAGACTCCCAAACGAGTCAAAATATAGTCACACCGAGACCATAGGGTCTCGGCCAAGCTCCAACGAGCTATACCCAATACCAAACGCGACCCATCATCATAAGTCGAGCACCAAACTCGCGTCAAAACCAAAACCCAAGATACCAAACTTCATTTTTATTACCACAACATCATTTCCCACTTGTTTTAATCAAAACCTAACAAGAAAAGATTTCCTATACCCATGGTTTGGGTACAAATCGAGACACACGAGTGGAAACTCGTGGTCACTCACCTTCCAATGGCTCCAAGAATATGTTCCTTCAAAAACCCAACAAGAAAATATAAGAAAAATGGTGTTTAGGTGGCGGTGATGGTGCGTACGTGGTGATAGAGTGGTCCAAATCGCGCGTGAGTTGTATCAAAAGATAGATCGGGAAAAGGTGATTAAGATGGTGGTGTTGGTTTGTTTGTGGAGGTGGTGGTGGCGGCGTTAATGGTGATAATAGGGGCGGCGGTGGTGTTGTAAAAGAAAGAGAGAGAGAGATGTGAAAGTGTTGGTGAGGGTGATGGTGTTGTGTATTTATCCAGGTTATCACAAGGACGATTTTGTGTTTACTCTTTTAAAAAAAAAAAAGATTTTTATTTATAATAATAATAATAATAATATTAAGGGTAGGGTGGGTGAAGTAACCCGGTGTAAAATACACGGACCAAACCCGAAACCTTTAATAACAAATCAACTCTCTCGAACCGAACCCATTCCAAATAATCAAAAACCTCGCGATACGTTCCAAAATATAATTATCCAAACCAATATTAAAATAATTAAAATTGTTAGGTTATCCTAGTGCCGGAGTCAATGTAGTGCCAAATATGATCTCAAAAATAAATCATCACGAATGATTCGAACCAAATCATTAATAAATAATCAAATTCCATAAATAACGTACGATAAAAATCACATTCCAACGTTCATAAAATATCTCGTCACAATAAACTTTTTAAATATTCCTAAATTATAAATTTTAAAGTAATGCGGGTTTCAAAACGGCTCCCTAATTTGCTAGTTGTCACATATTAACATATGATCATTATATCAGGGACATCGCCGAACCTATATAGGAGCAATGCCCGAGAAAATGGTGCAATGTTTAAAAAGTGTGGGAACAACAAACCTTCTTGTCCTAATTGATGAAATTGATAAGGTATAGTTAGAATTTTGAAGGTTATGGCGAGTCATGAGTTAAAACACATTATGATATCTATATCAACATCACTTGGAAACATTTTATTGCTTTCTATTGGTAATTAATCTTTTGTTATCTTGGTTGCAGTTGGGAAGGGGATATGCAGGTGATACTGCAAGTGCTATGTTGGAGCTGCTTGATCGAGAGCAAAATGCTAATTTTTTGGATCACCAATTTGATGTTCCAATTGACTTGTCGAAGGTCGGTAAACATGTGGTTCTTTTTTGCCATTCTTCTTTTTTTAACAGGTTATAGCTGTGTTTGCAGGTTCCATAACAGGGGTGAAGGCTGTGTTTGTAGAATTGTAGCTGCTAGAGTAACTCATGAAGCACCAATTAATAGTACAATGTAATAGAGTTCTTGTAGGTTATATGTATCTGTTTGTTGAACTCAAAGACTTATGATTTTTAGTTTCTGTAATTTGTGTTTTTTAGGTATAAAAAATCTGGAATTTGTGTAGTATCATTGATAGCATACAAAAAATATTCTAGAAAACTTCGCTCTAAATAATTTTGAATAATTTTGCTCTACCGATGGCTAAAAATTTGTGACATGTCACTTTCATGTTTTTTGGTCGACTAAAGTGAAGTGTACACCACGTTTTATAATTTTAATAATTTTGCTCGATCAAAAGCTAAAAATTTGCGCGACTTAGCGTCACTTTTATGTCTTTTGGTCGACTAAAATAAAGTACACACTGCCCATTTTGAATAATTTTGCTCGACCGAAGGCTAAAATTTGTGTGACTTAATGCTACTTTCACGTTATTTGGTCGACTAAAATGAAGTGTACACCACCCTTATAATTTTAATAATTTTGCTCGGCCGAAAGCTAAAAATTTGTGCGACTTAACACCACTTTAATGTTTTTTGGTCGACTAAAATAAAGTGCACACTGCCTTTATAATTTTGAATAATTTTGCTCGACCGAAAGCTAAAAATTTGTGCGACTTTATGCAACTTTCATTTTTTTGGTTGACTAAAATGAAGTGTAATTTTAATAATTTTGCTCAACCGAAGGCCATAAATTTGTGCGACTTAACACAACTTTCATGTTTTTTTGTCAACTAAAATAAAGTGCACACTACCCCGTATATTTTTTTTTCTTCGTAAATGTTTAAAATAAAAACACCTGAACTTTTATGAATAGAAATAAAAAATCCAGTTATTTTTGAATAATTTTGCTTAGGGATGAGCACGGTACCGGTCCCGTACCGATCCTGTACCGAATTAGTAGTACTGATTTTTTTCCGAGCAAAATTAGTGGTACCGGTACGGCGGTACCGTACCGAATGGGATTCGGATATCGGTACCAGTACTGGAAAATCGGGTTTTTCCTCTTTTTTGGGAATTTTCTGATTTGGTACCGGTCTCGTACCGAATTAATGGTCCCGATTTTTTTTTCATCTTATTTCGTAGTCTCGGTATTGTACCGTATATTAAGAATCGGTACCATTTCGATACAGTACCGTACGGTTCCGGTTCAGTTTCGGGATTCGGTTCAAAATGCCATCTTCCGACCCTTTACTTTATCAAGCGATTACAACATTTAAAAATGGGCGATGACAAATACACGGATGAGTTTGATAGGTTCACAGAAATTATTAGTCATTGACTATTATACCCTTGGACAATTCTACTCTTATGTTTTAACTTGGGTTTTTAAAACTCTACCGAGTACCAAAATGTCTCTCGATAACCACTTCCTCACTTCTTCTTTTACCGGTCTTCCACTATCACCTATATCTGGGTTTACCCAGCATTTTTCCACCACCATTGCCATGATTTGCAGTCATTTAGTTTGACCTTCTATGTTATTGCGACACTACCCCCAAATCAACACATCCACTGTACAAATGCCACAAAATATAACTGGAAACTGAAAGTGTAGAATTCTCTAAATTCACAAAACTCAACAATGATCTTAAGAACCTACAGAAAACAAACAACAAGGAGCGACATAATATAATGACGTTCTTCGGTTCTTGCATGGGTTAATGTAACCAACCACGTACTAGATGTAATAGAGAAATAGGATCACAAAACTCAAACACCAGCATACCAAGATGTAGCATAGTATAGCAGGCATTGAATTGTGGTTCAAAATGCACAATGATGACATAAATAAATGAAAACGATAACATATTATGGACGAATTTGCGGTGCCCGGTAGGTGTACGCCTGTACGGTAACAATGGCCTGCTTATTCAGGAATAACTACAGATCTCTCTGCTTTCGATCATTCCGATCAGTATCGCGACCAAGTGTCGGTGCTGGTGTCATGCCGGCCGATAACAAATAGGATTCTGAAACGGGTATGGTACTATATATATATATGGTATTTTGTGATTTTGAGATTTAAAGGTAAAAATGGGTTTCGAGGGTAGTTTAGTAAATGAAACACTAAGTTTCTGTGTAGGTAGTAATTGTGTCCGTGTAAATATCAATTGCCTTTAAAAATCACTGAAAATATGTGAAAAGCAGCTCACCTCCTCTTCTTGCATGGGCTTCCTTCGGATTCTAAAAAGATAACATTAAGAGAATCAGAGGTGACCATCAACTTCTATTGCAAGACACAAACAGATCAGTATATCAAGTAGGCTAATACTATAATTTTTAAAACCAAAAGGGGACAAAAGAGAAACCTAATATTAGTCGGTTACGTGGGTATATAGTCCAACCTTAACTTTTCATAACTTTATCGAGCTGCAAGAAAGAAACCCTATCCAACCTTTCACAACAATATGGATCCATTCTTTCCTGACCGGTAAACTAATTTTTTTATTGATCCAATTGATGATTGATACATGCTTGTAGATGAAGAACACAACCCGCCTTTTAAAAAAAAAAAAAAAATTATTATTAATGTCTGATGAAAATTATTAAGTGTATTTTTTTTGTACGATGATGTTATTAATTTGGCTCTAAGTTTGAAATTAAGGTTCTTTTTCTTATAGGTAGGTAACATAAAACTACGTGTTTTATGCTTTAATTTGGGGGCTTTTTTTTATGTAAATTAAAAATTGCTGTTGAAATCGGATTTTGGATAAAGAACAATGAAATTATTAGAGAGAATTCCCAAATTAAAAGAGGCCAAAAAGTTTCTAACTATTTTTTTGACACTTGCCTAGACAAATAGTACAATTTCTTACATTTTTATTTGTTACCAGCGACTTAACCACCATGGAAGTGTTTAGACCATCACAAAACCTTGTAAGTCTATCATTATTTATGTACACTAACATTTTTTTATTTTATTTTATGTTCTTATAAATTTACACCAGCTGTCTTTTTTGTAATACAGAAGTATGATAGATCAATGTTACACCCAAAGATCAATCTTATATTTAATCGATTAGTGGAAAGGCGTTACGATCATTTAAAGAACTATGCATTTATTCGTGTTTTAAAAGGGGGGTATGTTCGCAGAGAGTATGGTGACTATGCGTGGTACGTAATTTACTTTCTTTGGTATGTTATTTGAGTGTTTTTTTATTCTGAATGATTTGAGAAATTCATATTTGGTAATTATTACAGCCTCAGCATATTGGAAGTATGCGAGGAGCTACGAAAAGAAGATCCCTCTCTTTTTGATAAAAAATCACCAAGAGCTATTGCAAAGGTGAAGCATCTTGTTAAATATCGCATCTTGTTAAATATCACGCCTTTTGAATATGCATTGTTACTTTTTTAAAGTAATCTACATATTCTATATCATTTTTTCGGTATGATATTTTATTATTGCAGGAAATCTTGAGTGGATTTCGAAAAAAAGGTGTGGTCAATTTTTTGACGAAGAATGGTGTGATGAATATGATAAACCAAGACTCCATTAAAGTACATGATGCTGGCATCATTACTTTCCAGTTAGACGGGTCCTGGATAGCTCATGTAATTTTTTTGTTCTCTTCTTTTCCCAACTCTTTTTGAACACACTTTAAAATTCTCACCTAAATTATCTTGTCTACGCCTTTTTCTTTGCAGAGGATTCATGAGATGCTTATTAATGGGATCGATACGTGGGCACCAATATTATATAAAGAAAAAACAAGAGCAATTTTTGTCTCCCATACAAACAATCCAGACATTCGTGCTGAATGTATGAAACATGCGCTTGCAAATATGTTTTTGTATTCAGGGATTGATGTACTTGTTTCACCGAAACACAACGTTGATGTAGCTCCCAAAACTATATGGTAACTACTTTTATCAATATTTTTTTTTCTGAACTGGTTTACGTTCAACATATCTCCTTTAATGTTTATTCATGTGTATGCTTTCACTAATGATGTGTGTAGGTATGGACTTCGCAAATATAAAGCAGATGTAATTGTATACGTCACGCCTCACCTACATCGAAAGTATATTGAAGAAGGCTTTGCTGTACGTAACTTCTAAACCTCAACATAACTGATAACATGTTTAAATTAAAGATTTGAAGAAATTGAATACTAATCTTTTCTTTTAATTTCCCAGAATGCTATATGTCAAAATTGGTTCCGAGGTGATCTAGCATACTGTGGATACCAAAGTTTGAGTTTCGATCAAAGAGACAACCTGGCTGTGCTGCGTGACAACCTGTTCACTCAAAATGAATTCACATCCATTCTTGGCATGGGTAAAGTTGTTCATTTACTATATTTTTATTTTCTGAAAATATTTTATTGCAAATATAACTTTCTTTGTTTGGTCTGTTAGGTTTTTTCATAAAATTATATATTTTTCTTAACCCACTAAAGATACAACATGCCATAAATCCATTACTATTTTAACGGGATTGATATAACATAGTTAAATTTTATGATTTTTTCTTTTATCAGCCCAGGATTTTGGCTACACTCCTGAAGCTTTTTTTGATTGTCTTCTCAAGTAAGATCTTAACTCTTTTGTCTTAATTTTTACCCTTATTCTACTTTGTTGTTATCAGTAATCTGAGGAGAGTGGTAAATGTTCTTTTCTCGTCAACTTGTTGTTACAGTTTTTTTATATAATGAATTCAACCATGCGACATGGCTATATTCTTTCTTTCACAAAAGAGACACCCTGGTTTCATATTTATACATTTGTGTTTTTTGTTCTTAACAGATATACATTGCTAAAGAATTATAAATTGGCTGAAGTAACATTTAGTCTGGAAGAGATGATTGATATGGAGGGAAATACGTTTGTAAATATGCTAAGAACGAAAGCTAGGATAAGTTCTATTATCAACAATTCGATTTCTCCCGGTGAATCGTCTAAATCAAAGAAGGTTAGACTTTTCTTTTCGTTTCAGTGTTGTTACAACGTTCTCATCTCGGCCTCAGTTTTATTAGTGCTTTCTTGTTCTTACCCTAAACAGGCTTTAGCCGGCGAAGGAGAACGTGAGTTGGGGTTGCATCTTGTGCAGTTTACTTGGGTAATACTTTTATTTGTTGAAGTTATAAAACACAGTGATTATATTGTTTTATTTTCCTAGGTTACTCCAAAACATAGTTTCTTCTAATATGCTTTTAAATTATCTAGTCTCATGCTCAAGGGTAAGCAATCATACAAAATGAAATAGTCTATCTAGCGACTAGCAATACTAGAGTGTATGGGCAATTTGAAAATAATGAAACCTTCGTTTATTTTTTGATGTATTTGCAAATCTAACTTTCGTTTCAGGTAATCGAAAAGGCTTGTACAAGTTTCGTGCCACATGCTGTATGTGTATACCTGTTTGGTTTATCCAAGTTATTTATGAGCTACTGTCCTGAGGTATATTTACTTGCATATGTTTTTTCTCATACAATATCGAATTTTAGTTAAATTCACAGAAAGTTCTAATCCTTAAAAAAGCAATTGTGACGTCTTTGTCCCGGTTTAGCATACTTTTGATAGTTTTGCTACATTAGTGAAAGCATAGATCATTGATACATTTTCTAACTAAATGCTTTTTTTTTTTTTTTTTTTTTTTTTTTTTTCTCATATAATATTTTGGTTTCCTTAAACTAAGTTAATCTTCTAAAATTAGTTTTTGTTTATTAAATATTAATATGGTTTGGTTTATTTTGGCTGGTTCAGTTTGGCAAGGAAAATGTACAGCTGTGCATGGCAACTCAAGTGGTTTTCGACCAATACCTTCATTTTTTGGGGATCGATTCTGTAAGCCTTTATCTAGCAGATTTTTATAATTCAGTTTTTTGGGCTTTTGTTCATCAAGTTTACTCCTTTTGTGAAAGCAGTAGCTAAGATTTATTTATGAAGAGGCCAAGTATAAACATGATTATTTTGTTCAAAAACTATTAGAATAAAAAAAAACAAAGTTGGTCATAATACCACATTTTTTTCTTGTGCAGTCATCTGGATTAAACCTGTCATATGTATTAGACCTGTCATGGAGACGCTCGATGTTAGACCCAATCATGTTACCCCACAGAGTTGAAGAAATGAGGGCAAATGATCATAGGTAACTACATGTTTGGACGTTGAAAATGACCTAACGTGCAACAAAACAATCTCTTAGTGACTTGTATGTGCAAAAGAAGTTCAATTGACTTAAACCAGGATTTTTTTATGGTGGGTGCTTTTATTGCAAAATAAAACACCTATGGTTGTGTCTACAAAGAATTACAAACACAATAATAGATTGTGGTTTTAAGTTTCAAAATATTTATATATGGATGATTAGGTTCTACAACTTCAGGGATTTTATCAAAGATAAAATTTTTGAAGGTTTTTCAACAAATAAATTTGAAGCACGATGTTATGTAAATTTAGATTATGTTTATTAAATTAGACAAAGATTTTTGGTACATGATATTTATAATTTGTGTCTTGCGCGCGATGTAAACAAGTGTTTTTCACGTAATTTTGTTATGTGTAGTTAATTTTTGTTTTTAGTTTTCTGATCATTGTTTTTATTTTATTCAGGTTTTCTCGATCTCGATTCGAGTTGTTAACCATGAGAGTTTTCGTTGCACATCCTGATTTTGACAATGGCAGTATTTTCGGGGACGTTTGGGTAAACGATGCAAATTTGGTAAGACAAGATGGGTGGAAAAAGGTTGATAGCAAGGATGGTTGCTATGTGTCATATTGGAAACATGAAGGGTATGAACCATTAGACATCTACTATGGTTCTTTTATTCCCTTTGGCGACCCTAGTTGTCGCCGTTCTGTCCCCATCTCGTCCTCCTTAGAGCTTGATGTGGTGCTTCATGCTATGTCCAAGAACAAACAACATTGTTATTTTGTATTCCATGACAAGGTTGAAGAACCAATCTCAAAAACTTGGGACAAGAAAGAAGTGTGTCCAGATTTTGAGTGTGGGACACTTGATTTGGTAAGTGATGTTGGCAGTGTGCAAATTAACTACATTTTAGTGAAAGAGGCGATGGATGCTTCAACGGAGGTGCTGTTTAGGTCATCTAACCCCAATCTTTGTGTAAAGATTCGCGGCTACATAGTTGCATATTATGGAGACATGGTCGATGATGATATCTTAGGTCGATACAAGGCGGTTATATTTAGAACCACCGATTTTAAGTTAACTGGAAATGTAGTTGTGTTGCCGCTGCATAAATCCTTGTTGGCTGTACCAGCCAAAGGGTGCCTAAAGATCAAGGCAAAGCTGGAGGATGTTGCATCAGGAAAAGAATATGTGCGTGGAACGTGGGATTGCTTTGCCGGCGAAAACAAGAAATGGTGTATAAAATGTGAAGAATTCTCTATCGATCTTAAAGTGGATTGGAGCGGGTAAGTTGGTGGTTTTACTAGTCATAATGGTTATTGGGCTGTTGCAATTTATAGGGCTATTACAAAGTTGGTGGGTTATTAGAAGACATTTAATTTCCTGGATGTAACCTCTATTTTATGTGTATGTATTGATTTTTAGCAAAAAGTATTAAAGTAAGACAATTATTTCTATTATAAATTTATAAGTAACTTATTGAATCTGAATTTTTAATCCTTTCCATTAATAGCATGTCCAAAATTAATTGAGATTTTCACTTTTTATTAAGTTGTTTTGCTATAATTGCATTTGTGATTTGTTAATTTGGCTATTATTTTCACTTTTTATTAAGTGTTTACTTGTTCGTAAACCATCACAAACTTGTTCATAAACCAACAAAATTTAATAAGTCACATTAGCTACACACTGACCTACACTTGTCCATAACTACACATGACTTCTCTTAAACCACCAAAATTTGAAAAGTAGTTTTCATAAATCCACGAAAACACTTGTACATAACTACACATAACTTCTCTTAAACCAACAAAATTTGAAACTTACGGTAAACAGGTCATTCTACAACTACTTCCTATCTACGTTCACGTTCCTTCCTAGCAACGATAGCGTTCTTAATCATCTCCTAGCTTCCTTGTGAAATGGTGCATACTTCACATCGAATTCATTAGACTCTCGCATATTTTTCCTAGCATGCAAATTTATTTCATGTAACAAAATCTTGGCTGCATACTTGACCCTCAAAAGCAACAAGAGGTGCTGTGTATCTTACTGTCCCACAATTCCACAATCTCACTTTTCAAATGGTTCTCCCATATACATCTCCATGTGATGCATACAAAAGAGACCAAAATCTTCGATATTTTTCTCCTTAATGGTACATTTGAGTTTCGGAATGTGTGGAACCACAGTCGTGATAGCATGACTCTTTTTGTGGCCAACGCTTCGAGGTATGGGTGTGATCTTTTAGAGAAAAACACACATGCTTTAAACATGTAATGCATTTCTGATTGTACGTGGTCAATATTGTCCGTATTATAGATTTTTTAGCTATGTTGTTAGCCCAAATCTTTGATGGGATTTTAGACAAATCGGATTATATGTAGACAGTAAAAGATTGTGGGTTATAAATTGCCGGTCTTGTTAAACAAAATAACGAAGTTAAATGCACGTAAGAGGCTGAATGTAATTGATCACAATTTCTTTGACCATAGATAGGGCATGTTTGGCACATGAAATTATGGAGTGATTATGCTTATTTTTTCAAAAAATAAGCTACTTAAAAAATAATCTTCGTTTGGCAGACAGAACTTATAAGAGATTAAAAAAAAAAAAAAAAAATCTTCCATAATCTCTTAAAATCAAAGGTTACTTCATGTAGCTTATAAAAATAATCTCTTTTTATAATCTCCATCTCCAGCACCAGCTCCAGAACCAGCACCAGTTCTTGCAACAGTTATTTTCGCCAAACATACCCATAATGAAATACTTATCTATTAATTAACTAGGTAGTGAAAGTTTAATATTGAGCAGTCAAAATTGGATGTTAAAAGACTATTTTGTTTTGAAAAAAAAACTACTCCCTCCGTCCTATATTTATAGTCCACATTTCTTTTTCGGGTTGTCCCAAATTAATTGTCCACTTTTCAAAAATAGATAGGGAATATATATTAAGTTTACCATATTAATTACCTTATTTGGGTTTATAATTACAAACTTTAAAGAGGTTATAAATTAATTAGTTAATGGTAAAACTGTCTTTTGTGCAAAAAGTAAGAAAGAGAAAGCTGTAATGATGATGTTTTCCTAAAATTTGTGTTTTTTGTCTATGTACAATAATTTTGGGACGGAATGAGTAATTTGTTATCTTTGGCGATATAAATAGGAGATGTACTTTTACTTATAAATGGTTATATAATTAATTAATTATTTAACTATTTAATTACTTCTTATAACTTAATTAACAAATTTCTTTCTCTTTCACTTACACTCATATATATACATAAGAAAATTACATATACAAAAGATTGACGCTGCTATACACTGTTGCTGCTCTTATGTATGACTAATCGTTTATTTATGGTAAAACTAACACCAGTAGCAATTGTATTGGTTGTTTGTTTTATAAAAGTACTTAATAATGTAGTTATAGATATAGTTTTACGTGTAAGTTGATTAAAAAAAAGAAAAAAAATATAAATTGTTATATATTTTTCAAGTAACATTTATAATAGATAAACGTTTATAAACGTTCGTTGACAAACTAGCTTTCAACTAAAAATGTTAAATGCTAACCGATAAACAGTCTTAAACGATCCTTTCCAAAAATACCCTAATTCTAATTGCACTTTACTCGATACTTTTGTGGTTGTTTTCAAACTTTTGCCTAACTATCTTTAGAGGTTTATTAATTAATGACTTTTGAGCTAGATATTTTCTTAAACATTTGAAAGTTTGTATCTCTATATCTCGTTTTGCCAACAGTCAGCTAGATTTGCCGGAATTGTTTATTTTTGAGATTTCGTAAAGTTTTGTCTCATTTGTTAGGGAACAATCAGGTTTCTACTAGTTTTCATACTTTCTATCTTGTGTCTGCTTTTAGTAGTTATGCGTTATATTTGGAGTTGGTTAATGTAGTTTGTACTTTCGATTGGTAGATTTTCAAAGTTATGGATATGAATGTCTTTTGTAGTTTTAGGGTAATTTTTTGTTGTGGTTTTAGGGCCGTTTGATTGGCTGCAATCTTAGAGCCGTTTCGTGTACTAGTTTTAGAGTCGTTTGTTCAAAAGCTTCGCGTCATTGTTACGAATAACATGTTGCTAGTTTCAAGTGAAATATTAATTTAATTTATTGACTTGAAAAAAAAAAACATCTTGTATATCTTTTTTCCTTTGTGTTTTTAACTTTTTATATATATATATATATATATATATATATATATATATATATATATATATATATATATATATATATATATATATATATATATATATATATATATATATATATATATATGTATATATATATGGGGAAAACATAGCTACAACACAATGTAGCCAATTGGCTACATTTCCTTTGAAAAAAAAGGTGGGGACAGGGGGAAAATATGTGTCAGGGTCTAACCGCAGGGACTGAACTGTACATTATTAAAAGTTTTTTCAAATGAATTGTAGCCAACTAGCTACAATTAATTGTAGCTAACATTTTCCCTATATATATATATATGGGACCATTCATGTGAGAAATCAAATATATGTGAGAACGCGAGAAAAGATCCTAGCCATCAATTTAATCCTCCTTTTTTTACATCTAATGGCTAAGATCAAACTACAAATTACACTAATTAAAGATATTTTTTAATATCATATTGATTTGCCTACTAAAAAAAAAAAAAAAAAAAAAAAAACCCAATGTGAAATACACCAATTTCTCTCTCCAGGAAATAAATATCTTCCCCACCGTGAACCATAACCACCGATCTTCAATCATCTCCGGTCATCCGTTCATTCAACCACCGCAATCACCGATCTTCATCTACATTCAACCACCACGGATAACCTTCATTCAACCACCGCCTTTCAACCATCGTATGTCACCGTCGTTCAAGCACAGCAATCACCGGAATCAGATGAATATGAATAAAACAAATGTGAATTTAGATGAAATTGAACCAGATGAAGCTGAAATTACTCAAGAAGATTCCTTGTTCAAATCAGATTACACAGAGATATCAAGTAATCATTAATTTTTATTATTCTTTAATTAATTAATTTTTATAAAAAATAGTTTTGAATTGTGAAGATTATTAGCGTATTTAGGTTTAATTAGAGTATCTTCGAGTGTGAACAATATCAGTAAGCAGTAAAGGTTTGAGTTTATTAGTGTATTTAATATTAGTTATAGTATCTTCACATGTGAAGATTATCACTTAGGAATGATGTTTTCAACGGATTTAAGTTTAATTAGATTATCTTCGCATGTGAAAAAATATAAGTAAGTAATGGAGTTTTGAGGTTATTAGTGGATGTAAGTTTAGTTAGCGTATCTTCGCATGTGAAGATTATCAATTAGGAATGAAGTTTTGACATTATTAGGGATTTAAGTTTGGATTAGATTATCTTCGTGTATGTAAAATATTAGTAAGTAGTGGAGTTTTGAGGTTATTAGTGGATATAAGTTTAGTTAGAGTATCTTCACATGTGAAGATTATCAGTTAGGGGTTTTGGGGGCGTTTTGTCCATAATAACTGGTAAATTTTCTATGAATCTTTCTTCTTTGGTAAGTTTTTGTTTTTTTATTATTAATAATAAGGGGTTTTTGTCTAAGCGTATTTCACGGGCTTATGAGCTTATTAATAAGCTAATATTTGTGGGCTTATGGGGTTTGGGGGTATGTTCGGCAAAATCAGCACTGGTAGCTGTTAATGGTAGCACCTAGTTGTGTGTTTTATAAAAGTGTTTGGTAAAATGACAAAAAAGCTAAACGTTAACGCTAAATGCTTCTTCAAGTAGCATTTGAAAAGTATTGTTTAGAAAAGATAAAAGCTCGTTCCCAAACGCGATTTTTATTCAAAAAGCTAAACGCTATGAAATGCTTGTTGCCAAACATACCCTTGAGCTTATAAAGTTCATAAGCTCATTAGCCCAAAAGATTAACCTTTTGAGCTCAGCAAATTCTCAATAAGCTTACAATACCATCAAATAAGCTTAGACAAACACTCCCTATATGCACGGCATGCAAATTGAGACTTGTTTTGCCATGACTCTTATGTACTGGTTTCAACTGTGTTTTGTGGTTCTAGCTCTTATTTCACGTTAAACCGTTTGCGTCTAGGTTTAATTGTTGTAAAGTATCAGGGGGGCTTGTATACAATAGTTAGCTATTTGATTCTTGTTTGTAGTCATAATTTTATTTCTGATATAATGATATGTGTTTTACGTTATGTGAGTACTTAATGTTGGTTGGAGAATGTTTCATTTACAATAATTCTTCATGGCGACTCAATTACTGTGTTGGTGGTGAGGTAAAATTTGTCCGAATACATTAGATATGGCCAGGTTTTTTGTTCAATGTCATATGTCCGTAATTGATCTGGTATCTTTTTAGGTAACCACAATGTTTCATTTGGACCGACCAATGTATCTTCTAGGATATATAGCAAATCGAAGCAAGGTTTATCTCATTGACAAGGAATTCAAGTGAGTAGGCTTTTGTGCTCATATTTTTGGATATCTATAACTTTTATAAATATCTGTTCTAACATTTTTTTTGGTGTCTTATATTTTAGTGTCATTGGATACACTTTGCTGCTCACGTTGATCGAGTATAAGACGCTTGTGACACGTGGAGACCTAGAATGAGCTAGTGCTATATTGCCTTCAATTCCAAAAGACCACCATAATAGGTATAGTTCAAATACAATATTATCTTATTCTGTATTTTTATGTAAGAGGTTGATCTTAGTTGATTTTTTAGTACTTCTTTGTCATCTTAATCTGATGTATGAGGAGGCCTTAGAAGTTGCTACAGATCCCGATTATAGATTTGATCATGCCATCCAGCTTGGTAAACTAGAGATTGCAAAGGTAATTGCACAAACCTTGAATAAGCAAGACACATTAACTATTTTTTACTGCTCAAAGAGAGAATCTAAGCAACCCTTCTTATGAATCATGTTTTTGGATATATAGGATATTGCCCTAGTAGCACAAAGTGAGTCTAAGTGGAAACAGCTGGGTGAATTAGCTATGTCTACTGGACTGGTATGTTTGGTTTTTACTCTTTTATAGATGAAATTGAGGATCTTACAACTCTTTTATATAACCACTGATGATGATGTTAATACGTTGCAGTTAGACATGGCTGAAGATTGCTTGAAGCATGCAAGCGATTTAAGTGGTCTGCTGCTGCTTTATTCTTCTTTGGGAGATGCTGAAGGGATAACAAAGCTTGCAAAAGATAATGGAAAAAACAATGTTGCTTCTGCTTGTCTCTGGTTATGCTCGGTAAATTGGAAGATTGTCTGCAGTTGTTGGTTGACAGGTTAGTCTGAATTTTATACATCAATCCAACTTGAAATTGAAGTTGGGCATGATATTCAATTTCTCTTTTTCTGTCTCAGCAATCGGATACCTGAGGTTGCTCTAATGGCACGGTCTTATCTTCCAAGCAAGGTTTCAGAAATTGTTGCGCTTTGGAGAAAAGACCTTAACAAGGTTAATTCTTTACTACTCTTTTTGTGTTTAATTACTGGTGCTTTGCATATAAATCTAACCCAAGTTAAATGGTACACATGATATGTCTCTCAAACATCCTTATTTTTGGCCAAAAATCACTATTTTTCTTTGGGTGGCTGGGGTTTGTAGTTTATCACATTTCTTAAGTTCGTGTTCCACTTGGAAATATAGTTTACAAGTGGAAAACATCAAATTTTTGAAAAGGATTTTATACTCAAAAATATTATTGTAGCGTTCAGTACACTCAGCTACTTTTTTTTTTCTATGGTCAGCTAAGATGTCCAAAAGCCTAAAAGGTCTGCATCTTAAAATTTGCTACAGCACTTGTATATTGCCAGAGTATGTGCATGACAGAGTATGAAATTCTGTAACTGGGCTGATGTGTTTGAAATGCAGGTTAACCAAAAAGCAGCAAAATCTTTACTGATACTGAAGAGTACTCAAATATGTTTGAGGACTCGCAAATTGCACTTGAAGTGGAAGCAAGAGCTACAGAGACCAGGTTCTCTTGCTTATTTATGTCTCAATACTCTTCTCTTTTCCTATTGATGTCATGGCTTTTGAACTTGAGTGCAGTTCTGCAGACTTTTGAAATTGTTTGATACTCATAATTGACTTTGTTAGCATGCCTGCCAACTACTTCGATAGTGCATATAATGGGATGCAAATGAGTGGGTTTGGCAGTTTGATTGTTCAAGTAATTTTGGGTACATGTCAAAGCTGGTTGGGTTGGTTACTTGCGTTAATCCAATACATTTTTGCTCTCAAAATATTTTAACTTACAAATAATTAGTGTGAATTTGATTACAAAGTTTATATTTTTTGAATGATCATTTAATTCTTGAAATTGATTTAAGGGGTTTTATGTATTAAAAATACTGTGTGGCTTCCGTTCGACCCATTTTCTTTTAAGCTATTTTTTGTTTATACTCGTTTGACGTAAGAGATCAATCATAACCCGAATTGGCCTCTTCATAAGTTAACGGGTCATAATTGGTTGAAGACTAGTTTAACTTTGTAGTTTCGTATGGACACTTTGAAAATAGATATGGTATTAACTGGTCCTTCAAATACTGTAGGGATAATTATCCTCCGTCTACAGAGTATGTAAACTATGTTGATCGATCACACGTCAACCTAGTAGAGGTCTTCAAAAACATGCAATTAGACGATGAGGAGCCACATGAAAATGGAGAGTAGGATCATGATAGCTCATTGTAAGTTAAGACTAGTTGGTGTTTCAGAGTAGCATGTGATTATGTTACGTTTTGCTGCATAATCCTAAAGCTTTGCCTTTTCATAATTAGATATTTGGAGGGGTTGGCATTGCTTGCCTCCCACTGAGTCTTATATTTGCATTTATAAGGCGGCTAAAAGCAGTGATTACTAGATCACAGTATATCAAGGTAGTCCCTAATCCTATTACTTTGCGAATAATTTAGTAAGAAATTAATGTTTTGTTTTGTTATCTTAATTGTTTAGGAAGCAATAGAACTTGGTAAAAAGGCAAGAGAATTGAAGAAGGCAGCTGATGCACTTCATCAGGAAGAAAGAAGTGGTTCAAAAGGAAGGAAATGGTGTAAAAACATGAAAGCTGTAGAAAAGGTATGTTTTCCTGAAAGTTCTATTGACTATAGGAACTAATTGCAATATAGGTGACATGTTCTGTTTTTATATTGCATCGAATATGTGTGCTTTTTGCATCAACTTAGACAGAGACAAAAATCCGTTAGATGTCCTCTCCTGCTATCAAGGGTAGGGGAAGGAAAGTAACTTAAAGATAGATAGGAGTGACTGTGCAGTACTTTGA
Organism: Artemisia argyi; assembly: GCA_030686995.1. Lineage (NCBI taxonomy): Eukaryota > Viridiplantae > Streptophyta > Magnoliopsida > Asterales > Asteraceae > Artemisia > Artemisia argyi. The sequence continues at coordinate 132,745,824 of CM060708.1, read as the reverse complement.
GCTTGTTATATGCAAGGCCATTGGTTCGTCAATGTTTGTGGAGAAGCGGGACTATAATTTGTTTAGTAGCGTAAAGAAATATGTTGGAATGTGATGAGCTTTTGATGATGGCACCTATTTGAAACCCTTACTAGTTTCTAATGGTTACTTGAAACCCTTGAAAGCTTGCTTTTGTGATGTCCTGTATAAATTGCTATTATTCTTTTATAGCCCAAAATCCAAGTGGAAGCTAGTTGTGCGCCCAAAGTAGTCGTTACGTATATTCATGATATTTATATAGGTTCACCCATCACTATTGAGGTATATTTTAGACACTTGACCATAATTAAATACTTGAAGCATGTATTTGGTTCCATGTAGGCAAGTAGTAATCGGAATTTTTTGTGTCTTGTCCACTTTAAGTGATTGTCTCATTGGGATTTCCCGAGTGTCTTATTTCCCTTGTTTGTGTATAAATTATGTTATATTTCTCAGGATTTGATGTCGTTAGTTCTAGCTGGTCTATTAATAGCATTAAGTGTTACAGTGAAACATTTTCAAAAACTGATATAGATTCTTAGCTGGTGTAGTGACTGTTTATATAATATCAGATAAATTATTTGAAGAAATGGCATGGTGTGTATAACTTATATTGGTGTAGATGCTGATATTCATCGGATTAGTTTGAATTTCGGCATCCTTATTAGTTAGGCTGATGGTGGGTTTGTAAAATATGGGTGCTACTGAACTTGATTGATATCAGTAATTATTTCGAGTCTAAAACATGGCAGCCTTGCTCTTTTTACTTGTGCACATTATGGTGAAATCCTTCGAATTTCATTAAGCTTCCTCCTTCAACTTAATGAATACTCACCCTTGATATGAATTGCCTAAAATCCATATTTTGCTTCCATCTTGCAAGTCTTTTACGTGGTGTGCAGACTTCAGATAGGTTACCACTCATCGATTACAGTATTATTATTTGGATAACATAACTAGTTTCACAAATCAGCACTATTATTACAACTCCTTAACAGATTACGATTATTAAGTATAAGGATATCCAAATACCCCAGAGTAGCCGAGTATTACATGGGGTTTCATAGGGACTGGTGTGTTCGTGTGTTGCTAGTTAGAAAATGGAACATTGCCACTTGTTTAGTATAAAACTGGATTATACAGTAAGACGCTTCTTCATGCCCAACTTTATTGAAGAATATTCTGTTCTGAAAAATGTTACATATATTTTTTGGGTAAAGGGTTTTTTTTACCCTGGTAAAAGGTATATAAATAAAAATAAGCGCAGGCGATATTAGGTAAATCCCACTCGTCCATAACTCTTTCCACACGACTTGACTTCTTGAATCAAAATTTCACATATATTATCGTTTTCTATTTGGTTGTCCTGAAAATGGAGCCTACCTTCTTCTGTATTTAGTGTACTAAGGTCGCATTTTGTAACAAGAGCATATTTAAGTAAAATGTTGGATGATGCAGATTATGTATGTGTGACTTCTCTATGAACTAATATTGTTATCAGGTGTGTGACTGTCAATTCTGATACCACTCTTTGATTTACCAAATTTTACAGGTATTTCATATCCTTTAAGGACTTCAAGTATCAGAATTCAAATCTAGTACCTGTTTGACTCATGTAAAGTGGCAGTCGAGTTATAACATTGAAAAACAAAGTTGGATGATGTAACACCCCCAATTCAATGATGCAGCGGAATTCAAACTGGGTGTTACTCGACGGCACAATAGTCACAATAATAGAAAACGAACTCTAATTGAGACGTTTTAAAAGATTTATCATTCAAATTATATAAATATTAGAGATTACAAAATGAGGTCCCAGATGGTTCCATGTTTACAAATTACATTAAATGAGTTTTCGAATGATAATAAAATTTATAGCCCTCTTGAATATCCGGGCCCTTCCGTGCCATCCTTGATTATCATGGACCTGAAATACATGCTTAAGAGGTCAACACAAAGGTTGAGTGATATTTATAGAGTTTGTTTAATGGTTGAACACAATATGTTGGTAGTGTGAGCTATAGACTCACACCAATGGTTGGAAAACAAAACAGTTATTATTATTACACTAAGCTTATGACACCAAAACGTTAACGGGTATCAATATCAATCGGCGGAGTTATCTCGGTAGGTACTTTGCTGTCATACCCATGTTTCAAATATTAATGCATTTGTTTGAACTTAGTCAATACAAATGGGATTCGTGAATCCCAATAGGCCTATTCACAATATTCGCGCTCACTATTACTAGTGATTAAATGGTTCATAATAAGGGATATTGGTTTTAGCAAGGATGGTACTTAGTAATAATAAAACAATCAGGTAACATACAATTTCAAAGCATTGTGTTCGGTTTAAAATAGCATGTATTCCCCCCAAGGGTTTGTAAAACAATTAAGTAATGAAAAGTGGGGCTATGAACTCACCTTAAGTTATATAGCAAGTAGTGAATGTGATGGTCGAATCGCGAAGGTTTCTACGAGCAACCTATAATAGAATGTTGCGACTTAGGATTGGAATAAAGAATATGAAGAATTGCCTATATAAATGTCTTGCATTTAGTCCATGATGTAGTAATTAGTATAGTATAAGTCTCTGAAAAGAAATGGTTTATGAAACATGTATAGTTTATATATCGCTTACTACCGTTCGGGCTGACATAATTTAGAAGTCATGTAGTAAACGTTCGAGGAGCCATGACACTTTAATTCGTAAATCCACAACTCATCTCGACGGTTTACTTAATGAACTCCTCACATGAGGCTCCCTACTATTGTAGTATTTGATAATATATATATATATATATATATATATATATATATATATATATATATATATATATATATATATATATATATATATATATATATATATATATATAAGTTTTGATCCGAAAAGTTACATGTCCAATATTTGAATAAACTTAGGAAAGTTTACTTTTGGATGAAGATTGTTATTACAATGAGTCTCATGGTTATTTTGATGGAGTAGATCCAAATTGGATGTTTATGTTGCCATTAACTCTATAGTTCATGTTTTCGCCTAGGTAAGTTTATATGGTCTTTAGTCATGGCCTTGCCGTGACCTTTGGTCATTGTTCCATAGTCTTGAGACTCAACCTTGGCTTTAGCCATGGTTGTGGTCTTGGCTTTAGGTCATTAGACCTCTTTGTCTTATTAAACCATAATTATTATATAGTAACTTTGGTATATAAAATAGCTGTTAAGAAACTGAAGAAAATTTCATTCGTTATTGGTTTTCTGGATACGTGCTCCTGAGTTTTTGAAGACAACGTCATTCCAGACAACTTTTATGTTTTAACTTTTTCGTGAAACGGACTAGAAGGGCCTCTTTTTGCGTGTTTAATGTTCTGTCACAGAAGGTTTTTAGGCAGTTTTGCCGTAAAGTTTTAGTAACTTCAAATAGCCATAACTTTTTACTCATGTACTCATTTTAAGTGGTTCAAATTGCTATGGTTTCCTTGTTAAGTCCTCTACTACAATATGTAATTGTCCAATATCATAATAATACCATTTTGGTCAGATTTTGCCATGGAAGTCACTAGTTTACTTGTTTAAATAACATAAGTTATCATATATATACAATACTTGTTTTACCCATTTTTATACATCATGAACATAATAACAAGACAAAATATAGTAGGAATGAAATATAAATAGCATGACAATGATATTTAACAAGAAATATGTTAGGGTTTGCTTACAACTTTTGGCTTTCAATAAAGAAAGGTAAGTAACATGTAAGGTAAGGACTTTGATTGATTTATGATTCACTTTACTTCACTTCAAGCAATCTTTCTACACATGTATTCTTGAAAGAGAGATGATGAAAGTTGAGGTGACTTGAGTAGATCTAAACTCAAGAGAAATCACCAAAGTTTCTAGGGTTTGGAAGTATTTTGATTACTTAAAACCAAACTAGGGTTTCTATGTTGATGTTGCACTTGATTCTTGTATGAAACTAGAAGTAATTTAGCTAAGGAGATGGTGTTGGTGTGGTTGATATGGGGCGGCAACAAGAGGGGAGGGGGTATTTATATGGCTTTGAGGAGGTTAGAACTCATGACTAGTCAAAGATTCCTTAACAAGTTTATACACATATAAACATCTTGGAGTACTTTGCATGAGATCAAGCCACACCAAGGGGTGGCTCCCCCCCCCCCCCTATTGGCAGTTCATAAGGCTAGGGAGGGATGAGTTGGCCTTGGTGATATTATCCTAGATATTGAGTTAGTTTTGACTCCGTAAAATGCTAACCGTAAATGATTAAGCCATAAAACGTAAAACCGGGTATCATAAAAATGTGGAACTTGGAAGAATGGTTAAACATGTTAATATACTCCATAATAAAATATAAAATAAGTGGTAGGTTCCATTGGGGGTGCTAAAACCCTGCTAAAACTGGAAACACGGGTCTAAAACGCGTAATACGTAAAACGTACGAATATTGTGTAAAATTGAGAAAAGTAAAATGTTACTTTTCTAATATGATAATAATGATTTAAAATGACTTATAATGTCTAGACTGGGCCCAGTCTAGTGTCGGTTGGTATTTAATGTCTTTTAGACATAAAACCGTAAGCCTAAAAATCAAGGAATGATTTATAAAATCAAGGAATGATTTTTGGTCAAAGGAGGAGGGAAAAAATATGTTGACTTTTTCCAAAAATGTGAAAACTCAAATCGTCTTAGAAACGCGGTGCAGGTATAGGCTAAGGTTACGGCTAAGTAAAAGCACTTAAAAACGTAAATTTCTGTTTCTCACGGTCGAGGGTTTATTTTGTCACATTTTTCTTAGTCATGATTAATTCTCAAATAAATCATGAGTGTATCAAACATTTATCTGATGCGGGGAAAATTAACACGGTTGAGTTTCGTTGTGCATAGAATTTTTGAATGACGTTTTAACCTAAACGTGTATTTCCTTAATAACTTTCGCGAAAATGATCTGATGAGTGTCAAACTTTTATTTTGCCATGGAAATAATTTATCACACGAGAATATGAAACAAAAATTAAATTTCGGAAAATGAATAGTGAAAGTGAATAGTAAAATTTTCGGGAATAGAAGTTAACCTGAAAATGCGAATTGTTACAGTCTCTACCCCTTACGGGAACTTCCTCCCGAAGTTCTGTGTGTGTTATATGTTGGAGTGGTGTCAATGAAGAGGTGTGGTTACTTATGAGGACTAGAGTCTAGAATTACCAGTGATGTAGTTTGATTTGTCGTTTCAGTGTATGGCGTAGGATGAGGTTTACTTTTATGTGGGAAAGGTAGAGTAAGAGTGATTAATTGTCGTACTCTATCGTATGAATACTTATGAATTGCCTATACTCACACGAAATTTGTTTTAAGATTATAGGTGAGAAATTTGTTTCTAAGAAAACATACCGGTGACTGCTCCCAGCATAACATGATCCCTTCCTGATTAGACATAGGTAGCTAGGCTATGTATAATTAAGGACCGATAATGTGATGTTCGGTTTAGTCACGTAGTATTGCGTTTCTTAAAAGTTTTAGATGGTATTCAATCTTGTAAAGCTAATGAGGGTGCTTGTGGTGTAACTAAGGATGATTTGAGCTTTAAAAGTGCATCAAGATCTGTTAATGAGCTTGTGGTTGCAACGGTTGTGAAGATAATAATGGTGAAAAGATGAACGAGACTTGTGTTCTTCATTTTTGGTTTGATGAGTTTTAGTGGTTTGAGATGAAGCTGGGTAAAAAAGACATGGGAGATATGATAAGAGGGTTTTTGATAACGGTGTTGTGTTTTCTTCGTTGGCGCCATGATTCTATTATATAAAAGATACGTCGTGAGTAGAGAGTTGTGAAATAAGCATGATTTTTTATGGGAAATGATAGAATAATTATGTTGGAGGTTTGAATCATAACACATGATAGCATAAAGCAAGAGTTTTATTCATAAAACATTGATTGATTACAAGATTGAAACTTATTACAAGTTTCCTCAAAATCTACTAACTGATACTTTCAGTTTAGTAATTACAACGTATTACAACTACTGCTAGCTATAACATGGATTCTACAGAGTTTACGAACTGAGTCTATTTAGTTTAGTAGTACAAAGGATAACTAGTATCATCGCACTAGTCTATTGCGGGTTAGAAGGTCCTAGCAGCTCTGATTGATTGGCAACTTCTTGGTTTAGAGTGTCATGGAGGTACGAGTCGATGAAGTTTGAGAGGCTGTAGTTTCCATGCTGACTTTCTTGTTGGATCAATGGTGGTCGTGATACGATCCATAATGAGTGATCCAATTCATCACATGTAGGGATATAAAAGTGAAGTGATAGTGGTGTGATAATGGTGCTAGTACATATTCGTAGTCATCATCCTCCTCGGAGTCTGCCTCAACCCAATTTTGTTCAAAATAATTAGAAGTATTTGACGTAAAATTAGTTGGCATTGATTCCTCCTCTTCTTCGTCGATTTAATCTTCAAATGGTTCTTCTTCGTCATCAGAAGCGAAGGCATTTACGAAGTCAAATCCGAACTCGGGTGAGGGTGGTAAGACTTGGAAGTTATTAGGTAGAGTGGGCACATAATCGGGAGAAGTGGGTATGCACATGATTTCTATTAGAAGAATTACTATGTTAAAACAATTCAAATGTTTATGGGAAGTGCTCAAAATATGACAAGTATATATATATCAATATACTAATATGTTCATGTAGTATAAAATGCTTACGGGGAAATGCTCAATTATGCTAAGGGTACATATATCCATATACTAATATGTTTGTGTAGTATAAAATGCTTAATAAGTCCATAATCGTCTGGAGGATGGAAGGCACGAAGAGCGAAAGGCTATAAAAATATTTTTGCTTGTAATTGTAGTTATAGTTTAGGTCTCAATTAGACCCGTTTCTCTATAACCATGACTCTGGTACTAATCTGTAACACCCCCAATTCAATGATGCAGCGGAATTCAAACTGGGTGTTACTCGACGGCACAATAGACACAATAATAGAAAACGAACTCTAATTGAGTCGTTTTAAAAGATTTATCATTCAAATTATATAAATATCAGAGATTACAAAATGAGGTCGCAGATGGTTCCATGTTTACAAATTACATTAAATGAGTTTTCGAATGATAATAAAATTTATAGCCCTCTTGAATATCCGTGCCCTTCCGTGCATCCTTGATTATCATGGACCTGAAATACATGTTTAAGAGGTCAACACAAAGGTTGAGTGATATTCATAGAGTTTGTTTAATGGTTGAACACAATATGTTGGTAGTGTGAGCTATAGACTCACACCAATGGTTGGAAAACAAAACAGTTATTATTATTACACTAAGCTTATGACACCAAAACGTTAACGGGTACCAATATCAATCGGCGGAGTTATCTCGGTAGGTACTTTGCTGTCATACCCATGTTTCAAATATTAATGCATTTGTTTGAACTTAGTCAATACAAATGGGATTCGTCAATCCCAATAGGCCTATTCACAATATTCGCCCTCACTATTACTAGTGATTAAATGGTTCATAATAAGGGATATTGGTTTCAGCAAGGATGGTACTTAGTAATAATAAAACAATCAGCTAGCATACAATTTCAAAGCATCGTGTTCGGTTTAAACTAGCATGTATTCCCCCCAAGGGTTAGTAAAACAATTAAGTAATGGAAAGTGGGGCTATGAACTCACCTTAAGTTATATAGCAAATAGTGAATGTGATGGTCGAATCGCGAAGGTTTCTATGAGCAACCTATAATTGAATGTTGCGACTTAGGATTGGAGTAAAGAATATGAATAATTGCCTATATAAATGTCTTGCATTTAGTCCATGATGTAGTACTTAGTATAGTGTAAGTTTTTGAAAAGAAATGGTTTATGAAACATGTATAGTTTATATATCGCTTACTACCGTTCGGGCCGACATAATTCAGAAGTCATGTAGTAAACGTTCGAGGAGCCAGGACACTTTAATTCGTAAATCCACAACTCATCTCGATGGCTTACTTAATGAACTCCTCACATGAGGCTCCCTACTATTGTAGTATTTGATAAAATATATATAAATATATAAGTTTTGATCCGAAAAGTTACATGTCCAATATTTGAATAAACTTAGGAATGTTTACTTTTGGATGAAGATTGTTATTACAATGAGTCTCATGGTTATTTTGATAGAGTAGATCCAAATTGGATGTTTATGTTGCCATTAACTCTATAGTTCATGTTTTCGCCTAGGTAAGTTTATATGGTCGTTAGTCATGGCCTTGCCGTGACTTTTGGTCATTGTTCCATGGTCTTGAGACTCAACCTTGGCTTTAGCCATGGTTATGGTCTTGGCTTTAGGTCATTAGACCTCTTGGTCTTATTAAACCATAACTATTATATAGTTACTTTGGTATATAAAATAGCTGTTAAGAAACTGAAGAAAATCTTATTCGTTATTGGTTTTCCGGATATGTGCTCCTGAGTTTTTGAAGAAAACGTCATTCCAGACAACTTTCGTGCTTTAACTTTTTCGTAAAACAGACCAGAAGGGCCTCTTTTTGCGTGTTTAATGTTCTGTCACAGAAGGTTTTTAGGCAGTTTTGCCGTAAAGTTTTAGTAACTTCAAATAGCCATAACTTTTTACTCATGTACTCATTTTAAGTGGTTCAAATTGCTATGGTTTCCTTGTTAAGTCCTCTACTACAATATGTAATTGTACAATATCATAATAATACCATTTTGGTCAGATTTTACCATGGAAGTCTGGTACGTGGGGATTGCACCAGGCTTTACCTCTCAAGGGATCTTGAGAAGCTTACATCCCCCACCAGGCAGTGTACCTGATTGATGTAGTATAGTATAATGACAAGTACCGGGGGATTGATCGTTCAGCTAGGAATAATGTCGCTAGGATTAGAAAACCTAATTACTAGTTCTAGAGATGAGAGATGATTCTTTTTGTATTTTTATAATTTTTTTAGAAAGCAAGTAAAAATCTCGGGTTTGAAGGATTTGGGTGGAATTAGTTACTAGTCAACTAACCCAATACTAAAGATGCAATCAAAATAAAATACTAAAAATGAAAATAAAACTAAATTAAACTAAAGTTGTGAGCAATAAATGGAGAAATGTGTTTACTTAGATTTCACTACTCCCTGTATATCTTTTACATGTTAATTACTTGTTATAGTTGCGTGGATGACGGATTGTATTCCTTAATACCATGCATGGGGTGGCGTACTTAACTCCCCAATCCTATGAGTGCCTACTTCACTCCTATGTCGAGCCGGCTAAGAAGCTCCTAACATGGGATCATTAGAATTTACTCATGCATTAAATACAACCAATAAAACCTAGTACACATCGGTTCATGTTTCCTAAGACGTTCAAGCAGGTTACCATTTGGAGATTTGCCAGTTTTCTTAAGCCTAACATTGAAATCATTCATCCAATACAACCATAAACAAGTAATCAACACATAATCAACATCTAGGTTTCATTAGATCTAAGCAAACACAAGATAAATCTAGCCTAACATGGTGGAATTAAGACAAGCACAAGATATAGATAACCAACACATAGACATATTGATTGAATTAAAAGAACACTTATCTCAATAGCACATGTAAGCATTCAAGGGCTGAAAACCCTTGAAAAAGCTGTAAAATTCGTATATGGTTCAGCCTTAGGGTTTCTCCAAACTTGTTCCTTCCTAATGAATGAAAATTAGAAAACTATATATAGAAAATAGAGGCTGACGGCGTCAAGAACAACCTTGTGACGCCGTCATCTCGCCGCCAAAAGAATCCTCGGACTGCCTTGATCTACATCTGACGCCGTCATGTATTACACTTTTCAAGGCCGTCACGTATTTAACTCTTGACGCTCTTCCTTGTGACGCCTTCATTTTTGTACTGGGCCGTCATGATTTTTACTCTTGACGCCGTCACACACACTGTTCCCAGCTTGGAAAATTAAGTCTTTGACATTTTCTTCACTTTTATGCTCCAAAAACATCCGAATTGCTTCCTTTTCCAGATTTCACTCCCAAATTACCTAAAATCACAAAAGGAACGATTTAGGGCAATATTTGATCAAATAAATTCAATTCCGGGCTTAAATGACCCTCTAAAAGTGGTTCATTTTTTGCCTCATCATATACCTTTACACTTGAGATTTGCTTGTCCTCAAGCAAATGCGCTTTTATTCTACTCAAAATACAAATTAGGGGTCATTTAACACTAATATAAAAGTAATTACAACAAATAATCGTTCCACTAAAGACCAAAGACAAGCACGGAGGTCATACACAAGCACCTCACAAATAGTGTTTAGATACTCACATCTCTCGGGTGTAATAAAGTATAAATTACAATATGGAAACGGAAGATATCTCTCACTACCTGTCATAGCAAAATAGATTACCATAAGATTGGGAAAGGATCAAACCTCCACCACATAAAATGAACATAGAATAAAACGGGATGGTAGTCCGTATGTTTTTTCTCTTTTTCTTTTTCTATTTTTTTTTCTTTTTCTAGATTTTTTTCGATTTTTTTATTTTTTATTTTTATTTATTTTTTATTTTTTATTTTTTTAGCATACACTCTTACCCTACCATCCAAAATAATACATCATAGGGAATGGAAATTCCCCTTACACTTGAATTTTTACATACTTTACAATAAACTAATCTAATGACTCGAATTAAGAAAACCAAAACACTTGGAGCACTTTTAAGATTAACGCACATATGGGGGTAATAAATGATGTTCTTCCCCATTACTCCATAAAATAAGTACTTTACCCATGAGTCCCAATCGTCCCAAAACAATATGTACAAGGATATGACTCGACTTAGCAACCATGTAATCAATTAGATAGTTAACTTAGGGTTTAACAAATAACAATAATGCACTAAAAATGAGCGCATACACGGAAGGCTAAGGCGATTTGGGTGTACATTTAAGTGGGGTGTAACAAATTCTTCCTTTAAGTAAGATGCTTAAAGTTAGAAATGAAAAGATAGGCTCGGAGGGGTGTACTAGGGGTTTCGTGTACTAAAAATGAGTATAACGCTAAGGGTGTGGGAAAAATTAGTTGACTTAACTAGCCAAGTAATATGACATAAATGGTCAAGTAATTATGATACGGGTTTAACACAAGGGTGATCCTAATGCCTCTTATCATGTAGTAAATCCTACTACACGAATGTAGTCTCACTAGCGGTCTCGGGATGCATCACTAACGCAAGTTCTAGAATCTAAATGCTACCGGTACACTCATAAGCACTAATAGTAAATGCTTTTCCTATCAAATCTAAAGGCAAAACTCACATATTTAGGTGGAAAATTTTTCTGAAAGTACGGTTATGTGCTAGTCATACAATCTTCTATCCATGAGACGCTTACTATGGCTAAAGTTTCACTCCTAAATGTTGTAAAAAATTTTAAATTTGGCGCTAAAATTGCACTAACAAGTATTTCTCATAGTTTTATTACACATCTACTATCAAACAAACAAACTCAAGCGAAAGTGTATCTGTAAGGTATCATCATTTTACCCTCCTCTTACACTTAGGATGAACATTGTCCCCAATGTTCAAGTAAAGAATGTAAAAGTGAAAAAGTAAAAAGAATGAAATCAAATACTCCCCTGATTCGCTTGGTATGGATAATAAGGTGGCCAGGTTAGATCTTCCTCCAAGAAAATGAACAATCAAAGCTTCCCTTCCAGAATATAAATCATCTTCTTGTCATACATAACCTGTAAATCCTGAGAAAACAAACAAAGCAACCTCGCTTAAAATCGGCAGCAATCTACATAAGTTACTAAATCCTAGAAATCAAAATAAGATATAATGCTTGTGGAATGAAGTTTGCAGATTTCCTGGAGATTATAAAACTTAATAATTCAACAAAAACTTTAAAACTCCGTTAGAAAAACAAAACTGGTAAAATTTCTAGATTTTTACACGTGACGCCGTCAAGAGCAAGCTCATGACGCCGTCAGAAGTGACCTGCAAAAATTCTTATGTTAAGTTTCCGGAAAATTTCTGGGAAAACTTGGTCCTACTTCCTGGAAAATTCTGCAAAACTTCATTATGACTCAATACAAGCATTTGACTCTAACAAATACGAATATACATGTTCATTTAATATCGTGGAGAATCATGATTGGTTTGTTTCTTAAAAACATATTTGGGGTTTCCCCTTACACTTATCTTTTGCAAAAATACCTTTAGGTGGAGTTAAGACTAGGCCAAAACAACAAAGTAAATTATTTCCACTTTTTAGTTTTGAAACATGATCTACCAACAATAAAATAAAGCATGCATACGGAAACAAATAATAAACAAACAAAATAAAATCACACAAAGCATGGGTTGCCTCCCAAGAAGCGCTTTTCTTTATTTACGAGTCTTGTAGCTAGACTCAAGGTCATGGGTTACTACGTGACCTCATCGTTGGTTTCACTTTCTAGATCATCTTCTAAACTAGTATCGCTTTCATAGTGTAAGTATTTCGGGTCTTCAAACTCGAAGACATCTTCTCGATACTTAGAATCAAGCTTACTAACATCTTTAAAGAATCCACATGATAAATCAGAAGTGTTCTTACACCCTCTCCGAACATCTTCATCACACAAAATAAGTTGGGAACTTATCCAATCAAGCCCGTCACAATCGATTTCCTTAAGGTCTTTTCTCTTGTACGGCGTTTGGTATGAAACCCTCCTAATTCCATCAGCGAAGGTCATGATTCCGTTCCGGTCATCAACTATCAAATTAGTGATTTCACAAAAGGGTTCCCCAAAAATGACTTGTGATAACCTAGGGTCGACATAGTCTTCGATGTTGTCCACAATCGTGAATTCCATAGTGAATGCCATATTTCGTACGAACACCTGGATTTCATGATCTTTACCAACCACTTTTCTCCCTTGTAAATCATTCCCCATCTGCAGATATTGTTATAATGGAATAGGGACATAAAATTCTTAGGCAGGAATACGTTAATGTAGACGTTATCGAAGTACTTATGACTGATCATGCAGGGAATTTTGAGATTATTCGGATCACGCCATCTTATCTTCCCCGATTCTCCATCCCTTGATCCATATAGATTCCCCTCAAGGGAAGGACGATACTCGTAAACCTCCTCATTACCCCTACGAAAAATTACCTTCTTAACACCATTGGTGAACAATGCACTTCCATCATTTTCATCAAGGATTACTCCCTATTCTTTGATAAATGGTTTCCCGAGAACAAGGTTGGTTAATGTTCGATCGGTGAGAGGGTCCACATCATCGACCACAGTGAGGGCAATATTGTAAACAAGTTCTCCAATCATAATTGATAGATTTCTTATTACCCTTGCGTTATCGACTCTCTCGCACACTATGCGTTCTGGGAAGGCTTCTTGGTATAGGGAAAGGGGTATTTTGTTGTCTGGGAAGCTAGGATCTATATGACTATCGATTAAGAGCTTTTTCTTAATGGTGCAGGAGATCTTAAAAACTTTAGGGTTGCTTTCATTAGTCCTATCGCTACTCCCACTGGTAACATCCTCCATTTTTCTCTCGGGCTCCTCTAAAATAGATTTACCCAAAATGGCTGGATTTCTCGTATGCTCTTCCGATCTCTCTTTCCCTTCATCCGATTTGCTAGATTCTTGCGCGGCGCACTGCTCGGATGAGTTGGTAGGGCTTCTGGCCAAATCGTTGTCCACCCTTGAGGTCTCATCTTTAGCTGTATGACCAATTTTTTCAGCTTGTTGGTACAGGTTAGGTGTAGAAGCAGATATCGGGGTGATGGTGTTTACGAAATGGATTGGTCCTAGGGGGTTGACAAGTTCTTTTTCTTTTGGTGATAGATGTTTGAATAGCTTACTAGGACTTTTTATTTTCACATGGGAGGTTGGTGGACTCATGATGGTAACAGACTTGACCTCATCAATTTGAATAGGTTTATTAGCAACATGCTCTTTGATAGCAGTTAACATATTACAAATCTTGTTATTCATTTCGGCCTGCTATTGTCTAAATTTAGCCTCGAGCGTAGAGATCTGTAATTCTTGAGATAGAATGAATTTTTGCAAAGCATCTTCACAGCTTTGCCAAGGAATGCTTTGTGATGGAAAATGCTCGGACCAAGTGAGTGGTGAGGAGTCATTGAAGGATACGCTCCGCGTTTGGTACCCTCTGAAATTAGGTTTATCCTTCCACGCCTCATAGGCCTCGTCAGAAGTTCGAGGGCCTCGACCCACGTGTGACGATGTGAATTCATTATAAGCATGCTTTGGAAGCTCCATGCAGTTATGAGTCTCGTGAGGGCCATTACATAATTTACATGTAGAAGCGATTCTGCTTACTTGGCTTGAAGGCTTTTGAGCTTCGTAAGATTTCATAAGAGACTTGACTCGACCTTCAAGTTCCATGATCCTACGATCGGGAGTGCTAGAGTTATTCGAAGGCAAAGATATTGCCTTGACCGTTTTGTTTAAATCACGGGGATCATTCCAACTTTCGTTGTCATAGAGAGCAAGATCTTCTATGAGTTCCCATGATTGTTCCGCACTTAGATCACGTAGCTTACCACCGGCTAATTGGTCAATGGCTCGCCTCGTGGAGAGATCGATATGGTCATAAAAGATTTGGACTTGGAGCCAAAGATCTATGCCATGATGAGGGACTTTTTGGAGTAAGTCCTTGAAACGAGTCCATGCTTCATAAAGAGATTCATTTTGACGTTGTTGGAACATCAAGATGTCATTTCTAAGCTTAGTAGTTCTCCCCGGTGGGAAAAATTGAGCAAGGAAACGAGTGGTGAGATCATCCCATGTGGTGATGGATCCCGCGGGTAAACGCTCAAGCCATTGACTAGCTTGATCCCGTAGAGAGAATTGGAATAGGCGTAATCGGGTTGTCTCTCTAGTTTCAACATCTAGATCTATGGAGTCTACGATTTTTAGGAAGTCCTTAAGATGTTGATTTGGATCTTCGGAACGAAGTCCATGGAATGCACATCCGCTTTGCACCAACCGGATGGTGTCGGATCGCAAGGGGGGTCACATTGGCTCCGGTGAGCTCAATGGTGTTTCGGTAGCCTTGGTGGCTAGGTCGGGAATACTCTCCTAAGGTTCGGGGCCTAAGAGGTTCTAATGGTGGGTTTTGTTGTGGTGGGATGACGGGTTCGAAGATTTTCCCATCGTCCATGATGTCGGGTGGTGAAAAGTTACGAACAAAAACACAAAGAAATAAGATAGACTAAAGAAAACCTAAAAAAAAAACAAAATCTTACTAGAAAGGAATCTAGCAAGTAGACCTAATAAAAAGAGATTCTAACCTAGACAATAACTATTCCCCGGCAACGGCACCAAAAACTTGGTACGTGAGGATTGCACCAGGCTTTACCTCTCAAGGGATCTTGAGAAGCTTACAACCTCCACCAGGCAGTGTACCTGATCGATGTAGTATAATATAATGACAATTACCTGGGGATTGATCGTTCAGCTAGGAATAGTGTCGCTAGGATTAGAAAACCTAATTACTAGTTCTAGAGATGAGAGATGATTCTTTTTGTATTTTTATAATTTTTTAGAAAGCAAGTAAAAATCTCGGGTTTGAAGGATTTGGGCGGAATTAGTTGCTAGTCAACTAACCCAATACTAAAGATGCAATCAAAATAAAATACTAAAAATGAAAATAAAACTAAATTAAACTAAAGTTGTGAGCAATAAGTGGAGAAATGTGTTTACTTAGATTTCACTACTCCCTAGATATCGTTTACATGTTAATTACTTGTTATAGTTGCGTGGATGACGGATTGTATTCCTTAATACCATTCATGGGGTGGCGTACTTAACTCCCCAATCCTATGAGTGCCTACTTCACTCCTATGTCGAGCCGGCTAAGAAGCTCCTGACATGGGATCATTAGAATTTACTCATGCATTAAATACAATCAATAAAACCTAGTACACATTGGTTCATGTTTCCTAAGACGTTCAAGCATGTTACCATTTGGAGATCTGCCAGTTTTCTTAAGCCTAACATTGAAATCATTCATCCAATACAACCATAAACAAGTAATCAACACATAATCAACATCTAGGTTTCATAAGATCTAAGCAAACACAAGATAAATCTAGCCTAACATGGTGGAATTAAGACAAGCACAAGATATAGACAACCAACACATAGACATATTGATTGAATTAAAAGAACACTTATCTCAATAGCACATGTAAGCATTCAAGGGCTGAAAACCCTTGAAAAAGCTGTAAAATTCGTATATGGTTCGGCCATAGGGTTTCTCCAAACTTGTTCCTTCCTAATGAATGAAAATTAGAAAACTATATATAGAAAATAGAGGCTGACGGTGTCAAGAACAACCTTGTGACGCCGTCATCTCGCCGCCAAAAGAATCCTCGGACTGCCTTGATCTACATCTGACGCCGTCATGTATTACACTTTTCCAGGCCGTCACGTATTTAACTCTTGACGCTCTTCCTTGTGACGCCTTCATTTCTGTACTGGGCCGTTATGATTTTTACTCTTGACGCCGTCAAATTGTTACTCTTGACGCCGTCACACACTGTTCCCAGCTTGGAAAATTAAGTCTTTGGCGTTTTCTTCACTTTTATGCTCCAAAAGTGTCCGAATTGCTTCCTTTTCCAGATTTCACTCCCAAAGTACCTAAAATCACAAAAGGAATGATTTAGGGCAATATTTGATCAAATAAATTCAATTCCGGGCTTAAATGACCCCCTAAAAGTGGTTCATTTTTCGCCTCATCAAAGTCACTAGTTTACTTGCTTAAATAACATAAGTTATCATATATATACCAATACTTGTTTTACCCATTTTTATACATCATGAACATAATCACAAGACAAAATATAGTAGGAATGAAATATAAATAGCATGAAAATGATATTTAACAAGAAGTATGTTAGGGTTTGCTTACAACTTTTGGCTTTCAATAAAGAAAGGTAAGTAACATGTAAGGTAAGGACTTTGATTGATTTATGCTTCACTTTACTTCACTTCAAGCAATCTTTCTACAATTGTATTCTTGAAAGAGAGATGATGAAAGTTGAGGTGACTTGAGTAGATCTAAACTCAAGAGAAATCACCAAAGTTTCTAGGGTTTGGAAGTATTTTGATTACTTAAAACCAAACTAGGGTTTCTATATTGATGTTGCACTTGATTCTTGTATGAAACTAGAAGTAATGTAGCTAAGGAGATGGTGTTGGTTTGGTTGATATGGGGTGGCAACAAGAGGGGAGGGGGTATTTATATGGCTTTGAGGAGGTTAGAACTCATGATTAGTCAAAGCTTCCTTAACAAGTTTATACACATGTAAACATCTTGGAGTACTTTGCATGAGATCAAGCCACACCAAGGGGTGACTCCCCCCCTATTGGCGGTTCATAAGGCTAGGGAGGGATGAGTTGGCCTTTGGTGATATTATCCTAGATATTGAGTTAGTTTTGACTCCTTAAAATGCTAACCGTAAATGATTAAGCCATAAAACGTAAAACCCGGTATCATTAAAATGTGGAACTTGAAAGAATGGTTAAACATGTCAATATACTCCATAATAAAATATAAAATGAGTGGTAGGTTCCATTGGGGTGCTAAAACCCTGCTAAAACTGGAAACACGGGTCTAAAACGCTTAATACGTAAAACATACGAATATTGTGTAAAATTGAGATAAGTAAAATGTTACTTTTCTAATATGATAATAATGATTTAAAATGACTTATAATGTCTAGACTGGGCAAAGTCTAGTGTCGGTTGGTATTTAATGTCTTTTAGACATAAAACCGTAAGCCTAAAAATCAAGGAATGATTTATAAAATCAAGGAATGATTTTTGGTCAAAGGAGGAGGGAAAAAATATGTTGTCTTTTTCCAAAAATGTGAAAACTCAAATCATCTTAGAAACGCGGTGCAGGTATAGGCTAAAGTTACGGCTAAGTAAAAACACTTAAAAACGTAAATTTCTGTTTCTTACGGTCGAGGGTTTATTTGGTCACATTTTTCTTAGTCATGATTAATTCTCAAATAAATTATGAGTGTATCAAACATTTATCGGATGCGGGAAAAATTAACGCAGTTGAGTTTCGTTGTGCGTAGAATTTTTGAATGACGTTTTAACCTAAACGTGTATTTTCTTAATAACTTTCGCGAAAGTGATCTAATGAGTGTCAAACTTTTATTTTGCCATGGAAATGATTTATTACACGAGAATATGAAATAAAAATTAAATTTCAGAAAATGAATAGTGAAAGTGAACAATAAAAATATGAATAGTGAAATTTTCTGGAATAGAAGTTAACCTGAAAATGCGAATTATTACAGATGAGCTAGAATAGTTAACACAGACTTATGTTTCTTTTGCTTTTGTGCAAAATCGTATATTTTGTGCAACAGTTGTACGTAATGTTGAAAAAATGAAGTTTCACTTGTGTAGTTGTTTCTTCACATTATCTAAGGTTACATTATTATTACCTTGCCTACATGTAATTTCTGGGAATGAAAATTAGAAAAGCTTGGTGCTTATGAGGATGTTAAGCATACCTATTACGAAGTTTATATAGTTGAGCACTATCAAAATATAAGTTTTGGGGAAATAAGTTTAAATAATGCCTAATAAACATCAATATATCCTCACATGTGAATATATTCGCACAAAAATTAAATAATGCCTAATAAACATCAATATGTCCTACTTTTTCACTTCCAGTATAAAAATATGCTAGTAACACCAATGATTCAATCCTTGCTCATAATTTTTCGCATGTGAAGATATTCTTACAAAACTTAAATAATCATTTATTAAACATCAATATCTCATATTTTTGCACTTCTAGTATAAGAAAAATATGCTAGTAAGATCAAAGCTTCAATCCTTGCTCATAATTTTCACATGTGAAGATATTCTTAAAAAACTTAAATAATCGTCTACTAAACATCAATATCTCCTGTTTTTGAACTTCTAGTATAAAAAATATGCTAGTAAGATCAAAACTTCAATCCTTGCTCATAATTTTTCACATGTGAAGATATTCTTAAAAAACTTAAATAATCGTTTATTAAACATCAATATCTCCTATTTTTGCACTTCTAGTATAAAAAATATGCTAGTAAGATTAAATCTTCAATCCTTGCTCATAATTTTTCACATGTGAAGATATTCTTACAAAACTTAAATAATTGTCTATTAAACATCAATATCTCCTATTTTTGCACTTGTATAAAAAAATATGCTACTAAGACCAATGATTCAATCCTTGCTCATAACTTTCCCATATGAAGATATACTTACAAAACTTAAATAATCATCTATTAAATATCAATATCTACTATTTTTGCACTTATAGTATAAAAAATATGCTAGTAAGCTCAAAGCTTCAATCATTGCTCATAATTTTCACTTGTGAAGATATTCTTACAAAACTTAAATAATTGTCTATTAAACATCAATATCTCCTGTTTTTGCACTTCTAGTATAAAAAATATGCCAGTAAGATTAAAGCTTCAATCCTTGCTCATAATTTTTCACATATGAAGATATTCTTTACAAAACTTAAATAATCATTTATTAAACATCAATAACTCATATTTTTGCACTTCTAGTATAAAAAAATATGCTAGTAAGATCAAATCGTCAATCCTTGCTCATAATTTTTCACATGTGAAGATATTCTTACAAAACTTAAATAATCGTCTATTAAACATCAATATCTCCTATTTTTGCACTTCCTGTATAAAATAATATGCTACTAAGACCAATGATTCAATCCTTGCTCATAATTTTCACATATGAAGATATACTTACAAAACTTAAATACTCATCTATTAAATATCAATATCTAATGTTTTTGCACTTATAGTATAAAAAATATGCTAGTAAGATCAAAGCTTCAATCCTTGCTCATAATTTTCACTTGTGAAGATATTCTTACAAAACTTAAATAATCGTCTATTAAACATCAATATCTCTTATTTTTACACTTCTAGTTTAAAAAATATGCTAGTAAGATCAAATCTTCAATCATTGCTCATAATTTCCACATGTGAAGATATTCTTACAAAACTTAAATATTCGTCTATTAAACATCTATATCTTCTATTTTTGAACTTTTAGTATAAAAAATATTTTCACATGCGAAAATATTTACATGCTCATTTGTAAATGTCCCTCTATTTACTAATGAAGAGATTTTATTCACATGCGAAGAAAAAAAATGTACGCATCTTAAAAATCTAAGACATAAATATTTTCACATGTGACCAAGTTGTGAAGATCTTCTTAAAAAGCTTCAATCATTGCTCATAATTTTCGCATGTGAATATATTCTCACAAAAATTAAATAATGTCTAATAAACATCAATATATCCTATTTTTGCACTTCTAGTATAAAAATATGCTAGTAAGACCAATGATTCAATCCTTTCTTATAATTTTCACATGTGAAGATATACTTACAAAACTTAAATAATTGCCCATAGGGGTGGAAATGAGCCGAGCTGCTCGTGAAAAGCTCGGGATCGGATCGGTAAAAAGCTCGAACGAGCCGAGCCTAAACGAGCTCGAGCCCGAGCTTGAGCCTAAGCTGCAGCTCGTTTATTAATCGAGCTCGAGCTCGAGCTTTACATAAAAAGCTCGTTTGGGCTTGCGAGCCTAAACGAGCCTAAACCAAAATATGATATTTTAACTTATATACGAGCCGAGCTCGAGTTTATTAACGAGCTCAATAAAGATATATTACAAGCCGAGCTCAAGCTCGAGCCAAGCTTTAACTTTTCATGGCCAAATCATATAAACGAGCCGAGCTCGAGCCGTGCCCGAGCCTATAAAATATTCCACGAGCCGAGCTCGAGCTTAAAGTTTAAGGCTCGAAACGAGCCGAGCCGAGCTCGAGCTCGAGCCTTTTAAAACTTAAACGAGCCGAGCTTGAGCTCTGGCAGGCTCGGGCTCGGCTCGGCTCGTTTCTACCTCTAATTGCCCATTAAATATCAATATCTCCTATTTTTACACTTCTTATATAAAAAAGATGCTAGTAAGATCAGATCTTCAATCCTTACTCATAATTTTCACATGTGAAGATATTCTTACAAAACTTAAATAATCGTCTATTGAACATCTATATCTCCTATTTTTGCACTTCTAGTATAAAAAATATGCTAGTAAGATCAACGCTTTAATCCTTGCTCATAATTTTTCACATGTGAAGATATTCTTACAAAACATAAATAATCATCTATTTAACATCAATATCTCCTATTTTTGCACTTCTTGTATAAAAATTATGCTACTGAGACCAATGATTCAATCCTTGCTCATAATTTTCACATATGAAGATATACTTACAAAACTTAAATAATCATCTATTAAACATCAATATCTCTTATTTTTGCACTTCTAGTATAAAAAATATTATAGTAAGATCAAAGCTTCAATCTCTTGCTCATAATTTTCACATGTGAAGGTATTGTTACAAAACTTAAATAATCATCTATTAAACATCAATATCTCCTATTTTTAAACTTCAATCTCTTGCTCATAATTTACCAGTGAAAGTTTATTCACACGTGAAGAAATAAAATATATGTTTATATATAAATGTATGTGTATTTACTAGTGTTTATTCACATACGAAGAAAAAAGTACATGCTCATTTGTAAATGTCCCTATATTTACTAATGAAGAGAGTTTATTCACATGCGAAGAAAAAAAATGCACACATCTTAAAAATCTAAGACATAAATATTTTCACATGTGACCAAGTTGTGAAGATATTCTTAAAAAGCTTCAATCATTGCTCATAATTTTCACATGTGAATATATTCTCACAAAAATTAGATAGTCGTCCATTAAACATCAATATCTCTTATTTTTACACTTCTAGTATAAAAAATATGCTAGTAAAATCAAATCTTCAATCATTGCTCATAATTTTCAACTGTGAAGATATTTTGTAATAAATTTACGATAATTTAGTCAATTACAAAAAAAACCGTAGGGTCTTTTAAGTTCTACCTCATGATGTCAGTCAAACTGTGAAACCAGAAAAAAGGGAAAGAGAGAAACCTATTCTAAATCTCTATCATCACAACTAATGAAGATTCAGATCTAGATTTTAGTTTCCGTAACAGATGAGCAGTCAAGACCAAACCACTACTGAGGTTCAGATGCGGATTTTAGTAAAAGAGAAAAGAGAACACAGCTTGAACTATTTGCTCACAGAGAAACCAAAGTTTAGATTATCAATACAGCAAAATCTGAAAGCAAAGAAAGTGGAGACGGAAATTCAATCCATTTGCATAACACGGGTCATTCAGGTTAATTATCTCCAAAAGCTAAACTGAAAATAGGTCACCTGGTTGAAAGTCAACTTAAAGTGTTTAAATGCGTACAAGCATTGATTACACCATAATGTATTTCAGGATTAGTTTATGTTTGACTTTTGATTTAGACTTTGACTTCACAAGAAAAAAAGTTATATAAAATAAAAAAGATACGCAAGGATACAACAAATTATAGTCTTCTACACTACAAAACTTTACTTTCAGTACCTAAGTCCTTTGGCAACCTCAAAAA
Source organism: Artemisia argyi (assembly GCA_030686995.1). Taxonomy (NCBI): domain Eukaryota; kingdom Viridiplantae; phylum Streptophyta; class Magnoliopsida; order Asterales; family Asteraceae; genus Artemisia; species Artemisia argyi. The sequence goes on along the minus strand of CM060708.1, from coordinate 132,723,192 downwards.
AATGAGCAAGATTCTCCTCGGGTTTACCTACTTTAATACCATGAGTCCATGACCAAGATTCAAAATATGCTTACCTTTCCCTGCTTTTTTCACGGAATCATTAATCCTATTAGTGATAAATTCTTTTGACCTAAACAGCACACCAGGGTCCACGTTCGCCTGAACCGCTATATCAGTTCCTAACCGCTTCCTGGCTTCAGCCAAATCCATGGTCCAATCCAAGCTCACCACATCAACACCAGCCAAAGGTAGTCTCTAGAGTAACCCTCGTGACCCACTCGCATATAGTATCAAAGGGAGAGTAGGGTGAGTTTGTTTAACCATGTCCACAATTTGCTTCAAGTAAGGGAGACTAAATTCTTCAAAGTCAACTGAGCTGACCTCTGTTGCCCATGAGTCAAAGATTTGAACAGCTTGTGCACCTTTGTCAGCTTGGTACTGAATGTATTTGGCCATTGAGGTTGCAAATTTTTGAAGAACGCATGGAGGACCTTCATTAAGATGAAAAGTTACATCTTATTATCTCGCAGTTTATTATGTTTGACATGGTGGTGAGTTTAACATTTCCTTACTAGAGACTACAAAGTTCTTCCCTATTGTTGTACCTAAAATTATGGACACTGAATCAATTTTATAATCTTCAATTCATATGAGTATATGTGGTAACAAACTAGTCATTCTACTGTTTAAACTGATGGTTTCGGGCAAATGTAACTATTTTGATCACATTCAGTCATGTGTTCACACTTTAGAATGAAGAGCCTTTTAGTGGCCTTCCATCTTCATTTTAATCTTTCGCACAGTACATGGCCAAAATCCCCAAATCATTAAATCAAACCAAAACGATCAACTCTTAATAGTGGAGGGACTTATTCTTACCAACATAACTACCTTAGACCGTGATTACAAATTTGATACTAATTTGGAAGGCAAATGCAGCAAATAGATATCTTGAACTAGATAAAAAAAAAATTATAGTAGAACCAATCAGACAAACTTCTAAACAACTCTCATACTAATGACAATTCTCTCATGCAGTTCTAAAACTATTCATGGTACAGAAAAACGATACAAAAGAATTTAAAAGTACAAACTTATAAAATATATATATATATATATATATATATATATATATATATATATATATATATATATATATATATATATATATATATATATATATATATATTACCTCAGGCTGTGAGAAAGCAAGCTTCTTAATTTTGGTAAAATTCTTTGATGATCCACCTTCAACCACATATGATGCCAGTGTAAAAGGAGCTCCAACGAAACCGAGAACTGCAGCTTCATTATTAACCTGAATTTAAACATAAATCAAGCTTCTATCAACATTTAACCCAAAAGTTTATTATACATACACAACAAAGGCATGGAAAACAATACCTCTTTGCTCAGAATTGTCAATGCCTCCCCAACATACGGTACCCATTCTTCCGGAGTGAATTCCTTCACTTGAGCAACATCTATCAGCTGTGCTTATTGGATCAAATATGATGGGACCCTTTCCTTTAACAATGTCAAAGGGTATGTTCATTCCCGGTAGTGGTGTAAGAATGTCTGAAAACAATATAACCTGTAAACATAGTCAATATTACATCCTTCAAACTCTTTAAAGTTTAAACGAAACATAACATGATCCACGTCAGATCATCATCTTACCCCATCAGGTTTAAAGACTTTCCATGGCTGTAGAGAAATCTCAACCACAAGATCGACATTTTCTGATCTTTCACGGAACGAAGGATGCTTCTCACAAAGGGTTTGATAACTCTGCCACACGAAAACCGGAATAAGATCCAACGTTGAACAAAAACTACCATAAATGTAAAACAAGTAATGTGGTTATATAGACCTGCCTTCATGTACTTCCCAGCTTGTCTCATAAGCCAAATGGGGGGTCTCTCTACATCTTCCCCACGAACGGCATTAAGCAATAGCGGTTCACTTGTACTGACAGCTTTTCATTTAGCAACAGATAATGGATATCAGATTTACAGTAAGACATAGATAACATCTAACATCCTAATATTCACAAGAAGGTAATTGTTAAATAATTTCATTAAGTTCACCAAGTATAAAATATTAATTTTGAAATGATAGCAATTAGCTGTAAACAAGCGATAATTGTTTATTACTGTATAATCTCTTAACGTATAACCTCTTAACGAAGACACTTTTTATGAAATTCAACCAACTTGACATGCTGGCTGATGCATTAAAAGTAGCATGTTTTGACCCGAACCCATTTTGACCCGTTATCCCAAACACTTTTTGACAAGTATCACCATTCATTTAAATTTGTAACAATTGAGGCGTATTATAGGCTTCCGATAGAAGTTAAAAAGATTCAAATATAGCCCATATAATGAAACGGACTGAGATCCTCTCATGTCAGGTGAACATGACCAGTCATGTTATAAGTATTGTGAGTGTAAGCAAAACTGACACTAGAGAGTTGAGAACTAAAATCTACCAAAAGGAGAAGTCCACCGGGCCAACAAAAAGATTGTGCTCATTGATATACTGATAAATCTCAAATCACATCCAGCCTACAGAAGAAATGCCATGATGCTTAAAAAATAGTTGTATACTTACACAACATTTTTGAGTGTGTGAAAAGGTAACGTCATCTAAACAAAGTAAAACTTTTGAGCTAAAAATAAGCATACCAACAATGATCCTTCGAGGCTATGAGTACTTGCTGTCACAGACAAAGCAATGGTGTGCATCTACAATGAACGTGCAAATAAAACTTTCAGAAACGACATAAGAAGTTAAATATAAGCTACAGATCACTCTATAGGGTTGCTATTGGCCTTAACAAAGTCTTTGCATTTTTTTGGGGTGGACTGTGGAGCGGGTAATATTAAGAGACATAAAAACTAAACAAAAAAGAAGGAAAAGAAAAAAGAGTTGACCTGCTTTATGACCTGAGAATCAGGTGTAAAAACTTGGGGCAATACCAGGGAATAATTGTTCCAACAGAACCTAAAATTAATCCGCATGATGCACCAATTATCACTAGTGACTTTAACAACATTCTTGCCTGAAGAGAAATCATGCACAAATTATTACTCACAGAAGACAAACGAAAATACTTATATAAAAAAGCTGAAATGGTGGCAAAAAACCACCTGTAGTAACATCACTAACCTTTGATAGACTTAGTTTAGTCCCATATATAAGCTCTGGCATAAATGATTGTGCGGTTTGGGAGAGAGGCTCACCCCAAACTGTAAACATACAATATATTTGCACAAGGACCTAAACAAATGGTAACTTGTTAGAGACAACCAAAGCCTAATTAGCAAGAAACAATTCAAAACGCACACATTGTTTTGCAAGTAAAGCCAACATGACGAGCAACAGCAGTTTACACATTGGTCATCAATTAATCATGTATGAGCGAAAGATAAGCAAAGACCTATAGATAAAACTAAGAACCTTAGCTTGGCTAATATATACAGAACTTCTACTGATCCCCAGTTCCCGAGAAAACAGCAAAGAACCAGTTGCAGCCCTAACCAAGGATCTTTTGACAAATTATAAAGATGTGATATCCACCCAAGAATCAGGTTGTGATATAGACTTGGATCATGCAATAGAAAATAAGTCATCAAACAACACGAAAGTTTCAGGTATATATGTTCAGCATAAATTAGATAAATGTCAAAGTGTGCTACTAACAAGTTAGCAACTAAATTGAATTGTTTTTTTAGCAAGTTTACAGTATACCAAACTAAACCTAGACCGACCCACTTATACTAATGGACCACTGAATATCACATGTAATCAGCAGGCGAGAGCAAGACGATGTATATCAAGTGAATAATCAGCTTTTGGAAAATTAAATCCTCCTTAAGACCTTAACTCAAGTACACCTAGTACTTTTCATATGCAAAAACTGGTATTAAATTAATCGCAAAATTCATCAGAAACATAACTATCGAGCAAAACTAAGAAAATTTTCACATTATCAGAATTAATAAACAATAGTCCATGTGAAAAAATAAACAATGAAATATGATAATGTTTATTATATGAAAGTCATATAAATAAACATTATCAATGACTAAAATTATTAACGATTTTGTAATGTTCAAATATGATTATAATAACAAATCTTATGCTTATTTATAAGTGATTTGTAAATTAACAAAAATAGTACAAAGACCAAAGTGAATAGTTCTGCAATGTACAAAGACCTTGTAGATCATTAACCCTCGTGGATGACTACAAATAAGCTCAAAGTGATGGCAACATGAAATTCCAATTATGAAAGTCCATATATCATTTGTAGCAAAATATACTACTTTAAGTAGTTGTTCTTTTTCAAAGAAAAGCAGACACTAGTTTCTTAGCAAGGTGTACTAATGAGGAGCTTATTTAAGGATATCAAGAAACCATTTGTGGGCATGTGGTCCTTCTGTTGACTGGATTTGGCAGCCATTCATTTCCTGAATCTCTTACAACTTAAAGTAGCACTGTGTTGACCCATTACTGGAATGTTAAGTGATTTTTGTATCCTTGATCTTTTGTCCCATATTTTATCATTTCTCTCAAGCGGTTTGGGCCAGTAGCCTTGTTGTTTGCATCTTTAAATGCTTATCACAACTTCTTTATGTTGCCTTATTAGACAATCTTCATACTGACTCTGCCACTAACTTTTACCTTATGTTATTATCGATTACCTATGCTCCTTAATCAACATCTATCTAAAAAGCATGTCATGGACTAATGGCAATGGTTCTAGTGAGGAACTTACCAGAGAAAGAAAATATGAAGAAGCTAGCATGAAAAAGGTTTTCAGAAAAGGCAACCTTTGAACCTGCAGTCTTAAGTTGTCGGTCAATGTCAAATCATCCCTATGAGATTTAAGGGCAACATGATATGACATTTACGCAGGATAAAAAGTGATACAAGAAACTGAAATACGAGTATACGACAATCTCCGGAATCAAATTTCTTCACATGTAAAGATATTCGATACCTTATTTATTCACATGTGAAGATATTCGATACCTTATTTATTCACATGTAACCAAAACACAACGGACGTAATGAAATCTTACTAGAATCCTGAAGCCTTCTTAACTTGATCTTTGAAAGAAAATAACGAGAATTTGATCAATACAATAATGTGTTCTTAAATGCAGAAGATGTTTTGTGTGTATACAATACCTTGTTCTTCCTTCAAATGTGTGATTGATTTCATCACCAGTTGGCCTACTCGGAAAAGTTTGGAAAAGTCGACAAGATGACATATTTCTCTTTTCCACTTGGTTCATTTATCCTCTTGAACAACTCATAAAGACACGGATAAGCCATCCTACAAGTGTATAATTTCTCAAATATCAGTAATCTCCAAAAAGACCGACACTAAATTTCAAATTAGATTTAAGCAAAAACATGCAATCAAGTTGATAGTATCCTGCAACAAAAACTCGTAGAAAGTTAACTCAATATTACATTACCTTAAAGCACCCGTAATTGGATATTGTGTTCTTGCATAATAGAGAAGACTAAAATGGTAGCACATTTCAAAAGATGCAGCATACTCCAGTTAACCAACAACACAATCATTTGCGATACAGCAACCACAAAAAACACTACTTAGCTTACCTTTTGAACAATTAATTCACACTGAGTCCCTTTGCCTGTTGCAGGTGCCCCTGATATCATGACCTTCAACGGCTCATTTTGTGAACACCTCACCTTCAATCCCTATAGTTAGTAAGAAAACACGAACGGAGTTATAACACATATCGAAACAAGGGCATTTTACACTATTATAATAAGCTGATCACACGTGTACATTATAACAACTTATATAGAAAATTCTCTGTTCATTAATTTTTTAATCATATACATATACTTCAAGTAGCAAAATAATGGGTTTACCTTGCAAGTCAAAGGGTATCTCAGAAATTCATTTTCTTTACTCTAAAAAAAAGTTTTAACATATATGTTTGGCAAAACTAATAGCAGCTACTAATAGTACATTAGCTCTTTGTTTTATAAAAGCATTTGGTAACATAGTTGTAGGTTTATAGCCATAATTATAAACTATAAACTGGCGTAAAAGCTAAATACGCTTTTGTTTTTAGTGTTTCAAATAAGAGTGTTTAAACAAAATCCAAAAGCTAAACGCTCGTTTCCAAACTAGCATTATATTCTAAACCCTCCAAAAAGCTTGTCGCCAAACACAACCGTAGAGTAGCAAAGTACTAAAAAATTGCACATGTGAAGAAAAACTACATATTTCATTGAACACCTAATGTGCATCAAAAAATTGCACATGTGAAGAAAACTTACACATTTCATCAAACACCTAATGTGTATTAAAAAAAATTGCACGTGTGAAGAAAAAAAGGACCACTACCGGTGACCATAGAAAATCAGTGCAATCATAAAAAGTAGTAAACAACAACGAAGCATCACACACTTAGTTGTGTGAATTGATAATCAAAGTGAATCAAAATCAATAATATCATGTTGATAGAACTAATAATATCATGTTGATATAACTGGAACATAACAATTATAAAACACATCAAAATTTTAAAAAATTGCACATGTGAAGAAAATTGTCACATGTACTGGTACAAAGACTATCGTTTTGAAGAAAATTGTCACATGTTAGTTACTGATAAATGCTCTAGTTTACTAGCTATATATTAGCTTATATTTGAATCAAGAGTTGGTTATTGTCATCTATTGGCTATTGCTAAGTCTAAAGAGGAGGGATGGTTTTACCCTTATAGGTTAAGTGAGATAACTTCCGTCTAAGGAGAATTGTTGTTCAGAAACTAAGGAGATGTCCTGATCATATGTTTAGCTTTTCTAAGGAGGTTTTCTTGTGGTAGCTCTAGATTTATCATGGATAATAGGTCTCCTGTTACTTTTCCATTGAAACGACAAATGCCTATTTTGCCTTTTACCATTCAATTCATCATGGGATGTTTTTCTGAGATATGAGCATATAGATAAGTTACATTTCTGTGCATATGTCATGAGTATATAAGGTATGTACCACTACTAATGGATGGCCACATGCATAGCCATTTAAATTAGATGTACATCTACAAATATAAAACACATAAATTAGTCATGAATATAGCTGCATAACTACATAAGTGATGTTTAGCAGATGATTTACAAGTATTAGATCACCATGCTAGTTTCACAAGTACCATTTTAACTAGAAATGTCAAAATGATAGATGCATGTAAACCACTGACTATATCTAGTATGTTAACCCTGTCGATCATGTGACACTGCTTAAATTCCTTTACGCCTTCTGTCGAAATATATCTTCATTTTCTGGTTTTGAATACAAAAAAGGGTAAACTAATATAGGGTCCTCAGTGAATCAAGGCCACTTTATCTAACATTTCATTTTCTATGCAGATATCATTCTCCGGGTAATCCAAAGTTTCGCTTACCTCACACAATCTGAGTTTGCATTGTGTCCTCCAACATTTGTTTCTCCTGCAGCTGAACTCAATGAATACTCAACATATGAGGACATATTTAAGCTAACTAAAGTTACCTATAAACAATCAACTTTGATAAGGGGGTGTAATGTTTTAGCTTATTTTGGGGGCTTATTAGTTATGAGCTTATATGGGTGGGGGGTTTTGTAAACAACTGTTTGTAGCTTATTCATCACATACCATAAGCTACTTATTCATCACACTTGTTGAATGGTGAAGCCCGTTGGTTATAATGTATTATTAGGCAACTGTATATAGTATTCATCACAATCAGTAGAGTTGCCATGGCTGAGCCTCCCAAAATCCCCCTGAAACCAATAACAAAAAAAGGAATTCAAGCCTTATGACAAAAGTATTCTTCATACACAATTACCTACCAACACAATGTGCAAATTATCAGATAAAGCAGATGTAAGAAGCTACTAACTCATCAATAACCATTGATGTACGTCGTTTTCTATATTACAATAACACCTGAATTATTGTAAGTGTGCCGCCATGTGAGGGTATTCGGTACCTAATTTCTTCACATGTGAAAATATTCGATAACTAATTTCTTCACATGTGAACACATGTTCATCTTTCATTTTCTTCATCAAGTTTATGTAATCATCTAAATTATTTATGAACATAACTAATAACTAAAATCAAACAAATAAAGAAAGAAATTTTTTATCTATAATCACTGAATCAAAAATAAATAAATATGAATAAAAGATTAATTCAGACTTACTCAATACCATTGTATACTACATGCTTTGAATAGTAATTGGCGTTGTAAAACAGTTATTTTTAATGATGATGATCGTGATAAGTGATGATGATGCTGATGATGATTATTGATTGAGGATGGTGGTGATCGGTGATGATTACGGCGGTGGACGGTGGTGATCGCCGATGATTGAGGTGGACGGTGGTGATCAATGATGATAACGTCGATGGACGGTGGTGATAGGTGAGGATTATGACGGTGGACGGTGGTAATTGGCGATGACTGTGATGGAAGGTGGCGGTGTTGATGAAGCTTGACAGAATATTCCTGTTTTACACACTTTAAAAAGTGAGATGTGTGTGTTTTTATGTTTAAGTGCATCTGGTTTTAGCCATTAGATGAAAAAAAAAGGGGATTAGATGGAGGGCCAGGATCTCTTCTCGCGTTCTCACATAAATTTGATTTCTCATTTGAACGCTCCAATATATATATATATATATATATATATATATATATATATATATATATATATATATATATATATATATATATATATATACTAGTTTTCGAAGCCCACCCGATGGGCGGGCATGCCTTGTAATTTTACATTTTAATTTAATCATGTTCAAATAATAATGATCTTTTATAGTTATTTTTTATGTATTCACCTGATGGGCAGCCATGACATATATTTTTAAATTTTAAGTCAATCATGTACGGATATCAGTGATCTTTTATAATTAATTGTTATGTATTGATTAAGAGCCATGCATATATACAATTTAATGCATATATATATATATATATATATATATATATATATATATATATATATATATATATATATATATATATATATATATATATATATACTAGACGAATACCCGTGCATAGCAACGGTTCCTAGCGGCAGATAATTAACGATTTGTGATATTGTGGTGAGTGTTTTGTGTAGCGTTCAAAATAGAACGTGAACATATCATAATGTAATTGCAAACGGTTGTACTACACGATAACTAAAGTCTAAGAAAAATTCTTAACATCTATCAAACAACATATAAAAACATTTATAGTTGCGATATTGTGATAAGTGTTTCGTGTAATGTTTAACATGAACATGAAAATATCAAAATAAACTAAAACAATAATAAAAAAAAGTTGTAATATATTGTCTAATCATAGCTTAATTATAGTACTTTTATAGTTTGAATGAGTGGTTCGCCCGCACGTTGCCGCGGGAGCATTGTGTACTTGCAACATATATGACCATTACATCCCGTGAACCCATCCCAGGAAAAGGGCTACATGAATTAAATTCCGATGACTAATTTTGTGGCGATAAAATATTTTTCATGTATACGTCTTTGACTTAATTCCATTGAGTCATTTTGTGTGTGTTTTTTATATAGCAAATGAAAGTTAAATGACTTCATAATTTAAACTTTGATAAATATAGAGAGTTGACTGTATACGACATCTATGTATTTAACGAATTCACTGGTTGCTTAAAATACAACTTTAACTTATATTAAAAATTTACAACTTTTATTTTTTTTACAAAAAAAAATCAACTTTTATTATTTTTAACAAAATACTTTTTTTTTAAAAACTTTTATAACATTTATTACAAAAAAAAAAAAAAAAAAAAAAAAAAAAAAAAAAAAAAAATGTGGCCGCATATTTTGACCAACCATTATCAGATTTTAATTAAAAAAAAAGGTGGGGCTAGAAGTAGGGGCTAGTGGGGGACAAAAAAGAAAGGTGGCAGTGGGGCTAGAGGTAGAGACATTAATTTTCTAAAGTTTCAAACTTTTTAAAAATCTCGAAATTTAAAAATCTCGAAATTTGAAAATATTTCAAATTTTTAAAAAGTTTAAAAAAAAAATCGTATTTTTCAAATTCAAGAAATTTAATTTTCTAAATTATTTCAAAATTGAAAAAAATCAAATTTAAAAATCAAATTAAAAAAAATCAAATTTAAAAGTCAAAAATCATATTTATTTGTTTTTTTTCGATGCATGCTTTTGATATTTAAATGTTGATATTTAATTGGTAAATTTTCGATGTTGATATTTAATTGGTAAATTTTTGATGCATGCTTTTAATTGGTAAATAAATTTAATTGGTACTACCTCCGTCCCATTATTATTGTCCATCTTTCCTTTTTCATATGTCCCAAAAATATTGTCCACTTATAGAAAGAGAGAAGAGAGAAATGAAATTAGGTTTGTGTTTGTGTGGAGAGGGGGACTTTTATATGCTTAGGTTATTGTGTTTCCTAACATGTTCTAGCAATCCTTTTGACACTCCAATAGTCCAGCAATGTTTCCTAACATTTTCCCTTGTCCATCAATGTTTCCTAAATCGTTTCCTAACATAGAATACGTCAACTTTCTTCTCCTTTGCATTGAATACTTTCCTTAGTACATTCATCAAAATTGACATGGTTTATTTTTGTCAAAATTGATGTTCTCGGAATATTATATGTAGCTGTGACCCATTTGTGGCACATTCAAATTGCCTACGAGTGTATTCATTTTATTTACATATTTAGTTACTTATTCATTATATTTGAATGCATACTTACTTATCACCCCTCTTTTTAGATTTTTTTTAAGATTCATTTTCTTCCACTTAATATTCAAAGAATGAAAAATAATCATAAAACTATAAAAGAGCAACAACCTTTACATAAAGCATATTGTATTAGATAATGTTTTACATACATACTTCAAAAAAAAATGCCTCCTTTAAAAAAAAAGCATCTTTTATTGCAAAAAAAAAAAAATGCCTCGATGAAGTTACTTTATGGCATAGCATTCGAAATGCCAAATCAGTCACATTCGTTAAAATTTTGAAAGTTAATTTTTCAACTTTTAAAACTTTGGCTCAAAAACAACTCTCATCAAGCCGTTAATTGCCCCGTCACGAATCATCAAGTCGTATTCACCATATCCATCAAGCCATATTCACCATATCCAAACACAACATATCCAAGTATCATCATTTCCAAACACACAACCAGATTCCGGTGCCACAGCCGGCCAAACACGTTTCTCGCAACTGATTCTAACCAAATGTATATATCTCAAACTATGGACTTAATTACGCAAGGTTAAGAAACATAAAGCGTAAAAGCTTACAAAAAACATGTAACCACCAATCTCAGAAACCCATCCAACTAAACCACGAACACCGAACCTCTAGAACCACAAAACAACAAAACAAAAGTTTATCTAATTTTATCATATGTCGGAACAAAAAAAAACAGAAACAACCAAACACACCACATAAGTGGAGTCTCGAAACCAAAAAAAACAACGATTGTATCTTCTAACATTAGGCGAGATACTGTTAGCATGTTAGATCTGAATTTAACACCACCAAAGCACAAACGAAACATCTAAAACTTGTACACAAGCAACGGATCTGATTTTACCAACAATAGATAAACCATTACTGGCCTCAAACATCATTGGCATCGGGTTTCACTTTCTGAAAAATCTAGCAAAATACTCAAACCCATGAGCGGGTTTCACTTTCTGAAAAATCTAGCAAAATACACAAACCATCAAAATACTCGAACCCAACAGATAATCCACTAAATCCGGCTATTAAATATTTAAATGTCAGCTTAACAACCAAAACGACAATAAACACACACCACTAACCACCAACGGAAAACACCGCCTAAACCATAACCAAACCTCCAAAACGACATACACTACCAACCGAAAACACCAATAAAAACATTGGCGATGGTGGCTGTGGTGCCGATGGTGGCTAGGTGGCGGGAGGGTTCGTTAGAGTGAGAGAGTGTGTTTGAAAGCATACTTTTAGAGAGAAGTGAGAGCATCTGTGTTTTAGTGAGAGAGAGAGAGAGAGAGATGGGACGGTTGGTGTGAGGCGGTGTGTTTTAGAGAAGAGATGAGCGTGGGTTTAGATAGAGATAGAGAATAGATATAGAAGGTTCTGAGCGTGTGTGTGTATTTAATGTTCCATTGAATTATTGTTTAGTCCCAATGATTTTGCTAATGCAGTCTTTAGTTAATGCATGGACAAGGGCAAAATAGGGATTAAGTGAAAATTCAGTTTTTCACCCATTGACTTGTTGACCATACACCCTTTATAATTAGTTAAGATATATATATATATATATACATATATATATATATATATATATATATATATATACATTTTAATTTATTTGATTCCACTTTTAAAGAAATCTTATAATGGGTCAACACAGCTTTTAATGAGCACAAAAACAACTATATATTGAACAAAGTTGGCTTATAATGAGCACAAAAAACAGCTTACAAATTAGCTTTATAGCAACCAAACAACCCTTAGAAGGAAGACACATGTGCATAGTTTATGTTCAACAATAAAGATAAGTAGCTTATGATGGGCACAAAAACTGCTATATAGCTCGCCACACAGTTGTGAGTTCCCACACCCAAGCTCCAATACCTGCAGAAGTATACATATTTCAATTAAAGCATTGTCAAGCATATGTGTATACAAAATAAGAACCTTATAGAAGATGGTATACTATTTTTTAGAAAATTTTCATCCCTTTTTAGTTGCTCCATTAGTGATTTTGTGTCTCATGATCTGTGTAATTTGCGTAGTAAGGTTGTCTGAGAACATACATAAACCAAAAAATAAAACTACATACAGATTCAAAAGAGTCATGGCTTGTTGCATATTGTGTCGATTAAAGTGATATATCACCTAGAATATCCTTTATTACAGGGAGGTCTTGTTTAGGGATATTATTTCACACAGCCTTAACCGTTATCACTGTTAGTTTTACCAAATTGTAAAGCCCATCCTCAAGAATAAGGGATATAGCCGTAAAGACTTGCGTAACAGAATATAATATACATAAAGATAACTGTCACACCCCCAAAATCGGGTCCAGCGGAAGCATACGCGTAGCTGGGGTGTAACTCAATCGGTATTACAACACTAGTTCAAAAATGGTTTTCATTTTAATCATTTAGAATAAAATCGTTTAATCAAAAATGTTAAATTTACATCGTTAAAAGTAGTGCGGAAGTAGGCCCTTAAAATAGTTTAAAACGGTCCCCATATAAATAATCAGAGTCTTCTATGACCATGCCATGCCCTGCCAAAACCTCCTGTAGCGTGCCATAGATTAAAACCTGAAAATACATGCTAAAGTGTCAACACGAGGTTGGTGAGTTCATAGAGTTGTTTAACAAATAAAGTTTATAGAAAAGTGATCACACAGCAAAGGCATCGTAAATCCACTCAGTTACAAGTCCCGCCATAAGAGCCTTGTAACCTGTGTGTTCACAACCCACTGCTAAAATAGTTTAGGTCTAGTAGTCAAGTACCCGCGGTCATAATAAGTCACAATATAAGCACCACCTATATAATAATGTATGCCATGCAAAGCCCCTAATTAAATAATATGCGTCCCGTAACATGGTGGACGAGAGGTTGGCCGACCTCAAATAGCGCTATCCATACTACTAATAGGCGTCGAACAATGCGAATGTACGAACAGTACATCATACAACTATTATATAAGATTAAGAACGCTCCGAACATGGGAGACTTAGCACGCTCCACCAATAAGGCGAGACTTTAGGGTTAAGAACGCTCCACCAATAAGGTGAGACTTTGCACGCTCCACCAAAAATGGCGAGACTTTAGGTCATAGTACGTACGGTACATTAGGGTCAAAAGTTTAAGTCAAGTTCAAAAGGTCAAGTCAAGTTCAAAAGGTCAAGTCAAGTTCAAAAGTCAAGTCAAGTAGTAATTCATGTAAAAACGAGCATGTATTCTCCCCCAAAAAGTTAACAAAACAATTTAAAAGAGTAGGGGCTATGACTCACCTGGTGCGATAGCTACGAAGACAAAAGTGGTTACACAGAAATGAGGTTCGATCTCTAACCGCGACCTATAATGAACGAATGATACGATCTACTTAAATTATGAGGGGATGCGATGAATGTACATGCACATGAAGCCTATACCACTCGTAGTTTGAAAATAAGCGTTGGCGTTGATTTATAGTGTTTCCATAACTTAAGAGAATATGTGCTATTAGAAGTTGTCAAATATATATATAGTTCGCCTAGTTTCAAAAGTGTATATCTTGGTCGTTTTAAGCTCGTTTTCTATGTTCTTTACATTCCCGGAATCGTGGGACAACATACTAACATATTTTTGATAAGTCGGGATGGCTAGATCAAGTTTTATGCCCAAAACAGCCCGTGACAACTGTTCATCAGCAAGCAGTTTTTCAGAAAACTAGTTTTCGTCGTTAAATTCGGAAAATCATATCTCCTTCGTTATTAACTCGTTTTAATCCGTTCTTTCGCCAAAAGTTTCGTTTTTGAAAGTATTTTCTAAATCTTTGGTCAAAAATTACCCACCACCTACTGATTTTCCCACGATTTCAAAATATCAACAGTAGGTAAATATATAGTTTCAAAAGTCATTTCTAGTGTTCCAATCTAGTTTCTAATCCAACCAAACCACTTTCAATCACCACAATTCTAGTCTAATCTTACCATACACCTTCTTAGGGTGTCATGGGTTCCTAAACATCATCACCAAGCTACTCTAACAAGGATCTAACAATAATCTATTTCTAGGGATCAAAAGTTAGATATATATATAAATGAGTGGTATATACTAACATATGCATGTAAACCTTGTATGAAATCATATGACCATAAAAATAACATGAAGAAATGATGAACAAGAGTTTGACAACTTACAAGAAAGATTAGTGAGCTTGTGATGATGAAAAACCAAAGAAACCTTGAGTCTTTAATACAAAACTCAAACAAAGACAACAAAAGGAACAATAAAATGGCTTGATCTTGGAAAATTTATGGTTTTCTTGGTGTTCTCCTTTCTTGGTCGATTCTCACACATAAAGGGAGAAGAGAAAAATGAGGTTTTTGCTAGTTTGTGTTGTTTATTGGATGAAAAACTAAAATGTTGAAGTATATATATTATTAGAAGTCTTTATGGTCTTAGTACATTAATTACCACATGAGTTTAGGGGGGCTAGGGGTGGCAAAAGGAGCAAAACAAGGAAAAAAAGAAATGTTGGCTAATTAAAGATTGTGTCCCCAAAGTTGTAGGTATTAGTTAGATCTTTTGTGTATTAGGTGTTATCGGGTACCGAGTTAACTAAAAATAAATCTTATCGAGGTGAAATAAAATACGTTGAAGTTGTAAAAGTTGTAAAATATTATTATTCCTGATGAGAATCGGGTGTTAGAAAAATTATTGAATGGAAATAACGCAAACCGACGAAGTTATAAGCTTCGACCGGAAAACGTAACAGTTGATTTGAAAACACCGGGTAAATTAATAATATAATTTTTATATTATTATTATGAGTATAAAAATATGTTAGGACCATAATTGGGATTGTCGGATCAATTATTCATAGTAATAGTTTATAAGATAACGTTTCTTAGGTTAAAAATCGTACGTTTACAAAAATGACGCAACCCACGTATAAATGACAAATTTTCTCCGGAGGTGAATAGTGTTTTATGAATAGTAAAATTTTAAAACGCTTCTCAGAATATCAAACTGACCTCAAAAATGATGAATAGTAAAATGATGAATAGTGACCGATGAATAGTAACCGATGAATAGTAAATGTTGAAAGTTTGGGAAAAGACCAGAATTTACGAGTTGTGACAGTCTCTACCCCTTAAGGGAACTTCGTCCCGAAGTTCAGTTAACGTTGGTCTCCGAAGTGTTATAAAGGTGAAGATTCATGAGACGAAATGACCAGTTGACGTGCTTCTAGGCGGCGGTTTACGAGGTGAGGAAAAGTATAAGCTTTCAAACAACGAGGGTATACACACACATAATGAAACATTGGAAATTGAGTTGAGGATTCAATCCAGACATAATTTTATTATAACCATTCTCAGTGTTGCAAAATTCATTTCTGAGTCGGATATAGGTAGTCAGCCTATGTCCCACTATCCCGGGTTGAATATAGGTGACTAGTCTATATTCCACCGAGGTTCCACGAATTTTGAAATACTCAGCTCAGTTATACTAAGACTATGTCCTTCACAAAGACCAAGACGTTCAGAAAGACTAAGGCAGGTGACCAAACTCGAGGTCAAATGATGAGACTATGCAAGGAAAACATAACAGGGTGACATATATGATACGTGAACATGCTTATATGAAAGACAATGATAGAAATCAATTAGAATAAATGAACATAATATACCAGATAATGAGACACAAATCTCATCACCTAAGTTAGCAACAAACCACAAGTGAGGCATCATCTTGGCAGGCAGGCACGTGACGGTCATAGGGTTAAGTTTTTCATAAAAGTAGCTATAGTCTAGGTTTTAAAAACACTTAGTTCGCTATAGCCAGAGCTCTGATACCAATCTGTCACACCCCCAAAATCGGGTCCAGCGGAAGCATACGCGTAGCTGGGGTGTAACTCAATCGGTATTACAACACTAGTTCAAAAATGGTTTTCATTTTAATCATTTAGAATAAAATCGTTTAATCAAAAATGTTAAATTTACATCGTTAAAAGTAGTGCGGAAGTAGGCCCTTAAAATAGTTTAAAACGGTCCCCATATAAATAATCAGAGTCTTCTATGACCATGCCATGCCCTGCCAAAACCTCCTGTAGCGTGCCATAGATTAAAACCTGAAAATACATGCTAAAGTGTCAACACGAGGTTGGTGAGTTCATAGAGTTGTTTAACAAATAAAGTTTATAGAAAAGTGATCACACAGCAAAGGCATCGTAAATCCACTCAGTTACAAGTCCCGCCATAAGAGCCTTGTAACCTGTGTGTTCACAACCCACTGCTAAAATAGTTTAGGTCTAGTAGTCAAGTACCCGCGGTCATAATAAGTCACAATATAAGCACCACCTATATAATAATGTATGCCATGCAAAGCCCCTAATTAAATAATATGCGTCCCGTAACATGGTGGACGAGAGGTTGGCCGACCTCAAATAGCGCTATCCATACTACTAATAGGCGTCGAACAATGCGAATGTACGAACAGTACATCATACAACTATTATATAAGATTAAGAACGCTCCGAACATGGGAGACTTAGCACGCTCCACCAATAAGGCGAGACTTTAGGGTTAAGAACGCTCCACCAATAAGGTGAGACTTTGCACGCTCCACCAAAAATGGCGAGACTTTAGGTCATAGTACGTACGCTACATTAGGGTCAAAAGTTTAAGTCAAGTTCAAAAGTCAAGTCAAGTTCAAAAGGTCAAGTCAAGTTCAAAAGTCAAGTCAAGTTCAAAAGGTCAAGTCAAGTTCAAAAGTCAAGTCAAGTAGTAATTCATGTAAAAACGAGCATGTATTCTCCCCCAAAAAGTTAACAAAACAATTTAAAAGAGTAGGGGCTATGACTCACCTGGTGCGATAGCTACGAAGACAAAAGTGGTTACACAGAAATGAGGTTCGATCTCTAACCGCGACCTATAATGAACGAATGATACGATCTACTTAAATTATGAGGGGATGCGATGAATGTACATGCACATGAAGCCTATACCACTCGTAGTTTGAAAATAAGCGTTGGCGTTGATTTATAGTGTTTCCATAACTTAAGAGAATATGTGCTATTAGAAGTTGTCAAATATATATATAGTTCGCCTAGTTTCAAAAGTGTATATCTTGGTCGTTTTAAGCTCGTTTTCTATGTTCTTTACATTCCCGGAATCGTGGGACAACATACTAACATATTTTTGATAAGTCGGGATGGCTAGATCAAGTTTTATGCCCAAAACAGCCCGTGACAACTGTTCATCAGCAAGCAGTTTTTCAGAAAACTAGTTTTCGTCGTTAAATTCGGAAAATCATATCTCCTTCGTTATTAACTCGTTTTAATCCGTTCTTTCGCCAAAAGTTTCGTTTTTGAAAGTATTTTCTAAATCTTTGGTCAAAAATTACCCACCACCTACTGATTTTCCCACGATTTCAAAATATCAACAGTAGGTAAATATATAGTTTCAAAAGTCATTTCTAGTGTTCCAATCTAGTTTCTAATCCAACCAAACAACTTTCAATCACCACAATTCTAGTCTAATCTTACCATACACCTTCTTAGGGTGTCATGGGTTCCTAAACATCATCACCAAGCTACTTTAACAAGGATCTAACAATAATCTATTTCTAGGGATCAAAAGTTAGATATATATATAAATGAGTGGTATATACTAACATATGCATGTAAACCTTGTATGAAATCATATGACCATAAAAATAACATGAAGAAATGATGAACAAGAGTTTGACAACTTACAAGAAAGATTAGTGAGCTTGTGATGATGAAAAACCAAAGAAACCTTGAGTCTTTAATACAAAACTCAAACAAAGACAACAAAAGGAACAATAAAATGGCTTGATCTTGGAAAATTTATGGTTTTCTTGGTGTTCTCCTTTCTTGGTCGATTCTCACACACAAAGGGAGAAGAGAAAAATGAGGTTTTTGCTAGTTTGTGTTGTTTATTGGATGAAAAACTAAAATGTTGAAGTATATATATTATTAGAAGTCTTTATGGTCTTAGTACATTAATTACCGCATGAGTTTAGGGGGGCTAGGGGTGGCAAAAGGAGCAAAACAAGGAAAAAAAGAAATGTTGGCTAATTAAAGATTGTGTCCCCAAAGTTGTAGGTATTAGTTAGATCTTTTGTGTATTAGGTGTTATCGGGTACCGAGTTAACTAAAAATAAATCTTATCGAGGTGAAATAAAATACGTTGAAGTTGTAAAAGTTGTAAAATATTATTATTCCTGATGAGAATCGGGTGTTAGAAAAATTATTGAATGGAAATAACGCAAACCGACGAAGTTATAAGCTTCGACCGGAAAACGTAACAGTTGATTTGAAAACACCGGGTAAATTAATAATATAATTTTTATATTATTATTATGAGTATAAAAATATGTTAGGACCATAATTGGGATTGTCGGATCAATTATTCATAGTAATAGTTTATAAGATAACGTTTCTTAGGTTAAAAATCGTACGTTTACAAAAATGACGCAACCCACGTATAAATGACAAATTTTCTCCGGAGGTGAATAGTGTTTTATGAATAGTAAAATTTTAAAACGCTTCTCAGAATATCAAACTGACCTCAAAAATGATGAATAGTAAAATGATGAATAGTGACCGATGAATAGTAACCGATGAATAGTAAATGTTGAAAGTTTGGGAAAAGACCAGAATTTACGAGTTGTGACAATAACACTTGCTGAAATATAACTAAACTGAAGTACTGAACCACTTATTCATAAAAGTGATTAAAACATGAAGAGCTTGTTAGTTTGAATTACACATGTATATAGAAGTTTTCTTTAAACTATGCAATGTATTTAACTTGTTTCATGCGTTCTGTACTCACATTTTTTCCTATACATCAGAATTAAAAACATAAGGTATTGCTTACCTCCATACTGACTTTCAGAATCATAAAACTATAGCTTACCTCATGTTACGTGGCCAAACGTTTTATTTTCTTTGAGAAAATTGAGAAAATCTTTAATTTTCTGCTTGAAACATGATCTAATATATCGCTAATATCCATAGTACGCGTGCAAGTCAACATTCGTTAGATACGTTGCACCATCCATACTGACTGTCAAACAAAGGACACGAACTGCTGTTGCATTTGACCCAGAAACAACTGTGTTCTTCGTAAACGTCGGCCTTATGGGAGGCCAACCCACAACCTGTCGTACATGAAAATAGGTCAATCCTTTTTTTAACTTATAAGGATTTACTTGTGGTCCAATAATTGTCATTCTTTAGAACTTACTTGGGAATAGTGAAAGTGTTTCTGTTATTTGCTACATTTGAGAGCTTTTGTGTGGTGTCATTGGCAACAGAAAGGCTTTCTTGAATTGAAGATGGGACGAGCTTCGTTGTTCACAGTAGTAATCAACTTTAGTAAAATGGGTTGTAAAAGATTTTGTTTCGATGTGCTACTGTTGTCTAAAATCATAGTCATCTCATCACAGGATTAAGCTTTGTCTGGAATTGCAGCCAACTCATCAGAGGTTAAAGCTTTGGATAAATTTGATAAATTTATAAAATCAATAGATAAAATGACTTTCAATTTTTGAATAACAACTACACCCCCTAAACTACACCTTTTTGTTTAGCATGATATTGATATGTTTACCCAAGTACTTCTTATTGCAACAATCAAATAATGGGGCCTAAAACACAAAACCAATCATTCGCTTAGGAGAAAGTATATTACGTGCTCAAAAGTTCCCTGAGTTCCATGTTGTACACATTGTCATTCTTGGGTGGGTGAAACCTATTGAATCCTCTAACACGAACAAAATGATGTGAAAATGAAAGTCGCTCAAGGTCTTCTTATAGTGGTCCTCAATTAAACTATCCGAATAATTTTAATAACATTTTTTAAAATGGACATAAAGTGTTATGGATTAAATCAACCCATTTTGGAATATGTGATATAAATAACCTGTTACGACCTCAACCCAACTTAATCGTTTGCTTGTAGTAACCCATTAGATGTATTTAAGCCCTTAATTCTATAACCTCTCACTAAGTATGATGCAGACAAACATGCACATACACAATTTCCGTTTGTAGAGGTGGAGACCAACTTACAATATTTCTCGCAGTTATCTCATCATTCTTTACAGCTTTGCGAATGTCTAATATAATTTACAGAAATCATATAAACACTAATAAGTTCCAAAATTCATAATAAAGTGGTTCTTAAGGTTCACGATCTGATAAGTTATGGCATGAATTACCTGTTGTGGCTGCAGCTGAAGCTCAAGCAGAAAATGTAAAAAAGAAAAATGCGCAAACATAATTACGTTGATAGAAAATGTAAAAAAGAATTACCTGTTGTGCCATAAGCAACATGGTGGCAAATAGATTGAGATTACGGTGATAGAAAGACTTACTATAGTGATGATTGAAACTGCATAAACATAATTAGAACCTGAATTTTCAACTATGGTGATGAGAACATGCTCCTTTAAGTTGAAGGGTCATGTGTTGAGTGCGAAAGAACATCTTGTTTTCAGAACATGGATTGGTTTTGTGGACAGACTTGTTGCCATCAGCTTCCCGAGTGGTGATCAGGTGCATCGAGTCCCATCTCCATCAAAACACTCTTGATCCATGGTTGCTATCATCACCAAAATGAAACTTTATACACAAATAAATGTAATCTAATTTCTTTAAAAGTCAAAAAGGGTGTTTGGAAATGGAAACCACAAAGAAATACTGAATACATTCTAGAATTGATATGTTTTTTAGTTTCTAAAACTATATTTAGACTTACTACAATAGATCAGTATCGCTATGAGCATTTGAGCACCAAGCAAAATAAAGACTTATCCAATTTATCTATGTGTTAACTAACCCATTGTAAAAACCCGTTGGCAAAGTATTTGAATATACATACTTTTGCCAGCCATAAATAATTGAGAAATTAAAGGGGAGGTTGCAAGAACGGACTGTTGCCATCTGTAAATGGCTGCACAAAACAAATATAAACATTAAGATAACACGATACAATTGTGGACTCAACATATCGATGTAAGCACATTATACATAAGAAATGCGAAGGACATTTTATTACATCTAGAACCAGCAATCATCAAAGCTGATTGAACGAAAAATATGATGTACCCCGGATATAACCCCTGTTATATGAAATTTAAACAATCATATGATTACTTAATTAGAAAGATCCAACAGAAATATAAATTAGTCATGTAAAATATGAACTCTAACCATATCATAGTAAAATATACTTTAAATACGTGTGCACCTATCACATCCACCAACATCTAGTGTATGAAAAGAATGGAATTAAATGTATCTCAAGAGCAGCACCTTCATTTGCATCAGTGAAGTCTCAGATACCACCACCAATTGTTAGAGGTACAAACACATTCTCTGATGTGTACTTTAGTATCTATTAAACAATAAACAATACTTAAGTATTAACAGAAAAAATAAAAAAAAGGAATCTATAGCAAACTTTAAAATATAGCTAGAGTTTAACAACACTTAAGTATTAACAATACTTTAAAATTTGCAAAACAACAATGCAAACTTGGAAAGTTGTAGCGTCAAAAATATAGCTAGAGTTTGATTTTGATGTGCTGATGCATTGGTCATTTTGACACATTTAACGCATTTTTTTTGTGTTTAATACTTTCTTAATTTTATTCATTGGTCTGACCAAATTCTTAATGAACAAAAGAGGATCAAAATACCTCGTTCTGTTTTGTCTGCTTTCTCACATCATACTGATCACCTTTTGAACGTCATGCACATTTCCCCTTCTAATAGATGAAATGATGTTAATCCCGTAGTTGCAGGTGGATGAAACCCACTCTTCATTTTCTTTCGACTATATGCAAACCAAGGTCCAATCTTTAGTTATAGGTTAGTAAAAATACGACAGATGTGAAGAAGAGATAACACAAGCAAACATACTGGAACAGCACGGTAAGAATGAACGAAATATACATGGCGGTTTGCAAGCACATTGGAAGTTTGCATGTGCTCCCAAAGTAAGTATCTATTTGCCTGCTCTCCAATCAGGGATAAAAAATAGCAACCTCCATGTTGAGGGAAAAAAATAGAAGGTAATGGAATAGATTTTCAGCATACAACCTTACATTACCACATACCAGTTGGACCTAAAAATCAATTGCACTATACTTAACCATAGATTAGTCACACCAGAAGCGTGTCATGTGTGTGTGTGTGTGTGTGTGTGTGTGTGTGACAATAAGCACATTAGAAGTTTGCATGTGCTCCCAAAGTAAGTAACTACTTTCCCTACAAAGTGGCAATAATCCGTTTGATATTGCTCGAAACTCATTATCATTACTATTTAGGATCAAAATTTGAGAAGCTTCAAAAAACTAATTATTCAGATAAAAAAAACGTAAAATTAGAGGGCGTTTAGGATCGTGTATAACACAAATAATCCTAAAACAATGTTTAAGACCTACTTTCTCAAAACACATAATCTGTAAAATTTATAAAATATGCGCTAAAAGAAATGTTGTGTAATGATGAGAACGTTAAGTATGTACCTCCATCCCCATTTACTTTCATCTCCTCTGGGACATATCTTAAAATGATATTTGATAGTGAATCGTCAATTCGACCTATGAATCATCAACCCGAAAATTGTTATTTGAGATCACACGAACACATCCTAATGAAACCCCAATCAAATAAATTAATTCAAAAATTAGATCAACCATAAAGAGATTAATGGCATCTTCTTACATGAGATGGGTACGTTGAAGTTAGCTGGATAAGCACACAACATTAAGAATAGTTAAAGTACATGTTATTTTTTGTAGGTAATGAAAGTCATCCCACATCTGACCTTCAGAGGGTAGTTTCACCGCATGTGTACATAACTGATTCACATTTTCTGATAGAATAAGCCAAGAACTGACCCGAGAATTTGACTTAATGGGTAAATAAAATGTTCATATGGTGCAAGGATATTAATGAGAACGCGAGCATCTGCTTTAAGTCCAACATGGGTCAATGCAATGTGATCATCAAGATTTACAATCTTCCTGACTGATCTGCATGTTTTCATAAGCATAAAAGATGATTAACAGTAACTTATTTATAATCCAAAGCTTATGATTCTGATGCACATACAACAACAACCTCCTAACTTTATATCATTCTTCTTCATTGATTGATATGTTTAAACAATTAAATTTAATCTAATTAAGATTAAAAAGTGTTTTGAATAAGCTAGAGATATATAAAATTTTACCTCTTCTGGTGTTTGTTGTTTTCAATATAGCTCGATGATCATGAGCATCAAAAACCTATAAAAATAAAAATAAAAACCATCACTATAAAAAAACGAATAAAGCACGTTAGGGTTTTTTCTGAGAAGAGGGAAGAAGAATGGCGGGGTGTTATCGTGTAGGTGTTATTATTGTATGATCGTTGTATGTATTTTATGGGCTTAGGGTTTTTTTAGTCAAATTCTAGTTGCACACTTTATAGATTAGAAGTTGCAAAGTATATTCCAAATAATGTGGTGGCTCATTGGTTAAGATATATGTTAATCTCTCAAACAGGTCAAGTTCGAACCCCCATGCAGCTTTCATTTTTAATAAAATTATCAATCCGAATTTAATAAATACTTGCTTACATTTCCAAAATTAATTATAAAAATACAAAATAGATTATCAATATAAAATAAATTTAAAAAATTGCTTACATGGCGACAATGTGATGACATGGCAGAAATTGAATTACATGGCAATGACTGGGCAATGAGGTGGCAATACGCGTGTAACGCCTCCTGTTATATATATATATATATATATATATATATATATATATATATATATATATAGGCAAAGGATCACGTGCGGATGTTTTGTTTTAGTGCGGACGTGCGGATAGATCTAGACCGTCCATTCCAGATCTGATCTTGAATTTTTGTAAAAAAGTCAAGATCTACGCAACTATCATGGTACCAAATCACCATTCAAACAATTTTTTTAATTTTTTTCCTTTTGAGCGATCCTTACTATTGTTGTGTTCTTTACTTTTTTTATTTTTTTAGATTTTTCTGAGCACTTTTTTTATTTTGATTATGAGTGCTACGATGATATTTAGGATATTATGAGTCTTACCGTGATATTAACGATTTTACTTAAAAAGTTACGGCGATATTAGTAAAAAAAACTTAATATTACTGTTTTTTTATTACGATATTAAGAAAAAGTTACGGTGATATTAAAAAAAATTAACTTTGATATTAAGAAAATATGATAGTTACGGCGATATTAACAATTTTTATTAAGAAAAAGTTTTTATGATATTTAAAAAGTTATTGTGATATTAAATTTTTTATTAAAAAAAAAGTTTATGTGATATCAGAATCTGATTTTGACTTTTTTACAAAAGTCAAGATCTGATCTTGACTTTGTCAAGATCAGATCTTGACTTTTGTAAAAAAGTCGAAATCATACGCTAATATTACAATACCTTTAACGATGAAAATGATTTTTTTTGAAATTTTTTTCAGCGATTTATAATTACTTGTTGTTCTCTTTATTTTTTTAATTTTTTCAGATTTTTTAGAATTTATTTCAATAAAAAAATCTACTGTGATATTAACGATTTTTAAAAAAGTCGAGATATTTACGATAATGCCACTCCGCTTTTTTCAGATGGTTGACTAGATGGAGGGCTGAGATTCGTCCGTATATCTGCACTAAAATCCAAAAATGTACCTGATCCCTTAACTATATATATATATATATATATATATATATATATATATATATATATATATATATATATATATATATATATATATATATATATATATTCCTTCTTTTTTTCTTTCTTTCTTTTTTTGTTGTTTATTTATTTTTATTTTTTGTTTTTTTTTCAAGAGCAGGTCCTGCTTACATGAGGTCGTTTTTGGCTTTTTAAGGTTTCTCTGGCAACTTGGATAAGTGCGTCTCTCAATTTCGCTCCAGTTATTTTATTGGTTATGATCCCAAAAGATTTTGCTCCATTATAGAATAAACGAGCGGAGTAACCCGCCCGTTGCTACGGGAGTGTTTTACGTCACGTTAGCAATATATATATATATATATATATATATATATATATATATATATATATATATATATATATATATATATATATATATTCATTTTTATGTGTTTTCACACAAAATACTAACACATATTAAAAACTTGTTTGATTCGGTATACGTGACTTGTTTCTAATTGATTTGAATTACAGTAAACGTGTGCGTTTCTCCGGGAATTTTGTGTTTGATGTAAACTTGAAATGATATGAAACGAACTGAATTTGCCAAATAAATTGATTTCGATAAAGTATTGCATTTTATAGTTGATTTTATTGGAAAAATCATTTTGGAAACAATGACGCATGTTTCATAATTTTTCGAGTCCGTTTGGTACATCAAATGACTCTCGTAGTGTTTTTTATCAAAAGTTTACCCATGTTGTTAGTTTTAGTCCCTCCACCTCACCTTTTCACTCTCACCCTTACACTTTTCCTTTTGCCCTGCTTTGGTCCCTCCATTCATATATAAGCCCTATTTTTTTTGTTTCATCATTTTTTCACAAACAAATACAATCTACTCTCTCTTTCTTTCTCTTCTCTACCTCTCGCCGGCGACCACCACCGACAAACACCACCGACCGTCGCCGAAAAACTTTTTCCGGCCAAAATTTCCGGCAAGTCTTTTTTTAACACCCAATCTTATAGATCGGTCCATTTTCTTTGTTTCTTGAAGGTTTCGAGCGTCGAGCCGCCCTACAACTCCGACACCGCCACCACAGCCTCACGGTAGACCACCACCGTTGCCACCTCAGCCCCTCCTCCTATTTTCTTGACGTTAAGTCCCTTCACGCGCCTCCCTTCTCGCGCCTCCCTTCTCCTATTTATTTAATATTTTGGAAACCCTAATTTGATAACTTTTTATTTTAAATATTTTTTAATTAAAATCTTTTGTAAAACTCTTGTAAAATTCGTAAAACGTGTGGATCTATTGTTTTAGCCATGACTCGGTCACGACTCGTCGTCGACTCAGTGGTGACTCGTTGTCGACTCGGTGTTGACTCGGTTTTTAAAATCCATTTTTTTAGATACATTTGGACGTTTGGACGTTCTTTGTTTTTTGGTATTTTATTTGGACGTTTTCTGTAAATGGTTTTTTGGTATTTTATTTGTAGTGCCTCCCAAATCTTTTTTAACCCCATCTATGGTATTTTTGTTTTTAAAAAAAAAAAAAAAAAAACTGTAGCTACAGTAGCATTGCTACAGTAACCCGTCTCACATATTCACTGTTTCGTCAACTGTAATAATCACTGTAGCTGCTACAGTAAACAATTCCCCCTTTTAGTATATATAATAATTATGATATCTAACATACTTACAAGAATCCTAAAGGTATTGAACTATATAATTTATAGATATTTTGTTTTATTTTGTTTTGTTTAGGCCGCTGGCATTTCATTTATTTTGCTTATTGAATAATCAGCATACATTATTAACACATAGCATATCTTTGAAACACAATTTATTACTATTTCTCAGTAACATACTATTGCACGAATATAAAGTTGCTTAGGATTAATCTTAGTGATCTCTTTTATATAGTAAAACAAAACCGTTAGTGGGTACTTTGGTATTTCGGGAAAAAAAAATATGTCCTTATTAGGTAATATTTTAGTTATTATTTTTTAATTTAAAATTTTAAAAATTTGTTTTGTTCATATACTACAAAAGTAGAAGATAAATATAAAAAAAAATATATATAAGATGCATTACTATACAAGTAGAAGATATATAAAAAAAAATATAAATAA
Organism: Artemisia argyi; assembly: GCA_030686995.1. Lineage (NCBI taxonomy): Eukaryota > Viridiplantae > Streptophyta > Magnoliopsida > Asterales > Asteraceae > Artemisia > Artemisia argyi. The sequence continues at coordinate 132,695,526 of CM060708.1, read as the reverse complement.
AATGCAGGATTAAAATTTTTAAATAATTATATTTAATAATAAACAAATATAATTAAAAATCATAAATTAAACAAAAAAAAAAGATTATATTATTTGTTTTTTAAAAAATAAAAATATATCATTAAAAAAATAAAAAAAAAACTCGCGCGTGCGCAAATATTATAACAACTCACATAAACAATGACACCACTAGTTTACTACAAGTACAACTTGGCCGGTCAATTTTTGCTGTCTATTGTGCCACTTACTCACTTATAAGGTGTGTTAGCAAAGTTGGTATAGATAACCAACTATTAAAACATACATAAAATATGCTTTTATTGACAGCCAAGAGCCCAAGATAAGTATTATAAAACTTTAAATCGTTTCTAACTAATTGGTAACTCGATTCATGTTAACACAGTTTTATTACTGAATTGTCATGTGGCGTCAAAATGCTTTTTTATGATTTTCATTTACTCATAATGTTGTTGGCATTCATATTTAACTTATTAGTTTCATCATTAATACCAATTTACTATAAAGGCAATACACAAAATAATTAGAGTTTCTTCTAACATTTTCGCATTTAATTCATTCCTTGTCTTCTGTATCGAGAGAAAAAAAAAAAAAAAAAAAAAAAAAAAAAAAAAAAAAAAAAACTTGACAAAAAATCGGATGTGAGACTCATCTGCGTGTGTTACCTAGTTGATCGATTCCACATTTAGTGTGTCGCTCTTAGATGACGCTATTTTTTTGCAGATCTTGTTTATGTTATGTACGATTTCTATCTGAATAATGCATAGCAAAGTACGTAAACAGGAAAACACGACCTAGGATAATCACTGCAAATTACTTTAATTAAATTGCGTCGATACGACTTCTAAAAGAGTAAACAAGAACAACATAGATGGTAATCTGAAAGACAACACTAGGACAAAGGTTTTTAAGACATATAATAGTTAAAACATAGCTATCAAACTAGGTTGACATTCGTTGCACTTTGGGACATACTTTGGTTTTCTTCTATCTTCGCAATCAAATCATTTATATATAGAAACAGGCGAGTTAATTTTCCAGTTGCGGGTTCAGTTGATGTTGGATCAATAACAAAGTTATGCAAAATCTCTTCCATCTCCATTTGATTATTTTTGGTCCTAAGAGATTCCAACTTTTTGGTCTTTTTAACCAACAAACTTTCTAGATACTTCTCATGGCTTACGGCCTTCTTTTTTCTTTGTTCCTCAGGCAGACTCTTGAAACTTGACATCATCGCCTCAGCTTGTTCTTTTGACGGCCACGCCATCTTGTCATTTGTGCCTTGATTGTTTGCGCGGTCACAAATTACCATGCACGCCTCGGCTCCACACAACACACAGATGGTATTTAGACTCTTGATCAAAGCCTTCTTCCTCCTCTTCAATGCAGCTTTTCTCTTCCTTTCATTGACAATTCTAGCTAGTTTAACTCTACGTTTTGGTCTTGTCATATTTTTGGTTATATTCCAATGAAAACAATTCCTTTAGGATGGTATATATAAGGATTTACATTGAGTTTTATAAATTTATTGTATGTGGTTGTTGAGATAAAAACAATGGAAATTTAATTATAACATTTATTAAAAAGTGGTTGTCATACTCTTTAACCTTAATCCAAACAAAAACAATGTGACCTCGAAACTAATATGTATGCATTTATCATGAGCATAGGTCACACATGACTTTTGTTCTAGAGGATATATAACCTTTTTGAGCATCATATTGGTATATGTCACATGAATTTTGTTCATTGACGGGTAGCATGTTTTTCTTTTCAGTTAATTTTGATTATTTTATTTTATTTTAAATATATATGACAATTTATTCTTCAGTGTCCATAAATCGATATTTTCTTTTTATCTGTGCTTAACAGGCAATATTCAATCGTAAAATAAATGATTTTTCTTAACATTAAATTCTAGCTAAAATAGAAAGATTAATTTCTATGACATTTGAGACTTTATTATACGAAATCATATTATAGTATTTAAGCAATATTAAATGAATCTATAGTTTTAACTAGTTTTGCAACCCGCGCGTTGCTGCAAAATTCTTTTATTGTCGTTAGCTACTTAACGTGAAGTTAGTTATCTAGGACTGACTCTGCAATTGATGTATAACATGAAGGACCATTTATGTAAATTATGTGAGGACTAAATTTGCAATGAACCGCTGAGATGAAGGACAAAGTGCGTACAATTTTTTTTTAAATGTTAAAGATAACAGTCGTTAGTTAACAGCCGTTAAATAACAAATGACCGTTAGATAGGACAGACTTTGCAATTAATGTATAACATGAAGGACCATTTATGTAAATTATATGAGGACTAAATTCGCAATGAACCGCTGAGATGAAGGACAAAGTACGTACAATTTTTTTTTAAAATATTCAAGATAACGGTCGTTAGTTAACAGCCGTTAAATAACTAACGACCGTTAGTACTGTTAAAAAAAAAAAAAAAAAAGTACTGTAGCGTCCAATGTAGCAAGCACTGTAGCTGCTACAGTAACCTCTTAGCCTTTAGTATATATACGAGTTTGGTAACCCGCGCGTTGCGGCGGGTGTTTTTAGATAATAGTTTGGTGTTGTGCGTTGGTTGTAAAAAAAGAGAGAAATAGTATAGATATTTTTGTAAGTAGTTATTGGGTGTCGGTTAAGTTTTATTTGTGGTTGCAAATATTTAACGGCGCGTTAAAAGCATTTTTTTGCCGTTAGCTACTTAACGTGAAGTTAGTTACCTAGGACTGACTTTGCAATTGATGTATAACATGAAGGACCATTTATGTAAATTATGTGAGGACTAAATTTGTAATGAACCGCTGAGATGAAGGTCAAAGTGCATACAATTTTTTTTAAATGTTAAAGATAACTGTCGTTAGTTAACAGCCGTTAAATAACTAACGACTGTTAAAAAAAAAAGTTACTGTATCGTCAACTGTAGCAACTACAGTGTTTGCTACAGTAACCTCTTGCCTTTTAGTATATATATAATTTTGCAAACATTTATTATTAGTTAGAAAAACATAAACTTCCGGCTTACTACAGCTTAAGTTTATACAGACTATAACCTTTGACAAATCAAGTATGGTAAAAGTAAAATGAGATCACTAAAGAAGCTACAACACCTCAACAAGCTCAATCAAGCTCTCCTTCCCAAGCTGCTGATGCAACTGTGCTTAATGTTAGAAGACAAAGTCTCCACAAGCTACAACTGACACTCGAGAAGAGCTTAGTAACTTGTAATCTAATGTAGCAGTAACTTGTATAATATAGTGTAGAAATTAGTTAGTTTGACTTTTATCATTTTGACCTTTCTAGTTTGACCTTAGTTTGACTATTTCTTACTTTGTATAAATACTAGATGTATTGATCAATTTCATTAATGAGAATTCACTTTCATTCACTCCTTTCTGTTTCTCAATATGGTATCAGAGATCCATAACTGCTCTAACAAACTTCAACCATCTTAACTAACTCCGACAACCACAACAACCATCAACCATCACCATAAACCACCATAAATCATAACAATCCACCATAAATTACTGGGAAATACCACATTCCACCACAAGATCATTCTAAATCACATCACGATGACATTCTGATCACTCAATTACACTCAATTCATCAAGAACACTCAATTTCACCCCTAACCACTTTTTCCCGCCAAAACTTCAATTCGACAACTTTAACTGTTTTTCTGCCATTAACGACCTTCAAAACACCATGGTTAGCACCTCACACAATGACAATCCATCATCTACTCCACCAATCACAATCACAACGACTCTTGATCCAAATGATCTCAATTCAGTGCATCATCCTCTGTTCTTCCATAACAATGATCATCCTGAACCGGTTTTAATCTCCAAGAAACTCACAGGGTCAGAAAACTACAGTACATGGAGACGTTCTATGATGATAGCACTGAATGCCAGAAACAAACTTACTCTTGTCAATGGTGAGTTTCCTGAACCCATAACTACTTCACCAGTTAGATCTTTGTGGGAAAGGGCAAATGATATGATCATTTCTTGGATTTTGAACACTGTTTCTGAACAAATTGGAAATAATTTGAGATTTGTTCATTCTGGTGTTGCACTGTGGACTGAATTGTATGAGCATTACTCACAGTTAGATGGTCATAGGATCTACTGGTAGCGTAGGGATTGCACCAGGCTTTACCTCTCGAGGGATCTCAAGAAGCTTACAACCCCCACCAGGCAGTGTACCTGATCGTTGTAGTATAGTATAGTGACAAGTACCGGGGGATTGATCGTTCAGCTAGGAATAGTGTCGCTATGATTAGAAAACCTAAATACTAGTTCTAAAGATGATGGATGATTATTTTTGTATTTATATATTTTTTAGAAAGCAAGTAAAAATCTCGGGTTTGAAGGATTTGGGCGGAATTAGTTGCTAGTCAACTAACCCAATACTAAAGATGCAATCAAAATAAAATACTAGAAATGAAAATAAAACTAAATTAAACTAAGGTTGTGAGCAATAAGTGGAGAAATTGTGTTTACTTAGATTTCACTACTCCCTAGATATCTTTTACACGTTAATTACTTGTTATAGTTGCGTGGATGACGGATTGTATTCCTTAATACCATTCATGGGGTGGTGCACTTAATTCCTCAATCCTATGAGTGCCTACTTCACTCCTATGTTGAGCCGGCTAAGAAGCTCCTAACATGGGATCATTAGAATTTACTCATGCATTAAATACAACCAATAAAACCTAGTGCACGTCAGTTCATGTTTCCTAAGACGTTCAAGCATGTTACCATTTGGAGATCTGCCGGTTTTCTTAAGCCTAACATTGAAATCATTCATCCAATACAACAATAAACAAGTAATCAACATATAATTAACATCTAGGTTTCATTAGATCTAAGCAAACACAAGATAGATCTAGCCTAACATGATGGAATTAAGACAAGAACAAGATATAGACAACCAACACATAGACATATTGATTGAATTAGAAGAACACTTATCTCAATTACACATGTAAGGTTTCAAGGGTTGAAAACCCTTGAAAAACCTGTAAAATTCGTAACAAGTTCGGCCTTAGGGTTTCTCCAAAACTTCTCCATTTTTTTAATGAATGAAAATTAGAAAACTATATATAGGAAATTGAGGCTGACGGCGTCAAGACCAAATAGGTGATGCCGTCATCTCGCGGCCAAAATATTTCTCGGACTGCCTTGATCTTCATCTGACGGCGTCATGTGTTAGGGTCTTTCAGGCCGTCACGTGTTTTACTCTTGACGCTCTACTTGTGACGCCTTCACGTTTGCACTGGGCCGTCATGCAATTTACTCTTGACGCCGTCAGGGTGTTGCTCTTGACGCCGTCACCTACTGTTCCCAGCAAGGAAAATTAAGACTTTGGCATTTTCATCACTTTTATGCTCCAAAAACGTCCGAATTGCTTCCTTTTCCAGATTTCACTCCCAAAGTACTTAAAATGACAAAAGGAACGATTTAGGGCAATATTTGATCAAATAAATTCAATTCCGGCTTAAATGACCCCCTAAAAGTGGTTCATTTTTCGCCTCATCATATACCCTTACACTTGAGATTTGCTTGTCCTCAAGCAAATGCACTTTTATTCTACTCAAAATACAAGTTAGGGGTCATTTAACACTAATATAAAAGTAATTACAACAAATAATCATTCCACTAAAGACCAAAGACAAGCACGGAGGTCATACACAAGCACCTCACAAATAGTGTTTAGATACTCACATCTCTCGGGTGTAATAAAGTATAGATTACAATATGGAAACGGAAGATATCTCTCACTACCTGTCATAGCAAAATAGATTACCATAGGCTTGGGAAAGGATCAAACCTCCACCGCATGGCGTAAGCACCTAGGATAAACTATCAAAGAGGTCTTTTAAAGGGTTGTAACGTTAGGTGTAGGGATATGAAATACACGATTTTATTGGATAAAGAAAGTTTTTACTGGTGGCGAGTTAACAATCTTGGTCAATTACATGTACAATGTGGCGTTGCTAAGCCAAGACTAGACTCGACTTAAGCTAATAAATGAAAAATAACAAAAACATAAAATAAACATAGAATAAAAAGGGATGGTAGTCCATATGTTTTTTTTTATTTATTTTTATTTATTTATTTTTTTTTTTGTATACACTCTTACCCTACCATCCAAAATAATACATCATAGGGGATGAACGTTCCCCTTACACTTGAATTTTTACATACTTTACAATAAACTAATCTGATGACTCGAATTAAGAAAATCAAAACACTTGGAGTACTTTTAAGATTAACGCACATATGGGGGTAATAAATGATGTTCTTCCCCATTACTCCATAAAATAAGTACTTTACCTATGAGTCTCAATCGTCCCAAAACAATATGTACACGGATATGACTCGACTTAGCAACCATGTAATCAATTAGATAGTTAACTTAGGGTTTAACAAATAACAATAATGCACTAAAGATGAGTGCACACACGGAAGGCTAAGGCGATTTGGGTGTACATTTAAGTGGGGTGTAACAAATTCTTCCTTTAAGTAAGATGCTTAAAGTTAGAAACGAAAAGATAGGCTCGGAGGGGTGTACTAGGGGTTTCGTGTACTAAAAATGAGTACAACGCTAAGGGTGTGGAAAAAATTAGTTGACTTAACTAGCCAAGTAATATGACTTAAATGGTCGAGTAATTATGATACGGGTTTAAGACAAGGGTGATCCTAATGCCTCTTATCATGTAGTAAATCCTACTACGCGAATGTAGTCTCACTAGCGGTCTCGGGATGCATCACTAACGCAAGTTCTAGAATCTAAATGCTACCGGTACACTCATAAGCACTAATAGTAAATGCTTTTCCTATCAAATCTAAAGGCGAACCTCACATATTTGGGTGGAAAATTTTTCTGAATATATGGTTTTGTGCTCGTCATACAATCTCCTATCCATGAGACGCTTGCTATGGCTAAAGTTTCACTTCTAAATGTTGTAAAAAATTTTAAATTTGGCGCTAAAATTGCACTAACAAGTATTTCTCATAGTTTTATTACACATCTACCATTAAACAAAACAAACTCAAGCGAAAGTGTACATGTAAGGTATCATCATTTTACCCTCCCCTTACACTTAAGATGAACATTGTCCCCAATGTTCAAGTAAAGAATGTAAAAGTGAAAAAGTAAAAAGAATGAAATCAAATACTCCCCTGATTCGCTCGGTATGGATAATAAGGTGGCCAGGTTAAATCTTCCTCCAAGAAAATGAACAATCAAAGCTTCCCTTCCAGAATGTAAATCATCTTCTTGTCATACATAACCGGTAAATCCTGAGAAAACAAACAAAGCAACCTCGCATAAAATCGGCGGCAATCTATATAAGTTACTAAATCCTAGAAAACAAAGTAAGATATAATGCTTGTGGAATGAAGTTTGCAGATTTCTGGAGATAACTTAATAATTCAACAAAAACCTTAAGATTCCGTTAGAAAAACATAACTGGTAAAATTTTTAGATTTTTACACGTGACGCCGTCAAGAGTTAACTCGTGACGCCGTCAGAAGTGATCTGCAGAAATTCTTATGTTAAGTTTCCAGAAAATTTCTGGAAAAACTTGGTTCTACTTCCTGGAAAATCCTGCAAAACTTCATTATGACTCAATACAAGCATTTGACTCTAACAAATACGAATATACATGTTCACTTAATATTGTGGAGAATCATGATCGGTTTGTTTCTTAAAAACATATTTGGGGTTTCCCCTTACACTTATCTTTTTCAAAAATACCTTTAGGTGGTGTTAAGACTAGGCCAAACAACAAAGTAAAGTATTTCCACTTTTTAGTTTAGAAACATGATCTACCAACAATAAAAATAAAGCATGCATACGGAAGCAAATAACAAACAAACAAAATAAAATCACACAAAGCATGGGTTGCCTCCCAAGAAGCGCTTTTCTTTATTTACGAGTCTTGTAGCTAGACTCAAGGTCAAGGGTTACCGTGTATCGCTTATGCTCACATAACCAAGCGTGAGCCATCTAATAGTTGCCTCATCTTTCTTATAATCATCTCCTAACTCTAAACATCCGCGATAGTATCTTTTATTTTTTCATGAGTATATTTAAGCCCTTTTCTCTTATCATTCTCACTTAGCATTTCTATGGGCGGATACCTACTACACTTCTCCATGGAAAAATCCTTGAACCTAGGGTGTGTGCGGGGCATTTGATAGACAAAATCTTCATCCCCATCCGAGAATGTAATTAACCCTTCTATGAGTTTTTCATTGAGGTTGGTCAACCGTTTGAAAGGTCTTCCAAACACAACTTGGGTTAACTTATCATCAATAAATTCTCCTAGATTCTCCATAACCATGAACTCAACAAGATAAACCAAGCTTCCTACAAACACATGCAATAGTGTTGCCCTAGCAATAATGTTTTCTCCTTTGTATTCTAACTCATCTACCATGATTTTATTATATTCATTACGCGAGATTACGTTCATTGGGAGAGATGAGGTAAGATAGGCGTTAAAGCTCCTAAATCCGATCTTACAAGGAAATTGCATGTTGAATGAACTGTCACTCTCAATCCTTGTTCTAGGGTCGACATACCTAAGAGGGTTCACTTCCTCTTCCATCCTATCCTCTTTAATCACATCACCATCATCAAGATCCTCGTCGGAGTCTGAATAGTAAAAAGGACTAGCCCTACGGTCATCATCATGATCAGACTCCTCTAATTCAGAATTATTGCCAAAGTGGTGGTTGGGCGAGAGGTTAGGTGGGTTCTCATTCTCGACTAAAGGGAGTGGGGCGGGCATTTGGAAAATCCTACGACGAAAAACACGAATAACAGGAATCAAACGATCAATGTTATTGTTATCCATCGAAACAGTTTACGAACAAAGGAAACAAAGAAATAAGATAGACTAAAGAAAACCTAAAAATAAAATCTTACTAGAAAGGAATCTAGCAAGTAGACCTAATAAAAAGAGATTCTAACCTAGACAATAACTATTCCCCGGGCTGCGGCGCCAAAAACTTGATGCGTGGGAATCGCACTAGGCTTTACCTCTCGAGGGATCTCGAGAAGCTTACAACCCCCACCAGGCAGTGTACCTGATCGTTGTAGTATAGTATAGTGACAAGTACCGGGGGATTGATCGTTCAGCTAGGAATAGTGTCGCTATGATTAGAAAACCTAAATACTAGTTCTAAAGATGATGTATGATTATTTTTGTATTTTTATATTTTTTAGAAAGCAAGTAAAAATCTCGGGTTTGAAGGATTTGGGCGGAATTAGTTGCTAGTCAACTAACCCAATACTAAAGATGCAATCAAAATAAAATACTAGAAATGAAAATAAAACTAAATTAAACTAAGGTTGTGAGCAATAAGTGGAGAAATTCTGTTTACTTAGATTTCACTACTACCTAGATATCTTTTACACGTTAATTACTTGTTATAGTTGCGTGGATGATGGATTGTATTCCTTAATATCATTCATGGGGTGGCGCACTTAATTCCCCAATCCTATGAGTGCCTACTTCACTCCTATGTCGAGCCGGCTAAGAAGCTCCTAACATGGGATCATTAGAATTTACTCATGCATTAAATACAACCAATAAAACCTAGTGCACGTCAGTTCATGTTTCCTCAGACGTTCAAGCATGTTACCATTTGGAGATCTGCCAGTTTTCTTAAGCCTAACATCGAAATCATTCATCCAATACAACCATAAACAAGTAATCAACACATAATTAACATCTAGGTTTCATTAGATCTAAGAAAACACAAGATAGATCTAGCCTAGCATGATGGAATTAAGACAAGAACAAGATATGGACAACCAACACATATACATATTGATTGAATTAGAAGAACACTTATCTCAATTACACATGTAAGGTTTCAAGGGTTGAAAACCCTTGAAAAACCTGTAAAATTCGTAACAAGTTCGGCCTTAGGGTTTCTCCAAAACTTCTCCCTTTTTTTAATGAATGAAAATTAGAAAACTATATATAGGAAATTGAGGCTGACGGCGTCAAGACCAAATAGGTGACGCCGTCATCTCGCCGCCAAAATATTTCTCGGACTGCCTTGATCTTCATCTGACGCCGTCATGTGTTAGGGTCTTCCAGGCCGTCACGTGTTTTACTCTTGACGCTTTACTTGTGACGCCTTCACGTTTGCACTGGGCCGTCATGCAATTTACTCTTGATGCCGTCAGGGTGTTGCTCTTGACGCCGTCACCTACTGTTCCCAGCAAGGAAAATTAAGACTTTGGCGTTTTCTTCACTTTTATGCTCCAAAAATGTCCGAATTGCTTCCTTTTCCAGATTTCACTCCCAAAGTACCTAAAATCACAAAAGGAACGATTTAGGGTAATATTTGATCTAATAAATTCAATTCCGGGCTTAAATGACCCCCTAAAAGTGGTTCATTTTTCGCCTCATCATCTACCAAGTTTCAAATGACATAGTTCAACTAAAGCAGGCAAACACACCCTTGGAACTTTATTATCACAAGTTGAAAGGTGATTGGGATGAATTAGATGCTTTAGAGGCTCCTTACATGTGTACTTGTAGATGTGACTGTGAAAATGGGAAAACTAATGGTGAAAGGGAAGAAAGGAAAAGGTTGATTCAGTTTTTGATGGGATTAGATGATAGCTACACTAATGTGAGGGGTCAGATATTACTCATGCAACCACTTACATTGATGTTAAGACAAGAAGAAAAACAAAGAGATACAACCAAACATAACCACAGGAATCAATACCAAACTCCTAAACCAAACACTCCACAAAACACTACAAACGAAGCATCAGGGTACAAAAGGACTGCACCATTCTGAAAAGGAATTATTTGTACTAATTGTAGAAAAGAGGGACATTATGGGAATGAGTGCTACAAGGTGGTTGGATATCCACCAGGACATCCATTACATGGCAAGTTTGTCCCACAAGCTCAGAGGAACTCAACAATGAGGAGGTCTACAAATGCAGTGGTTGGAGATGAAGAAGTAAATGGTAACCAGGACATCACACCAGGGGCTGCTAGTGGAACCGATGAATATGTTTACTGCAAGATGGATCAGATGCAAAACCAACTGAATCAGATGCTTCTCATGATGCAGAACCAAGGCCTCAAAGAGTTCACATCTACTAACCTTCCATACATGGTAGGTAAGTATGTTTTTATTTCCACAATTCTGGTTTAAGGCAAATTTGGATAATTGATAGTGGGGCAATGGATCATATCTGTACATGCTTACACCTTATGACTAACTTGCAACAATGCACAACACCTATCACAGTTCACTTACCTAATGGAACCACAACTACAGTTACCATGATTGTATCAGTGCAAGTTACACAAAACCTATTGTTAACAGGAGTGTTTTATATAGCATCTTTATCTTATAACCTCATATCTATAAGCAAGCTCACAAACACATCACATTCTGCTGTCACATTCACTCACAATCAATGCATTTTTCAGGGCCATGATGGCTCACAAACCATAGGCAAACTTCATGAGGGACTCTACACTTTATCACCATCACCTGCTACCTCAACACCTTCTACAGCTCTCACCAGTTTCAATTCCACTTACCTGTGGCATGCAAGGCTAGGAAATCCTTCATTTCAGATCTTGAAGAAAATGAAACTTCTCTCAGTTCTTTTTCATAGCAATGTAGAAACAAAATGTACCATTTGTCCATTGTCAAAACAGCATCTGTTACCTTTTCCAAGCAGTATTTCTTAGGCTGCTAGTATTTTATTTCTTATTCATTTAGATGTATGGGGTCCTTACAAACATTCAACAATCAATAAATGTAAATATTTCCTCACAATTGTTGATGATTTCTCAAGAGCAACATGGACTTATCTACTTCCTAGTAAACATCATGTATACACAACTGTCAAAACCTTTAACTCTTATGTCAATATACAATTTCAAACCAAAATAAAAGTGATTAGAAGTGACAATGGGACAGAATTCATAAATCAATCATTCAATGAATTTACACAATCACAAGGTATAATTCACCAAACATCACACCTTTTGGAGATGGCAAGATCATTGTATTTTCAAGCTCAATTTCCTATTCATCTATGGGGATACTGCATCTTAGCTTCCACCTATCTCATAAATAGACTACCTTCCAAAACCTTGAACTACAAAAGTCCTTATGAGCTTCTTTATAACACTGCACCAAACATTGAACATCTCAGGGTCATAGGATGTCAAGCTAATGTCTACACCCACACCACAGACAAATTTAGTCCTAAATCCTCATCAACTGTCATCATTGGATATCCAAAAAATCAAAAAGGCTACATTCTATATCATCCACAAACACAGAAAACCATTGTAAGCAGAAATGTCATCTTTGATGAGTCCATCTTTCCATTTCACAAAACACAATCTACAACACTACAACTTGATCCATTTACCTCACCACTACAATATTTCACAATACATCCACCAAATCCACTTCCAACATCTTCACAGACACCACAACAACAACTTTCTTCAACAAGCCCTACTGACTCACCATCACCACAGAACACTGTTGTTCCAAACACCTCCATACCAATATCTACAACCAACATTTCTCATGAAACAAATTCACCAACATCAGAACCTAGAGCTTCTTCAACACCTGACCCAGTCATCAATACACAAGCAACATCAACAACACCTCCATCACCACCACCTCCACCTAAAAGAACTTTAAACAGAACTAAGACTTTACCCACAAACCTCAAAGATTTCAAATGCACTTTACCACCATCACTCATTAACAACATCACTTCAACATCACCATTCAAAATACATTAATTATAAGAATATCACACCAAGACACACAAACTAATAACATGTACAGATAATATCAAAGAACCACAATCTTTTACTCAAGCTGCCAAGAATCCGAATTGGATCAAAGCAATGGATCTGGAGATATATGCATTGGAGCAAAACAACACCTGGATATACACAACTCTTCCACCTGACAAGATTCCAATTGGGTGCAAATGGGTCTACAAAATAAAACTCAAGGCAGATGGCACAATTGAAAGATTCAAGGCCATGTTTGTTGCTAAAGGGTACAATCAACAAGAAGGTGTGGATTACATTGAAATATTTGCTCCAGTTGCAAAGATACCAACTGTAAGAACCTTGATTGCAATAGCAGTTCACAATGGATGGGAAATCCAACAACTTGATGTGAACAATGCATTCCTCCATGGTGATCTAAATGAAGAGGTTTATATGACAATACCACCAGGCTGCAACAAGCAATTTCCTCCCAACACAGTTTGCAATATCACCAAATCACTTTATGGACTCAAGCAAGCCAACAGACAATGGTTTGAGAAACTTACTATTTTTCTTATCAGTTTGGGCTTCAAACAAAGCTATGTTGACACCTCTTTATTCACAATTAAGCATCAAGGTTCAGTTACATCACTCTTGGTCTATGTTGATGATATTTTACTCACTGGCAAAGATAGCAACTTTCTACAACACATCAAAGACCAACTCCATAAGAAGTTCAGTATCAAAGATTTGGGTCCCATTCATTACTACTTAGGGATTGAAGTACTGAGGAACTCTTCAGGCCTTACCATGAGTCAAAGGAAGTGTGCATTGGATCTACTCAATCAAGCTGATTATCTTGATGTCAAACCAGTGGCCACACCTATGGATCCAATCATCAAACTCAATGATACAGATGGCGACCCTCTTCCTGATCCTACTCAATATAGAACAATTGTGGGCAAATTGATCTATCTCACCATCACAAGAGCTGTTTGCAGCTCAAGCACTTAGTCAATATACTCATAACCCAAGAACCCCTCATCTTCAAGCACTTCATAGAGTTCTCAGATACATCAAACTGTGTCCAGGTCAAGGTCTCTTCTTTCCTAAACAGAATACCATGGAATTAACTACATATTGTGACAGTGACTGGGCTAGTTGTGTTACAACAAGAAGATATGTATCAGGCTTTGCTATCTTTCTTGGTCACAGTCTTATTTCATGGCAATCAAAGAAACAATCAGTTGTATCCAGGTCTTCAACTGAAGTAGAGTACAGGGCTTTAGCAGATAGTACTTGTGAAGTTTCATGGCTCAAATGTTTACTTCTTGACCTTGGCATACAAGTTCCCACTCCATCATTGGTCATGTGTGATAACATTTCCACTATTGCTCTTGCCAACAACCCAATTCAGCATGCTAGAACCAAACACATTTAGATTGATTGTCATTTTGTAAGAGATAAGATAAGAAGTAGTCAACTCAAGCCTATGTTCATACCCTCAATATCACAGATTGCTGACATTTTGACTAAAGGCTTGAACAAGTATCTACACTACAAATGTTTGTCCAAGTTGAACACTTGTGATCAATACACAGTGTCAACTTTGGGGTGTGGGGGGGGGGGGGGGGATAAAGAAGCTACAACACCTCAACAAGCTCAATCAAGCTCTCCTTCCCAAGCTGCTGATGCAACTGTGCTTAATATTAGAAGACAAAGTCTCCACAAGCTACAACTAACACTCAAGAAGAGCTTAGTAACTTGTAATCCAATATAGCAGTAACTTGTATAGTATAGTGTAGAAATTAGTTAGTTTGACTTTTATCATTTTGACCTTTCTAGTTTGACCTTAGTTTGACTTTTTCTTACTTTGCATAAATACTAGATGTTAGGAATACGATTATTCATATGAAGACTCGGTCACCCCTAGTATAGTTTAGCATGTTGTAGCTCATAGTATTTATCGTATTAGTTAGTACGTAGCTTAGTATGTAAATAGTATTCGTAGAGTGGGTCGGGTCTTTACCCACTGTCAGCTAACTCTACAGCTCGTTTCATGGAGCACAAGTAGTTGTAGTATATATACCCTCTCCCACCCAAGGGAGAGGGTTGGACCTTTCATTGCAATCTAACCTTTCACAAGTTTTCTCTCAAAGGCTCCCATCTTTTTCTCTCTCTAACTTCTCTCTAGATTACTTCATCTATTCGATCCATTCTATACAAAACCATACGTGTTTATGTTTATGAATATTCTACAATTGGTATCAAGAGCCAAGGTTTCATCTTAGGGCCTTGTAGAATCGGATTTGATGTGGTTTTGTGTAGTTTTGTGAGTTTGAAGTCACTTTCTTGTAAAACATCTTGTTTTGATCTTTCTTGTGTTATTTGACATGTTAGTGATGTAATTTTATGATCATAGGTGTTAGTTGAACATTGTGTTTCAGTTGGCTATACCATATCTTTAATCTATTTGAAGTTTGGACTTGATTTTGGGCGTATTTCATAGTTGCGGTTAAGTCTACTGTTGCATTGCATGTCTGCGTTTAGTTCCTGATCTCTGCGGTTAGTTTGCTGCGATTACTATTTTGGGAATACAAACAAATCGCAAGGAAAGTGACAGATTTGGATTTTTGTATACTGCGATTAGCTCTTGCGGTTAAGTGGTCTGTGGTTAGTTCATTGTGGTTATCTTTCTGCGATTAAGTGGTATGCGGTTAGCTCATTGTGGTTAGCTTTCTGCGATTAAGTGGTTTGCGGTTAGATCGTTGTGGTTATCTCTCCTGCGGTTAGTTGCTCCCTGCGGTTAGTTGCTCCCTGCGGTTAGTTACTCCCTGCGGTTAGTTAATCCCTGCGGTTAGTCACTTCCTGCGGTTATCTCACCTTGTGGTTAACTCACCTTGTGGTTACCTTTCCTGCGGACTGCGGTTACCTTGCCTGATCCTGCGGTTAACTTTTTACGTCAAAACTTCAAACAGTCATAACTTTTGAACCGTAACTCCGTTTTCAGCGAATTAGCTGTCAAAACGTTCGGAACAGGCTGAATATTGTGAGGTTTCACCACGAAGTTGTGAAACAAATTTTTCGAGGCCCAAATCACCTCCGGAGTGAAGTTATTGAGGTTTTAAGTTTTCAGACCAAAATTTTCACCGTAACAACTTGCATCAACCTAACCAAATTACTACTAAATAACATACAATCACTGCTATGGAACCTTCGTGCTCGAACTCTAATGATAATGTGCTTCATCAGCCAATTAAATTGCCCGATAATGCAAAGGATAGTCGCATTGAATGTTTTTGATCACTCCATTCACATCTCAAGGTTCTCTTTGCAAAACCTGGATACTTGGGAGGTTTCAATCGTGCATTCGCAACACTTTTTGGTCAAAATGTTGAGACCTTCACTGTCAAAATGACTCTACACTTAGATCAACTTCAATAACAACTTGAAACAGGTGAATTTTTTGAAGGTTGTTCTATGGCTGCATTCTGTGTGATCAACAACCAACTTCAAGCGTTCATTGATTCACGATTCACTGAGGAGTATGATCATGAGAGTCAAATGACGAAAAAGAGCTTTGCCACTCATACGGGAATTGAAGTTGATGTGTTCAGAGTCACACTACTCCAACTCATGGGTAATGTGAAGGAGTACATTATGGAAAGAGCAAAGCACGAACCCAAGTATGAAGACAAAGTGATGGCATGTCGGGTGCAACCATGTGATGGTAGTGTGGATTCGGGCAAAGCATCGAATGCTGGGTCAGTTGTCATCGAAGGCAGAGAATCAGAGACTGAAAAGCTTGACACAACGAACAGTTCAATGACTCTTACACATGATGTGGATGCAGATATCAGACCGGTAAAAGAACATGTGTCATGTGCTAAGGTACTCGAACTGTGTAACATTGTTGATGAACAAAAGATTCCTAACAAAGTACAACCGACAAACAATGTCGATTCAGATGTCGTTGACATGGGAAATAGCAATGTTGACCCATGTGAACAACATATGAAACACAATAAAGTGTCTGTTGTACAATGTAGTGCATCTTCTGTTTTAAATGATGATTGTGTGTTGCATGAGTACACTGCCTATAACCCTGATGACTCCTTGACCACTAGATTTAATATCCTTAAGGATCAAGTGGCTATGTACGAACAACGTGCTAGATTTGAACTCACTGGACATGAGCAGAACATGGAATGGCAAATGCGTGCATATATATATATCTGAAAATAATCTTAAGCGAGAAACATTGAAAAAGGAGTTACAATCTTTGCAAAAACAACTGGATCAAACTGTTAAACAAAAACAAGAGATTCAAAAAGGTTTAAACACACTCAAACATGATTTCAAAGAGAAGGAAACAAAACTCCTAAATGATTTCTCTAGTCTTAAAATGCTGAAAAACAAACTTGAGGATAAGTTATACATGCAAGGCCAAACCATTCAAACTGCTCAAATGATGCATAAACATAGGAAGTTAAGTGATGATCATAGTGAGAAGGATTCTACTAAGCCAAAACCAATTTCCTTAGAAGCGGTATAGGTGCACAACCGGCATTATATGATGCAAACATTATGCTTGAGCCTAATCATGTCCCTCCTGATGGTACATCTGATGATGAGGGCAATGAGATAGAAGATAGAACCAGAGAAAAACTAGCTGAGAAATTAAAGGATCCCCTGTGCATAGCTAATAAAATCTTGTACAATTATGATTACTCTGAAGATAATCAATTAGCTGTCTTTGTCCCGCAAAAGAAATTTACTCCAGAGCAAGTCTTCTGGAACATAGACATAGAAAAGATGAAAGCAGAAAGAATAGTGGGAAAAACACGTACAGTTTTTAGGATAGCTGACCCAACGATATATCCCATTAACACACCAAGTCATCTTGTTCCTTTCACCCTCCCCACGCAAAATAATACACTAATTGCCTTATATGTCCTTGGTCAATTATTCGCTGATTTTGATAAAACATGTAAAAAAAGAATAACACCAACGGGTATTACTGAAGAGGAAAGAGGTTTTGAGCAAACAAAACAATGTTACCTAACTGAAGTCATGCCATTTTTCAAACTTCTCAAAGAACATTTTGAGGGCCTTAAAAATACCATTAATGATGATGTGACTCAAATGAAAAAGGTTTTTAAAGATGTGGAAAATGAGGGTAAACAATTGGCAATTGATCTTAAATACAGTGAAGTTGCGAGAAAAAATATTCTCATCATGAATGAGAATTTGATTACTAAATGTGTTGCTCAGGACGTATTTTATACTGCTACTGATTCTACGTTATCTGCCTGCCAATTTGAGATGTCTATTGCATTGACCACTTTCCAGAATCGTGTTGTTGAGCTTGAGGGGGAGAATTTAAGATTGCGTGAGAAAATTCAAAACGATGACCATGATAACATGGTCAGGCATTTGTCGAAACTAGAGGTTGATAATCTTAATTTGCAATTAAAGTGTCAACATTTAGAAGAAAGAACTAAAATCTCAAATGCCAAGACATCTTCGGATGCTCCTGAATTTGATGCATATTTTGAATTAGCCAAACGTGATGAAAAGATTCAAGCTCACACTAGCACGATTCGGAACCTGAGGGTCCAAATTGCCCAATTGAAGTCAAACAAGAGTGATGTGATTAGCACCCAAAAACTACAGTCTATAGATTCTCAGAATTTTCAATTTCATGACACCATTAATAAATTGCAACATGAAAATGATTAGTTTCGTGCTGAAAATTCAAAAGTTAAACAACACTACAAAAAGTTATATGATTCAATTAAGATCACACGTGATATAAACAATGAAAAGATAACTTCTTTGCTTAAAGAGATTGAGAATCTAAAGACTCAGGTGAAAGGGAAAATGCCAATCCTCACTTGTGATAATGTTGTTCGAAAGGTCTCTGCTTGTAAGAAGTATGCTTGTGATGCTGTGTGTATTCCTCTTCCCCTTAGGAATAATAAGTTAGTTCATAGTGACTATCTTAAACATCTTAAGGAGTGCCTTGATTTGCTTCGTGAAACCATTGAAGAGGATAGGATAGCAAAACCACTTGATGATGCTATTGTAGGTGCCTGCTTTCTCACTAATAGATCTCAGGAACTCTTAGAATATGCTATTGGTACATGTCCTAAAATTGATAGCAAGCGAGATAGGTCTACTGCATCATCATCTATGACTAAGAACAAGCATGTTACCTTTGAGGTACCCTTGGAAACTTCAGATCCCAACACATCAAAACATGTTCAGCAACTTGAAGTGAAAAAGACTAAAATTCCCATTAGTCCGTCTACAGGAGTAAATAGTGACACTAAAGCTAGAGAGTCTAAAACAAGGAGAAATAGAAGGAATTATAGGACTTCACCTACTAAAAGTGTTCCTAAAAAGAAAGTTGATGACCACATGAGGAACTTTAAGTCCAACTTGAGCAAAATGAGTCATAACTCAAAACCAAATTCACTTTGCAAAACATGTAATGAATGCATGATTTCGAGTAATCATGATAAATGTGTTGAGAAATTTCTGAAGTCGTTTAACAAAACCCCAGTTAAGAAAGTTTGGAGAGCTAAACAAATTAAGCAAATTTGGAAAGCAACAGGAAAACTGTTTGCCAATGTTGGTTATCAATGGAAGCCCACTGGAAGGAAATTCACTTTAGGAGAACAGTGCCCTTTAACTAGGATAACTAAGTCTAAAGTAGTGCCTATTAAGGAATAGAAGCCAACTGGTAGAACTTTCCCTTTGGAGACCCAATGTCCTTTAACTAGGCCCATTGCATCTACTAGTGAAATTTCCACCATTGAAACGAATGCACCTAAGGTCTTAGTAGCTCCAGAACTTGTTTGCACTAACCAACTGGAACCCAACTCAAATTGGGGATCCGACGCTCCAAATTTTCTGCTCTCGTCTGTTTCCAAATGCAGGTCGTACATTTCATCCTTTGATATTTGGACTCAGGCTGCTCTAAACCTATGATTGGGGATCGCTCAGGGCTCAAGAATTTCGTGAATATGTTTATCAGGACAGTTAGATTCGGGAACTATCATTTTGGGGTAATTATAAGTTATGGAGATTATGTTTCTAAAGACAGCTAATTTCCTGGGTATACTGCGTGGAAGGACTTGGGCATAATCTGTTCTCTGTTGGTCAATATCTTGAATCCGATCTTGAAGATTGCCTTCAGAAATTACACATGCTTCGTCTGAGAATTGGATGGTATTGATCTTCTTAAAGACAGTCATGGCACAAATCTATACACCTGTTCTATCGAAGACGTGATGCGGTCCTCTCCCATTTGCCTTCTCTCCAAGACCTCAAAGAACAAATCGTGGCTATGGCAACAAAGTTTTAATCACTTGAACTTTGGTACCATCTATGATCTTGCTCACAGTGATCTTGTATGAGGTCTACCCAGATTAAAGTTCGATAAAGAACTTCTTCATTCGGCTTGTTAACTGGGTAAACGAAAGAAGCATACTCACAAACCTAAAATTGTCAACACCAACATGGATGTTCTTTACACCCCTCACATGGACCCAGGTAGACCAATACGTGTAAAGAGTATAAATGGGAAGTAATGTGTACTCATTGTTGTCGACGAATACTCTCGGTTTACATGGGTAAAGTTTTTGAGAACCAAGGACGTGACTCCAGAAGTTATCATAAAGCTCATCAAACAACTGCTAGTAAGACTCACATAACCGTCAGAATCATTCAGACAAACAATGGAACTGAGTTTATCAACAAACAACTCGTTCTACTTCTCCAAGGCACCGATGATCCTATGGGCGGAAGCAATTGCTACAGCTTGTTACACCAAAAACTGATACTTGATACATACTCTTCACAACAAAACTCCATATGAGCTGATACATGGCAAGAAACCGGATCTCTCCTCTCCTCTCTATTTGTGTTTGGTGCTTTATGCTACCCTACAAAATGACAGTCAAGATCTGGGAATGTTATAAGCTAAAACTGGTATTGGATTCTGCGTTGGTTACGCTCCAGATAGTAAGGGATACCGAGTTTACAACAAACGAACCCGATAAATCCTGGAAACCGTTCACGTCACATTCGTTGAGCTGACTAAACATATGGCTCCTGTACACATCAGTGCAGGACCCGCGTCTAAACTCTTGTCTCCTGAATCAATCAGTTCAGGCCTTGTACAGTATTCCACGCCTGCGGTACTTTATGTACCTCCTAGAAATGAGCATTTGAAGATCTTATTTGAACCGATGTTTGATGAATAATTTGAGACACCTACTGATGATACACCGACACCACCAGCTGCCGCTGCTCCGGTTCCGTACAACTCAAATGGTTCATCAGTGTCTACTTGAATTGATCAAGATGCTCCATCTGCTAGTTATTCACCATCATCATTAAATCTTCAATCTCCTTCTGAACATCAAGGCACTGCAGTCGACAATTCTTTTGAAGTAAATTCATTTGCTCCTCTTGAGTATGCTCTGTTCAAGAACTTATTTTCTCCTGAATCTTCTTCTGAGACACCTTCTTCAAGGGATGCAAACATGACTTCTTCAGGTTCCTACCCTCAACCACATCAAAATCTCAGAAAACGAACCGATGATCATCTGATTGATAACATTATTGGGAATCTTTCTCGACCGGTGTTCACACGAAGACAACTTACCACCTTTGCCTTGTGGTGCTTTTATAATTCCGTACTTTCCAAAGTCGAACCCAAAGATGTCAAGACTGCTATCTCTAAAGACTGTTGGGTTAATGTGATGCATGAAGAAGTTAGCATGTTCGATCGACTTGAAGTATGGGAATTGGTACTATCTCCAGACTGTGCAATGATTATTGCTCTAAATGGATTCTTCAAAGGTGTGGTGGATTAAGTTGAGAAAGGGCAGTGGTACTTTTACTTTGTGAGGATAGAATTTCAGCTGGCGGATTCCTTCACAAAAGCACTTCTGAGAGAATGGTTTCAATTCATTCTCTCATGATTTGGAATGAAGAGTCCTTTGCCAGTATCTCTCAAACGTCTTCAGGAAGTAAATGAGGAGAAATGGTTTTGCTTCACATATCCTTGTATATATCTTATACCATAAAGAAAATAGAAAAATATAAAACCTATAAAACCCATAAAAAATTAGAAAAATCATAAAAATCCAAAAATATTCTTCTCACGACATGTCTCTTGTGTAATCAATATTATGTACGTTTCTAGAAATGTCATTCAATAATGACACGGAAACATACATATGCTTGAGCAAGAGTTTTTCGGTTTCAAATAAAGTTTTTTTCTAAAGCATGTCGTTTCTCAAAATATTCTTCAAAATAATGGCTTGCAGTCATTTCAGGCTGTAACCCGCGCTTAAAACTAATGGCTTACAGTTACTTCAGACTGTAACCCGGACTTCAAAAATATGGTTTGCTATTACTTCAGATAGCAACCCGGTCTTAGTATTGGGGAAAGTTCGTCGCCAAAAAGACGACTGTTCCTAACAAAGGCATGAATTACTTTATATTCGTGCCTTTCCGATCTGATGTACGCTTAAGTGCTTCATTTCTGGAAAAAGAAGAGAAGTCTTCTTTACATCTCAAATACTTTTCCTTCAAAGATTCTTCGGGAAAGTATTTGCTCCAAACTTGGTGGTACCATGGTTTTTGAAGATCAAACAAACCTGAAGAGTTGTTTAAAATTACCACTCAATCGAAGCTATAAAAAATTAATGCTTTATGCAAAATGTTTAGTTTTAAAATGTGTCATCGATTGAGGGGGAGAATGATTTCAAAAACTATACATCATCAAAACAATGATCTTTGTGCATTACTACAAGTGGATTAAGTGCAAGTGTTATGTGTTAGTATATGAATTTTTCATGAGTTTATCATTAAACTCTACATCATTTATAAACTCATCATCTCTAACACATAACATACTCCCTCAAGGATTGAGGGGGAGCTTAAATGTCTTCTCAAAATCAGCCATTCTTAAAACATAACACATCTTTTCTCCCAAAATCTTTAAACTTATTTAAATCACTTGGGATCATAAATCTCAATTGGTTTGAAATTTTTGATCGGGGGAGAAGATGTAATTTTAAATATGAAAAAAACTGAATTAAATGTGATGTTTTGAACCCAAACCCAAATATATGCTCTTCCCTATGTGCTAAACTCTTTTGTTATATCAATGCACATTTTGAGGGGGAGCAAATGATTTGTGATAAAGGATCCTTGCATCTTACGAGATCGAGACTCCGATTTGACTCATGAATTGACGAAACACAAATGTCCTGAATCGAAAAGACTAGTCCTGGACGGGTAATAACTTCAAGCTGGTTCAACCAGTGATGTAAGCGTGTCTCGAAGAGGACTAGTTTAAGTAGAATGTACCGTTTCGAGAAACCTTGGGTGAACCTGATCGAGCCGGGTAATAACTTCAAGCTAGTTTATCTAGTGATGTAAGCGTGTCTCGAATGCCCATTCTTATTCACTTAAGGAAGATCAATTCAAAAAGTGCAACTCTTCCCGACATGTGCAAATTTTCAAATCAAAACATATGAGCACATGTTAAGGGGGAGCATTTGAAAATGACAAAACTCTCAATGTGTTAACAAAATGTATTTCTCAATCATAAACACGTTGAGAGAATTTTCAATGATTTGGTGTATGGCAACATAGGATAGTCATGAAGTTATAAGGTGGCTAAGATTAGGAAAACCGTCCTATGATCCGCCAGAGCCGGAGAGATCTACCCATGGACAATACCAAATAGATAGTATTAGAAAGTCCGTAGGTATGATCATGAAAAAAGGAGAAATGTGAGAATGGAGAAAGAAGGGGTTGAAGAATTAAAAAGAAATGAAATGAAAAAGGGTGAAAAGAAATAGCCCTCCAATTATTCAACCTTAGGGCAGAAACCGGGTTCAACTCATAATCTACTGATTGTTGCTAAGGCGACATTGGTATTGAAGACAAGACGTCATGGACCCAGTGACGCACTGCACTAAACCTTCTAGCCACTCAAGTTCTCTTAAAAGAACTTGTTTCATTCTCACGGGGAACCGATGTAATCTATCGACATATCTCTTAGAGATGGTTGATATTGAAGCAAGGAGACCTCTCCCTAATCTCCGCATAGGAAAACCAAATGCACTTATTGAGTCTAGAGCCTCGAGATACATAAAAAGATCTCATAGGAACACGTGCTACTTCTACCCTGGTTGTTCAACATTAAGGACACCAGTGGTAAACTTATGAGTCCTACGCAGATCTTAGCAATCTGCCAGAACATTTATGAGGGAAGTTACTATTGTAACTCCCAGTGATTGAATGGAAATTCCTGCCAGGGTCAACATCAAGTAGCCCTGAAAGCAGGTCACTTAGGTAATCCCTTGAGGATTACGCTTAGTGGTCGCGATTGTTACAAACGGTCAACAGTCGTGGAGTGATCTCCAGCGACTCACCCATTCGTTGATCTACTTAGGTAGTTCGCGTAAATCCTCTCAGGGTTTACCGATTGGGAACGGTCTTGGTAAGGGTTAGAAGGAATCTTCACACTATGCTGTTGACGATCTCTAATTCCAAACCTACAAGTACCGGATGATTTGTTGCTAACTGTTTGCTTGCAGGAATTTCTAACGGTTGCGGTTGATTGCTGAAAAGATGCTGATCCATCAACACATGCTCACACTTCGACATCACAATCTTAGAAATCATGATCATTAATTGGGCTTCATTTATGCTTCCAAAACTTTGATGCAGAAGATCATGATCCTGACAAGTGTGAGCATGCCAATACACAGATGTTCAAATCACATGGAGACATTACTACTCAAAGATGACTTGCAGATACTCATTTGGATGATGAACTCGAAGTAATGCCAAAGATCATCCAACACATTGAACAAGTCATCTAGAGTCTGCTGCTCAAAGCACAAAGATCACGACAAGGAAGAATCATGAGACTACGAGCTACAAAGTTATCGTCAAAGATTGGAATGCTACGATTCGTTATGTATTTTCCGGGGTGACCTCCCTTAGGGGGAGATTGTTAGGAATACGATTATTCATATGAAGACTCGGTCACCCCTAGTATAGTTTAGCATGTTGTAGCTCATAGTATTTATCGTTTTAGTTAGTACGTAGCTTAGTATGTAAATAGTATTCGTAGAGTGGGTCGGGTCTTTACCCACTGTCAGCTCACTCTACATCTCGTTTCATGGAGCACAAGTAGTTGTAGTATATATACCCTCTACCTTTCATTGCAATCTAACCTTTCACAAATTTTCTCTCAAAGGCTCCCATCTTTTTCTCTCTCTAACTTCTCTCTAGATTACTTCATCCATTCGATCCATTCTATACAAAACCATACGTGTTTATGTTTATGAATATTCTACACTAGATGTATTGATCAATTTCATTAATGAGAATTCACTTTCATTCACTCCTTTCTGTTTCTCAATAACCACACTATACCACATTACCACATAGTTTAATAGTAACTTTTTTTTAAAGGCATAGTTAAATAAGGTTACAGAAAATTTTTTGATTTTTACCCATATGAATAGTTATTAGCTCTATCGGAATACATAAATAGAGAATTAGGCCGCGCGGACTTCTACACATTTGGGTCATGGCCTAATCAACAGTGAGTAACCATGGACATAGATAAAAGTAAAAACCTTAGGCGATAAGTTTCAAATTTGAAATTCAAGACTTGCAATAAACGGAAATTATTAACCATTCATATTTGAAAATTTCATATTTTCTTTTGTGTAAATGCATCTTTGCTTTCGATCATAGACTATATATTATATATATGTTCAAATGACAATAAAAACAATCAGGATTTTAATTAGTGCTCAAATCTGGATAGTTTAACATTGCAATTTTCTATATAGGCTTTTGTTGTTCTCGTATAAGTAACTTTTTTTTTACTTCTAATTTGTAAACAGAGGACTAACAAAAGGGGTAAAATTACTAACTTGACAAAGTCCAAAGTTCTTTTTCCTAAGAAGGAGACTAAAACATAGATACACATTTAAGTTGAAATTCAGTATCTCCATAAACTGGATTTGTTTTTTCACTTCAACAAAAACACAAGTTCCGGACGACTTGGGCTTAACTCGGTTAATTATCTCTCAAATAAAACTCGTTATGTAGATCTTCAAATAAAATTCTAGTCACGTTTTATTCTAACCGGAACGTTTAATTGTCATCGAGATTCGAATTTCAATGTGTAAATATAAACTTCCTGCATTTTATTGGATATGTAACCTGATGTTGGTATGTTTCAAAATTATATTTTCTTTGTACTTTTGCTCTTAGTTTCGTGCTAGTTGCTTACAAATTGTTAAACAAATTGGCCAAGTTAATAGTGACTAAGCAGATATATTGAAGCAAAAACCTTCGTGGATCACTTCACATTTTGAAAATTAAGACTTGTAACGGAAATTTGGCTCTGTCCAATCAATATAATGAGGTGATCATATTTTCTTTCTTTATTTTGGCCTAGCATTTATACCACATAAACAACTTTTTCTACTTGGCCCATTTGTCCAATTCGATTGTTTATTTGCAACATCATCAACCAGATGTTATGAAAAAAAGAAAACTAGGATGTGTTTTATGTTGTGCTAAGCACGGCCCTGAGAGTTTATATAGTAGCATAGAATTTAGGTATCATAGTTCACTTTAAAATTTGTGGAAACGAATATCAAATTTTTGTAAAAGTTTTTGGCTTAGAAGTTCAAAAAGGTCACCTAAAAGTGGCAGAATCAAACGATCGTTGTTCATTTTATCATGATATTATAGCATCGTACTAAGACTATGAGCAATGACTGTTTAATGGGATGATGAACAAAGCATGAAGACACCATATGACACATCATCAATTACTACACCACTTCCCTCACAACGTGTTTTCGACCAAATTTTTGCATAACTTGGTCGTCTACACGACCATGTTGTGGAAGGAAAAAAAATAATTGTGTGGTGTACGTATGTGAGTATATTACGGAGTATATTTTGTGCTTAAGTACATAAGTTTGAGTGATGAAGTTGATGATTTTATTACACCTGATTGATATTGATGTTAGTGATAGTCTAAAAGTGATGTAACGCTACTTAGCGGTGGTGAACGCGATCGCCATCCACACAGTATAAGACATAAGTGTTATAAGCTACGGAGTAATAGTAAAGCAATAAAGGTGTTTTTATTCAGTTACTTAGACCGACACAATATATTCCTAAATAAAGTAGGAGTATAAATTATACTGTAATTGACTTATATGAAATATTAGTCAATCTCTTTTTAGTAGAACCCATGAAAGATTAAGTTTAGATAATGTCCGAACAATATTTAGTAGACCTAATTACCTAAATAGGTCACAAGAAACTCGAATTCTATCCTATAGGCACGCGATTTTCTTTTCCATGTTATTTTCTGCGCAACCGTGTAATTAACTCCATTAAAATTTTACCAAGTGTCATGTGTACAAGGATATTTTTTGTCCGACTTATATTTTTTTTACTTTTATGTTTTTTGCGCAACTGATATGGATATTTTGATGGATAAGTTTCGTTGTCTTTTTGTACGAAGATGTTTTTTGTGCGACTTATATGTTTTTTACGCAACAATGTAGATGTAACTTTTATTAAATTATAGAAACTTGTTCTCTTTTGTTTGTAGCTTAGCTGCACATTTTTTTTTTGTTGATGTGTTCCTTTGCCGACGTGTATCTCTTGATTCTTTTGACATGTACCTGTTCAAAGATAGTAGACATCAAGTTGAGTTCAACATAAAGTCGTAATTTGTGTAACGAAATGTTTTCAAATGATGTAAAACATGTACGTATATTTTTAACAATTTAATGTTCACTTAAACTGTAATTAGCTCTACTTATGTACTTATGTAGTAATGTCTTTAACAATTTGTTCATTGAATAATTTATCACTCCCCGTAGATCAAATTGACCTGCCACCCATTACCTACCAAGTTCTCAGTTGTGACTTGTGGCCTCACTCCATTCTTTACAAATCTTGAGAAGTATAAGAAATACAAAACAGAAACTATCAAAGTAGAAAAGCAAATCTAACCGTTAGAGACCTCGCTGCCGCTCCTCATGCTAACCTTCGTCCATATCATCTGCTAAGATCCGAGGTCCCTCAGGTAAGTCATCCCTGCCACACGATCACCATCATCAACACAGATGAAACATTATAAAGATGTTAAAAAATAACTAATATCCAAAAACGTAAGAAATATAAACTATGTATCCATTGAAGTTGAAGATCTTGTTGCAAAACATCAAGTAGCCAGGTAAATTTCCGAGTATAGTTGGGTGTTGAGAGAGGTAAAGTGGTAAGAGACCGAGTATAAATGGGTTGAATGATTAGAGGGGATATATAGTAGGTTGAGTAATGAAGTGCGAGAGAGAGCACACAACTTTTTTCAAAGTTACCAACTATTTGGAGCTGAGGTGTAATTTATATGTGTTTTCTTGTTTCCGTGAAAGACATGATTTTTGGAAACGGTAATCCTTTAAAATTTCCATCATAGATGGAGTACGAGACATCGGGAATTGAACCAACAAGAATGTAGAACGATGCCAAAGAATTGAAGCCAATTACACCAAATACTACCTAGCTAAGAAACGTGAAACATCCAGGATGTTAAAGTCTTTAGTTTGGTTGTATTTTGATGGTGGATGTATAGGAATGTTTGATCCATAATTGGAGGTACGTTATAATTAAGACATTTATTGTCTAAATTTCAAATGAGCAAATACGGCGAAAAACTTCTGTTGGGCACCAACTAGCATGGCTAGTACACCTAATGCTTAATCGATCTTATGTTTACACACTTACATTGATTATCAATCTGGTTTTTTTATACATTGGCTAGCTAAACCAAGGTGAAAGTTATTGGTACAAGATTTAAAATTCGATATTACGATAAGGGATTTAAATTTTCCAAAACCTAAATCCACATGTAAGATTAAAGAAACACAAGCCCATAAACTGGAATAAGTTCTGAAAGAAAAATATTACATACAAACCACAAACTGGGAATGAATAGTTAGTTATCGATGGATCAACCGGCCTTTTATTTATGCATAACGCAATACTAACACACATCAACTACAAGTTGTAGGATATGTTACATTATTTATAAGTACATAGCTAGACACACCTTTAAAGCAAACATGCAAACCTATGATACAACTTAGTGAGCTAAATTCACCAGCAAAAAGTCTCCAACACCTTCATAGTTTAGTTTCTGTAAACCGAAGATTATGGAGTTAAAAAAAAGGCACACTTTATATTACACTTGCACAAATATTCAGATATTCATGCTTACCGGCTGATACTAGTAAACCTTCTCCTTCGGATTCAGTAATCCCATAGATTCCCTCCACCAGAGTTATCTCCTCCGTCCGGTGGTGAATTATTGTTACCCCTTGGTGGACTTATCAGCATTCCCTCAGCCATATGGGATAACATATTTGGGTTACCAAATACATCTTCATGGTCTATATATTGTCCATAGGGGTTGGTTCCAGTCCCACTTGAGCTTCCAGCACCACTTTGATTAGTGGGAGCTCGAGCTTCAGCAGCCCTTGCTGCTGCAGCTCGAATATCATCAGCAGTGGGACATTCAGGAAGCGTATTATTCGGAATAGATTCAGGAAAGTTTAGTATGGCATACGTACCTTTAAGTGCCAATGCAGCTACATCATAAGCAGCAGCTGCCATTTCGGGTGTAGGATAAGTGCCTAGCCATATACGAGTTGGCTTGCTTGGTTCACGAATTTCAGATACCCATTTGCCAGCTCGTGATCGGATGCCATGGTAAACTGGGTGGCGAGTAGAGGAGCTGCCAGCGGCCACAGGAGGATTATTGTTGTCATTTTCAGGTTGCTGAGAAGCAGAGGTATTGCGGCGTCTACGGTTAGCCATGCAATGTACCTTATGTTATGTTATGGACGGATGATTTGATAACAAAATCTATAGGTAGTTATATAAGGGAAAAAATAAACTATGTTGGTGGTTAACTTTTAATGTTAAGTGGGCCAAGGTGGGTTGTAAACCTTATGCACCGTGGCGAGATCGCGGATAGTCTTTTTTAAGTAAAAACTGTAAAACTGAAGTTCTAAATCGGGAAAGTTATCCAAGGTTATTTCAATCCTTGGCCTTTTAAATTGACACAAGTACTGAGAGACCCCTTATAATAGAATTAAGTTGCTAATAAATCTGTGGATTGATATATAAGGATTGAAATTAAACCATATTTCATAATTTCATAATTTACGACTCAGGTAACAATTAACATTAGCTTCAGCTCTGTGTGTGTGTTGTGTATATATATATATATATATATATATATATATATATAGGTAAAAAGATTATACCCAGTGAATATATATAAAATGTGCTTAAGTACATGAAGGGAGTAGTTATGAGCCACTTCAATAACTACATGCTTTGAACATTCTCAAAAACACAACCAACTAATTAGAAAATTAGACACCATAAAAAAAACAATGAAACTCAGTCAGCCGGTAAGTTCCATGTAGTCTTGAGCTTAGCCGCTATAGCATTCCTCTTGAACTTGATCGACGCAAGTTTAAGTCTAACCGTGTCAAGAATGACATTTAGTTGCTCCACACTCCTAGAGCCAATCATGTGCAACCTATTATTCCGCTCTTGCCAAATGTAATACGGCGAAGGAGCTTCGGTTGTATGTTTATATGTGTGTATGTGAGATTATATTAATGAAAATTGGATTCTTAGAAAGTCAAATTCAGAATTATTTTTTGGTTGATGTGTTTATAAAGTAATATAAATTGATGAGATTTTTCTATTTTTAGGTAATCTGGAAAGGGTGAATCTTTGACCCACATGTACACGGTTTGATCAGGATTTCTTAGTGACCGTTATCGTCTCTTTCCTATGTACTTCTAAGGTGTGTATCTATCAAGTTTTGAAACCGAGACATCTTCTTATAAAAGAGGCCTAAACAATACAAGAATCTAACTTATAGTTATGTCTTTTTCATAATGTTCTTATAAAACCAACTGAAATCTTCTATTCGTCTTGGATTAGGTCACTTTATAATTAAGTAAACTGGAGGGGAATATGTGATAGCTGTATGTAATGTGAGTGGTGTGGGTGCGAATAACACTGTGCCTGTAGTTTTTCACTTCTTTGTAGTGTTAGCGGCTCTGATGTGATTGCAAATATAACCCCATAATGGTGAAAAAGGACACACGCTGGAAAAAGAATAAATGCCAATGGGCCCATTTATACCCGTTTGTCACTCGTTAAGTACATTCATAGAGTAAGTTTCACATGTCGTTTTAATTTTGGAAGGTGATATGCACATCATCAAAAGTAATTGTGCACACCACAATCATGTATATATATGGTGTTACATTATATGCATCACTAATGTGATTTTGTGATGCGCATATCATTTTTGGTGGTATACATATCAACTTTCTTTAATTTTTTAAGATCCACATGCGATAATGTTATTGTAGAGAAACGTTTAAATGACTTCAATTGAACCACCCGCATGGAGGGACCAACATAAGAGCCAGGTGTGGCATGGCTCACACCCGATTTTAGGCCAAGAAATGATTTAATTTTAATTTTTAATTTTTTTATTTTTAATTTTTAATTTTTTATATAAAATGTCTTTACTGGACACATGAAACTTTCAATGTTATGTAATAAATTCTTTATGAGGCAACTTTAGTACTCATAATCATGAAAAGAAAAATTGTGCAACACCCTCTAAAAATCCTGAGTCCGTCTTTAACTACCGGTCTAAGCGTTACCTCAGTTGCACTCCTTGCGACCCCTAACAATTGAACTACTAATGTGATAACCCATAAGGCTAGTTGGCAAGAAAGTAATTTTTTATCATACACATCCGCGACACGTCAGATTTCTCTTTCCTCTCACTCCCCTTCACCTCACTTCACCATTTAGTGGGCAAGGGAAACCCATTTTCACCATAATTTATTTAAAAAAAAATAAAAAATACAAACAAGTTATAAAAACCAATCCATTAGTTAAAATATCTGTTGCCTCTTATTCATTTCCTTTATTATCCAATCACCTCCTTCCTTGGATAACGGAAATGGCGATGTCCACGGCGGCAGCAACTCTGAGTTTACCATCCATCCCAACAACAAAAAAAGCCTTTTCTTTTTCATCTTCCAATTCATCTTTCTTCACTTCCTTCAAAACCTTAACCATTAAAACTTCCAAATCTAGTCAACTCAAGAAAAATAATAAAGGAGCGTTTTCTTGTAATTATTTGTTTGGACTTGGTGTCCCTGAGCTTGTTGTTATTGCTAGAGTTGTTGTCCTTGTTTTTGGTCCCAAGAAGCTCCCTGAAGTTGGCAAGAGTATTGGCAAAACTGTCAAAAGCTTCCAGCATGTCAACTTATAAATGAAAGTGGGTCCCGAATTTAATTGCAAACCGTTTGGTGGTCAGATCACCAATTCGTCTTTTGGGAACCGTGACTCGCGCGTGATGTGAGGAGGTGGGCAAGAGATCCGGCGCATGAGGTGGGGCCATTTGGTGAAGGCTTAACCTCGTTGCCTAGTAGCCTAATATTATTGTATTGTTTATGTTTACTAAGATGCGCATATATGTACAAATACATTAGGACATTTAACTAACATGTTTGTAAAAAGATCGGTAATCAAAACTAGAAACTTTTTAATGAAACTGAATATATTCATCATTAGATCAAATGTAGTAGTGGTTTCTCACCGGCCACTTGTCGAGGAGAATTTTTTGCTAATCCATGTGTGGTTCTTGTTACAAGTAATGTGTGTAAAAAACAAGAAAAAGAAAATAGGTGGTGCGTACCACCGAGGAGAAAAAAAGTATGTGTGTGTTGTGAGGTATAAGTAAATAGTAAATAGTAAATATGGTTGTGACCGTAAAAAGGTAAAATAACGGAAGGGTTAATGTGGCCTTGACATGTCAGTGGTAAAAGAGCATTACCAGTGTTGATGTGTGAACTTGAGGTCTAATGGCAAGCCCACGAAGTCGCAGATAAGATATTATAGAAAGGCTTAGCGAAGCCTGTTAGAAATGAAGCTGAGCGATATTTATGTGAATTGGAGTAGAAAACTAGTATGCATAAAGTGTAGGGACTACTAATGTAATATTGTAAAAGTTGTCTTATGTAAGGCCTATAAATACCCATCAAGGCTTCACTTGAGGGGTGTGGGTGTGTAAGCTTATCTTTCTTAATTACAATATCTTTGTTTCGCCTCACCTTCTCTCTACTTTCTCTCTCTAGAATAATGATGTTTTTTGATCAACCTCGACCTCCGGAAGGTGATTCTTGACTTCTACAATTGGTATCAGAGATAACCGGAGGCGAATCGTGGTGTTTTATGATGAAAAAAATGTGTTTTTGGGTGATTTTTCTCGGAAAAGGTACGTGCTTATCGAGTTAGGGATGAAGATTATCGAGTTAGGGATGAAGATTATCGAGTTAGGGTAAGGCTTATCGAGTTAGACTGCTATCAAGTTACACTGATTTTATCGAGTTAGGAAGCTGTTTATCGAGTTAGCTTACCGAGTTAGGGGCTTTATTGAGTTAGAAGTTTACTTATCGAGGTACATAAGTTTTGCCGAGTTAGGCTGGTCCTATCCTTATCGTTTATTGAGTAAGGAATTATCATATATCGACTAAGGGGAACTATACTTCGTTGCACATTTTTTTTATCGAGTTAAGACATTATCGAGTAAGGGTTTTATTGAGTTAAGTCATTATCGAGTAAGGGCTTTATCAAGTTAAGACATTATCGAGTAAGGGCTTTTATCAAGCAAGGTTATCAAGTTTCATGTGTTACCGAGTTACAAAGGGTTACCGAGTTAGTAAAAAAAATATATATTATAATTATTTTTGTGAGGAGACTAAACGTTCAATTTTTACGCGAAATTCAAATTTTGGTATAACGTTGAAAATTTTGGCCCGAAATTCAAATTTTTAGGCCAAAATTCAAAATTTTTCGGTGAAATTTGGCGTAAAAACTTTTAAAACTCAAATTTTTCTGGTAACCTCAGCATTACATTTTATAGTGATTTCCAAATTATGGGCGAGAAAGATTTCACATTATATTTTTATAGGGAAAATCCGAAATCACTACGAATCTACCAGATTGAATTTCATGCTTCACCAAAAAGACACCACGTATAGCTTAAAAGATCCTGATCAAGATTCACCAAAGATCAATGGCTAAATTTTGAACGTTATCAGAGGTGACTACGGGGATAATTTGTTTATTACTTATTTGAGCTTGAAGTGACGTTTCACGGGTGCGTGTACTTAGTATCTCAAGGTCTAGGGGTTGGTTGGATGCAAGACTTTTGGAGATCCTTGTTTGAGCATTTATGGAATAGTGATTAAGACTTGGACATCTAGCTATGTGTTAGATCTATAAACGCATAAGTTGGTTCTTAATGCTCATAATAGCTATCACTTTAAGGAGTTACGTTGTAGTGCTCAGTGTCACAAAAGGTTGTGGATTGTTCAGGAGACGGATATACAATAAAGGATGGATGGTTGGGTATATGCCACTACCTATATTGTAAAGAGTAACGTTGTTGTGCTCAGTATAGGTTCTTAATCAAGGATAGTACAAGTATAAGTCACAAGTCTGGGAATTTTACTTCACACTCAAGTTTGTCATATCGGGTTGTCTCCACACGTGGTCACTTACTATTAGCCAGTGGAAGTGAAAAGAGGTTGATCTGAGATGAATTGTAGAGAGAATATTTATTGCCATTTCACTCATGGGGTATTGATTTGTATGTTGCTTCCAGTTGATATGTTTATGTACACATATTTATGATGATTCCGAGAGATCGTCATCATCTAGGAGGGAGAAATGTGTACATCGGGGCTTTTATTGAAGAACTGGAAGCATTCTAAGTGAGTTGAAGATAACGATATGATGCTCCCCAAACAAACCTGTGAAGAAGTTACATATTATCAGTCTAAGATTCATTTTCCGCTGTGCATGACATGATATGAGACTGAAGACAATTTGGGCAGAATTCAAAGATACTTCTTCAACAAGCATCAAGGTTATATCAAACGGGTTGTCTATTTGGGAGGAAGCATGTATAAGAAAAGGGCTTACTAATCGGGAGGGAGTAATAACCCAATTAGATTAGCAAGTGATTCGTCTACAAGTAAAGAAAGATTGCTGGGGATATTTATGAAGAAAAGAGCTATGAAGTCCTCCTCACACTGGTACAAAAATGGCCTTTCGTCACACATGGTCGATTTCAAATGGTCACACTGTAACATATTTACGTGACTAAATGTATGAAAATAAAATTAACAGCCACACTCGATCCGACTTGTGTGACCATTTCGGAAGATATATGTCACACATTTGTGTATTTATGTGACTAGAGGGTAGCTGGTAAATATTTTTCGATCATTTAGTCACGTTTAATTTGGGACGTGTGGCCGATACAAATCAGCTTTAAGCATTAGTCACACTACAGATATACATATGTGACAAATATATGTCACACAATTGAAGAGTGTGACCAAAATAGATATATGGTCACATGAAGTAATTGTGTATGTGACTAAATTATATAGTCAAGTTTGTCACACATTATTCAAACGTGACTGCTATTCTTTGCTGAATATTTAGCCACATAGCGTTTGAAATGTGTGACAACTAAAAAGTAAGTTTGAAGCGTTAGTCACGATATGCATTTAATAGTGACAAATATATATGTCACACACTTGAAGAGTGTGACCAAATGTCATATATGGTCACACGAAACCATAGAAACATGATTAAGTGTAACGAAAATTCGATACATATGGTCACGTAAGTAAATATGTGTGTCTAAAGTTTAGTGTGTGTTTGCTTGCCACAACCTAATGTGTATAGTCACATTTAATTGTAGCATGATCATGTGACTATAGGCTTTAAAATAGTCACACCATATCACAAATGTGTATCTAAATTATGTTTATTGCCACATTATAAGGGTATCATATGTGCAATACATTCAAAATAGTCACATTGTGATATTTATGTGACTACTATTTATAGCAAAATGTGATATTTAAGTGTAACGAAAATTCAAAATATGTGCAACACATTCAAAATTAATGTTGCTAGGCATAAGTTAATGCTG
Source organism: Artemisia argyi (assembly GCA_030686995.1). Lineage (NCBI taxonomy): Eukaryota > Viridiplantae > Streptophyta > Magnoliopsida > Asterales > Asteraceae > Artemisia > Artemisia argyi. The sequence goes on along the minus strand of CM060708.1, from coordinate 132,659,461 downwards.
CTAGGCATAAATTAATGTTGCTAGGAATAAATCAAGCTTAATGAATAGATGAAAAATCAAGCTTAATCAAGCTTTAATGAAGCAAGAAAGTTAAAATACATATATAATAAACCAAAAAAGAAAAACATTAGTATCCATATATAACAAAAGTAAAATAAAGCAGTTCATACATATAAAAAGTTTAACAATTAAATTTCGGAGATTTCTCCGGATCAAACGACAAATGCACATTATCGTAGTCAATGGAGTCGAATCTCTCTTCCTCACTCAAAAATCCAACATCAGCTGCATCCTCTTCCACTGAACCAACCCGCGACTTTGATCGCTTGTATTCCTTCTCATCTTTCTTAACTTGAAGCAAACTTGCTTTGCGTCTTGCCTTGTTTCTTCGAGAACTCCACGACTCATACCACTCTTCAATGTTAAATACCTTCTCTGGTTTCCTGAAATCAAATAAGCATTAGATGATAAATTTACAAATTATCCTTTTAATTTGGTATTCTTAATTATATGATGTATATAATGTAACATTCTAATACAATTTCATAACTGATTACCTAATTAGCTACCAATTGATAACCATTTTTATAAATTCATAAAAGTTTAATACACCAAAATTATTATGGATTAACTAACTTCTACTAGAAAAAAAAACCAAGTCAACATGTACGTACATAACATCTTTACAAACTTTGAATGTTTACGTGTACAAATGTTTAATTAGTAGTACTTACTTTGAACGCTTCTTCTTTGATGAAATGCACCTTTTCTTGTTTCCAGCCATAACTTCGATCTTAGATTATTTTAAAAAGTGTGTGTTGAAAATCTAAGTGATGACCTTAAAAAGGGATGCGACATACTATACGCCTAGGGAATTTTGAAAGTCTCAACATTAAAGATTATTGCAATTTACCAAGTTTAACGTCACATTAGCATGTGAAATGCACTAATTACTCGTGCCTAATTGTAATCATTTTAATTTTACACATTAAATGCGCGCTCCTAAACATTCTATAATTTTATTTTTAAACTTTAAATGGTAATAAGCATTGTAAGTGGTTTCAAATGTTTGAAAATATAGTAAGAATAAACATAATGGTATTAATCTAGTTATTAGTTGTGTAAAATTTGTGTTTGTGACAGTGTTTACTCCCTGAATTGGCAAACTTACTTCAACACTGTTATGACCCGATTAATAAAGAACTTTATGCTGCTAGGCAAAACTTAATGCTGCTAGGCATAACTTAATGCTGTTAGGCATAAATTACTGTGAACTAGTGTAACTGTAAAAAAAAGTAACTGTAAACCGTAGTGACACTTAAACGTTGTGACATTGCGACTCTTGTGTGCCTATAAATACAAAGGAATTACAACCAACTTCTTTCATCTTTTCATTACGTATTCAATTTTTGTTTGGAATTGCAATGGCTTCATTATCTTTAAATCCTGCTTCAAAGAAAACAAAACGTTCAAGGGATACTTCTCCTCCTCCTCCAATGCCAGAAAAATATAAAATCCACCGCCTAACCCAAGAGTGCTGGGACAAATGCCATTCTCAAGGCCAATATGGTACTGAACGACAGTTGGTTGAACTTTACAACAAATGAATCACGCTGTTGGAACAACAAAACAAAAAAGACCAAGATATCATACTAGTGCATCAGAACAAAGTTAATGTTCGTAATCAAGAAATAGAACAAATCCGTGGAAACATTGTTGATATTTACAAAGGCATTCAAAATAGTTTGTATAATTTTCATTGAATTAACCCTGATGTAAGATGATATTAATCATTATTATGTTATTTCTTTGAAGTTTAATGTTTTTGTGTTCAAAGAAAACTTATCTTATGTTTCTTTATTAATCAAGTTATCGATTATATTACTATATGATCAAGTTATCTTTTTGTTGATGAATTATGTTATGTTGCTTTGTTGACTATGTTATGATGCTTTGTTAAAAGTCAAACAAAGATTGTCAAACTTGATTGTCATTTGCAAAAGTCAAAGATTGTCAAACTTATCTTATGGGCAACTCCGGGTTTGGATTGGAATTTTTGTGAATGCTAGTAACTCAGAACTTAATGCTGCTTGGCATAACTTAATGCTGCTAGGGATAAAAATAAAATGCCACAAAAATTAACCGATTCATATTCAGTTCACTAATGAGAAAATTGAGCGATGACAACATGTTTATTCATAAAGTCAAATAAAGTAGTACAAACGGATTACACAGGTTTATTCAAATTACTTCCAAACTCAACTAATACATTTTCTTTTTACCCTTCCCTTTTGAACAAACTTTGGGCATTTTTGGTTCCCATGGTTTTATACCCTTGTCTTCACAAGTCTTAGCATTGGGCAGGCCTAGCACCTGAACCCTCTCATCAAAAAGCTCCTTGGCAGTCTTTTTTAGAGTTTTAACCTTCCTAGCATCTTCCTTTTTTTGTGCCTGATCCAGAATATCCCTTTGGAAAGTAGTCTGCCCCTGTATTTAGAGGACCTTCAGAACTGCTTGATATGTGAAATGAACTTGAGTCACTGCTGCCAACATACGTAACCCTTCTAAGTTCCCGATACAGCTCCTTTTGTCATTTCAACTTCCCTTGAGCAAAGGACTGCACCAGCCGCATTGCTAGATTGTTGAAAAAACAAAAGGAACTGTATGGGAACTCAGAATGGAAAGGTATGTTGAAATGAACTTGAGTCACTGCTGTCAATGTATGATTTCTACAAAAAAAAAAATAAAAAAATATATTAAAATTCTAAAAAATATAGTGTAAATGAAATAAAAGATAATGTTGCAATTCAGGGTGTATTTGAAACAACCTTTGTTCTTGGAACCCCAATGGCCACATTACTTGGTGGATGGTTGGTTTTAGATCATAAAAAAGAATGGAATGCAATAAACCAACATACGTAACCCTTCTAAGTTCCCGATACAGCTCCTTTTATCGTTTCAACTCCCTTTGAGCAAAGGACTGCACCAGCCGCATTGCTAGATTGTTGAAAAAATAAAAGGAACTGTATGGGAACTGAGAATGGAAAGGTATGTTGAAATTACAGACTCATTTAGATCATAAAAAAGATTTGAATGCAAACAGAGTGATACAAACAATCTAGAAATGTTAAGTAAAGAATAGAGTCTAAGTAACATCACTCATCTTGAATGCGATGATGAAGGAGTGTGGCCTGTCATGAACAATACACACTATATCATCATCGCATTGAAGACGTCTCAATGATCAGGCCAGATCTATCTAAAGTTGCAGAAAGGTTCCATTGCTTTGTTTTTTGGACACCGTCTAATAACGGTAGTAGAGGTTTTCCAAATTAAGTAATGGAACCGTTCTACAACTTTAGATAGATTTGCCCTAACATTGAGCTTTAAGTTATTAGAAAACAGATTCTTACTATCGTTTATATTGCTCCCTTAGATGTGACGAACATACATATTAATTATGTAGATTCTACGACATTAGAGAGCTAATCGTGCATGAATGAAATCATATTAAACTTAGAATAACAATGCAATGAACTACCATCCTTTCTACCCTAGCCAACAACAACATATTATTCAGCCTTGAATCTCTAACCTACCAACATTCATTGAAGACGAAGACGCTAAATTCAAGTATCGAACCTACAAATTATACTGGATAATTGTTTCTGGATTTTGACAAAGAGCAAAGATGAATCAACAATGGATGAACAACACCAAAACAAGTTTATGCTCATACTTGAAAGTGGTGTCTGTTCATCCAACGTTGATACTTCTTCCATCTTTGATACTTGGATGTTTTAGCCTAAATATTCGCACACACATCCGCCACTTATCTTCATTATACTCTCAATACAAATGCAACATAATTCTTATATCAAAAATACATCATACATATATATAAAGCAAACAGAGTGATACAAACAATCGACAAATGTTGAGTGAAGAATAGAGTCTAAGTAACATCACTCATCTTGAATGCGATGATGAAGGAGTGTGGCCTGTCATGAACAATACACACTATATCATCATCACATTGAAGACGTCTCAATGATCAGGCCAGATCTATCTAACGATGTAGATGGGTTCCATCACTTTAATTGGACCCCGTTTTCTAACGATTCTTGATTATTGAAAGAACCATTAAACATCGTTAGAAAATGGGGTCCAGTTAAAGCGATGGAACCCATCAACATCGTTAGATAGATCTTCCCTGATAATTGAGCTTTAAGTTCTTAGCAACCAAATTCTTACTATCATTTATATTGCTCACTTAAATGTGACGAACATACATATTAGTTATGTAGGTCCTACGACATTAGAGAGCTAATCATGAATAAATGAAATCATATTAAATTTATATCAACATTGCAATGAAAATATTTTCATTGTAACTAAATACATGAAAAAACTCTTTAAGTTCTTGATATGTTTATTGTACTTCAACCTAATCCTAAGATAAAATATTTTCATTATTTCTGTATTTTGGCAAAGAGGAAAGATGTATCAGTAATGGATGAAACACCAGAACAAGTTTATGTTCATACTTGAAAGTGGTGTCTTTTCATCCATCACTGACACTTCTTCCATCTTTGATACAGATACATATTATGTTCATACTTGAAAGTGGTGTCGGTTCACCCATCCTTGACAAAGAACAAAGATTAATCAATAATGGATGAACAACACCAAAACAAGCTTATGTTCATATTTGAAAGTGGTGTCGGTTCACCCATCCTTGATACTTCTTCCATCTTTGATACTTGGATGTTTTAGCCTAAATATTCGCACTAAAACTAAAAAAACAACCATAAACCCTAACAATAAAAAACACAAATATACAGATCATACATAAACCCTAACACTAAATAACACTAATTAAATAACCACAAACAATGAAATAATCAGATAAACCAAAAAAACAACTAAATAATCAGATAAACCAAATCATTTGTCAAACTTAGGGTCAATATAGAAGCGATCTAAGTATGTTACCATATGCTTCCGATCTAACTTAGGGTCAAACTTAGGGAGTAGTAGTGAGAGAGAGAAGGAAAGAACAAGGCAGCTGTGTGTGATTGTCGGATATAGTATTAAGTATATGTTGGAGTGTGTGAAGTGTGTTTGAGAAGCTTTGTAAATAATATATATTATAAGTGATGTGTGTTTGATAAGCTTTGCATATGTTATATATTACTAGCGGGGCACATGCGCATTGCGGCGGGAGGTACCCTGTAATTAAAGTTTACAGATAGCGAAAATATTTTTAGATGCATGATAAACTGTTGAAGTTATGAGAAAATGTCTTACAAAATTTTATGAAAAGAGTGTTTAGCAGCTTGATTTGTTTGTACATTGTGGTTTATAAATGATACTTTTAATTGAAAAGGTGTTTTAAATGTTATATATATTAATTATAAGTGTTGACCAGTCAATGTGTGTAGGTGCTAATGCTTAAATTGATTGTACATATAGCTTAATTTGTTGTATTTACTTAAAATGTATAAATGAAAATCTTAAAAAATTTGAAGAGAGAGAGTCAAAGATGCATTATAAGATGTATATATAAGTTTAAAATGATTAAAAGTATAAAAACTAAAAGTATTAAAAGTTTCAAGATCGGGATGATCAGATCCTACCCAGGATCGTTTTTGTCTTTGCAAGATCATGATCGTATGATCGGATCGGGATCGTAAGATCCTACTAGCTATAATGTCATTTTCTTAATAGTCTCGCTCTCTTTAACATGCAGTTTCCTTGTAAAATCGGATACATGAACTTGCATGCATGCCTACCTTAACCCATTAGTACTTGTTTGAGTCAAATGCGTGTATCGAGTCACAATGAATGTTTTGCAGGATTTTTAGGATGAGTTACACCACCGGAAAACTCATTAACTCATTAGTACTATACTCATTAGTACTTACACTAGTCAGATCTATCTTCTATCTATTCATCTATTCTTCTTCTCTCTAGAACCGACTCACACCACCGCCAAACTTCACAGCCTTATCTCACCGTGGTTCCACCAACCATCGATCCTCCACGCCGTCACCGTCATCAAGACAAGGGAATTGTATGGGAGAGTTTGTTTGCTTTGGTTGTTTGGTTCGAGATAACCACCACATCCACCACCATCACAGTCAAGCCTCCATCACCCTCGCGATCAATGTTATCCGAGATCGAGAAAGTTTGAACTTGGCTTGAGCTTTACTCGAAAAGCTCGATTTATCTGTAAAGATGTGTTTTCTGACACAAATTAAAAATTGAAATATAATATAACCTAAGAATTGAATTCGGTTCGACTTCAGCTCGAAAAGCTTGATACATTCATAAATAAATATTTACACTTACTACACTTTAAAAAAAAAAGAAAAAGAAAAAAAACATATTTTATATTACTTACAAGCTCGAGAATTCAACAATAACTCGAGTCGAACTTATATAAGATTGAGCTCAACTCATTAAGCATTTCAAACTCATTTTTCCCCAAAATCAAAACACTAACACTTACACTAGTCAGATCCCGCCCCTAATTTTTCCCCAAAAATTTCAATCTCCCACTCAAGATCCCTCCCTTTTTCCCCCAAAATCAAAACACTAACACTTACACTAGTCAGATCTATCTTCTCTCTATTCATCTCTTCTCCTTCACTCTAGAACCGACTCATACCACCGCCAAACTTCACAGCCTTATCTCGCCGTGGTTCCACCAACCATCGATCCTCCACGCCATCACCGTCATCAAGACAAGGGAACTGTATGGGAGAGTTTGTTTGCTTCGGTTGTTTGGTTCGAGATAACCACCACATCCACCACCATCACAGTCAAGCCTCCATCACCCTCGCGATCATGTTATCCGGGATCGAGAAAGTTTGAACTCGGCTTGAGCTTGACTCGAAAAGCTCGATTTATCTGTAAAGATGTGTTTTCTGACACAAATTAAAATTGAGATATAATATAACCTAAGAATTGAATTTGGTTCGACTTCAGCTCGAAAAGCTTGATACATTCATAAATAAATATTTACAGTTACTAAAAAAAAACATATTTTATATTACTTACAAGCTCGATAACTCAACAATAACTCGAGTCGAACTTATATAAGATTGAGCTCAACTCTAAAATTTTAATCAGGCGCTCAAGATCTCAACATCCGCCTCTAATTTTTCCCCAAAAATCTCAATCTCCTGCTCAAGATCCCGCCCCTTTTTCCCCAAAATCAAAACACTAACACTTACACTAGTCAGATCTATCTATCTATTCATCTATTTTCCTTCTCTCTAGAACCGACTCACACCACCGCCAAACTTCACCGCCTTATCTCGCCGTGGTTCCACCAACCATCGATCCTCTACGCCATCATCGTCATCAAGACAAGGGAACTATATATGGGAGAGTTTGTTTGCTTCGGTTGTTTGGTTCGAGATAACCACCACATCCACCACCATCACAGTCAAGCCTCCATCACCCTCTCGATCATGTTATCCGGGATCGAGAAAGTTTGAACTCGGCTTGAGCTTGACTCGAAAAGCTCGATTTATCTGTAAAGATATGTTTTCTGACACAAATTAAAATTGAAATATAATATAACCTAAGAATTGAATTCGGTTCGACTTCAGCTCGAAAAGCTTGATACATTCATAAATAAATATTTACACTTACTACACTTAAAAAAAAAAAAAAAAAAAAAAAAAAAAAAAAAAAAAAAAAACATAGTTTATATTACTTACAAGCTCGACAACTCAACAATAACTCGAGTCGAACTTATATAAGATTGAGCTCAACTCATTAAACATTTCAAGCTCATTTTTCCCCAAAATCAAAACACTAACACTTACACTAGTCAGATCCCGCCCCTAATTTTTCCCCAAAAATTTCAATCTCCCGCTCAAGATCCTTCCCTTTTTCCCCCAAAATCAAAACACTAACACTTACACTAGTCAGATCTATCTTCTCTCTATTCATCTCTTCTCCTCTCTAGAACCGACTCACACCACCGCCACACTTCACCGCCTTATCTCGCCGTGGTTCCACCAACCATCGCTCCTCCACGCCATCACGGTCATCAAGACAAGGGAACTGTATGGGAGACTTTGTTTGCTTCGGTTGTTTGGTTCGAGATAACCACCAGCATCACAATCGAGCCACCATCACCCTCATCTCACCTATCCTACTCTGTTCATGGGTATGCTCAAACACATATTTAATTTATATTTTCTTAAATGTGTAATCGAATATAAAATGATTTAAATTGATTTACGTGGATTAAACTAGCCTAAAACATGTTTTTGATTACAAATTCGTGTGGTGGTAATCGTTGCAGGTAGACTTATTAAGACGAAATAGTTTTCCTGTTTATTGGAATGGAGACAATCGACATGTTCTAAGAGGCCACTTTTTTGCTCGTAAAGGGAGTCTTGATTGGTTTCCACTCTGGGAGGATGTTGCTGAATAGTTGGAGTTTGCTTATCGCAGTTGCGTAAGTTATCTATCAAAAGATTAACATAACATCTGTTATATAGGAAATTAACTCAAATATGGTTGCTTTTTGTCAAACTGTTTCATTTGTACCAAATGTTAGTGATTTGCTTGCTTGGTAATGTGTTTCACATTTATTCGTTCCATGTTTGGCACTGCATAAAATTGCAACCAATTGTATATTATTTGTTGCCCGATTCGATATGCAACCCGTATGTTTGTTTTTGAGGCTAAACTTATATTTGGGACATATAATGTTGTCGTCTTTTATGTTAGCATTAATCACATTACTTGTTTATAGCAGGGGCTACATGCTATTTTCACGGGTGAGGATGATACATGGGATGCCTGGCTAAAAATTCCCTCAGATGGATTTTCTGGCACACTTCATTTTCGAGGCGTGGGTATGGTCCATCTCAGTCACCAAAGCCAACCCAGGTATATTTTTACGGTTTCATGGTTAGCAGATCGATCTTATATTATGCAGCGTTATTAGTGCCTTAGTTTCTTACATTTCCCATATTTTTTTTGCAGAAAGAAACTGGCATTAGACTCAGATGTAAGCCACTTTTTTTGTTGTTAACAATTTCATTTTCTAATGATAACACCATTGTATTTCTTAATTTATATTGCAGGTGACCACTCCAATGGCCATTGAAACTTTGGAAAACGTACCAGTAATGGAAACAGTGGTAAGTAATAAAACATCCACCTTTGATTTTTTTTAGTTTTACGTACATGACTAATGTACCGTGTTTTATATATACATATAGGAACCTGTTAAAACTATCGGACATACGAAAACGCTTGAGCCACAACAAACCGGTTCTACAGGTTACACCACCAACTATGATACCAAATATTAGTGAACAAAATTCAGGACTAAAATTAGTACCAACGAAGCGAAAACATTTGGTCTCTAGTGAAACCTTGCAAAAGCAAGCTAAGGCGGCGAAGAGTCAACAGGTTTTAACTTATGATAGTTGAGAATTTGATTATATACGACATTACAATTATATATATATTTGCTTCATTTATATACATTCGATTTTTATTGAATTTGAAATACAATTGTATATATATTTGCTTCATTTATATACATTCTTATATATATATATATATATATATACTAGCAGTAGTAACTCTGCTCCAGTGGTACTAACATGGTACTAGTATTAACTCTCCTATCATGTTTGTGCAGATAGTTGAACCAGTGGCTCATCTAGTTCTGTTATGTTGTGAGCTTTGACATGTTCTAGTCCTGCTCTCATCCTGATGTGTTGATATGCAGCAGCCTACATTTTCAAGGCTTTTATATCCAGATGATGAGATTAGATCAATGGGAGAAAAACTTGTAAGTTTAACTGCAAATTTTATTAGTATGTTCATTGTTTTGGATTAAAAGTCTTCATGATGTTGTTTGAATTACTGCTGATCATGTTTGTGTTAATATTGCTTATATGGATTTAGTGCAGCTCATAAACTTCAAAGAAAATGTGGCCAAGTATTTACTACTGCTAGTATAAAAGTTACTACTGTTAGTTAAAGTTGGTACTGCTCAGAGATTAAGACCGCTCGAAGTTGCTACTTGCTTATGGAAAAGATTATAGATACTTATAAAGAAACTATTGTAAGCCAACTAGGACTCCTTGGTGTATAAAAGGATATCCAATTTTGTATTTTGTTCAGTTATATACATTCCAATTTTATTGTATTTGAATTTGTTTTGATATATATTTGAATTGTTTTGATATATATATATTAATTTTTTAAATGTGACTAAAAGATGCATATAGTCACACTTATTAACACTTTTGGTCACTGTTTGCTTTAGTCGTTGTGTGACTAAATATTACCGAAAGCCACACAAACATAAAATTCACGTGGCCATTGGATGATCTATAGTCACACAAAATACACATTTCTTCACTTTAAACAGCATATGATCACACTTATTTACACTTTTGGCCACTGTTTGATTAATGGTATGTGACTAAATACCCAAAAAAAATATGCTTTGTGTGACTAAATATTACAAATGGCCACACAAACATAAAATTCACGTGGCCATTGGATGATCAATAGTCACACAAAATACACATTTCTTCACTTTAAACAGCATATGGTCACACTTATTAACACTTTTGGCCATTGTTTGCTTAATGGTATGTGACTAAATACCCAAAACAAACATGCTTTGTGTGACTAAATATTTTAAAAGGCCACACAAACATAAAATTCATATGGCCATTGGATGATCAATAGTCACACAAAATACACATTTCTTCACTTTAAACAGCATATGGTCACACTTATTAACACTTTTGGCCACTGTTTGTTTAATGGTATGTAACTAAATACCCAAAACAAACATGCTTTGTGTGACTAAATATTACAAAAGGCCACGCAAACATAAACTTCATGTGGCCATTGGATGATCAATAGTCACACAAAATACACATTTCTTCACTTTAAACAGCATATGGTCACACTTATTCACACTTTTGGCCACTTTGTGTTAAATTGTATGTGACTAACTCCAAAAAAATAACACCCATTGTGTGACTAAATCATCACAAACGTCACATTTATTGTATATTCATGTGGCCACAGGACGGGAAATAGTCACACAAAATACACATTTACTTGAATATATCATCTCAAATGTCACATACATTATATATTTATGTGGCCAAAGGCTGAAAAATAGTTACTCTAAAAAAATATTCGCATGACTATAAAGTGTTTACGGTCACTGATAATGACTAATCCAACAAAACTTGTGCCTAATTTGTCACACATATTCGGGGTTTTGGTCACTCTTTTTCAATGGAAAAGGCCACGAAGTCAATAATGTGACCATATGCCACCTACGGTGGCGGGACCTTTAGTGACACACAACGAAAAAAACGTGTGTGACTATAGGTATATTGTCACACATTTTTGGCGTGACCAATACAACTTTTTGTACAAGTGTCAGCATTGCTGCGCTTACTTTGATTGTTTTATTTTATTGTTAGGAATCATTGTAACCAATTCACGTATATCTCTAGCTGGAGGGAGATTGTTAGAAATGAAGCTCAGCGATATTTACGTGAATTGGAGTAGACAACTAGTAAGCATAAAGTGCAGCTACTACTAATGTAATATTGCAAAAGTTGTCTTACGTAAGGCCTATAAATACCCCTCAAGGCTTCACTTGAGGGGTGTGGGTGTGTAAGCTTATCTTTCTTAATTATAATATCTTTGTTTCACCTCACCTTCTCTATACTTTCTCTCTCTAGAATAATGATGTATTTTGATCAACCTCAACCTTCGAAAGGTGATTCTTGACTTCTACAATTGGTATCAGAGTGAAACAAAACAAACATCTGACTTCAAGTATAACATCCCGTAAAATTTTCCAATGATTAATACATTATTACAACATAAATTAACTATTTTTACCCATAACAACTTTATATATATATATATATATATATATATATATATACTAGACGAGTACCCGTGCATAGCAACGGGATTTTATAGCGACAGATAGTTTATTGATAAAAAAAGTTTATATATTATAAATGAAAAATAATAAAAATTTGAAGATTTGGGAATTAAACATAATGTTTTGAAACCCGGTTCGACCCGGGTGGTTCAACCGGTTGAACCATTCCGGTCGAAAAATTGGTCGATTTAAACCCGGTCAACTTGCTAGGTTGGGTCGAAAATGGGTCAAATTAAACCGGTTCAACCCGTCGGGTTTGAAGCGTCCCGGGTCAACCCGGTTTGTGATTTGTATTAATTGTTTTAATTGGTTGTATTTAATTTGGTAGATATGTTTTTAATTGGTTGTACAATGTGAATAAATCATTGTACTTTTAACTAATAGGGTATTTTAATAAGAGTATTAATTACATTTCATAATTTCCTAATTAACACAGGGGCAATTTCGGGATTAACCGAAAGTTCAGTTTTTCACATTCCCTTTTGACCATTTTTGCTTTATAGGTAGTAAAGATATAAATATATATATATATATATATATATATATATATATATATATATATATATATATATATATATATATATATATATATATATACTTTGTCAATTACAACGTTATTCACTCTTACCTTGAAACGACATTTACACCTAAACCTTAATAACCTAGATACCATACATAACTTAAAACAATGATACTTAATAAGTACACGTTTCAATAATTACCAAATACAATTTATATAAATCCCGAGCCTACAAAAATTTCCATGTGACCTCACTAATAATATTGGACCTCTAAGAACCAAAAGGCCTTAACCCCTCACTCATCAACTAAACGGACTTCTTTATTCTTGGCCCCTTTCTTTTGGACCTGATTCACTAACGAGCTCACCTCTAACTATTATTTTTTTACAAGTCACAAGTACATGTTTGCTTTGGCTCAGTTGCTCACAACTTTTACACACGACGTATCTCTTTTATTTCACAACTCTAGTTTCCATGCTTCTAAGAACCATGAACGACAATTGTTATCAACTTTTAAATATAATTACTATACTAGAATATTGATTAAGTTAAGGTATCTTACACGTTTCATCTCAATTTGACACAAATAGTAATTTCGTTCCAACGACACTTTGTATAAATTCTAATGAACCACCAACTTTCTGTAACGAATTTAAATCCTAGTTTTAAGGCTCTTCTGGTCTGAACCAGGAAAAGTGTAAAGCATGAAAGATGTTTGAAATAATGTTTTACGTCTTGACTCGCGTGATTTTAAACCAAAAATGAAATTCGTGGCTGTTATCTATAAAATACGACCTGGACTCAACTTAAGTACTACTACTTGTACATTCTTACACCTTCACCCTTCCTCACTTGTTGCTACCCCAAATACAACCTACGAAACCCATATGCAACTCTTACACACCACCTCCCACCTCCTTTGCTCCCCAATGATTACAAACCAACTCTAATGTCTAAGTAACTTGTTAGGAATATTCATACACGATTCTTACACATTCTCTTGTCCATTTTGCTTATACGATCTCGATTGGTCATGGTTAGAGGAGACATGTAATATAGCAGCTCGTTCACACCTTCCCTCACTTATTACTACCTCAAATGTAACCTAGAAACCATGTTAACTCTCACTCCACCTCCAATATGGCCCAATCCAGAAACCTGCTCCATTCTATCACTTATCCCATTCCAGTTCGAGTATATAAGGTTACATGTTGTTTGACAACATGATTACAACTCACAATCATACATACTTATCGAGCTAAGGTGGAAGAGAAGCAAGGTTATGGAAACTAGTAACTAATCTTGGTTCATAGTTGAACCTTAACCAAGCTGTACACCATCACCTTACCACATATCGACTATCGCTAAACCAAACGTAAACATAAAAGATTACTCTAATTGTTCCTGTCAAGAAGGAGAAGAAATCATGCATGGTCAGTTTACTCACACGCAACCAACTTTCCACTTTGTTGTTGTTCCTGTTGAACGAGAAGGAGGGGAAGAGAACAAGAGGTTCAAGTCAAGCCTAGGAGCTTTGAAGCTTTACTCATGATTCATGGGTTTCCTTTTGGTTATACCCGACACCATCAACTTTCCTTTGCCACTATGAGTCTCGATGCACTTTTGCTCATTTACCATCTTATCTCTTCTCAACTCATGCATGCTAGACTTTGCTTTGTGACTCATGTACATGTGTAGTATGTCTTGTTTATCGAAAACTACTTGTTCGATACGAATACAATCTTACACATACACATTTACATACTTACGAGTTTACAAGTTTGGTTTGGGAAACTTGTGTGGCAATATAAGTAAGAAGATATAAACCCATAAACCTTAAAGTGAAACAAAACATTTGAACGAATAATAAGGAAGGATTTAAACTCAAACTCATTTTCAACTTTCATGCAAACATTAAGTCGTGATTTGATTTGTCCTAGAAGCTGGTATGGCACCTTGTTAAAATAGCTAGCTCGACAGAAATAAATGAATACCTTGATTCATCAGTCGACCTATCCTTATATGTCGAGCTAGTAAAGAACTTTGAACTCACAAATAAACTACAAATTAACGTAAAGTAAGTTTTTAAAAACAAATGACGGGTACTTAGATGTAACCATACACACATGAATGAAAGCTAATAAAACTTATCGCGTTTAACATTCTTGTGTTTTCTTGAGTCGCGAGGAAACACTAATCAAATGAAACATAAAGAAAGATAACTATTTGAACTTGGGTAATCACAAGCTCAGTTTGGGTTTTTAAGATGAAACACGAACGGTTTTACAGAACATATACAAACCCACTGTAACAAGGTCTTATATAGAGTCTAATGAGAAGGTAAACCAAAACACATGCACATACAAGCTCGGTATAGTGAAGCGTAATAGCCAAACATATGGCACAACATCAAGAAACTATATAATTAAAACAATAAGTAACTAAACACAATAAGTAGCTTAGCACAGTTGGTTGAGGCGCTGGGTTAAAAAATGTGAGATCTGGAGTTCAAACCCTTCACATAACAGTATTATTTTTATTTTGTTAATTTACAAACTTCAACATGATGACAACTCTAGCCCCTCTACTTTTCACCCTTGCTATTTCCTAAAAGACTTTTATAAGCTTAACACTAATATAAATACTTTACACTCTCAACCTTTAAATTTAGAAACATATATTATTTTCTTAAAAGCTTTTATATTTATTTTGGGCTAAATACGGAAATCATTTAAAAGAGTAACGATGGCATAGCTTAAAAGTTTATATAACTACTTAATTACAATTGACAAATTTATATTTTATGACTATATCATAAAAATATATAACGAGACCTATATTTTTAGACGATAATGAAGTGTTAAATATGAATAACTATATATTTCTGAATACATATAATTTATAACGTAAATTATATAACTTAACGTTATTATCGGTTAACTTGAACACATGTTAAGAAATGCTTATTCATACAATAAAACTCATCGGTTCACTTAACCAGGCATAAACTTGCAATTACTACAATTTATCATTCTCCAATACATAACATAAATTCATGACGAAGAATATAAAATAATAAACGATACTAATGCATAAAGACAAGTTATATTGTATATAACTTGCTCTTGAACTATTAAGCGTTTTGCCACGCAAGCCACCTCTGCCACAAAAGTCATTTTGTCATCGAACACTATTCAAATCACGATTCTCGATAAGTCGAACTTATCTCGGACTTCCATATCATTCAGGTTATCTTTGAAGTTATTTCCATTCTACCTCTGACTTTACGTTATCTATGCCTATCATAATTCTCAGGTGAGTCATAGCCCCTATTCTTACTTGTTTTACAATGGTTTATAAATGTTTTTGGGGGAGATACGTGCTTAACTACTGCTTTTACTTTTACAAGTATTCATTAATTAAATACATGACTATATTTCATATAAACGGTACTAGATTACACATTTTTATATCTCATGAGGAGATAGCTGCTATAGACATGATTACAAGTGATTTTTTAATGGTATGCTATATTTGATCTCTATTGCCTAAGTTACCTATTACCAAAAGTCCCTCGTTCATGCACCTTAATCACCCAAAGGGTGAGCGTAAGTAGTTGTGGATAGATATATTAGGGATTGACAATCCCCATCTGGTCGCTAGAGGAAAGCCACCAAATGCACTCTATTTGATTTCATAGGTTATTGGTAAATACCTATCCTGAGGGCCACTGTTTTACATCATTATTATGGATAATTTTGATGCCTGTTAATCGTTGAGTGTCATGAGCTGAGAGCAATAGAACGGTAGTACTGTAGTCATGATACAGTACTACAATGACTGATGTTTGAGGTGTACAATGTTGTAGCCCACTGTTTTAGTAAACTATGAGATTGTGCTCACTATATAGCAAGAAAACTACTAATAATTGGCAAACGAACTACTATTTTGGTGTTGACCCGGTTAGGTCAAACAAACTAATATTTTGGTGTTGTCCCAGTTAGGACAAACGAACTACTATTTTGGTGTTGACCCTGTGAAGGGCAAACCAACGGACTATTTTTGAATTAATAAAGAAATAACTCATTTTCTGATAAATCAACGATTTAAGCTATGAACATTATGGATTTACTCACACTTTAATTTGATAATCAACTGTTTTTATAACTACTGTGGACTCATAAACTCTTTGATTTTGGAAATCGATATTTGAAACTATAAACTCTATGAACTCATCAACCTTTGTGTTGACACTCTTAGCATATGTTTATCTGAGGTCCATAATGAGCAAGGATGGCACGGAGGAGCAAGGATACTTATAAAGGCTATAAATTTTCCTATCATTCGAAAACTGATTTAATAAACTCTGGGACAAATGCGGACCTCTTTTAAAACTCCGGGGTTTATATTCGAATGATAGATCTTTAAAATGACTAAAATGACAAATCATTTTCTACTAATAAACTGTGCGCTATGAAGTAACACCTAATCTAATTTTCGCTGCATGTTTTCAAAATTTGGGGTGTTACATATTGCTATCAGAGCCTTGGTTATAGCGAAACGGGTCTAAGTTAGATCCGAACTATAACCTTTTTTACAAACAAAACATTTTATAGCCTTACGCTCTCCGTGCTTTCCATCCGCCAGACGATTATGTGACTTTTAGATAGTTTATGCTACAACAACACTCTAGTATATTAATATATATATGCTCACCAACTATTTTGAATACTATGCCAATCCTCCTTAATTATCTCACTCTTATCAGTATAGATGCGTATGACATACTCTTTTCGTACTCTCGAAAATCCGCACATGAATTATTTTGTCGATTAGGATGGATGTTAAGTCAGAATCTTAAAATGACTTACAACGTCTTAATTTGAATGGATTGGGACGCCCTTTTATTCAAATCAAGAAATTGTAAATCATTGAACCATAAGTTTATATTTCTTTAGTTACATAGTTTGGGACACTTCTCTATGTAAATAACGAAATATAGATAAATAGGTTTAATTATTTCTGAGATAACAGACATATGAAACCAAGAACCACTAAATTTCATTAGAAACCATGAATATTAATACACAACGATATAACTAGCATCGGTAATGCTATCATCACAAAGATCATTAAATAAACCTTGACATCACTGAACGATCGATCCATTAAGCTAATGAAGAATGCCACCACTCCTATGAGTGCAAGAACCACGACTGGATGTAATACATCAAATACTCTGTATGACAAAACCACACAATAATGCCTAGTGCATGATGATACTAGTTCAAAACAACAATCCTATTATAAACAATATCTCTTACCCCTACATTTCATCCACACTAACGGCTAAAACCACGATTAGCATGAGAAGTGCTATGATCCAATCCAAGGACTCTAGATCTTCTTTTGGGAAGAGAGTTGCAACAACATACACAATTACGAGAACAATATAGATGTAACGAGAACAATATAGATGTAAGACATTTTAAAATTTTGTTTGAAGAAAGAATGAACGATAAAAAGGAAAATCAGGGTGTATATATAGGGATGTAGCCATAAATCACTATTTTTGCCATGTGCATTCACTTTTCCCCAAACTAATTTCTATCCACAAGAACTGATAATTCAAGAACCTTCTCTACCCTCTTCTCTTTGTAAAAATCTGTATCAATAAAACTCTTTTGTTTAACGGGTAGGTTACCCGCACAGATTTTTGTAATTATAAATTATGAAGAAAATCTAAACGTACAGAATAAATAAATTCTCATCCAAATTATGATCACAAGGAATTTTATTTAAGCATTCAAATGACAGATTATTAAAAAGCAGACTGAACAGAAATACATAAAAACATTACAAACGATGCTAAATTAAAGCATCACACTTCAGCGGTAGTCTGGGTGATCCCAAGTCTGAGAATTGTTAGAATCATATCCATCATCATAAGGGTCGAAGCTCGCCAACCACTCTTCTTTTATTTGAGCCTCCAACCTACTTAGCTCCCGCTCCATGTCAGAAGTCCAACCACCATCGTCAACTGCCACATTTTCCTCAAAACTTGACTGGAATTGATCCAGATGAGGCAATTGTTGTTGTTGCACAACCACTCTTGGTGCAGAGGAACTTGATGCACCTTGTTGTAGTAGTGGTTGCTGTTGCGGGTGTTGTGGTGGTGGTGGTGGATTTTGTTGTTGTTGTTGTTGTTGTTGTTGTTGTTGTTGTTGTTGTTGTTGTTCAACCCTAGCAGCTTCAACATTCTCTTCAAAACTCCAACAGATTTTGTTGGAACTCTAGTCCTCTATCTGATGAACACAAGCCCATAGCGATTCAATAATAGCCGCATCCTTACGATATCCGTCATACAAGAAAGTATCGATCACATGTTTCCGATCATCCGATATGTCTGTGCACTCTACATAACGTTCCCTAAGTCGTTGTTTCAATTGTTTCGCCACCTCAAACTCCAGGATGACCCTCACTATAGCATTTTTGCGATGCACATCACTATTTTCGGTTTCTGCTTTGATATATTGTTGAATTTGTTCAGCGGTATGTGGTAATTTGCAAGCCATTGATTGTTTTGTGTGTGTGTAAGGATAACACAAACGTACCAATGATATTTATAAGGGAATTGGAAAATATTTTTCAATTATTTTATTTTGAGAAATATAACCGTTTGTAGTCAAACGGTAAAATTTTCAAAAGTCTGTGTCTATAAAAACTAGCAATTTTTTTTTGAGATATGTGATAAAATTCTATCTTGGCTTTCGCATCTCAACACAAGTGACAGGAACAGATCACGTTAAACATGTAACACTATAACTAAATCATGAACGCGCCACGTATGAATAATACAATCTCACATGAATTAACCCCTCAGCCTCTAAGAAATTATGAACTTATCAATAATCTTTACAAACTCTCAAACATTATATGATACTTCAATGAATCTCAAATCAACTCATTACCTCATGTATCTTAGAATAATAAAACGTATGTCGATGAAACATACTCGCAAAAACCAAATCAAATACATCTTCTTAACTTGGGCATTAACCCACTGCTTCTATGCGCCGACACACATTTGGGCTTCGAGATTTCAGTAACCCGACACACCATTGGACTTGTTCACCAACTTGAGCCCGACATTGCTCAAGCCCAAAACGTAAATATTACTTCAAACCGACTCATGACCTATAGTTTCGAACCATTTTTCCGTGACAATTTCTAAGCACCCTATCAATATTCTTGTGCATCTCGAATTTTCATGTACCTAAGAATCATATGTGAAGAATCTTTTCCAAATTAATCGATCATTTGATGGTCAAGTTATCATCAAAGCTTAACCCGAATTGTACCTCTTCCAAACTAGTCAACTATACCAAAAATAATATTTATCTAAGTATTCGAAGCCAAACAAACTTCCATATATTGTATCGGTTGTAATTCATTAAAACCCACCTTTGTAAACTTAACTACAATCAAACCAACCAATGTTTTGACACATAATATACAAATCTAACGATTCATAAGCAGTAAAAACAAGCGAAAAATCAACATAAACCACGGCATCAGAAAACGAAGAAAAGTTTATTCATACACTAGAAGTTACATGGAAACATAATAAACCTTTATTTCAACATTCCTACCACTACACTACGATACTATTCCTCACTTCCAGAACTTGTCAATGATGATCGATAGAACCACGAGTGGTACAAGAATGATGAGGCGAAAAATGAATCGTTTTTAGGGGGTCATTTAAGCCCGGAATTGAATTTATTTAATCAAATATTGCCCTAAATCGTTCCTTTTGTGATTTTAGGTACTTTGGGAGTGAATTCTGGAAAAAGGAAGCATTTTGGACATTTTTGGAGCATAAAAGTGAAGAAAATGGCAAAGACTTAATTTTCCATGCTGAGAACAGTACCTGACGGCGTCAAGAAGGCAATTGTGACGGCGTCAGGAGTAAAATCCATGACGACCCAGTGAAAACCTGAAGGCATCAAGAGAAGGGCGTCAAGAGTTAAAATGGTGACGGCCTGAAGATGGGATACACGTGATGGCGTCAAATCTAGATCTAGGCAGTTCGAGGAGTTTATTGGCGGTGAGATGACGGCGTCAGACATTTACTCTTGATGCCGTCACCTCAAAAAATCTATATATACTTTTCTATTTTTCATTCATTAGAGGAGGAACTTGTGTGGAGAATACTAGGGTCGAACCTAATAAACCCTAGGTCGTTTGTAACAGTATTTTCAAGGGTTTTTACCCCTTGAAACCTTTCATGTTCAATTAAGATAAGTTCTCTTTCAATTCAATCAATATGTCTATGTGTTGTTTGAATATATCTTATGCTTGTCTTGATTTCAACATGCTAGGCTAGATCTTTTATGTGTTTGCTTAGATGTAATGAAACATAGATGTTAATTATAGGTTGATTGCTTGTTTATAGTTGTATTGGATGAATGATTTCAATGTTAGGCTTAAGAAAACTGGCAGATCTCCATTGTGTAACTTGCTTGAACGTCTTAAGAAACATGAACCGA
The DNA here is from genome assembly GCA_030686995.1 of Artemisia argyi. Taxonomy (NCBI): domain Eukaryota; kingdom Viridiplantae; phylum Streptophyta; class Magnoliopsida; order Asterales; family Asteraceae; genus Artemisia; species Artemisia argyi. The sequence continues at coordinate 132,638,411 of CM060708.1, read as the reverse complement.
TGTGTACTAGGTTTTTATGATTGTATTTAATGCATGAGCGAATTCTAGTGATCCCATGTTGGGAGCTTCTCATAGGAGTGAAGTAGGAGCTTATAGGATTGGGGAAGTAAGTACGCCACCCCATGAATGGTATTAAGGAATACAATCCGTCATCCACGCAACTGTAACAAGTAATTAACCTGTAAAAGATATCTAGGGAGTAGTGAAACCTAAGTAAACACAATTCTCCCATATATTGCTCACACCACTAGTTTAATTTAGTTTATTTTCATTTTTAGTATTTTATTTTGATTGCATCTTAGTTATTGGGTTAGTTGATTAGCAACTAATTCCGCCCAACTCCTTCAAAAAGCGAGATTTTACTTGCTTTTATAAAAATATAAAAATACAAAAAGAATCATCCCTCATCTCTAGACCTAGTTTTTAGGTTTTTTAATCCTAGCGACACTATTCCTAAGTTGAACGATCAATCCCCCGGTACTTGTCATTATACTATACTACATCGATCAGGTACACTGCCTGGTGGGGGTTGTAAGCTTCTCGAGATCCCTCGAGAGGTAAAGCCTGGTGCAATTCCCACGCATCAAAGAAACATTAAAATTCCGACTAACATAGCACGATCTTCGTTCGGAACATACACCATATAAATAGCAGCAACGATGACATACAAGATTGCAAGAATGGTGATGAAGTGCGGCATGTCGACAGCAAATAAAAAAAAAAGAGATTATTTTGGGTAAAAAAGGATTCACTAGTGGAGATTTAAAAGGGAAAAAGAATTGGGTACTATACACCACTGTGGTAAAATACTGTTTACACCTTAAAAACTACATTTAATGTTGCCACGTAACAATTATATTTTTGGACTAAAGTTCCCCAAGTTTTCTTTAAAAATCATATTAAGATCCGTCATCATCAAGGAAAAAGCTAATGTAGTAGTAGATACGTTAAGCTGGAAAGAACAACTAAAAACCGCTCAGGAGTTAGATCATTAGGAATGACTATTTGTTCACCCCTTCCAGTCACCCTTAATGTTTAATTACAAGTCTTACAACAACTACCTTAGACTGGCCCGGGATTCAGTTTAACGGGTAGGTAATATAACATCCCGTAAAATTTTCCAACGATTAATACATTATTACAACATAAATTAACCATTTTTTCCCATAACAATTATATATATATATATATATATATATATATATATATATATATATATATATATATATATATATATATATATATATATATATATATATATATATATATATATATATATACTCTGTCAATTACAACGTTATTCACTCTTACCTTGAAACGACATTTACACCTAAACCTTAATAACCTAGATACCATACATAACTTAAAACATTGATACTTAATAAGTACACATTTCAATAATTACCAAATACAATTTATATAAATCCCGAGCCTACAAAAATTTCCATGTGAACTCACTAATAAAATTGGACCTCTAAGAACCAAAAGGCCTTAACCCCTCACTCATCAACTAAACGGACTTCTTTATTCTTGGCCTCTTTCCTTTGGACCTGATTCACTAATGAGCTCACCTCTAACTATTATTTTTTACAAGTCACAAGTACATGTTTGCTTTGGCTCAGTTGCTCACAACTTTTACACACGACGTATCTCTTTTATTTCACAACTCTAGTTTCCATGCTTCTAAGAACCATGAACGACAATTGTTATCAACTTTTAAATATAATAAAATATTGATCAAGTTAAGGCATCTTACACGTCTCATCTCAATTTGACACAAATAGTAATTTCGTTCCAACGACACTTTGTATAAATTCTAATGAACCACCAACTTTCTGTAACGAATTTAAATCCTAATTTTAAGGCTCTTCTAGTCCGAACCAGGAAAAGTGTAAAACAGAAAGATGTCTGAAATAATGTTTTACGTCTAGAATCGCGTGATTTTAAACCAAAAATGAAATTCGTGGCTGTTATCTATAAAATACGACCTAGACTCAACTTAAGTACTACTACTTGTACATTCTTACACCCTCACCCTTCCTCACTTGTTGCTACCCCAAATACGACCTACGAAACCCATATGCAACTCCTACACACCACCTCCCACCTCCTTTGCTCCCCAATGATTACAAACCAACTCTAATGTCTAAGTAACTTGTCAGGAATATTCATACACGATTCTTACACATTCTCTTGTCCATTTTGCTTATACGATCTCGATTGGTCATGGTTGGAGGCGACATGTAATATAGCAGCTCGTTCACACCTTCCCTCACTTATTACTACCTCAAATGTAACCTAGAAACCATGTGCAACTCTCACTCCACCTCCAATATGGCCCAGTCCAGAAACCTGCTCCATTCTATCACTTATCCCATTCCAGTTCGAGTATATAAGGTTACATGCTGTTCGACAACCTGATTACAACTCACAATCATAGATACTTATCGAGCTAAGGTGGAAGGGAAGCAAGGTTATGGAAACTAGTAACTAATCTTGGTTCATAGTTGAACCTTAACCAAGATGTACACCATCACCTTACCACATATCGACTATCACTAAACCAAACGTAAACATAAAAGATTACTCTAATTGTTCCTGTCGAGAAGGAGAAGAAATCATGCATGGTCAGTTTACTCACACGCAACCAACTTTCCACTTTGTTGTTGTTCCTGTTGAACGAGAAGGAGGGGAAGAGAACAAGAGGTTCAAGTCAAGCCTAGGAGCTTTGAAGCTTTACTCATGATTCATGGGTTTCCTTTTTGTTATACCCGACACCATCAACTTTCCTTTGCCACTGTGAGTCTCGATGCACTTTTGCTCATTTACCATCTTATCTCTTCTCAACTCATTCATGCTAGACTTTGCTTTGTGACTCATGTACATGTGTAGTATGTCTTGTTTATCGAAAACTAGTTCGATACGAATACAATCTTACACATACACATTTACATACTTACGAGTTTACAAGTTTGGTTTGGGAAACTTGTGTGGCAATATAACTAAGAAGATATACACCCATAAACCTTAACGTGAAACAAAACATTTGAACGAATAATAAGGAAGGATTTAAACTCAAACTCATTTTCAACTTTCATGCAAACATTAAGTCGTGATTTGATTTGTCCTAGAAACTGGTATGGCACCTTGTTAAAATAGCTAGCTCGAAAGAAATAAATGAATACCTTGATTCATCAGTCGACCTATCCTTATATGTTGAGCTAGTAAAGAACTTTGAACTCACAAATAAACTACAAATTAACGTAAAGTAAGTTTTTATAAACAAATGACGGGTACTTAGACGTAACCATACACACATGAATGAAAGCTAATAAAACTTATCGCGTTTAACATTCTTGTGTTTCCTTGAGTCGCGAGGAAACACCAATCAAATGAAACATAAAGAAAGATAACTATTTGAACTTGGGTAATCACAAGCTCAGTTTTGGTTTTTAAGATGAAACACGAACGGTTTTACAAAACATATATAAACCCACTGTAACAAGGTCTTATATAGAGTCTAGTGAGAAGGTAAACCAAAACACATGCTCATACAAGCTCGGTATACTGAAGCGTAATAGCCAAACATATGGCACAACATCAAGAAACTATATAATTAAAACAATAAGTAATTAAACACAATAAGTAGCTTAGCACAGTTGGTTGGGGCGCTGGGTTAACAAACGTGAGGTCTGGAGTTCAAACCCTTCACATAGCAGTATTATTTTTATTTTGTTAATTTACAAACTTCCACATGATGACAACTTTAGCCCCTCTACTTTGCACCCTTGCTATTTCCTAAAAGACTTTTATAAGCTTAACACTTATATAAATACTTTACACTCTCAACCTTTAAATTTAGAAACATATATTATTTTCTTAAAAGCTTTTATATTTATTTTGGGCTAAATACGGAAATCATTTAAAAGAGTAACGATGGCATAGCTTAAAAGTTTATATAACAACTTAATTACAATTGACAAATTTATATTTTATGACTATATCATAAAAACATATAACGAGACCTATATTTTTAGACGATAATGAAGTGTTAAATACGAATAACTATATATTTCTGAATATATATAATTTATAACGTAAATTATATAACTTGACGTTATTATCGGTTAACTTGAACACATGTTAAGAAATGATTATTCATACAATAAAACTCATCGGTTCACTTAACCAGGTATAAACTTGCAATTACTATAATTTATCATTCACCAATACATAACATAAATTCATGACGAAGAATATAAAATAATAAACGATACTTATGCATAAAGACAAGTTATATTGTATATAACTTGCTTTTGAACTATTAAGCGTTTTGCCATGCACGCCACCTCTGCCACAAAAGTCATTTTGTCATCGAACACTATTCAAAGCACGATGCTTGATAAGTCGAACTTATCTCGGACTTCCATATCATTCAGGTTATCTTTGAAGGCATTTCCATTCTACCTCTGACTTTACGTTATCCATGCCTATCATAATTCTCAGGTGAGTCATAGCCCCTACTCTTACTTGTTTTACAACGGTTTATAAACGTTTTTGGGGGAGATACATGCTTAACTACTACTTTTACTTTTACAAGTATTCATTAATTAAATACTTGACTATATTTCATATAAACGGTACTAGATTACCCATTTTTATATCTCATGAGGAGATACCTGCTATAGACATGATTACAAGTGATTTTTCAATGGTATGCTATATTTGATCTATATTGCCTAAGTTACCTATTACCAAAAGTCCCTCGTTCATGCACCTTAATCACCCAAAGGGTGAGCGTAAGTAGTTGTGGATAGATCTATTAGGGATTGACAATCCCCATCTGGTCGCTAGAGGAAATCCACTAAATTCACTCTATTTGATTTCATAGGTTATTGGTAAATACCTATCCTGAGGGCCACTATTTTACATCATTATTATGGATAATTTTGATGCCTGTTAATCGTTGAGTGTCATGAGCTTAGAGCAATAGAACGGTAGTACAGTAGTCATGATACTGTACTACAATGACTGATGTTTGGGGTGTACAATGCTGTAGCCCACTGTTTTATTAAACTATGAGATTGTGCTCACTATATAGCAGGAAAACTACTAATAATTGGCAAACGAACTACTATTTTGGTGTTGACCCGGTTAGGTCAAACAAACTAATATTTTGGTGTTGTCCCAGTTAGGACAAACGAACTACTATTTTGGTGTTGATCCGGTGAAGGGCAAACCAACGGACTATTTTTGAATTAATAAAGAAATCAGTCATTTTCTGATAAATCAACGATTTAAGCTATGAACATTATGGATTTACTCACACTTTAATTTGATAATCAACTGTTTTTATAACTACTGTGGACTCACAAACTCTTTGATTTTGGAAATTGAAATTTGAAACTATTAACTCTATGAACTCACCAACCTTTGTGTTGACACTCTTAGCATGTGTTTATCTCAGGTCCATAATGAGCAAGGATGGCACGGAGGAGCACGGATACTTATAAAGGCTATAAATTTTCCTATCATTCGAAAACTGATTTATAAACTTTGGGACAAATGGGGACCTATTTTAAAACTCTGGTGTTTATATTCGAATGATAGATCTTTAAAATGACTAAAATGACAAATCATTTTCTACTAATAAACTGTGCGCTATGAAGTAACACCCAATCTAATTTTCGCTACATGTTTTCAAAACTGGGGGTGTTACATCAAGTAATAAGTTGCGATAAACACTTCTAACTCGATCCTAAGATCAACTTTATCACACATCTAATCTTCAAAATACAACCTTTGTTATCTTAAAAGATCCTATGATCAACTTTATCACACATCGTTTAACAATGGAAATGAAAATGCAAATCCAAGAGAGAGATTCTAAGAAAGTGTTTACAGTGTTCAAGTCATATGTAGAGAAGGTCATCAATATTTATGGTTATGATTCAAGGTTTGATCAGGCATTTGAATACTTCATCCGAGTCCGATATCACAATTTCAAAGAAAAACTCAACCAAAGCCTGAATCACCTTGAGATGCTACTTAATGAACAAGAACTTGATACGAGTAACTGGAAGGAAGCTTTTAAAGTGATCCAAACTCAATTTCAGAATATCTTTAACCCTTGGATAATGAACCAGTCAGAGTTTATCGATGCATTTTACCAATAATTTTGGGTAAGCTATTCGACCTTCAGAACTAAATGCATAAGTGACATGGGGGAACTCGAAAAGATACTTGATGCTGAGGAAGCTAAGTTAAATGAAATTGAGAAGCTGAAACGGGAAAGTGAGCAGATTGAAAAAGATATGCAGTTAAAGGAAAGAGAGCAGATTGAAAACGATATGCAGTTAAAAGAAAGAGAGCTAATTGAAAGAGAGATGCAGTTAAAGGAAACAGAGGTGATTGAAAGAAAGACAGACAAAGATTTTCAAACAGAAGAGGAAACGGTCAAAGAGGGTGATGCATCAGATGATAGTTTGGTTTTCACGGGAAGTGATTCATCTTCAGAACAGCAGGTTGAAAGCAGCAGTCCTAGCTATGATTCAGATACTGACGGTACACAAAAGAATGAAGCTGTTTGGGACACCGAAGATGATCATATCAGACCGGCATCAGACACAGAAATATTGGCTATGGTACAACATTCACATGCTCATGATAATGTTGATATATTTGAGAATATGTTTGTTCATGATCAGACACATCCTGAGCATCCTAAGTCTATTAGTGACACTTATGTGGTGGAACAAAATGATAGTAATATCACTTTTGATACTCCAGATATGGATCCTAATATAGGTGAGCCTGCCCAGGATGGATCTACTTATGAACAAGATAGTGCCTTATTTGCTTCATTAATCAATAATTTCAAACATGAACTTGAAAAGTGCAAAAACGACAATCATGAAGCTAAGCAAGCGAATGTTTTTTTAAACAAAGAGCTTGAGAGATTTAAAGAAATGGAAAAACGTTTTGAAAACACAACAACAAGAAATGCTGAAGTTGAAATTCAAATATCAAACCTTATTTTTGGGTAAAAGGTCAACGACCCGGTAAATATATTACTCCAAAAAGCATTTAAGTACAACGGATATGGGTGAATCCCATATCTCAGCCCGTTACATAGGCGAAAAGCTTACATAACAAGATACTTCCTATTTTCTAGACAAGAAAACAAAACCACTACCATATGATATTGAAAGACTCTGACAAAAATATAAACTACTTCCTACGATCTTGGAGATTAAAGCCATAAATGGCATTAAGAGCATCCAAATTCCCTGGAAGATCATAAATTTGCTTCGAGTAATCATCATTGTCCTCAAACTCATCTTCACGCTCATGACCACCACCAAAAAGATTTGCTAATTCGTCGAACGTGTTAAGAACCTCATCCTCCTCACTATCAGAAACCACAACCTCACCCACCTTAGAAAATGAGTTAGCCCTCTTAGTGACAGAGGTAGACGGAATAGGATGACCTTCATCATCCACAAGAGTAGCTTTCCCATCAATAAGTAGCTTTTCAAGCTTACTAATTTTCTCAACTATAGGAGTAGAACCAACTACCTTAGTTCCCATTGAATCACTCACAAGTGGTTCTTGTGATGTAGTACCAGTCTTAACCGACTCATCCTCATTAACTTCCACTGTACGGCCAGCATCCACATCCTTGTTGGTGTCATAAGTTGGAATACCAAACGCATCCGTATCATCCATATTAAGAGCATCAAATTGTTTAGATGTAGAAATCTTTGTTCCACTAGAACTAGCCACATCAGAAGTCTTCTTCTTAGTGCCACCAACTTTCTTAGGTTCAGGAGGAGTCTTTTTGGGTTGATACTGAAACTGCTTACCCACAACAGGTTTAGTAAACCCCCTTGACCCGAAATTGTAGGATCACCTTGCTTTCCTTTCTTCCTGTTATTGACAGTCTTGAAACTATCATTAACAGGCTTATTAGGCTGAAAAGGAGGTATAACAACTTTAGGACAGTCAGTCAGAGTATGACCAAATATCTTACACTTGTCGCAACGAGGTGGTTGCCACTCGTATTCAACCCGTATCTTCTCAATAGTCGAACCCGAACCATCAAGTAATGGTATCTCAACAGTGAGGCTGTCCCGAAGCACTCATCCGACTTCACTTCTATCATGCATCTAGCAAAACTACTATGGCCCCATGATTCCTTGCACATTTAGCTTGTAAAAGCATCTAACCTTTTGGGCGTGCCAATCAGTGTGGCAAGAAGACTGAGGCCATCATCAGAAAACATTGCAAGGGGGACATCATGGAATTTAACCCACACCGGGATGTTAGTCAAATCCTCTTTAAGTAGATTAGCGTTCAAAGTCCATGGTTTAAGAATAATAACAACATTTATGATCAACCAAGGACCGTTTTCAAGCACATCATCAACACCTTTCTTCGAATTGAACTTAAAGAAGAAGAACCCCTTTGCATTCATCATTACCTTATGCACACCAAACTTAGCCCATGCATTGCGTACATCATAATCAACAACAGGAAAAGCAAGGCGTTGGCCAAGGAAGTAATCGTAGAGAGTATTCTCAAACCTCGTGTTCACCTCTTCCACTACTTTCATTGGAACTGAAAGGTCAACATCATCCTTCTTATTGCTACATTCCAACCTCCGAAAATTAGACACGTGTTTCTGAGGTTCATTAGAAGTAGCACCCGCGTAAGAAACCGACTTCACTCCAGTACCACTAGTAGTACCAACCTTAGGACGACCAGAAATTGCACTCGACAGAGGGTTACTTGTAAAATTAGCTTCAGAAGCACCAATTTCATGTTGAATTTTGTTCATGGCATCATCAAAATTCTGATTCGCATTAGCACTCAATTGTTCTACATTAGGCTGTTTAGAGGCTTTAGAAGACGATTTAGAATCATGTGTGCCATGAAGTTGCTCCACATCATCCAAAACAACCTTATCATTGTCAATAATAACGTTCACAACATTACCAAGTGAAACTGGATTCCCTTGGTTTGGTAGCTGCTCCATGTTATCATCACGTGGTGATAGGGATCCCAAATCACGTAGAGGTGATGAGTCAACATCACCTAAACCAACCTTTTCCGCCTCATTCGTACCTCCTTGAGAATTACCATCATCTTGTAACATGGATAGACTTGGTGCAGAAACCGAATCCCCAACAACATCACTACCCTTAGATGCAGCACCCATCAAGCTAGTAGAAACATCCGATGTGTTCTTGTTCTTGTGATTCAGAAACCCTTGCTTAATCATCTCTCAAACCCACTACTCCAAAACAAATAATAACGACCAGGTAACAACAAGAAACCCTAACTAAAAAGTTAGGGTTTAAACGAAATCACACCAAAGAACTAACCGCCAACCATGATGAATCAAGCAATGAAAATTAATGCCAGTCGATTAGTAATAAAGAGGCTAAATCGATTAGTAATGAATGAGTGAGTTAATGACAGTCGATTTAACCTTAATAATCCACAGAACCGCGATTCAAAGAAAAACCCTAAAAGAACAATCACACAAAGATCAAGAATCAAATAGACAAAGATTCAAGATTGTTTGAATGAAAAACCGATTTAGGGATGTTAAGGTTTTTTAAAAAATCGCCAGAGAGAGTTGCGAGGGGGTTTTTTTTTCCCTTAAATATCAAACCTTAAATCTCAAGTTCAAAAGTTTGAAATGTATGGAGAGTCTGTCAAACCTCTTTTAAAAAGAAATGAAGAACTTGAAGTTGGTTATAGAGAAGCTGTTCTTCGTGAAAAACGTTCCATTCAAAATCTGGATGCTCAAATGATTCATAACAACAGAAAGGTTCAACGCTTGTAAAAGAGAACAGTGATTTAAAAAGTGAAAATTCAAGGCTTAAGAAAACCACTTCAAATTTTGAGATTGTTAATACAAAACTTGAGAATGAAAATTGAGAGTTTTTGAAATGAACAAACGATCTTGAAAACAAACTTTGAAAATTGGGACAGACTTCTCAGACTGTCAACATGTTACCTACAAAAGATGATGAAATCTCTAAACAAACATCTGGAATTGGTTTTGAAAATAGTGCTCATGTGGAAAATGAAAAACCTTGTTTTTTAAACAAAGTGCAAAAGTTGACACCTATTTTGTATAACGCTGATGATATGGGAAAAGAATTGTCAGATGATCTTTTGTTTGAGTCACAAGATATTTTAAAATCTGAAGAGGAAAAATGTTTGAAAGTAAAACAAACAAAAAGCCCACTCTCGTACCACGACTTTGTGTATGGTTGTACATAATTCACAGATATACCAAAAGAATCTTTCAAAAGAAAAGACACAAATGTGAAAAGATTTTTCAAAGAAGCTCAACTTGCTACTTATGATGCTAAGTTATGGCAAAATAGAGCAAGGAAACAATTTTGTAATCTTAAACATCACATTGAGCAAACGTTAAAGGTCATTTGGTTTAAGCAAGAAAACATCACAAACAACATTTTCTCTAATCCTCTTTCATCAGATGTACGCCTTAAGATAGAAGTCAAAAAGATTTTGAAAGATGAGATTGAACCTCGTGTGAAAGATATCAACTTATGTTTTGAGTACTTTGAAAAACATCTTGTAACTGAAATGAGAGAAGATCTAAAGTACGTTCACTCTCTTGAAGACGAATTTGATGAAAAATGCTTAATTTTGGACATTCAAAATGAATTTTTCACAAATCAAATAGAGTCGTTCAAGTCAGCATCTGTTAGCCATGAGTATGAGAATGTGCATTTTGAACAAACATCTTCTTTGAAATCTGAAAATCTTTGTCTCAAAAAGAAAATCACCGAGCTTTCAAAAGAAACAGCTGATGTCAAAGAAGAACTATAAAAAAGAACTGCTCAGTTTGAGAAACATCTTGCAAAACTCGATGCACAAAGTATCTCTTTCCAACTAAAACTGCAAGAGCAGAATGAGAAAATGTCTTCTGAAAACTCTTTGACATCAGTGCTTAAAGAAAAAGAAAAGATTTTTGAAGAAAATTGTGATGATACCAATATCAAGTTTGATTTTGACGAACTTGATACAAAAAATCTTGAATTGGAACATGCTGTGGCATCATTACAAAAAGAAAATGAGCATTTGAAACAGACTTACAAAAACTTATTTGATTCAATCAAGCGGTCAAGAGTTCAGAATCAAACTTCAAACAAATCTGACTCTCAGATCACACCAAATCATCTTTTTGAAAAAGAAAAATCTGTGCTTCAAAAGAAAATTGTTGAATTGGAAAAAACGATTGCCCAACAAACCAAGGATTTTGGTGATGCCAAAAATGATTTTTCAATCGAAACAGACAAATATGAAAAATATTTTGCACATCTTGAAAATTAAAATGCTTCTTTGCAAGAAAAACTGGCATCATCAGATCATCTTTCTCTTCAAAAAGAATACAATGATTTGAGAACGTCATACAATGCCTTAAAAGCAAAGTTTGATGTTCTTAACCGGTCAAAAGGAAAATCTCAAGTTTCAAACGAGTCTAAACCACAAGTAAGTGTTTCAGAAAAGGTTTTACACGGGTGAATCTTCAAAACCATTTTCAAAAAGGGTTTCTCAATTTACCACCTATTCTTTGCAAAAATGAATGAAGTTTTCAAAGAGACCAAATTGTTCCGAAACATTTACTCCTCAAAAGGTTTCAAATGCAAGTGCTCATAAAGAAAAGAATCAAGGTTTTCAAACTCCATACTCTCGTTTTACTCTGGTAAAGCCAGTGTGGAAACCAAAGCAAAGCCGTTCAAAACATTTGAAATATTCATACTCTGAAATGCTTCCGCTACAACAACGGAATGGCTATGCTTGGAAAAATCCTAATTCTAGAAGGTTTCCATTCATCTCAAAAACGAATTTTTGAAATGAAACGCCGAGTTTCAACAATGGATGGAAAACTTCCTCTTCAAGTTTTAAAACTCCAAAAGAGACACCGAATTTCTCAAACAAGTTTCAAAAGCAAAAGAGTTTTAAATCACCATCGATTCCACGAGCTTTATTTCAAAATGAAACACTGTTTTTCAGTCCTCGTTGGAATTCAAATTCTTTGTCTCGGATTGACACAACTTTCAAATGGATTTCAAAATATGGTAAACCCATTGGCGCCGTGCTTAAATGGGTTCCAAAAGTTGTTGTCTAATCCAAAAACATTAAGACTTCTTAGTACTTCAGCTAAGGACTCGTTCTTCAAAGCAAGGAAAGTGCTTAAATCAAAACAAAGGTTTTACATATTCTTTGAGCACTTATCCTAAAAACATTATGGCTTATGCACACATAACAGTGTATAACCCGCTATTTTCAAGAAAGGACCCTGTTGTACATTTATGTGCGACAATCCTAAAAGATAAGAAGACTTCTCACCAAAAAGCTTATCAAAGTCTTCTTAATTTTTTGAGCAAAATGTTGAAAAGTGTTTCAAAAGGTTTTCAAAACTTTTCATGATGTAGCTCAAGATATTACTCTCTCAAATCCTTAAAGGCTTAAATTTACTCAAAATATTCTATTTTTGAGGGGGGGTAATAAAAGATGTTCAAAAAAGATCATGCTTAAAGGAAACTAATACGGAATTTACAAACATCCGTTTCTCCCATAAGCTATCCAAAAAGAAAAGGTTTTAATCAATTGGCATAAAAAATAGCATGGATATGCTATTTTTGAGGGGGGGAAGACGTGATTAAAATGTGATCAATATGTTTAAGATTATGGCTGAATCTCGTGCGAGCTCGACTCAGAAATGACCCATGAATTGACGAAACAACAAATGTTAGTAATCGAAAAGACTTATCCTCAACGGGTAATAACATCAAGTTAGTTACTAGAGCTAGTTGTCACCTAAAAGCTGACAATGGAACTCTTTAACTAGCCACGTAAGCGTATCTCGAAAAAGATTTGTCTTAGTAGAAATGTACCGTTTCGAGAAACTTTCTATGGACTTGACTAGGCCGGGCAATAACTTCAAGCTAGTCTAACTAGTGATGTAAGCGTGTCTCGAATCGGTTGTGTTCATTGAAAGTGGATTAATTCAAAAGTGCAAACTCCTCACGCATGTGCAAATTTTGTTAACAATCCATGAGCACATGTGAAGGGGGAGTCCTTCATGAAATGCAAAACTCTCGAAGTGGTAACAACAATGTGTTTTATTATCATAAACACTTTGAGAGATTTTTCACAAATGGTTTGATGGCAACAATAGGATAGTCATGAAGTTATAAGGTGACTAAGGTTATGAAAACCGTCCTATGATCTGCCAGAGCCGGAGGGATCTACCCAAGGACAAATCGAATAGATTAGAATTAGAAGTCCTTAGGTATAATTGAAAAAAGGAGAAAATGAGAAAGGAGAAAGAAGGGGTTGAAGAATTAAAAAGAAAAGCAAATGAAAGGGTGAAAAGAAATAGCCCTCCAAATGTTCAACCTTAGGGCAGACATCGGGTTTAATTCATATGCTACTGGTTGTTACCAAGGTGACACCGGTATTGAAGATAAAGACGTCATGGACCCAGTGACGCACTGCACTTAACCTTCTAGCCACTCAAGTTCTCTTAAAAGAGCTTGTTTCATTCTCACGGGGAACCGGTGTAATCTATCAACTTATCTCTTAGAGATGGTTGATATTGAAGCAGGAGACCTATCCCTAGTCTCCGCATAGGAAAACCAAATTATGCACTTATCGAGTCTAGAGCCATGAGATTCATTAAAAGATCTCTTAGGATACAGTTTCTATGAATACACTTGTGTTCACCAAAAAGGACACAAGTTGTAAGAGTCTTTATGAGATCTATGGATCTTGCCTTATCTATCATGATGGTTACTGTGTCTCAAACGGTCTACAGTTGTAGGGTGATCTCCAGTAACTCACCTGAATCATTGATATACTTCGGTGGATCTAGTAAGCCCTTTCAGGGGTATCTGATTCAGGAACGGCCTTGGTAAGGGTTAGAAGGAGTCTTCACACTATGCTGTTGACGATCTCTAATTCCAAACCTGTAAGTACCGGATACTTTATTGCTAACTGTTTTAGGCAGGTACTCATAAATGTTCCTTGGATAAAGACCATTACCATCACTCAAAGATCCACATGCTCATACCCTGCGAAGCTCTCTTCAAAGATCAAAGCAAAGCAAAGTTCTGAATGTTTCTAAGTCAAAGTCAAAGAATCTTTAAAACCAAAGAAACAAAGATTTAATATGTGGGAATCGCACCAGGCTTTACCTCTCGAGGGATCTCGAGAAGCTTACAACCCCCACCAGGCAGTGTACCTGATCATTGTAGTATAGTATAGTGACAAGTACCGGGGGATTGATCGTTCAACTCATGAATAGTGTCGCTAGGATTAGAAAGCCTAAAAACTAGGTTTAGAGGTGAGGGATGATTCTTTTTGTATTTTTATATTTTTATAAAAGCAATTAAAATCTCGGGTTTTTTTGGAAGAGTGGCAAAATTAGTTGCTAATGAACTAACCCAATGACTAAAGATGCAATCAAAATAAAATAACAAAAATGAAAATAAAGCTAATTACTAATGTGGTGTGAACAATAATGGGGAAAATTGTGTTTACTTAGGTTTCATTACTCCCTTGATATCTTTTACAGGTTGATAGTTTGTTACAATTGCGTGGATGGCGGGTTATATTCCTTAATACCATTCGTGGGGTGGCGTACGTACTTCCCCAACTCTATAAGCTCATACTTCACTACTATGTCGAGCCTGCAAGAAGCTCCTAACAAGGGATCATTAGAATTTGCTCATGCATTAAATACAACCATAATAACCTAGTACGCATTGGTTCATGTTTCTTAATACGTTCAAGCATATTACCATATAGGAGGTTGGCCAGTTTTCTTAAGCCTAACATCGAAAACATTCATCCGTAACAACTATAAACAAACAATCAAACCCATAATCAACATCTAGGTTTCACTACATCTAAGCAAACACACAAGAGATCTAGCCTAGCATGTTAAATTCAAGACAAGCGTAAGATATATTCAAACAACACATAGACATATTGAATGAATTGAAAGGATACTTATCTCAAATTGACATGAAAGGTTTCAAAGGGTAAAAACCCTTGAAAGAGCAGTAAAATTCATGCTAGGGTTTCTCCAAAATTATACCCTCTTTTGTTACACACTAATGAATGAAAATTGCAAAACTATATATAGATTTTATAGGGTGACGGCATCAAGAAGGAATATCTGACGCCGTTAACTCGCCGCCCATAATGAGATCGGATTGCCTAGATCCAAGTTTGACGCCGTCATGTGTAATAGCACTCTGGGTTGTCACCATATCTTGAACCATGACGGCCAAGCTTGATGCCGTAACGATTTTTCTGGATCGTCACCACTTCCACCTCTTGTTTACTCTTGACGCCGTCACATGAGGACTCTTGACGCCGTCAGGTACTGTTCCCAGTAAGAAAAATTAAGACTTTGCCGTTTTCTTCACTTTTATGGTCCAAAAACATCTAAAATGCTTCCTTTTCCAAAATTCACTCCAAAAGTACCTAAAATGACAAAAGGAACGATTTAGGGCAATATTTGATCAAATAAATTCAAATCCGGGCTTAAATGACCCCCTAAAAATGGCTCATTTTTCGTCTCATCATATACGCTTACACTTGAGATTTGCTTGTCCTCAAGCAAATGCACTTTTATTCTAATCAAAATACAAGTTAGGGGTCATTTAACACTAATATAAAAGTAATTACAACAAATAATCATTCCACTAAAGACCAAAGACAAGCACGGAGGTCATACACTAGTATCTCACAAATAGTGTTTAGATACTCACATCTCTCGGGTGTAATAAAATATATATCACAATATGGAAATGGAAAATATCTATCACTACCTGTCATAGCAAAATAGATTACCATAGGCTTGGGAAATGATCAAACCTCCACCACATGGCGTTAGCACCTAGGATAAACTATCAAAGAGGTGTTTTAAAGGGTTATAACGTTAGGTGTAGGGATATGGAATACACGGTTTTGTTGGATAAAGGTAATCTTTACTGGTGGCGAGTTAATCATCTAGGTTAATTACATGTACAATATAGTGTTGCTAAGCTAAGACTAGACTCGACTTAATTTTTTGATTTTTTTTTTTTTTTTTTTTTTTTTTTTTTTTTTTTTTTTGCATACACTCTTACCCTACCATCCAAAATAATACATCACAGGGAATGAAAATTCCCCTTACACTTGAATTTTTATATACTTTACAATAAACTATTCTAATGACTCGAATCAAGATAATCAAAACACTTGGAGTTCTTTTAATATTAATGCACATATGGGGGTAATAATATGGTGTTCTTCCCCATTACTCTATAACATAAGTACTTTACCCATGAGTCCCAATCGTCCCAAAACAATATGTACAAGGATATGACTCGACTTAGCAACCATGTAATCAATTAGATAATTAACTAAGGGTTTAAACATGGAACAATAATGCACTAAAGATGAGTGCATACACGGAAGGCTAAGGCGATTTGGGTGTACATTTAAATGGGTTGTAACAAATTCTTCCTTTAAGTAAGATGCTTAAAGTTAGAAACGAAAAGATAGGCTCGGAGGGGTGTACTAGGGGTTTCGTGTACTAAAAATGAGTACAACACTAAGGTGTGGAAAAAATTAATTGACTTTACTAGGCAAGTAATATGACTTAAATGGTCAAGTAATTATGATACGGGTTTAAACACAAGGGTGATCCTAATGCCTCTTATCATGTAGTAAATCCTACTACACGAATGTAGTCTCACTAGCGGTCTCGGGATGCATCACTAACGCAAGTTCTAGAATCTAAATACTACCGGTACACTCATAAGCACTAATAGTAAATGCTTTTCCTATCAAATCTAAATGCGAACCTCACATATTTGGGTGGAAAATTTTTCTGAATGGTACGGTTTTGTGCTAGTCATACAACTCCTATCCATGAGACGCTTGCTAAGGCTAAAGTTTCACTCCTAAATGTTGTAAAAAATTTTAAATTTGGCGCTAAAATTACACTAACAAGTATTTCTCATAGTTTTATTACACACCTACCATCAAACAAACAAACTCAAGTGCAAGTGTATCCTATAAGGTATCATCATTTACCCTCCCCTTACACTTAGGATGAACATTGTCCCCAATGTTCAATTAAAGAATGTAAAAGTGAAATAGGTAAAAGAATGAAAGCAAATACTCCCCTGATTCGTTCGGTGTGGATAGTGTGGTAACAAGGTTAGATCTTCCTCCAAGAAAATGAACCATCAAAGCTTCCCTTCCAGAAAAATAAATCACCTTCTTGTCATATGTAACCTGTTAAACCTGAGAAAACAAACAAGGCAACCTCGCGTAAAATCGGCGGCAATCTATATATACTAACAAGTCCTAGAAAACAATGTAAGATATAATGCTTGTGGAATGAATGTTTGCAGATTTCCTGGAGTTTATAAAAATAAAGAATTAACAAAAACCTTAAGACTCCGTTAGAAAAACAAAACTAGCAAAATTTCCAGAATTTTACACATGACGCCGTCAAGAGTAAACTCATGACGCCGTCAGAAGTGATCTGTAGAAATCTTTACGTTAAGTTTTCGGAAAATCTCTGGAAAAACTTATGTCCTACTTCCTAGAAAATCTTGCAAAAACATCATTATGACTCGATACAAGCATTTGACTCTAACAAATACTAATATACATGTCCATTTAATATTGTGGAGAATCATGATCAATTTCGTTTCTTAAAAACAAATTTGGGGTTTCCCCTTACACTTATCTTTTGCAAAATACCTTTGTATGAAGTTAAGACGAAGTCAAACAACAAAATAAAGTATTTTCACAATTTAGTTTGAAACATGATCTACCAACAATAAAAATAAAACACGCATACGGAAGCAAATATGATTTAAATATCTAAAGGATGAAATATGTGTGCATCATAAAAACTAAAGAAAGATGCTAACTATCGTGGATAAACAACCCTCATGTTTATGAGGTCACATGACGTGAAAAGAACCCCTTGATTTATAAAGATGATGATCACAATATCGATTTAAAAGTATGTATGAAGCATTTAAAGTTCTCTCTAGTGGTCATACATAATATAATATATCATTCACTTTGAATTGTTGGTAATGAAAAAGTTGTGAAGTACGATGATGTACTTGATTATGACACACATTATATGTGAACAACATGTAGAGAATATGTATTCACTTTGTATTCACATTTCACTGACTCAATGATCTTAAGTGATGTGATCATCAGGGGGAGAGAAGATACACGTTTCACTCTTTTTCCCTTGACTATGGTTTTGTCCCCACAGGGTTTTCCGGCAAGGTTTTTAATGAGGCAAAATCCTTGAACGTATAAAGGAGTTATGTACTCTTTTTTCTTTAGTAGATTTTTGTCCCCGTGGGTTTTGTCTAGTAAGATTTTAACGAGGCATAATCCTCAAATAGACATCCAGGGAGTGTTATGGATTAGGTGTAACACCCCAACCCGGTAAAGGGTAAAAGCGTCACATTATGGCGGCATATCAAAGCATACAAGATCATAACATAATGGAAACTTCATAATTAAACAAAGTCAAGAACATCATGACTTAAAGTTACAAAATCCCAACGGAAAATACTTGAAGGAAATGAAATAAAATAACATCCATTCATAAGTCCAACATAATCCAAAATAGTCTAAAATGATGGGGAAACTAAGGTGTAGGTCTCTAAGCTCCTACTCTCATCACTCGAGCCCAGATTCCCGGTTATTACCTGCCGCATGGAAAAGAAAACGCGGCTGAGCATAAAAAGCTCAGTGAACAGATATAAACAAAGCAAAGTAATTTATAAACGAAAAGAGAATAATCAAAGATGGCATAATGTATCACAAGTCATAAGAGAACAAAGTAACATAAAGATATCACCATAATCCTAATCATAGAGAAATGTAAAGAGCACGTATCAACAAAGAAGCGTCCAAACAAGGTACTTGAATGGACAAACGAAACATAGGAAAGCCACGAGCCGACCTACCGAGGTACTCGATAGATCTCAAAACCTACAAATCCATATCATATCATACAAAGGAATACGAAGAGGAGAGACCCCTTCGTAAACACATGGAGTCGATCAAACTCCCAAAGGTGAATGGGGCATAGGCCACGTACGCCATCACGCAACAAAAGTCTTCCGAAACAAAACATAATCCTAGGATGCATCCATACGCCCCCGCTGAACAAAATCATATATATATCAAAATGGCCAATCATATCATAACAAAGGAGGACGCCGGGGACTAATCACACCGCCCCAGATAGTGTCACGCCATTGGTGCCTCAATGACGCGCCCATGGTACCTCCATGGGTAGTTAGAAAACTCGGGCATAAGAACGAAACAAACATACCATATCATATAATCAAGCATATCAAAGGAATCATATCGAAGCATCATATCCAAACGAAACATATCATATATCAGGTCAAAGAAGCATATCAAAGGATCCTAACAAGGACCGCATCAAGCAAAGAATCATAATCAAACAAATCATGGCAAAGGATCATAATCAAAGCAAATGAATCAAAGATCAAGGATCAAGAGTCATGAGATAGAGAACCTCTTACTGAAAGAGGATAGAATATCTGTACCTTAATGAAAGCAAATTACAACCAACGATGATCACACAGAGATGACAACTACTCCCGCTTCACTGGATCTACACGAATATGGTAATCAAGTATTATTTTATGTTCATACGAATCAGGTTACTATTTTAGTATACTTTCCATTTTTAGTGACTTGTCATATTTAGTAAGTTCCTATATTTGGTAACTTTCCCGAATTAATAATTTAATACTTTGTTATTATTGACGATTAAATAATATTTAAAGTCTAAAACGACCAACATAATAAGTTAGCGTTAATTACGACAATTTAGTAAAGTTTAGGGTCGAAATATAAATTATCAAAATTAAATATTAAAAAGTCAAATAAAATTATTCTAAGGTTTATACCAAAATTTTATATCAAAATGATAATTTTAGATCCCGTCGTTCAGAATTTATCTAAACGTATTCTCATAATTAATTTAGACCGCGACGACCTAAAATTTTTAAACTCAATCGGACCTTAAACCAAACGAGCCCACATGTTTAATAATCAATGAAATATCAAAACCCTTTGTTTTAATTCTATTCGAAACATATTATATTTGATTGGTTTTAGGAGTCAGTTATGGTGAAGTTACAGTCAATAAACATGAGTGACCAAAGCAGACACAAAGACACAAGTTATATATCTGTCGAGTATATAATTATAGCAAATCGTTATGTTATGTGTATTAACCCATGATTTTATATGTTTCATATAAAGAATGCAAGCTAGTCAATTTAACAAGTGTTTAAAATCTGAATTTAAGTTGTTTAGTATATGCGTATGCATGTGTTACTCATTTTAAACTCAGTATGATTATTGTTATACAAATGTATTCTTCGTTATACTAAACCAAACAAACACACTTTATCCCTTTTTCTGATTCGAACAGCAACAACAAAATCACTAGAACATGCAAAATCATTTATACTTCTCATACGTATATATATATAAACATATTCGAATCCATGCAACACATATATATCGATTGTAATCTTTTATGCAGTGAGTAACATTTTTGTGATTTCATGTAAAGGCATAAGCGTATAAACATAAACTTATATATGTCAATCCATTATTAATCATGTAACACAAGTTAAAAGCGAGTCTAGATCTTGTACGGATCAAAGAAAATAAATACGAGTCAAAGGAAGGTTACCCTATTCGAAGGAGGATGAGACCGAACCAAGTAAAGAAAAGAAAAAAAAAGAACAACGAGTATCCTACACCCTTCGTCCTACGCGTACACAATCGAGAGAGCAACACTATGAAGTTTTGTTGATTGTTGTTGTTTTCGAATGAGACCAGGAACCAGAAACAAAACTAAGCCGCTATCTTTACTTTTGTTATGCCCTAGGGTTTTTTTTTTTTTTTTTTTTTTTTTTTTTTTTTTGTGAGAAAGAATAACACCGGTTCTCAAAATATAAAGGAAATGGCTTCTTTTTGGGCTTGTGGTACACGATGGCTCAAACAAAGAGAATGGGCTACTTGGGTCGTCGGTTGCAAGGGCCCAAGAAAGAACTCTTAAAGTGTTGTTAGTTTAGTACATGCTTCGGCCCATTTATATATATAACGTAAAGTTTCCGTAGTCGTTAGTTTTTAGTTTACGTATTTTATATATTTCAAATTTTCAAACGTAACGTGTAGTTTTTATTTTACGGGTTTTCGGATTATTCGTAAAAAGTTGGATCGAATTTTTGGGTCGTTATATTAGGGGTGTAATCGAGTCTAGCCGAGCTCAAGCTTAATAGGGCTTGAGCTTGGCTTGAAAGTTATAAGTTAGGCTTGAGCTTGGCTTGATAGCTTGTTAGGAATACGTTTATTCATATGAAGACTCGGTCACCCCGAGTGTAGTTTAGCATATTGTAGCTCATAGTATTTATCATATTAGGTAGAACGTAGTTTAGTATTAGTTAGTATTTGTGGAGTCGGGTCGGGTCTTTACCCACTGTCAGCTCGCTCCACAGCCCGTTTCAGGTGGCGTTTGTTTGTAAGTATATATACCCCTTCCCTAGCTTGGAAGGGGTTGGACCTTCATTTGCAATCTAACCTACTACTAGTTTTCTCTCAAGGTTCCACTCCTTTCTCTCTCTAACTTCTCTCTAGAAAACAATACATAAAATCATCCTAAACACAAAACCAACCATGTTCTTACAATAGAGTAAATTACAATTGGTATCAAGCCATGGTTCTATCCTAGGATTGGTGGTATACTCGAATTTATAGCTTGGTTCTTGTGTTCTTAGGTGGTTCAACTTGGTTTAGTAGTTTTCTCACTTGTTTGGTCTCGTTAGGTGTTATTCTTGGTGTTTTTCTTGTACTTTCTTGATTAGCTGAGTTATATGTTCTTTGGTTTACCTTTGGAGAGGTTGAATCATTCATTTGTTAGGTGAAAAGTGAAATTCGTGGTAGTTTTCTTGCCAGCGAGTTGACCATTTCATTGTAGAGGGTTGACAGTTTTTTCTAGCGAGTTGAGAGTAGAGGGTTGGTGTTTTGCTATTTTGGGACATAAAGCCAAAATGCTAGACAGTAACATTTATGTCTTATTACTCCAGCGAGTTGATCAGGATAGCGGGTTGATAATTCCCAGCGAGTTGGCTATACTAGCGAGTTGTTCCAGTGTGTAGCGAGTTAATCAGATTTAGAGAGTTGACAGAGTCAGCGATTGGAGCAAACTAGCGAGTTGATTAGTTCAGCGAGTTGGTGTGGTCAGAGGGTTGATACGTGTTAGCGTGTTGATCTCTTCTAGCGAGTTGGTGTATTTGTAGCGAGTTGAACTGTTTTTGTGGTGAGTTGATCTATTTCAGTAAGTCGGCAAAACTAGCGAGTTGCTTGAGTTAGCGAGTTGTTGTACTAGCGTCCTTGTAATTCTAGCGTGTTAGTGGTTTCAGAGACTTGCCTTATTTAGCGAGTTGGCCTATCTTTAGCGAGTTGATATACTTTGTGACAAGTTGTGAAGTGGTGTTAGTGACTTGGTTCAGTAACGTTAGTGAAACTTGTGCGCTGTTGCGACTTAAGTTGTTACGTAACTCAACAGTAACTTGACGTTGTGAGGCTAATCTTACGACTTGACTTATTATTTGTGGAGCGGTTGTAAGTTGACTTTTTGCAACAAAACACGAAATACACTTGTGTTTAAAACTTGGTACTAAGACTTACTCACTTACCACAGCATGGCAAGCACTTCCTCTGATGATATTCAAGCTATGGGGTAGGATACCCGTCCTCCAATGCTGAACAGAACATTTTGAAATCCATCGATGAAGGAAAACGGGGTTAACATTTTGAAATCCATCGATGAAGGACCTTTTCGAATAGGCGTCACTAGAGACACGATTGCAGCTACTGATGATCAACCTGCTGTAGTTGGTCCAGACAGACCTCGCACCTATGTTGAGTTATCTGAGGAAGAAAACAAACGCTATGATGCCGACATCAGAGCATCGAACATTTTCATTCAAGGGCTTCCTAAAGATGTCTACAAACTTATCAACTACAACACAGAAGCCAAAGCAGTTTGGGATAATGTGAAAATGCTTCTTGCAGGGTCTGAGTTAACCAAAGAAGATCATGAGTCTCAGCTATATGATGAATTTGAGCACTTCAAAATGAATCCAGGTGAAAGCATCACTGACTATTATGTTAGATTTCACAAGCTGGTCAATGATATGAGAATCATCAATATGACAATGCCCAACATTCAGCTTAACTCCAAATTCATGAATAACATGGCACCTGAATGGGATAGGTTTGTTACGGCTGTTAAACTCAACAAAGGTCTCAGGGATACCAATCATGAACAACTCTATGCATATCTGCAACAACATGAGAAGCATGCTGCTTATGATCGGCTAATGCGGGAATAACTCAATCCTTCAACAACAAATGACTCTCTTGCTTTCGTCTCAAATGTTCAGCAGCTTAATCAATCCTCAATTGATCCACCTCAACCACAACATCCTTCATCCAGGCCCACTAATACAACTGGTCAAGCATCAACTCCTTCACCATCTGCCTTAAACACCCATCTGGACTCTGGGTACTCCCACACTGACATGATGATTGATAATCTTTCCAACCAAGTGTCATTGCTGGTTCAAAAATTCAGGGCAGCTCTTCCATCTACTAATAACCAACTTCAGACTTCATCTAATCCTCGCAATCAGGCAGTCATAGAGGATGGTAGAGTTGTGGTGCAAAATGAGCAAGGAAGACAGAATTTGAATCAAAGAAATGCTGGTATAGGGAATGGGACTTATAGAGTCGGTAATGCTCTTCAAGGACAAGCCAGGCAACCTAAGTGCTACAACTGTTGAGGAATGGGTCACATAGCTAGGAATTGCACTCAACCAAAGCGTCCACAAAACTCTGAATATTTCAAAGACAAGATGTTGCTAATGCAGGCACAAGAAAATGGGACTGTTTTGGATGAAGAAGCCTTACTCTTTCTGGCTGGTGATGACGGGATTACATTCGATGCTGATGTAGATGATCAATCGGTTCAAGACTTAGCACTCAATGACCCAAACATCTTCCAAGTTGAAGACTGTGATGCATTTGACTCTGATGTTGATGACGAACCCACAGCTCAAACCATCTTCATGGCTAATCGGTCTGCAACTGTTTCCTCTCCACAGCAGTCTGGCTCCTCCATCACATCTGCTATTTCTGAGGTACCAACTTCACGTAATCTGAATAACCCTACCAATCCACAAAGGGTGTGTGACTTTGTACAACTCAAGGA
This sequence comes from Artemisia argyi, assembly GCA_030686995.1. Lineage (NCBI taxonomy): Eukaryota > Viridiplantae > Streptophyta > Magnoliopsida > Asterales > Asteraceae > Artemisia > Artemisia argyi. The sequence continues at coordinate 132,613,990 of CM060708.1, read as the reverse complement.
TATTGACAACACAGATACCATTGATATGGGAAATACCAATACTATCCCATATGAAAGGTATGTGAATGACAATGGACTGCCAGTTGTACCAAGTGATACACCGTCTGTTGATTTTCGTGGACATGAGCTGCATGAGCACACTATATACAACCCTGATGATTCCTTGTCCACTAGATTTAACATCCTTTAAGATCAGGTGACTATATACGAACAGCGTGCTAAATTTGAGCTTAAAGAAGGTGAGCAGAAAATGGAATGGCAAATGCGTGCTTACATATCTGAAAATAATTCCAAACAAGAAACATTGAAAAGGGAGTTATTGTCTTTAAAAAAATAATTGGATCAAACTGTTAAACAAAAACAGGAGATTCAAAAGGGGTTAACCTCGCTCAAACATGATTACAAAGATAAAGAAACAAAACTTCTAAATGATTTCTCTAATCTTAAAATGTTGAAAAATAAACTGGAAGAAAAATTGTACACGCAAGGCCAAACCATCCAATCTGCTCAAATGATGCAGAATCATAGGAAATTAAGAGATGAGTTTAGTGAACAGGATTACTCTAAACCAAAGGCCAACTTCCTTAGAAATGGTATAGGTGCTCAACCTGCGTTATATGATGCAAACATTATGTTTGAGCCTAATCATGCCCCTCCTGATGTGAGATCCTATGAAGAGATTGATGAGATGGAAGATAGAACTAGGGAAAAACTTGCTGAGCAATTAAAGGATCCCCAGTGCATTGCAAATAATATTGTCTTTCACTATGATTATACTGATGATAATCATTCAGCTATTTTTGTCCCTCAAAAGAAAATACTCCCTGAGAAAGTTTTTTAGAATATTAACTTAGATAAAATGAAAGCTGAAAGACTTGTGGGTAACACACGTACTATTTTTAGGATTGCTGACCCAACTATTTATCCTCTAAACACGCCCAAGCACCTTGTACCATTTTGATGCGTGGGAATTGCACTAGGCTTTACCTCTCGAGGAGCTTACAACCCCCACCAGGCAGTGTACCTGATCGTTGTAGTATAGTATAGTGACAAGTACCGGGGGATTGATCGTTCATCTCAGGAATAGTGTCACTAGGATTAGAAAGCCTAAAAACTAGGTCTAGATGTGAGGGATGATTCTTTTTGTATTTTTATATTTTTATAAAAGCAAATAAAAATCTCAGGTTTTAGAGGAATGGGCGGAATTAGTTGCTAGTCAACTAACCCAATAACTAAGATGCAATCAAAATAAAATAACAAAAAATGAAAATAAAACTAATTAAAATAGTGGTGTGAACAATAGATGGGAGAAGTGTGTTTACTTAGATTTCACTACACCTTAGGTATCTTTTACAGGTTAATTGTTTGTTACAGTTGCATGGATGACGGGTTATATTCCTTAATACCAATCGTGAGGTGGCGTACGTACTTCCCCAACTCTATAAGCTCCTACTTCACTCCTATGTTGAGCCTGCAAGAAGCTCCTAACATGGGATCACTAGAATTCGCTCATGCATTACATACAACCATAAAAACCTTAGTACGCATTGGTTCATATTTCTTAAGACGTTCAAGCAAGTTACACTATGGAAGTCTGCCAGTTTTCCTAAGCCTAACATCGAAATCATTCATCCATTACAACTATAAACAAGCAATCAACCTATAATCAACATCTAGGTTTCATTACATCTATGCAAACACACAAAAGATCTAGCCTAGCATGTTAAAATCAAGACAAGCATAAGATATATTCAAAGAACACATAGACATATTGAATGAATTGAAAGGATACTTATCTCAATTGAACATGAAGGGTTTCAAAGGGTGAAAACCCTTGAAAATACTGTAAAAGTCGTGCTAGGGTTTATTAAGTATGAACCTAAAATTCTCCTCTCCTTAGAATGAAAATTACAAAGACTATATATAGATTTCCTAAAGTGACGGCGTCAAGAAGAAACTTCTGACACCGTCAACCCACCGCCAAAAGTATAATCGGATTGCCTAGATCCAGATCTGACGCCGTCATGTGTAATGTTGCTCTGGGTCGTCACCACTTTTACTCTTGATGCCCTTGCCTTGACGCCATCCTGTTTTCTCTGGGCCGTCACCAAAATTGCTCTTGACGCCGTCATCAAAATCTTCTTGACGCCGTTAGGTACTGTTCCCAGCAAGGAAAAATTAAGACTTTGCCGTTTTTTTCACTTTTATGCTCCAAAAACGTCCAAAATGCTTCCTTTTCCAGAATTTAGTCCCAAAGTACCTAAAATCACAAAATGAACAATTTAGAGCAATATTTGATCAAATAAATTCAAATTCCGGCTTAAATGACCCCCTAAAAACGGATCATTTTTCGCCTCATCATATACCCTTACACTTGAGATTTGCTTTTCCTCAAGCAAATGCGCTTTTATTCTAATCAAAATACAAGTTAGGGGTCATTTAACACTAATATAAAAGTAATTACAAAAAAAAAAAAAATAATCGTTCCACTAAAGACCAAAGACAAGTACGGAGGTCATATACTAGCACCTCATAAATAATGTTTAGATACTCACATCTCTCGGGTGTAATAAAGTATATATCACAATATGGAAATGGAAAACATCTCTCACTACATGTCATAGCAAAATAGATTACCATAGGCTTGGGAAAGGATCAAACCTCCACCACATGGTGTAAGCATCTAGGATAAACTATCAAAGAGGTCTTTTAAAGGGTTATAACGTTAGGTATAGGGATATGGAATACACGGTTTTGTTGGATATAGGCAATCTTTACTGGTGGAGAGTTAATCATCTTGGTTAATTACATGTACAATATGGCGTTGCTAAGCCAAGACTAGACTCGACTTAAGCTAATAAATAAAAAATAATAATAACATAAAATAAACATAGAATGAAACGGGATGGTAGTCCATATGTTTTTTTATCGTTTTTTTCTTTTTCAATTTATTTTTTATTTTATTTTATTTTGTTTTTTCGATTTTTTTTTTTTTTTTTTTTTTTTTTTTTTTTTTTTTTTTTTTTTTTTTGCATACACTCTTACCCTACCATCCAAAATAATACATCATAGGGAATGAATATTCCCCTTACACTTGAATTTTTTCATACGTTACAATAAACTAGTCTAACGACTCGAATTAAGATAATCAAAACACTTGGAGTACTTTTAAGATTAATGCACATATGGGGGTAATAATATGATATTCTTCCTCATTACTCCATAACATTAGTACTTTACCCATGAGTCCCAATCGTCCCAAAACAATATGTACAAAGATATGACTCGACTTAGCAATCATGTAATCAATTAGATAATTAACTAAGGGTTTAACAAATAACAATAATGCACTAAAGATGAGTGCATACACGGAAGGCTAAGGCGATTTAGTTGTACATTTAAGTGGGGTGTAACGAATTCTTCCTTTAAGTAAGATGCTTAAAGTTAGAAACGAAAAGATAGGCTCGGAGGGGTATACTAGGGGTTTCGTGTACTAAAAATGAGTACAACGCTAAGGTGTGGGAAAAATTAGTTGACTTTACTAGCCAAGTAATATGACTTAAATGGTCAAGTAATTATGATACGAGTTTAACACAAGGGTGATCCTAATGCCTCTTATCATGTAGTAAATCCTACTACACGAATGTAGTCTCACTAGCGGTCTCGGGATACATCACTAACGCAAGTTCTAGAATCTAAATGCTACCGGTACACTCATAAGCACTAATAGTAAATGTTTTTCCTATCAAATCTAAAGGCGAACCTCACATATTTGGGTGGAAAATTTTTCTGAATGGTACGGTTTTGTGCTAGTCATACGATCTCCTATCCATGAGACGCTTGCTAAGGCTAAAGTTTCACTCCTAAATGTTGTAAAAAATTTTAAATTTGGTGCTAAAATTACACTAACAAGTATTTCTCATAGTTTTATTACACACCTACCATCAACAAACAAACTCAAGTGAAAGTGTATCCTATAAGGTATCATTATTTACCCTCCCCTTATACTTAGGATGAACATTGTCCCCAATGTTCAATTAAAGAATGTAAAAGTGAAATAGGTAAAAGAATGAAATCAAATACTCCCCTGATTCGCTCGGTATGGATAGTGTGGTAACAAGGTTAGATCTTCCTCCAAGAAAATGAACCATCAAAGCTTCCCTTCCAGAAATATAAGACATCTTCTTGTCATACATAACCTGTTAAACCTGAGAAAACAAACAAGGCAACCTCGCGTAAAATCGGCGGCAATCTATATATACTAACAAATCCTAGAAAACAAAGTAAGATATAATGCTTGTGGAATGAATGTTTGCAGATTCCCTAGAGTTTATAAAACTAAAGATTCAACAAAAACTTTAAGACTCCATTAGAAAAAAACAAAACTAGCCAAATTTCTAGATTTTTACACATGACGCCGTCAGGAATTTCTTCCTGACGCCGTCAGAAATGACCTGCAGAAATTCTTACGTTAAGTTTTCGGAAAATTTCTGGAAAAACTTATGTCCTACTTCCTGGAAAATCCTGCAAAACATCATTATGACTCGATACAAGCATTTGACTCTAACAAATACGAATATACATGTTCATTTAATATTGTAGAGAATCATGATCCGTTTTTGTTTCTTAAAAACATATTTGGGGTCTCCCCTTACACTTATCTTTTTACGAAATACCCTTGGATGAAGTTAAGACTAAGTCAAACGACAAAATAAAGTATTTTCACAATTTTATTTTTGAAACATGATCTACCAACAATAAAAATAAAGCATGCATACGGAAACAAATAGCAATCAAACAAAATAAAATCACACAAAACATGGGTTGCCTCCCAAGAAGCGCTTGTTTTTGTTCGAGTCACGAGCCTGAATCTACCCTTATTTAACGGAAATAGGGGAGGTTTTCCCTACACTTAGGATTAAGTGCGGGTGGAAGTAGCGATACACACCCTTAGGGTGGAAATATGCCTTATGAGGAAAGTGTGGTGGAAGAATTATATGCTCAAAGGGTTGTGCTCCTATCATCATAACCTTACCTAATTCAATCGGGTTAATGGGTGGATTAAGATTTTCTCCTAAAAACGGATCATTTTCTATCAACTTCGAAAGACTCTTAGTTGGGGATCCATCTTGACCTAATAAACCCGGTTTAAACCCATAATGTTTCTTGTGATCAATCATAAATGGGTGATGTAAGCATGTAAGGTCATTTTCCACTCCTATATTGGCTTCCTCTCTACAAGGCTTAGAGTCCACTACCTTTATCCTAAGACTACCCGGACTATATGGTTTGATGGGTGGATCGGGACCTATTTCAATTCCTAAATTTTCATCCAAGGATGGAAGATTAGGTAAAGGTTTTGGTTGAGGCTCCGGTTCTTCAAAACTAGGAACTTCCCTAGAACTAAGAGTAAGGTTATTATTATAAGTATTCAAACCTATATCCTCTAGTTGTGTTTGGTTCAAAGGTTCTACCTCAATTGGGATTCCTAAAGTTTCTTTTACCTCTTCCGGGTAAGTCACGGGCGGTGTGTGTGCCTAAAATGATGGTAGGATTTATGGGATACTTGGTGGGCTTAGATTTTCTACTTCAACATTCCTTGTGTCAAGATCACCTATATCCTCAACATGTGTTTTATTATAATCTAACCCTAACATTTTCCCAAGTATCTCAAGTGCTTCTCTAGGCATCTCAACTTCTATATCTGAATCATAAGGATCATCCTCAATATTCTGACTGCTATATTCAAATTGCCCAAAAGATTCATCATGTGTTTCTTGAGATTCATCATCATCGATCATAAAACCTAGGTCTTTTTGATCAATGTGATCATGTGCGGCTAAATCCTCCATCACATCAAGGTCACCTATGTGTTCATCTTGTATTATGGTAGTGCCTAACCATGATATGCAACTAGGTGGCTCATACGAAACTATCCTAGGTGAAGGCTCATATGGTGCATAGGTTTCACTAAGTGAGGCATTTTGAGGGGTTGATAGAGCTCCTAAGGTGAATTCTTTAAAAGTCTTATGCACTTGGTCTCTTTTCTCAAGGTACTCAATAAAATCAATATAAGATCCTGTCCTCCTCATTTCATTCCTCCATCTTGTTATATCCAAACTGGTGTAACTATATTTTTTCTGGTGAAACTCTAGTGTCGGACTTAGTGGATTCACGTTCTCCATAATGGTGAACGGAAGAGTCAATGGAAAGGTTTTTACGAACAAAGACACAAAGAAAAGATAGACTACGAGAAAGCAAATAAAAAGAAAAATTAAATCTCACTCAATAGGAATCTAATGAGTAGACCTAATAAAATAAATTCCAACCTAAGCAATAACTATTCCCCGGCAGCGGCGCCAAAAACTTGATGCGTGGGAATTGCACCAGGCTTTACCTCTCGAGGGATCTCGAGAAGCTTACAACCCCCACCAGGCAGTGTACCTGATCGTTGTAGTGTAGTATAGTGACAAGTATCGGGGGATTGATCGTTCAACTCAGGAATAGTGTCGCTAGGATTAGAAAGCCTAAAAACTAGGTCTAGAGGTGAGGGATGATTCTTTTTGTATTTTTATATTTTTATAAAAGCAAATAAAAATCTCAGGTTTTAGAGGAATGGGCGGAATTAGTTGCTAGTCAACTAACCCAATAACTAAGATGCAATCAAAATAAAATAACAAAAAATGAAAATAAAACTAATTAAAATAGTGGTGTGAACAATAGATGGGAGAATTGTGTTTACTTAGATTTCACTACCCCCTAGATATCTTTTATAGGTTAATTGTTTGTTACAGTTGCGTGGATGACGTGTTATATTCCTTAATACCAATCGTGGGGTGGCGTACGTACTTCCCCAACTCTATAAGCTCCTACTTCACTCCTATGTCGAGCCTGCAAGAAGCTCCTAACATGGGATCACTAGAATTCGCTCATGCATTAAATACAACCATAAAAACCTTAGCACGCATTGGTTCATGTTTCTTAAGACGTTCAAGCAAGTTACACTATGGAAGTCTGCCAATTTTCTTAAGCCTAACATCGAAATCATTCATCCATTACAACTATAAACAAGCAATCAACCTATAATCAACATCTAGGTTTCATTACATCTAAGCAAACACACAAAAGATCTAGCCTAGCATGTTAAAATCAAGACAAGCGTAAGATATATTCAAACAACACATAGACATATTGAATGAATTGAATGGAAACTTATCTCAATTGAACATGAAGGGTTTCAAAGGGTGAAAACCCTTGAAAATACTGTAAAAGTCGTGCTTGGGTTTATTAAGTTCGACCCTAAAATTCTCCTCTCCTTAGAATGAAAATTACAAAGACTATATATAGATTTCCTAAGGTGACGACGTCAAGAAGAAACTTCTGACGTCGTCAACCCACTACCAAAAATATAATCGGATTGCCTAGATCCAGATCTGACGCCGTCATGTGTAATATTGCTCTGGGCCGTCACCACTTTTACTCTTGACGCCCTTGCCTTGACGCCGTCACGTTTTCTCTGGGTCGTCACCAAAATTGCTCATGACGCCGTCATCAAAATCTTCTTGACGCTGTCAGGTACTGTTCCCAGCAAGGAAAATTAAGACTTTGCCGTTTTCTTCACTTTTATGCTCCAAAAATGTCCAAAATTCTTCCTTTTCCAGAATTCACTCCCAAAGTACCTAAAATCACAAAAGGAACGATTTAGGGCAATATTTGATTAAATAAATTCAAATTCCGGCTTAAATGACCCCCTAAAAACGGATCATTTTTCGCCTCATCACATTTACTCTTCCCACACAGTGTAACACTCTAATTGGATTATATGTACTAGGTCAACTGTTTAATGATTTTGAGAAAACATGTAAAAAGAGAACTACACCAACGGGATTACTGAAGGGGAGAGGGGATTTGAGCAAACAAAACGGTGTTACCTAACTGAAGTCATGCCATTTTTCGATCTTCTCAAAGAACACTTTAAGGGTCTTAAAAAGACAATTAATAATGATGTAACTGAAATGAAAAAGGTCTTCAAAGATGTGGAAAATGAGGGTAAACAATTGGCAATTGACCTCAAATATAGTGAAATTGACAGGAAAAACATTCTCATTATGAATGAAGATTTGAATGCTAATTGCATTGCTCAAGATGTATTATACACCGTCACCGACTCTGCATTATCTGCTCGACAATTTCATGAAATGTCGGTTACGTTAAATGTATTTCAGAACCGTGTAATTGAGCTTGAGGGGGAGAATTTCAAATAACATCAAAAAATTCAAAACGACGACCATGATAACATGGTTAGGCATTTCTCAAAACTAGAAGTTGATAATCTTAACTTACAACTACAATATCAACATTTAGAAGAAAGCATAAAAATCTTAAATGCCAAGATATCTTCGGATGCTCCTGAATTTGACACATGTTTTGAATTATCCAAAAAGGATGAAGTAATTCAAGCTCACTCAAACACGATTCGGAAATTGAGGGCTCAAATTGCACAATTAAAGTCTAACATGGGCAACGTGACCAATACTAGTCACCAAATATCACTAGATTCTCAAAACTTTCAAAAACAAGACATCATTAACGAATTACAACATGAAAGTGAGTGGCTCCGTGCTGAAATGTCAAATGCTAAACAACGTTACAAAGAGTTATTCGAGTCTATTAAAATAACGCGTGACCAAAACAATGAAAGAGTCACTTCTTTGTTAAACGAAATTGAGAATCTAAAGACTATGATGAAAGGTAAAATGCCCGTCGTTTCATGTGACCATGCAATTTCCAATGTTCATGTTTGTAAGAAATATGCGTGTGATGCCTTGAATGTTTCTCTTCCCCTTAGGAACAATAAGTTAGTTCACAGCAACTATCTTAGACATCTTAAGGATTGCCTGGTCATACTTAGAGAAACCATTGAAGTTGATAGGAAGTCTAAACCGCTGGATGATGTTGTTGTTGGTGCATGCTTCCTCACTAATAGAGCCCATGAATTATTAGAATACGCTATAGGTTCATGCCCCAAGAATGATAACAAGTTGGATAAGTCATTTGCATCGCACTCTAACGTTGGCAACAAACATGTTACTTTTGATTACCCGCAAACAATGTCACAATCCAACACCATGATCACCGGTAAACAAGTAGTGACTAAGCATACTAATGTTCCCATCATTGCTTCTACAGGAGTAAACGGTGTATCTAAAGCTAGCAAGTCACAGCCTAGGTGCAATACAAAGAATGATAGGGCTTTGCCGGGTAAGAGTGCACTTATGAAGGAAGTAGAAGAATCCTCTAAGAAAAATAAAGTTATGTTTAATGAAAGGAATCGAGTTGACTCATAAATTTGTGTTAAAATGATGTAATTAATTCAAATTCTGGTGCTATTTGTAAGACTTGTAACGAATGTTTATTTTTTGGTAATCATGATTGTAACACCCCAACCTGGCATGGGTCCGAAATGCTACAGTATGGTGACATATCAAAGCATACAAAGCATACAACGCAAGAGGAAGACTTAAAACAAAAGGTTAAATCTAAAAGTACAAAAGAAATACTAAAACTATAAAATAAAAGAAAAATACAAACTAAAGAAAGTCTAATCTAAGCAAAGTCCAAAATAGTCCAGACATAATGGGCTTCTAATCCACGGGTAGTCCACTAAAGCTCCTATGCTCTCTCTTCACCCAAACCCAGCTTCCAACCTAGAACCTGCCGCAGGAAAGGAAATGCGGCTGAGCTTAAAAGCCCAATGAACAGATATATAACAAAACAAACAGATAAACGAAACGTATATAAGTATGAGAAATAGGAAATCATAAGCTTCTGCTGAAAGGAATATCATCTGTCAAATGCATAAAAGATTAACGAACAATTGAAAGAATATCATAAGTCAAAGGAAAACGAAGTATCAAAGATATATCACATAAGCATAATCATAAGAAAAGGTAATGAGCACGTATCAACAAAGGCGTGTCTACCATAGTCACTCAAATAGACACAAATAAACATAAGGAAGCCACGAGCTGACCTACCAGAGTCACTCGAATAGGTCTCCTACACATAATCACATATCCGTCAAATCATAAGTTGTACAAGGAGCTGCAGACTCCATTATACCAAAAGTTAAAGGGGTACAAGGCACGTACAGCCAGTCACTACCTAATCATAACAAACAAAGCCTAGGATGCATCCATACACTCCCTGAATCAAATAAAATACACATGCCAGCTCATGACTGGACACATATATAACTAATTGGCCATAGTGCACATATATCAAACAAAAGGGAATGCCAGGGATCAATCACACCTCCCCAGAAAGTGTCATGCCAGTGGTGCCATCACTTACACGCCCATGGTACCTCCATGAGTAGAATAAAAACTCGGGCATAAGAATGAAATGAATCTTATCAAACAAAGCATATCCATAACAAATGAATCATATCATAGTCAAACAGAATATCAACCAAGAGATAGTAATCCGGTAATCAAACAAAATGGATAGCAACGAATCATATAAAAGTTCAAACAAAGAGGACATAGCAATGGCAAAGATCATAGTAACATATATTGAAGGGAAGCTCTACTGAATAGAGATAGAATACCTGTACCTTAAACTGCCAACGAAACCATATCATAACATACGAATAGGAAGTCACTCCTTCTTCAGCGAATCTACATGAATTAATGATCGGCTAATTATTAATAACTCATTTTCTATCAGATTACTCGTTTTAGTCGGCTTTCCATTTTTTTAATAACTTTCCATTTATAGCAGCTTTCCAAAAATAGTAACTTTTTATAATTAGTAATTTTGATAGTTTAGGGTTACAAATAAAAATTAAGTAAACATAAAGGTTTAATATGACCAATATCGTAGCTTAGGGTTTAATATGTCATTATAGCAAAGTTTAGGGTTACATGTATAAATTATCAAAGTTTAGGGTTAATTATGACAATTAACAAAATCTAGGGTTTAAATGTCATCTTAGCAAAGTATGGTGTTTAATGTGAAAATAATCAAATTTTAGGCTAAAATTATTCTTCTCAAATTCATATATATTGCATGCATGAAATCATCCCCTCGTATGATTTATTACTGAAATAAAGCCGAAATCGATTCGAACTCTTTTCACGCTTGTAAACAAAATCGTTCATTCAAAAGCCTCTCTTTCATTCGAAATAAAATCAGGTCATGGGTTTCTATTTGTTATTTTAAGCTGAACAAACAATATACAACATGTTCTAAAATTCTTTTGTCAAATCGATTTGTAAGTTAATGTTTAAAATAGTTTAGAGCCGAACATAATCACTCATGTCTAGTCGATTATATAGGTTCGATATCTCGTTATCATATGTGACCATTTGTATGATTTTATGTGCTTGTTATAATTCGATGAAGAGGACAGAAAAACAAGCGTAATCGAAACATAAACTAGGGAAGATAGAACAAGGTTTAAGTGACGTTACCTTCGTAGTCACGACATACGTACAAAAAGGAACACGATCGAATACCCTTGAGACAGCCCCACGTCTAACAAAACTGAAACCCTTGAACCGCAGCAACAAGCCCATACGTACACACCACTTGTCGAATGATTAAACCCATGTCTCGACTACCTCGTTCGAACAAAAATACACCTTGGTCGACCAGCAACACAACCCACGTTCAAATGTCTTTTGGACCAGCAATACCCTACGATTATGAGCTCACCATAACACCTCCTTTTCCACCCTTTGATCGATCAGGAAAAGAGAAAAAGAAAGTGCCGCTATATGTTAGTGTTTTAGGGTTTTGGTTTGGAGAGGGATAATGGAGCGTATCTTTATTGAATGAGGGAATAAAAGACGAACGTACGTGACTTTTATGTGGGAAAACAAATGTGGGTTTGGCTACAAATCAGGGATATCTTTTATTTAGGGACTATGATTTGGTCAACTTTATTGAGTTTGAATGACACACGAAAATAAGGGAGGAAACAAAACTTTCGGTTTACAAATATGGCATCAATACGTGTGAGGGCTAAGATAAAAAGGGTTGTACACATTTTATTTTTAATGTAAGTATAGGATAGGTTTAGTTTGTATATTTATCTTATAAGGTAAAGTTTAGGCTTTAATTATGTTAATATGCATAGCCTAAAGTTTTTAAATGCCAAATATCTATTATCAAACTTAGGTTATAATATATAAAAATGTCTTGCGTTATCATTCGTCTTTTCGAAAAATTCCAAATTAGAGGGTATTTTGGGAATTTTAACTTGTTTAAAATTTCTGGGTTTTACAATTCTTCCCCTCTAAAAAGAAAATTTTCATCCTCGAAAATTGAAGTCGCAAAAGTTAGATGGAGTCGTAACCAAACACAAAAGAACATCACAATTAACCTCACGCTCGGGGAGGTTCTTCCAAAGGAATCTTCACATATAGAATGTTCTCTCGTGACTCGATCCCGACAACATGGATAGCCCCAGGCTCTCCACAGAATACAAATTGTAACAAATCTGATCCAACGAATGCGAAACAAATGTATAGCAGATGACAGATGATAATTGAAATCTCACATGGAGATATCTGAAACATATATACCTACGAAGCAAATACGGAGATAGGACTAACCGATAAACCTCATCAACTCCTACTAAATTCTGAACCAACAAAGGAACCTGCCAAGAGTCTCATAGGGAGATGGGTAATAAATTCGTGTCAACGTTCAGAAACATAAACCAGAGTATCATAACGCATCAAAAGGCATAATGAAATAGGTAGCCTAATTGTACGAATAAAAATGAATCCAAGATCTAACGCGTCGCGAGCCAAAACTTCCTCAAATGCAAAAACATTTAACTCTTCTGAAAGTGTGAACTCAAATGCGATTATCTGCCTCGATCACTGCAGGTGCTCCATGTAGCTTGAATGATCTTCTGCCGAAGGGAATCTATGCTCCACTATAAGTCCACTCGTGTTGTCCTTCCTCCTATGCATGGAAATCACCAATTTAGTCACCACCGTCTTCATACCATCCCGTCCAGACTCTGCTTCAAGACTCTATACATATTAGTATAACTAAGATGAATAGAGTTGATAAAAGTGTATGCTTCAATTCGGAATGCTTCCTTCTATCTTCTAACATAGCTAATCTTCTACTGTCTTGCTCCTAAGCTCCTTCCTCCTGGGTAGAAATAAATTTCTTCTAAGCTTCTCAAACTTCTTCTCTCATCTCCTCCAACAAAAGTTACCCTTCAAGAATATCACATAGGGCTTCCTCTAACGTAGAAATATCAACACCAAAACGAATGTGATCCTCGTGTTTCTCTTTTGTCTCTGAATACACTAATATGTCATACTATGACAATTTGTCCAAGTATTCATAAAAGACACGATTTATCAATTTCATAGGAATAGTCGTAGTGGTAGCCAATAAAATTAGCATTACGACGTCTGTAGAGATCACAACAAATACGAAAAGAAATTTCTAAGAATATCTCGTTCTTCACACAGAACATGACAACATTCAGCTTCCAACAATAATTGCCATCATCATTCTCATCCACGAATAAAACAAAAACACACAAAGATACACAACGAACATTCCAAACAAATTGAATAACTCTCGAGGTAAGTTTCATCAAAGAAGTATCTTCACAGTAGTGGGGAAAATCAACGCACGAGTTTTAGAACAAGGTGGTCATAAACGATTATCAGGTTAAGAATCATGGTGTAGAATATGAACTTCACAAAATGTCAAAGGTGACAAACATAAAATGACAGTCGTCATCATCATAATACTCAGACAACAAATCCAAATCCAAAATAACATCAAATCGAACATCTCCAACGTAAACAAATTAGCACAACAAAATCGTCTCCAAATATCTCCAGAATGCATCGGACAAATCGAATATACACGATGAAAAGTCACAAAACGTTCATAGGGGTAGAATAGGTATGGTCAAAAGTCAACAATGAAGAAAGAATTAAAAGAAAGGAGAAGTCATAGAGTGTGTCGAACACGTAGGATTCATTCATACATGAATCTCTGAAAGAACGGAAGTCATCTAAACGAATGTCAAACAAATCAAGAATCGAAGTTCAAAAGGATAACTCCAAAGAAAGAACCTATAATGCACACTACAAAGTCTAAAGGCATCCTAAACACATGTCGCGAATCCTGATAAGTCTTCTAAATCTCCGAAACAAATGATCTTATAAAGGCTTAACTAAAAGCAGATGCAGAAATCAGAGTGATGTGGAAGCAAGATAACTAACAAATGTTTGATCATATATTTACCCAATCCTCACTGGTCATAATAAAGCTCTTAAGGGGAGAAACTTAAGGCAAAACCTTCCAAAGTTATTCCTAAAGCTTCTAAGGTGCAAACCTAAGGGTCCAAAACTCACAGGCCATAACTTAGGTACTAAAAGTCATAGCCTTATCTCTGATACCATAATTGTAACACCCCAACCTGGCATGGGTCCCATAATGCTACAATATGGTGACATATCAAAGCATACAAAGCATACAACAAAAGCAGAAGACTTAAAACAAAAGGTCAAATCTAAAAGTACATAACAAATACTAAAACTATAAAAGAAAAGAAAAATACAAACTAAACAAAGTCCAAAAATAGTCCAGACATAATGGGCTTCTAATCCACGGGTAGTCCACTAAAGCTCCTATGCTCTCTCTTCACCCAAACCCAGCTTCCAACCTAAAACCTGCCGCAGGAAAGGAAATGCGGCTGAGCTTAAAAGCCCAATGAATAGATATATAACAAAACAAACGGATAAACGAAACGTATATAATATGAGAAACAGGAAATCATAAGCTTTTGCTGAAAGAAATATCATCTGCCAAATGCATAAGAGATTAACGAACAATAGAATGAATATCATAAGTCAAAGGAAAACGAAGTGTCAAAGATATATCACATAAGCATAATCATAAGAAAAGGTAATGAGCACGTATCAACAAAGGCGTGTCTACCAGAGTCACTCGAATAGACACAAAGAAACATAAGAAAGCCACGAGCTGACCTACCAGAGTCACTCGAATAGGTCTCCTACACATAATCTCATATCCGTCAAATCATAAGTTGTACAAGGAGCTGCATACTCCATTATACCAAAAGTGAAAGGGGTACAAGGCACGTACAGCCAGTCACTACCTAATCATAACAAACAAAGCCTAGGATGCATCCATACACTCCCTGAATCAAACAAAATGCACATGCCAGCTCATGACTGGACACATATATAACTAATTGGAAATAGTGCACATATATCAAACAAAAGGGAATGCCAGGGAACAATCACACCTCCCCAGAAAGTGTCATGCCAATGGTGCCATCACTGACACACCTATGGTACCTCAATGAGTAGAATAAAAACTCGGGCATAAGAACGAAATGAATCATATCAAACAAAGCATATCCATAATAAATGAATTATATCATAGTCAAACAGAATCTCAACCAGGAGATAGTAATCCGGTAATCAAACAAAATGGATAGCAACGAATCATATCAAAGTTCAAACAAAGGGAACATAGCAATGGCAAGGATCATAGTAACATAGATTGAAGGGAATCTCTACTGAATAGAGACAGAATATCTATACCTTAAACCACCAACGAAACCATATCATAACATACGAATAGGAAGTCACTCCTTCTTCAGCGAATCTACACGAATTAATGATCGGCTAATTATTAATAACTCATTTTATATCAGATTACTCGTTTTAGTCGGCTTTCCATTTTTTTAATAACTTTCCGTTTATAGCAGCTTTCCAAAAATAGTAACTTTTTATAATTAGTAATTTTGATAGTTTAGGGTTATAAATAAAAGTTAAGTAAACATAAAGGTTTAATATGACCAATATCGTAGCTTAGGGTTTAATATGTCATTATAGCAAAGTTTAGGGTTACATGTATAAATTATCAAAGTTTAGGGTTAATTATGACAATTAACAAAATCTAGGGTTTAAATGTCATCTTAGCAAAGTATGGTGTTTAATGCGAAAATAATCAAATTTTAGGCTAAAAGTATTCTTCTCAAATTCATATATATTGCATGCATGAAATCATCCCCTCGTTTGATTTATTACTGAAATAAAGCCGAAATCGATTTGAACTCTTTTCACACTTATAAACAAAATCATTTAATCAAAAGCCTCTCTTTCATTTGAAAAAAAATCAGGTCATGGGTATTTGTTATTTTAAGCCGAACAAACAATATACAACATGTTCTAAAATTCTTTTGTCAAATCGATTTGTAAGTTAATGTTTAAAACAATTTAGAGCCGAACATAATCACTCATGTCTAGTCGATTATATAGGTTCGATATCTCGTTATCATATGTGACCATTTGTATGATTTTATGTGCTTGTTATAATTCGATGACGAGGACAGAAAAACAAGCATGATCGAAACATAAACTAGGGAAGATAGAACAAGGCAACATCTAGTGAAGAAGACATCTAGTGATAACATCATTAAGACCCAAACCAAGGCAACATCTAGTGAAGAGGATTCTGATGAATCTAATTCCAATGATGGTAATCCTATCTAAATGTAAAACATAGGGGCTCAAATGATCAAACTAGGTTTGATACTGAGTTTATATCTAAAGATTCACCTCTCGGACCAGGTTACACAGGTCAAAATGATGAGGACAGGACAGTGAGAAATAAATTGATGTATAATATTGTACATGATGACAATGTCAGTGATTCACCTCTCGAACCATGTCACACAGGTCGAAGTGATGAGACTAGTATGGAACTTATTAAGAAATTGACGGTTACTTGTACAAATTTGGAGTTGAAGTGTGATACATTGGAGGAAAAAGTTCTTGGTCTTTCTACTATTGTTGATGGACAAGCCAAAATGATTGCAAAATTGCAAAAGAAGATCAAGAGCTTAAGGAAATCAAGATCTTCAACCTCCTTAAGAAGATTGAAGAAAGTGGGCACTTCTCAAGTTGTGAGTTCACCTGAACACTCTGTTCCTTTGGAAGAGGATGCTTCCAAATAGGGGAGGAATAAAGAGCAGAAAGATGAAATGGGTTCAGGGGAGGCAGATTTGATGAAAGTTGATAGTGCTCAAGATATGAATGCTGGAATAGTTTCAGGGGAGGTTCCAGAAGTTGGTGATATGGAGGTGGAAAGTCCTCAAGATGTAGATAGTTTTGTGATTGCTGACAAATCAGGAAATGAGGTTGTAATGGAAGAAGTGATTGCTACCCAAGAAAAAGTGGTGGAGAAACTTAAGACTTTGAGGCCTGAGCAATTAGTGAAGGCAACAGGGTTGATGGGTGAAGCATTGATGACTTTGGGTGACTCTGTGGCAAAAGAAGGTAATGATGATGCTGCTACTAACAAGATTGCTAACTCTACTGCTAAGGATTTTGCTGATCTTGCTGCTAGTGAAAAGGCCAATTCTGCTGATGTGCAAGACTCTGCTGCTGGGTCTAGTGACAATGCTGTTGCTGAGGCTATGGTTTTTTAAGTAAGAAGACAACAGAGGTTCCATCTGAATCATCTTCCCAACACACATCACAACCAACTCAACCACTACCACAACAACCAACACCTACAATCACAACATCTGCACCAAGAATACCTCAAAAGGGAGTAGTAATTAGAGAACCTGCTGCTCAACAAAAGAAGATTGTTTCATCATCTTCTACTGATAAAGGAAAGGGCAAGCTGGTAGAAGAACCAAAGATAATGCATAAAGGGTTTGATTACTCTCTGATACCTTTTCATTTGTGGCCCAAAGAATTACAAATTGAACGTGATTCAATTGTTGCAATGAAAGAGCAAGAGTTGATTGATCAAGAAGAGCAATAGTTGATTCAGGAAGAAAAGGAAAAGGTTGAAAAGGAAACTGAAGATTTTAAGAGGTATGAGGAGTGGGTTGAAGAAAAGATAAGAATAGATGCTGACATAGAACTCTCCAAGCTGGTTAAAATTGAAGAAAAAGAAATTCCAACTTTTGATGTTCAAGCTTGGATAAGAGAGTTCACAGCAAAGAAAAGGAAAGAAGATGCTGCTGCTAGAAGAAAGAAAAAGGTACTCAGGGGTCCAACATCATTGCAACAGAGAAGAGAGTAAGAAAGATACTTAAAGAATATGAAGGGATGGAAATTGGTACAGTTAAAACCTAAGTTTGATCAAGAGGTTTTTAACTTGTATCAACAAGCTAAGAAAGAGATGGATACCTTCTATCCTATGGGTTGTGCTGAAGATTTATAACATATTGCTCAAATGAATAAGAAATTGGTACATGACAGAGTTGTTGAGGCAGAGCATATACATGTGACAGAAGCTGAAATTTCTCCTAGTCAAAAGGTTAAAAGAAAAAGTATTGGTCACAAGACTTTTACTAGGAATAAGCAAAAGATTTTTGAAGAAAGCAGTAGTGAGATGGACAAAGAAGAAGAAGTTGAAAAAGGACAAGAGACAACTTTAGCTGTGATAGAAGAATCCGAAAAACCTTTAGCTGAAAAACATCCTATTATCTCATATACTTTTAAGATAAGAGGTGGAAGTGAAGGATATTGGGAATTTATGAGATCAAATAATGAAGTTCAAGGTTTTAAGGAAATCTCACAGATTTTTGATAAAATGGATAGAGATGATATTATTGCCATATGGGGATTATACTAAGAGAAATATGATGGGAAGAAGATGGATACTGTTCTTGATATTAATCTTACATTTGAAAATGTAATGTACCGCTTCTTGAAGAATATGTTTGATCCTCTGCCTGGTGATAAAGAATGGAATGACATTGTATGCAGCAAGGTACATAAATGGTTTTTGTATCAATCTTGTGGAGGTCATGAATTAAGGACTAGCTCAGTTACATTGTTTTTGTTGGTAGAGAAAGACTATCCTAGTCTAAATAAGTGTTTTGGGATACTTAGACAGATGTTGAGACCTGGATTTCTCAAGTGTCAAAAACAGCCTGTGTCAGATAATCAAGCTTATACATTGATACAGAAGTATGAAAAGATTTTGAAATCAACTGTTTGAAGAAGCTTTCAAAGAAATTAGAAGATATAAGTGTTTGGAAGCATCCTCCAGGTTTTTAATTGAGCTTTGAAGAAACTTAATGATTTAGAAATAAATATTAAGTTTAGGGGAGGATTGTTGGGTTTTGAATTATGCTGCTAAGTTAAACTGCTGCTTGGTGAAATTGCTGGCCTGCTGCTTGGTGAGAATGCTGCTAAGGATAAAGATTCTGTTGCTGACATTCAAAGTGCTGCTGTTGTAGAATACTGCTAGTGGAATCTACTGCTGAAGAGATATGCATGTATACGTAATAGATAAGTATGGAATAGATTGTGTGTATATCTTATGTATCTAGAATATTCTTATCTTGCATAGAAAGGTATTGTAAACTTAGTAGGACTCCTTGGCCTATAAAAGGAGGATCCTAGGGTTAGTTTTATATACGTATTGTGTTAGTTTCGTTTACACTTCAAAGTTGTAAAACCCTAGCATTGTTGAGTGCTCGTATTATTAATATTGTTAGGAATACAAATATTCCTGTAAAAGTCTCGGTCACCCGACTATTGTAATAGCATTAAGTTAGCTCGTAGGTAGTTTATATATTAGATAGTTAGTATTAGTTTAAGTAACACCGTGGAAGAAGGACGGGTCTTCACCCACTGTATGCCTGATCCACAGCCCGGGTGTGGGCGTTTATGTTGTAAGTATAAATACCCCTCTCCACATGTGGAGAGGGTTGGACCTTCACTTAATCTCAATCTAATATTCTCATTTTCTCTCAAGGTTCCTCTCCTCCTCTCTTTCTTTAATTCCAATGCCACTCACAAACCTCAAGCAATCATGTTTCCAACTTATTTAGTATTCTACAATTGGTATCAAGAGCCAAGGTTTCATCTTAGGTCCTTGTAGAATCAAATTTGATGTAGTTTTGTGTGGTTTTGTGAGTTTCGTGTAACTTTCTTGTAAAAACTCTTTGTTTCATCTTTTTAGTGTTGTTAAACATGTTAGGGATGTACTTTTATGTTCATTAGTGTTTGTAGAACATTGTGTTTTAGTTTGTGTTACCATATCTTTAATCTATTTGAAGTTTGGATGTGATTTTGGGCGGATTTCTTGGTTGCGGTTAAGTCTACGGTTCCTTTGCTAGCCTGAGTTTAGTTTCTGATATCTGTGGTTAGTTTGACTGTGATTACTATTTTGGGAATACAAACAAATCGCAAGGAAAGTGACAGTATTGGATTTTTGTCTCTGCGATTGGCTCCTGCGGTTAAGTCATCTGCGGCTAGTTCATTGCGTTTAGGTTCTGCGGTTAAGTGCTCTGCGTTTAACTCATTGTGATTAGCTTTCTGCGGTTATTGGGTTGCGACTGGTTCTTTGCGGTTAACTTTACTTGCGATTTGATAAGTCTGCGGTTTGCTTTATTTGCGGTTAGTGTCTTGCGGTCATCGTTCATTGTGGTTAACCTATCTGCGGTTCTTGATTCCTGCGGTTTGGTCCATTTGCGGTTAACTATCTCTGCGACTTGTGCACCTTATTGCGAGTATCTCCTATTCTACGGTGTGGTAGTTTCTATTTTGTGATGTCGACATCCTCTGATGACATTCAAGCTGCTGGGTCCGATACCCGACCTCCGATGTTGGACAAAACTGACTATGAATCATGGGCACAAAGGATTCGTCTCTGTTGTCTGGGTAAGGAAAATGGAGTCAACATTTTGAAATCCATCGATGAGGGACCCTTTCAAATGGGTACTACTAGAGACACTGTTGATCCCAGTTGAGCAAACGATCTTATATAGAAGTTGACTTAAAGTAAACACTTATGCTTGAATGCGGAATGTAAAAGCTTAACTTAAGAAGAATAATTCTCTATCAACACTTCAATATTATTAATACGAGCACTCAACAATGCTAGGGTTTTACAACCTTGAAGTGTAAACGAAAACTAAACAATACTTACATAATCTAACCCTAGGATCCTCCTTTTATAGGCCAAGGAGTCCTACTAGGTTTACAATAACTTTCTAATCAAGATAAGAATATTCTAGACGTATAAGATATACATTCAATCTATTCTATAATTATCTACTACGAATACATGCTTATCCCTTTAGCAGTAGTTTCCTTTAGTAGCATTTTCTTAGCAGCACTTTGTCATCAGCAGCAGAATCATTTACTCTAGCAGCTGTTTCACTCAGCAATAGAACTTAAAACCCAACAATCCTCCCCTAAACTTAATATTTATTTCTAAATCATTAAGTTTCTTCAAAGCTCATCTAAACATCAGGAGGATGCTTCCAAACACTCAAGTCTTGAGATGTCTGTTGATCAAGTATCTTCTTATACTTTGGCGGCAAATTAAATGCTTGATCATCAGTATCATTATCTTTCTGCAAGTTGAGTAATCCAGCTCCATTAACCATCTGATTGACAGTATTCCAGTATCTTACCACTGGGTAATCCTTTTCAGCTAGCATATACAAAATAATTGGTCCAATTTCTAGCATATGAACTCCAGAATCTTGAAAGAGTCTCCATTTTCTTACTTTGTATTGTACTATTTCTGTCCACTCAGAATCATCCATTGAAGGTTCATACATAAGTTTTAGAGCTCTCCACAGAACATTATTAGACATAGTTATGATATGATCAATTTGATCTTTCTCATACTTTTTACCATCAAACTTCTCAGCTCCAAACTTTGCTTTGTACAACTTCCACAAGTCATCAACATCCTCTCTATCAAAGTAATGTAGCATCTGTTGAAATCTAAGAAACCTATGAGTCTTACCATCAGATCTCTTAACATCATGAAATGATCCAATGTTAGTATCATATCCTGTAGTTACTTTGATAATAGGATATTTGATTCCTATTGGTTTGGCATCAACTACTTCAGGATCTTCCATCTTGCCAATCATAGTGTAGACCTTCAATTGTTCTTTTAAATGTTCAGGAGGAATATGATCACAATCATTCTTGAACTCATCTCCTTCTGGCATAGAACTGCTTTCTTCCCCTGTTTTCCTCTTCTTCTTTGCAAATGATTTTTGAACCACACCTTTTCTTTTAACACTTTGCACAGAAGAAGTAGTCTTAACTGCATCATCAAGCTGCTTAACAACATCTACTTCTTGAACATGCTCTGCTTCAACTACTTTTTCAGGTACCAACTTCTTATTCCTCTGAGCAATATGTTCCAAATCTTCAGCACAACCCATAGGATAAAAGGTATCTATTTGTATTTTAGCCTCTTGATACAAATCATAAACCTCTTGATCAGACTTAGGTTTTAACTGCACCAATTTCCATCCTTTCATATTCTTCAGATATCTTTCATACTCCTTTTCTTTGTTGTAATGGAGTTGGACCTCTAAGTGCCTTTTTCTTCTTTCTAGCAGCAGTATCTTCTTTCCTTTTCTTAGCTGTGAACTTACTTAACCAAGATCTCACATCAAAAGTCTGATCTTCATTATCCTCAATCTTGATCATTTTGTTGAGTTCAATATCAGCCTCTATTCTTATCTTCTCATCCACCCATTCCTCATACCTCCTTAAATCTTCTGTCTCCTTTTCAATCTTTTCCTTTTCTTTTTGAGCCAGCTGTAGTTCTTCTTGATCAATCATCTCTTGTTCTTTCAAAGTAGTAGCTGAGTCATATTTAAGTTGTAGTTCCTTAGGCCACAGATGAAAAGGTAGTACAGAGTAGTCAAACCCCTTATACATCCATTGAGGTTCTGCAACTTGCTTGCCCTTTCCTTTGTCAGTAGATGATGATACTATCTTCTTTGGTTGAGCAGCAGGTTCTCTGATTACAACTCCTTTTAGAGGTAAACTTGGTGTTGATGATGTGGTTGTTATTGTAGGTTGTTGTGGTAGTGATAGTGTTGGTAGTGGTGTATGTTTTGAAGATGATTCACATGGAACTTCTGAAGTCTTCTTACTTAACAAAACCATTGCTTCAGCAGCAACATTATCACTAGACCCAGCAGCAGAGTCTTGTGCATCAGCAGAAGTCACTTTTCCACTAGCAGCAGGATCAGCAGGATCCTTAGCAGCAGAATCATGAGCAGCAGTAGAGTCATTAGTCTTGTCAGCAATAGCAGCATTTTCAAGCTCTTTCACCATTGAATCCCCCAAAGTCTTTAAAGCTTCACCCATTACCCCTGTTGCCATCACTAATTGCTCAGGCTCCAAAGTCTTGAGTTTTTCCACCACCTTTTCTTGAGTAGCAATCACTTTTTCCATTACAACCTCATTCCCTGATTGATCAGCAACCATAAAATTCTCAGCATCCTCAGGACTTTCCACATCCATGTCTCCAATCACTGGAACCTCCCTTGAAGCCATAACCTGAGCACTTTCAACTCTTTTCAAATTTGCCTCCCCTGAACCCATTGCATCTTCATTCCTCCCCTGTTTGGAAGCATCATCCTCTTCCAAATGTGTAGAGAGTTTAGGTGAACTAATAACTTGAGAAGTGCCCACCTTCTTTAGCCTTTTCAATGAGGTTGAAGTTCTTGATTTCTTCAATTTCTTAATCTGTTGCTTCAATGTTGTAATAAGCTTGCCTTGATTGGCAACAACTGTAGACAGAGTAAGAACCTTATCTTCCAAAGTAGTACACTTCAACCCCAAATTGGTACAAGTAACCGTCAATTCCTTAATGAGTTGCATAGTAGTCTCATCACTTCGACCCGTGTTACCTGGTCCGAGAGGTGAATCATGGACATTGTCATTATGTACAAGATTTTCTGTCAATTCATTGGTCACTGGCCTGTCCTCATCACTTCGACCTGTGTAACCTGGTCTGAGAGGTGAATCTTGGGACATAAACTCAGTATCAAACCTAGTTTGATCATCTGAGCCCCCTATATTTTCCATTTGGCTAGGGTTACCATCCTGAGAAGTAGATTCAGAACAATCCTTTTCTCTAGATGTTGCCTTGGATTGGGTCTTATTTATGTTATCATTGTCCTGCTCTGCTGCTAAGCTAGAAGCAGTAGTGACAGCCCTCACCAACATGTCCCCTCCATCAACTAGGACAGCCTCATCTGGTACAACCATACAAACACAATCCTGAGGTAGATCAGTGTTCTTTCTGGTTTTCCTACGGGTATAGTGTATTTTGGGTTGTGTAGCAGATGCAGAAAAATTGGGTGTGTGATTGGAATCAGTGGGATTTCCTGATCCTTCACCCTGAATATTTTGCACAAGTTGCACCATATAAGGTGTAAGATTTGTATGTGTGCCTGAAAAATTTTTTCCATGCTTAACCAAGAAAGTGAAGGTTTTTGAAATCAATCTTGGAGCTTCATAATAACCAGCATGGGCTCTAAACTCAGTAAGTTGGTCAACAATAAAGAGCTGTAGAAATCTTGGATAAAGGAAATAAGAACCAGACTCTTTAACACTTTTAGCAATCCCCTCCAAAATCATATTTGAAAAATTAAATGGTTGACCTGTGCTTAAGCATACCATTGCAGAAGCAATAGTAGTACTAAACTCATGCCACCCAGAAGTTTTAGGACTCAAACAATGAAGGAGAAGGTGTACCAAAAACTTGTATTGAGGACAGAGGAGAGCTTTTTGAAATTTTAAATTGTTATGCTTGCCCTCATACCCCAAAGTTTTTAAACCAGCAAAAATAGTAGAATTAGCAAGGCAAGTAGTCTCTGTTTCATCATTTAAGAGAAGAGATTCCCTTATAGATGATTCAGTGATACGAACCTTTTGCCTATCTACCAAAGCACTTACATATTTTTCCCCATTCATAGATTTGACTTTAGCAGTAAGCCAAAACTGTTTGATGTAGGAAACATATATAGTTGGATTCACAGTGAGTGCATACCAAAGAGAAGTAGCATTCAAAAATTTAACCATATCTGTGAGCCCTTCAGGAACCAACTCTTCATCCAAAACAGCCACACTATTGTGTTGCTCTGCCCAGGTACGTGCACAATCCATGAGTTAGGGTTTAGAGAAATTGGGGATAATTGATTTTAACAATAATGGAGTGTTAGGGTTTGTGATAACTTCAATTAGGAGCATGTAGAAACCAATTATGAAGATTAATTAGGTTTTAAACTGATTGATAGAAGTTACACATACCACCCTCTTACTTACAACCGTAGCAGCATAACCCAGTCATCCACAACTAGCAGCAGAATAAAACAACTAGCAGCAGAGTGAAAATAAGTCAGCAGCAGAGTTGACTATTCAAACTTGGTCAAAAAGTCAATAACCCATAACAATTAATGCGCTTGATACTCCAAAATCCCTATAAAACCGGACGCAATCTTTTCCCTAAATCATCACAATCAAACCCTAATTACAATTTGAAACGCCAATCACATAATCAAATCTTCAAATCACCCAAATCAATTTATCCATTCACAATGAAATCTTCACCCGAAATAATCAATATCTCATCCGATTCTTCTTTGGAAGATGAATCTCCTTTTGAAACATATGTCCCTCCATTCCGTCCTCCTCACAATGGTTGTAGAACAAAGGAGCAAGCCAGAAAGAGGAAGCATGACCTTCCAGTCTTCAAGAATCTCCTACATTTGAATCAAACCCCAAGTACATCAAGGGGCAAAGAGGTGATGTCTCCTAAGTCTCCATCATCTTCAGAATCATCAGAAGACCCTGCTTGGATCCCCATCAGACCACCATCTCCCAAGGAGCTTGTTTCTCCCTTCATCTACACATCATCAGATGAGGATGAACCAGACTACAATCCATCATCCACTCCAGAAAGACCATCATCATCAAGGCCAAGATCCAAGACATCTACCAAGGCAAGAAAAGTAAACCCTCCACTTCCTAAGTAGAGGAAGATTGTACTTGGACTTCCATGCCCTAGAAAATGATGTGTTAAGTCTTTTTATTTTAGGTTGTGATGTAGCAGTCTTTTGTTATTTTAGAACATGATGTGGATGTTCTCTTTTGTTGAATGTACTCTTGTAATTGATGAATGAAATCCTTTGAATTTCTGTTTAATATTCTTGTACATCATCAACTCTCAACATATCCTGCAAAATGTTAGTCCAAACACCACAAAGTATACAAGAAAGTATACTAGCAGTAGAGTAAAATAGCAGTAGAGTACATTGCAACTTTAATCACTTGCTTCATAAGAAGCAGCAGAAACAGAGGAACAATCAGCACAAGACCTTTACACTTTGTACAAAAACAATAAGTGATAAGTTTTTTTTTCAAAGATTAATCATACCAATGTTTGCAATTAAGAATTGAAATCTTCCTACATCAAAGTGTTTAGTGAGAAGATCAGCAACATTGTTATCATATGAATTTTGACAATTTGAATTAACTTCTTTTCATAACAATCCCTTATGAAATGATGTATTATCTCAATATGTTTTGTTTTTGAATGAAAAACAGCATTTTTAATTATGCAAAGTGTGCTATTGTTATCAATATGAATTTTGGTGTTCATGAAATTGTACCCATAATCCAGTAGTTGGTTTTGAATCCATAGCACTTGACCACAGCAACTTGAAGCAGCCACATACTCAGCTTCAGTTGTAGAATTTGCAACCACTGTTTGTTTCTTGCATTGCAA
Source organism: Artemisia argyi (assembly GCA_030686995.1). Taxonomy (NCBI): domain Eukaryota; kingdom Viridiplantae; phylum Streptophyta; class Magnoliopsida; order Asterales; family Asteraceae; genus Artemisia; species Artemisia argyi. The sequence goes on along the minus strand of CM060708.1, from coordinate 132,587,380 downwards.
TGACACCAATCTGTTTCCAAGAAATTGACAACCTCCAAGCAAGCACCAACATAGTCACTGTCTGAGTATGCCACCAAATCAAAAGGTGAATCCTTAGGATACCATAGGCCCAAGTTAGGTTGATGCCTAAGATACCTAAAAATCCTCTTCACTGCATTGAGATGTGATTCTTTGGGACAAACTTGGAATCTTGCACAGGCACATACAGCAAACATGATATCAGGCCTTGATGCTGTAAGATACATCAATGACCCAATCATAGACCTGTACAAGTGAACATCTACTTCTTTTCCATTTTCATCCTTCAACAAAGGTTTGTTGGTATCCATGGTTATCTTAGCAGGCTTAGCATCTTCAAATCCAAACTTCTTCAAGATGTCATTTACATACTTATCCTGACTGATAAATATGCCATCTTTCTTTTGAACCACCTGTAGTCCCAAGAAGAAGTTGAGTTCTCCCATTGAACTCATTGCAAACTTATCCTTCATAAGCTTCTCAAAATCAACACACATTGCTCTGTTTGTAGAACCAAAGATGATGTCATCAACATAGATTTGTACCAGCAAAATATCATCTTTTTGTCTTTTGAGAAACAAAGTATTGTCAATCTTTCCTCTACTGAACCCAGAGTCCAACAAATATGTTGACAAGGTATCATACCAAGCTCTGGGAGCTTGATGTAGTCCATACATTGCTCTATTCACCTTGTAAACTTTGTCAGGATAATCAGGGTCCTCAAAACCTGGTGGTTGAGACGCATAAACTTCTTCTGTAATGGTCCCATAAAGGAAAGCACTCTTTACATCCATCTGATACACCACAAAATCTTTGAATGAAGCATAAGCCAAGAATAGTCTAATGGCTTCTATCCTTGCCACTGGTGCAAATACCTCATCATAGTTAAGTCCCTCTTCTTGTGTGTATCCTTGAACTACTAATCTAGCTTTATTTCTGATGACTATCCCTCTTTCATCTCTTTTACATCTAAAAACCCATTTAGTACCAATAACTCTTTTTCCATTTGGCAAATCAACCAAAGTCCATACTTCTTGTAGCTTAAATTGCAGAAGCTCATCTTGCATTGCTTCCACCCAACTAGCTTCTTGTAGGGCTTTGTAAATGTTCTTGGGTTCAATTTGAGATAGAAAGCAGGCAAACAAACAATTTTGTAGATCTTTATGACTGTTTCTTTGATGCAGAGATCTTGCAAAGAAACTTTGATGTTGAAGATCATGAAGTTCTTTAGTCATTTTTCCTGTTTGTACAGATGATTGAGGATCACTTAGAATTTGTTCTTTTGGATGATTCTTGTGAACTCTTGTATTAGTAGTGGGACTAACAGGAATATTGAGTTCCAAATTAGTATAGTCTACTTCAGCTCCAAATAATTTACCATAAAGAGCTTCATCATCTGTGTCATCATAGATATTCTCTAGAGGAGGCATATTTGGATCTTCAGGATAATCTGTATCATCAAAAGGTCTATCCTGAGTGCCCAAAGAAGGAAACTGTGATGTAGAAGCAGAGTGAGTAGGCTTAGCAGCAGAATAGATAGAAGTAGTAGTTGCTTGTTTTGGTCTAGCAGTAGAGTCTACTGAGTCAGCAGTAGAGTCTTCTAGTCTAATTGGAGAGTCAGCAACAACTTCTTTTGGAGCTTCATTGGGTATCTTTTCTGCATCAATAGGAGTTACAACATCTGCTTGAGCTTCCTTAGGTTTCTCTGGAGGAACATCATCTTCTTGTGTATATTGATTTTGCTGTAAAGGTATGAAAGTAGGACCAACCTTCAGTTTCTCAATAAAAAAAATGTCTTCTTGTGGTTTGTTAGTGTCAATACTAGCAATAACAGGTACATAATTCATTGTCTTGGTTAGGATGTCAACATCAAACATCCATTCAGGTCCTTTTCCTGCAGCATTAGATGTGTTCTCACTAAACTTGATATGCAAATTCTCCTCTACATGTTTGGTTCTCTTGTTATATACTCTGAAAGCTTTACTATGTACAGAGTAACCAACCAAATTTCCTTCATCAGCTTTCTCTTCAAACTTGCCTAAATGATCTTTAGTGTTCAAAATAGTAACAGGACATCCAAATGGCTTAAGAAAATCAATCATTGGTTTCTTTCCATGAAAGAGCTCATATGGAGTTTTGTTGTGAGGCTTCACTACCTTACTTCTGTTCTGCACAAAACATGCAGTGTTTACAGCTTCAGCCCAAAAAGGTATAGGTAGTTTAGAATCAGCTAACATTGTTCTTGCAGCCTCAATAAGTGTCCTATTTCTTCTCTCTGCAACACCATTCTGCTATGGAGTTCTTGCAACACTATACTGTCTTAAAATGCCTTTTCCCACACAGAATTGGTTCATTACACTATTCTTGAACTCAGTACCATTGTCACATCTTATAATCTTCACTTTGTGGTTGTGCAGATTTTCAACTCTTGTAATAAATTCTTTAAGTACAACTGGGGTTTCATCTTTAGTGGCTAAGAAAGACACCCAGGTGAACCTGCTGTAATCATCTGTGACATCTAGGCAATATGACTTCTTATTCAAACTTTTCACAAAAACAGGCCCAAATAAATCCATGTATAGCAAATGCAAGGGCTCTGTATTTGTATTCACAGTCTTTGACTTGAATGAGACTCTATGTTGTTTTCCCTTCTGACAAGCAATACAAGTCTCACAGTTTTCAAACAGCTTTGTGGGCATTCCTCTTACCAAATTTCCTTTCACCAACTTATTCATTGTTTTGTAGTTCAGATGCCCAAGTCTTCTATGCCATAATTTGGACTCATCAACAGTGGCTTTTGCAATTAGACAAGTTAAAGCTCTTTTGGGAACTATGTTCTGAATATGGTCACTGTATATATTTTCATTTCTAGGGACCTTCAAAAGCACAAATTTATCATTTGGCAACTGAAAATCAGGAGAAAGGATCATACATTCAGTGTCTGTAAAAAGAACAAAATTCCTTTTGTCACACATTTGTGAAACACTAAAGAGATTAAACTTAAGCCCTTTCACAAGAAACACCTTCTCAAAGTCCAAATTCCCAGTCTTTAAAGTGCCTCTACCAATAATCTTTCCACCTTTTGGATCATTCCTAAAAGCAACATAGCCACCATCAAAAGCCTCAAAATCATCAAGCTGAGACTCATCCCCTGTCATATGTCCAGAGCATCCACTATCAACTATAACCACGTCTTTAAGCTCATCTAGTAGATTACCCTGCACATGAAAATAGAGAAATTAGTTTCTCTTGGGGACCCAAGCCATTACTGACTTGGATCTGCCTTGTGCATCAACATAGTTAAATTTCTTTAAATCACTTGATGCACTGCTGGTTTTGGAAACATTGTTTGTAACATTTGATTTTGGTTTCCAAACCCAACAAGCTGAGGCCTTAACAGCATAAAAATGATTTCCAACAACTGTATTTGACAAAACTTTTGGCCTAGAAGTAGAAAGTTTTGTACTAGCAGCAGATTGCTTACTAGCAGCAGAGTGCTTACTAGCAGTAGAGCCAGCAACAGAACCAGTTGTGGTTTTAAAAGCACCATTTGATTTAGCAGCATAAATTGATCTAGTTGCACCAGATCTTAACAACACAGCCCTAGTAATCATGTTTCTATTTGGATGAGGGTGACTATTCTGATTAACATATTTGTGATTCACCCTAGAGTATTGATTCTAAACAGGTTTCTTGTGGTTAGGACAGCTATTAATCAAATGTTCAAAGCTACCACACTTATAACAAGCCTTTTTCCTTAATTGAAACTCACTACCTAATTTGTTTGAAACTAGGTTATTAAAGTTTCTCTGATTACCCCTAGGCTTATTATTGAAACCATTCATTCTTTCTCTAGAAACCTCTTTATACTCAACCATTCTTCTAGAGATACCTTGACCTAGCACAGGTTTCACAAACTTCACTTGTTCAATTTTAGGTTCAACTTTTTCAATTTTAGCAAGAATTTCTTCCTTTACTGTATTATGTTCTAGTTCAACCTGTTCTTGTTCTTCATCACTATCTGAGTACCAATCTTCAATAATGGGAGCATCAGGAAATTTTCTACCTTCTACCTTAGGTGTTTCTAAGACACTTGTACTAGACTCACCTAATGGTTTTTCTATGTTCAACTCACTAATGAAGGACAATTCTTTTCCTGGTGGAGCATAAGCACTCTTAACAAGAGCAACAACCTCATTGTAACCTATTCCACTTCCTTTCCTCATTATTGTACTCTCAATAGATTTATTAACCAAATCAGAAGCATATTGCTGTTTGTTTACTCTTACTATATGTTTTTCTTTTTCAGAAAGAGCTTCATCTCTATCTTTTTCTGCTTCTTCTAATTTATTTTTAAGAAACTCAATTTCACTATTTTTCTTAAAAATCTCAACATCTTGTTGGTTAATTCTATCTACATATTCCATCTCACACTCTTTTAAGTACTCAAGTCTTCTTTCAACATTTTGAATACCTACTTTGTAACCTAAGTTATCAAGTTTTAGGATTTCAACTTCTTTATTTAGACTCTCATTCCTAGACTTAAGTTCTTCAATAGTGTCAGCACAAGACTTAAAAGAACACACAGATAAATCAGAATCATTTGATACCTCAGAGTCAGATCCAGAAGATGATGATGAATAAGCCATAAGTGCAAAGTTATGCACTTCAGGATTGACTTGAGCCACCAAGGAATAATTTGGTTCTTTAGCAGCCAAATCACTCTAATCATACTCTCCCAATCCATCACAAGACACTAATGCAGTAGTAGTATTCTTTGTTTCTTCAGTCTTCTTTGATGCTTCACCATTCTTCTTTGGAGCTCTACATTCTCTGGCAAAGTGACCTTTTCTGTTACAGTTGTAACAATCTATCTTTGACTTGTCAAAGCCAACATTTTCTTTAGGTCTGTACTTGATCTCTTTTCCAGTTTTCTTCCAGAATTTTCTAGCTCTCAAGGTCAACATGGCCATCTGCCATTTAAGATCCATCTCTTCAAGATCATCTTCATCAAGGTGATCCAGATCTTGATTAAGTGCCTGTGACCTTATACTTGATGTTAGATCAGCCAAGAATGCACATAAAGCCATATCACTGGTGGAGTTGTTATCATGAGAACTAGCCGCAAATCCATCAGCAGTAGATACTCCATAAGCAGCAGAGTGAGATTCTTTAGACCCCTTTGACTTTGAAGATACAAAGGCAAGATTTTGTGAACCAGAAGCTGAAGAAGTAGATAATTCTGGTTCATACACTCTTAAATTGTTATAGAGGCTTTCCAACTTCATGGTTTCAAAGTCAGGCTTATTCCTCCAAACTACAGTGTGCATACTCCATTCAGGTGAAAGACTTCTGAGAAACTTGAGATTCACATCTTCTTGTGGAACCACATAGCCAACAAGCTTTAGATGACTGACAAGTTGATTGAGCCTGTTGTAGGTGCCAATAATCTTCTCTCCACTTTTAGCAGTAAAGTTCTCAAACTGATGCTTCAACATGTTCTTCCTAGACTTTTTAGTAGCATCATTCCCTCCAAACCTGAATTCAATAGCATCCATTAATTCTTTAGCAGTCTCACAACTCTCAAAGTCCAACTGAAACTCATTAGGTATTCCCATCAAGAGAATACTGTGAGCCTTGATCTCCATCTTCCTTACAGAATTCTCTTCAGCAGACTTGATTGGTATTTCTTTACCATCAGGGCCTTTCTTTGGTAAGGAGTCACCATTCATGATCACATTCCACATGTTAAAGTCAATCATGTGAATGTATTGTCGAATTCTCATCTTCCATAGCTCATATTCACCAGGGTTGAGCATTGGAACCTTTGAAGCAGTCACCATATGTGTGTCATCACCCATCTTCAGCAGTTGATTAGGAACAGCAAACTTGCAAAGAACAGTTTCTTCTTGATTACAACTTCTAGATCACAAGCTCTGATACCACTTGTTGATCCCAGTTGAGCAAACGATCTTATATAGAAGTTGACTTAAAGTAAACACTTAAGCTTGAATGCGGAATGTAAAAGCTTAACTTAAGAAGAATAATTCTCTATCAACACTTCAATATTATTAATACGAGCACTCAACAATGCTAGGGTTTTACAACCTTGAAGTGTAAACGAAAACTAAACAATACGTACATAATCTAACCCTAGGATCCTCCTTTTATAGGCCAAGGAATCCTACTAGGTTTACAATAACTTTCTAATCAAGATAAGAATATTCTAGACGTATAAGATATACATTCAATCTATTCTATAAGTATCTACTACGAATACATGCTTATCCCTTTAGCAGTAGTTTCCTTTAGCAGCATTTTCTTAGCAGCACTTTGTCATTAGCAGCAGAATCATTTACTCTAGCAGCAGTTTCATCATAGCAGCAGTTTCACTCAGCAAAAGAACTTAAAACCCAACAGACACGGTCGCAGCAACTGATCAACAACCGGCTGTAATTGGTCCTGATAGACCTCGCACTTACAATGAGCTGTCAGATTAAGAAAAGAAACGCTATGATGCCAACATCAGAGCATCGAATATTGTCATTCAAGGGCTTCCCAAAGATGTCTACAAACTTATCAACTACAACACTGAAGCCAAGGCTGTCTGGGATAATGTGAAAATGCTTCTTGCAGGGTCTGAGTTAACTAAAGAAGATCGAGAGTCTCAGCTATACGATGAATTTGAGCATTTCAAAATGAACCCAGGTGAAAGCATCACTGACTATTACGTTAGATTTCACAAGTTGGTCAATGATATGAGAGCCATCAAGATGACAATGCCCAATATACAGCTTAATTCCAAATTCGTGAATAACATGGCACCAGAATGGGATAGGTTTATCACAGCTGTTAAGCTCAACAAAGGTCTTAGGCATACCAATCATGAACAACTCTATGCATATCTCCAACAACATGAGAAACATGCTTTTTATGATCGGTTAATGCGAGAAAAGCTCAATCCGTCAACATCAAATGAATCTCTTGCTTTTGTCTCTAATGTTCAACAACTTAACCAAACTTCAAATGATCAATCTCAACCATCAAAACCATCTTCCAGGTCTACCCCAACCAATGGTCAATCATCAACTCCCTTACCATCTGCTTTGAATACACAACTTGATTCTGGGTATTCTCACACTGACATGATGATTGATAATCTCTCCAACCAAGTTTTCTACTGGTCCAACAGTTCAGGGCTGCACTTCCATCTACTAATAACCAACTTAGGACCTCGTCTAATCCATAAAATTAGGCAGTCATTGAGGATGGTAGAGTGGTAGTGCAGAATGTGCAGGGAAGACAAAATTTCAATCAAAGAAATGCTGGTAGAGATAATGGGCAGTACAGAGTTGGTAATGCTCTTCAAGCACAAGCTAAGCAGCCTAAATGTTATAACTGCGGAGGGTTGGGCCATATAGCTAGGAATTGCACTCTCCCAAAACATCCTCAAAACTCTGAGTACTTCAAGGACAAGATGTTGCTGATGCAGGCGCAAGAGAATGGGACGGTGTTGGATGAAGAAGCTCTGCTCTTTCTGGCTGGTAATGATGGGAACACCTTTGATGCTGATGTAGATGATCAGCCTGTTCAGGATATGGCTCTTAATGACCCGAATATCCTTCAAGTTGAAGAGTGTGATGCATTTGACTCAAACGTAGATGACGAACCTACTTCTCAAACCATTTTCATGGCTAATCTGTCTGCAGCTGCATCCTCTTCACAGCATCCTGATTCATCCATCACATCTGCTATCTCTGAGGTACCAACATCTCTTAATCCTGATCTGAATAATCCTACAACTTTACAGGGGGCATGTGACTCGGTACAACTCAAGAATATTGTCAACACAAACGTCACTAATATGAGAAATACCAATAATATCCCATATGAAATGTATGTGAATGACAATGGACCGCCAGTTGTACCAAGTGACATGCCGTCTATTGACTCTAGTGAACATGAGGTACATGAGCACACAATATACAACCCTGATGATTCCTTGATTACTAGAATTAGCACCCTTAAGGATCAAGTGAATATTTATTAGCAGCGTGCAAAATTTGAGCTGAATGAACGTGAGCAGAAAATGGAATGGCAAATGCGTACTTACATATCTGAAAACAATTCCAAACAAGAAACATTGAAAAGGGAATTAGTTTCTTTAAAAAAACCAATTGGATCAAACCGTCAAACAAAAACAAGAGTTTCAAAAAAGTTTGACTTCAATCAAACTCGAATACAAAGATAAAGAAACTAAACTTCTAAATGATTTCTCAAAACTCAAAATGTTGAAAAATAAATTGGATGATAAGTTGTACACACAGGGCTAAACCATTCAATCTGCTCAAATGATGCAAAACCATAGGAAACTAAGTGATGAATTTAGTGAACAGGATGCCTCTAAGCCCAAAGCAAGATGCCTTAGAATTGGTTTAGGTGCACAACCTGCATTATATGATGCAAACACTATGCTTGAACCTAACCATGCCCCTCCTGATATGAGATCCTATGACGACATTAATGAGGCGGAGGATAGAACTAGGGTAAAACTTGCTGAGCGATTAAAGGATCCTAAATGCATTGCTAAGAATATTGTGTTTCACTATGATTATGCGAATGACAATCACTCTGCCATTTTTGTTCCTCAAAAGAGAATTCTTCCTGACAAAGTGTTTTGGAATATAGACATTGAGAAAATGCAAGCTGAAAGAGTTATAGGTAACACACGCACTATCTTTAGAATTGCTGACCCAACCATTTACCCCCTGAACACACCCAGACACCTCGTACCATTTACTCTTCCCACACAGTGTAACACTCTAATTGGGTTGTATGTTCTAGGTCAATTGTTTAATGACTTTGAGAAAACCTGTAAATTAAGAATTACACCTACAGGGATTACAGAAGGGGAAAGGGGTTTTGAGCAAACAAAACAGTGTTACCTAACTGAAGTTATGCCATTTATTAAACTTCTCAAAGAACATTTTGAGGGCCTTAAAAACACCATTAATGATGATGTGACTCAAATGAAAAAGGTTTTTGATGAAGTGGAAAGTAAGGGTAAGCAATTAGCTATTGATCTCAAATACAATGAAATTGACAGGAAAAACATTCTCATTATGAATGAAAATTTTATTGCAAATTGCATTGCAAAAGATGTGTTTTATACTGTTACCGACTCAGCATTATCTGCTCGACAATTTCATGAAATGTCGGTTACTTTGATTGTCTTCCAGAATCGTGTAATTGAGCTTGAGGGGGAGAATTACAAACTTACTGAAAAAATTCAAAACGACGACCATGATAACATGGTCAGGAATTTCTCAAAACTAGAAGTTGATAATCTGAACCTACAATTAAAATATCAACATCTAGAAGAAAGCATAAAAATATCAAATGCCAAGACATCTTCGGATGCTCCTAAGTTTGACACATGTTTTGAATTAGCCAAAAAGGAAGAAGTAATTCAATTTCAATCAAACACGATTCGGAAATTGAAGGTCCAAATTGCACAATTAAAATCGAACAAAAGCAATGTGACCAATACCAATTACCAGAAGTCGATAGATTCTCAAAACTTTCAGAAACACGGCATTATCAATGAATTACAACATGAAAATGAGTGGCTTCGTGCTGAAATGTCAAACGCTAAACAAAATTACAAAGAATTGTTTGAGTCTATTAAAATAACACGTGACCAAAACAATGAAAGAGTCACTTCTTTGTAAAATGAAATTGAGAATCTAAAGACTATGGTGCAGGGTAAAATGCCCGTCGTTTCATGTGATCATGCAATTTCCAATGTACATGCTTGTAAGAAATATGCGTGGGATGCTGTGAATGTCTCTCTTCCCCTTAGGAACAATAAGTTAGTTCATAACAACTATCTTAGAAATCTTAAGGATTGTCTGGCCATACTTAGAGAAACCGTTGAAGATGAAAGGATACCTAAACCACATGATGATGTTATTATTGGTGCTTGCTTCCTCACTAATAGAGCCCAGGAATTATTAGAATATGCTATAGGATCATGCCCCAAGAATGATAACAAGTCGGATAGGTCATTTGCATCGCACCCTAACAGTTGCAACAAACATGTTACATTTGATTATCCCCAAACCATGTCACAATCCACCATCATGATCACCGGTAAACAAGTAGCAACTAATCAGACTAATGTTCCCGTCATTGCTTCTACAGGAGTAAAAGGTGTATCTAATGCTAGCAAGTCACAGCCTAAGTGCAATACAAAGAATGATAGGACTTTGCCGGCTAAGAGTATACTTATGAAGGAAGTAGAAGAATCATCTAGGAACAATAAAGTTATGCTTAATGAAAGGAATCGAGTTGATTCAAACATTTGTGTTAACAATGATGTAATTAATTCGAATTCTGGTGCTATTTGTAAGACTTGTAACAAATGCTTATTTTATGGTAATCATGATGCTTGTGTTGTATCCTTTCTAAAATCCACTATGAAATCTCCAGTTATGAATATCTCGAGTGTTAAACGGGTAAAACAAGTATGGAATAAAACAGGAAAAGTGTTCACTAATGTTGGCTATCAATGGAGACATACTGGAAGGAAATTCACTCTAAGGGAAAAGTGCCCAATGACTAGGATCACTAACTCCAAAGTTGTGCTTATTAAGAAGTGGAGACCTACTGGTAGATTGTTCCCAATAGAAGCACTTTGTACTACTCCTAGTTCTAGTGCATCAAAATGTGAATATTCCAGTGAGATATCTGTAACATATGATAATCCAATATTTGTGTGTGCTAACCAAATGGACCCCAACTGTTTGTGGGGCTCCAACTTTTTCAGTTATCCACGATTATCTGGTTTCAAATGCAGGTCGTACAAATCGTCCTTTGGTATTTGGCCTCAGGCTGCTCAAAACATATGACTGGAGATCGCTCGCGGCTCAAGAATTTCGTGGAAAAGTTTATTGGTACGGTTAGATTTGGGAATGACCATTTTGGATCTATAATGGGTTATGGTGATTACGTCTTTGGAGACAGTGTGATATCCAGAGTTTACTACGTGGAAGGACTTGGGCACAATCTATTTTTTGTGGGTCAATTCTGTGATTCAGATCTTGAAGTTGCTTTCAGAAAGCACACCTGTTTTGTTAGAGAATTAGATGGTGTTGATCTTCTTAAGGGGAGTCGGGGCACTAATCTTTATACCATCTCTATCGAAGACATGCTACGGTCCTCTCTAATTTGCTTACTCTCTAAAGCCTCCAAGAACAAATCATGGTTGTGGCATCGTCATTTAAACCATTTGAACTTCTGTACCATCAATGAACTTACACGTAAGGATCTTGTTCGATGCTTGCACAGACTTAAGTATGAAAAACACCATTTGTGTTCCGCATGTCAAATGGGCAAGAGCAAAAAGCACACCCATAAACCCAAGACTGTCAATTCAATCATGGAAGTTCTTCATACTCTTCACATGGATCTCTGTGGACCAATGAGGATTCAAAGTGTCAATGGAAAGAAATATGTGATTGTTATTGTTGATGATTACTCTCGATTCACGTGGGTAAAGTTTCTGCGATCTAAAGACGAAACTCCGGAAACTATCATCAAACTCATCAAGATGTTACAAGTTCATCTCAACAAAACAGTTAGATTCATTCGTACTGATAATGGAACGGAGTTTGTGAACAAACAACTTACTCAGTTTTATGAAGGTGTCGGAATTAGTCATCAAAAGAGCATTCCACGTACTCCTCAACAAAATGGAGTCGTTGAAAGACGGAATCGCACTTTAGTTGAAGCTGCAAGGACTATGCTCATCTTCTCCAAAGCTCCTTTGTTTCTTTGGGCTGAGGCAATCGCAACTGCATGCTACACACAAAACAAATCCTTGATACATCCTCTCCACTGCAAGACTCCATATGAACTGGTTCATGGCAGAAAACCAGACCTTTCGTTTCTCCGAGTATTGGTGCACTGTGCTATCCAACTAATGACAGTGAAGACCTTGGGAAGCTCAAGGCTAAGGCTGACATTGGTTTCTTCGTTGGCTATGCTCCTGAGCGAAAGGGGTACCAAATCTACAATAAACGTACCAGAGACATAATGGAAACAATCCACGTTACTTTCGATGAGCTGACTGAGCAACCGGCTCCTGGACAATCAAGTTCTGGACCCATACCTAACCTTTTGTCTCCTGGACCTATAAGCTCCAGGCTTGTACAGAATCCTACTCCTGCTGCTCCTTTTGTACCTCCTACAAGTGAAGATTGGAAGAAACTGTTTGATCCTATGTTTGATGAATACTTTGAACCTCAACAGATGAATGCTCCTGAAGCTACACTGGTTCAACCACTAGCTGGGGTAGTGAATGTCCCAGTTGATAATGACGGGCCTTCCACTTCGTTGTCATGGGATCCTGAAGCTCCCACCATCAGTCGATCAGTTACCACTTCTAATGTCCAACCTTCATTTGTACAACGAGTAGCAACTGTAGATAATTCGTCTGAAGTAAATCCTTTTGCTCCACCTGATAATGAGCCATTTGTTAACATATTTGCCCCTGAATCGTCAAATGATGCCACATCCTCCGACGAATCTAACATGGCTACCTCAGTTCCTTATCCTCAACCCCATGAATACCTTAGAAAATGGACCAATGATCATCCTATTGACAACATTATTGGAAACCCTTCGCGTCCAGTATCTACCCGCAAGCAACTTGCAACCGACTCATTGTGGTGTTTCTTCAACTTTGTCCTCTCTAAAGTTGAACCAAAAGATGTCAAGGATGCAATGTCTAAACACTCATGGTTCACTGCAATGGTGGACGAGATTCATGAGCTTGACCGACTGGATGTGTGGGAATTAGTACCACCTCCCGATTGTGCTATGATCATTGCTCTCAAATGGATATTTAACGTTAAGCTTGATGAGCATGGAGATGTATTGAAAAACAAGGCTAGACTTGTGGCAAAAGGATATCGTCAAGAAGAAGGTATAGACTTTGAAGAATCCTTCGCACCTGTTGCTAGAATTGAAGCCATAAAAATATTTCTCGCTAACGCTGCAATTCAAAACATGGTGGTTTATCAAATGGATGTCAAGACTGCATTCCTAAATGGCGATCTAAAAGAGGTGGTGTATGTATCTCAACCCGAAGGTTTTGTGGATCCAGAACGCCCTAATCATGTGTATCGGTTGAAGAAGGCTCTCTATGGGCTTAAGCAAGCGCCTAGAGCGTGGTACGACACCTTGTCAAAATTTCTTCTTGCTAACAAATTTTCTAAAGGCGTTGTTGATCCTACACTCTTTACCAGAAAAACGGGCAAAAACCTTCTTCATGTACAAATCTATGTTGATGACATCATATTTGCCTCATCTGATCCCAATGAATGTGATCGGTTCTCCCAAGAGATGAGCTCTGAATTCCAGATGTCTATGATGGGCCAAATGTCTTTCTTTCTAGGATTGCAAATTTCTCAAAATCCCAGTGGCATCTTCATCAATCAATCCAAGTATGCCAATGAAATTTTGAAGAAATTTGGATTCGATTCGAGTGACTCTGTTGATACTCCTATGATTGAACGATCAAAACTAGATGAAGATGATGTTGGAATCCCGGTTGAACAAACCAAGTATCGAAGCATGATTGGTTCCTTAATATATCTTACTGCCATCAGACCAGATCTTCTATTTGTTGTCTGCATATGTGCTCGGTATCAATCCAAACCCACCAAGAAACATCTGGAAGCTATCAAGAGAGTCTTTCGGTATCTTAAGGGTACAATCCATATAGGCCTATGGTACCCCAAGGACACTTCTATGTCTCTCACAGCATACTCTAATGCCGACCATGCGGGATGTCAAGACACTTGTCGCAGTACATCTGGGGGTGCACAGTTTTTGGGTAATAAGCTAGTCAGTTGGTCATCAAAGAAACAAATGAGTACATCTATCTCCTCCATAGAAGCTGAATACATTGCCATGTCCTCATGCTGTGCTCAGATCTTGTGGATGAGATCTCAACTTTCAGACTATGGCTTCATATGCAATAAGATCCCCATGTACTGTGACAACAAAAGTGCAATTGCACTCTACTGCAACAATGTCCAGCACTCAAGGACTAAGCACATTGACATTAGACATCACTTCATCAGGGAGCAAGTTGAGAAAGGAATTGTGGAACTTTACTTCGTGAGGACTGAGTTCCAACTAGTTGATATCTTCACCAAAGCACTTTCTAGGGAACAATTTCAATTCATCCTCCCACGACTTGGTATGAAGTATCTCACGCCTGAGGATCTCGTACGTCTTCAGGAAGACCAGGAGGAGTAAAGGGGTTACTTCACATATCCTTTGTACATAGTATTAAATCAAAAAGAAAATAGAAAAGTAAAAATAACAAAAAACCCATAAAAATCTGAAAAACTACAAAAATACAAAAATACTCTTCTCACGACATGTCTCTTGTGTAATCAATATTATGTACGTTTCTAGAAATGTCATTCAATAATGACACAGAATCATACATATGCTTGAGCAAGAGTTTTTCGGTTTCAAATAAAGTTCTTTTCAAAAACATGTCGTATCTCAAAACATTCTTCAAAATGATGGCTTACAGTCACTTCAGGCTGTATCCCGAACTTCAAATTATGGCTTCTAGTCATTTCAGGCTACAACCCGGACTTCAAAAATATGGCTTGCTATTACTTCAGATAGCAACCCGGTTTTCAAAATGAGAAAAACTCGTCGCCAAAAAGACGGTTGTTCCTAGTAAAGGGTGCCGTTCATCCGAGCGTGAATTACTTTATATTCATGCACCCTCGATCTAATGTACGTTTCAGTGCATTATTTCTTGATAAAGAAGAGAAATCTTCTTTTTATCGCCAAATACTTTCCCTTCTATGATTTTTCCGGATAGTATTTGTGCAAAACTTGGTGGTACCATGAGATTTTGATTGAAAATCAAATTGAACTCAAAAGTTTGATAAAATTTTCACTCAATCAATGACCTTAATATTTTATTAAAATATTTATGTTTTAACATCCGTCATTGATTGAGGGGGAGAGTGATTTCTCAAAATTTTATGTATCATCAAAACTCCCCACACTTTGTACAAAACAAAAGCAACAATCCGATTTGTGATGGTTATGTGTCAGAATGAGTAAATTTTCAAAGAGTTTTTGTTAAAGCTTCGAATCTTTTGCAAACTCTTCAATTCTAACACATAACAACCTCACTCACAGTTTGAGGGGGAGCAAGTAAAAGTTCCTTTTATCAGAAAATATTAAAAATTAACCGCATTTCTCTCCCAAAACGTTTTCTAACTTATTTAAATCAATTGGGATCCAAAATCTCACTAGATTTGAAATTTTTGACCGGGGGAGAGAATGTGATAAATATAGAATCTGATAATCAATTGTGATCTTTTCAACTCAATAAAAGGCTCCCACATATGTGCTAAACACTTTCGATTATCGATGCACATATTGAGGGGGAGCAAAGGCGTTTGTGGAAGTAATACCAAAGACCGACCATTTATCTTTATGCATGGAGTTATAAGGACGGTTAAGGTTAGGTATAAGTTCCCATGATCCACCAGAACCGGAAAGATCTTCCCAGGGACAATCCTCTAGATAGATTAGAAGTCCTCAGGAATGATTGAAAAAAGGAGAAAAGTGAGAAAGGGAAGAGTGCGGACTGAGATAGAGCTAGGACTGGAACAAACCCAACAAGGTTCTAGTGATGA
Organism: Artemisia argyi; assembly: GCA_030686995.1. Taxonomy (NCBI): domain Eukaryota; kingdom Viridiplantae; phylum Streptophyta; class Magnoliopsida; order Asterales; family Asteraceae; genus Artemisia; species Artemisia argyi. The sequence continues at coordinate 132,571,619 of CM060708.1, read as the reverse complement.
AGTCTCGGTAAGCACTGAAGGGGTTGAAGAATGAAAAAGAAATGAAATGTGAAAAGGGTGAAAAGAAATAGCCCTCCATATATTCAACCTTAGGGCAGAAACCGGGTTCAATTCATAATCTACTAGCGGTTACCAAGGTAACACCGGTATTGAAGACAAGACGTCATGGACCCAGTGTCGCACTGCACTAAACTTCCCAACCACTCAAGTTCTCTTTAAAGAGCTTGTTTCATTCTCACGGGGAACCCTGTGCAATGTATCGATCGCTCATTGCGAGCTATGTTGATACCTAAAACAGGAGACGCCTCCCCAGTCTCCAGGAGCGGATCAAAACGCACTATTAAGTCTAGAGCCATGAGATCATCCATAAATCTCGATAGGACACACTCCTAATATGCTTATTGTTTCACACAATGTGGAAAGTAAGATAAAATATTTAGATTCATACGCATTATCCTTGTGGTATTGCCAGAACATCCGAGTGATACAAAAATATTCACAATGAAGATGGAAATCCTTCTAGAGCGAATATCACTCAAGCTCTTGGTAGGTGACATGTGAGATCCACCTTGGATCAATGATCGAGTGACAACTGGAAAGCAACAATGGTGCTATTCAACATTGAATCAAACTTGTTCTAGGATATGGATTGACGGATACTTTTGCAAAAACCTTTCAATGTGCTCACAAACTAATTTTTCGAGCACATTGATTGTGTAAAATCTTTCAAACAAAAGTATTTTTTATGGAAATGTGATTCAAAGCTTAAAACTCTCGTCGTGTCTCAAAAATGTTTATCATAGGACACGCGAGTGATTTCTATAAATCAATTTCTCATCAATCCGTGAATATCAATTCACCGATTCACTCTGTCGTACTGTCTGCTTTGAGACGTTCCGATATGAGAACATGCTAGGTATGAAGATTCCAAAGTGGATTCTTTGGAAAATTCATTACTACAAGCTGGAAATTCCTGTCAAGGAGAGTCTTCTTTAAAAGAGACTCTACCTGATCACAGGTCGGTTTTCACAAAACCGGAGGGTAGTCTGTCCTCGCAGAATGAATGACAAAGCCATGTTCGTTCTATATCTTTATTGCTAACTGTTTTATTTCAGGGACACATATAAAGATGGCGTTGAGGGCTCCAGTTTCCAGCTGAATCGGGTCAATCCATACCTCATGCTCACACATCCTCCACACTATCAATGAAGATGAGAGACTTGCTACAACAAATGTTGAGAGACTACCAACAACGTTTCCGCAACTCTGATGAAAAAGTCTCTTGATCCACAACTCTAACGCAAAGTCTCCTGATCCAGAAGGGTGTGAGCATGATGGTCTTAAAGTCACTACATCACAAGAAGGCAATACGACTATGGATGAGCTTGGAGATTTACTTTAGCTGATGATCTCAAAGAAGCTCAAAGATCACATATCTCAATGGAATTGAAATCACAAGTTCGCTTTCTTGAAGTACAAAGTGTGCAGAAAAGTGAAGAATCAGAACCTACGAGCTACAAAGACGAAAGAATGCTTAAAGACCAAAGAGCTTAATTTCAAAGGTGACCTCGCTTAGGGGGAGATTGTTAGGAATACAAATATTCCTGTAAAAGTCTCGGTCACCTGACTATTGTAATAGCATTAAGTTAGCTCGTAGCTAGTTTATACATTAGATAGTTAGTATTAGTTTAAGTAACACCGTGGAAGAAGGACGGGTCTTCACCCACTGTATGCCTGATCCACAGCCCGGGTGTGGGCATTTATGTTGTAAGTATAAATACCCCTCTCCACATGTGGAGAGGGTTGGACCTTCACTTAATCTCAATCTAATATTCTCATTTTCTCTCAAGGTTCCTCTCCTCCTCTCTTTCTTTAATTCCAACGCCACTCACAAACCTCAAGCAATCATGTTTCCAACTTAATTAGTATTCTACAAATATATTGAAGTGTTGATAGTGAATTGTTCTTCTTAAGTTAAACTTTAATATTCCGCATTTTAGTTTAAGTGTTTTAATTAAGGCAACTTCTATATAAGATCGTTTGCTCAACTAGGATCAACATGCATGCATGTTTACTCTCGTTACCCTAGTTTTAGGTCGAATTGCATGTTTATGTGTTATATAGCTTTCCTACTTGATATAATTTGCATTATGTGACTTATTTGAACCTATATGAGTTAGACATAAGCTTAGAAACTAGATTGCCATGCTAGAATTAGAATTATATGCAATTAGGACTAGTTTTGTAAATTATTACATGCATAGGGGGTATATATTGTAAATTCCTGAAACTATAAAGTCTAGGGACTATTTTTGACATTTCCTAAAAGATATTAGTGTAAGGACTAAATTTGCAATATATTAAACCTTAAAATAAACTAATAAAACAAATATAAAACTAAAAGGACTAAAACTGCAAATAGTATAAATAAAAGGGTAAATAGAGTAAATAATAGAAATTAGTATAACTTAGGAACTATGTGTGTTATTTCTTTAAAATATGATAGTTTAGGGACTAAATATGCAATAGTTAGAAAATTATATGCCTATTTGTTATAAGTTTATAAGTTTAGGGTAGAAAACATAAATATATATAAATAAAGGGTAAAAATAGACTATTTTCATAAAATATAAAAACCTATATAAGTTAGAAGCATAACACAATACTAGGGAGCTTCAGGCGAGGAGTACTATGTGGATATAGCGTTTTGACAAGTTTGTTAGGTTTACGAATTAAAGTGCCCTGACTCCTCGAACGATTATTGCATATACTTCTGAGATATGATGGCCTGAACGTTGTTATGTTATAACTAAACCCTAATAACAACATAACTCATTAATAGGGAACTTTGTGTGAGGAGTATTAACTTCTGAATTATGATGGCCCGAACGGTATTATGCTGATCACATAATACAATAGTATGGAGCTTCATTTGAGGAGTCATGTACTTCTGAATTACAATGGCCTGAACAGTGTTATGTTATATATAAAAATCTAAATAGTAATTAGTTAAGAAAACCTAGACTAAGACTTGACATATGCACACCCACACTACCCCAGGATACGTGAGTAAGTTGTCTAAACCCCTACTTAAATTAGCTAGAGACTCAGGTGAGTTTTATAGTCTCACACTCTTTTAAATGCTTTTTAAATGTTTTACAAACCCTGTGAGGGGGATACATGCTTTAAAACCAAATACAAGTCTTTGCTTTGGATATTGCACGAGTAAACTAACAGCCATCATTACATAACCCAAAATTCATGAATCTAATCGTTTGGAAGGTTTTATCCAAACGAACGCGAATATATTTGATAGATCTATTGGAGTTTGACAACTCCCGTTGGTATTAACACCTCACTAGGTGGTACCAATAAGTACTATATTTGAACCCACTGAAGGTTTAACTTTGTCAAGTTATCCTTCCCATCCCCTCATTGTTTGGTCTGCAGACCCCATGACCCGGATCGTTAACGTGTGGTTCATGAGCTTAGTGCAATATACCTTATTTCTAACACTAACCCTTTTCCACACATAGAGTTTAAGCTGAACTCTGTGGAACTTGTATTTACACTTTACTTTTTAAACCTATGACTCTCACTCAACATATGTGTTGACTTTTAAGCATGTTATCTTAGGTAATTAGGCACTAAAAGAACCCTGGCACGGAGAACCACTGGATATGAGGACGTCTAGAAAAGTTATCATTCATCAATTTTGTGTCATAAAACGTATCTTAGGGACCTCTCATTTGGTAAAAGTATATCTTTTGCTGTAAAAACTCTGATGAATAAATGAATGATAACAACCTTTTTCAAAAACGTCTCTTTTCGAGTCGTTTTCTATTATCTTGTCTTTGTTTCCATGAGTAATACCCCAAACACTTTATCAGCTGCGATCAGTGAAAAATGGGGGTGTTACAGATTGGCATCAGAGCCTTGGTTATAGAGAACAAAAGGATTTTCCTAAAACTATAACCACTTTTTCAAAAAGGTCCTCCGTGCCAGAAGAATCCCCAACTACCTCTAGGTTAGAATCCCCAACTGCCTTTAGCTTAGAATCCCTAATTGCCTTTAGGTTAGAATCCCCAACTGCCTTTAGTTTAGAATCCCCAACTGCCTTTAGATTAGAATCCCTAACCTACCTTAGACTAACTTGCCTTTAGATTAGAACCCCCTATTGCCCTTAGGATAGAATTCCCACTATTAGAATTGCCTTTAAAATGCATATTTAGGTTAGAATTATTCTAAGAGATTCCTTCGGGAATTACAGTTAGATATGTCTGTAGCACCCCCAACACAAAATACGGCAGCTGGCATGCTGGGGGCACTACGCGAATCGAAACCAGGCATCTTTATAGCAAACGACCACAACACGGGACGTTTAAAAATGCCTTAAAACATATCATTCGTTTTACAAACCATTTTAGAGTACATAGACTCTTTAACAAAATAGCAGCGGAATAAAAATAAAGATTGCAGCAGAAAATGACAAAGTTTAGCAGCGGAAATCCAAGTATAGTAGTAGAAATACAAAGTTTAGCAGCGGAAAGTAAATAGGTTTAGCAGCGGAAAACATTTAAAAACACACTAAGGTTTTACGAATGACATGATAAATAAAGATAGTAGAAATAGATAAGTTGCCTTGACAGAGAACTTCCTTCATCCAGCCACTCCACCACGCCCAAATCATAACGCTCCACAAATTAATTAGCAGTAGTACCTGAGAAGCACATGCTTAAAAGTCAACACAAAGGTTGAGTGTAATCCATAGGTTTAAAATAATAAAGTTGAGCACAAGGGTTTTAATCATACGATATAAGCAACAAATGCAAATACCAGGGTAATCAAGATAACACTCAATATGTAGAGGCATCCCTGTGCATACATACGGTTGATGATACTAAGCTCATGACATGCAAAACGTTAACCAAACCAATCGACAGTACGCTGTACTGACATAAACAGTAACCGCGGAATTTCATAATAATAAGTGCCCCCAAGGCTGAGTACTTGCCAATACCCAGCAAAACGACAAATAGTACACCCGCATGTCAAGCCCTTGATAACTACGAGTGGGATGGTCAGTCCTATAGGCCTATAAACAAAGTTCACGCTCACCAGCAGGTGACTAATGGCTCATGATCTGAGGGTCTTTCTGGCAAGACAAACTACTTAGCACATCGTCAGGAATATATATATCATCATTCAGGAAAAAGCATACCAAAATAGTATTTGTGCTCAGAAAACATTTAAAGCATGTGTCTCACCCCATGAGTTTATAAACAATTAAAATATAAAAAGCGGGGCTATGAATCACACCTTAACAACAACAGCAGAAAATGAGATATAGCAACAATCAATAATGTGTCACAGCAAAATGGACCTCAGCACAACCTAATCAATATAAATGGCATAACTCAGAACTAAACTCGAATATTCCCATAAACAATGCTTGAGTAAAAGTTTTGTAAGCACATTGGCATTTGAAGAAATAGATTTCGTAAAGGTCTCGTGTGGGAGACAAGAAAATTAGAAAAGAAATAAGCCGACGAATCAACCAAATACAAAAGAAAAGACGAAAGAACTCCTCGAAGAAAGTCGTCGAAAAGAAATGAAAAGAAAAGAATAAGAATAGAAGAACTCACTCAAATAAATATAAATAATAACTCGTAACAATAAGTCTCGGATTTTACCCGTTTTCCCAAAATAAGGTTGAAATAAAAAGGTTTTGAAATAATAATAATATTTAGTAAAAGAATATAAGTTTATAAAGAATTTTATGAAATTTCGGCATGACCTGCCCGTTTATATAACATTTCCCGAGTCAACGACTCTTTATTTTTTATTAATAGAAATATATAAATAAATATGCTTGGATATATCATTCGTGTAGTCCGTTAGTTGTTTAGGTTTTATCGACCATTTTGTATTTGTTCAGGTTCCAGGTACGTTAAGATCTTTACGGGCCTAACGTACCCTACCGTCTCGTGTACTAAAGGGTCCATAATATCCAAATAACCAAGACCGTAAATTCAATACGTCCAATACAAGCTCACAATGTCACAATACGGAACATGTCCGATAAAAAGTCCACTAAACTATTACAATTTATTTTTATGTTTCATATATACATTATCCGTTTTATTATTTATTTTAGTTACCGTTTAACAAATAAAGCATATCCCGAGACTATTAATCCGTACCCAAAGCTAATCACCACAACAATAATAATAACTACAAAACAATCCCAGGTCAAATAATAACCCGAATCAAACCAAAACCAACACGAGCCTTAACCGTCTCCTCGGCTCAACCCAAAGCAAAACCAAATCCAAACTAGCTAACCTAAATCAAACAACATCAACAACAATAACAATATCATCCCCTCCCCACCACCACCCGTGGCGCGGTGTTGGTGGCTCTCGGCTGCCAAACACAACGCAAGGCAAATGGACCCTTAAAAACAATTCCAAACACAAATATAACTCCTCTTCACCACTAGTATCAAACAACAACAACAATAATCATGAAACCTCGCCGAGTCACGAGTTGACTCGGTGAGCACATACCTAGTCGCGGCCAAGAACGGGTTGAACAAGAAAACAAAACAAACCACACGAGTTTTGAGCTTAAAAACATTATCGAAACCATTTTTATAAAAAGATTTTTAATAACAAAATTCGGATTTAAATGAAATAAAAACTAGGGTTTTGAAAATTATATCAAAAATAAGAAAAGAATGGTGGGGGAGGTGTTTTTACCGTCGAACAAACAAAAGGGAGCGGCGGTGGAGGCGAGTGTGGGCGCGTTTGGCGTGTTTGGAGGTGCGTGGGTGGTACGAGAGTGACGAGGACGTCCCGATCTACAAGGTGGTACAAAAAGGTGAGATGGCCGGAATATTTTCCGGCGGCCGGAGATGGGTGGCCGGCAGTGGTGGGTTGGCCGGCGAACAAGAGAGAGAGGGAGAGAGTATTTTTGAGTGTGTGTGTTTTATTTTGATAAAATTGAGATAGTGGGGTGGGTTGGGGTATTTATATGGTTAAAATAGTATGGGGTTTTTTTGGTAATTAGTGGAAGTATAAGGTAAGTGTAGGGAAGTAGTTTAGGGGCCAAAGTTACCAACGAATCAAACTTATTACAATAAACGCTTCGGGGCTCGAACGACATAGCAATCGGACTCAAAAATTTACGAAACTTGCGCCATTGTTCACGAAATAATTTTTCCAACAAAATCAAGCATAAACTTCAGAGTTTTTCCAAAACTCAAAATAATTCAAATAATTTGGCAAATGCAATACAATTCGAGTGTTCTAGGTTGTGCTAAGTCAATCAAGGAATAAAATTCTCGTTTTCAATATATCTCACATTTCTCAAGCCCAAATAATCACAAATAAAAGTTTTAACGTGTCTCAGGTACGAAATTAAATATTTTGGCTAGAAATAAGTTTAGAAAATGTACCGGGGGTTACATCACATACATCTTATTTAGAAATCCGTCCCGGATTTAGTTTCGAGTTGCCAGTCCCGGTTTTGAAAAGATTTGGGTATTTGCGTTTAAACTCGTCCTCGCGTTCCCAGGTATACTCTGGTCCTCTCTTGTAATTCCATCGAACATTCACAAGAGGAATACAACTCTTCTTCAATCGCTTAACCTCGCGATCCATGATCTCAACGGGCTCCTCAACAAAACGCAATTGCTCATCAATCTCAATCTCCTCAAGTGGAATTACAGCGGCGTCATCAGTCAAACACTTCTTCAAATTCGACATGTGGAAAGTAGGGTGAACTCTACTGAGCTCCGGTGGCAATTCTAGCTTATATGCCACAGGACCAATCCTCTTCACAATCTTAAATGTTCCAATATAACGGGGATTCAACTTTCCTCTCTTACCAAACCTGATCACACATTTCCAAGGTGATACTTTCAACATAACCCTATCTCCTACCTGAAATTCCAGGGGTTTACGCCTCACATCTGCGTAACTCTTCTGTCGGTCATGAGCAACTTTCAATCTGTCTTTAATCTGAGCAATCTTCTCGGTCGTTTCACAAACTAAATCTGGTCCAATAAGCTGGGCTTCTCCTACTTCATCCCAACATATAGGTGATCGACACTTCCGACCATAGAGTGCTTCAAACGGTGCGGCCTTAATACTCGCGTGGTAACTGTTGTTGTAAGAAAACTCAATCAAGGGTAAATGGACATCCCATCCATTCCCAAAATCAATCGCACATGCGCGCAACATATCCTCCAAATTCTGGATGGTTCTCTTGCTTTGACCATCGGTTTGTGGATGGTAAGCGGTACTCATGTCGATGTTCGTACCAAACGATCTTGAAGTGTGACTTCCAAAAATTCAAAGTAAACCTGCTGTCTCTATCTGAAATAATAGACACTGGCGCTCCATGTCGAGATACTATCTCTTTCACGTAGAGCCGGGTCAACTTATCCATACTGTAGTTCTCCTTGATTGGCAAAAAGTGCGCAGATTTAGTCAATCGATCGACTATTACCCAAATAGCATCGAATCCTGTCAAAGTACTTGGTAGCTTGGTGACAAAATCCATTGTTATTCTTTCCCATTTCCATTATGGGATCTCAGGTTGTTCTAGCAAACCAGATGGTTTCTGATGTTCAGCCTTAACCTTGGCGCACGTAAGACACTTACGGACATAATCGGCAATCTCAACTTTCATATTTGGCCACCAATATAACTTCTTCACATCTTGATACATCTTGTCAGATCCTGGGTGAATGGAATACTTTGACTTATGAGACTCGAGCATAATCAAGCCTCTCAGTCCTCCAAACAAGGGCACCCAACTTGTTCCTTTGTAACACAAAGTTCCATCTGAACGTTTCTCAAGTTTCTCCTTTCTAATCATCCCATCAACTTTCTCCTCCTTAAGCTCTCCTCTTTTCACGACTTCCTCTTGTGCTTGCAGAATCTGAGAGGGTAAATTTGAGTTAATCGTCAAAACTAAAGCTCGAACGCGTAACGGTTTCAAACGTTCCTTGCGACTCAAAGCATCAGCCACAACATTTGCCTTTCCCGGGTGATATCGTATCTCGCAATCATAATCGCTTAACATCTCCAACCATCGTCGTTGTCGCATATTCAACTCCTTCTGATCCAAAATATACTGCAAACTCTTGTGATCGGTAAAGACAACACACTTAGTACCATAAAGGTAATGTCTCCACAACTTGAGGGTAAAAACCACGGCTCCCAACTCCAAATCATGAGTGGTATACTTCTCTTCATGAGTCTTAAGCTGTCGGGAAGCATATGCCATAAACTTCCCTCGTTGCATCAAAACTGCTCTTAACCCTTGATACGAGGCATTTCAATAAACCACAAAATCTTCTACTCCATCTGGCAAAGCCAATATCGGTGCACTACAAAGCTTCTACTTCAAAGTCTGAAAGGCCTTCTCTTCTTCCTCTCCCCGTTCATACTTCTTATCCTTGTGAGTCAATGCAGTTAATGTTTTAGATATCTTGGAGAATCCCTCGATGAATCTCCTGTAATACCCAGCTAATCCTAGAAATTGACGAATTTCTGTGGCGTTAACCGGCGTTGACCATTTCTCAATTGCCTCAATCTTAGCGGGATCCACATGTAATCCTTCACTATCAATTACATGTCCTAAAAATTGCATTTTCTGAACCCAAAACTCACACTTAGAGAACTTAGCGTACAACTGCTCGTCCTTGAGCAACTTAAGAATCATAGCCAAATGATGTTTGTGCTCTTCCTCACTCTTTGAGTAGATCAAAATATCGTCGATAAAGACTATCACGAACTTATCTAGGTAAGGCTTGCAAACTCGGTTCATGAGGTCCATGAATACTGCAGGCGCATTGGTCAAACCAAAAGGCATAACCTGAAACTCATAATGACCATAACGGGTCCTAAATGCCGTCTTGGGAATATCCTCTTCCCAAACCCTGAGTTGGTGATAACCAGACCTCAAATCAATCTTAGAGTAGTAACTCGATCCTTGCAACTGATCAAACAAATCATCAATCCTCGGTAACGGGTAGCGGTTCTTCACGGTTAACTTATTCAATCCTCGGTAGTCGATACACATCCTAAACGATCCATCCTTCTTCTTCACAAACAACGCTAGAGCTCCCCAGGGTGAAGAACTCGGTCGAATAAATCCTTTATCCAACAACTCTTGCAATTGCTTAGACAACTCCTCCATTTCCGATGGCGCTAAACGATACAGTGCACGTGCAACAGGTGCAGCTCCTGGAACTAAGTCGATGCGAAACTCCACTTGTCGGGCTGGCGGAAGTCCCGATAAATCCTCAGGAAATACTTCAAGAAACTCACGCACCACAGGAACATCCTCGAGTCGCTTCTCTCCCGACTCCTTCTTAGCCACGTGTGCTAGCAATGCGTGACATCCTTTCTCAAGATATTTCATGGTCTTGATACACGATATGATATTAAGGCGAGTTCCACTCCTATCACCTCGAACAATCAAAATCACATCCTTGAGAGGGCTATGAACAACTCGTTCTCCACAAACAATGCTCGCTCGATTCTTGGATAACCAATCCATTCCAACTATAACATCAAAACTTCCGAGCTCGATGGGCATCAAATCGATACTAAACGGGTGATCTAAAAGATTAAGGGTACAACCACGGATCACGGTACGGGTGTCTACTAGGTTACCATCAACTAACTCAATGCTATAGCTAACGTCTAATAGAGTAGGGGTAAGTCGAAGTAACGGCGCAATCTTAGAAGACACAAAACTCATATCGGCACCCGAATCAAACAAAACTTTAACACGAAGGTTGTTGAGAAGAAACGTACCAGTGACAACATTCGGATCTTGATGCGGCTCTCCATTTCCCATCACGTACACTCTACCTCGAGCACCTACATTTCCTTGCCCAGCATTCTTCAGGCATTGCCCCCTGTAGTGTCCACGCTCTCCACATCCAAAGCATGTAACCACAGGCTGAGCATTCGCTCCTGTCGCCACAACTCTACTCTTACAAAACCTCACAATATGACCAACCTTCTGACACTTCATACATCTCACAGTACATGGTCCAGTATGATGCTGGTGGCACTTCCTACAAAGAGTTTGTTGTCCAACATTCGCTCCTCCTTGAGCAGCCACAAATGCCTTAATAGTCTCCTGTCTCTTATTCTATTGGTGATGGTGATTGTTGTTACGATACTGATTGTTGTTGATGAGGCGAAAAATGATCCGTTTTTAGGGGGTCATTTAAGCCCGAATTCGAATTTATTTGATCAAATATTGCCCTAAATCGTTCCTTTTGTGATTTTAGGTACTTTGGGAGAGAAATCTGGAAAAGGAAGCAATTCGGACGTTTTTGGAGCATAAAAGTGAAGAAAACGCCAAAGTCTTAATTTTCCATGCTGGGAACAGTAGGTGACGGCGTCAAGAGTAACTCCGTGACGGCGTCAAGAGCAAAATTCCATGACGATCCAGTAAAGATTTGACGGCGTCACGAAGTAGGGCGTCAAGAGTAAAAGTCATGACGGCCTGGAAATGATTAAGTCTTAACGGCGTCAAATGTAGATCAAGGCAGTCCGAGAATAGTTTTGGCGGCGAGGTGACGGCGTCACAAGCTTGGTCTTGACGCCGTCAGACCCCTTTTCTTATATATAGTTTTCTAATTTTCACATTTAAAAGAGAGAAGTTTTGGAGAAACCCTAAGTACGAACTTGGTGCGAATTTTACAGGTTTTTCAAGGGTTCCAAGCCCTTGATACCTTTCATGTGTAATTAAGATAAGTGTTCTTTTAATTCAATCAATATGTCTATGTGTTGGTTGTCTATATCTTGTTCTTGTCTTAATTCCATCATGCTAGGCTAGATTTATCTTGTGTTTGCTTGGATCTAATGAAACCTAGATGTTAATTATGTGTTGATTACTTGTTTATACTTGTCTTGGATGAATGATTTATATGTTAGGCTTAAGAAAACTGGCAGATCTCCAATTGGTAACATGCTTGAACGTCTTAAGAAACATGAACCGACGCGCACTAGGTCTTTATTGGTTGTATTTAATGCATGATCCACTGTTTAAAATCCCTATAGTTGTGGTGGGCATGGTATAGGAGGAGATAAGAGCTCATAGAATTGGGGAGTTAAGTGTGCCACCCCATGAATGGTATTAAGGAATACGATCCGTCATCCATACAATTATAACAAGTAATTAACGTGTAAAAGATGTCTAGGGAGTAGTGAAATCTAAGTAAACACATTTTCTCCACTTATTGCTCACAACTTTAGTATAATTTAGTTTATTTTCATTTCTAGTATTTTATTTTGATTGCATCTTTAGTATTGGGTTAGTTGATTAGCAACTAATTCCGCCCAAATCCTTCAAACCCGAGATTTTTAATTGCTTTCTAAAAAATATAAAAACACAAAAATAATCATCCCTCACCTTTAGAACTAGTATTTAGGTTTTCTAATCCTAGCGACACTATTCCTAAGCTGAACGATCAATCCCCCGGTACTTGTCACTATACTGTACTACAACGATCAGGTACACTGCCTGGTGGGGGTTGTAAGCTTCTCAAGATCCCTTGAGAGGTAAAGCCTGGTGCGATTCCCACGTATCAGTTGTTGTAGCGGTTGTTGGGATTGTTATAGTTGTTGTTCCTTCGGTTATCCTCCCATATGTTCCTGTTGTCAAAGTGATTGCTCTTTTGAACAGCAGCATGCTTAGTCACTTGATCCATAAGGCGTTCAGCCATGCTAATAGTATCATCCAAAGTCTCAGCATTGTACGACATCACATTTCCTTGAATACTCGCAGGTAATCCACCAATAAACTTCTCTAGCAACTTCTCATTATCGGGCACCATGTGAGCATAAAACACCTTCAGCTCTTGGAAACGTCGCACATAAGTAACAAGATCAGAACCCTTCACAGCCAAATAATAGAACTCAGTATCCAACTTCCTCAAATCACTACGAGAACAGTACTTCTTAACCATAGCTTTCTTGAAATCTTCCTACGAAGTATTATAAGCATCCTCCATTCCCTTTTCCTTAACATAAGCATTCCACCAAGACAAGGCATGCTCCAACAATGTGCCTGTCGCATACTTCACCCTATTGTTCTCAGTACAATTGCTCCTATGAAATACCGATTCCACTTTCTCAAACCATTGAGTCAATCCAACAGCTCCTTCAGTTCCCTTGAAGGTAATGGGCTTACAATCCGTAAATTCCTTAAAAGTGCAGAAATGGTTGTTAGGAACCGCTTGAGCTCTAGCCGGTCCAACATTCTGAGGAACACCTGCTTGCCTGGCAAGCACTGCTGCAACACCCTCATCAATCATCTGCTGAATAGCAGCAGGGGTCATCTTCCTAGGAGGCATAATTCTATGAATCAATACAAAGCACAACACTTGTAAGTATTGGATTAACGTGTCAGAATCCTCGCGCAAGATAAAACATCATCACATGAATAAAATCATAATATAGCATAGGTCAACATCAATAATAGTACATCACCATAATACATCATAGATTTCATACTTGACATTGGTCTTACAAGATATGCAAAACAAGTACAAGTTTCAAATAAAATCTTTCAACTGAAATATTCAGTTTAACATATACTAGGTAAACTACCATTAAGATACCAACTACTATAAATGATCCAATCACTGATCTCCTGGACGATTTTCATACATGGCCATCACATCAATGCCATCATAAGACCTAAGGCGGGTCATCCTCTCTGCATCTCATGCAACTCACTCCATAACTCGCTGATACTAGTACGATAGTTTCGACTATCCTCTCCTGCATACAACTCTATCTGAGACAACTGCCTCGCCATTCTCCCAACCTCTATCATCCTCCTATCCAAGGAATCCAAACGTCCCTGAAACTCAGCATACGTCTCCTCCACAAGGCTCAACCTAGCACTCTGCCTAAATAAACCAACCTGCAACTTATCTACTACTTTCTTCCCTTCTCTCTTCTCCTTCATCAATTCCACGACAGTAGATGGACGAAAACACGTACTCCTGAACCTCGACATGTAACGACCCTGACACCAGGTCAGCTCCTCTCTCAATCTGCTCAACTCATCCCTAATCACTGAAGACGCAACACGTGGGTCTGCTGACGACTCTCCAACCTCATAAGTAGACGCTAACTCTGTAGACACGACCTCTGTCGATGTCACCTTGGTAATCATAGCATGCTCCAAACTCTCGGGAGTATCCGACTCATACGTCACATCCGACACAACAGGTGAAGGCGGCGGGGGAACATCCTGATCCTCCTTCATAAACTCCTCATCACTATCCTCCTCGTCATCATCCTCGTCATCCATCTCCTCATCTCCATCATCCTCAATATCAACATCATCCTCTAAACCTACCTCATCATCTAAACCAACATCAACATCCAACTCAACATCAACCTCCAACTCAACATCAACCTCCAACTCAACATCATCTCCTAAAGGCAATGGGTCAACAACGGGTGGGACTGGAACCTGATCACGGGGAACTGGGATAGACATGATACTCTACAAGAGTATAAGGAAACATAAAAATACTAGCCAAATTTTCGCGGAAAACCATTTTATAATCCAAAGCATGATAGTTGAAAAAGTCCAAACCAATCTCAATATAAAACATATATATATGTAAAGTTTAAAAGAAATACCAGGGCGCAAAGTGGCATGGAAGGCTGTCGGCTTTCTGTCTCAAAACATTTTGACTCCAGGAAAAAGTTTATAGTCGAGTGCGAGCTCGTTCTCTATAAACCTGGCTCTGATACCATTCTGTAGCACCCCCAACTCAAAATACGGCAGCTGACATGCTGGGGGCACTACACGAATCGAAACCAGGCATCTTTATAGCAAACGACCACAACACGGGTCGTTTAAAAATGCCTCAAAACATATCATTCGTTTTACAAACCATTTTAGAGTACATAGACTCTTTAACAAAATAGCAGCGGAATAAAAATAAAGATTGCAGCGGAAAATGACAAAGTTTAGCAGCGGAAATCCAAGTATAGTAGTAGAAATACAAAGTTTAGCAGCGGAAAGTAAATAAGTTTAGCAGCAGAAAACATTTAAAAACACACCAAGGTTTTACGAATGACATGATAAATAAAGATAGTAGAAATAGATAAGCTGCCTTGACAGAAAACTTCCTTCATCCAGCCACTCCACCACGCCCAAATCATAACGCTCCACAAATTAATTAGCAGTAGTACCTGAGAAGCACATGCTTAAAAGTCAACACAAAGGTTAAGTGTAATCCATAGGTTTAAAATAATAAAGTTGAGCACAAGGGTTTTAATCATACGATATAAGCAACAAATGCAAATACCAGGGTAATCAAGATAACACCCAATATGTAGAGGCATCCCTGTGCATACATACGGTTGATGATACTAAGCTCATGAAACGCAAAACGTTAACCAAACCAATTGACAGTACGCTGTACTGACATAAACAATAACCACGGAATTTCATAATAATAAGTGCCCCCAAGGCTGAGTACTTGCCAATACCCAGCAAAACGACAAATAGTACACCCGCATGTTAAGCCCTTGACAACTACGAGTGTGATGGTCAGTCCTATAGGCCTATAAACTAAGTTCGCGCTCACCCGCAGGTGACTAATGGCTCATGATCTGAGGGTCTTTCCGGCAAGACAAACTACTTAGCACATCGTCAGGAATATATATATCATCATTCAGAAAAAAGCATACCAAAAATAGTACTTGTGCTCAGAAAACATTTAAAGCATGTGTCTCACCCCATGAGTTTATAAACAATTAAAATATAAAAAGTGGGGCTATGAATCACACCTTAACAACAGCAGCAGGAAACGAGATATAGCAACAATCAATAATGCGTCACAGCAAAATGCACCTCAGCACAACCTAATCAATATAAATGACATAACTCAGAACTAAACTCGAACATTCCCATAAACAATGCTTGAGTAAAAGTTTCGTAAGCACAATGGCATTTGAAGAAATAGATTTCGTAAAGGTCTCGTGTGGGAGACAAGAAAATTAGAAAAGAAATAAGCCAACGAATCAACCGAATACAAAAGAAAAGACGAAAGAACTCCTCGAAGAAAATCATCGAAAAGAAATGAAAAGAAATGAAAAGAAAAGAATAAGAATAGAAGAACTCACTCAAATAAATATAAATAATAACTCATAACAATAAGTCTCGGATTTTACCCGTTTTCCCCAAAATAAGGTTGAAATAAAAAGGTTTTGAAATAATAATAATATTAATAAAATAATATAAGTTTATAAAGAATTTTATGAAATTTCGGCATGACCTGCCCGTTTATATAACATTTCCCGAGTCAACAACTCTTTATTTTTAATTAATAGAAATATATAAATAAATATGCTTGGATATATCATTCGCGTAGTCCGTTAGTTGTTTAGGTTTTATCGACCATTTTATATTTGTTCAGGTTCCAGGTACGTTAAGATCTTTACGGGCCTAACGTACCCTACCGTCTCGTGTACTAAAGGGTCCATAATATCCAAATAACCAAGGCCGTAAATCCAATACGTCCAATACAAGCTCACAATGTCACAATACTGAACATGTCCGATAAAAAGTCCACTAAACTATTATAATTTATTTTTATGTTTCATATATATATTATCCGTTTTATTATTTATTTTACTTACCGTTTAACAAATAAAGCATATCCCGAGACTGTTAATCCGTACCCAAAGCTAATCACCACAACAATAATAATAACTACAAAACAATCCCAAGTCAAATAATAACCCGAATCAAACGAAAACTAATACGAGCCTTAACCGTCTCCTCGGTTCAACCCAAAACAAAACCAAATCCAAACTAACTAACCTAAATCAAACAACATCAACAACAATAACAATATCATCCCCTCCCTACCACCACCCGAGGCGCGGTGGTGGTAGCTCTCGGCTGCTAAACACAACGCAAGCCAAACGGACCCTTAAAAACAATTCCAAACAGAAATATAACTCCTCTTCGCCACTAGTATCAAACAACAACAACAATAATCATGAAACCTCACCGAGTCACGAGTTGACTTGGTGAGCCCATACCGAGTCGCGGCCAAGAACGGGTCGAACGAGAAAACAAAACAAACCACACGAGTTTTGAGCTTAAAAACATTACCAAAACCATTTTTATAAAAAGATTTTTAATAACAAAATTCGGATTTAAATGAAATAAAAACTAGGGTTTTGAAAATAATATCAGAAATAAGAAAAGAATGGTTGGGGAGGTGTTTTTACCATCGAACAAACAAAAGGGAGCGTCGGTGGAGGCGCGTGTGGGCGCGTGTGGGGTGTTAGGAGGTGCGTCTGTGGTACGGGAGTGACGAGGACGTCCCGATCTACAAGGTGGTACAAAAAGGTGAGATGGCCGGAATATTTTTCGGGGGCCGGAGGTGGGTGGCCGGCAGTGGTGGGTCGGCCGGTGAACAAAAGAGAGAGGGAGAGAGTATTTTTGAGTGTATGTGTCTTATTTTGATAAAATTGAGATAGTGGGGTGGGTTGGAGTATTATTTATATGGTTAAAATAGTATGGGGTTTGTTTGGTAATTAGTGGAAGTATAAGGTAAGTGTAGGGAAGTAGTTTAGGGGCCAAAGTTGCCAACGAATTAAACTTATTACGATAAACACTTCGGGGCTCGAACGACATAGCAATCGGACTCAAAAATTTACGAAACTTGTGCCATTGTTCACGAAATAATTTTTCCAATAAAATCAAGCATAAACTTCAGAGGTTTTCCAAAACTCAAAATAATTCAAATAATTTGGCAAATGCAATACAATTCGAGTGTTCTAGGTTGTGCTGAGTCAATCAAGGAATAAAGTTCTCGTTTGCAATATATCTCACGTTTCTCAAGCCCAAATAATCACAAATAAAAGTTTTAATGTGTCTCAGGTACGAAATTAAATATTTTGGCTAGAAATGAGTTTAGAAAATGTACCAGGGGTTACAATGTCATCCTTTAACAATCTTATCATTGTGTTGGATACCGATGAGATGGATTCTTCATCCGATGGTGATGAGTATGCTCCGGCTACTCCTACTCACTCATCTACTGGTTCTAATTCTCCGGAAGAATTAGCCCAGAATATATTAACTAACGTCGGATTAGAACTTTCCTTGAATGATCCCTATATGCAAGCATATAATGGGTATATGCAAGCATATGGTGGAAACATTCCCACTGTACCTAATATAACCCCTACCCCACCTAAACCCCACTATACTAGTCAAGATCATCATGTTCCCGAAATAGATTCACCTTCCCTTAAGAAAATACGTATTATACCACCATCACCTTCCCCTAGGTTCCATATAGGTAGTAGTTCGTATAAAACACCTTTAGAAAGGCATGATGAACAAATAGATGAAATACTTAGTCATCTAGATAAACTTTCTTTAGAAAGAATGGAAGAAATAGAAATTAGGATTATGGAATTAGGAATAGGTAAAAATAGGTAAGAAAATGAACTAGAGAAAACTCACAATCAAGTCTTTAGGTTACAAACAAAGTATGAAGGACACTCTGACGAAGTAAGCACCGCACATGTTAGACTTTCCACCATCGAAATGATTATCGAGGATCTTAGGGATAATCATAGGTCTGACATAGACGAACTCTTGGAGGCTATTCAAGATCTCAAGAGTAACCTAGAGCAAAAATAAGGTTATACGGTTAGATAACATAGGTAGATAACTTAGTTAAAAGGGTACTTGCTAGGTTTTTATTAAAAAAAAAAGTTTTTCATAAAACTCGTATCCCGTATTAGGATTCCCCAATTGCCTTAGAACACACTAGATTGCCTTAGGAACTTAAAAAACTAAAACGACTAGGAAAAATTAAAACAAGTAGACATACCTAGGAATAGTAAAAACATAGGATCACTTAGAATCACTATGCCTTTAGACGGAGGGGGAAACTATTTTCGGTGAACCACAATGATTCTTGCTAGGAACTTGTTCTTTTTAAAACCCATCCGGTATCAGAAGAGTGCTTTCAGCACTTAAAACATAAACTATAACAAAATTCTTACCATATCTTACCTTTAGAATGGCACGTACAAAAACTACTTCACCTGTCACTCCTACTACTCCCGTTATGACTCAGGAAGATACCCAGCGACTAGTAACTGACAGTGTAACTGCAGCACTAGGAGCTAGGGATGCAAATATGGCTAGAAACCCTGAAATCCCTGTAGTGAAGAAGAGTAACTACAAGGAATTCATAAGCTATCAGCCCTTCAATTTCAAGGGGACAGAAAGGGCCATAGGGTTAATTCATTGGTTTGAGAGATGTGAATCGGTGTTTTCTCGAAGTAATTGTACAGAGGATTGTAGGGTTAAGTTTGCAACGGGAACGCTTACTGAGGAAGCGTTATCTTGGTGGAACTCATATGCCCAACCAGTAGGAATAGAAGAGGCATATAAGTTATCTAGGGTTGAATTTAAGAAACTTATGATTAAGAAATACTGCCCTCGGACAGAGGTCAAGAAAATGGAGGATGAATTTTATAACTTGACTGTGAAAAGGAACGATGTTAAAACTTATACTAGGAGATTTCAAGAGTTGGCTACTTTGTGCCCTACAATGGTACCAACTGTTGAAAAGACGATAGAAGTTTTCATCAGAGGTTTGCCCTAGAGTATCGAAGGGAATGTTACAGCCTCTAAACCTCAAACGTTAGAGGAAGCCATTAATATAACCTTAAGGTTAATGGACCAAGTAACAAAGCACAACCCTGTGTCAGTGCCCTACGATAATAAGCGAAAGTTCCACGATGTGAGAGCTTTTGGTAGTAACCGTAATAACACCGGAGGTAATCTTACGAATCCCTATCCTCAACCAAGGCAAGATAATGCAAGAGCTTATGCCATCACTTTAAATGAGAAAAGTGGGTATGCTGGAAGTGCGCATCTGTGTAGGAGATGCAGCTGGCATCACACAGGGCCTTGTGTCATTAAATGTAACATATGCAACAAGGTGGGCCATTATCCAAAGGATTGCAAAAACAAAAGACCAGTTGCTGGAGGAAATCCACCACCAGCAACATTCATTTGTCATACTTGCGGGGAAAAGGGTCATTACATGAGTAAATGCCCAAAGAGAAATACTGATGGTGCCCAGGGTAGAGCATACATGTTGAGGGATAGGAATGATCAACAAGATCCCAGCGTAGTCACGGGTAAGTTTCTTTTAAATCATCATTTAGTTAAAATATTATTTGATTCTGGAGCAGATAGAAGTTTCGTATCTATACCCTTAGCCTCTAGACTTAGGATAAAACCCATAATTTTAGATAATTATTATGAGATAGAAATGGCCGACGAAAACTTAGTTAGTACTAACACGGTCAATAAGGGTTGTACCCTAACATTACTTAACCACCACTTTGAGATCGATCTCATACCTATTAGGCTCGGTAGTTTTGACGTTGTCGTGGGAATGGATTGGTTGTCCAAAAATCAAGCAAAGATTCTTTGTGACGAGAAAATCATCCATGTACCTATCAACGGTGAGACTTTAACTATCTGATACGTAGGAATCGCACTAGGCTTTACCTCTCAAGGGATCTTGAGAAGCTTACAACCCACACCAGGCAGTGTACCTGATCGTTGTAGTATAGTATAGTGACAAGTACCGGGGGATTGATCGTTCAGCTAGGAATAGTGTCGCTAGGATTAGAAAACCTAAATACTAGTTCTAAAGGTGAGGGATGATTATTTTTGTGTTTTTATATTTTATGAAAAGCAATTAAAAATCTCGGGTTTGAAGGATTTGGGCGGAATTAGTTGCTAATCAACTAACCCAATACTAAAGACGCAATCAAAATAAAATACTAGAAATGAAAATAAACTAAATTATACTAAAGTTGTGAGCAATATTTGACCAAATACTACTGGACCGTCATGAAATTTTGCTCTTGACGCCGTCAGGATGTTACTCTTGACGCCGTCACCTACTGTTCCCAGCATGGAAAATTAAGACTTTGGCGTTTTCTTCACTTTTATGCTCCAAAAATGTCCGAATTGCATCCTTTTCCATATTTCTCTCCCAAAGTACCTAAAATCACAAAAGGAACGATTTAGGGCAATATTTGACCAAATAAATTCGAATTCGGGCTTAAATAACCCCCTAAAAACGGATCATTTTTCGCCTCATCACTATCCAAGGAGATCAAAGTAGAACTGGACTTAACTTCATTTCATGTATCAAAGCAAAACGATGCATGTCACGAGGTTGTCAAGTTTTTGTGATTCAAGTAACGGAGACTAAGCCAGACAAAAAACGACTAGAGGAGATCCTTGTAGTCAGGGAATACCCAGAAGTTTTTCCTAAGGATTTACCTGGCTTACCTCCGATTCGTCAAATTGAATTCCAAATCGACTTAATTCCCGGAGCAACACCTATAGCCCAAGCCCCCTATAGGTTAGCCCCTTCAGAGATGAAGGAACTCTCTGAACAACTCTAGGAATCAACCGATCGAGGTTTTATACGTCCAAGTACATCACCCTGGGGAGCTCCTGTCTTATTCGTAAAGAAGAAAGATGGATCTATGAGGATGTGTATCGACTATTGTCGATTAAACAAACTTACTATAAAAAATCGATACCCATTACCCCGAATTGATGACCTATTTGATCAACTACAAGGTTCGAGCGTATACTCAAAAATCGACTTACGATCAGGCTATCATCAACTAAGAGTGAGGGAAGAAGATATCCCTAAGACCGCTTTCAGAACGAGATATGGGCACTATGAATTTCAAGTTATGCCATTTGTTTTGACAAACGCACCAGCGGTTTTCATGGATCTCATGAATCGGGTGTGTAAACCATACTTGGATAAATTTGTTATAGTGTTTATAGATGATATCCTTATCTATTCACGTAATGAGGAAGAGCATGCTAAACACTTGAGAATGATCCTAGATCTACTTAAGACGGAGAAACTTTATGCAAAGTTCTCTAAGTGTGAATTCTGGATTAGTGTTGTGCAATTTCTCGGACACATGATAGATAATCAAGGACTTCGTGTCGATCCAACAAAAATCAAAGCCGTTAAGGATTGGTCGCAACCTAAGAATCCTACAGAGATACGACAATTCTTAGGACTTGCAGGCTACTATCGAAGGTTTATTGAAGGATTTTCAAAAATAGCTAAACCTTTGACAGAGCTAACCTAGAAAAACAGGAAGTTTGACTGGGTAAAAGATCAAGAGATAGCTTTCCAACTTTTGAAGCGAAAGTTGTGTGAAGCTCTGATCTAAGCATTACCAGAGGGAAACGATAATTTTTTCATTTACTGTGATGCTTCTCGAAGAGGTCTTGGAGCCGTATTAATGCAAAAAGATAAAGTAATCGCATATGCATCACGACAACTCACGACACATGAAGAAAACTACACTACACATGATCTAGAATTAGGAGCAGTAGTGTTCGCTCTAAGGATATGGAGACATTATCTATGGCACTAAGTGTACGGTTTTCACTGATCACAAAAGCCTACAGCATGTTCTTGATCAAAAAGAGTTGAACATGAGACAACGTCGATGGGTAGAACTGCTTGCTGATTACGATTGTGAGATTCGTTATCATCCTGGCAAAGCTAACGTAGTAGCAGATGCTTTGAGCCGGAAGGAACGAATCAAACCACTTAGAGTTAGGTCATTAATAATGACACTTCATTCGAATCTACCTTCTCAAATACTCAAAGCCCAGAATGAAGCCCTCGATATGAAGGATCGTAAACTTGAGAATTTACGAGGGATGGATAAGGCTTTTGAGATAAGTTCAGACGGAACTCGTTGTATTAAGGGTCAAAAATGTTTACCTTATCATGGTAACTTAAGGAACGTAATAATGCACGAGTCCTATAAATCTAAGTACTCCATTCACCCGGGATCTAACAAGATGTATCAAGATTTGAAGAGACACTATTGGTGGCCCGACATGAAGGCATCCATTGCCAGATATGTGGGCAGGTGTTTAACATGTTCTAGAGTAAAGGCTGAATGCCAAAAGCCATCCGATTTATTGGAACAGCTTGAGATTCCCATTTAGAAGTGGGAAAGAATTACGATGGATTTTATCACTAAATTACCTAGAACATTCAACGGGCATGATGCTATTTGGGTAATAGTTGATCGCCTTACAAAATCATCACACTTCATTCCTATACGAGAAACAGATGACATGGAAACCCTTGCTAGGTTGTATCTCAAAGAAATAGTTTCCCAACATGGAGTGCCAATATCTATTATATCGGATCGTGATTCTCGCTTCACGTCCAGATTTTGGCAATCTATGCAAAAGGCCTTAGGTACTCAGATAGACATGAGTACGGCATATCATCCGCAAACCGATGGTCAAAGTGAAAGAACTATCCAAACACTCGAGGATATGCTTCGAGCGTGTGTGATAGATTTTGGAAAAGGATGGGAGAAACACTTGCCATTAGTAGAATTCTCATATAACAATAGCTATCACGCTAGCATAAAAGCAGCACCGTATGAGGCACTTTATGGGAGAAAGTGTAGGTCTCCGGTCTGCTGGGCTGAAGTTGGAGAAGTGCAACTCATGGGTCCAGAAATAATTCATGAGACAAATGAGAAAATAGTTCAAATCCGACAACGCTTACAAGCTGCAAGGGATCGGCAAAAGAGCTATGCCGATATAAGACGTAAGCCTTTAGAATTTTAAGTCAGAGATAGGGTTATGTTGAAAGTTTCACCTAGGAAAGGTGTCTTTCGTCTCGGAAAGCAAGGAAAGCTTAGTCCGAGATACATTGGACCTTTTAAGGTTTTAGAACGAATTGGTCCAGTGGCATACCGACTTAAATTACCGGATGAACTAAGTAATATACACGACACGTTTCACGTATCAAATCTTAAGAAGTGTTTATCGGACGAATCACTAGTTATGACTGTTAACGAGCTTCAATTGGATGATAAGCTCAATTTAACTGAGGAACCAGTGGAAATTATGGACCGAGAGGTCAGAAATCTAAAACATCACCGGATTCCTATCGTTAAGGTATGCTGGGACTCCCAAAGAGGACCAGAGTATACTTGGGAATGAGAGGATCAAATACATGCTAAATATCCCCATCTATTCACACCATCACATACTAACCATAGTTAAATCTCGGGACGAGATTTTCTTTCAGGATGGGAGACTGTCACAAACCACTAACTTCCCCTTAGGTTAGAATACCTTACTAACTTAGATTAGGCCCTCACTAGCACCCTAGGATTAGAAATGCCTTACTAACTTAACTTAGGCCTTTATTAGAGCATACTAGGATTATAAATTCCTATAGGATTTTCCCGAGTTAAATTTTTGCTTTAATATATCATTATAACCAAACTAACCCTCAGACAAGCTCACGTATCCACCTATGCCAACCACTACTATGTTTACTTGATGTAAACATCCAGGTATGTCAAGTCTAGGTAATAAATATATTTTTACTAAGAAAACTAGTACTACACTACCCTATACGTGCTAGAAAACCCAAAATGCAACTACGTGTTTACAATTAGTTTCAAAACCCTAACTGCCTATCTGAACTTACATGCAAAGTGCTTAGGACTTAGATATAAGTTAGAATGGATACCTTAGGATATATTAGAACTCTTAGGATATAGTACAACCCCTAGAAACTTAGGTACAAGTCATATAAGCATAAAACCTTAATTAGGTCATAACTTCTCGAAACTAGGTCAAAACTAGGATAAAACTTTACCATAAGCTACCATCACTTAGTATAACCTACTAATAGTTAATAAACATCATTAGGACCTTAATTAAGATACTAAAACATAGATAAAACCCTAAACACTTATAAAACAAAACTAGATTAAAACTTGACCTAAACACCTAAACTATACTACTTAAGCACCTTAATATAAACAAGCAACCACCCTAGCACCTTAATATGAACAAGCTAGCACCCTAGCACCTCCAAGCACCCAAGCAAGGAGGTGCATCACCCCCTTGTCACCACCTTGGCTCGAACCGCCTTCCATGGCTTCTTACCACCACAACCGGCCTACTCAGCCCCCTAGCTACCACCATAGCCCGTACTTGCCACCTTCTAGCCTCACTACATCACTCCATAGCCTTGCTTGCTCAGCCCCCACCCTGCACGACACCTAGGTAGTCGTTCCATGCCAAACCGCCTCTACGCAACTATAAATACCCCCTTCTCCTCTCATTCTTGCTCAAACCTCTCATATCCCTCTCTATCTCTTATTTTTGTAATACTAAGTGGTTAGAAGCAATAGGAAGAGAGTAGCTAGGCCTTGGTTTGGTTGTGTTGCATTTTGAAGTCGTGCGAGCCAAAAGAAACCCTAGAAACCCTAGATCCTTAGTTCAGCCCTCCCCCAACCTAGGTAACCCTTAATTTACATCCAATTAGTCCTAGAATAGGTTTAGATACTTAGTACATGCTTTAGATAGTTAGTAGATTGCCATGCATGCATGTTTACTCTCGTTACCCTAGTTTTAGGTCGAATTGCATGTTTATGTGTTATATAGCTTTCCTAATTGATATAATTTGCATTATGTGACTTATTTGAACTTATATGAGTTAGACATAAGCTTAGAAACTAGGTTGCCATGCTAGAATTAGAATTATATGCAATTAGGACTAGTTTTGCAAATTATTACATGCATAGGGGTATATATTGTAAATTACTGAAACTATAATGTCTAGGGACTGTTATTGACATTTCCTAGAAGATATTAGTATAAGGACTAAATTTGCAATATATTAAACCTTAAAATAAACTAATAAAACAAATATAAAACTAAAAGGACTAAAACTGCAAATAGTATAAATATAAGGGTAAATAGAGTAAATAATAGAAATTAGTATAACTTAGGAACTATATGTGTTATTTCTTTAAAATATGATAGTTTAGGGACTAAATATGCAATAGTTAGAAAATTATATGCCTATTTGTTATAAGTTTATAAGTTTAGGGTAGAAAACGTAAATATATATATAAATAAAGGGTAAAAATAGACTATTTTCATAAAATATAAAAACCTATATATGTTAGAAGCATAACACAATACTAGGGAGCTTCATGCGAGGAGTACTATGTAGATATTTTGTTTTGATGAGTTTGTTAGGTTTACGAATTAAAGTGCCCTGACTCCTCGAACGATTATTGCATATACTTCTGAGATATGATGGCTTGAATGGTGTTATGTTATAACTAAACCCTAATAACAACATAACTCATTAATAGGGAACTTTGTGTGAGGAGTATTAACTTCTGAATTATGATGGCCCGAACGGTATTATGTTGATCACATAATACAATAGTAGGGAGCTTCATGTGAGGAGTCATATACTTCTGAATTACAATGGCCCGAACAGTGTTATGTTATATATAAAAACCTAAATAGTAATTAGTTAAGAAAACCTAGACTAAGACTTGACATACGCACACCCACACTATCCCAGGATACGTGAGCAAGATGTCTAAACCCCTACTTAAATTGGCTAGAGACTCACGTGAGTTTTCATAGCCTCACACTCTTTTAAATGCTTTTTAAATTTTTTACAAACCCTGTGAGGGGGATACATGCTTTAAAACCAAATACAAGTCTTTGCTTTGGATATTGCACGAGGAAACTAACAGCCATCATTACATAACCCAAAATTCATGAATCTAATCATTTGGAAGGTTTTATCCAAACGAACGCGAATATAGTTGATAGATCTATTGGAGTTTGACAACTCCCGTTGGTATTAACACCCCACTAGGTGGTACCAATAAGTACTATATTTGAACCCACTGAAGGTTTAACTTTGGCAAGTTATCCTTCCCATCCCCTCATGGTTTGGTCTGCAGACCCCATGACCCGGATCGTTAACGTGTGGTTCATGAGCTTAGTGCAATATACCTTATTTCTAACACTAACCCTTTTCCACACATAGAGTTTAAGCTGAACTCTGTGGAACTTGTATTTACACTTTACTTTTTAAACCTATGACTCTCTCTCAACATAGGTGTTGACTTTTAAGCATGTTATCTTAGGTAATTAGGCACTATAGGAACCCTGGCATGGAGAACCACTGGACATGAGGACATCCAGAATAGATATCATTCATTAATTTTGTGTCATAAAACGTATCTTAGGAACCTCTCTTTTGGTAAAAGTATATCTTTTGCTATAAAAACTCTGATGAATAAATGAATGATAACAACCTTTTTCAAAAACGTCTCTTTTCGAGTCGTTTTCTATTATCTTGTCTTTGTTTCCATGAGTAATACCCCAAACACGTTATCCGCTGCGATCAGTGAAAAATGGGGATGTTACAGGCCCCCTTAATTATATAAGGCGACCCCCTTAATGATTAAGGGGACCAGCCCCTAATTAAGGGTACCGGCCATCTGATGGTCGGGGTTGCTATTTTCTTTATCACTTTTTGACCCACTTCACCCTATATTTCCCAAAATTCACAAACATACTTTGTCCCATACTATCCCTCAAAATTTACCTTCCTAAACTACATTTTTCCTACACTATAAATACCTTCTTTCCATCATAAATGTTCACACACCCAAAAACCCAAGGTTTCAAGAACCGCAAGGATCTCTCAAACCCGTTTGGAGGAGAAAACTTGACTCTTGTCAAAACTCAAGTGATGTTGTTCCAAGTCAACCAACAACTAAACCTCATACCCACACAAATGATCCATCTCACAACTTATCATCCACTCTTGCCTTCATTAATGCTCCTTCATATGATGAGCATGCACAATCCCAAAACAACAATCCCAACCTCACTATCAATACTTCACATGTTGCTCATTCAACAAAACACCATCCACTCATGAAGCATCTCTTCCACCCATATCATGCTTTCATGATTACCCAAGCTCAAACATGTCTCCACCACCAAGAGTACCACCACCACATCCTACAACTTCACATGCCATTCCTATGTTGCATGTTCAAACCCTCACCCAAGACAACTATCATGCTCCACCACCATCACCTTCCTCTGAACACTTGAAGTTCATTGAGGAGCTAAAAAAAGCCCATGAGCTTAGCGCTCTTTTAGCATTACAACTTACTCAACGCAATTTGGATCCACCTCAATCAAACTCACCCTCATCACCACACAACATAAACCAAATTGAGAAGCATGTCAACAATTGGCCTTGTTGCATCTTCCTCCAAAAACAAACAATAATGAGCATTTTACTTGGATTGAGTATCTTCTTACTAGATCTCAACAAACACCATCACTTGAACAACATTAAAACCCTCAACCAACAAACCCAACTCCAAATTCACCACCTCCAAGCTCTACATCACCAAACTCACCAACATCCATGAAACCAAAAGTTTACCTCCATTAAGCCACCAACATGATCCCCATTTACCATTCTCAACCAAGCATTCTATATGCTTATGCTTTTTACTTTCCAAATAAAACTGTTCAACCATTTTGGGTTGCAAGCAAGTTTGATGACACTCTCTATTGGTACAATAGGATATTCTACTTGATTTAGAATTCTAGCATTATGGATTATGTAACAATGATTATGTGGTTGACATAATCATTTTGAATTAATGAATGTTTCAATATGTGTTTCAAATTCTCCTTTGGCATGCTTATTATTAGTTGTTATTATGCTATATATATTTGCTTGTACTTCTAATATTTTTCTTGCAAGAATTCCATAACTCGAACCCTTGGTGCCCTCAAACGAGGGGGAGCATACATCAAGGGGAGCTTTCATCTTATTGGCTTAAACCTTTTTGATTCTACAAAAAGGGAGAGAAGTGAATATAAACTCACTAAACACTTGTCTAAAAATTAATTTTTGGATTTAATGAGTTTAGGTTTTGTAATCATCAAAAAGGGGGAGATTGTTGATATAAATAAATGCCTAAAATGTTATTCATATCTTTCGATATCTCTATGTTTTGATAATCACAAAACGAAAACTCATCAAACCAAAGATCATGACGTAAATGAGTATTTAGTAGTAAATACTCACTTTCACCATCTAATCACTTAAGGTATGAATAAACAAAGTGTCTAATGCATTATAAGATCAAAGGAACATTTTTATTAATCACTAGATTTTTATAAAATGTCACAAAACATTTTATATCTTTTATAAAATATTTTTGGAATTAAAAGAATATGTTTAATTCATTACAAATATATCAATTCAAATTTTCAACCAAAAATGGCAAATCTAATCCAGAAAAATTTTCCTCACAAAAGGACAAAGCTGGGCAACGTTCAGGAGGGGCGGACCCCATAATTATATAAGGCGGCCCCCTTAATAATTAAGGGGACCGGCCCCTAATTACGGGGACCGGCCCCTAATTAAGGGGACCGGCACGCTCATGATTCCCCCTAGCTGTCCCTTTAAATACTGGTTCATTCCACTAAATTTTCTTACCTTTTTGCAATCTAAACTTTCTGATTAAAACCTCCATTTCTATCCTCTAAAATCCTTTGATCATATATACATTAATCTTTGTTTCAAAGTGATTCAAGCCTCAACACTCAAGTGCAAAGAGAAGAATACTTCTATCTATCAAGACAAGAAGTATTACAACTTAGTATCATCTTGCTATCCAAGTTGTTTGTTCATCTCATCTTTTTTAATCATTCATACTTTGGTGAATAAGGTGTATACATTGGTCAGCTAGATTTAGATATAGGATCTAGAATTGCTGAAAGTGTGAAGTGGTACTAGAAGTGAAGAAGTAGAAAAGCATAGAATAAGTGATAGGAGATATAAGAAGTAGTAGCATATTGAAGTAGTGGTTAGTAGTGAAGAAGTTGAAGCCTCTAAGTTGAGAAGACATTGAAGACTAGAAGGTGTGGAGACATAGAAGCTTTGAAGCATAGAAGATATAGAAGCTTTTAAAGTAGAAGAATCATTGTAGTGGTATATAGATAAAGGCCCTCAAGTAGAGAGATAGAAGTATTGAAGTTGTGAAGACTTAGAAGCCTAGAAGTTGTGAAGTAGCAAAACCCTTGAAGTAGTAAATAGATAGAAGTCGTGAAGGCGTGAAGAAACAAGAGTTGTGAAGAAGTTTAGAAGGCGTGAAAAGGGTGTGAAGAAGTTGTGGTGTGATTATAGTTGTGAGATTCGTTCTAGCTACGATTAGAACTCGACATTTAGCTTTGGGTCGTTAAATTGGTGTAATCTAAGGTGTGTACGGTTTTCTCCGCCATAAGGGAGGTTATTGACTTAGTGCAGAAAACTCTCGAGCTCGGTGCTCGGGGAGTGGAGTAGGGCAAGGAAGGTGTCCTTGTAGCTGAACCACTATAAATCCTTTGTCTCTCGGTTTGATCTTTCCATCTCTTACTATTTGCTTGCTTACTTATTTACATTTCATATATAGTTATAATTGCTTGTGTTGTGCATATATTGATTTCACATAAAGATCAAACTAGGTTCCATTCACAACATTAATTTCATAATATCTTTATATATTGTTAGGTCACCATATTGATTTCACACAAACAAGAATGAGATAGATATAAGGATGGGATTAATATTTGAATAAGAGAATGATAAGTGCAAAAGTTTCCTTATGATTTCAAATAAACAACCAAGTTTTACAATAGCCTAAGACTTCTATTTATAGGTGAGGAGCTAGGGCAACACTCCTAGTCCTCCCTACATGGATTTTGTATGGGCTTTAAGGCCCATGGACTCAATAGCTTAAGCCTTGTAAACAAATAACATAACATAAATGAAACTAACTAGTAACTTAAGCAACCTATTATTACAAATGACCGAGACTTGATAAAATGGTAAAAACTATGATCCCAACAATCTCCCCCTAAGGGTCGGTCATCACGGTTGCTTGATGTCTTTGTCATTTCTTCATCATTGACTTTCATAACTTCAGACATTTTTCAAGAATCATGAGATAAATCTTTCATCGTTCTTTGTTCTTTGTTCTTTGTTGTTGTGATAGTGATCATGTTATGAAGTTGTCTGCCTTTCGTCACTTCTGCGTCTGTGGTGGTTGTCCGCCATTCCAACATGCTCATACATCTTTGAATTCTGACTTATACATGCATGTAGTCCCTTTCTTTCACTTAAGATCTTTAGTCTTTATGCTTTGTAGATTCTTCTTTTTGGCGTAGAATCTTTCTTTGAACTTTGTGTTGCTTTGATCTTTGAGGGAGCTTTTGATGACTTCAAGATGGATGTATGAGCATGTGGAATCCGTCACCATGGAGATGATGTAACCCTGCATGTAAACAGTTAGCAATAAAACATCCGGTACTTACAGATAAGGGATTAGAGATCGTCAACAGCATATTGTGAAGACTCCTTCTAACCCTTATCAAGGCCGTTCCCATATCAGATACTCCCGAGGAAGCTTACAAGACTTACTAAGTAGCTCAATGACTGGGAGAGTCGCTGGGGATCACTCCACGACTGTAGACCGCTAAGAAACCATCGCAAACACGAAGCGTAACCCACAAGGAGTTACCGAAGTGACCTGCTGTCAGGGCTGTTTGATGTTGACCCTGGCAGGATTTCCGTTCAATCATTGAGAAATACTTATGTAAATTCTCTCATAAACGTTCTCGGCAGATTGCTAAGATCTGCGAAGGACTCGATAGTTTACAGCTGGTGTCCATTGATGTAGAACACTAGTTGTAGAAATACTAAGTGTTCCTAAGAGATCTTTGATGTATCTCATGGCTCTAGACTCGAAAAGTGCACACTTAGGTTTCCTATGCGGAGACTAGGGAGGGGTCTCCTGCTTCAATATCAACCATCTCTAAGAGATAAGTCGATAGATTACACCGGTTCCCCGTGAGAATGAAACAAGTTCTTTTAAGAGAACTTGAGTGGTTAAGAAGGTTTAGTGCATTGCGTCACTGGGTCCATGACGACTTTATCTTCAATACCGGCGTCGCCTTAGCAACAATCAGTAGCATATGAATTGAACCCGGTGTCTGCCCTAAGGTTGAACATATGGAGGGCTATTTCTTTTCACCCTTTTCTTTACTTTTCTTTTTAATTCTTCAACTCCTTCTTTCCCTTTCATTCTTTTCTCCTTTTATCGTATCATACCTAAGGACTTCTAATACTAACTATTGGTGATGTCCTTGGGTAGATCCCTCCGGCTCTGGCGGATCATAGGACTGTATTTCCTATCTTAATCACCTTATAACTCCATGATTATCCGACAGTAGCCAAGAAACCTTTGAAAATCTCTCAAAGTGTTTGTAATTATCAAACATTTTGTTTAACACTTTGAGAGTTTTGTGTTTACTTATGAAGGGCTCCCCCTTCACATGTGCTCATAAGTGTTTAAATAAATTTGCGCATGCGGGAGGAGCAAGCACTTTTTGAATTGATCCACTTTCAGTGAACCTGACCGATTCGAGACACGCTTACATCACTAGTTAGACTAGCTTGAAGTTATTACCCGGCCTGGTCAAATCCACAGAAAGTTTCTCGAAACGGTACATTTCTACTCAGACAAATCCTTTTCGAGACACGCTTACGTGGCTAGTTAAAGAGTTCCATTGTCAGCTTTTAGGTGACAACTAGCTCTAGTAACTAACTTGATGTTATTACCCGTCGAGGATAATTCTTTTCGAGATTACTAACTTTCATGTTTCGTCAATTCCTGGGTCAATTCTGAGTCTAGCTCGCATGAGATTTGACTTAAAGCAACTTAGAACTTTCATATTTTAATCACATTCACTTTTTCTCCCCCTCAAAAATAGCATATGAGATGTTGTTTTTGATAAACTTTTGATTAAAATATGCTTTTCGAGTCTTACGGGGAGATATCAACAAGAACTTTTTAGTTTTTCAAACGATGAATTTTTCCAAGTGCTCCTCCTCAACAAGTGAATACTCATTGAGGTGAAATACTTGTCTTTTGAGCAGAGTTATGAAAATCAGAAAAATGTTTGATTAACTCTACTCAAAAGTAAGAAGCTTTCGCTCCTTATATTAGGATTGAGGCACTGATGCGTACCTCAGGGTCCTTTCATTACAAGAACGGGTTGTACACTGTAATGTGTGCACAAGCCATAATGAAATTCAATCAAATGAAATAATTGATATTGAAAAATGAATGATCAAATGTACCAAGTTAATCTTCGTCAGGAAGTGGAGCATCAAAGTCAGTGAACTTAGGTTCAGGTCTTTCGAAGTTTCTGATAGGAAACGATGGTCTGACACCGATATAGCTTTCCAGTCGTCTGATATGTTCCCGTCGAAATAACCTTTCTTCAATCTTTAAGACAAAGTTACGAACTTGTCTTCTTGAGCTGGATTTCCATCTAGGTTGTTCCCCCTTTGCTATCTTTCGGCGATCATCATTCAACCTTTTGACAAGCCCATCATGGACGGATTTGAGTGTAACATCACATAATTTGTGTACCTCATCAAACCTCATGAAGCTTTGTAGCTTTTTGCTGTTGATGTAGGTGAAACCAAAAGGTTCTTGGTTGAGAGTAAACTGTGGCGTTTGATAGATTCCATCAAATGTGAATTGCGGCTTTGTCAAATTGATCTTCTGTTGGTAACTTTCCACTCCAAGCTGAAGATCTTCCACTCTTTCTTAAACTATCAATCGTCGGATGTATAGAAGTAGTGGCGCCATGAAGTTGTATTGTACTTCTCTATCGAATCCACACATTCTTCCTTGAACCTTTACGAGATACATGTCTTCGATGTCATTGAGATTAAGGTCTGGAAAGTCTGCTTCGGAGAACTTATACTTCTTTTCATCTTGTTGTTTAACAACAATTTCACGCATGAATATGTAGTTAAATCATTGTGACTCTTGAATCTCCAAGATAGCGATGATCTTTGATTTCTGCTTCACGTTTTCCAATGATTTCTCTCCTAATCTGCAGGTATAACTGAGATGACGACGTTCTGGCCAGTGTTGAATTTCGTGTAGAGCATCTCTGTCGTAAGCTACGATGGAGTTGCTGAAAATTCGAGTGGTCTCTTCAATGGCAGGAATTTCGTATCTTGCGGTTGGTACTGAGATAGTGAGTGAGGAAGCATATTTCGTCTTGGATGTCTCTTGGTTGAGTTGGATGTTACGAAGATCTTTGTTGAAGAAGAAGCTGTAAGGTATCTTGGGTTTGTTTGGAAATCCTTTCAAAGGTAATGGTTTAGTCCAGTCAGTGAAGTAAGGCTTTTCATGGTTTTTAGAACTAAGATCGATATTCACTTCAGGATTTAGCCAGTCAAAATCGGCGGACATTGCACTAGCTATATTCTGCATGTGATACTCATATTCCACTTTGTTTCCGGATATGGACTTAAGGAATTCTTGTGCATCCCTATTAATTCTTCTAAGCTCCGTCTTTGTGACTTTGTTGATCTGAAGATCCTTCATTATGACTTGGGTGAACTGTAGAGTGTTACCAGGAAGGGGTTCTTCTTCTTCGAGAGGAGGTTGAGCTTGAACCATTTCTGTCAACCAATCATTCTGAGGAGTGTCATCATTGTTGAGCCATGAATGACGTCTTTTCTTCTTTGATTTCTTAGACTTAGATGTAGCATCTTTGTCTTTAGCCTTGGACGGTGACGAAGGTCCAGCATGAGAATCGTGAATAGGTGAAGCACGGTAATCGGTGTCAGGTTGACCCTGGTAGTCATCAGTAGGTTCCATGAAAGTTTCTTCCTCTTCAGTAGGACCTTGACCGGTAGCTGAGTGGTGTTGTTGATTTCCAGGAGGAGTGGAGTCCTTTCGTGGTTGTAGAGAAGATGAGGGACCGGTTCCAGACTTAGGTTTCTTGCCTTTTGAGTTTGGGTCAGGGTCGTCATCTTTTCTTGACCTTTTCAGGGTTCCAGCTGCTTCTTTGCATGACTCTTTGGAAATGTAAGCCGCCATAGCATCAACAAGTGCTTTTTCTTCATTAGTTGGTGTGGTTTTGGAGGCAACATTGTCGAAGAGTTTAGCAAGCATTTCATTGAAGGATAATTCAGGGACGGTTGGAGCTGCAGTAGAAGCTTTTGCAGTGTGAAGCGTGAATGGTGTTGTTGACAACATTTTTCTAACGACACTCCTAATTCTGTGATCCAAGTTGTCCTTGATTGGTTCAAGAAGGTTTGCTACTTCAGGAGTGACCATCTCAACTCGATTTTCAGTGAGAAAGTGTTGTGTGACAGTAATTAAAAATCCTGTGTAATCAGAGTTCAAGAATTTATCGATCAGCTGCTTTGACTCCTGAAAATCTTCAACTTGTTTGGTAAGACCGGTAACCATGTTGGTAAGTTTGTTGACTTGTTCCTGAAGATCAACTGGTTGTTTTGATTCATTGATTGAATGCTGCTTTGATGCGGTTTCGGAAGGTGTGGGAGATGAATGCTCAGGTGATGATTCGGATGATGACTCGTTGTGAGAGTTTGAAGAAGAAGAAGGAGGAGTCAGATCCTTTGGTGGAGAGTCTTGAGGAGGTGGAGGTTGTGCTGAGGAAGTCTGCTGAGAAGATGACTTAAGAAATATGTTGGTGTCGAACGCGTTCTTCTCTTCGTTTTCTTTTCTTCGACGTTCCTCTGCTTCCTCTGCTTCTCGTGCAAGAAACTCTGGAGTAATGAGGTATTCATGTTCCTGATCCGTAGCAATACTCTCTTGTCCGCCAACATTCACCTCTACATTAGCAGTCTCAGTCATATTGACATCTCCTGTATCGTCTATATCTTTAACGGTGTCATCAGGCTGTGGAGCTGATTCTAACGTAGTGGACACAACGGGAGGAATCATGCTGCTTGTAGCTCCTTCATGTTCGGACTGATCGATAGGTGGTGGTGTTGGAGGTTGAGACATAAGTCGGCTTTCGAGAATTGCTTTCCTTTGTTCTTTACGAAGTTGCTTTTCTTCAGCTCGTGTGTCGACAACTATACTTTTCAGTTTGCGTTTATCGACCAACTGTTCAACGATTGGTTCTTCTTCATCATCATCATTAGGCTCATTAATAGTGATCCCTTTCCTTTTTCTAGTCTCTTCTTCATAAGTTTCTAGACTATGTTGTATAGCGATCTCTGTAGCAGGGAATCCTTCTTCAGGTGCTCTTACTCTCAGTTCATAGTCTAGTTCTTCTTCTTCAGATTCCGTGTCGAACTTAGATTCAGTGTCAGAAGGTGGAGGTGTAGGTTCATCACGAAGAATGTACTCTGGAGTTACCTTCTGCTTTGGCTTGGTTGCAGGTTTGGGTTTGGATGTTGGTTTAGGTTTGGTGGAAGTCTTGGGTTTAGTTGATGGTTTTATCTTGGGAGCAGCCTTAGACTTAGTCTGAGGTGAGCCAGTGGTGCTTGTAGTACTCCCAGACTTCACACCTCCTTTGCTGCGAGTCTATATAGTAGCTTCTTCCTGTACCCCTTTGTAAGCATCATCATAGTATTTGTAGTTCAGACTTTTCTTGATCTTGTCATCAAGAAGGTATTCTGGAAGCCTCATTCCTTTGATCTTGGTAGAGGAAGTGGTCATCTTGATGAATGAGGTGGTGAAGTCGTCCTCGAAGAGGTGCTTCGGCTCATTAGGATCTGCCATCCTCTTGATGAATTCTGGAGTGTCTTTGCAGAAATGTTCTATGAGAAGCTTGGTGAATCTTGTGAACGGGATCATAGTCTTAACACGTTCGGTTTGAATGCTGTAGACTATATCGTTCATGATAGGAACTGCAAAGTCAATAGGTGTCAAAGTCACCATTCCCCAAAATGTTTGCAAATGTTCAAGCCTAGGATGTTCATGACCACTTTTTCTTCCTGATATCGATCTTACAACCAACAGACTGAATGTCCTCCAGGGCTGAGGGATATTCTTGGCATTGAATCGGGAATGTTTGACTAGAGGTACGTCATCATCAACATCATATCCTAATTCAACAAAGAAGTCAAGAAGGTCCAGTTCAGGTAGTATTGGAGCAAATTCGTTGTCAGTTTGAGGCAGGAGAAGGACTGTACGAAGAACGTCGTGATCTACAGTGTAGACTTGGCGATCCAATGTAACAGTGAAAGACTCATCATCCAAATTTGCCTTAGCCGTAAGCCAGAACTGATGAAGGTAGAACAGAGGAACTGAAGTAGAACAGATGAGCAGATGTTTGCATGGATGTGCAAGTAGAATATCTTTGACAATCCTGCACGAGTTCTCCGTAATTCTCAATTTGTCGAAATCAACTCGTGGATTGTTGTTGCCAATCATGACGTTGTAGTTTTCGGGAGTGATGTCATCCATGGTGAGTAATTGAAGAGCTTGTTCAGGGACGTTCTCGTTGTGTTCAGCCATGTTATTCTGAAAAGCATTATCATAAACCAAACATCGAGATTTGTTACGAGTTAGCACGATTGCAAAGTTTGATTATCGATAAGCATTTAGAATCATGTAAGCACGTATGGTTCAATTATCACATTTATAATGATAAGAGACGTGTACTTAGAGAATCTATCGTATTATGAATCACATATGTCCAATGAATTATAACATCACATAATACATTGATAAAATACCATTATCGCAAGTTACATGATTTCGAAAATTAAAATGTCACAAAGTTCATGTCATGGTACATAGAGCTAAGTAACTCTCAAAACACCTAAGTAATAAACATGTTTTCGAAATCAAGTCACAAGAACCAATAATTTCGAAAATCAGTCATTAAGTAACATTTTCGCAATCTATTATTTTGAGTGTTTTCGAAAAATTTATCAAGTGTGTTCTCGATAAAGGTTTATCGAGAACAGTCCACTAGAAGAGTTTTTCGAGAATATTGATTATAAGGGATTGCGAAATTGTTAAGTTGAATGATGATTTCGAAAAATATTGCCATGGATGAGATAATTTCGCAAACACTCAAAAATTTTCGAGAAGATGACTAAATGAGTATTTTCGAAAAAATACAACATTTTGAGATTTCTCGAAAAGCTTGTGATTGCGAAATTTTTCAAGCATGTTTGCGATAAGGATTTTCTCGAAAATTCTTATACAAGAATTTTGAAACTATGCCAACGTACGTTTCTTTGTGATAACAAGTATTCCAAGTGATGAAACCTGTTCCAAACGATGATTATCAACGATTAGAAACATACTAATCAATCGAGTATAGTGATTTCGAAAAATATCCAAGAACACATTCTCGATAAAATGCAAAATCATGAAACAATCGATGATTATAGGTACTAGCATATCACAAACGCGTATTAGAAGCATTAAGGCACAATATACATCACATTTGAACACATTATGAGAGAAACCCACTTTGAACGAAACCCTATCTATCGAGAATCATGCTTTCATGAAAAATATTTAAATAAATAAGCATAAACATGATTAATACATCCATGAGACCATATCCCACCATCAAGAATGACAAAAACATCAACCATTCAATAAAACCCAATTCGTACTTAAAACCCTAGGTTTCGAAAATTACACAAACATATGTATTTGAGAGATTAAACGTGATAGGAGAGTGAGAAACATGTTATAGTACAAAAGCCCTATCAATAATTAACCTTTTAAACATGAATTGTAAATTTTAGAAACATTGAAACCCTAGCTTTTCAAATCGGAAATTCGTGAAATCAAGCCAATAGTTGAGCGATTGAACAAAAACCATGGTTTGAAATCATCTAAAGGTCATATAGAAACTTACGTTTTGAAGATTGAAAGCCTGGATTATGCGTAAGAATTAGGGCCGTAGATTTGGAAGATAGGGTTTTTGAAAAATGTTTGTGGGGTTTATGGAAAAAACGGGGGGTGTTTGTTTTGTTAGTTTTGGAATTTAAAATTTGTCAACTATGGTCCCTTAACTACATTAATTGCAAGATAAGTCCTAAACAAAGATATACAAACTTACAATACCATTTTGAGAAAGGAATACTAGATATAAGATATCTTATGAAATCCCGAAACAACGTATCAAAGGAAATATGCAAGTATATCGATTTAGAAAAAATTTATAAAATTTTAGGCAATTCTCCCCCTCAACACTTGTAAAATGACAAGGTGTTGAAAAAGAGCGATATACTTGCGGTTTTTTTTTTTTTTTTTTTTTTTTTTTTTTTTTTTTTTTTTTTAAGTGGAAGAGACAAATATTTTTGTGTTTTTGGGGTTTAATAAAGAATAAAGAAAGGTGTTTATTTTACAAAAATAGTAAAATAGTTGATGTTTGACATTTTACTTTTGTTTTAAAAACTTTTGTAAGTCAAATGGTGTCAAACATCGCATACCAATTTGGTGAACTAAACTTGCAAACGTTGATGGAGCTAAGGGTTTTGTAAGTAAGTCCGCTAATTGGTACTCAGTGCCCACAAAATATAACTCAACTGTACCCTTCTCGACATGCTCTTTGATGAAATGGTATCGGAGATCAATGTGTTTGGATTTGCAATGATGAACTGTGTTGCAGGAGATTGCAATGGCACTCTTAGAATCGCAGTAAATCGGAATCTTGTTGAATAAGTAGCCATAGTCTTTAAGTTGTGATCTCATCCAAATGACTTGAGCGCAACAAGCAGACATAGCTATATTCAGATTCGGTAGATGATAGTGATGTGCAATCCTGCTTCTTTGATTGCCAAGACACAAGTTTATCTCCAAGAAACTGTAAGCCACCTGATGTACTTTTTTGCGAGTCTAAGCATCCTGCATGGTCAGCATCTGAAAAAGCTATTAGTACAAAACCAGAATCCTTCGGATACCAGATCCCCAAATGGATGGTTCCCTTTATGTATCGAAGGATTCTTTTTTCCTCATTGAGGTGTTTTTCAGTTGGATTAGCCTGATAGCGGGAGCACATAAACACAGCAAATACAATATCAGATCTACTGGATGTGAGATACATGAGGGACCCAATAATACTTCGGTATTTGGTAAGGTCAACTGGAGTCCCATGTAAATCAGCGTCTAGCTTAGTAGAGTTGGCCATCGGTGTATTCATAGTATCACTACTTTGCATACCATGTTTCTTTAAAATCTCAAGAGCATATTTGGATTGATTTAGAAAAATTCCACGGGGTGATTGATGAACTTGTAGTCCTAGAAAGAACGTAAGTTCACCCATCATGGACATCTCAAAGTTATCTGTCATTAATTTTGCAAAATCCATTGA
The DNA here is from genome assembly GCA_030686995.1 of Artemisia argyi. Taxonomy (NCBI): domain Eukaryota; kingdom Viridiplantae; phylum Streptophyta; class Magnoliopsida; order Asterales; family Asteraceae; genus Artemisia; species Artemisia argyi. The sequence goes on along the minus strand of CM060708.1, from coordinate 132,531,440 downwards.
GTAATTTTTGTTGGTCGAGGCAAAAATAATGTCATCGACATAAACTTGAACAATTAATAAGTCCATCCCGTAGGTTTTAGTAAACAATGTTGGATCCACCGAGCCTAGAGTAAAATCATTAGCCAACAGAAATTTAGAAAGCTTGTCATACCACGCCCTGGGGGATTGCTTAAGACCGTAGAGAGACTTTTTAAGCTTGTAGACATGATTGGGACGTTCTGGATCAACGAATCCTTCAGGCTGACTGACATAAACTACTTCTCGGAGTTGACCGTTCAGAAAAGCCGTTTTCACGTCCATTTGGTAAACAATCATATTCCGATGAGCAGCAAATGCTAAGAACATCCGCACAGCTTCAAGTCTAGCCATAGGAGCAAATGATTCTTCAAAATCGATACCTTCTTCTTGAGAATAACCTTTTGCTACCAAGCGTGATTTGTTGCGTATGACTGTGCCTTCTGCATCCAGTTTGTTTTTCCAGATCCATTTTAAACCAATGACGATGATGCCTTCAGGTTTTTCAACCAATTCCCATACTTCTAATCTTTGGAAGGTTTCGAATTCTTCTTGCATAGACTCAATCCAGTTTTCATAAGTCATTGCTTCTTTGACATTCTTGGGTACGGTTTCACAAACTGTGAGTGCATAAATGCAAGTTTCACCGTCTGTGTGAAGGCGTTGTCTTGTCATGATAGGTGCATCTGGATGGCCAATAATTTGAACTAAGGGGTGATCTCTAGTCCATTTGTGTGTCGAAGGATGAAGTTGATAAGTATCTCGCAAGTGAGCAGGACCCATGTTGTGTGTAGATGACTCAGCAATGTCGGGGACAGGTTGAGCATTTGCAAATGGATTAATGAATGGTTCTGGGTCATGCTCTGCGGGTTGTGGAACTAATAAAGGTATGGAATCTCCATCTGATTGTCGTGAGTTGGACCCGGTTTGTTTGGTTGTTGTAGGTGATATGACTGGAGGACCGTCTCTTCCAATAGAAGTTGTTGTTTGTTGAGGTGTATCAGGTACTTGATGTTGATCAAGGTTTGCAGCGGAATCTTGTGTGGCCTCAGGTGGACGGTTAACAGGCGTATCATCAAATAATGGAGCAAACAAGGTTTCCACTTCTTTACGAGAAAGTGACATTGGTTCAGCCGAAGAGACCGGAAAATTAAGACGGTTGGTTGCGGGTCCTAAGCCGTGTTGCTCAGAAGCCATTTGAGTGAGTTCATCGAAATTAGCATGAATAGTTTCTTGAATTTCCCGAGTACGACGATTCCAGATCCGATAGCCTTTAGAATTTTCACAGTAACCTATGAATACTCCAATGTCAGCCTTTGCTTTAAGTTTACCTAGATCATCACGATCATTGACTTGGTAGCATAAAGCACCGAAGACATGAAAGTGACTGATGTTTGGTTTTCTTTTGTGAACAATCTGATATGGGGTTTTGTTGTGGCGTTTTGTGATCATGCAACGGTTTTGAGTGTAACAGGCGGTTGAAACAGCTTCTGCCCATAAGTAATCTGGTAATTGAGCGTTGATTAACATCGTTCTAGCAGCCTCCACTAATGTTCTGTTGCATCTTTCGACAACTCCATTCTGTTCGGGTGTGCGTGGAATAGATGTTTGATGTTCAATTCCCACTTTCTCAAAATATGACCTTAGAGTCTGATTCTTAAATTTTGTGCCATTGTCAGTTCGAACAATTCTGACAGTGTTTCGAAGCTGAACTTGTATTTTGGTGAGAAAGGTGATGATCATTTGAGGAGCTTGATCTTTACTTCGAAGAAAATAAACCCAAGTCCAGCGAGAGTAATCATCCACAATTACTAGAATGTAGCATTTACCATTGATTGTTTGAACACGCATCGGACCACACAAGTCCATATGAAGCAATTGTAAAACATGATTAGTACTGTGTTCAGGTTTTGAGGGAAAATGAGCACGAGTACTTTTTCCTTGTTCACAGGCTGGACATAGATGATCTTTGGCATAACGGAATCTTGGAAAGCCTTCAACTAATTTGTGACGAGCGAGATCAGTCATCGTTTTGAAATTCAAATGAGAAAGGCGTTTGTGCCATAACCAAGATTTAGTCGAGTCAGCTTTGGATAGAAGACTGATTGGAGATGAAGCGATCATGTCTGACATTGAAATAGTATAAAGGTTAGTGCCACGTTTTCCAGACATCAAATCATTTCCTTGTAGATCACGAACAAAATAGGTTTTCTCGCGAAATGCTACTTCTAAATCTCCATCACAAAATTGACCAACTGAGAAGAGGTTGTGACCCAAGCCTTCAACATAATAAACTCGGCTAATTTCAATGTTCCCATGCATGTAGTCTCCGTAACCCATGATTAAAGCGTATTGATCATTCCCGAATCTGACAGTTCCAATAAACTTTGAGACAAAGTTCTTTAACAGTTTGAGATTGCCTGTCATATGTCGGGTGCAACCGCTATCAACAATCCAGAGAACGATCTGAACCACCTGCATCAAAAGAAGACGACAGAGATGGAACAAAAGTAAGGGTGGAACCCGAAGAAATAGTGGGTTCCTGTTGGTTAGAAATGCAAATATTTGACAATTTAGGAATCCATTTAAAATTTGGTTTATATTGTAACCAACGTTGCCAATTCCAACTAGTTTTTGCTTTGTTCTTAGTGAATGCACTAGCTTTGGGCGGGTTCCTAGAATTGTTAATAGCTGCTTGTGGGTTGACTACAACATTATTAGAAACTGTAGTAGGCGTTTTTCTTAAGGTAGACTGAGAAGCATGTCACACCCCCAAAATCGGGTCCAGCGGAAGCATACATGTAGCTGGGGTGTAACTCAATTGGTATTACAACGCAAGTTCAAAACTGGTTTTCACTTCAATCATTTAGAATAAAATCATTTAACCAAAAGTATTGAATTTACATCGTTAAAATATTGTGCGGAAGTAGGCCCGTAAAATAGTTTAAAATGGTCCCCAAGTGAATATCAGAGTCTTCTATGACCATGCCATGCCCTGCCAAAACCTCCAGTAGCGTGCCATTGCTTAAAACCTGAAAATACATGCTAAAGAGTGTCAACACGAGGTTGGTGAGTCCATAAGTTTGTATTAAAACAATAGCGTTGTGAGTACAATAGAGAGTTTTGTGACCATTGTGTAACTCACAATGTCATAAAAATAAAGTTTACCTTACAGTAAAATCAGGATTGTGGACCATGAGTAGAGTATGTGATCATTACAACAGATATAATATCACATAGAAAAATAGTCTATTACGCTAGCGCTAAGTTCATGCAACCGAAGCTATAACAGTGTGCATGCTCTAGAAGCATGTTAAATATAAAGGCCCGGCAAGTGTTTATCCCGTTACATTTGTAATTCGACATGTTATACGCTCGCGTTTGCCTATCCGGTCAAACCGAACGGGGGAGTCACCACCAATAGATCTATTTATAACATTCGCGCTTCCCAGCAGGAATTGACGGTTCATGAGTTTGGGCATAGTGGGATTCAAGGGCTTAGGCTAATCCGCGTAATAGTTTAGATAAAACATAAGTTTCAGTATGGTCCATAAAAGTGTTTGCATAAACGCAATAGTTCATAAAGTGTGTTGCATAAAAGCAAGAGTTCATAAAGTGTGTTGCATGTTTATAAAACGCTTGTGTATGCGAGAAAATAATCAAGTATGCAACTGATATACCCATAGGTGCATTTAAATAATCAATCAAGCCTTCAAAGAAACAGTAGTGTTTAAGTAAACAATTGCGCATTCAAGCATTGAGTTTAGTTAAAAACGAGCATGTATTCTCCCCCAAAACAGTTATAAAAACAGGTAAAAGTAGGGGGTATGAACTCACCTGGTGCGATAGCTATGATGACAAAAGTGGATACACTGAAATGAGGCACGATCTCTAATCGCAACCTAATATGAATGATAGTTTCTAATGTAAGAAACGAAATGATGCTACACATGCAAGTACGTATGTTATCGATACCACTCGTTAGTTTTGAAAATAGTGTTTATCGTCAAAAATACATTTTTGACGTCTCGTTAAGTTAATAACCACTTTTCATGTAGTTGTGTTGAAAAGGTACTCCACGATCCTCGTTTGGTGTTTTATCGGTAAATATAAGGTTTTCGCCGCAAAAATAACGTTTTCATTACTTGAAAATATGCCCCAAGTGGCCTCGCAAACAAGTCGTGAAATGTTGTACGTTAGGGGTTAATGGTCAAGCTCGGCGTTTTTGAAAACCTTGTAACAATATCTTGAAGTCGTGTTATTTAACTTTTGGCTATACGGGTCTTGATCAATGAGAGAATCGACTCTTGTTGTTGCTATTTGAAAATATTATGTTCAACACTTAGAAAATTTCATTATAGCAAAAGCTGTCAAAATATATATAGTTTATCGGGTATATAGATGAGATCATAGTTTATTCGTTACGAGTCCAATGATCAAACGGCCAATTGATTTGAAAAGCTTGCTGGGAGATCTTGATTTCATAAAACTACGGCTCGGACTCAAACTAATCCGATCATAAAGAAAAACAGCCGTGAAAGTGGTGTCTCGCAAAGACAGTTTACGTCAAAACTCTATTAGTGTAAAAAAAACTGATGGAAATATATATATATCGTCGGATTTCAAATACTCGTATCTTTTTCGTTATAAGCCCGTTTTCTATGTTCTTTATATCCCCGCGAAGGTATTCAAGTATACTTTAGGTTTTTCAAGGTCTCGGCTAGTCAAGATATCATTTAATCTCAGTTTTCCTTAACTAGAAAGTCGGGACAGATTCAATTTTTCAGAAAATATAGTTTTCGTCGTAAATCTTGAAAATAGCATATCTTTTTCATCGTAACTCGGATTTTATCCCCGTTTTCGGCCATAGTTTCGTCTCGGAATGTATTTTCTAACTCTTTGGTCCAAAGTTACACCCTAGACCCTGAGTTTCCCACGTTTTACAGAAATGGACAGCAGCTTTTAAAGTTTGTCAAAATCAATTTTTCTAGTACAAGGGTTGTTCAAAGCTTAACCAAACTATCTCAAATCAACTTCACAAACACCCAATCCTACCATACACCTTCTTAGGGTGTCATGGGTTCCTAGTCTTCACCAAAAATGGTGGATCTCATGAGATTGTTATTAAAACTTACAGATCTATGTTTATAAAAACAAAATGAGTAATAAGTGGTATGGATCTTACATACTTGCATGTTTTACCAATATTTCTTGAAAATACATAAAAATATAAAGTAATGAAAGTATGAAAAGATCAAAAGTATTCTTGAAGCTTACTTGAATATTTGAGGTGATTTGAAGATGATTTTGTTAAGAAACATAGGGTTTTTACCACAAAACCCCAACTAGATCTTGATTAGGACTTGATTAAACACTTGATCTTGAAAAATTTATGGTTTCTTGTTGGAGATCTTGTCTTGGCCGAAAATATGAAGAAGAGAGGGAGATGAGAGAGTTTTTGGTAGTTGTTGATGTTGTGTAAATGAAGAATGTGCAAGAAAATGGAGTATATATATTCTTTGAAAGTCTTGGTCAAGTGTTTAGTCAAAAACATCTTAGTCCTAGGGGGGGGGGGGGGGGGGGGGGGGGGGCGGCACACACACAAGAGCAAAACATGGGAGGCTTGTTGGTGGCTCCATAAATGTGCTTGTCTCCCATTGTATAGTTATTAGTTGGTTTTGTTGTATATTAGATGTTATCGGGTACCGAGTTAACTAAAAATAAATGTTACCGAGGTAAAATAAAATACGACGAAGTTGTAAAAATATTATTCCAGATGATAATCGGGTGTTAGAATAATTATTGAATTGAAATTTCGCCAACCGACGAAATAATGGGCTCCGACCGTAAAAATATAGCCATTGATTTCAAAACACCGGGTAACTTAATAATATAATTTCTATATTATTATAACGAGTATGTAAATATGTTAGGATCATAGTCGGGAGTATTGGGTATACGTTAGTAGTAAAACTGAGTGGTATCGTTAATTACAAATTAAGCATACGTAAATTAAAATAATGCATATCCGTGTAGGTTCTCAAGTGATGATGATAATGTGTAGACTATTCCAGTCTATATCAAGTGTCATTAATGAATGATGCATGAATTCGCAGCTAAACCTAACTGGTTACGCGAATTTGAAGACTCGTAAACTCAGTTTACGAAATGACGAACGATGATCATGAATAGTGATTTCCCTTCGGGAATGAATAGTGTCACATGAATAGTAAAATTTCTGAACGCTTCTCGGAATCACAAACTGACTCCGAAAATGATGAATAGTAAAATGATGAATAGTGACCGGTGAATAGTAACTGATGAATAGTAACTGATGAATAGTGAATAGGAGAAATGTCCCAAAAAAATGCGGGTTGTTACAGTCTCACCCCCTTAAAAGGAACTTCGTCCCGAAGTTCAGTTTGTGTTGGTCTCTGAAGTTGTATTGGTGAAAAGCTGATGATTCTTATCGTGTGAGCTATTGAGCTCTAACAAGGTTCAAGTCTGACGGCCACCAGGCCTACTCTGTCTGAAATGTTGAATGGTCCAGTGTATATCGGGTTCATGAATGCTTACTGGACTAGAGAGTTAGGCTTTTCCAAATTTCAATCCGTCAATGGATGTTGGCACTTCGGCCATAGAGTGCTTCAAATGGTGTAGTCTCTACACTCGTGTGGTAACTAAGGTTGCAACTGAATTTGATTTATGGCAAATGGTTAGTCCAACCATTTCTAATGTCAATCACACCTGATTTGGGCATATCTCCCTATGTTTGAATCAACCTCAAATTCTGACCATTGGTCTACAGATGATAGGTGGTGTGGTTCCAAAGAGATCTTAATGAAATCATTAGGAGTTGAGGTGAATCAAATTCCTTTATTAGAAATAATTGAAATGGATATCATGAATCTTGTTTTGGAAAGACTTACAAGGTTAAGTCCGTCAAAGGGTGTTGTTGGAAATAATAGATTAGGATAAGGTTGTGATCCTCCGCAGGATGTCATGGATTGAATCTTTCTCCACCTACAATGCTTAGTCTCCATTACTAAGATTTTCCCCAAGTTATATGTCATCGAATCACAAACTCCTAAAGGTATAAGAGATGTAATATAGTGATTGATTTTCAAAGTTTGTTTTGAGATTGTGTGTTTTGTTCATAAACCTTCCCTGAGTAAATAAATTTACAACTTCAAGCGACCGGCTTTCCAAGTAACCTTTGTTTCTCGATGTTTCAAAATTTAGTAGTTATGCAAGATAGGACTATTTTCAACATAAGGTGGATAGTATGGTTGACCAAAGATTGATGTTTAAAATTTTCTAATCATTCAATAATTTTGTGAAAGATTAACCAAAAGGAATTTTGCTTGTCAAAATAAGTGCCTCTGAAGAGTGTTTTGTATAACGGTAGTTTGGAGAAAAATGCATTTAAAGTGAAAGTATTAAGAGGATAAAAATAGCCAGGTAGGTATGTCTACACAAATGCATAGATGTCTAACATGTTTGAATAATGTCTATTGGTGAGGACATGTTCAACTGAAGGTTCTATAGTCTTGGTTAGGAGGTTGGATGTATCTCTATAGTGTTGCTTAGTGAGCATTAGCATCGAAGCTAATCTTGTAATTCAGTCAAGCCAATACTTTCCAGATGGGGGAATTGTGGCAATCAGGCCAGTGATAGTGGTTCGATTGGTTTTGTGGTATCCTGAGATTTCTGTTGAGTTTTTGAATGGTTTCAATGTACCGAGGGATCCTCCTTATAGATGGTATGGAATGTTTTTCCTAGGGAGGTCATTGATAATATCCACTTATCAATATAGGGAGTAGTGAGGGATGAGTGACATCGGAGTGTATAGAGTGTTAGCTAATCCCTTATATATGGAGATGGGGAAAGGAAATGATAATGAGGGTGAGAAGGGATAAGATTGTGACACTGCGACAAAATGAGATTGTGATAAAAGAAAATACTGTGATATAAGTGTATCGTGCATAGACGTAAATGTCCATGAGATGAAATGACCAGTTGGCGTGCTTCCAATCGGTGGTTAACGAGATGGTGAAAAGTATGGATGTTCTGCCAACGAGTGTTTACACACACGTAAATGAAACATTTGGAAATTGAGTAGAGAATTCAATCCAGACAGAATTTTATTATAACCATTCTCAGTATTGCAAAATTCATTTCTGAGTCAGACATAGGTGGTCAGCCTATATCTCACTATCCCGGGTTGAATATAGATGACCAGTCTATATTCCACCGAGGTTCCATGAATTTTGAAATACTCAGCTCAGTTATACTAAGACTATGTCCTTCCCAAATACCAAGACGTTCTGAAAGACAAAAGCAAGTGACCAAACTCGAGGTCAAATTATGAAGCTATGCAAGGAAAAGCATAATGTGGTGACATATACGATACATGAGCATGCTTATATGAAAGACAATTATAGTAATCAACTATAATAAGTGAATATAACATATCAGGTAATGAGACACAAATCTCATCACTTATGTCAGCAACTAACCACAAATGAGGCTTCAGCTTGGCAGGCAGGCATGTGGCGGTCATAGGGTTAAGTTTTCTTGAAAGTAGCTATAGTCTAGGTTTTAAAAACACTTAGTTCGCTATAGCCAAAGCTCTGATACCAATCTGTCACACCCCCAAAATCGGGTCCAGCGGAAGCATACATGTAGCTGGGGTGTAACTCAATTGGTATTACAACGCAAGTTCAAAACTGGTTTTCACTTCAATCATTTAGAATAAAATCATTTAACCAAAAGTATTGAATTTACATCGTTAAAATATTGTGCGGAAGTAGGCCCGTAAAATAGTTTAAAATGGTCCCCAAGTGAATATCAGAGTCTTCTATGACCATGCCATGCCCTGCCAAAACCTCCAGTAGCGTGCCATTGCTTAAAACCTGAAAATACATGCTAAAGAGTGTCAACACGAGGTTGGTGAGTCCATAAGTTTGTATTAAAACAATAGCGTTGTGAGTACAATAGAGAGTTTTGTGACCATTGTGTAACTCACAATGTCATAAAAATAAAGTTTACCTTACAGTAAAATCAGGATTGTGGACCATGAGTAGAGTATGTGATCATTACAACAGATATAATATCACATAGAAAAATAGTCTATTACGCTAGCGCTAAGTTCATGCAACCGAAGCTATAACAGTGTGCATGCTCTAGAAGCATGTTAAATATAAAGGCCCGGCAAGTGTTTATCCCGTTACATTTGTAATTCGACATGTTATACGCTCGCGTTTGCCTATCCGGTCAAACCGAACGGGGGAGTCACCACCAATAGATCTATTTATAACATTCGCGCTTCCCAGCAGGAATTGACGGTTCATGAGTTTGGGCATAGTGGGATTCAAGGGCTTAGGCTAATCCGCGTAATAGTTTAGATAAAACATAAGTTTCAGTATGGTCCATAAAAGTGTTTGCATAAACGCAATAGTTCATAAAGTGTGTTGCATAAAAGCAAGAGTTCATAAAGTGTGTTGCATGTTTATAAAACGCTTGTGTATGCGAGAAAATAATCAAGTATGCAACTGATATACCCATAGGTGCATTTAAATAATCAATCAAGCCTTCAAAGAAACAGTAGTGTTTAAGTAAACAATTGCGCATTCAAGCATTGAGTTTAGTTAAAAACGAGCATGTATTCTCCCCCAAAACAGTTATAAAAACAGGTAAAAGTAGGGGGTATGAACTCACCTGGTGCGATAGCTATGATGACAAAAGTGGATACACTGAAATGAGGCACGATCTCTAATCGCAACCTAATATGAATGATAGTTTCTAATGTAAGAAACGAAATGATGCTACACATGCAAGTACGTATGTTATCGATACCACTCGTTAGTTTTGAAAATAGTGTTTATCGTCAAAAATACATTTTTGACGTCTCGTTAAGTTAATAACCACTTTTCATGTAGTTGTGTTGAAAAGGTACTCCACGATCCTCGTTTGGTGTTTTATCGGTAAATATAAGGTTTTCGCCGCAAAAATAACGTTTTCATTACTTGAAAATATGCCCCAAGTGGCCTCGCAAACAAGTCGCGAAATGTTGTACGTTAGGGGTTAATGGTCAAGCTCGGCGTTTTTGAAAACCTTGTAACAATATCTTGAAGTCGTGTTATTTAACTTTTGGCTATACGGGTCTTGATCAATGAGAGAATCGACTCTTGTTGTTGCTATTTGAAAATATTATGTTCAACACTTAGAAAATTTCATTATAGCAAAAGCTGTCAAAATATATATAGTTTATCGGGTATATAGATGAGATCATAGTTTATTCGTTACGAGTCCAATGATCAAACGGCCAATTGATTTGAAAAGCTTGCTGGGAGATCTTGATTTCATAAAACTACGGCTCGGACTCAAACTAATCCGATCATAAAGAAAAACAGCCGTGAAAGTGGTGTCTCGCAAAGACAGTTTACGTCAAAACTCTATTAGTGTAAAAAAAACTGATGGAAATATATATATATCGTCGGATTTCAAATACTCGTATCTTTTTCGTTATAAGCCCGTTTTCTATGTTCTTTATATCCCCGCGAAGGTATTCAAGTATACTTTAGGTTTTTCAAGGTCTCGGCTAGTCAAGATATCATTTAATCTCAGTTTTCCTTAACTAGAAAGTCGGGACAGATTCAATTTTTCAGAAAATATAGTTTTCGTCGTAAATCTTGAAAATAGCATATCTTTTTCATCGTAACTCGGATTTTATCCCCGTTTTCGGCCATAGTTTCGTCTCGGAATGTATTTTCTAACTCTTTGGTCCAAAGTTACACCCTAGACCCTGAGTTTCCCACGTTTTACAGAAATGGACAGCAGCTTTTAAAGTTTGTCAAAATCAATTTTTCTAGTACAAGGGTTGTTCAAAGCTTAACCAAACTATCTCAAATCAACTTCACAAACACCCAATCCTACCATACACCTTCTTAGGGTGTCATGGGTTCCTAGTCTTCACCAAAAATGGTGGATCTCATGAGATTGTTATTAAAACTTACAGATCTATGTTTATAAAAACAAACTGAGTAATAAGTGGTATGGATCTTACATACTTGCATGTTTTACCAATATTTCTTGAAAATACATAAAAATATAAAGTAATGAAAGTATGAAAAGATCAAAAGTATTCTTGAAACTTACTTGAATATTTGAGGTGATTTGAAGATGATTTTGTTAAGAAACATAGGGTTTTTACCACAAAACCCCAACTAGATCTTGATTAGGACTTGATTAAACACTTGATCTTGAAAAATTTATGGTTTCTTGTTGGAGATCTTGTCTTGGCCGAAAATATGAAGAAGAGAGGGAGATGAGAGAGTTTTTGGTAGTTGTTGATGTTGTGTAAATGAAGAATGTGCAAGAAAATGGAGTATATATATTCTTTGAAAGTCTTGGTCAAGTGTTTAGTCAAAAACATCTTAGTCCTAGGGGGGGGGGGGGGGCGGCACACACACAAGAGCAAAACATGGGAGGCTTGTTGGTGGCTCCATAAATGTGCTTGTCTCCCATTGTATAGTTATTAGTTGGTTTTGTTGTATATTAGATGTTATCGGGTACCGAGTTAACTAAAAATAAATGTTACCGAGGTAAAATAAAATACGACGAAGTTGTAAAAATATTATTCCAGATGATAATCGGGTGTTAGAATAATTATTGAATTGAAATTTCGCCAACCGACGAAATAATGGGCTCCGACCGTAAAAATATAGCCATTGATTTCAAAACACCGGGTAACTTAATAATATAATTTCTATATTATTATAACGAGTATGTAAATATGTTAGGATCATAGTCGGGAGTATTGGGTATACGTTAGTAGTAAAACTGAGTGGTATCGTTAATTACAAATTAAGCATACGTAAATTAAAATAATGCATATCCGTGTAGGTTCTCAAGTGATGATGATAATGTGTAGACTATTCCAGTCTATATCAAGTGTCATTAATGAATGATGCATGAATTCGCAGCTAAACCTAACTGGTTACGCGAATTTGAAGACTCGTAAACTCAGTTTACGAAATGACGAACGATGATCATGAATAGTGATTTCCCTTCGGGAATGAATAGTGTCACATGAATAGTAAAATTTCTGAACGCTTCTCGGAATCACAAACTGACTCCGAAAATGATGAATAGTGACCGGTGAATAGTAACTGATGAATAGTAACTGATGAATAGTGAATAGGAGAAATGTCCCAAAAAAATGCGGGTTGTTACAGTCTCACCCCCTTAAAAGGAACTTCGTCCCGAAGTTCAGTTTGTGTTGGTCTCTGAAGTTGTATTGGTGAAAAGCTGATGATTCTTATCGTGTGAGCTATTGAGCTCTAACAAGGTTCAAGTCTGACGGCCACCAGGCCTACTCTGTCTGAAATGTTGAATGGTCCAGTGTATATCGGGTTCATGAATGCTTACTGGACTAGAGAGTTAGGCTTTTCCAAATTTCAATCCGTCAATGGATGTTGGCACTTCGGCCATAGAGTGCTTCAAATGGTGTAGTCTCTACACTCGTGTGGTAACTAAGGTTGCAACTGAATTTGATTTATGGCAAATGGTTAGTCCAACCATTTCTAATGTCAATCACACCTGATTTGGGCATATCTCCCTATGTTTGAATCAACCTCAAATTCTGACCATTGGTCTACAGATGATAGGTGGTGTGGTTCCAAAGAGATCTTAATGAAATCATTAGGAGTTGAGGTGAATCAAATTCCTTTATTAGAAATAATTGAAATGGATATCATGAATCTTGTTTTGGAAAGACTTACAAGGTTAAGTCCGTCAAAGGGTGTTGTTGGAAATAATAGATTAGGATAAGGTTGTGATCCTCCGCAGGATGTCATGGATTGAATCTTTCTCCACCTACAATGCTTAGTCTCCATTACTAAGATTTTCCCCAAGTTATATGTCATCGAATCACAAACTCCTAAAGGTATAAGAGATGTAATATAGTGATTGATTTTCAAAGTTTGTTTTGAGATTGTGTGTTTTGTTCATAAACCTTCCCTGAGTAAATAAATTTACAACTTCAAGCGACCGGCTTTCCAAGTAACCTTTGTTTCTCGATGTTTCAAAATTTAGTAGTTATGCAAGATAGGACTATTTTCAACATAAGGTGGATAGTATGGTTGACCAAAGATTGATGTTTAAAATTTTCTAATCATTCAATAATTTTGTGAAAGATTAACCAAAAGGAATTTTGCTTGTCAAAATAAGTGCCTCTGAAGAGTGTTTTGTATAACGGTAGTTTGGAGAAAAATGCATTTAAAGTGAAAGTATTAAGAGGATAAAAATAGCCAGGTAGGTATGTCTGCACAAATGCATAGATGTCTAACATGTTTGAATAATGTCTATTGGTGAGGACATGTTCAACTGAAGGTTCTATAGTCTTGGTTAGGAGGTTGGATGTATCTCTATAGTGTTGCTTAGTGAGCATTAGCATCGAAGCTAATCTTGTAATTCAGTCAAGCCAATACTTTCCAGATGGGGGAATTGTGGCAATCAGGCCAGTGATAGTGGTTCGATTGGTTTTGTGGTATCCTGAGATTTCTGTTGAGTTTTTGAATGGTTTCAATGTACCGAGGGATCCTCCTTATAGATGGTATGGAATGTTTTTCCTAGGGAGGTCATTGATAATATCCACTTATCAATATAGGGAGTAGTGAGGGATGAGTGACATCGGAGTGTATAGAGTGTTAGCTAATCCCTTATATATGGAGATGGGGAAAGGAAATGATAATGAGGGTGAGAAGGGATAAGATTGTGACACTGCGACAAAATGAGATTGTGATAAAAGAAAATACTGTGATATAAGTGTATCGTGCATAGACGTAAATGTCCATGAGATGAAATGACCAGTTGGCGTGCTTCCAATCGGTGGTTAACGAGATGGTGAAAAGTATGGATGTTCTGCCAACGAGTGTTTACACACACGTAAATGAAACATTTGGAAATTGAGTAGAGAATTCAATCCAGACAGAATTTTATTATAACCATTCTCAGTATTGCAAAATTCATTTCTGAGTCAGACATAGGTGGTCAGCCTATATCTCACTATCCCGGGTTGAATATAGATGACCAGTCTATATTCCACCGAGGTTCCATGAATTTTGAAATACTCAGCTCAGTTATACTAAGACTATGTCCTTCCCAAATACCAAGACGTTCTGAAAGACAAAAGCAAGTGACCAAACTCGAGGTCAAATTATGAAGCTATGCAAGGAAAAGCATAATGTGGTGACATATACGATACATGAGCATGCTTATATGAAAGACAATTATAGTAATCAACTATAATAAGTGAATATAACATATCAGATAATGAGACACAAATCTCATCACTTATGTCAGCAACTAACCACAAATGAGGCTTCAGCTTGGCAGGCAGGCATGTGGTGGTCATAGGGTTAAGTTTTCTTGAAAGTAGCTATAGTCTAGGTTTTAAAAACACTTAGTTCGCTATAGCCAAAGCTCTGATACCAATCTGTCACACCCCCAAAATCGGGTCCAGCGGAAGCATACATGTAGCTGGGGTGTAACTCAATTGGTATTACAACGCAAGTTCAAAACTGGTTTTCACTTCAATCATTTAGAATAAAATCATTTAACCAAAAGTATTGAATTTACATCGTTAAAATATTGTGCGGAAGTAGGCCCGTAAAATAGTTTAAAATGGTCCCCAAGTGAATATCAGAGTCTTCTATGACCATGTCATGCCCTGCCAAAACCTCCAGTAGCGTGCCATTGCTTAAAACCTGAAAATACATGCTAAAGAGTGTCAACACGAGGTTGGTGAGTCCATAAGTTTGTATTAAAACAATAGCGTTGTGAGTACAATAGAGAGTTTTGTGACCATTGTGTAACTCACAATGTCATAAAAATAAAGTTTACCTTACAGTAAAATCAGGATTGTGGACCATGAGTAGAGTATGTGATCATTACAACAGATATAATATCACATAGAAAAATAGTCTATTACGCTAGCGCTAAGTTCATGCAACCGAAGCTATAACAGTGTGCATGCTCTAGAAGCATGTTAAATATAAAGGCCCGGCAAGTGTTTATCCCGTTACATTTGTAATTCGACATGTTATACGCTCGCGTTTGCCTATCCGGTCAAACCGAACGGGGGAGTCACCACCAATAGATCTATTTATAACATTCGCGCTTCCCAGCAGGAATTGACGGTTCATGAGTTTGGGCATAGTGGGATTCAAGGGCTTAGGCTAATCCGCGTAATAGTTTAGATAAAACATAAGTTTCAGTATGGTCCATAAAAGTGTTTGCATAAACGCAATAGTTCATAAAGTGTGTTGCATAAAAGCAAGAGTTCATAAAGTGTGTTGCATGTTTATAAAACGCTTGTGTATGCGAGAAAATAATCAAGTATGCAACTGATATACCCATAGGTGCATTTAAATAATCAATCAAGCCTTCAAAGAAACAGTAGTGTTTAAGTAAACAATTGCGCATTCAAGCATTGAGTTTAGTTAAAAACGAGCATGTATTCTCCCCCAAAACAGTTATAAAAACAGGTAAAAGTAGGGGGTATGAACTCACCTGGTGCGATAGCTATGATGACAAAAGTGGATACACTGAAATGAGGCACGATCTCTAATCGCAACCTAATATGAATGATAGTTTCTAATGTAAGAAACGAAATGATGCTACACATGCAAGTACGTATGTTATCGATACCACTCGTTAGTTTTGAAAATAGTGTTTATCGTCAAAAATACATTTTTGACGTCTCGTTAAGTTAATAACCACTTTTCATGTAGTTGTGTTGAAAAGGTACTCCACGATCCTCGTTTGGTGTTTTATCGGTAAATATAAGGTTTTCGCCGCAAAAATAACGTTTTCATTACTTGAAAATATGCCCCAAGTGGCCTCGCAAACAAGTCGCGAAATGTTGTACGTTAGGGGTTAATGGTCAAGCTCGGCGTTTTTGAAAACCTTGTAACAATATCTTGAAGTCGTGTTATTTAACTTTTGGCTATACGGGTCTTGATCAATGAGAGAATCGACTCTTGTTGTTGCTATTTGAAAATATTATGTTCAACACTTAGAAAATTTCATTATAGCAAAAGCTGTCAAAATATATATAGTTTATCGGGTATATAGATGAGATCATAGTTTATTCGTTACGAGTCCAATGATCAAACGGCCAATTGATTTGAAAAGCTTGCTGGGAGATCTTGATTTCATAAAACTACGGCTCGGACTCAAACTAATCCGATCATAAAGAAAAACAGCCGTGAAAGTGGTGTCTCGCAAAGACAGTTTACGTCAAAACTCTATTAGTGTAAAAAAAACTGATGAAAATATATATATATCGTCGGATTTCAAATACTCGTATCTTTTTCGTTATAAGCCCGTTTTCTATGTTCTTTATATCCCCGCGAAGGTATTCAAGTATACTTTAGGTTTTTCAAGGTCTCGGCTAGTCAAGATATCATTTAATCTCAGTTTTCCTTAACTAGAAAGTCGGGACAGATTCAATTTTTCAGAAAATATAGTTTTCGTCGTAAATCTTGAAAATAGCATATCTTTTTCATCGTAACTCGGATTTTATCCCCGTTTTCGGCCATAGTTTCGTCTCGGAATGTATTTTCTAACTCTTTGGTCCAAAGTTACACCCTAGACCCTGAGTTTCCCACGTTTTCCAGAAATGGACAGCAGCTTTTAAAGTTTGTCAAAATCAATTTTTCTAGTACAAGGGTTGTTCAAAGCTTAACCAAACTATCTCAAATCAACTTCACAAACACCCAATCCTACCATACACCTTCTTAGGGTGTCATGGGTTCCTAGTCTTCACCAAAAATGGTGGATCTCATGAGATTGTTATTAAAACTTACAGATCTATGTTTATAAAAACAAAATGAGTAATAAGTGGTATGGATCTTACATACTTGCATGTTTTACCAATATTTCTTGAAAATACATAAAAATATAAAGTAATGAAAGTATGAAAAGATCAAAAGTATTCTTGAAGCTTACTTGAATATTTGAGGTGATTTGAAGATGATTTTGTTAAGAAACATAGGGTTTTTACCACAAAACCCCAACTAGATCTTGATTAGGACTTGATTAAACACTTGATCTTGAAAAATTTATGGTTTCTTGTTGGAGATCTTGTCTTGGCCGAAAATATGAAGAAGAGAGGGAGATGAGAGAGTTTTTGGTAGTTGTTGATGTTGTGTAAATGAAGAATGTGCAAGAAAATGGAGTATATATATTCTTTGAAAGTCTTGGTCAAGTGTTTAGTCAAAAACATCTTAGTCCTAGGGGGGGGGGGGAGGGGCGGCACACACACAAGAGCAAAACATGGGAGGCTTGTTGGTGGCTCCATAAATGTGCTTGTCTCCCATTGTATAGTTATTAGTTGGTTTTGTTGTATATTAGATGTTATCGGGTACCGAGTTAACTAAAAATAAATGTTACCGAGGTAAAATAAAATACGACGAAGTTGTAAAAATATTATTCCAGATGATAATCGGGTGTTAGAATAATTATTGAATTGAAATTTCGCCAACCGACGAAATAATGGGCTCCGACCGTAAAAATATAGCCATTGATTTCAAAACACCGGGTAACTTAATAATATAATTTCTATATTATTATAACGAGTATGTAAATATGTTAGGATCATAGTCGGGAGTATTGGGTATACGTTAGTAGTAAAACTGAGTGGTATCGTTAATTACAAATTAAGCATACGTAAATTAAAATAATGCATATCCGTGTAGGTTCTCAAGTGATGATGATAATGTGTAGACTATTCCAGTCTATATCAAGTGTCATTAATGAATGATGCATGAATTCGCAGCTAAACCTAACTGGTTACGCGAATTTGAAGACTCGTAAACTCAGTTTACGAAATGACGAACGATGATCATGAATAGTGATTTCCCTTCGGGAATGAATAGTGTCACATGAATAGTAAAATTTCTGAACGCTTCTCGGAATCACAAACTGACTCCGAAAATGATGAATAGTGACCGATGAATAGTAACTGATGAATAGTGAATAGGAGAAATGTCCCAAAAAAATGCGGGTTGTTACAAAGCATTAGTGGACCTAGAAGAAGAGCCGAATCTACGTTTCTTTTTCGGTGTAAGAGATTATTAGCTACACATTTGGTATGATCACCAGATAACACACTTTTACGACAAAACACACAAGATGCATTAATATTCAAAACATTTGAAGGTTCAGCATTCGTTACATTAAGATTTGGATTACAATTTGCCAGATTAGAATCAAAATCAGATGCAACATTAGTTTTATTCGAGTTCCTAAGGTGGTCTTCTACTTCTTGCACTTCTAATGTTCCACTTTTTTGTTGCGAGAGCCTACTCTTTTTAGTTTTCTTAACTCTTTTTGGCTTTGGGCTTCTAACGCTCTTAAGGGAAACTAGACCTGTGGAAGTGGAAGAGCTAACATTAGAATTCTTAATATGCTTACCCTTATTTGTTATGTCTATTTGAAACATTCCTGGTGTAATGACAGTTGTGTCAATGAACTTTCCTTTTTGAAGTAGCTTAATTTTCTCTTTCAAATCAATGATGATGTGTTTTTTGTCCTGAATGTCAGACTCAAGTAAACCATTGCAATAACGAATGTCATCGCGGTTTTGTTGCCATTCGGCGTTTTCAATTTGTAACTCCGCAATTTCATTTTTTAACTCTGCAATTTCTTTTTTACGTTGACGACATTTGTATTTACGAGACTCATGCTTGTTACACAATTGCAATTCAGTTTCAATACTTTGAGCTTGACACCAATCAATCTTGTTATTAAGTTGACAAATTTCGTTTGAAAGTTTGTTTATCACATCATCACTGTTTTGACGTAATGTTTCATATTGATGTTTCAATGATTCATTTTGTGACCTCAACGAAACAAGTTCAGTACAGTACTCAGCAAATAATTCCGTATTGCTGGAAAAATGTAGTTCATCCATGAGAGAACTATGAAAATCAGCTTGAAGAAGTTGTTCCAAGAGTCGATCAGTATCTTCTTTCAAAAATCGGTTTTTGCTTTGTTGAACCAAAATTGCGTTTTCATTAAGAGCGAAAATTTCTTTCATATCTTTAACTTCCTTTTGGAGTTCCTGTTCCCAACGAGTAGCACAATAACACAAATTATGAACTAAAGGCAGAATTTGTTTTTGAAAAATATCTCGCTTTTCCCGCTCGTAAGCTGATTGAAAAGTATGAACTGTAATTTCAGAATGTTGTTCAATGACGTTTTCCAAAGTATCGATGCCTTTCATGAATATTTGAAAATAGTCTAAAACTTTACAGCGTGTTGGTAATGGTGTCACATGACCAGAAGAAGGTAATGGACCATTTACTTGTGCTACGGGTTTGACAGGAGCTCCATTGGAAGTTGAAACGTAAGACTCAGTAACATACCATGATTTCTCAGGTATTTCTCTTGATGGAACAAAAGATTTTGAAATGTGAGGAGCTTTTGAGTAATCATATGGTTTGCAAAATTCAACATGACTCATTTTTGATCGACTCTGCTCTTCAAGTTCGTATTCTTCCTCAGTATCATGTACAATAACACGCACAACATTATTATCCATCAATTGGTCCATACTGTACAGTTTAGGATTTGTTTTGAACACAGTGCGAAGAAAAGAGGATCTGTAATCACCGAGGCCAAAACCTTTACCTGGTCTTGGTTTTAAAGAAAACTTTTGAATTGTCGTTACAGATTCCCCATGTTTATAAACGATGTTTTGAAAAGCTTTAATTTGACTTTCGAGAGCGATATTATCATCAAGTAAAGAACTCACTTTTTCTCGTTTTTGCACTTTGTGTTCATAAAATTCCTGTTTGCAAGTTATTACCTCTTTACGTGTTTTTGAAAGTTCCTGTTGGAGTTGAACAACTTGTTTTTGAAAATCATGTTTTTCATTTTCTAGTTTGGAAACGATTTTACCGTTTGACTCAACAATGTCATATATTTGCTTTTGAAGATTTTGTTCTTTGACATATGATTCTTGAAATGACTTTTCCAAGCTTTGTTCACGATGAACGACATACTTAAAACATGAAAGCTGCGTTTTATAACATTCAATGTCCTTTTTTAACTTGGCATTTTCTTTCAAAACTTTAGTTTGCACGTCCGTTATGTGATTAGAAAGAAGTTGATTATTAAGTTGTATGGCCGTAACTGTACAGTCAGGAGCTGGATCAGAAGGAGGTTCATGTTGTTCACTAAAGTCATTTTCGTCTTGCACAATAGGATCATCAAATGAGACGACAGTGTCATCATCAAATAGTTCATCCTCTTGAGAAGAGAAAAATGTTTCAGAAGGAACAACTTGCGCCTGATCTGATTCAGAAACATAGGGTGATGCATTAATAAGTATGGAGCTTAAGGTTAGGTCATTTACCTGAGACAAGCCATCAGTGGAGAACACTGGGCCTGAATCATTCAATTGATGTTCCTGCATGTTGGCCATAAGCATCACAGCTGCATTGGCTTCAAGATCTTCCATTTCATCATCATTGTAAGCATTAGCAAAGAAACTGTTTTCTTGAGCATTGAAAGTTCCTTCCTTTTCATCTTTGAGAGCCATAAGTAATGCCTGCTTGTGAAACTGACTACCTTTTCTTGGGTGAGGGTATGCAGTTGCAATATGACCTTTTTCGTTGCAGTTGTAGCACCATATCGCATTCCCAGAGACTGTGTTGTTACTAGCAGCATTGTCATTACTTCGCGGAGGAGCACCTGAATTATTTCTGAATCCCCCATTGTTGTTAACTCTTTGTCCATAGCCAGAATTTCCAATATACCCACCTGAACGTCCTGAATTACGATTCTGAATCTCAACTCGACCATCTTGAATGACAACTTGGTTTCTTGTATTTGATGAAGAACGAAGATGGTTGTTGGTTTTGTTGGAGAATTTGCTAAAAGCACGAGCAACAAGAGCAAGTCCTTGATTCAATGTATTGACGTCATCATCATCATCTTCAAACTGATTAGAGTAATACATGCTATCATTGTTGTCATATGGAGCAAGTTGATTAGAAGCGTGTTGAGAAGCAGGAGGATGCTGGTGACTAAAATACTTCTGTTCCTGATCATAAGTATGATTAGACAACGGAGGATGTGAAGCAGGAGTTTGAGCAACGAGAGCAAGGGGATTAGAAGTAGGTGGTGATATGTATCCTCCTCGAGCGAGTTTGTCTTTTTCAACTTCAGACTCATAGTGTTTGAGATAGTCGTACAACAATCCATATGGATCCCTATGAAGATTCTTGGCTTGTCTCACAAATGTCACATACTTTTGCCACTCAGGACCCAGGCTACTAACAAACTTTGTATTGACAGCGATTCTTGGAAGAGTTATATCATGTCTCTCTAAATCATTGACGACATTAGTGAAACGATGAAAGTAAGACTCAAGAGATTCCCCTGGTTCGATCACGATGTTGGTGTATTCCAAGTAAAGTTTAGATTCCATGTCTTCCATGTTCAGTTGTGTGCCTTGCATCAGTAGATGGACGTGTTCCCACATAGCTTTTGCAGTTGTTTGAGCATCAACACTTCTGAATATGATATTTGGTATTCCTTGAAGTATGTAAGACATAGCAATTTCATCTGCTTCACGCTGGTGTTTTTGTTCCTCAGTAAGTTGAGACTCAGGAACACGCACAGCAGTTGGAGCCACCGGAGGATCAGCCTGTAGGTCACCGCCAACGTAGTTAACAAGCCAAGGAAATGGTCCTTCAAGGATAACTTGTTTCATGTACTTACCATTGGGTTTCTTGAGCTCAATAAACCTTAAGAATCGACTTGCCCATTGAACATAATTACCCGGTGTAAGCATTGGTGGGGTGTCAAGAGAGCCTGCTTCGTGTCTGGATTGTTGAGTTGAAATGACTTCACACATCCTGTCAAACCAGTGAGTAGGTTTTGGTGGAAGTGGGCTTTGTTGTTGTGACATCGGATAAGATTGTTGTATTGGAACCATTTTTTGCATGAAGTTATGTTGTTGTGAGTAAACCGGTTGATGATAATATTGTGGTGATTGTTGATACTGTTGCTGTTGCTGATGTTGCTGATGATATTATTGATACTGATGTTGCTGAGGATTGTTAAAGTTATAATACGGTGGTTGAGACATTATGAAACGCTTGTGTGAAAGGATGGATCTTGTAGAAGGTATAGTTTTGCCAAATCTCGAAAAGTATGCCCAAGTAGATGTTTTCGAAACTTTGTCACAGAACTTGAGATTGCGAAAACTTGACTTATGAGGTTTGCGAAAAAATTGTTGCTCAAGGATTTCGAAAAATTAAGTTTTCGAAAGTATTAGAGATTTCGAAATAAAGTTTCTCGAAAATAAGTGTAATTTCGAAAAACTTTAGGTTTCGAGAACAAGTTTCGAAAAAACCTTGCGATTTCGAAAAAATCAATTTTGCGAAACACACCAACTCACTTTCGAAATTATATAATTTCGAAAGTAAACCAAAAGTCGAAGTACTTTTCTTCCTTATACAAGAGAGAAAAGACTGATTACACGATCCGTAAGTCAAAAGAGAGCAAAATCACAGGATTTCGAAAATACGGCAATGAAGGATTTCGAAAAATTGCAAAACTTTGTTTTTCAATGAAAGCAATCCAAAATCGAGTTTTTAGTGCAAGATTTTTGTACTTCAAGTTGTAAAATGATGAAATATTGAAGAAAGTTGTAAACTTGACAATGATTTTCAAAAATTTAAAGGTTTTCGAAAAATAGTACAAGTTTGCAAATCGTAATTTTGAAGAAAAAATTGATACTTTTGTGTTTGAAATGATTTATAGCAAAAATTTGTAAGCAAATATGTGATAAAAACCAAAAGACCAAACAAGAAAGTACAAGTTTTAATAAAAATAACGACTAAAAAACAAAGATTAAGGATCGAATTTCAAAGAGAAAGACAACTACACCTTCATATGGCGAATGATACCACTTGTTAGGTCACCATATTGATTTCACACAAACAAGAATGAGATAGATATAAGGATGGGATGAATATTTGAATAAGAGAATGATAAGTGCAAAAGTTTCCTTATGATTTCAAATAAACAACCAAGTTTTACAATAGTCTAAGACTTCTATTTATAGGTGAGGAGCTAGGGCAACACTCCTAGTCCTCCCTACATGGATTTCGTATGGGCTTTAAGGCCCATGGACTCAATAGCTTAAGCCTTGTAAACAAATAACATAACATAAAAGAAAGTAACTAGTAACTTAAGCAACCTATTATTACAAATGACCGAGACTTGATAAAATGGTAAAAACTATGATCCCAACATATATATATATATATATATATATATATATATATATATATATATATATATATATATATATATATATAACAGGAGGCATTACACGTAGATAATGCCACGTAAATGCCACCTCATTGCCCAGTAATTCATTATCAGCCATGTCATCACATTAGTGCCATGTAAGCAACTATTTATTAATTAAATTCAAAATTATTATTATTTTCGAAATAAAATTCAATCAACAAAATCCAGATTAATTATGTTTAAAAATGAGATTGGAGGGGATCGAACTTGATTTGCTTATACCACTAACAAACTTGACAGCCACTAGAGTAACTCAATCTTTGGAACATATTTTGCAACTCTAAATCTATATAAACAACAAAATCAATGTATTATGGTTTTTATATATAAACATAATTAATATTTGGAGTTTCAACGCTAATCAAACATACAAACTCACGTTAAAAAAAAAGCCCAGTTCATTCATAATATATTTATTCTCAAAACCCTAATATGATCTTTTCCTCAGACATCTCCTGTCCTCAATTCAGAATTTATTTGCTATTCATAATTCGTTATTGATCTTCAATATTTATTCAAATATATTTGTTTTTGCCAACTGCAGGCTATGTACACCAGTACAAAATGTTGGAATTCAACTAGTTGTTTTCAAGACTTCGCATTCACCCCTTCCAGCATCAAGCTCACTAGAAGGCGTTAGGTAATGACACTTAAATCATATTATCTAATACTTTTTTATTGTTTAGTTTTTTTATCATTCAATTGTGTTAATGGTCTGTTATGTTGGGAAAAGTTTCAACAATTCATATTCAATTCGTATTATGTGAATCTAAGGGTTTTTATTCTATATTATTGAATTGTACCCTTCAGCCTTTTGAATCTCCGAAAGATCTTGCAATCTGAATAAAAGAAAAACAACATTACAAAGTCACTATGGTCTTATAATGTTGTACTTATGGAATATTTATTAGCTGAGAACTTCAATTAACACAACTGGCGAGAATGTTCAATAGAAACCTAACCTTAAACCTTCTTATCCAGTCCGTTCAATGCTAATGTTCCTTTTTTTTCTTTTTTTCTTTTTCTTTTTCTTTTTTTTTTAACAAACGCTAGATTTTGTTATAACTTCAAAGGGAGACCCAAACTTATATTAGAAGTTCAGGTTTTTGCTAATTCTCTCTTTATGTGATTATATTGATTTAAGCAATATGTTTGTCATTAGCAAGATGACTGTATATTTATATTAAATTTTGTATATACAGGAAAACGGGTAGTCAATTCTGATCTAACCAAAACGAATCTTGCTAAAGTCAAGGAAGCCTTGGACATGGATACTATGGTACTAAATAAATATCTTTCTGTCCTTTAGATGTTTTGATTTTGTGCTTGCAACTAATCTTCTAACTATACCTTTCGTTATCGTATGTAAAAATGTGGATGCAGATGGAACACATAACAAATCCAACCATTCAGAAAACCAAATAGGTTCAAATCCTTTTAAGTTACAATTTCATTATCGAATGTTATGACCTCACTAATGTACAAGTCGATCAGGGACTAATCATCGGGACACATCAACATGTGGTGCAGTTCATTCGATTGGATTAGATCTCACACACACCAAGGGTATATCTAATTTACACCAAAATGGGTCCAACATCATGACCCCACAATATTTTGATTGAAAGAGGGAATGGGCAGTAATTGAAAAGGGTAAGATGAACGAAGCATGATTACACATTTATTTTACACAAGTAAATTATAGCATAATTGACAGGAAAAAAAATTATCTTCCAACTACGTAATGTAGTAAATAACAGTAGAATTGCTACATGCATATTTAGGTTCAATTACTGTTTTATAGCTTCAGCAAGCTCTAAAGTATACTAAAAGTGTTGTTATTTCTGTAGGCGACGTCCCCGATTTAATGGTCAACTTGATGTTGCTCATGCATTTGGATACTAGAGTCTAAAAGCACATCTAAGTTCGGAACCTGACATAAGGCATGTCTATGTTGCAACATAGCACTCCATGAAGTGGCAAGAGTTCAAATTGCTTAATCTTTGTTAAACATTGAACTCTTATGATGCATGCTTTATACATAATTATTTCATTTTATGTTAAATGTGCTAATTAATGCAGGTATATTGCCAAAATGTTATTTATATCCAGCTTGGTATGAGAGTCGCAGTGAGTTACCATTCATTAATTCATTGAAAATGAAGATGTAAGATGCTTTTGGGAGTATCACAAGTAGATCTCATCGAAGCTCCTCATCCTTTTTGAAAGTATGCATGGGTGATGTACAAGCTGAAGGCAGAGCGAGAACTTGGTATCATTATTGAGGTAACTTAGCTTAGTTAGATTTCTCCTTTAGGTAACCATGTTGTCACCACTCATGGTGATCCTTAAAGCATAAAAGATATCTATTTGAGGTAATCTTTGCAGGCTATTTCATCAAATTGATAACATGATAAGTATGCCAGTTGGTTGTATAATTTTTTTCTGATGTTATGTTGAGAAACTTTTACATGTTGTGAAGGTAAAAAAATTACCTTAATTAGGAATTTCTAGAATTATATGGGTTTTTATGGTCGAAAACAAAATTGTTATGCTAATTAGATACCTGATCAACTATGTTACCTTTTATGCTATAAGCAAAAAAGCCTTCTAATAAATATGTAATTCCCTATGTTTCCATTATGTTCAGTTAAGAAGCTTACTATGCTTTCATGTTTCGGGTGATTGGGACTCAGGGAGTGGGAGCCGGAAGTGAGCTTTTTGGGAAAAATCTATGCTAATGGAAGCTAAGATTCTCATTATAGGCTACTATAAAGACCCCTCTATCACGGTGTATGGAACTAAAGATAGCCAGAGATGTCATTACTGGAAGCATTCATTTGACTTTCTAGCCGGGTATTAAAGGGTTGGAATTCTTTAAAGTCGATACTTACATGAATGCTTCCAGACTTTGGATTTTCTTCATAATCCCCTGAATTGATGAATGTATATCACAACAACGGTATGTTCAATATAAGAAACTATATTTTTTCTGGTTTTCAATAATGCATTTCGTATTATAATCATAAAGAAGTTTTTGCTACATACCGACTTAGTTAACACCTTTGTGTTTTTCAATAAGAGGTGGTATAGCTTATTTGATTAATGAAAAAAGAATGCTATTTTAAAATCACATTTGCGTAAAAGGTTTATAATACTACTGAATGAATTGAATCTTACATGAAACTGGAATATAATTAGGTGTATGAACTTGATTAATTCTTTGTTTTATTTCCATATTTATTCTGATATCATTATCATATATGTATGTAGCAGGAACAAAGGGATGTGCAACACCTTAATATGTCTCAAAAACTGTGTCATGATCACGAAACAACCAATGCTCTGGTGTGTCATGGCGTCCACCACAGAGGTCCAAACCACCGATAAAAGCAGCGATCCTTGTGTTATTTTCAGGGGCTTGGGTATCCACTACAACACAATTCTGATGATGTATGTAACGGGTCCTAACCACCGGTCTCATGTAAAAGAAATGCCATAATATAACACATCAGATTTCATTTCCATAGGCTTGAGGTAACCAAACTATCTACTAAAATTCATATAGACAAATGATTCAATGTCATACTGGTGCGTATATTTTGGAACTTTCAGGAATTACTATGGTGAGGAGATTGGCTCATTGAGTACCAACGAGCTCAAGTCTCTAGAAAGGCAGCTTCTATGTAAGCCTAATGTTCAATGTGATTATTTGAGGTGTGTTTCGTGTAATACTTTAAAGGTTGCTTATGATTGTCTGTTAAAATTGCTTATTTGCTTCAATTTGATGCAAGAAATATGTATTTTTAACTTTTAACTATGGAACCAGTAAATTAAACCAATGGGGATGGCTATTTTTCATTATTTTGCTGTATACTTTATTCTTGCGTATGATTTTATAACTTTTTTTTTCCTCTTATGTTCAATAAACGTTTAGTTCTTTTCGTTCTTAATGCATTCATTAAAAAAAATTCATGTGTTTATAGTTTGATGGTCCTCTCCAGATGGTTACCTTAAGTCTATTAGAGAACTTTGCTCAAAGCATAACATCTTAATGATCGCATATGAGATACAAAGTGGAATAGCTCGATTAGAAAAAATGCTTGCATGTGACTGGAAAAGTATACCACCTGATGTTTTTGTAACTTCTTCCATATATTTGATTTAAGCCGTAGATATATTTTATTAATGTGGAATTTTCTTAAGCATACAACAATTTTATCACAACCTTCGGTCCATTTATTAAACTTACGAACCTTTCTTTCAACATATCCAGTTTCCAACCATGTATTACCACCCTTCTTTCGTTATAGAAAAATATGCCAAATATATACCTACAATTATTTGCTTCCCTTTCGCTATACAAAAATATGCAAACGATATTCATAAGTCATGCCCGCCCATCTGGCGGGCTTAGAAAGCTAGTGTGTGTGTGTGTATATATATATATATATATATATATATATATATATATATATATATATATATAGGGGGCCATTCATGTAGCAAATCTAATTTTTGTGAGAACGCGAGAACTAATCCTAACCACTCATTTTATCTTCTTTAAACTTTAATCTAATAGCTATTATTAGCTAACTATTTATTTTGAAAAATTTCAAAAAAAATTTCAAAAAAATTTTGAAAAAATTTCAAAAAATTTTCCAAATTTATTTTGAAAAATCTACGAAATTTTTTTTGAAAAATTTTTTTGAAAAAATTTCAAAATTTTTTTGAAAAATTTTCAAAATTTTTTTGAAAAATTTTCGAAATTATTTTTTCACATGTGACGAAATTTTTTTTTCACATGTGACGAATTTTTTTTAACACGTGACAAAAAAAATTTCGTAAAAATTTCAAAATTTTTTTTCACATGTGACGAAATTTTTTTTTTCACATGTAAAGGAATTTTTTTTTTCACATGTGACGGAATTTTTTTTTCACACGTGACGAATTTTTTTTTCACACGTGACAAAAAAAATTTTGTGAAAATTTTCAAATTTTTTTTCACATGTGACGAAATTTTTTTTCGCACGTGACAAAATTTTTTTAACATGTAACAAAAAAAATTTCGTGAAAATTTCCAAATTTTTCTTCACATGTGACGAAAAGGAATTTCAGGAAAAAAAAATTCGGAAAAAAAAAATTTCAAAAAAAAATTTTTCGGAAAATTTTTTTTTAGAAAAAATTTTTTCAAAAAAAAAATTTTTCGGAAAATTTTTTTTTAGAAAAAATTTTTTCAAAAAAAAAATTCGAATTTTTTTTTTCGAAAAAAAATTTGAAAAAAAGTTTTCGAAAAAAAATTTTCGAAAAAAAAAATTCGAAAAAGTTTTTTTCGATAAAAAAAAAATCAAAAAAGTTTTTTCGTAAAAAAAATTTCGAAAAATTTTCTTCGAAATTTTTTTGAAAATTTTCGATTTTTTTTTTAAATTTTTTAAGAAATTTTCAAAAATTTAATTAACTAATATTAGCCATTAGATTAAAGTTAAAGGAGGATAAAATGAGTGGCTAGTATTGCTTCTCGCGTTCTCACAAAATTTAGGCTTCTCATTTGAACGCTTCACTATATATATATATATATATATATATATATATATATATATATATATATATATATATATATATATATATATATATATATAAGTGTGATTAATAAAATTATAATTTCTGCACAACAATCTTAATAAGTAGGTTTCATACAATAATTGACACCAAACTTGTATCTATATTTTTGCATCAAAGTTTTTGTAATTTGCATCTGTTCTTTACAAACAAACTTTTATAAAACGAAAAAGATGTAAAACTATTCAACCCTCCTTTCTAGTTTTCCACACGCTAGAAGACTTCACAAAAAGGTTCCTAACGGAAAGTAGAAAAGTCAAGGGAGTATCGGAATGCCCTAAAAATTACGAAATTCATGAGTAAAGTATCCACTCCGGGATTGGTAAAGTACGTACAAGAGCATCCCGGAATCCGTAGAAGAAATGAGGAAGATGATTATATCTTACCAAAGAGGGGAAGAAGCAACCAGAAACCTAGAGCAATGAACATGGCTCCCACACAAAAAATAAAGAGAGCAAAGTTACAAGAAGACATGCGGCACCTTCCCCAACCAACAAATACAAGTGAAAGGCATCACTCAATGAATCACGATGCCCCTCTAAATAAAGGGACGTTCATGTAGCCTAAACAAAAAAGTAAAGATTAACACGGGGCCGCAAGACACTCAGAAGGATGGAACAAATCGGTACATGGTCCGCCATGACCCAATGAATAAAGCATGAAGTTTAGCGAAAAGCTACAAACAACTACCGGAGTGATGCGGAGCATAGAAAATAAATAAAAAAGAAAAGAAGTTAACTTCCACGGTTAATACAAGTAACGGGTACATACCAATTAACTCAAAGGCAAGGAAAGATAAGCGATGTCTGATACGTGGGAATCGCACCAGGCGTTACCTCTCGAGCGATCTCGAGAAGCTTACAACCGCCACAAGGCAGTGTACCTGATCGTTGTAGTATAGTATAGTGACAAGTACCGGGGGATTGATCGTTCAACTCAAGAATAGTGTTGTTAGGATTAGAAAGCCTAAAAACTAGGTCTAGAGGTGAGGGATGATTCTTTTTGTATTTTTTATATTTTATAAAAGCAAATAAAATCTCGAGTTTTGGAAGAGTGGGCGGAATTAGTGGCTAGCCAACAAATCCAATAACTAAAGATGCAATCAAAATAAAATAACAGAAATGAAAATAAAGCTAATTACTAATGTGGTGTAAACAATAATAGGGTTGTGTTTACTTAGGTTTCATTACTCCCTATATATCTTTTACAGGTTGATAATTTGTTACAATTACATGGATGACGGGTCGTATTCCTTAATACTAGTCGTAGGGCCGTGTACAATATTCCCTAACTCTATAGGATCCTACTTCACTCCTATGTCGAGCCGTTAGAAGCTCCTAACATGGGATCATTATAATTCTCCTACGCATTAAATACAACCAAAAATCATACTACACCTCTGATCATGTTTCTTAAGACGTTCAAGCATGTTACCAATGGAAGTCTGCCAGTTTTCTTAAGCCTAACATCGAATACAATCATCCGTAACAACTATAAACAAACAATCAACCCATAATTAACATCTAGGTTTCACTACATCTAAGCAAACACAAAAGAGATCTAGCCAAGCATGTTAAATTGAAGACAAGTGTAAGATATATTCAAGCAACACGTAGACATGTTGATTGAATTGAAAGAGTACTTATCTCAATTGAACATAAGAGGTTTCAAAGGGTAAAAACCCTTGAAAAAGCTGTGAAAATCGGACTAGGGTTTTTCTCCAAAGTTGCACCCTAAAAGATACACACTAATGAATAAAAATTGGAAAACTATATATAGATTTTACAGGGTGACGGCGTCAAGAAGAAAATTGTGACGCCGTCAACTCGCCGCCCATAATGAAATCGGATTGCCTAGATCCACTTTTGACGCCGTCATGTGTAAAGTTGTTCTGGGCCGTCACTAACATTTGGACCATGACGGCCTTGGGTGACGCCGTCATGTCCCTAGTACAAAACTTTCTGGATCGTCATGTGCACCATCCACTTCCACCTCTTGTATTGCTCTTGATGCCGTCATTAAGAAGAAAGTGACGCCGTCAGGTACTGTTCCCAGCAAGAAAAATTAAGACTTTACCGTTTTCTTCACTTTTATGCTCCAAAAACATCCAAAATGCTTCTTTTTCCAGATTTCACTCCAAAAGTACCTAAAATGACAAAATGAACGATTTAGGGCAATATTTGATCAAATAAATTCGAATATGGGCTTAAATGACCCCCTAAAAATGGTTCATTTTTCGCCTCATCAAATACTCTTACACTTGAGATTTACTTGTCCTCAAGCAAATGCGCTTTTATTCTAATCAAAATACAAGTTAGGGGTCATTTAACACTAATATAAAAGTAATTACAACAAATAATCGTTCCACTAAAGACTAAAGACAAGTACGGAGGTCATACACTAGCACCTCACAAATAGTATTTAGATACTCACATCTCTTAGGTGTAGTAAAGTATATATCACAATATGGAAATGGAAAACATCTCTCACTACCTGTCATAACAAAATAGATTACCATAGGCTTGGGAAAGGATCAAACCTTCACCACATGGCGTAAGCACCTAGGATAAACTATCAAATAGGTCTTTCAAAGGGTTATAACGTTAGGTGTAGGGATATGGAATACACGGTTTTGTTGGATAAAGGCAAAATTTTCTGGTGCCGAGTTAATCATCTTGGTTAATTACATGTACAATATGGCGTTGCTAAGCCAAGACTAGACTCGACTTAAGCTAATAAATCAAAAATAACAAAAACATAAAACAAACATAGAATGAAACGGGATGGTAGTCCGTATGTTTTTTTCTCTTTTCTTTTTCTATTTTTTTTATTATATTTTTTTTTCGATTTTTTTTTTCTTTTTTCTTTTTTTTTTTTTTTTTTTTTTTTGCATACACTTTTACCCTACCATCCAAAATAATACATCATAGGGAATGTACATTCCCCTTACACTTGAATTTTTACATACTTTACAATAAACTAATCTAATGACTCGAATCAAGATAATCAAAACACTTGGAGTACTTTTAAGATTAACGCACATATGGGCGTAATAATTATGTTCTTCCCCATTACTCCATAACACAAGTACTTTACCCATGAGTCCCAATCGTCCCAAGACAATATGTACAAGATATGACTTGACTTAGCAAACATGCAATCAATTAGATAACTAACTAAGGGTTTAAACAAATAACAATAATGCACTAAAGATGAGTGCATACACGGAAGGCTAAGGCGATTTGGTTGTACATTTAAGTGGGTTGTAACAAATTCTTCCTTTAAGTAAGATGCTTAAAGTTAGAAACGAAAAGATAGGCTCGGAGGGGTGTACTAGGGGTTTCTAAAAATGAGTAGACGCTAAGGTGTGGGAAAAATTAGTTGACTTTGCTAGCCAAGTAATATCACTTAAATGGTCAAGTAATTATGATACGGGTTTAACACAAGGGTGATCCTTATGCCTCTTATCATGTAGTAAATCCTACTACAAGAATGTAGTCTCACTAGCGGTCTCGGGATGCATCACTAACGCAAGTTCTAGAATCTAAATGCTACCGGTACACTCATAAGCACTAATAATGAATGCTTTTCCTATCAAATCTAAAGGCGAACCTCACATATTTGGGTGGAAAATTTTTCTGAATAGTACAGTTTTGTGCTAGTCATACAACTCCTATCCATGAGACGCTTGCTAAGGCTAAAGTTTCACTCCAAAATGTTGTAAAAAATTTTAAATTTGGAGCTAAAATTACACTAACAAGTATTTCTCTTAGTTTTATTACACACCTACCATCGAACAAACAAACTCAAGTGCAATTTTTTTCTATAAGGTATCATCATTTACCCCTCCCCCCCCCCCCCCCTTACACTTAGGATGAACATTGTCCCCAATGTTCAACTAAAGAATGTAAAAGTGAAATAGGTAAAAGAATGAAAGCAAATACTCCCTTGATTCGTTCGGTGTGGATAGTGTAGTAACAAGGTTAGATCTTCCTCCAAGAAAATGAACATTCAAAGCTTCTCTTCCAGAAAAATAAATCATCTTCTTGTCATACATAACCTGTTAAACCTGAGAAAATAAACAAGGCAACCTCGCGTAAAATCGGCAGCAATCTATATATACTAACAAATCCTAGAAAGAAAATTAAGATATAATGCTTATGGAATGAATGTTTGCAGATTTCCTGGAGTTTATAAAACTAAAGAATTAACAAAAACTTTAAGACTCCGTTAGAAAAATAAAACTCGCAAAATTTCCAGAATTTTACACATGACGCCGTCAGGAATTAATTCATGACGCCGTCAGAAGTGGCCTGCAGAAATCTTTATGTTAAGTTTTCAGAAAATTTCTGGAAAAACTTATGTCCTACTTCCTGGAAAATCCTGCAAAACATCATTATGACTCGATACAAGCATTTGACTCTAACAAGTACTAATATACATGTTCATTTAATATTGTGGAGAATCATGATCAATTTCGTTCTTAAAAACAAATTTGGGGTTTCCCCTTACACTTATCTTTTGCAAAATACCTTTATATGAAGTTAAGACGAAGTTAAACGACAAAATAAAGCATTTTCACAATTTTAGTTTTGAAACATGATCTACCAACAATAAAAATAAAGCATACATACGGAAACAAATAACAATCAAACAATTAAAAATCACACAAAACATGGGTTGCCTCCCAAGAAGCGCTTTTCTTTATTTACGAGTCTTCTAGCTAGACTCAAGGCCATGGGCAATTACGTTACCTCATCGTTGGTCTCATTCTTTAGGTCATCTCCAATCTTAGTTTTTTATTCCGGACCTAGTTGCAAGCATTCCTTGTAGAAACCAAGTATTCTATTCATAACATATTCTACTCCTCTACGTCTATCCTCATCATTCCTATAGTAAACCGCTTGTTTGTGTTCCCTTTCTATGTTTGATAGAAGGCGGTACTGTTCAATCTTATAGGGCATTTGGTAAGCAATCTCATCATTCTCTTCCTTGAATCTAACTATCCCTAGGGTCGGGTCATAACTCATCTTAGAGG
The DNA here is from genome assembly GCA_030686995.1 of Artemisia argyi. Taxonomy (NCBI): domain Eukaryota; kingdom Viridiplantae; phylum Streptophyta; class Magnoliopsida; order Asterales; family Asteraceae; genus Artemisia; species Artemisia argyi. The sequence continues at coordinate 132,497,368 of CM060708.1, read as the reverse complement.
CCTCAACAAATGGTTTTCCGAACACTACATGACTTAGGCAATCATCTATTACCGGACGAGTATCCTCCACTATCACAAAGTCGATAACATAAGTGAAGTTCCCTACAAATACATGCAATCCTTTCACTCTTCCTACAAAATTACTTATCAAATTCTTGTTGGGCATCATCCTATAACCAAGTTGCTTCTTCATTACCCAATTATAATAGGTCCTAGTCATAATGTTTATAGGGGACCTAGGACCGATATAAGCTTTCTATACATGCATATGCCCAATGTTGCATGGTATGTTGATGTTAGAGGGATCACCTACTTTAATAAGGGGTGAACTAAGGATATATGGTGTCTCGGGATCATCGAATAAATCCTTGTGATATTCCCGTTCTTCCTTGGTGGGTGACTTATCAAAGTACTCTTCTACGTTTTCTACTTCCTCTAAGTTCTCTCCCTTATTAACCTCAACTTCCTTAATATCATCCCTAGTCTCGGTTTCAATTCCAACATCATCCTTGTCACTTTCTTCTATATCCTGATCTATTGGCTTAACGGTGACAACATTGACAAAGTGGACGTGCTTGGATGATGAAGGGTCCTTAATTTGGATTCTGCTATTAGTGTCCTTCCTAGGTGTAGTTAGCACTTGGTTGTTGAGAGCTTTCAACAAGTTTTCAATCTTATTGGTCATCTCCGTTTGTTGTTGATTGAATTCGGTTTCAAACTTAGCTAGCGAGCTTCTTGAGATGCCATGAACTTGGACATCAACCCTTCAAGATTGTTGGTACTACCATAGTTGTTGGAAGCATTGTTGTTGAAAGTACGTGATGCGTAGGGATTGCACCAGGCTTTACCTCTCGAGGGATCTCGAGAAGCTTACAACCACCACCAAGCAGTGTACCTGATTGTTGTAGTATAGTATAGTGACAAGTACCGGGGGATTGATCGTCCAGCTAGGAATAGTGTCACTAGGATTAGAAAACCTAAATACTAGTTCTAAAGATGATGGATGATTATTTTTGTATTTTTATATTTCTTTTTAGAAAGCAAGTAAATATCTCGGGTTTGAAGGATTTGGGCGGAATTAGTTGCTAATCAATTAACCCAATACTAAAGATGCAATCAAAATAAAATACTAGAAATGAAAATAAAACTAAATTAAACTAAGGTTATGAGCAATAAGTGGAGAAATTGTGTTTACTTAGATTTCACTACTCCCTAGATATCTTTTACACGTTAATTACTTGTTATAGTTGCGTGGATGACGGATTGTATTCCTTAATACCATTCATGGGGTGGCGCACTTAATTCCCCAATCCTGTGAGAGCCTACTTCACTCCTATGTCGAGCCGGCTAAGAAGCTCCTAACATGGGATCATTAGAATTTACTCATGCATTAAATACAACCAATAAAACCTAGTGCACATCAGTTCATGTTTCCTAAGACGTTCAAGCATGTTACCATTTGGAGATCTGCCAGTTTTCTTAAGCCTAACATCGAAATCATTCATCCAATACAACCATAAACAAGTAATCAACACATAATCAACATCTATGTTTCATTAGATCTAAGCAAACACAAGATAAATCTAGCCTAGCATGGTGGAATTAAGACAAGTACAAGATATAGACAACCAACACATAGACATATTGATTGAATTAGAAGAACACTTATCTCAATTACACATGAAAGGGTTCAAGGGCTGAAAACCCTTGAAAAAACTGTAAAATTCGTAATAGGTTCGGCCTTAGGGTTTCTCCAAAACTTCTCCTTTTTATGAATGAAAATTAGAAAACTATATATAGGAAATTGAGGCTGACGGCGTCAAGAACAAAGGGGTGACGCCGTCATCTCGCCGCCAAAATAATTCTCGGACTGCCTTGATCTACATCTGATGTCGTCATGTATTAGGTTCTTCCAGGCCGTCACGTGTTAACTCTTGACGCTCTTCCTTTGACGCCTTCATGTTTGCACTGGGCCGTCATGCAATTTACTCTTGACGCCGTCAGGATGTTACTCTTGACGCCGTCACCTACTGTTCCCAGCAAGGAAAATTAAGACTTTGGCGTTTTCTTCACTTTTATGCTCCAAAAACGTCCGAATTGCTTCCTTTTCCAGATTTCTCTCCCAAAGTACCTAAAATCACAAAAGGAATGATTTAGGGCAGTATTTGATCAAATAAATTCAATTCCGGGCTTAAATGACCCCCTAAAAGTGGTTCATTTTTCACCTCATCATATACCCTTACACTTGAGATTTGCTTGTCCTCAAGCAAATGCGCTTTTATTCTAGTCAAAATACAAGTTAGGGGTCATTTAACACTAATATAAAAGTAATTGCAACCAATAATCGTTCCACTAAAGACCAATAGACAAGCACGGAGGTCATACACTAGCACCTCACAAATAGTGTTTAGATACTCACATCTCTCGGGTGTAATAAAGTATAAATTACAATATGGAAACGGAAGATATCTCTCACTACCTGTCATAGCAAAATAGATTACCATAGGCTTGGGAAAGGATCAAACCTCCACCACATGGCGTAAGCACCTAAGATAAACTATCAAAGAGGTCTTTTAAAGGGTTATAACGTTAGGTGTAGGGATATGAAATACACGGTTTTATTGGATATAGGCAGTCTTTACTGGTGGCGAGTTAACAATCTTGGTTAATTACATGTACAATGTGGCGTTGCTAAGCCAAGACTAGACTCGACTTAAGCTAATAAATGAAAAATAACAAAAACATAAAAATGAACATAGAATAAAAAGGGATGGTAGTCCGTTTTTTTTTTTTTTTTTTTTTTTTTTTTTTTTTTGCATACACTCTTACCCTACCATCCAAAATAATACATCATAGGGGATGAACATTCCCCTTACACTTGAATTTTTACATACTTTACAATAAACTAATTCAATGACTCAAATTAAGAAAATCAAAACATTTGCAGCACTTTTAAGATTAACGTACGTATGGGAGTAATAAATGATGCTCTTCCCTATTACTCCATAAAATAAGTACTTTACCCATGAGTCCCAATCGTCCCAAAACAATATGTACAAGGATATGACTCGACTTAGCAACCATGTAATCAATTAGATAGTTAACTTAGGGTTTAACAAATAACAATAATGCACTAAAGATGAGTGCATACACGGAAGGCTAAGGCGATTTGGGTGTACATTTAAGTGGGGTGTAACAAATTCTTCCTTTAAGTAAGATGCTTAAAGTTAGAAACGAAAAGATAGGCTCGGAGGGGTGTACTAGGGATGAACATTGTCCCCAATGTTCAAGTAAAGAATGTAAAAGTAAAATAAGTAAAACAAATGAAATCAAATACTCCCCCGATTCGCTCGGTATGGATAATAAGGTGGCCAGGTTAGATCTTCCTCCAAGAAAATGAACAATCAAAGCTTCCCTTCCAGAATATAAATCATCTTCTTGTCATACATAACCTGTAAATCCTGAGAAAACAAACAAAGCAACCTCGCATAAAATCGGCGGCAATGTATATAAGTTACTAAATCCTAGAAAACAAAGTAAGATATAATGCTTGTGGAATGAAGTTTGCAGATTTCCTGGAGATTATAAAACTTAATAATTCAACAAAAACTTTAAGAATCCGTTAGAAAAACAAAACTGGTAAAATTTCCAGATTTTTACACGTGACGCCGTCAAGAGTAATCTCGTGACGCCGTCAGAAGTGACCTGCAGAAATTCTTGTGTTAAGTTTCCGGAAAATTTTTGGAAAAACTTGGTCCTACTTCCTGGAAAATCCTGCAAAACTTCATTATGACTCGATACAAGCATTTGACTCTAACAAATACGAATATACATGTTCACTTAATATTGTGGAGAATCATGATCGGTTTGTTTCTTAAAAACATATTTGGGGTTTCCCCTTACACTTATCCTTTGCAAAAATACTTTTAGGTGGAGTTAAGACTAGGCCAAAACAACAAAGTAAAGTATTTCCACTTTTTAGTTTAGAAACATGATCTACCAACAATAAAAATAACGCATTCATACGGAAGCAAATAACAAACAAACAAAATAAAATCACACAAAGCATGGGTTGCCTCCCAAGAAGCGCTTTTCTTTATTTACGAGTCTTGTAGCTAGACTCAAGGTCATGGGTTACTATGTGACCTCATCGTTGGTTTCACTCTCTAGGTCGTCTTCTAAACCAGTTTTGTATTCCGGACCTAGTTGCAAGCATTCTTTGTAGAAACCAAGCATCCTACTCTTCACATACTCTACTCCTCTACGTCTATCCTCATCATTCCTATAATAAGCCGCTTGCTTGTGTTCTGTTTCGAAATTAGAGAGAAGGCGGTATTGCTCAATTTTGTATTGCATTTGGTAGGCAACCTCATCATTCTCGTCCTTAAATCTAACTATCCCTAAAGTCGGATCATAACTCATCCTAGTAGCCTCAACAAATGGTTTTCCAAATATTATTTGGCTTAGGCAAGCATCTATCACCGGACGAGTGTCTTCAACTATCATAAAATCGATCTCATAAGTGAGATTGCCTATAATCACATGCAATCCCTTCACTCTTCCTGCAAAATTACTTATCTGATTCTTATTGGGCGTCATCCTAAAACCGAGTTTTTTCTTCATCACCCAATTGTAATAAGTCCTAGTCATGATGTTTACGGGAGATCTAGGATCGATGTAAGCTTTCCATATATGCATGTGCCCGATATTGCATGGTATGTTAATGTTAGAGGGGTCTCCCATTTTGATAAGGGGTGTGCCAAGGATATATGGTCTCTCGGGACTATCGAATAAATCCTTATGGTATTCCCGTTCTCCCTTGGTAGGCAACTTATCAAAGTACTTCTCTATAGTTTCTACTTCCTCTAACTCTTTTTCCTTATTAACCTCAACTTCCCTACTTTCATCCTTGTCACTTTCTACTATCTCCTTATCTATTGGCTTAATGGTGACAACATTGACAAAGTGGACATGTTTAGATGATGAGGGGTCCTTAATTTGGATTCCGTTATTGGTGTCCCTAGTGTCCTTCCTAGGTGTAGTTAATGCTTGGTTGTTGAGGGCTTTCAACAAGTTGTCTATCTTGTTGGTCATCTCCGTTTGTTGTTGGTTGAATTCGGTTTCAAACCTAGCTATGCGAGCTTCTTGAGATGCCATGAACTTTGACATCAACCCTTCAAGATTGTTGGTACTACCATAGTTGTTAGAAGGATTGTTGTTGAAAGTACGGTTGGAGGGTGGACCGTTTGGTTGATAACGATTAGGCGGATTGGAAGAATTGGGCTGATTTTGTTTCCACCTAAGGTTTGGGTGATTTTTCCAAGAGGGGTTGTATGAATCACCGTAAGGGTTTGGCTCGGGTTTGAAAGTGTACCACTTATCTCCCGCTTCGTCGGTATGCGAGGATGCGTAGTCCGCAAAAGCTGTTCCAGGGAGTTCCACACAATCACGAGTGTCATGGGGACCACTACATAATTCGCATAAAGAAGTGATTTTGTTCACTTGGCTTGAAGGCTTAGGAGCTTCGTAGGATTTCATGAGAAACTTGACTTGGTCCTCAAGTTCCATGATCCTACGGTCGGGAGTGCTAGAGTTGTTCGAAGGCAAGGATATTGCCTTGACCGTTTTGTTCAAATCACGGGGATCATTCCAACTTTCGTTGTCATAGAGAGCAAGATCTTCTATGAGTTCCCATGATTGTTCCGCACTTAGATCACGTAGCTTACCACCGGCCGATTGGTCAATGGCTCGCCTCGTGGAGAGATCGATATGGTCATAGAAGATTTGGACTTGGAGCCAAAGATCTATGCCATGATGAGGGACTTTTTGGAGTAAGTCCTTGAAACGAGTCCATGCTTCATAAAGAGATTCATTTTGACGTTGTTGGAACATCAAGATGTCATTTTTAAGCTTAGTAGTTCTCCCCGGTGGGAAAAATTGAGCAAGGAAACGAGTGGTGAGATCATCCCATGTGGTGATGGATCCCGCGGGTAAACGCTCAAGCCATTGACAAGCTTGATCCCATAGAGAGAATTGGAATAGGCGTAATTGGGTTGTCTCTCTAGTTTCAACATCTAGGTCTATGGAGTCTATGATTTTTAGGAAGTCCTTAAGATGTTGGTTTGGATCTTCGGAACGAAGTCCATGGAATGCACATCCGCTTTGCACCAACCGGATGGTGTCGGATCGCTAGGGGGTCACATTGGCTCCAGTGAGCTCAATGGTGTTTCGATAGCCTTGGTGGCTAGGTCGGGAATACTCTCCTAAGGTTCGGGGCCTAAGAGGTTCTAGTGGTGGGTTTTGTTGTGGTTGGATGACGGGTTCAAAGATGTTCCCATCGTCCATGATGTTGGGTGGTGAAAAGTTATGAACAAAAACACAAAGAAATAAGATAGACTAAAGAAAACCTAAAAATAAAAATAAAATCTTACTAGAAAGGAATCTAGCAAGTAGACCTAATAAAAAGAGATTCTAACCTAGACAATAACTATTCCCCTGGCTGCGGCGCCAAAAACTTGATGCATAGGGATTGCACCAGACTTTACCTCTCGAGGGATCTCGAGAAGCTTACAACCCCCACCAGGCAGTGTAACTGATCGTTGTAGTATAGTATAGTGACAAGTACCGGGGGATTGATCGTTCAGCTAGGAATAGTGTCGTTAGGATTAGAAAACCTAAATACTAGTTCTAAAGATGATGGATAATTATTTTTGTATTTTTATATTTTTTTAGAAAGCAAGTAAATATCTCGGGTTTGAAGGATTTGGGCGGAATTAGTTGCTAATCAACTAACCCAATACTAAAGATGCAATCAAAATAAAATACTAGAAATGAAAATAAAACTAAATTAAACTAAGGTTGTGAGCAATAAGTGGAGAAATTGTGTTTACTTAGATTTCACTACTCCCTAGATATCTTTTACACGTTAATTACTTGTTATAGTTGCGTGGATGACGGATTGTATTCCTTAATACCATTCATGGGGTGGCGCACTTAATTCCCCAACCCTATGAGTGCCTACTTCACTCCTATGTCGAGCCGGCTAAGAAGCTCCTAACATGGGATCATTAGAATTTACTCATGCATTAAATACAACTAATAAAACCTAGTGCACATCAGTTCATGTTTCCTAAGACGTTCAAGCATGTTACCATTTGGAGATCTGCCAGTTTTCTTAAGCCTAGCATCGAAATCATTCATCCAATACAACCATAAACAAGTAATCAACACATAATCAACATCTAGGTTTCATTAGATCTAAGCAAACACAAGATAAATCTAGCCTAGCATGGTGGAATTAAGACAAGTACAAGATATAGACAACCAACACATAGACATATTGATTGAATTAGAAGAACACTTATCTCAATTACACAAGAAAGGGTTCAAGGGCTGAAAACCCTTGAAAAACCTGTAAAATTCGTAATAGGTTCGGCCTTAGGGTTTCTCCAAAACTTCCCCTTTTTATGAATGAAAATTAGAAAACTATATATAGGAAATTGAGGCTGACGGCGTCAAGAACAAAGGGGTGACGCCGTCATCTCGTCGCCAAAATAATTCTCGGACTGCCTTGATCTACATCTGACGCTGTCATGTATTAGGTTCTTCCAGGCCGTCACGTGTTAACTCTTGACGCTCTTCCTTGTGACGCCTTCATGTTTGCACTGGGCCGTCATGCAATTTACTCTTGACGCCGTCAGGATGTTACTCTTGACGCCGTCACCTACTGTTCCTTGCAAGGAAAATTAAGACTTTGGCGTTTTCTTCACTTTTATGCTCCAAAAACGTCTGAATTGCTTCCTTTTCCAGATTTCTTTCCCAAAGTACCTAAAATCACAAAAGGAACGATTTAGGGCAATATTTGATCAAATAAATTCAATTCTGGGCTTAAATGACCCCCTAAAAGTGGTTCATTTTTCGCCTCATCAGTACGGTTAGAGGGTGGACCGTTTGGTTGGTAACGATTAGGTGGATTGGAAGAATTGTTTTGGTTTTGTTTCCACCTAAGGTTCGGGTGATTTTTCCAAGAAGGGTTGTAGGAATCACCGTAAGGGTTTGGCTCGGGTTTGAAAGTGTACCACTTGTCTCCCGCTTCGTCGGTATGCGAGGACGAGTAGTCCGTAAAAGCTTGTCCGGGGAGTTCCACGCAATCACGAGTGTCATGGGGACCAATACATAATTTGCATGAAGAAGTGATTTTGTTCACTTGGCTTGAAGGCTTAGGAGCTTCGTAAGATTTCATGAGAAACTTGACTTGGTCTTCAAGTTTCATGATCCTACGGTCGGGAGTGCTAGAATTGTTCGAAGGCAAAGATATTGCCTTGACCATTTTGTTCAAATCACGGGGATCATTCCAAATTTCGTTGTCATAGAGAGCAAGATCTTCTATGAGTTCCCATGATTCTTCCGCACTTAGATCACGTAGCTTGCCACCGGCCAATTGGTCAATGGTTCGCCTTGTCTAGAGATCGATATGGTCATAGAAGATTTGGACTTGGAGCCAAAGATTTATGCCATGATGAGGGACTTTTTGGAGTAAGTTCTTGAAACGAGTCCATACTTCATATAGAGTTTCACCTTGACATTGTTGGAACATCAAGATATCATTTCTAAGCTTGGTAGTTCTCCCCGGTGAGAAAAATTGAGCAAGGAAATGAGTGGTGAGATCATCCCATGAGATGATGGATCCCGCGGGTAGACGTTCAAGCCATTGACTAGCTTGATCACGTAGAGAGAATTGGAATAGGCGTAACCGGGTTGACTCTCTAGTTGTTACATCAAGGTCTATAGATTCTACGATTTTAAGGAAATCCTTGAGATGTTGATTAGGATCTTCGGAACGACGTCCATGGAATGCACATCCACTTCCACCAACCGGATGGTTTCGGATCGCAAGGGGGACACATTAGCTCATTGAGTGAGCTCAATAGTGTTTCGATAGCCTTGGTGGCTAGGACGGGAATACTCTCCTAAGGTTCGGGGCCTAAGAGGTTGGTTTGCTAGTGGTGGGTTTTGTGGGTGGTTTTATTGTGGTGGGTTGATGGGTTCAAAGATGTTACCACCTTCCATATTGTCGGATGGTAAAGATTACGAACAAAGACATGAAGAAATAAGATAGACTAAAGAAAACCTAGAAATAAAAATAAAATCTTGCTAGAAAGGAATCTAGCAAGTAGACCTAATAAAAAGAAATCCTAACCTAGACAATAACTATTCCCCGGGCTGCGGCGCCAAAAACTAGATACGTGGGAATCGCACCAGGCTTTACCTCTCGAGGGATCTCGAGAAGCTTACAACCCCCACCAGGCAGTGTACCTGATCGTTGTAGTATAGTATAGTGACAAGTACCGGGGGATTGATCGTTCAACTCAGGAATAGTGTCGCTAGGATTAGAAAGCCTAAAAACTAGGTCTAGAGGTGAGGGATGATTCTTTATGTATTTTTTATATTTTATAAAAGCAAATAAAATCTCGGGTTTTGGAAGAGTGGACGTAATTAGTTGCTAGCCAACGAACCCAATAACTAAAGATGCAATCAAAATAAAATAACAGAAATGAAAATAAAACTAATTACTAATGTGGTGTAAACAATAATAGGGAAAGTTGTGTTTACTTAGGTTTCATTACTCCCTAGATATCTTTTACAGGTTGATAATTTGTTACAATTGCATGGATGACGGGTCGTATTCCTTAATACTAGTCATAGGGCCGTGTACAATATTCCCTAACTCTATAGGATCCTACTTCACTCCTATGTCGAGCCGTTAGAAGCTCCTAACATGGGATCATTAGAATTCTCCTACGCATTAAATACAACCAAAAATCATAGTATACCTCTGATCATGTTTCTTAAGACGTTCAAGTATGTTACCAATGGAAGTCTGCCAGTTTTCTTAAGCCTAACATCGAATACAATCATCCGTAACAACTATAAACAAAAAATCAACCCATAATTAACATCTAGGTTTCACTACATCTAAGCAAACACAAAAGAGATCTAGCCAAGCATGTTAAATTGAAGACGAGTGTAAGATATATTCAAGCAACACAAAGACATATTGATTGAATTGAAAGAGTACTTATCTCAATTGAACATAAGAGGTTTCAAAGGTTAAAAACCCTTGAAAAAGCTGTGAAAATCGGACTAGGGTTTTTCTCCAAAGTTGCACCCTAAAAGTTACACACTAATGAATAAAAATTGGAAAACTATATATAGATTTTACAGGGTGACGGCGTCAAGAAGAAAATTGTGATGCCGTCAACTCACCACCCATAATGAAATCGGATTGCCTAGATCCACTTTTGACGGCGTCATGTATAAAGTTGTTCTGGGCCGTCACTAACATTTGGACCATGACGGCCTTGGGTGACGCCGTCATGTCCCTTGTATAAAACTTTCTGGATCGTCATGTGCACCATCTACTTCCACCTCTTGTATTGCTCTTGACGCCGTCATTAAGAAGAAAGTGACGCCGTCAAGTACTGATCCCAGCAAGGAAAATTAAGACTTTGTCGTTTTCTTCACTTTTATGCTCCAAAAACGTCCAAAATGCTTCCTTTTTCCAGATTTCACTCCAAAAGTACCTAAAATGACAAAAAGAACGATTTAGGGCAATATTTGATCAAATAAATTTGAATCCGGGCTTAAATGACCCCTAAAAATGGTTCATTTTTCGCCTCATCAATGTCGGAGGGATAGAAAACCAGCATGGATAAGTCCCAGTCCGCTAGACATGTCAAAAAGATAATGTCTTGGGTATACAAATAGATGTTCCTTCCCAAGGCATTAGAATGATGATAAGTGTGTAAATACTCATCATTTTTATCGTATCCGAACTGCCAAAACATCCAAAAACACTCAGAAATGCATCAAAATACAGAAATTATCCCAAAAGTGTGTTTTATATGTTTTAGATGCAAAATGTTTAAAAACAAATGAAAAACGAACAAAGTTTGCATAATTGGCAGTTTCAGTCCCTCAAGTTTCAAAAATTGAAAAAACTAGTCCCTGAAGGTTTAAAACGAAAGAAAAGTCAACCAAAGGCATTTAAAAGTAAAATATTATCAAAAACGATCCTTGGGTGAAAAGTTTGAGAAAATTACACAATTGGTCCCTCAAGTTTCAAAATTAGCAAATTTAGTCCTCGGGTATTTTAAAATTGAAAATTGTCATATTTTACCCTTGTACTATTCATTTATGACATGTACAGTCCTTTTGATAACTTTTGAGGAATTACAGTTTCAACCCTTCTAGTTTTAGAAAATTGCATAAATGGTCCCTGGGGTTTAAAAATTAGAATTCTGCAACTTTGGTCCTTTGGTTATCAGACATTGGCATGTTTAGTCCTTGAATATATTTTGTAAACTTGCCACAACAGGTCCCTGTACTTTCATTAAATTGCAAATTTGGTCCTTGTGCAATTACAAAACAAACGGACCAACTTTATTATAAAAACCAAACCCCTATTACTCTTGGCCCATTTTACTACACAAGCCCACCCAACAAAACCAAATCCAACCCTTTTAATATTAACCCTTACCCCTGTTTTATATTTCACCTCAGTCAAACCAAGGTCAAAACCTTACCCTCTTCCACATCACCCTAACCCGTGACCCTGCTACCCTGTCACCACCATCATCACTACCCCCATCCTCCTCCATCATCACCCCTACACCCTTATACCTCCAAACAAACACATCAGTCCAATTTACCCACCCTTGGCACCAAATACACAAGCAACCCAAAAGGAAAAAGCCAAAAGTGCATTTGGGCGCCAAAAGTTTAAACGGACAAGATTGGGTCATATCAATCCTATGGTCAAGATTGAAGCTAGGAATGGTCCAAGTAAACTCAGAAACCCTAAAAGGGTCATTATAAAAGCAAGAATGAAGAGCAGAGAAGGGTTAGCATTAGTAGGATTTAGAATAGTTAAGTAGAAGTAAGAATTTAATTAAAATGTAATTTTGTATTTCAAGTTCAGTTAATTTTAAGCTTTCAAGTTAATCTTATGTACTCAGACTTTAAATTTGTACTCAAATTTCATTTTAATATAAAACTTAGTTTCAATTAAATCTCTTGCAATTTATTTTCCAGAATTCAGTTGCTTTTATTACGTTCTGAGCATTCATACTTTCATAAGTTCATTACTACAGCTCATTGTGAGTTTTAGTTACTAAGGTTCTACTTAAAAGTGGTATAATAGTATTTGGTCAACCAAAGTCAAGGTTTGCTCATAGAACTGATTCCTGGATTCTGGTGTTTATTTGATGGTTGATGGAATGTTTGGAGCCTATCTAAAGATAGGCTTTTTGTCAAATAAGCTCCCCTGTTCAGCTGGGGAATGCTTGTAAGTTCCTTTTTAAAGTTTCATTGCTGCATAAGTAGTTAATTTGTATTACTTTTGATTACTGTTTCTCTGCTTGTTCATTTTACTTAGATAATAATCTGTATTAGCTTAGTCATTTACCTTAGCTTGTCTCATTGTTTTTACTTTTAGAAATCTCCATTGCCTTATACTAGTATACACTGCACATTGTTGATCTGGATGTTCTTAGCCTGAGTTTTCTGTTTATTCAGCCTTTAAATTAGTCTAGTAATTCAGTTGGATCCATAGTTTGGAGTGTAGAAGCTTAAGGCTCAAACAGTTAGTATAACTGCTCCATTCAGGGGTGTTTGGATCAGTAGCTTCACTCTTGTTCTAGTTATTTATTTAGTAAGCTTTCTGCATAATTAGACTATATTAGGAGTAGTTAGATAAGTTTAGACATAAAAATTGTAGTTTGTTAGGATAAAAGTCAAAATTGGACTTGAACCTTGGTTTTAGCTTAACTGTTATCATCTTTGGATTCAATTCCTCATTTCTAGCTTTAAAACTTGTTAAGTTTGTTCATTCTAGTTTCATTTCATGTTATTATATGATTTTTAGTCATCTAGGTTTAACCCAAGTTCATTAAAGTCAAAATGAATCTCAATTTCAAAAAGTCAAAACTAATAGGTCATAAGTTTTTCCAAAATTGGCAAGATTTTTCTTGGTTTCTTTGTTAAGCATTTGCCTTAAAGTTTTGTGGATTCTTAATATTTGGTAGCTTGAGTTTCTTAAACTAATTTTGTTGCAATTTTTAGAATTTTTCTAATAAGCTTAAGCTTGTCCCATAGTGGCCTGCAACCTTGCTTTGAGGCCTGTTCTCAGTGAGGTCTGGAATTGCTTATTGTGCTTATAGGTTTGTTCACCTGTCCTCTAGTCCACTTTAGCTTAAGCCATTTGTCGTTTTAGAAGTCCACAATGTCATTTGCTTATTCCATTGCGTACCTTTTAGTTTAGTACTTATTTGTGAACTTTTTCTTGGCTTCCAAATACCCATAACTCACTCAGTTACACTGAGTGATCAGCCCTAACCCCCCAACTTCCCATGGATCTCAATAGCTTATTAGTGGGCCCCAGGGCTTGGCCCTTAGCTTTTTGAAAAGCTCCCCTGGCTAGCTTTTAAGTTCAAGACTCACCTTGGTCCCTGGGTCACCCAGGTGGGCCCCACAATGGGCTGCAAGTCACCACTAAAGCCTGTTTAGGGTCTGTGGCTTATGGATTTACTTATTGAGCTTATTTAGCTTTTTCAGTGTCTTATTCTGGTTGTTTTAGCTTTTTGTGAGTGCATCTCTCTTGCTTCTAGCTTATTTCTCTTTTAGTTCAGTTGGCATAGCTTGTTGTTTAGGTTTTTTACATCTCTAAATTTCTTTATAGCTTATTTTTGTTAACTGTTGGAAGATAAGCTCTCCACAGAGCTTATTTGGTATTTTTAGAAAAGTTTTCTTTACAAAAAGTTTAATATTTTCAGTTGTTAGGTAGTTGGTAAAAGAAAATTTGAAAAAAAAAATAATAATTTGGCAAAAGTGGGGGCTTGTGGGGATCGAACCTGGGACCTTATCTCATCACAGACACACACCACACACAACACAACCAACTGCTCTAGGGTCTTTTGTCATTCTTTTCTTTCTTTCCTTTTTATTTAATCACATTTTGTTCTATTATGCTTACATAAGCTTTTCTGCTTATTTTCCAGCTTATTTATAAGCTTTTGCCCACTTTTTTTATTTTTCTTAGCTTACTATTATTATCAAGTAATTTTAGGAAAAGTTTTGTAATTTTCAAACTTAATTTAGTATTTTTAATAATTTAATTCAGTTTATTTAATAATTAATTAATAATAAATATTATATAAGTCAAAAAAATAATTTTCTTTTTTCTAAAATTTTCTTTTGTCTTCTAGTACGTAGGAAAATTAATTGTACACCCGTAGGATTAGCGTAGCATAGAATTCACTTTTTATTTCGCGCACTCGCGTTTATTTTGGTTTTAACTCGCGTTTTATTTAATAAACTTTTACGTTTTTTAAATTTAGGTTACGTTAGTAAAAGTAGTTTGTAAAATAATAAAAACCAAAAACATAAATAAAGTGATAGCTTCTATTTAAGCCGTTCGGCTTATTTTTCTGCTTATCTTTAAGCAAACTATAATTTTAAATTCTTAGATTACGTTTTAGGTTAATTTGGTTTCGCGTTATTGTTAATATAGTTTGTTTAAATCGTTCTCATTCGTATTTTCTTAGTGTAATAATTCAAACCCTTATATACCCTTTTCTGTCCAAATTCACCCGATCACAAACCCGTTTTTGATTACCATCCACACCTCGTCGGGACATAACGACCCGGGGAAACCCTATACTTCCGCGGAGTATTGAGCCTAAGCTGTTTGACTATCTTGATCACATCCGTGGTTGACTTTAGTTGACTGCTTTTGCCTCAATCAAATTTTGGCGCCGCTGCCGGGGAGGTTGTGCGCGTATTCTAAACGGTTTTACAGATTAGTGAATCTGGATATACACTCATTGTATATTTACCATCCTTTGCTCATATTTTCTTATTATAAAAACAAAACGGTTCCTGAAAATTTTTTAAAATTAGTTTTCAACGAACACAAAAACACAAAAAGATTTTCTTTATTATAAAATGTTTATCAAAAATCCCAAAAATATCCATCTTTACCCTCCTACCTTTTTGATTCTTCATCCCTTTACCCTCTATCCTTTTGATTCTAACTTCTTCCACTTGTCCTGTAATTGATTCTAATGGCATCTCTCGATGACGATTTCTTTGAACAATGGGCCTTTGAGAGCAAAATTGAAAAACTTATTGTCTTGTCAAAAATGTCGAGATGTCGTGTTGATCATGATGGACCATCGATACCTATTCCATCTCCGGTGAGGGAAATAGAACAAGAAACCGGGGTGACAAAGGACCCTGTACTTTCCTCTGACGATGGAAGTGCTAAATACGTCCAACCTACGGTTGTCCAAAAATCTAAGCTCACAATTGCTCCTAAACCGTCAAGAATTGATCCTAACCTTTCACGATATAAGGTTATAAGGTCGTCAAGCAAACGTACAGAGCTTAAGGCAGTGACTGAAAATAACGACTTACCCAATCTTCACGTTTATCAAGAACCAACACCCAAGACCATAACGGAAGTGGTGGAAATTCCTAGCTCTAAGAGCACACCACTTGCTTATGATCCTAATCAGAACTCATTCTACAACTCTCCAAATTTTTCAAACTACCCATCACATTCATACGAGCAAGAATCATATTATCCAAACCACAATGATTGTTCGTATCAAAATACACCAAACTTTTCGTGTGAATACTGTGGAGGTCCTCACCAAGGTTTTGATTGTCAAAATAGTCAAAATTTTGGTTATGACCAATATCCATACAATTCACCAAACCAGACTCAACAGTTTAACTGTTGTGAGTACTGTGGTGGCCCACACTACAGTTCTGATTGTCAATCGGGCAACAAGCTTGTCTATGAGCAGTTTCCTGATAGCAATTATGACTCTAGCACATACGACTCACAGCCACATCAGTTTTACTGTTGTGAATACTGTGGAGGTCCTCATTGCAGTTCTGAATGTCAAACAAGGAATCCATTTCCTTGTAACAATTATGATTATTCATCTCAAGACCAACCTCCACAGTACCAATTGACCCAAGCAACTCCTCAATTCCCGCAAGACCTTTGTCATGAGGTTCTTGAAGCATTTAAAAAATTTAAGGAGGGGTTGGCTACTACATCGTTTCAAGATTCTCGTGAGAAATCCATGGCAGAATTACTTGCTGAATAACGAGATGCTAGAAACGAATTGAGCATGGAAGAATTACTTGCTGAGCAAAGAGCGGCTAAAATACGTGCCAATCTTCGCTATGCTGCTCTTTATGATGACGATGATGATGAAGATAACATTGTTATTATTCAAAAAGATTCATCAGATTCATCTGTTGTGATTCCTTCCATGGAGAATCAGGGAGAAAATAATGTGACGAAGTCACTAGTCGTTGATCAAATGGAACTTGAAAATTCCTTAACTGCTAGTACTTCTAAACTCCCTCAGTCTATTGATATCACACCCGAAGTTCACACTCACTCTTTTAATATGGGGGATGAGCATCTTAGCACTATTCCTCAAAAGGAATCGGACGAATTCATAAAGTCTAGTGTTGAGAACCTTGTCCCAATCCCAAGAGAGTCACAGGGGACTTTTGATCATGTGTGTGACCTACCTTCTCACCCTGAAAATCCAAAAGATCATTTTGAGACTTTCTCCGATTTCAATGATGATTGTACATCTTATGGAGAAGTTGAGTATGAAGAGGCACCACTGCCTCACTCTGATGTTACCCCTCTTATTGAGGAGTTCACATATGAACTTACTCACATCAATCCACTTCCATTGGGAAGTGATGATGATTTGTTCGACCTTGAAGCCGATATAGGAGAAACTGAAAATCTTTTAAACTCTAATCCCAACATCGAGCTTAGTACTTCACATGCTGATGAAAATTCTTTATCTTCTGGAGACATCAGTCATATGGAAGGATTACCTTCTGAGCTAGTTAGCTTAGAAGAAGAGAATGATAATCACTTTGTTCCCGAAGCATTCAAGACTACTCTCACCAATCCTCTATATGAATTCGAATCCGAATTCACTTTGATTTCTGATAATCCACTCTTTGATATTCAAAATGAGGATTGTGATGAGTCTATTCCAGAACATGAGTTCAAAGATTCACATCTTGTGAATAATCCTCTTCATGAGGAGTTCTCCGGTGAACTCACTCATCATATCATGACTCCTCTAGAGTTTGATAGCCCGGGGGGAGATGCACTCAATCATGAGAATTTGCAAATTCCCACCCACCCTCTCGAGATATTTTTGAGCTTAACCTTTGAAATCCAAATTCAGGCTAATGAGCCTGCTCTCGAGGAAGAAGATCTTATCATGATTTTCATCATGGTTTTCTTTCTTTTCTTCACCTACAGGGTGACTTCTCTTGTTCTTCACTCCTTCGGGAATGAGGATACCATCTTTGATCCCGGAATTTTCATTTACCATTATCTTGAGCCGGGTACTTATCTCATCGGTGTGGAACTTTCACGTGCTTCAAATGTTTATCCAAACATCTTGAATGAAAGTCCGATGAAGATTCCTTCTTCCACATCATGCTTCCCCAAGAACAAATGAATTCGGGGTCGAGTCAAGCTAGCAACTCGGTAAACAAAAACAGTAGCATGCTTATAGGGTTTTCACCCTAAGTGTGGGGGAGTTACCCCTACAGTGGTTACTTATAAAGTGAAAATACAAAAATGGTGTTTCCACATTTAGATTGTAATGTTGCCCTTTTACGTTCATAGAGTCGGCATAATAGCCGGGACTTTGAATATTGAGGACAATATTCATTCTAAGTGTGGGGGGGTATTTCGCTATTCTAGCGAATTTTATCACATTTTACTATCTAATACCCCTGTTTTTGGCAAAAATTAAAAAAAAAATTCACTTGAGTTTCAAAATTTTTGTGGTTATCAGTCCGCCTTGTCTAACCGACAAAAGGATTGGCTAATCCAGGAGCAAACGGCTCTTGGTAAAGATACATCAAATCCGTTGATGGCTTGCAATTTGCCCAAAATTGTATGGTACCTCAACTCGCCATATCCCATAAAGTGAAAGAGTTGGCTAGCCCGCAAGATTATGGCTTGTGGTAAAGGCCGTGGAAAAACCAAAATTGGTAATCAGCTCACCAAGATGTTGACTATTCCATCAAGAGCTGGCTAGTCCAGAAGCAAACGGCTTTTGGTTAAGACTAATCAAATCCATTGACAGCTGGTGGTTTGCTCAAAATCACATGGTTATCAGGTGGACCATAGTTCTTACTTGAATCGATACATCTGGCTACTCCAGAAGTGATGGCTTTTGGTAAAGAGTTTCAAATCCATTAAGTTTTCAAAAAAGATTGCTAGGGACTAGCAATAGTTTAGTGTGGGGGATTGATGAGTGTGTAAATACTCATCATTTTTATCGTATCCGAACTGCCAAAACATCCAAAAACACTCAGAAACGCATCAAAATACAGAAATTATCCCAAAAGTGTGTTTTATATGTTTTAGATGCAAAATGTTTAAAAACAAATGAAAAACGAACAAAGTTTGCATAATTGGCAGTTTCAGTCCCTCAAGTTTCAAAAATTGACAAAACTAGTCCCTAAAGGTTTAAAACGAAAGAAAAGTCAACCAAAGGCATTTAAAAGTAAAATATTATCAAAAACGATACTTGGGTGAAAAGTTTGAGAAAATTACACAATTGGTCCCTCAAGTTTCAAAATTGGCAAATTTAGTCCTCGGGTATTTTAAAATTGAAAATTGTCATATTTTACCCTTGTACTATTCATTTATGACATGTACAGTCCTTTTGATAACTTTTGAGGAATTACAGTTTCAACCCTTCTAGTTTTAGAAAATTGCATAAATGGTCCCTCGGGTTTAAAAATTGGAATTCTGCAACTTTGGTCCTTTGGTTATCACACATTGGCATGTTTAGTCCTTGAATATATTTTGTTAACTTGCCACAACAGGTCCCTGTACTTTCATTAAATTGCAAATTTGGTCCTTGTGCAATTACAAAACAAACGGACCAACTTTATTATAAAAACCAAACCCCTATTACTCTTGGCCCATTTTACTACCCAAGCCCACCCAACAAAACCAAATCCAACCCTTTTAATATTAACCCTTACCCCCGTTTTATATTTCACCTCAGTCAAACCCAAGGTCAAAACCTTACCCTCTTCCACATTACCCTAACCCGTGACCCTGCTACCCTGTCACCACCATCATTACTACCCCCATCCTCCTCCATCATCACCCCTACACCCTTATACCTCCAAACAAACACATCAGTCCAATTTACCCACCCCTGGCACCAAATACACAAGCAACCCAAAAGGAAAAAGCCAAAATTGCATTTGGGCGCCAAAAGTTTAAACGGACAAGATTGGGTCATATCAATCCTATGGTCAAGATTGAAGCTAGGAATGGTCCAGGTAAACTCAGAAACCCTAAAAGGGTCATTATAAAAGAAAGAATGAAGAGCAGAGAAGGGTTAGCATTAGTAGGATTTAGAATAGTTAAGTAGAAGTAAGAATTTAATTAAAAAGTAATTTTGTATTTCAAGTTCAGTTAATTTTAAGCTTTCAAGTTAATCTTATATAATCAGACTTAAAATTTGTACTCAAATTTCATTTTAATATAAAACTTAGTTTCAATTAAATCTCTTGCAATTTATTTTCCAGAATTCAGTTGCTTTGATTATGTTCTGAGCATTCATACTTTCATAAGTTCATTACTACAGCTCATTGTGAGTTTTAGTTACTAAGGTTCTGCTTAAAAGTGGTATAATAGTATTTGGTCAACCAAAGTCAAGGTTTGCTCATAGAACTGATTCCTGGATTCTGGTGTTCATTTGATGGTTGATGGAATGTTTGGAGCCTATCTAAAGATAGGCTTTTTGTCAAATAAGCTCCCCTGTTCAGCTGGTGAATGCTTGTAAGTTCCTTTTTAAAGTTTCATTGCTGCATAAGTAGTTAATTTGTATTACTTTTGATTACTGTTTCTCTGCTTGTTCATTTTACTTAGATAATAATTTGTATTGGCTTAGTCATTTACCTTAGCTTGTCTCATTGTTTTTACTTTTAGAAATCTCCATTGCCTTATACTAGTATACACTGCACATTGTTGATCTGGATGTTCTTAGCCTGAGTTTTCTGTTTATTCAACCTTTAAATTAGTCTAGTAATTCAGTTGGATCCATAGTTTGGAGTGTAGAAGCTTAAGGCTCAAACAGTTAGTATAACTGCTCTATTCAGGGGTATTTGGATCAGTAGCTTCACTCTTGTTCTACTTATTTATTTAGTAAGCTTTCTGCATACTTAGACTATATTAGGAGTAGTTAGATAAGTTTAGACATAAAAATAGTAGTTTGTTAGGATAAAAGTCAAAATTGGACTTGAACCTTGGTTTTAGCTTAACTGTTATCATCTTTGGATTCAATTCCTCATTTCTAGCTTTAAAACTTGTTAAGTTTGTTCATTCTAGTTTCATTTCATGTTATTATATGATTTTTAGTCATCTAGGTTTAACCCAAGTTCATTAAAGTCAAAATGAATCTCAATTTCAAAAAGTCAAAACTAATAGGTCATAAGTTTTTCCAAAACTGGCAAGATTTTTCTTGGTTTCTTTGTTAAGCTTTAGCCTTAAAGTTTTGTGGATTCTTAATATTTGGTAGCTTGAGTTTCTTAAACTAATTTTGTTGCAATTCTTAGAATTTTTCTAATAAGTTTAAGCTTGTCCCATAGTGGCCTGCAACCTTGCTTTGAGGCCTGTTCTCAGTGAGGTCTGAATTGCTTATTGTGCTTATAGGTGATGAGGCGAAAAATGAACCACTTTTAGGGGGTCATTTAAGCCCGGAATTGAATTTATTTGATCAAATATAGCCCTAAATCGTTCCTTTTGTGATTTTAGGTACTTTGTGAGAGAAATCTGGAAAAGGAAGCAATTCGGACGTTTTTGGAGCATATAAGTGAAGAAAACGCCAAAGTCTTAATTTTCCTTGCTGGGAACAGTAGGTGACGGCGTCAAGAAGGAATTTCTGACGGCGTCAAGAGTAATTTCCATGACGACCCAGTACAGAATTGAAGGCGTCACGAAGTAGGGCGTCAAGAGTAAAATGCATGACGGCCTGGAAACACATAACACATGACAGCGTCAAAAGTAGATCAAGGCAGTCCGAGAAGTATTTTGGCGGCGAGATGACGGCGTCACCGATTTTGTCTTGACGCCGTCAGACCCTATTTCCTATATATAGTTTTCTAATTTTTACACATTAAAAAGAGAAGTTTTGGAGAAACCCTAAGTATGAACTTCGGACGAATTTTACAGGTTTTTCATGGGTTCTCAGCCCTTGATCCCTTTCATGTGTAATTGAGATAAGTATTCTTTTAATTCAATCAATATGTTTATGTGTTGGTTGTCTATATCTTGTTCTTGTCTCAATTCTATCATGCTAGGCTAGATCTCTCTTGAGTTTGCTTGGATCTAATGAAACCTAGATGTTAATTATGTGTTGATTACTTGTTTATGGTTGTATTGGATGAATGAATTCGATGTTAGGCTTAAGAAAACTGGCAGATCTCCAATTGGTAACATGCTTGAACGTCTTAGGAAACATGAACTGACGTGCACTAGGTTTTATTGGTTGTATTTAATGCATGAGTAAATTCTAATGATCCCATGTTAGGAGCTTCTTAGCCGGCTCGACATAGGAGTGAAGTAGGCACTCATAGGATTGGGGAATTAAGTGCGTCACCCCATGAATGGTATTAAGGAATACAATTCGTCATCCACGCAACTATAACAAGTAATTAACGTGTAAAAGATATCTAGGGAGTAGTGAAATCTAAGTAAACACAAATTCTCCACTTATTGCTCACAACCTTAGTATAATTTAGTTTATTTTCATTTTTAGTATTTTATTTTGATTGCTTCTTTAGTATTGGGTTAGTTGACTAGCAACTAATTCCGCCCAAATCCTTAAAACCCGAGATTTTTACTTGCTTTCTAAAAAATATAAAAAATACAAAAATAATCATCCCTCATCTTTAGAACTAGTATTTAGGTTTTCTAATCCTAGCGACACTATTCCTAGCTGAACGATCAATCCCCCGGTACTTGTCACTATACTATATTACAACGATCAGGTACACTGCCTGGTGGAGGTTGTAAGCTTCTCAAGATCCCTTGAGAGGTAAAGCCTGGTGAGATTCCCACGCATCAAGTTTTTGGCGCCGCAGCCCGGGGAATAGTTATTGTCTAGGTTAGAATTTCTTTTTATTAGGTCTACTTGCTAAATTCCTTTCTAGTAAGATTTTTATTTTCATTTCTAGGTTTTCTTTAGTCTATCTTTTTCTTTGTGTGTTTGTTCGTAATTTTCATTGACTATTCCGTTTGCCATTATGGAGAACGCGAATCCACCAAGTCCAACACTAGAATTTTACCAGAAAAAATATAATTACACTAGTTTGGATATTACAAGATGGAGGAACGAAATGAGGAGGACAGGATCTTATATTGATTTTATTGAGTACCTTGATAAAAGAGGCCAAGTGCATAATGCTTTTAAAGAATTCACCTTAAGAGCTCCATCAACCCCTCAAAATGCCTCACTTAGTGAAACCTATGCACCATATGATCCTTCACCTAGGATAGTTTCGTATGAGCCACCTAGCTGCATGTCATGGTTAGGCACTACCATAGTACAGGATGAACCCATAGGTGACCTTGATGTGATGGAGGATGTAGCCGAACATGATCACATTGATCAAAAAGACCTAGGTTTTATGATCGATGATGATGAATCTCAAGAAACAGATGATGAATCTTTTGGGCAATTTGTATATAGTAGTCATAATATTGACGATGATCCTTATGATTCGGATATAGAAGTTGAGATGCCTAGAGAAGTACGTGAGATACTTGAGAAAATGTTAGGGTTAGATTATAATGAAACACATGTTGAGGATATAGGTGATCTTGACACAAGGAAGGATGAGGTAAATAACACAAACCTACAAAGTACCCCACTACTCCCATCATCACTTGAGGCACACACACCGCCCGTGACTTACCCGGAAGAAGTAGAAGAGACTATAGGAGCCCCGATAGAGGTAGAACCTTTGAACCAAACACAACTAGAGGATATAGGTTTGAATACTTATAATGATAACCTTAATCTTAGTTCAAGGGAAATTCCTAGTTTTGATGAACCGGAGCCTCAACCAAAACCGTTACCTAATCTTCCATCCTTGGATGAAAATTTAGGAATTGAAATAGGTTTCGATCCACCCATCAAACCATATAGTCCGGGTAGTCTTAGGACAAAGGTAGTGGACTCTAAGCCTTGTAGAGAGGAAGCCAATATAGGAGTGGAAAATGACCTTACATGCTTACATCACCCATTTATGATAGATCACAAGACACATTATGGGTTTGAACCGGGTTTATTAGGTCAAGATGGATTCCCAACTAGTAGTCTCTTGAAGTTGATAGAAAATGATCCCTTTCTAGGAGAAAATCATAATCCACCCATTAACCCGATTGAATTTGGTAAGGTTATGATGATAGGAGCACACCCCTTTGAGCATATAATTCATCCACCACACTTTCCTTACGTGGCATATTTCCACCCTAAGGGTGTGTATCGCTACTTCCACCCGCACTTAATTCAAAGTGTAGGGAAAACCTCCCCTATTTCCGTTAAATAAGGGTAGAGTCAGGCTCGTGACTCGAACAAAAACAAGCGCTTATTGGGAGGCAACCAAAGCTTTATTTATTTATTTGTTTGTTTGTTTGATGTTATTTGCTTCCGTATGCATGCTTTATTTTTATTGTTGGTAGATCATGTTTCTCAATTAAATAGTGGAAATACTTTACTTTGTTGTTTTGGCCTAGTCTTAACTCCACCTAAAGGTATTTTTGCAAAAGATAAGTTTCAGGGGAAACCCCAAATATGTTTTTAAGAAACAAACCGATCATGATTCTCCACGATATTAAATGAACATGTATATTTGTATTTGTTAGAGTCAAATGCTTGTATTGAGTCATGATGAAGTTTTGCAGGATTTTCCAGGAAGTAGGACCAAGTTTTTCCAGAAATTTTCCGGAAACTTAACATAAGAATTTTTGCAGGTCACTTCTGTCACGAGTTTACTCTTGACGGCGTCACGTGTAAAAATCTGGAAATTTTACCGGTTTTGTTTTTCTAACGGAGTCTTATGGTTTTTGTGAATTATTAAGTTTTATAATCTCCAGGAAATCTGCAAACTTCATTCCACAAGCATTATATCTTACTTTGTTTTCTAGGATTTAGTAACTTATATAGGATGCCGCCGATTTTATGCGAGGTTGTCTTGTATATTTTCTTAGGATTTACATGTTATGTATAACAAGAAGATGATTTATATTCTGGAAGGGAAGCTTTGATTGTTCATTTTCTTGGAGGAAGATTTAACCTGGCCACCTTATTATCCATACCGAGCGAACTAGGGGAGTATTTGATTTCATTCTTTTTACTTTTTCACTTTTACATTCTTTACTTGAACATTGGGGACAATGTTCATCTTAAGTGTAAGGGGAGGGTAAAATGATGATACCTTACATGTACACTTTCGCTTGAGTTTGTTTTGTTTGATGGTAGATGTGTAATAAAACTATGAGAAATACTTGTTAGTGCAATTTTAGCGCCAAATTTAAAATTTTTTACAACATTTAGGAGTGAAACTTTAGCCATAGCAAGCGTCTCATGGATAGGAGATTGTATGACTAGCACAAACCGTACTTTCAGAAAAATTTTCCACCCAAATATGTGAGGTTCGCCTTTAGATTTGATAGGAAAAGCATTTACTATTAGTTCTTATGAGTGTACCGGTAGCATTTAGATTCTAAAACTTGCGTTAGTGATGCATCCCGAGACCGCTAGTGAGACTACATTCGTGTAGTAGGATTTACTACATGATAAGAGGCATTAGGATCACCCTTGTGTTAAACCCTGTTGATATAAATAATGTCTAAAAACATTATTAACACATATCGATATCTCTATGTTTTGATAATCACAAAACGTAAACTCATTGAACTACAAATTATGACGTAAACAAGTATTTAGTCGTAAATATTTGTTTTAGCATCCATATCACTTAAGGTATGAATAAACAAAGTGTCTAATGCATTTTATGATCAACGGAATTTTTATTTTTACAAACCTTACATTTTATTAAAATTGGACAAACATTTCTAAACTTATACAAAACATTTTTGTATTTATAAGAAATGTTTTATTCAAAATAAACATTTTGAATTCAAATTTCTACCCAAAAAAAACGGCCACATTCTTCAGGAAAAACCTCCCGCACAAAAAGACAAAAAAATCTGAAGAAAATTTTTTTTTCTTAGGCGGCCCCCTTAATTATACTAGGCGGTCCCCTTAATAATTAAGGGAACCGGCACACAATTAAGGGGACCGGCCACGCTCCCTGTCAGATTTTGTCAGAAATTTTTCCCTATAAATACCACCTCAAACCTGGAATTTTTCTCAACTCTTTGCACAAATATTTTCAGATCCAATTCTCTCTAAACATCCTTCTAAAACCCTTTGATCATAAGATTATTAATCTTTGTTTCAAGTGATCCAATCTCTCATATCTCAAAGTGCAAGAGAAGAATCCTCCCCATCATAAAGCCAAAGATGTAGTTAGTGCTTATGTAAAGTTGTGAGCTTTGTATATGTAATAAGTAGATCAAGATGATCTTACTTAGTAGTGAGTTTATGAGTGAGTAAGAAGTAGTGTGAAGAAGTAGCAGTGTGGAGAAGTTATGTAGGTGTGAAGTAATAGATGTGTGAGTATGTAGTGGAGTATAGAAGAAGTTGTGAAGTAGTGAAGAAGTCGTGAAGTTGTGAAGCCATGAAGAAGTCGTGAAGCCGTGAAGAAATAGGTGTGTTGTGAAGGTGTGATAAGTTGTGTAGTAGTAGTGTTGTGAAGAAGGTGTGTTGTGGTGTGAGATTGGTTCTAGCTACTATTAGAACTCGACATTTAGCTTAGTGTCGTTAAATGGTGTAAGCAAAAGTTGTGTAAGGTTTTCTCCGCCAAAAGGGAGCTTGTTGTGTAGTGAAGAAAACTCTCGAGTGTGGTACTCGGGGAGTGGAGTAGGGCAAGGAAGGTGTCCTTGTAGCCGAACCACTATAAATCATCGTGTCCGGTTTGCATCTTCTTTATCTTATCTCTTTACATTTACTCTTGCATTTATCACTTTATATCTAAGCTTGCATATATGTGTTAGGTGTTGCTTATATTGTCATGATGATTGATTGTGTTATAGTTGCAAGTTAACATTGTGAAGATGTGCCTAATTATATAATATGATCTACTACATTATTATTCACACTCCTCATATTGAGTTTAACTTAATAGATGATTTGATACAAAACGTTTTAAGATTTCAAAAGGAAAACATATTAACTTAAAGATCAACCAATGCTTTATTCATAAAACTAAGTTTTGAAAACAAACTCAAAAGTACACATATATAATTAATCATATTGATTATATATTGTTTTCATAATAAACTCTAATTGAAGATTTTTCATAAAACGAAAAAGAGGGGAAAACCATTCAACCCCCCCCCCCCCCCTTCTAGTTTTCCACAATTGGTACCAGAGCCACGTCGCTCAAATTTTCAAAACAAATGGTTTTAAAAATTGAGTACGATCCATGTATCAAATTACTCATTAAGGAGGATTAAATATGAAAAGTGTTTTTGTTGATTAACTTGTATTAGTTTTGATACTATATACACTAATTATACTAGCTCGAGATAAGATTATGTTTAAAACAAGTGTTATATGTTCGGTATCAAAATCAGAAAGTTACACACCTTTCCGAAAGGTCTGAAAACAATTTTTTACAAAAAAATGAAATTTTTAGTACCAGATGGGCGGCCCACTTAATTGTCTGGGCGGCCCCCTTAAATACTGGGCGGTCCCCTTAATTATTTAAGGGGTCCGCCTGTCTGTTCGACAGTTTTTCGAAAACTTTGAAAAATCATATAAAATTAACCGTAACTCCGTAGAAGTCGTGCCACCAGGCGTTTTAAAGGTAATTGAGTCTACTTTCATTTAAAAATACTTACAAGTAACCATTACAAACTTAAATAACTAAGAAAGTCAAAATACTATACGGTGGTCAAAAATTTGTGTTTCGTTTTAACGTAAAACTTTTGCTTTACCTTTTCCTTCGAGTCGGGCATTCCTAGTTGATATACTTTTGAAAAATTAAGTATTTATGTTTTTAAAATATTGATCTTAATTAAATTATAGAATGGGGAGGAAACTATTTTATTTTCAAATAAATTCGAGTTAAGTAAACATTGGTGTGTATAATACACAAAACGACGACAAGTGTTTTATGTGTTATGTGAACTTCTTTGTGATTTTATTTTCTTAATTGAATATATTAAATGATTGTTGCTATTAGAAGTTTAGCTATTTGTATATCTATGCATATGTGCCCTATTAGTTTATAGCTAGTTTTCCGATTTATACTTAACTAGATCTTACGCTAGATTTCTTGCGTTAGGATTGTTATAATATGCTTGCATTGCATATAGGTATAAATGGCTTAATGTTACTCAAACATCTTGTAAATGAGTTCAATCTAGTCACCTAAACATTTCAAACAATTTAATCTATTCTTCACAACACACTTAAATATTTTCTACAAATTAGCTTGTTTTACCTTAAGATGTTTAATAAGAGAAATTGAATCATTATAAAACATTAATAGTTATATAAAAGAAAAAGTATTTTCAAAATCTAAGTGTGCTCATAATAAATAAAAATGAAGAGTCTTACACAAAAACAAAACATATAACAATCATGAAATAATAAGTCAACTTTCAATCATTCACTAATAAATAATCTTAGGATTAATGGAACACACTATCAAAATGTTTATTTATTTCAAATGAGTGTCCGTGAGGGTCAAGAAAGATCTTGATATTATATCAATTCATTATTCAAATTATGGTTGATATATTTATCAAATCTAATTGACACATTTTTGAGTATGGACAAGAAATTGGATTGCTATTTGTTTAGCTTCAAGATTATATCAAATTAAAACAAAAGATATAGTCTTGAATCTACATACTCAATCACACTAGATTGATATGAAAATAGTTACATCCTTTGTAGATGAAAAGAGTATGCATTAGATCATAACTCACACTTGTGTTGATAATGTCATATTGAATCTACTTGTCCAATAATTATGTTCCAAACATTAGAATAACATTTTAAACACATTCATAAAATATACAATAAAGTAGGATTGACGACTTGGATGTTTCGTCCGAAATATTCAAGCAATTTACATTGCAATGCAATGGATAAATGTGTCATATCCGAAAAACCAAACATGAGCAAACTAACAACATATGTAAACTTTGTTCACACTACTTAAAATTATCACTTCAAGATAAAATACATATTTAAGAATAATACACACTATATATTCTATGTATTTCATTTTCTTTGTAGCATGAATGGTTGTGTTACAAGATAATGCACTACATTTTTTTTTTAAATAATACAAGTTATAAGAATTGAAAAATAACTTGTCACAATCCATAAACAAGTAAAATTTATTTTTTTTTTCAAATGCTTGTTAAAGTATGATATACAACATTGGCAAAAATCATAGAAAATAATACTTGTTTAAAAATATATTAATGTCTAGTTTTGATATCAGTTGAGAATCACAAACTCATTTAAGATAAATAATCTTAATGAGATTCATTTCACAAGAGATGCTAAGGTGCACTCTTAAATCTAGCACAGTTATTAAATCAAGTAATATGTCATCAAAACCAAACAACCGGTAAATCATGAAGAAAGGATTAAAAAAAATAATAAAAAAAAAATAAAAAAAAAAAAAATATATATATATATATATATATATATATATATATATATATATATATATATATATATATATATATATATATATATATATATATATATATATTTGTTTACTCTTATCTAAACATTCAACACGTCTCTATTAGGATCGTGAATAAAATATATCATCTAGATTTACCTTCATAAAAACATGATGTTTGAGTCACATTAAGCCAAGTATTAGTGAATCAAGCAAACTTCATATTTGGTAATCTTCGATAGGTAAATTTAGGAACTCGATTTCTTCTAAAAAGAGAATGACTACTGGAGAATCTATTGACTAGAAATTCAATTTAACCTAACGGTTGAATTGCTTCTATGTGAGAAGTTGGGTGTGTGTAACCCATAAAAATGGTCGTGTTTAGCCTGAATTGAGCACCACTAGTAATAGTCTCATACTCATTCTCCAACTTGATTAAATTGCTCTTCCTATATATACCTAACGCTAGTTTACTTTTATGAACCTTGCTTCTCATTAGATTCTTTCATTCCTAGATTTATGGCATTAAGTTAGATAAGCGTGCGAAAACAAAGGAACTATAGATGTTAGGTTATACCCCATTCAACACTCTCGCATCGAACATATAAATTATCGTCTTCATTTCCTTTAGGATCATAGGATATGTAGAAACGATAGCATGAGATAATAATAGGCTTAACCAACCCTCTTGAGCATGAGATCTTTAATAAACATTTTTTTTTTAAATATTTGATTCATGATATTTGTTGTCAAAAATCTAATATCTTTAAAAATATGCAAAAACCTCACATTTTGGAAAATAGTTTTTCAAATAACTATCCCACTTTTAAATAACATGTTTTCACTATCAATATCCACAATTTTGTTTTGATCAAAACTAAAGATTGGGAAAATATTCTTTACCATTTATTCACACATATTGAAGTAAAAACCCAATCTATTTTATTCAAATAACTCTCACATCTAAGTGAAAACTTACTTTCAAACATTGTTGAATAATGCTAAAAACATCTCTTTTAAAATCATGCATGGTGATCTCATATTTGTCATCTATATTTACATAAATGACACTTATAAGTGAACTAAATCAAATCAAGAGGACCATGGTTTGTTCATTAAGACTTTGTTTGTAACAAGTCTAGAAATCCATGCTATCATAACTACCCACTTATTGCACATTGATACACATTAGGATTAATCCTCCTAAGTTATGTAGTTATGAAATACTTGATGTTGCTTAGTGTTTCCTAGCACTTATATTTTACTTGCTTGATGAGTATGTTTGCATGCTAGATGAAATTTCTTGTTCACTTAATCCCTTTTATTAACATGCTTTGGATACATAATTACCTACAAAATTAGTATATGCTTAATTGCCTCAAAGAGTTGAACTTGTTTGAAACCAAAAACACAACCTTTCTGCAATTCACTACCAAAAACCCTTTTCTGGCAATCTGGGAATCACCAGATGGGCGGCCCCCTTAATTATTAAGGGGACCGGCCTCCAATTAAGGGGACCGGCCATCTGATGGTCGAAGGTGTTGTTTCCTTTTTCTACTTTTTAGCCCATTTCATCCTACACTTCCCAAAATTCATAAACCTATTTTATCCTAAACCCTCTATCAAAATCTATACATCCTTAATCCCACCAATCCTACATTATAAACACTCTCATTCCTCTCAATCTATTCTCATCTCTTCATGACCTCTCCCATTAAACCAAAACCACCAAACCGTTTAGAGAAGTAAGCCTAACTTCCACTAAAAGCCCGTCAAACCAAATGATGTTGTCAAACATCCAACACCAAATTTCTCCTATGTCTTCAACATTACATATAAAAAACCTTTACTCACCCATATCCTTCTACATTACACTCAAACCTCATAATCTTTTCACAACTCAAGTGATGTTGTTCATAATCAACCAACACCTAAACCTCACTCTCACACAAATGATCCATTTAACAACATATCATCCATTCGTGCTTCCACTAATGCTCGTTCTTATGATGAGCATGCACAATCCCAAAACAATAATCCCAACCTCATTACCAACACTTTACGTGATGCTCATTCAACAAAAACACCATCCACTCATGAAGCATCTCTTCCACCCATATCATGTTTTCATGATTACCCAAGCTCAAACATGTCTACACCACCAAGAGTATCACCACCACATCCTACAATTTCACATGCCATTCCTATGTTGCATGTTCAAACCCTCACCCAAGACTATTATCATGCTCCACCACCATCACCTTCCTCCGAACACTTGACGTTTGTTGAGGCGCTAAAAGAAGCCCATGAGCTTAGTGCTCTTTTAGCCTTACATCTTGCTCAACGCAATTTGGATCCACCTTCATCTAGATCACCCTCATCACCACACAACTTAAATCAACTTGAGAAGCATGTCAACAATTGACCTTGTTGCATCTTTCCTCTAAAAACCATTGCATTCAATGAACACTTCACTTGGATTGAATATCTTCTCACTAGATCATATCCAATACCCTCACTTGAACAACATCCAAAACCTTAATCAACCTCTTCCGCTACAAACTCTCCACCAACAAACTCTCCAACATTCAAGACCCAAACATATACCTCCATTAATCCAACAACCTTACCCTACTCAACCATCTTCATTCCAAACACTCAATCATCAACCATCTAAGCATACTACATGCTTATGATTTTCACTTTCAAATACGAATCAACCAACCTTTTGTTACAAGCAAGTCCAATGGCTCTCTTTGGCAAATTAGGATCTTTTAACATAATCACTTTGAATTAATTGTTATGTATCCTTAATATTTGTTTGCTATGCTTGTTATTCTTCTATATATGCTTGTGCTTCTAATATTTTTCTTGCGAGCATTCCATTTCTCGATCCCATGGTGCCATTGAACGAGGGGGAGCACACATCAAGGGGGAGCTTTCATCCCCGTCTAACTTCATTTATGAAGCTAGACGGCATAACCTTTTTGATTCTACAAAAAGGGGGAGAAGTGAATATAAACTCACTAAGTACTTGTCTAAAAATTAATTTTTAGACTTAATGAGTTTAGGTTTTGTAATCATCAAAAAAGGGGAGATTGTTGATATAAATAATGTCTAAAAACATTATTAACACATATCGATATCTCTATGTTTTGATAATCACAAAACGTAAACTCATTGAACTACAAATTATGACGTAAACAAGTATTTAGTCGTAAATATTTGCTTTAGCATCCATATCACTTAAGGTATGAATAAACAAAGTGTCTAATGCATTTTATGATCAAAGGAATTTTTATTTTTACAAACCTTACATTTTATTAAAATGGGACAAACATTTCTAAACTTATACAAAACATTTTTGTATTTATAAGAAATGTTTTATTCAAAATAAACATTTTGAATTCAAATTTCTACCTAAAAAAACGGCCACATTCTTCAGGAAAAACCTCCCCCACAAAAAGACAAAAAAATCTGAAGAAAATTTTTTTTTCTTAGGCGGCCCCCTTAATTATACTAGGCGGTCCCCTTAATAATTAAGGGAACCGGCACACAATTAAGGGGACCGGCCACGCTCCCTGTCAGATTTTGTCAGAAATTTTTCCCTATAAATACCACCTCAAACCTGGAATTTTTCTCACCTCTTTGCACAAATATTTTCAGATCCAATTCTCTCTAAACATCCTTCTAAAACCCTTTGATCATAAGATTATTAATCTTTGTTTCAAGTGATCCAATCTCTCATATCTCAAAGTGCAAGAGAAGAATCCTCCCCATCATAAAGCCAAAGATGTAGTTAGTGCTTATGTAAAGTTGTGAGCTTTGTATATGTAATAAGTAGATCAAGATGATCTTACTTAGTAGTGAGTTTATGAGTAAGTAAGAAGTAGTGTGAAGAAGTAGTAGTGTGGAGAAGTTATGTAGGTGTGAAGTAATAGATGTGTGAGTATGTAGTGGAGTATAGAAGAAGTTGTGAAGTAGTGAAGAAGTCGTGAAGTTGTGAAGCCATGAAGAAGTCGTGAAGCCGTGAAGAAATAGGTGTGTTGTGAAGGTGTGATAAGTTGTGTAGTAGTAGTGTTGTGAAGAAGGTGTGTTGTGGTGTGAGATTGGTTCTAGCTACTATTAGAACTCGACATTTAGCTTAGTGTCGTTAAATGGTGTAAGCAAAAGTTGTGTAAGGTTTTCTCCGCCAAAAGGGAGCTTGTTGTGTAGTGAAGAAAACTCTCGAGTGTGGTACTCGGGGAGTGGAGTAGGGCAAGGAAGGTGTCCTTGTAGCCGAACCACTATAAATCATCGTGTCCGGTTTGCATCTTCTTTATCTTATCTCTTTACATTTACTCTTGCATTTATCGCTTTATATCTATGCTTGCATATATGTGTTAGGTGTTGCTTATATTGTCATGATGATTGATTGTGTTATAGTTGCAAGTTAACATTGTGAAGATGTGCATAATTATATAATATGATCTACTACATTATTATTCACACTCCTCATATTGAGTTTAACTTAATAGATGATTTGATACAAAACGTTTTAAGATTTCAAAAGGAAAACATATTAACTTAAAGATCAACCAATGCTTTATTCATAAAACTAAGTTTTGAAAACAAACTCAAAAGTACACATATATAATTAATCATATTGATTATATATTGTTTTCATAATAAACTCTAATTGAAGATTTTTCATAAAATGAAAAAGAGGGGAAAACCATTCAACCCCCCCCCCCCCCCCCCTTCTAGTTTTCCACAAACCCGTATCATAATTACTTGACCATTTAAGTCATATTACTTGGCTAGTTAAGTCAACTAATTTTTCCCACACCTTAGCGTTGTACTCATTTTTAGTACACAAAACCCCTAGTACACCCCTCCGAGCCTATCTTTTCGTTTCTAACTTTAAGCATCTTACTTAAAGGAAGAATTTGTTACACCCCACTTAAATGTACACCCAAATTGCCTTAGCCTTCCGTGTATGCGCTCATTTTTAGTGCATTATTGTTATTTGTTAAACCCTAAGTTAACTATCTAATTGATTACATGGTTGCTAAGTCGAGTCATATCCTTGTACATATTGTTTTGGGACGATTGGGACTCATGGGTAAAGTACTTATTTTATGGAGTAATGGGGAAGAACATCATATATTACCCCCATATGTGCGTTAATCTCAAAAGTACTCCAAGTGTTTTGATTATCTTAATTCGAGTCATTAGATTAGTTTATTGTAAAGTATGTAAAAATTCAAGTGTAAGGGGAACGTTTATTCCCTATGATGTATTATTTTGGATGGTAGGGTAAGAGTGTATGCAAAAAAAAAATAAAAAAAAAATAAAAAAAAAGAAAAAAAAGATCGAAAAATCAAGAAAAAAGAAAAAAAAAATAGAAAAAGGAAAAGAGAAAAAACATATGGACTACCATCCCTTTTTCATTCTATGTTTATTTTATGTTTTTGTTATTTTTCATTTATTAGCTTAAGTCGAGTCTAGTCTTGGCTTAGCAACGCCACATTGTACATGTAATTAACCAAGATTGTTAACTCGCCACCAGTAAAACTTCCTTTATCCAACAAAACCGTGTATTTCATATCCCTACACCTAACGTTACAACCCTTTAAAAGACCTCTTTGATAGTTTATCCTAGGTGCTTACGCCATGTGGTGGAGGTTTGATCCTTTCCCAAGCCTATGGTAATCTATTTTGCTATGACAGGTAGTGAGAGATATCTTCCGTTTCCATATTGTAATTTATACTTTATTACACCCGAGAGATGTAAGTATCTAAACACTATTTGTGAGGTGATTGTGTATGACCTCCGTGCTTGTCTTTGGTCTTTAGTGGAATGATTATTTGTTGTAATTAATTTTATATTAGTGTTAAATGACCCATAACTTGTATTTTGATTAGAATAAAAGCGCATTTGCTTGAGGACAAGCAAATCTCAAGTGTAAGGGTATATGATGAGGCGAAAAATGAACCACTTTTAGGGGGTCATTTAAGCCCGGAATTGAATTTATTTGATCAAATATTGCCCTAAATCATTCCTTTTGTGATTTTAGGTACTTTGGGAGAGAAATCTGGAAAAGGAAGCAATTCGGACATTTTTGGAGCATAAAAGTGAAGAAAACGCCAGAGTCTTAATTTTCCTTGCTGGGAACAGTAGGTGACGGCGTCAAGAAGGAATTTCTGATGGCGTCAAGAGTAATTTCCATGACGACCCAGTACAGAATTGAAGGCGTCACGAAGTAGGGCGTCAAGAGTAAAATGCATGACGGCCTGGAAACACATAAGACATGACGGCGTCAAAAGTAGATCAAGGCAGTCCGAGAAGTATTTTGGCGGCGAGATGACGGCGTCACCGATTTTGTCTTGACGCCGTCTGATGTGTAGGAATCGCACCAAGCTTTACCTCTCAAGGGATCTTGAGAAGCTTACAACCCCCACCAGGCAGTGTACCTGATCGTTGTAGTATAGTATAGTGACAAGTACCGGGGGATTGATCGTTCAGCTAGGAATAGTGTCGCTAGGATTAGAAAACCTAAATACTAGTTCTAAAGGTGAGGGATGATTATTTTTGTATTTTTATATTTTTTAGAAAAGCAAGTAAAAATCTCGGGTTTGAAAGATTTGGGCGGAATTAGTTGCTAGTCAACTTACCCAATACTAAAGATGCAATCAAAATAAAATACTAGAAATGAAAAAAAAACTAAATTAAACTAAGGTTGTGAGCAATAAGTGGAGAAAATGTGTTTACTTAGATTTCACTACTCCCTAGATATCTTTTACACGTTAATTACTTGTTATAGTTGCGTGGATGACGGATTGTATTCCTTAATACCATTCATGGGGTGGCGCACTTAATTCCCCAATCCTATGAGTGCCTACTTCACTCCTATGTCGAGCCGGCTAAGAAGCTCCTAACATGGGATCATTAGAATTTACTCATGCATTAAATACAACCAATAAAACCTAGTGCACGTCAGTTCATGTTTCCTAAGACGTTCAAGCATGTTACCATTTGGAGATCTGCCAGTTTTCTTAAGCCTAACATCGAATTCATTCATCCAATACAACTATAAACAAGTAAT
Source organism: Artemisia argyi (assembly GCA_030686995.1). Taxonomy (NCBI): domain Eukaryota; kingdom Viridiplantae; phylum Streptophyta; class Magnoliopsida; order Asterales; family Asteraceae; genus Artemisia; species Artemisia argyi. The sequence continues at coordinate 132,461,348 of CM060708.1, read as the reverse complement.
CAACACATAATTAACATCTAGGTTTCATTAGATCCAAGCAAACACAAGATAGATCTAGCCTAGCATGATGGAATTAAGACAAGAACAAGATATAGACAACCAACACATAGACATATTGATTGAATTAAAAGAATACTTATCTCAATTACACATGAAAGGTATCAAGGGCTTAGAACCCTTGAAAAACCTGCAAAATTCGTACCAAGTTCGTACTTAGGGTTTCTCCAAAACTTCTCTCTCTTTAATGTGAAAATTAGAAAACTATTTCCTATATATAGTTTTCTAATTTTTACACATTAAAAAGAGAAGTTTTGGAGAAACCCTAAGTACGAACTTGGGACGAATTTTACAGGTTTTTCATGGGTTCTCAGCCCTTGATCCCTTTCATGTGTAATTGAGATAAGTATTCTTTTAATTCAATCAATATGTCTATGTGTTGGTTGTTTATATCTTGCTCTTGTCTCAATTCTATCATGCTAGGCTAGATCTCTCTTGTGTTTGCTTGGATCTAATGAAACCTAGATGTTAACTATGTGTTGATTACTTGTTTATGGTTGTATTGGATGAATGAATTCGATGTTAGGCTTAAGAAAACTGGCAGATCTCCAATTGGTAACATGCTTGAACGTCTTAGGAAACATGAACTGACGTGCACTAGGTTTTATTAGTTGTATTTAATGCATGAGTAAATTCCAATGATCCCATGTTAGGAGCTTCTTAGCCGGCTCGACATAGGAGTGAAGTAGGCACTCATAGGATTGGGGAATTAAGTGCGCCACCCCATGAATGGTATTAAGGAATACAATCCGTCATCCACGCAACTATAACAAGTAATTAACGTGTAAAAGATATCTAGGGAGTAGTGAAATCTAAGTAAACACAATTTCTCCACTTATTGCTCACAACCTTAGTATAATTTAGTTTATTTTCATTTTTAGTATTTTATTTTGATTGCATCTTTAGTATTGGTTAGTTGACTAGCAACTAATTCCGCCCAAATCCTTAAAACCCGAGATTTTTACTTGCTTTCTAAAAATATAAAAAATACAAAAATAATCATCCCACATCTTTAGAACTAGTATTTAAGTTTTCTAATCCTAGCGACACTATTCCTAGCTGAACGATCAATCCCCCGGTACTTGTCACTATACTATACTACAACGATCAGGTACACTGCCTGGTGGGGGTTTTAAGCTTCTCAAGATCCCTTGAGAGGTAAAGCCTGGTGCGATTCCCACGCATCAATAGGTTTGTTCACCTGTCCTCTAGTCCACTTTAGCTTAAGCCATTTGCCGTTTTAGAAGTCCACAATGTCATTTGCTTATTCCATTGCTTACCTTTTAGTTTAGTACTTATTTGTGAACTTTTTCTTGGCTTCTAAATACCCATAACTCACTCAGTTACACTGAGTGATCAGCCCTAACCCCCCAACTTCCCATGGATCCCAATAGCTTATTAGTGGGCCCCAGGGCTTGGCCCTTAGCTTTTTGAAAAGCTCCCCTGGCTAGCTTTTAAGTTCAAGACTCACCCTGGTCCCTGGGTCACCCAGGTGGGCCCCACAGTAGGCTACAAGTCACCACTTGAGCCTGTTTAGGGTCTATGGCTTATGGATTTACTTATTGAGCTTATTTAGCTTTTTCAGTGTCTTATTCTGGTTGTTTTAGCTTTTTGTGAGTGCATCTCTCTTGCTTCTAGCTTATTTATCTTTTGGTTCAGTTGGCATAGCTTGTTGTTTAGCTTTTTTACATCTATAAATTTCTTTATAGCTTATTTTTGTTAACTGTTGGAAGATAAGCTCTCCACAGAGCTTATTTGGTATTTTTAGAAAAGTTTTCTTTACAAAAAGTTTAATATTTTCAGTTGTTAGGTAGTTTGTAAAAGAAAATTTGAAAAAAAAAATAAATAAAAAAATAAAAAATAAATAAATAAATAAATAAATTGGCAAAAGTGGGGGTTTGTGGGGATCGAACCTGGGACCTTACCTCATCACAGACACACACCACACGCAACACAACCAACTGCCCTAGGGTCTTTTGTCATTCTTTTCTTTCTTTCCTTTTTATTTAACCACATTTTGTTCTATTAAGCTTACATAAGCTTTTCTGCTTATTTTCCAGCTTATTTATAAGCTTTTGCCCACTTTTTTATTTTTCTTAGCTTACTATTATTATAAAGTAATTTTAGGAAAAGTTTTGTAATTTTCAAACATAATTTAGTATTTTTAATAATTTAATTTAGTTTATTTAGTAATTAATTAATAATAAATATTATAAAAGTCAAAAAAATAATTTTCTTTTTTCTAAAAATTTCTTTTGTCTTCTAGTACGTAGGAAAATTAATTGTATAACCCGTAGGATTAGCGTAGCATAGAATTCACTTTTTATTTCGCGCACTCGCGTTTATTTTGGTTTTAACTCGCGTTTTATTTAATAAACTTTTACATTTTTTAAATTTAGGTTACGTTAGTAAAAGTAGTTTGTAAAATAAGAAAAACCAAAAACATAAATAAAGTGATAGCTTCTATTTAAGCCGTTCGGCTTATTTTTCTGCTTATCTTTAAGCAAACTCTAATTTTAAATTATTAGATTACGTTTTAGGTTAATTTGGTTCCGCGTTATTGTTAATATAGTTTGTTTAAATCGTTCTCATTCGTATTTCCTTAGTGTAATCATTCAAACCCTTATATACCCTTTCCTGTCCAAATTCACCCGATCACAAACCCGTTTTTGATTACCATCCACACCTCGTCGGGACATAACGACCCGGGGAAACCCTATACTTCCGCGGAGTATTGAGCCTAAGCTGTTTGACTAACTTGACCACATCCGTGGTTGACTTTAGTTGACTGCTTTTGCCACAATCAAATGACCAGCCTGCTTACTTTCTGCCAAGCATAGTCAGTCAACAAGAAACCCTAAATACAAGACCTATAAACGCACCTACGGGTCATAAATGCAGATTCAAAAACCGGGAAAAATGCCAAAACCGATCGGCTATAAATAGTGTTCAAAGGGAAAACAAAAAATCCAAAAAAACAAAACACATTGATAACGCTCAAAATTAACATATTTTTAGTCGCGTTATTGTTTGATTTATGAATGGAAATTGGTCATATTTGTATATATTTATTACTTAATCGTGGAAAAGTGTTTATACATGCAAATATAGCCAAAAGCAGGTAAAAATGATTAAAAGATGAAGAAATGAAGTGGACATGCATTTTTGGAGTGTTTCAAGAGGATCAAGGAAGAAAGAAACGTTGCATAGACAAAAGGATTTGATAAAGACAAGTTTACTACACGAAATTATCAAGGAAATATCAAGGTCTAATGGACAAAGTCATGCCACGAAGAAAAATATTGCATGCAACGTAAAACGACGAAGAAAAGACATAGAAACATGTTCAGACTAAATCCAACCGATCGGTTGCAACCCGCAACCGGATCGGCTGGAAACGTGCCATGATTGACCATCCGATCGGATGGCGAGAAACCGATCGGATGGGGTTAACTGAAGTTACAAGTTTTGCATTAATTGGCGAATTTACTCCCCATAATCATGTGTGGCTGATCATTTCTGCTTATTTACTGAGGATGGACGTTTTTACTTGAGGGATAAGTGTCATTAAGCTATATAATGAGCACTTAGGGCCTAGAGTTACTTGTACCACCATTATCTAACTTAGTATTACACCAAATCTTGTTAGTTTATCTTATATTGCCTGAAAGTTTACTAAGTGTTGTAAAAACGTCCAGAACGTGTTGAGTTAGAGTCTCAAGCATTGGTTCGAGTGTGGAGTTGTTTACTTACGTTAGTGAGCAATTGAAGGAGTGTGGTTGCTATAGTTCCACAAGTTTACTCATTGTAATTCTCAAGACTAGGTACACCTTGATACTTATAATGAACAATTGTTACTTTAAGTTTTATGAAAGTTTTCTTATTTACTTGTGTTTTAATATGATTGTTATGGAGTAATTTATGATATACTTGTGTATATGATGTGATTGGTTAATGGAGTATTATTTTATGAAAAAGGTGATGCATGAAAACATATCTATTTTTATGAGTTTGTTGATATAACATCTTTTCTTACTTAATTTGTCGGTAAAAACAATTTCTTGAAAAATAGGTCCGAAAGGATTTTCAACTTGTTTTTATTCCAAAATATTAATGCACCAAATTAGTATGGAATAGGATGCTTGACAACCATCTTATTTACTTGTTAAAATAGATTTGAGACGATTTCATCACGAAAAAGGACCGAAAGGATTCGTAGGAATTCATAAGAAAATAATTGATTTTCTAAACAACCATGTGTTTATAGGATTGTTATACTAATTTGATATGTCCGAAAGGAATCATTTAGGTGATAGAATTCTTAGTAGTAGTGAAAACATGACATACATCATAGATTGTATAACTACTCATTTTTAGTTGCGCATCATAACAAGTTTACACCAAACTTCGTACTCAAATTGTTACGATACTCCTAATTACCAATCAAGAAATTATACACAAGTATATGTTTAGTTTTTATTGAGTTTCTTTTAAATTAAGATTTTACATAAATTTGGATTGACAACCCTTATTTAATAAACGTTTTTCTTATTACTAAAACCACCAAATCTCTTGAGACGATCTCGACTTACCCACCTTTATTACACCGGACGAGTATACTTGCTCGTATGTGCTAGATAATAATCGGATAATTCGTGTTTATAAATTTTAAAACTTGTACTAATAAAACGCATATCATACATAAACACCTACAAATCCTCCCCCAGCAAAAGATGAGGACGTTACACAAACATGGTAACACAAAACCGATCACCAAAAATGGTAAAAATCGCTTACTGACAAAACGTCACGTAATTACGATCATCATATAAAAACTCATGGCCCACCCAAGTGAAACAACAAAACTGGTAACAAAGAGTGGAGGGGAAAGATGTCCACGGAACACTAACGCGTTCTTAAATAACCACTGATAAAACTTAGTCGCTCTTAAATGACGACCGAGAACATATATAGAGCCACAAGGCTCCTCAAATCCCATTCATCCAAGTTCCTTATCGAACCGATCTCCACCTCTTCACTTAAAACATGTTTTTGGGTGTTAAAGTTCATAAAAATCTGAGTAGTGTTTGATCTTCCTGATGTTTGAATAAAAATAATTGTAAATTCAAAAGAAAATCAAATTGGGGAAGAAAAGGGGGGTATATTAGTCATTTCACATACGTTGACCTTGACTAACGGGAGCACTAAGGCTCGTTAGCTCTTAGTGACATAAATTGCACCCAACTTTAGCTCTCGGTGGCTAATTTGCAATTTTTTTCTCTCACTTTGTTATTTGCAATTTTGGCAAATATTATGGACGAAATAGCATTAATCCCTTCCATAGCGAGGCTAAACAAGAACAAAGACAAGGGATCCCCTTGCCTTAATCCCTTCAACATCTCGAACTCAGCTGTAGGAGATCCATTTATCAGAATAGATGCCCGAGAATTCCTAAGGCACTCAGAAATCCATCTACACTATTTATGCCAAACCCAAGATTCTTCATGACTACATCTAGATAATCCCGCCTCAAAGAGTCGTATTCTTTTCTCAAAGTCAATTTTGAAAACCATAAGTTCTTTTTTCCATTTACGATACCACACCATAACTTCATTCAAAATTAGGGGTCCGTCAAGAATATTCATACCTGTAATAAAAGTGAATTGCTCTACACTAACACAACTCCCGATAACCTTGTTAAGCCTATTAGCTAATAACTTACCAATTATTTTATATAGGCAACCTATTAAACCAACAAGTCTAAATTCTGAAACAAATTTAACATTACCAACTTTAAGGATCAAAACAATAAAAGATGAATTACACCCTTTTGAAAAATAGCCCGATTGAATAAATTCACGAACGAGCCACGCTACATCAGATTCAGTGACATCCCAAAACGTTTTAAAAAAAACTTTAATGTGAATCTATCCGGACCCGGGGCACGATCAATGACATTCCAAAACATTATAAAAAATTTAAACGTGAATCCATCCGGGCCCAGGGTACGATCACCACCACAATCTTTTCATACATAAAACGGAAGGGTAAAATGGTCAATTGATGAAATAAAAGTTTATGATGTAACAAAAGCAACTTGTCTTTATCTCAGCAACTTCTACGGTGACCAACAAAATTCGTTAAAAAAAAGTCAGCAACAAATTCTTTTTTTTTCTCTTAAACTTCAAACCAGCAGAATGTATAAAGGCATATCTATAAACAAATAATACCAGCAAGAAACTAACATACTTTTTACATTGACATGTATCAATAAAACATGATAACGACTAACCACCATATATGATATATATGTAACAACTAACTAGTAAACTCAAGGTAAGCGGTCTACCAAACTTTATGGGTCTATTGCGGAGTCGTATGCGTGTAAAGTCCGGAGTTTACCTGTCAGGTAATTATAAGTGGATCAGGTTTCACTTGTATCAAAACAAAACAACTTACTAGTAATTAAACACTTAATTATTGGGCTAGCTTCCTATTAAAACATAACACATACCAACTATAAGTAGTAGAACACTTTCCATTTATTTAGAAGTTTATTAAGCACACTTATAAAGCAAAACATTACTTGCAATTCTTTAATACACCTTATTGAGTTACATTCACCTACGGAAAAACCAATATTTTTTTGAGCAAACGGAAAAACCAATTACTTCACTAATTAACCGAGCAGCAAAAAGAAGGCAGATCGATACATTCGAAAAAGTATAGTCACACATTTATGCTTATTAAATATGGAAGCTACTAATTTAAGCTTGGGCTTGAGTAGTCCCCTCGATTCAATTCCCATCACCGGAGTTTTATACGTCATCTGGCGCCGCATCATCCCCCATTTTTGGCTTATCAGCTCCTTGTTCAGGAAGGATTGTTTGGGTTCCATCAGCACTTTCATCAGTGAGAGCTCGGGCGGTTGCAGCTCTCATTGCTAAGGCGCGGATATCATCAGGCGTGGGACACTCAGGGACCGAACTAGGCAAAACCGAATCAGGAAAGTTGAGTACCGCATAAGTGCCTTTAAGGGCCAATGCAGCCACATCATAAGCAGCAGCTGCCATCGAGGGTGTAGGATATGTGCCTAGCCATATACGAGTTGGTTTGTTTGGTTCACGAATTTCAGAGACCCATTTGCCAGCTCGGCATCGGATGCCATAGTAAGATGGGTGGCGGGTAGACGAGGTACCCGCGGATGTCGGGGAAGGATTGTTATTGTTGTTGTTGTTGCTGTCGTCGTTGTTGGTGTCATCTTGTGGTGGCTGAAAAGGATTGGAGTTTCGGCCTCGCCGGTTGTTAGCCATAAAAATGTTACACAGATATATTTGTGGCTAGTTATAAAAAAGAATAAGATTCTTCTGTCGGTGGTCCAAAAATGTTGTGAACCGTAGCAAGCACTTTTTAATGAACCGTGGCAAGTTCGCGGATGCACTTTTTAATAAAAAAAGACAAAGGTTCCAACATTATTTAGGTACACTTGGATATATTGTCGGTGGTACTATGTCCTACTATTGGCACTCTGACATTTGATGTGAAAAAGTGATGTGAAATTTTTGAACCGTAAAACACCACTACTTGAAGATATTATATTTTATTTTTCTAAAGTCTAACTTTTAACTTTTATTACAGTATTATCTTATCATAAGTATTGGTCGATTGTTGGGTGATGTGGTTCATAACTGAAAGAAAAAAAAATAAATAAATAAATAAAATCTCGGCCAACCGAGATACACAAACAATAAAACGCTTTATTGTTCCTAAGAAAACTTTAATTAAATTCAACTATCCAACAAAAAAAAGTTTACAATACTTAAATAGAAATCCTAAAAAAAAGATAAACATACATACTAAAAGAAAAGGATAAACACAAATCCTATATCTTAAGGTTCAAACGATAAAACAAACACGAACTAAAACTCTTATTGATGGCTGGACCGGACTTCATAACATTGGCCGGTTCTAGCTACTTTCTTCATTGAGCTCGTCTTGTATTCCGGCCCGATCAATACCCACGCCTGGATCCGTATCATTGGGACTTCAGTTTGTAACGCTGTAATGCAATTTTTCACAAGTGGAGTCATGTTGCCTTCACTAAACAAAACTCTAGTTGTTCTTATTCCGAAAATTGCAAATCGAGAGCAAATTGGTCAACTTCTGCCTATTAGCCTATGCAATTTTGTGTATCGTGTCATCTAAAAGATCATGGCTCATTGCTTAAAGCCTTTTATGAATCAAATCATCTCCCACAACAGCCGTTCAAAAAAAAAATCATCTCCCACAACAATCTGCTTTTATTGTGGGTCGTCTTATTCAAGATAGTATGATTGTTGCAAATGAAGCTTTCCATTATATCATGGGAAAAAAGAATGGTGATAAACGTCTCATGGCTTTAAAGCTTGATTTGAATAAGGCTTTCGATCGTGTTGAATGGGACTTCTTAATTGCGACGCTAAAGAAGATGGGATTTGGAGAAAAATGTAACTGGATTTTTTCATGTATATCTTCATATGAGCTTGAATTTTTGATAAACGGGGAATCGATTGGTACCATTCGTCCTTCTTGGGGATTTCGTCAAGGTGATCCAATATCCCAATATTTGTTCATTATTGTTGCTGGTGTTCTCTTAAGTATGATCTTAAGTGCTTTACGAAATCCTATGTTATCAGGAATTAAAATGGCTAGGGCATGCCCTGTAATTTCACATGTTTTCTTTGCTGATGGCACTCTATTTTTTCTTAAAGCAAACATGCATGAATGTAAGATTCTGGTGGATATTTTGGATCGTTATTGCAAGGCATAAGGTCAAAGCATAAATTTCACAAAGTCTGCTGCTCTTTTCTCACCACATGGCTCAAAGCATCTCCAAGAACAAATATGTGATCTTTTGAATGTTGAATGTATGGATACGAAGGCTCACTACCTTGGCTTACCTTATATATGCGGTCGGAAGAAAGGTGAATTATTCTCTTTTATTTTGGAAAAGGTATTTCAAAAAGTTCAAGGGTGGAAGCAAAAACTTTTCTCGCAAGCGGGGTGTGAAGAACTCATCAAATTAGTTATCCAGGTTATTCTATCTTATGCTATGCAATGTTACTTGCTGCCAAATGGTTTTCTTGATAAGCTTATTTGTCATATCCGAAGGTTTTTCTAGAGTGGAGAGATAGATAAGAAACATATTCATTGGTTGAGTTGGGATTGCCTTTCTAAGCCTAAAGATGCGGGCGATCTTGGATTTAGAGACTTGGGTTCTTTCAATTTGGCATTATTGGCAAAGCAAGGATGGCGCCTCTTAATTAATCCTAACTCTTTCTGGGCTCGTATTTGAAAGGCTTATATTATCCTAATGGTCATTTTCTTACAGCTCGTAAAGGTTCTCGCCCCTCTTGGTTATGGCAAAGCATTCTTCATGGTCGTGATCTTCTTCTTCTTCTTCAAGGAGTTAGGTGGCAGGTTGCAAGTGGGGAAAATATATCTTTTTGAACCAAAAAGTGGGTTCCATATGAGGAAGACTTTTACATCCGTCATCCACGAGGTCCGTTTATAAATTCTATGAAAGTTTCTGATGTCATTACTCATGGACAATGGGATGTTATTGCATGCTTATCTTTTCCCTATTGAAGCTGATTTTATCTCTCGCATTCATATTTCTACTACAGGGGCACAAGATAAGCTTGTTTGGCATTATGATGCCAAAGGTGTTTATACAATTCGATTCGTATATCGTCAAGCGCTTATTTGGAAAAAGAATGACACATTTTATGCATCTTCATCCGGAAGTCTAACAAGTGATTTTGGAAACAAATTTGGCACTTAAAAAGTTCCAAAAATTAAGAATTTTTGGTGGAAGACATGTTCAAATGCTCTTCCTACGCGTGATGCTTTATTTCGGCGCAACTGTGCAACCTCCCCAACGTACTGCCTCATATGCCACTCCTCCCCTAAGAACGTAGAACACTTGTTATTCGAATGTGAATGGAAAAAGCCTTTTTGGTTTGGATCGAACTTGGGACTTCATTTAGACGGTTTCTCAGGTACTGTTGCTTCTCGTGTTATGTCTTTATTACAGCCTTTCCAATCTAAAAATGCTTCCACAAAATTCTTATCTTCTTTTGCTACACTTGTGTGGCCTATTTGGAAAGCAAGAAATCACTACATTTTTTAACAAGTTGAAAATTCTTCCTGCTAGTGTTATTTGGAAGCTTAGATCACTGATGATGTTTTTCAATCTGTTGTTTCTTCTTATTCCTCTACTATGCCGACTACAAAATTGCATCTCGCATGAAAGCTCACGTAAGTGGATCCCCCCCCCCCACCCCCACGTCAAACCTCGTGAAGCTTAATTGTGATGCTTCCTTTAAAGACTCATCTGCCGCTATTGGGATTGTTGCTCGTAATTGTAATAGCTCTTTGCTTCTATATTTGGGTGAAAAGTGTTGTAGTGAATCAGTTCTTGCTGCTGAGTTGTGTGCCATTCGATCAGCTTGCATCTTTGCTACTTCTAACGGATGGAACCATGCCATTGTTGAATCTGATTCTCGATTAGCTTTTTCGCTTGCTTCTATAGAAGATGTGCTACCCTGGGCTTTAGCAGCTTTGATATGTGATATTAAATTTCGAAAAACTCAAATAAATTTGCATTTGTGTTGGACTTCTCGTGCCTGTAATGTTGCGGCTCACCATGTTGCAAAAGTTGCTTATGATTCTGATGTAAATTTCATTTGGCTTGATAACTTTCCTAGCGAAATTACTTCTATAGCGAGGAGTGATGCTTTGTAATGTTTTAGCTTCGACTTTTGTTTAATAAATTTTGATGTTAAAAAAAATATTATCATTTCTTATTACAAGCCTATAATTTGCTAATATAACATACGATAAAACATTGTTTTTTAGAAATTATTGTATTAAATTTATGAAAATAATTATAAAGCATATTCCTTTTCTTTTAAAATATGTTTAGTATTGAAAGTACTTGCATATCCATACAATATATATATATATATATATATATATATATATATATATATATATATATATATATATATATATATACATATATATACGTATATATACATATATATACGTATATATACATATATATACGTATATATATATATATATATATATATATATATATATATATATATATATATATATATATATATATAAAATGAGAATGTATTTGATAAAAACTTTTAAAATGAGTAATCACTACAAGAAAATTGTCCTATAATAACAAATAAAAATATCATTAAAAGCCAAAGAAAAAAAATGTCGCAGAAAGTATATAAATATCAACAAGGGTTAAAAAAAAAAAAGATGTCAATAGATTTATTTATTTATTTATTTATTTTTGTTGTTTTACTCCACTTAAAAAGTGTATGTAAAAATCTAATAAAAAAGTGTAAGGATAAATTGACCTTCATGACGCATAATCTAAAAAAAAATGTTATTAAATCTCAAAATTTTGACATTTTACCTACACTTTTTAAAATGTTACTAAAAAGTTATATTCAATGAGTTTTTTTTTTTTTTTTTTTTTTTTTTCTTTTTTTTTTAAATCTTCGTAACCAGAGTCACTAAAAGTCAATTTTCTTGTAGTGAATGGCCAAAATATCTTAATTTATAAAAGTCGATGCAATTTATTAGAATACTTAATTACAAGTCGATTTATTAACTTTATCTATTCTCACTAAGTTATTATACACCATTGTCTCTTTGCGTGAAAGTTATTATTTAATAATAGGGGTAATTTCATACATTGGCTATGTTTGCCGACACATAGCAGTAAGCAGTAGTTGTCTGTTTAAAATCCGTGTTTGGTAATGTAGTTGTAGCAGTTATAAAATGTAAAATTATGAAAAAAATTCATATGCACATTAAAATAAAATAAATAATTAAACAAATGAGGGTATATATGTAATTTCATAAACCAAACGCTTGGAGCAATTCTGGAATGCTTATTCAAGAAGCATTTAGATTGGAACGGTAACACAATACTCAAACGCTTGTTGAGCTGTTACCAAACAAGCTTTTCATAAAAAATGCTATCGCTTATCGTATGTCGCTCCTAAAAGCTTCCAAATGCTTGTTACCAAACATGACATATGTAACAATTCGCATTTTCAGATTAATTACTATTCCCGAAAAATTTCACTATTCACTTTTACTATTCATTTTCCCGAAATTGTCCCGAAATTTGATTTTTGTTTCTTGGCCTCGAGTGATAAATCATTCCCATAGCAAATTAAAAGTTTGACACTCATCAGATCATTTTCGTGAAAGTTATTAAGGAATTACACGTTTTAGGGTAAAACGTCATTCAAAAATTCTACGCACAACGAAACTCGACCGCGTTAAGTGACCCCGCATCAGAAAAATGTTTAGTACTCTCATGATTAATTAGAGAATTTATTATGATTGAGAAAAATATGACCAAATAAACCTCGGCCGTGAGAAACAGGAATTCTCGTCTTCAAGCACTTTTACTTAGCCGTAACCTTAGCCTATACCTGCACCGTATTTCTAAGACAATTTGAGTTTTCACAATTTTGGAATAAGTCAACATATTTTTCCCTCCTCCTTTGACCAAAAATCATTCCTTGATTTTATAAATCATTCCTTGATTTTTAGGCTTACAGTTTTAAGTTGAAAGACATTAAATACCAACCGACACTAGACAGAGCCCAGCCTAGACATTATAAGTAATTTTAAGTCATTAGTATTCTATTAGAAAAGTTACATTTTACTTTTCTCAATTTTACACAATATTCGTACGTTTTTACGTATTACGCGTTTTAGACCCGTGTTTCCAGTTTTAGCAGGTTTGAGCACCCTAATAGAACCTACCACTCATTTTATATTTTATTGTAGAGTATATTGAAAAGTTCTAGCATATTTATAAGTTTCATATTTTTAGGATACCCGGTTTTACGTTTCGTGACTTAACAACTTACGGTTAGCATTTTACGGGTCCAAAACTAGCTCCATAAGTAGGATAATACCAAAACCCACCAAGTCATCCTACCTTATCCTTAGCAAACCGCCTCTAGGGGGGGGGGAAATCAGCCCATGTGTCTTGATCTCATGCCTTTAGCCCTAGGATTAGAACAAGTGTTAAACTTTGGCTCCAAGTTAAACTTGGTCACCAAGTTTAGGCACTTTCCTAGTTACCTTCCTAACCTCCTCATTCATGCTATAAAAGCAAGCTCATACCTTCATCTTTTCATCACCAAAACGCCACACCATTAATTCCTAGCACCATGATCCTTTGATCTTAAAACTACAAGTTACACTACAAAGTTCAAGGTCTTAGTATTCTCTACCTAGTTCTTAAGTTTGTTTGGTGATTCCATGGTTGAATTAGGAGCTACACAAGGTGATTAGGGGCTGAAGTTAAATGGTTTTCACAAGGTTTATATCAAGGCTAGCAAGGGTTACAAGAGTTGTGGTGAAGGGTTTACAAGCATAGGTTTAGTGTCCTAGTTCCATACTTTACTTCCTTTCTTTAGAATGCCAAAAGTTGTAAGCAAACCCTATTACACTTTCTTGCTCAATATCATTTTCATGCTTATTATGTTTCTTTCATGCTATATGTGGTCTTTGTATTATGTTCATGATGTATAAAAACTAGTAAAACAAGTTATGGTATATATATGTTAACTTATGATATTTAAACAAGTAAACTAGTGACTTTTATGGATAACCATGACCAAAATAGTATAACTATGATATTTGACATTTACTTACTGTTAAAGAGGACTTAACAAGGAAAACATAGCAATTTGAATCACCCAAAACGAGTACACGAGTCAAAAGTTATGGCCATAAGAAGTTAGCGAAACCAAAACGGCAAAACTGCCTATACCCTACTGTTTTGCATTCTGCCATTTTGGAAGTCACCCTTCTGGTCCGATTCATCAAAAAGTTAAAACACGAAAGTTGTCCGGAACGCCGTTTTCGTTCAGGAACAAAGAAGCTCGAGCCCTGAAACCGCTTTCCGTGTGATATTTTCTTCAAATTCTTAACAGCCCATTTTTAGACCAAAGTCACTATATAATAGTTATGATTTACTAAGACCAAGAGGTCTAATGACCTAAAGCCAAGACCACAACCATGGCTAAAGCCAAGGTTGAGTCTCAAGACCATGATAACAATGACCAAGGTCACGGCAAAGCCACGGCTAAAAACCATATAACTTTTAAAGATCAAAAACTTATATATATGTTATCAAATACTACAATAGTAGGGAGCCTCATGTGAGGAGTTCATTAAGTAAGCCGTCGAGATGAGTTGTGGATTTACGAATTAAAGTGTCCTAGCTCCTCGAACGTTTACTCCATGACTTCTGAATTATGTCGGCCCAAACGGAAGTAAGAGATATACAAACTATACATGTTTTATAAACCATTTATATTCAAAGACTTACACTATATACTAAGTACTACATCATGAACATTATGCAAGACATATATAGGCAATTCTTCGTATTCTTAGACGTTACTCCAAACCTAAGTCACAACGTTCTATTATAGGCAGCTCTTAGAGACTTTCGCGATTCGACTACCACTTTCATTTCTCATTACATAGACTTAAGGTGAGTCATAGCCCCTACTCTTTTTATACTTGTTTTAACTCTTTGGGGGAATACATGCTCAACTACTTGCTTACTTGTACAAATACTCAAAACATTTATACTTTACTGTGTTATACTTGATTGCATACATACATGACTGTGTTATACTTAATTGCGTTATTCTATTTAGTGGCTAGTAGTTATCTTTGGGAAGTGGCTCCCAGTTGTCTTTGGGAAGTGGCTCCTAGTAATCTTTTATCTTTGGGAATTGGCTCCCAAGTGAGGTCTTCGGAGATGAAGTAGAGACTCACTACTAATTGCTTAATTGTTTTGATGAACTTATACATGTCTTATTCATACTATATATTTAGCAGTGGGTTGTGAACACACAGGTTACAAGTCTCTTATGGCGGGACTTGCAACTGAGTAGATTCACGATGCCTTTGCTGTGCGATCATTTTTATAGGCTTTATTTGTTAGACAAACTCTATGAAGTCACCAACCATTGTCTTGACACTTTAGCATGTTTATCTCAGGTTAGTAAGGCGATAGCTAGTGCGTGGAACATAGAGTCAAGCTGCATATTCTGAAGACTTACGCTTTTATCATTTACCATTCAAAACATTTTGTATACATTTATGTATCATACTTTGGAATCTCATGTTTGTAACTTTGAATTCATTAATCGAATGGTAACTTTTCAAAACGTCTCATTTAGAGTTCATTTTCTATAACTTGTACTTTGTATTATGAAGTAGCACCCCTGTGATACAGTCTTCCGCTGCGGTATTTTGGGGGTGTTACAGATTGGTATCAGAGCCTTGGTTATAGAGAACTAGGTTGCATTTAGTGCCTAGACTATAACTACTATATACATTAAGACTCTCCTCTTTATTTGCCTTACACACACTACATACACATATGCTTTTTGTTAGTTATTGGTTTAGTTCCACGCTGTTAGTTGATGTGACTTTAGTATTATAAGGAACCCCAGAGATTAGCCGAGTCATTAAAAACATAGAGCTCAGTAATAACTAATTATTTAACTTGATCTTGTGACAGTTCTTGTTTGATGTGACACGAGATTTGAGTTAAATAATATTATTGCTTAGCTTTAGGGATTTGATGACTTGATTATCTTACTATCTGCCTCAGAAGGCGGATTTTGTGTCGGAAATTCTTAAGTAGGATGATTTAGAATCTCCTTATTTAAATGGATTGGGACGCCTCTTCATTTAAATAAAGAAATTGTAAATCACCGAACCATAAGTTTATGATCCCTTACTTACATAAATTTGGACGCTTCTTTATGTAAGTAATGTGTTATAAATAAGTGGGCTTAATTGTAGCCGATACGACTCCTTAACCACAACCTTAGACGAATCAGAGTGAACACCACTATTTTAGAGATCCTGAAATCCCGAATTCCCTTAGACACACCGTAAGTAGTTAACATCAACTGAACTTCGGGACGAAGTTCTCCTTAATGGGTAGAGACTGTAACAATTCGCATTTTAAGATTAATTACTATTCCCGGAAAATTTCACTATTCACTTTACTATTCATTATTCCCGAAATTTGATTTTTGTTTCTTGGCCTCGAGTGATAAATCATTCCCATAGCAAATTAAAAGTTTGACACTCATCAGATCATTTTCGTGAAAGTTATTAAGGAATTACACGTTTTAGGGTAAAACGTCATTCAAAAATTCTACGCACAACGAAACTCGACCGCGTTAAGTGACCCCGCATCAGAAAAATGTTTAGTACTCTCATGATTAATTAGAGAATTTATCATGACTGAGAAAAATATGACCAAATAAACCTCGGCCGTGAGAAATAGGAATTCTCGTCTTTAAGCACTTTTACTTAGCCGTAACCTTAGCCTATACCTGCACCGTGTTTCTAAGACAATTTGAGTTTTCACATTTTTAGGATACCCGATTTTAGGTTTCGTGACTTAACAACTTACGGTTAGCATTTTACGGGTCCAAAACTAGCTCCATAAGTAGGATAATACCAAAACCCACCAAGTCATCCTTCCTTATCCTTGGCAAACCGCCTCTAGGGGGGAAATCAGCCCATGTGTCTTGATCTCATGCCTTTAGCCCTAGGATTAGAACAAGTGTTAAACTTTGGCTCCAAGTTAAACTTGGTCACCAAGTTTAGGCACTTTCCTAGTTACCTTCCTAACCTCCTCATTCATGCTTTAAAAGCAAGCTCATACCTTCATCTTTTCATCACCAAAACGCCACACCATTAATTCCTAGCACCATGATCCTTTGATCTTCAAACTACAAGTTACACTACAAAGTTCAAGGTCTTAGTATTCTCTACCTAGTTCTTAAGTTTGTTTGGTGATTCCATGGTTGAATTAGGAGCTACACAAGGTGATTAGGGGCTGAAGTTAAATGGTTTTCACAAGGTTTATATCAAGGCTAGCAAGGGTTACAAGAGTTGTGGTGAAGGGTTTACAAGCATAGGTTTAGTGTCCTAGTTCCATACTTTACTTCCTTTCTTTAGAAAGCCAAAAGTTGTAAGCAAACCCTATTACACTTTCTTGCTCAATATCATTTTCATGCTTATTATGTTTCTTTCATGCTATATATGGTCTTTGTATTATGTTCATGATGTATAAAAACTAGTAAAACAAGTTATGATATATATATATATGTTAACTTATGATATTTAAACAAGTAAACTAGTGACTTTTATGGAGAACCATGACCAAAATAGTATAACTATGATATTTTACATTTACTTACTGTTAAAGAGGACTTAACAAGGAAAACATAGCAATTTGAATCACCCAAAATGAGTACACGAGTCAAAAGTTATGGCCATAAGAAGTTAGCGAAACCAAAACGGCAAAACTGCCTATACCCTACTGTTTTGCATTCTGCCATTTTGAAATTCATCAAAAAGTTAAAACACGAAAGTTGTCCGGAACGCCGTTTTCGTTCAGGAACAAAGAAGCTCGAGCCCTGAAAGCGCTTTCCGAGTGATATTTTCTTCAAATTCTTAACAGCCTATTTTTAGACCAAAGTCACTATATAATAGTTATGATTTACTAAGACCAAGAGATCTAATGACCTAAAGCCAAGACCACAACCATGGCTAAAGCCAAGGTTGAGTCTCAAGACCATGATAACAATGACCAAGGTCACGGCAAAGCCACGGCTAAAGACCATATAACTTTTAAAGATCAAAAACTTATATATATGTTATCAAATACTACAATAGTAGGGAGCCTCATGTGAGGAGTTCATTAAGTAAGCCGTCGAGATGAGTTGTGGATTTACGAATTAAAGTGTCCTGGCTCCTCGAACGTTTACTCCATGACTTCTGAATTATGTCGGCCCGAACGGTAGTAAGAGATATACAAACTATACATGTTTTATAAACCATTTATATTCAAAGACTTACACTATATACTAAGTATTACATCATGAATATTATGCAAGACATATATAGGCAATTCTTCGTATTCTTAGACGTTACTCCAAACCTAAGTCACAACGTTCTATTATAGGCTGCTCTTAGAGACTTTCGCGATTCGACTACCACTTTCATTTCTCATTACATAGACTTAAGGTGAGTCATAGCCCCTACTCTTTTTATACTTGTTTTAACTCTTTGGGGGAGATACATGCTCAACTACTTGCTTAATTGTACAAATACTCAAAACATTTATACTTGACTGTGTTATACTTGATTGCATACATACATGACTGTGTTATACTTAATTGCGTTATTCTATTTAGTGGCTAGTAGTTATCTTTAGGAAGTGGCTCCCAGTTGTCTTTGGGAAGTGGCTCCTAGTAATCTTTTATCTTTGGGAATTGGCTCCCAAGTGAGGTCTTCGGAGATGAAGTAGAGACTCACTACTAATTGCTTAATTGTTTTGATGAACTTATACATGTCTTATTCATACTATATATTTAGCAGTGGGTTGTGAACACACAGGTTACAAGTCCCTTATGGCGGGACTTGCAACTGAGTGGATTCACGATGCCTTTGATGTATGATCATTTTTATAGGCTTTATTTGTTAGACAAACTCTATGAACTCACCAACCATTGTGTTGACACTTTAGCATGTTTATCTCAGGTTAGTAAGGCGATAGCTAGTGCGTGGAACATAGAGTCAAGCTGCATATTCTGAAGACTTACGCTTTTATCATTTACCATTCAAAATATTTTGTATACATTTATGTATCATACTTTGGAATCTCATGTTTGTAACTTTGAATTCATTAATCGAATGGTAACTTTTCAAAACGTCTCATTTAGAGTTCGTTTTTTATAACTTGTACTTTGTATTATGAAGTAGCACCCTTGTGACACAGTCTTCCGCTGCGTTATTTTGGGGGTGTTACAACATACCCACTAAAACATGAATATTTGCATGTTTCTTCAAAATACAAGTTTTTAATCCACAATGTATAATAATGTTTAAGCATGTTTTGTGTATATATGCAAATATGTATGTTTTAGTGGGTATATACATAATTGCCTTTAAAAATATGTAATAAGTACACTTAATTGTTGAAATTTGTAACTTTTGTATCGTAATAAACATTTTTATATAGATCTCATGCCTAAAATGTGAACTTTAAAATATTCGTATTCATAAACATTTTCATATTAATCTCATGCATATATTTAGTTATCGCATATAGTAAATTTTTGACACAAAAATTGATATAAAAGTATACAGAGTATATATATATATATATATATATATTAGGATACTATCTCGTTTTTTTTTTTTTTTTTTTTTTTTTTTTTTTTTTTTTTTTTAATACTTTAAAAAAAGTAAAATACCTCAATATAATAAAATTCTGCCCTCCCAATTTACCATCAAATGCAACCTAGTACACTAATATCTGTTAGAATATTTACCATCTATGATACAATTTTGAAAGAATTTATGTCCAAAGAACAACATCTTTCACAATTAGGCTTTACAAAAACACCGAAGGGACTGGTGAGAAAAGAGTGCACAGTAAAAGGGACGCAGGAGTGGAATGAGAAAATAGTGGCCAAGTAATATGGAAGTAGTGAGGAAATGAAAATGTGATAATATTTTCATTGAAGGGTAGAATTGTAATTTTCCATGGGGTATATATTTATCTTTGGTAAATTATATATATACTAAACCCCAAGAGGTTACTGTAGCAACCACTGTAGTTGCTACAGTGGACGCTACAGTTATTTTATTTTATTTTATTTTATTTTATTTATTTATTTTATTTTTTTTTATCTATTAAGAGTTTGTTCTGACCGATAACCTCTGTCATGCACAAAAAAACATAAGCTAAAGACTTTTAGCACACTTGAAAAAAAAAGGATCTGTCATAAAACTGCAACTAAAGCCAGATGACTGACTCATATGACCCTGAAAAAGAACAAACAACTCAAAAGGTTGAGACTCCAACCTGCAAGAAAGAAGCAAAGAGGATACTTTACCATAATGACCTAAAATTTGCTGGACTGTTCGGGGTGTGTGCATCTCCTGGAAAAGAAATAGTTCATAAGAAAAGGGGATAAGATGTGTTGTAGGGTGTTAGTTGTAGCAATCCCCCCCCCCCTCTACTGCTGACACAGAAACAATAAAAAATTTAAAAAACTAACCCCCTACTGCCGAGACAGAAGCAAACCAAACGGACCAAAGATGACAAGATTGAATAATAAAATCGATTTATTAAAGGATTTAAAAATTAGGGTTTCGGTTAAAAATAGAGATAGTGTAAGGGGTGGCACATGAAGGCTATACCAAGAGAGAAAAACTGGTGGAGTGGAACTGTGGTGGTCGCAGCGGCGGAACAACGGTGGTGAAGGCGCGTGCGGTGAGTTGCGGCGGGTGTCGAAGGCTCAAAAGCTCTAGAAACGTTGTAAAAACACTGATCTATTGATTAGGATAATAAAATGTCTCGCCGGAATTTTTTCCCGGTCACCGGAAACTGCTGGTGTTGCCGGACGGCGGCAATGGTTGCCGGAGTTGATGAAGAATCCGGTGAGTTTAAAGAGAGAAAGAGTTTAGGTGTTTTGTGTGTCAAAAATGAGGAAAAAACAAAAAAGAGGGCTTATATATGAATGGAGGGACCAAATCTGGGCAAAATGAAAAGTCTAAGGGTGAGAGTGAAAAGGGGAGGCGGAAGGACTAAAACTGACAAAATGGCTAAACTTTTCATAAAATCACTACGGGAGCCATTTGATGTACCAAACAGACTCGAAAAATTATGAAACTTGCGTCATTGTTTCCAGAATGATTTTTCCAATAAAATCAACTATAAATATGCAAAACTTTATCGAAATCAATTTATTTGGTAAATTCAATTCGTTTCATGTCATTTCGAGTTTATATTAAACACAACATTCCGGTGGAATGCACACGTTTACTGTTATTGAAATCACTTAGAACCAGGTCACGCATACCATAGTATTTTGTGTGAAAACGCATAAAAATGAAAAAAAAAAATATAACTAACATGCTGCAAACACTCCCGTAGCATCGCGCGGGTTACCTTGCTCGTATATAACTGAATAAAAGAGAAAACACAATCCTAAAGGATGATATGTGGCTGAATACCCATGAGGGTGAAGTTTGACTTCTTGTCAAACTTGTGCTAACTTGTGATAAGTATTAGGGTTTTCATAATGTTCCTTTTCATTCAATAAATTCAAGGCATTCTAGATCTCAATCCATAACAATTCCTCAAACCCTAAAATCCCTCTTTTCCCATTTTTCCATTCATTCAACTGAATCAAAGGGTTTAACCCTTTGGTCGACTTCCATTAATCGAATTCTAGTTGATTTTTGGATCGACTAACCCTTAGTCGATCTTTCCCCCGTTTTAACTTTCCTAACTCGCATACGTTCAAAGCTCTGGTCATACCTGTGTAGTACAGGTGGATTGATGAGTGCTCAAACACTCATCATTTTTTGTCAAATCTGAACTGCAAAACATACAAAAACACTCAGAAATGCATCAAAATACCAAAAATATTTCAAAATTGTGTTTTATATGTTTTAGATGCAAAACGAGTAAAAATAGTTGAAAAACGCACAAAGTTTGCAAAATTGGCAATTTCAGTCCCCCAACTTTCATAAAATGACAAAACTAGTCCCTGGATATTCAAAATATAGAAAATTATCACCAAAGGTCATTTTGAAATCATAAATTGTCATATTTAGTCCTTTGGTGAAAAATTGGAAAGTTTTGGAAATTTACAGTTTGGTCCCTGGAGTTTCAGTAATTGACAGATTTGGTCCTTGGTGGGGTATTTTTGAAAGGAAAATCATTTTTTGTCCTTGGAAAATCAAAATGTGTCACAAATAGTCCTTGGGAGAAATTTTCAGAAAATTGCAAGTTTAGTCCCCGAGGTTTAGAAATTTACAAATTTGGTCCCCGGGAAATTTTGAAAAAATGAAAATGCAAAAAATGGTTCTTGTACAATTGATAAATGGCAGGTTTGGTCCTTATGTTTACTTGGGAAAAATACCACAGCACCCCCCCAACTTTCACTAAATTACATATAAGGTCCTTGTGATTACGATACAAAAAACCAAACGGACCCTATTTTATTTATTACCCATTTACCACCCCTGATCCAGCCCATAACACAACACATCCACTCCCCAAGCCCAATCACCAACCAAGCCCACCAAAAGAAATATACTCCACCGTCCCTTTTATCCTCAGCCCACTCCCACCTCTAGTAATAAAAACAGGGTCAAACCCCTTTGACCTTTTCCCTCCCACACACTTTCTCCCCTGCAACACACAATCAACACCCCAACTTGCTACCAACTCTGCTCCTCTCCCCATACCATGTTTCCTCCACTTACACATAACTCCAAACCCAATTAATCCCCCCAAAACCCTCCAAGCAATCCCCACCTGCCATTTGAGACTTTGGCGCCAAATGTATGATTCAAAGGTCAAGATTATTCCCACCAATCCAATGGTCACAAAAGAGTGTGGGAAAGTGAGAGAAGGTCTCCAAGGTGTATAAAAGTCAAGAAGATTGGAGAATTAAGTATGAGAGTAGCAGTAGATAGCAAAAGTAGTTGTAATTTAGTTTTTCAAAAATAGTATTAGTGTAGTTTTACACTTCAGTTATTATCCTTTTTAATGTAATTTTAGTCAATTCAATGTAATAGAAACAAGTTTTCAGTATTAATTCCAAGTTCCCTTTTTGAATTTCAGTTTGTGCCAATTCATGTTGAAAATCTTAATTTGATTGAAGTTGTTGTAGGGTGTTGTTTGTTAACTCTCTGAGTTCATTTTAATCACTTATAAGCTTCTTTAAGTTTCCAAAACTTGAAAATCAGTTTTCATTCAGTTTCATGAAAAATACCAAAAATAGTTGAAAAATAAAAAGGGCAAAAGAAGAAGAGAATGAAGCTGTGGATGCATGGTTTAGTTCCTCATGGGGGGAGTTAGGATAGGTATTAAGTTTGTGGATCATCTGTTTCTAAGCTTGGATTAATTGTAAGCAAATTTCTTAATTTCTAGCTTATTACTGTAGCAATGTTCTTAAGTGCTTATTATTAATTTTCTTTGCTTATGTATGTTTCTAGTTGCTAGTTGGAGACAACTTAGTATAGCTTCTGTAGTTTTCTTTAGCATTTGGAGTAATCTCTAATTTCACTGTCATATTTTGGATTTCATTGCTTATTTATAAGTTACTTGTTTTAACTGCTCATCTTGGTGATCTTTCTGCTAGAATTGCCATGTTACATCTTATTGAGTGCCTACCTTTTACTTTGGTGGCTTAGAATGTTCATTTGATTTGAAAATCTCCATAATTGCATCCATAAGGAGTGTTTGGATTTGGTTGCTTCAATAGGTCCTTGTGAGTTTCATTGGCTAAAAGGTGTTGAGACACACTTCATTAGGTTGCATCAGGTTATTGAAACCATAATTTCAAGTTCTTACAACCCACAAGTCAAAAATCCATACATTACACCCCAACAATCCACTGTTGGGGATTTAGAATCCGTAAACCTTCAATTTAGTCCTAAACTAGTAAATATAGGGTAATTTAACTTATTTTAGGTTTATTATAACTTATATAATCAGTTAGGATCATCCAAATTTGGCCAAAGTCAAAGTAAGTAGTTTTAGCAAAAGTCAACTTTACCCATTTTCAGATTTTTACAAAAGTTCTAGGATTTTTAGTGATTTGTGTATTTGCTTTCATGGATTGAAATCTGTTCCTATGTAAAGCCCCCCACCTCAACTTTGTGTTCCAACCCTTGTTATAATTTTAGGAATTTTGTGTGGACCCCACCATCACCACAAACTTACCTGCAGGGCAAGGTAACCCCTGCTGCAGCAGAACAGTCACCCACCACCACCACTTGGTGGTGGTTTTCTGGCCAACATGGTGGTCCACAGCCCCCCATATTTGTCTCTTTGAAACCCCCTCATGGTAGGCTTTCAATATTGACCAGTGGTTTGACCTAGATAACTGTGGACCCCACTTGAATCAAGCACAAAAACCTGTCCCAGTTTCTGAGTTCACATAAGATTGCAAGTGCTTATTTTTAGCTTAATAGCTTATTTTGTGGTCACCTATTGCTTTTTCTTGCTCAAACAAGTTCTCATAACTTATTTAGATCAGACTTAATCATTGTGGGCCCCACTCTTGGTCATTTAAGCTTATTTTCCATTTTGGTCAACATAAGTCAACTGTCTCAACTTTTAGCTTGTTCTCAGCTTAATTTTAAGTTATAGAAAACTTGTTTTCACAAAAGTTTGTTATTTTTAGGTATAAAACAAATTTCCAAAAAGAAAATCCAGAAAAGTTAACTTAATTTTTAAGTGATAGTTTCTATTTAATTTCATTTAAATTTTATTTTTCATTTTTAGATTTTAATTAAGTACTTGTCATTTTTATATTTTTATTAATTACCTCTTATATTAAAGTATTTATAATAATTTTCTCAGATTTTTATTTTATCATTTAGTATTTATTATAATTAATCTTAGTTTTATTAATAATTAATTAATAATTAGTTTTAAATAGCATAATTAGTTTTTATTAAGTAAAACCTAGTTTTTATATTTTTCCTAGCTTTTATATGTTATAAAATAATTTTAGAAATTTTCTTGTAATTTTTACTGTTCATTTTCTATTTTTCTTAGTTTAAAATAGTTTAATTAGGTAATTAATAATTAATTAGTAATTAATTCATAGAAAAATCACAAAAGACAAAAATACTTATTTTTAATTTTAAAACTTATTTTTAGTTATTTTATAATTTTAGAAATTTCATTTTCACCTTTTTAGTACTTAATTAATATTATATTGTATTTAAGTGTTTTAAATATTAATAATTAGTAATAAATAGTAATTAATTAATAATTAATAATTAATTAGTGTAAAAATTTATTTCCTTTTTCTAAAAATTTTCTTTTATCTTTTAGTTTGTAAAAAAGTCATTTTCACCCCCTGGGGGTTTTCAGATTTCGGTTTTCACTTTTTATTTTGTACGTTTACGTTTTATTTAAACGTGAACGTACATGTTTTAGGTTTTAAATCGTTTCTGATTTTTCTTAATTTCAAGTCTTATTCATATAGCTTGTTTAAGCCATTTCCTTGTAGATTCCTTAGCTTAATCACTCACAACCCCCTTTTCATCCATATTCACCCGATCACAAAGCCGTTTGTTAACCATCCACACCTCGTCGGGACATAACGACCTGGGAAAACACTATATTCCGCGGAGCATTGACTCTAGGCTGTTTGACCTTGTTGACCATTCCCTGGTCAGTTTAGGTTGACCGTTTGGAGCCAATCATGGATACTTGACATAATCTACAAGGTGATTTTCCCCATAAACCTTAGTACAGTCGATCAAGCAAAGAAGAAGGTGACTCTGTGCGAATTTTGAAGGTCAAGAAACTTACACAGTTGCAGGAATCAAGTAAGTATTCTATAAACACCATTCATACGTGTTAGGTTCATGTTATATCTGTAATTAGGAGATCTGTGTATTAAGGGTTTGATTTGCATGACTTTTACTTGTTTATTTATCGTTGTGCATGTTTTGCATGGTCATATGACTACTAATACCCTTCCAACTTGACCATAGTCATGAATAGAAGAGCAAGGGTTGTAGTCACCCAAGCCAAAACCAAAAAGTGGTGTCACGTCATGCCACATCTTCATTTTCTCCTTTCACTTCCCTTAGAGGGGAAGGTGTAGCTCGTTGCACACACCTCGCCGTTCTTACGTGGAGCAAAAATTGCCTCACCGAGCCTCTTTGCCACACCGCCCCTCGCTACAGCTCGCCGTTTGGGAGCTCTTCGTCTGCACGGCGAGCTCAACTTCTGACAAAAAGTACGTTTCATTTTCTTTTAATATAAATGAAGAAACTTAATATTATTTGTACCATTTTAATATAAATGAAGAAAGAAGTAATGTCGTGAAAACAAATTAAGTTCACCGAAGATATATACACAGTCACTTGAAGCAGAATGGACAAAAAAAGGTGGGGAGAGAGAAAAAAAAATGAGGATGAGGTGTTTTACTTGACTTTTTTTCTTTTTTTTTCTTCTACCAATGTATTTTACTATTTAGGTCAAATAGTCAAAAGTATCTTGTTGTTTTAAAGCAAATATAATTTATTTTCAGATTTTCTTTTACAATATTTCATTACTTATTTTTTTTCCAGTTTTCACAAACTTAATATTATTTGTATTATTTGAATGTAATGTATTTTTATATTTATAAAATGAATTTAATTTATTTAATGAAAAAAAAATTGTAAGTGGTAAGACCCAAATGAGTAAATTGAGTTTAGTTGTTGATGAGGAAATGTTAGTTGTGAAAAGGGATGTAAGGTGCTGTCTCACCCGTGGGCCCCAAATGAAAGGATTACCCTCTTCACTACACCTTCCCCTCTTACTACTCATACACCTAAAAACCTCATTCTTACTCATTCAATACACAACATAGCTTTTGTAACACATTATATCCAATTAAATTACAAACTCAACACAAAATCCAGTTAAAAAATCACAAACCTTTCATTTCGCACTGCGCCAATTTACTCACTTTATCCATCGGACATATATAGGGCAAATATAGTGGCCATAGGGCAAATATAGTGGCGCAACCATGATGGTGGTCTACCTCGGTTTGGCATTGGCAAAAAATGACTACACAATGCTCTAATATTTAATAATACATCAATCAACTTGACTATTTTGACTATATATTGAATATAATATTTTTATCAATCATTTAACACCATTCATCAATCGAGAGTGCATATTGAAAACGTCAGGTGTGCATTTAGACTAGGCCATTTTCTATTGACAAATAGTATTAAACGTGAGAGAAACTGTCTGGATCTAGATGTAACATGACGGCCAAATAGTAATAATTCATTAATAGTTTAATACGAGGGCCCGTGAGTTAATCTTACATTAGAGTAATGTGGATCCACTCGTTTCTACCAAACTGAATGATCCACAGCCAGAGTCCCATATCCACTCGTTCGTCACACCATGCTACTAGCACCTTCATTTTATGATTTTGACATTTTACTTATTTACATTTTTCTTTATTTCAAGAAAACTAAAACTGGATTATTACATCCTAAGTAATGTTACACACACTTAGGCCCGTTTGGTTTGTAAAAGGATTTGGAATCGGTTTAAAATGAAAAAAAAAAATGAAGTATGAGAAAAAATTAATATTTTATTAAAAAATTTATTTTAATAGTTAATAAATAATTTATTAGAGAGAAAGTGAGGTAATTTTATTGTTTAATAATTAATTTATGTATATATTGTGAGTGAAGATATAAATTTGAGACTTATTATATGTTTTTATTTATAAAAGACATCATATATGATAGGTATCAATTTATCATTTTTAGGCCCACATAAATTCTTAAAAGATTGAACCAAACAATTAAACCTTGGAATGAAACAATTCCCTCATTCCAAAAGGTAGAAACCAAACATGCCCTTAAAACAATCGCAAATTCTTTCATAATAACAATGAACAGAGATCATTTGAGGACTAAACATTCTTTACATTCCAAGGGATCAATCCACACCTTTCATTCATTTTGATCTAATGGCTTAGATTAGAGTTAATATTTACACTACAAGGGTATTTTAGGACTATTTAAATACTATTTTTTACTCTCATCTCAATTAATGCGTCATTTTTTTCACACACACAAAGTGTGTGTTTCTTTCTTCTCTCTCATCTAACCACCTCCTCTAACCAGCTCCTCTAACCACCTCCTTCATCGCGTTCATCAAAGAAACCCTAATTTTTTCTTCTAAATTCATTAATTGATCTCATTCTTCATCCCGTACATCACCTAACCCTAATTTTTTATCGTTTATTTTTATTTAAGCTTAATTCAAATCTGAATTATAAGCTATATGTTTCTATAAGCTGAATTATCAGCTAACTTACTTATTTTTTTTTATATTATATGCAGGTTTTATGGATTCGCTTCAAAGTTCTGTTTCTACTACTTCTGAAGAGATCGCTGTTAATGATTTTTCTACTGCTTTTGAAGAGATTGTTGTTAGTGATGATGTTTCAGCTAAGTATGCTGAGGAGATTGTTGCTTATGAACACGGTGATGAATCCGAAGCAATTAAGAGTAAGTTTTTTGATTATTTTAATTTTTTCTATAATCCGTTTGTTAGTGTTAATAAGCTATGTTATTTAGATGTTATAAGCTCTGAATATGTTATTAAGATGTTATAAGCTCTGAATAAATAGTTTCAAGCTTTGAATTAGTAGCTAATTATATTTGTAGTTTGGATATCATATATGATATATGACATGTGATATATCAATGTTTTTGTATCACATGATATATCACATGTGATATATCAAGCTCAGCTTTGAATAAGTAGTTTTAAGCTTGTCATATCATATATGATATAACACATGTGATATATCAATGTTTTTGTTTTACATGTGTTATATCATATATGATATAATTAGAACATGTGTCTGTGATTTCATTTTAGTAAACCATTGTTTTTATTTTTTGTTTTATTATTTTTTTTCAGATTTGAATGCTTTGAAAACTCCTGAATCATTTGCTACTCACTCTAATTTTGATACTCCTGGTGGAACTGTTTATTATATTCCGAAAGTTCATGTGGATGTGTTACTTGTTAAGGGCAAAGTTTATAAGTCGATTGATGAGTGCATTGCTGCTTATATGAAATATGCTGCTAAAGCAGGGTTTGTCGTTAGGAAGTCATGCCAGAAAAGGTTGAGGAATGGTACTGTGAAGCAAAAGTATTTAGTGTGTAATAGGGAATGTTGTCCAAAGGGAATTCATGTGGACACGTTAGACTTAGAGAATAGTGACAAGCAGGTTAGAAGTTCGAACCTGCATATCACAGGGTGCAAAACATTGTTAAAGCTGTTAGCGTAAATATAGGCGCAACGAAAGCTCATCACATCTTAACTCGTTTGAAGGGTTCTTATTTGCTTGTTTATGGAACGAGTGTTGATTTTAAGAACTTTTTTAGGGGTGTGAACTGCTATATAGGTGATAGTGATGCGCAGATGCTTATATCTAAGATGGAGAATAGGAAGAAGCATATGCCGGATTTTTCATTTGATTATTTGGTCGAAAATGCTGAGCTTGCGGCTATTTTTTGGGCTGATGAAGTTTCTAAGTTCAACTATAGAGAGTTTTGTGATGTTGTTTCGTTTGATGCTACTTACAGAACAAACAAGTAAGTATTTGTATGTTCGGTATGATATTTTGATTATATGATTTTCTATTTAATCTGTTATTTTAAGTATTTTTGTTTTTTTGTTTTTCAGGTACAAAATGGTGTTGGTTCCCTTTACAGCCATAGATAATCATCGGAGGTGTGTAACAGTCGCAGCAGGCTTGTTGAAGAACGAAACTACAGCTTCGTATATTTGGTTGCTGAAAGCGTTCATAAAGGCGTTTGGTAGGGCTCCAAATATTGTTGTTACTGATCAGGATGGGGCTATGAGAAATGCCATTGAAGCTGAGTTTGCGGGTTCTAAACACAGACTTTGCATGTGGCATATTACTCAAAAGTTCCCTAGAAAGGTATTTTTCTGCCTTTTCGTTTATCATATGTGATACTTGATTCTCTGTGTATTTCTTATTGATTTATCACATATGATAATTTGAACTTTTTTTCAAATAATATATTAAATCATATGTGATAGTATTTATTATTGGTTTATCACATATGATAACACATATCTATTTTCAAATCATTTGTTAAATCAAATGTTATTTGTTTTGTTTACAGATATGTTCAAAAATCTATGATGATACTGACTTTAAAAAGAAGTTTAATCAAATTGTATGGAATATGTATATCGGTCCGGAGGAGTTTGAGGATAGATGGTCAAAGTTATTGGAGGAGTTTAGTTTGCAGAATCATAAGTGGTTAACAAAGATGTTTAATATACGTTCGTGTTGGATTCCTGCTTATTTTATTGATTCCCCCTTGTGTGGTTTGATGAGGACGACGTCTAGATCTGAGAGTGAGAACTCCTTTTTCTCTCATTTTACGAATCAAGGTTCCACCCTTATGAATTTTATGAATTGTTTTGAGACGGCAATGGAAAAGCATAGGCATATACAAGAGAGGCTTGATCATAAGAGTGATAAGACTATTGATTCTGTTCCAAAGTTTAGAACCTATCTTAAGATTGAACGTCATGCTTCGAAGGTTTTTACTCGTCCTTTGTTTCGAGCTGGTTCAAGCAGAGATATTTGCAGGCACATGGTATTGTCAAATAGAAACCAAAAGCTTGGTTGAAGGATCTGAGGTCTCTGTTATTAGAGAAACAAAATTTGTTGATGCACTAATGGAGAAGAAGAAAGCTAAGTTGAGAGAGAAAACTAGGAAGAGAGTTAATGATAAAGGTAAGGATAACGATAAAGCTGAAGAAGAAGAGCCAGTTAACCTGTTTTATAGAGTTGATAGATTATATAAGGTATGTTAGCTTCTTAAAAAATATTGTTTATTTTTTTTATCATATATGATTTTTTACTACCTTATTTATGTTGTTTTATCATATATGATTTTTTACTATCTTCTTTCTTTTTTGCCCATTAAGGTGTTGCGTAACCAAGAGGATGGATCAGTTGTATGTTCTTGTCAACTTTTTCTTCGAGTTGGAATATTATGCAGACATGTTTTTTGTGTGTTTAAGAACGCCAATATTGAAGTGATTCCAAGTCAATACATATTGAGGTGTTGGACAAAGAATCTTATACCTGCTGCTTTGAGGAACAAAAGGAACAGATATGGTGAGAAGAATGAGATTGTTGAGAATTATGCAAATAAGGCAAGTTCCATTGTTGATCACTGTATCCATATGTTGAGTAAAGATGAGGCAAGGTTGTCTTCTTTTGTTGAAAAGTTGAGGTTGCTAAAGATTGATGTCGTGGCTGATTGCCCAAATCCTCCTTCTAAGAACAAGGCTGATAATTTGGAGGAACTTGTTAGAGTCCCGAAGCCAGCTGAAAAAACCATTAACAATCCAGCTCTTGGTAATCCTAAAGGCCGTAAAAAGTTGCGCATAAAAGGAGGGAAAGAGCAAGCTCTTGATAAGAATTCGAAGAACAGGAATGCATGTTCGTTATGTGGAGAGACAGATGGTCACAACAGGAGGACGTGCCCAAAAAAGTTTGCAGAAGAAGCCGAGTTGGATCAAGTTGAAGTTACAAGGGAAGGGGATTTGGATCAATCAGAAGTTACAAGAGGAGAGGTCTTGGATCAATCATGAATTTCAACATAAATTGTCCGCATATTTTTTTTAATTTCTTTGATTATTATTTGTTTTGTTGGATTGTGTTGAAGAAATTTGAGTAACAGATCTAGACACGATTGTTTGATTATTACTGAGTTTTTATATGAAACAGATTGTTGCTGATTGTTTTCAAGAGTTTTGGTTACTTTCATTTCAGTTATCACATATGATAACTCAGAAGCAATTTTTTTAGGTGTATTATCATATATGATAATTCTCCGAAATCATATATGATTTTACACTTGGTTTTTTCCTTTTTGATTTATCATATATGATAACTTATAAACAAGAGTATATTATGATTGTGTTCAAGTGTTTTGGTTACTTTCATTTTAGTTATCACATATGATAATTCTGAAGCAAATTTTTTAAGTGTATTATCATATATGATATTTATGTATGATACTTTTTTTTAGGCAGTGTGTTATAAAACAGAGTCGATTAGCGATAAACAACAGCTATTACAATTGATTTATCAATTTGTGCAATAAAAACTTAAACAAGACATTTGAAATCACATCCAGAAATGTTTCGCCATTTTCATTTCTTGACAAATGATGGCAACGTAGTACCTAGAAGTTAAACCATTATCCTACCTGGAAATTTAAACTGTCTTGTGATATTCTAGCATACGACATACGAAATAAGACATTGTTTTAACATGTTTAAGCCATATTATATGGCATATGATATTACATAATAAAG
This sequence comes from Artemisia argyi, assembly GCA_030686995.1. Classification (NCBI taxonomy): domain Eukaryota; kingdom Viridiplantae; phylum Streptophyta; class Magnoliopsida; order Asterales; family Asteraceae; genus Artemisia; species Artemisia argyi. The sequence goes on along the minus strand of CM060708.1, from coordinate 132,429,186 downwards.
TATAAAGAAATTAGATCTTAATCTGCATTAGTGGCCCCAAACCGCTAACCTTTTCCATCATATTGCACTTGCAACATGGTCCTTTGCCTGCTCTTCCTTCTTCTTTTCAATCTCTTCTCTTATCAACTTCTGCAACTCTTCCTTGTTTGTGTATTTCTTTTCAAACTCAAATGCTTCTTCATTTATCATTTCTCGGTGATTGTTCAGTTCATGCGTTAACATCTTGGCTGCATACTTGATTCTCATTCTTATTATCTCCAACTTCTGAGCTTTTCCTTCTTTTGGAAATTCAAAGTTCCAGTTCTTCAAAGCTTGTCCACCATAGTGCTCCATATGCATCATTACGAAAATACCACAATCAATGACATTTTGTATTGTTCCCCACTTTAGCTTCATCATTGTTGTCTTTTTTTTGGCTATGTCAGATGCTTTTTTATGCTTGTGGGATTCCAGATATCTTGAAAACAGTTTTTTCTACACAAAATAGAAAATTCATTTTAACAAAGACAATTCATTATCTCATATGCCGAAGGCATTTTCTGCGGCAAGCCGCAGAAAACGCCTTCGGCTACAGCTAAGCCGAAGGCTTAGCTGAATAAGACCCTTCAATATAAATTTATAATCTCTAATCACTTACCAGAACATCACATTGTTTTTATTTTTTTTATATCATATATGATACTTGATTTTCTTTTGTATTTTTTATAGGTTTATCATATATGATAATTCACATGTTTTTACAAATCATTTGTTTAATCACATGTGATACTTTTTTTTCTTCCATATATGTGATAGTGAAAACACAATAATAAATCAGTACGCATCATTACTTGAGCATAATCTCTAATTACTTACCAGAATGTCACATTCTTTCGAGTATTTTGATTCATAAGTCGCCCCTGAGTTGGAGTTGTCAATGATGACAGAAGTACCTTTGAGTAGATTGAAAACAACCAGATAAAAGTGTTCATGTGCAATTATTGGAAAGAATGCCTGTATAAATAGAGTAAGAAAAATCAGATTTATTTTAATACAAGTAAAACTTTTTTCATAATAAGTCAAATTATTTCTTACCAATTCCACATTATCCATTGATTTTTCTTTTGGATTGGCTTTAAACACGGTTGTCAAGTTTGCACAAAACTCTTTATACTGCTTCTCTTCATCTTCCTTTTTTGCTTGCACTATTTGTGTTGTCTGTTTTTATAAATCAACATATGTTAAAGAAACAAATTTAAGAATTTAGCAATTAAGTTCTAATTTTTTAGGTAACTTACAAGTATTCCCGTGTGAAAATACTGTTTAATCTTTTCTCCTCTGTTGTTGATTGTTTCTTCATAGCTTAAAACACAAGCAAAGCTGTCGATTACACTAGAGTCCACTTTTAAATGTGGTGCTAGTGTTTGCATGTTGTCTCTGAGTGTTGCTGCGCCCCATGCCCATTCTGTTTCAAAAACAAATTCGCTACACAAAAAGATAAAGCATAGTTATATATATTTTTAGCACAATTTCACACTTTTTATTCATTTGATTCTTTAATAGTTTAAAGCATACTTACTATGGATTTCCTTGCATGGAGAATAGAGCATTGGTTACCATCATTTCATCTGGCTGAGATGGTGTATTTATGACAGTTTTCTTGTTCATATATGGTGAAACCATATATCTTGAAGGCCTTTTTGCTCTTTTTACAAGTCGCTCTTCTTCCTCTTTAGCTTCTTCAGCAACTTGATTTCTCGTCCTTTTTGGAATCTTTGGTGTTTCAATTGCAGCCATTTTTTCAATCTTTTGTGTTTCTGCTTTTGTCGCCGTGTCACTTCTACTGCATCCCTTTTTTCAATCATTGGTGTTTTTTCTTTTGCTACCGTGTCAGTTTGAACTGCAGGTTTGCTGGTAACTGGGCTTATACCAAGACTGAAACTTGGTGGTGAAATTGATTTCATTCTTCTTGTTGTCATTTTTTGTTGTGGTGAGGTGGATTTTCTTACTGTGGTTTTTGTCGATTTCTTTTGTGATTGATTAATCTTTTCCAAATTTTCTTGTGCTTGACTCATAAAGGCTTCATAATTATCATCCACAGCAAAATAGGCATCTAGTTCTTCTGTTCCTGTCAAAGATGGTTGTTCTTTTTCCGAAATCTTGTTTGGATTCTCTTCATCGATGCCCTGTTTTTTTAGTGTCTCAAAAGAATGAATTGGACTTCCCTTTAACTTCTCAACTAGTTTTTCTTTCTCCTTTTCCACTTCTGTTTCCTTTTGCTTCTCGACTTCAATTTCTTTATCTTTTTCCTTCTCAACCGGAATTTGTTTTTCCGTCTCCAATTCTGTTTCCATCTTATCCTCTTCTTCCCTATGTTCTTTTTCCTCTTTTTTTTTTCTTGTTCAACACCTGTTTTCATTTCATCTTCACTCTCACTCTCTTCTTCACTGCCACTCTCTTCTTCACTCTTTTCTTCCTTTTGCATTGTATTTTTCTTCTCACGTTCTTCATTTTCAATCCCACTCTCTTCTTCACTTCCATTCTCTTCGTCACTTCCATTCTCTTCTTCACTCCCACTTTCATCTGTATTATCACTGACATTTTCTTCTTTTTTATCTTTTGATTTATCTTCCTTATCTTTCTCATCGTCATCATCACTTCCATGATCACTTTCATCATCACTTCTATCATCATCAGTGTTTCCATCATCACTGTTGCTTTCTTCACTATTTTTTTCTTTTCTTTCATCAATATAAATATCTATCTCTTTGAACATTGATTTGTATCTTTTACATAAGCCTAACAACTGCTTGTCTCCTTTGAACTTCATCATACCCTCCCTCATCGTCTCAGCTAGCTCTTTCCTTTCATTTATTATGATTTCAAACTTCTCTTCTATTCTTTCATAGAACTCCTGTAAAATTAGTAATATGTATTAGTTTTTTTAATCTATATTTAAAATCATATGTGATATTTTTTATTTTACAAAAACATTTGAAGTATCATATATGATTTTCAAAATTATCATATATGATTTTTTCAAAGAAATTTAAATCTTATTTAAAATTATATATGATTTTTCAAAGGCTTAGCCACAGGCATAACCTTCAGCTATAGCCGAAGGCTATGCTGCAACTTATAACACAATCAATTTATATAGCAATCAAAATAGAAGGTAAAATTAACCTCTCTGGTTTCTGGTCTCTTTGGAGGCAATGGTTCATTGTACACATCATTTCCCTTGTATAAATTCAGACCAGTTTGCTCTTCTTCTGGATCAAATTCTTCATGATGATCAAGCTTCCCCAGGCATTCTTCCTTCATTTCCATTCCTATCCTCTTCCTCATCGCCTGAGTGTTCCAACTTCTCAGTGCTGGACGATGACGCATAACTTGAAATGTTGGGAAGTTTGTTGAGTCCAAGTACAACAGCTTTTTCATACAAAAAATAAATTTGTGTTAGATTGTAATATTTGTATAGTATTGAATCACATTTGATAAATGTATAGAAACATGTAAAACAAATCACATTTGATAAATGTATAGAAACATGTAGAACAACTTACACATAAGAAGGTTGCTGGCCCATAATAGTAGTCGCCTATCTTCACCTTTTCCCAATTATGCTTACTTGTTTGTAAGCAATCCATTATGTATCCACACCAGTCAATATTCGAAATTTCATCACTTTCTTTGACATGTTTTAACACTGTCTTAAACACCTTTGCACCATTGTCTATTGTCCCCATTGTGCTAGCAAACAGTGTCAAGAAGTTTATTGTGTTGATGAAATCAGCATTGGATGTGCTAGATATCTCCGTTGATATTGCAGCTGGTGTGATTTTTTTTACTTGAGAGTATTGTTTTTCCCATTCTTTGATGAAAGGATCCTCATGATCTCTTTCTTCTAGCTCTTCCAATTTCTTTGTTCCCATTGGCACACCTAGCATATCATTAATTTTTTGTCTTGTTACCTTTATCGACCCTTTCTCTAATCTTAATTCCAAGCTTGGTGGATGGAATTTATCAACCACGTGGTATATCAAAGCACTTGGAAGTTCAGTTATCGGGAAGTTTATGTATCTCTCGAAACCAATATCTCTCAGACATTTCTTTCTCATTTCTGTTAAACCAGCCATGGAATCAAACATAGCTTTTGGTGATGACCTTGTAATGCTTGTTGGGTATATCACCTTTTTGGTTGCTTTTTTTTGTTTTTCTTTTGTCGGTTTTTCTTTTTTGACCTTGACAACCTTGCGTTCCTTCTCCTCCTCGTCCTCCTCCTCTGTATCATCTTCTTTTTTTTTTAATTTCTATTTTTCTCTTTTTTGTTTTCTTTTTCACTTCCTCCTCTGTTTCACTTCCTTCCTCCTCCTCCTCTTCGTGCTCTTGACGACTTTCTGCTTCTTCATTTGTTTTTTTAGTGTTTTGCCTTTTCAATCTCTTAGAAGATGTAGCAGGTTTTGCTGCTTCTTTTTTTGTTTTCTGTGCACGCCCTCTTGTCATACACTTTGTCTTGACATATCTCTTTTTTACTCTTTGAACAACTTCTCGTTCTTCTTTTTTAATTTACTTCTTTTTTGGCTTTGGTTTCTTTTTGTTGTTATCATCTTCCTCCTTTTCTATTTCCATGTCATCAACATCTTCTATATGTACTGCAAAAAAATATTAAAATTTTATCACATGTGATAAACCAATAACAAATACAAAGAAAATCAAGTATCATATGTGATAAAACATGTTATTTGAAAAAAAATATGAAATACACTACAACAAAAGTGGCTTTTTAGGACCCTTTGTGTGGGACGGTATGATAATAGAGTCCTAAAAAACAGTTTAATAGGACATATGGGCGTTTGGGGTCTTTTTTAAATATTTGCTACTTAGGCGGTGTCCTAAAATGTTATATAATTGGATGGTTGATTATTTGGGGTCTTATTATCATATAACTTAATAGGACACTTAAAATATGGATCCTAATAAATTACTTTATAAGACATTTAGTTATTGGCGTCCCATTATGTGATAGTGTAATACGACACTTGATCACTAGATGTCCTATTGTAACATAAACTAATAAGACCCTTGACACTTGGGTCTTATAACTTTAACCTTTATAGGACGTTTATTCATTATGGTTTTATTATAATACACCATAATAGGACACTTGAGTTTTGAGTCATAAGACATCAGTTAGTTAAAACGCTTATTCACAAAAGTTTTATTATAACAAAATTTAATAGGACCTTTGACACGTGGGTATTATAACGTTAACCTTTATAGGACGTTTATGCACAATGGTTTTATTATCGTACACCATAATAGGACTTTTGCAAAAGTTTAATTATAACAAAACTTAATAGGACCCTTAAGACGTGGTTATTATAATGTTAACCTTTATAGGACGCTTATGCATAATGGCTTTATTATCATACACCATAATAGGACTTTTTATTTTTGAGTCATAAAATATCAGTATTTTAGAACATTTATTCGCAAAAGTTTTATTATAACAAAACTTAATAGGACCCTTAAAGGACGCATATTCATTATGGTTTTATTACAATACAACATAATAGGACACTTGATACATAAGTCATAAAACATTGATTATTTAGAACGCATATTCGCAAACACATTATTAAAACATAACTTAATATGACACTTGACATTTGGGTCCCATAGATTGATACACCATTATAGGACACTTGATATTTGAGTCATAAAACATCAGTTTTATGGAACGCTTATTCGCAAACGTTTTTTATTATAACAAAAGTTAATAAGACCCTTGACAATAGGGTCTTATAACGTTAACCTTTATAGAACGCTTATTCATAATGGTTTTTTTATGATACAACATAATATGACACTTCTTTTTAGAGTCGTAAAACATCCGCTTTTTATAATGCTTATTCAAATTAAGTTTTATTAAAACATAACTTGATATGACACTTGACACTTGGGTCTCATAAATTCATCCACCATAATAGGACACTTGAAATTTGAGTCTTAAAGTATCAGTTTTATAGAACGCTTACTTGCAAAAGTTTTATTTTAACAAAACTTAATAGGACCCTTGACACCTGTGTCTTTTAACATTAACCTTTATAGTACGCTTATTTGTTATGGTTTTATTATCATACGCCATAATATAACACTTCTTATTTGAGTCATAAAACATCAGTTTTTTAGAACGCTTATTTACAAAAGTTTTATTTAAACATTAGTTAATATGACACTTGATACTTGGGTCTCAAAACTTGATACACCATAATAGGAAAAGCACTAATGAATAAGAATTTTTCAAAACTACAACTATTGATGGAACATTTTCGTGTGAATTATGTTTTGGCACCCTGAGTTTTCCCAGATATGATTCCTGTTGAACCATCAAGTTTTCTAGCAGAAGACGGACTTGGATAGAACCTGAAGACGACAAACAATGGTGACTACCCTGAAGAGTTGAAGACATTCCTCGCTAGACGAAAGAGTTGATGTGAAGAACACGAGAACCTGGTCAAGTAAGTTTTGAGTATAGTTTATAACTTGTTTATAAAATATGTTTAGTAGGTTTGAAATATGTCGAGAACGAGTAGACCTAGCGAGTCATAAACGAGGCGCTAGAAAACCTGACGAGAACAAGTAGGTTGATTTAATTCGTATTACAATACACCATTTGATTTATACTTGTGTTATTTTAATTATCAAAAGATTTGTATATAAAACAAAAGTTTTATACATATTTTGCTTTGTTCAATTTCAACTGATTTGTATATAAAACAAAAGTTTTATACATATTTCACTTTGTTCGATTTCAACTCAAATGCATCCTTCTTGTGGTTTGTTGGGTTCGATACACACCCCTAGGCAAACACATTAGAATAAATAGTTGTAGCCCATATCAGTCTTAGTTCACAAGAAAAAGATTTCAGTTTCAGTTTCAAAAAGAGATGGTTTAATATTTCGACCTGTTGGTGTCATCTGTAAAAACGGAAGAGAAAGAAAAAAATATCTTAAATACTAACTACTTTCACGAAAACACAAATATTGGAGGGTAAGTTTTGGCCACACTGTGACACCTCCAAAATTTACAACGCAGCGGAATACCAATTTGGGTGTCACTTCATAGTTCATACACACAAGTTACATAAAAACGACCTCAAAAAAGATGTTTAATAAAATGTCACATTCGATTTGATAAATCAGAGTACAAAGGTCCCAACAATTTATATTTAAAACTTAAGTTACAAGAGTTCAAAAATGACTCATTTGCATATTTAAAGAAAATAATTATCGAATGTGAAGAAAACAAGTCCTTCAATGTTTGATATCCACGCGACTCCGATTGCTCCCAATGCTCAGCTAGCCAATAATACCTGAGAAAATACATGCTAAAAAGTCAACATAAAGTTGAGTGAATTCATAGAGTTTAATAAGTAATAAGTTGAATACAAACATTATTTATCAATAGACATATAATAAATACATGTCGGGTAATCAAATTATAGTATTGAGATTTATGAAACCGAACCTTAACCATGATTTTGTGCCCCGAGGTAAAAATTGCCAGTTTACCCCAAACTCTCAATATTATGTGACCGTTATGTATGAGGCGCTACTCACCCGGTCAAAGCCAGCCAAGCCTAATATGCATATCCATAATAATAGCGTTTCCCTACGGAATTAACGGTTTCATGGATGGGGACTTAATTGGCAAGAAGCATTCAATCACAATAATCATATAATCGGGTCCAGCATACCAAAAAACTACTTGTATTCAGTTTGTAAAAACTAGCATGTATCCTCCTCGCGAGGTTTATAAAACATTTAAATAAGTAAAGGCGAGGCTATGAACTCACCTTGATGGTACGGTAGACAGTATAAAGTAATGTCAATAGTTATAGTGGGAATAGCTCCAAAAGGCAACCTGAATAATATGAATGTCTGAGATGTTGATAATTTAAGCTTGAATTATTGTGAATAATGATTTGAAACAATGTCGAATGATAAAATGGTTTGTGTGACAAAGGTGGCTTGCGATTAAGGAAATAGAGCGATAAAGAAAATGCATAAATTGGCATACACATATAAAATGTATACAATTAGTCGACATGTATAATCATATTCCTTAAAATCCATGTACACATCTAAACTCTCTTAATTAGACTCATTAAGTGTTTCGCATAACAACTATACTTCGTTTTAATTCATTCCGCCTAATATGTAACTTTTAGTGAAAATTCTCATTTTGACCCATTACCACGATTAAGACTATTAGACATAAACAAAGCCAACGACTAATTTATTAGTCGCAAAATATTTAGTTTTACTTAAGTTCCACGCTAAAACAATTTCATAATGCTACTAGACTATTAGAAGAGTTTTGTCAAGATTGACTTTTGTAATATATTCTCCAAATTTGACCCGTCCGAAACGACCCGCTAGATGACATTTTCACGTTTCGGACTCAAAAGAGATTTTGTTTAAAACGACATTCCGGAAAAAGTTTTAGTTATAGCTGAGACCTGAATCTCAACGTAAAATGACCAAAATGCCCCTGCAAGTTTCAGTTGGTAGTTTGACTTTTTAATTAAACTGCAGTAGTTTGACTTTCCGTTTTGACCAGTTATATTACACTTTCGTGACTCGGACTCTAAAGAGATTTAATGCAAAACGACATTCCGAACAACTTTCGTGTTTTAACAGAAGGCCGGTTCGGACCAGAAAAGGCTCAAAACCCCGTTTAAAAACTGCATCAACTAACTTTTTATAAAACAACTGCTGTCATTTTAAAAGAAAAATGTAGAACTGATTTTCATCAAAATCACCCTCATTCTCGCACTTTCACACCCCAATTCCACGCGATAGACTAAAAACGTTGTTTCGGACAACTTTTGTGTTTCGGCCGAAGGCCAAAACGGGCCAGAAAATAACGTAAATGCCCTTATTCAGATTTGACAGCAAATAAATTTTATACAAGTGCTGTTTGGAAATTTATAATTTTTCTAAATTTCAAATGACTGCCAAACGTTCGTTATTAAGAGTTAGAAGCTGAATTTTATATCAAAACATTCATATTAACATCCTCTATCATATTCAAAATATAAAAATCAGTTTCAAAAATTTCAACCTAGGCGAAACGAGCCTCAACTTTCTGGTCTAAAATGGGTAGCTTTAAGCCCCTTCAAACTTCAATTCTCGCAATATACAACATCACCATAACCTCTAACTAGCCTAATCCCATTCACTAATCATCCCAACTATTAATCCAACCTTAATAATAATATTTCACACATCACCACATGGATTCTAAGTACTAGATTATACACATGCATTGAAGTTAAGAGAAAATAATTAAAGAGGAGTTTAGAGGTATCACTTACAACACAATAATTGGAGACAAAAGATCAAGCAAGAACCCTAATTGGGTTGTTCTTGCTGCCGTGACCAGTCAACACAAAACAAAAGCCCGAACTTGATTTTTACTTCACTAAATATTGTTAAAAACAACTAGAATTGAACCCTTGTATCACCAATTACCTTTAATTATTTCAAAACACTTGAATCAAAATCTTCGAAAATCAATAACCTGGATAAAAACCCTTTTTCATGATGATTCTTATTGCAAAGGATGAGGGGGTTTAAATATTGGAATGATTTGGGAGTGATTTTGAGTGATTGTAAGAAGTTTGATGATGGATTTTGATGGTGTTGGTTGTTGGAGTCGAAGACCAGAGGGAAAAATAAAAAGAAGAGTCGATATAAACAAGAAAAAGAGGAGGGCGCATATTTATTTGTTTTAGTTTTAAGTGTATACCTGGTATTACGGGTATGCTTGGTCCGTAAAAATACAAAAGAAACCCGAAAATTTGCGTTTATGGAAAACGTTTTTATAAAATAATAAATAACTTATTTTAATATGTTTGTTAAAATACTTTATAATAATTAAATATAAAATTAATTATTATCGTGTTGGTACGCACCGCGTCTAGTTTTTTTTTCAAGTTTTACGAGATAATTTCTCGTTTTCAAATAAAAAGAGTTCGGAAAAGTTCAAAAATGAACTAGAAGTAATAATAAATATAATTTATTATTAAAATGCTTCCAGAAAATTACGAGTACATGTTACGACGTACACGTTTAAACTCCTGACGAAGTTAATTATAAAAAAAGTAAATAATAAAAATAGTAAAATAAATGACATGAAATTTGAAATGTCACACACAACAAGGCTCGAACCTGAGACCTCTTGGTGTGGTGCGTTGCAAAAAGGGGCAGTGAAAGGTTAAAAATTTCCATCTAACAATAAGAAATCCAACACCTTATTCAACATCTGCAACTTAAGATTATAACTACAAAACTCCGACTGCTTGCCCAAACAATACACGACCAGGGGATTAATCCAACGCAAAAATAAAATAACCAAAACTCGAGATTAAGTACTACTTCAGCCAATAAGCCATTCAGTTTTAAAGAAAACTATACCACCCAATTTGTATTTTAACCACAACCCATTCTATTCCAAATATCATTAGTCGATTGATAAAAAAAATTATAATCGATCAAGAATCAAAATCTAATTAGCCGATTAATCAATAAATCAAACCAACAATTTTTAACAATAATTAACAACAATGAACAAGAAGGAAAGAAATCAAATAGAACCTCGTTACAACCGATTGAGAACAGATAATAAGGAAATCCACCAAGCCGAATCCACAGGAACCACCAAGTATAGTTTTGATTGTGGTATCACCCTTATGGATCGGTGGGGTTTAAAAGAAAATAAAAATGGATAGTTTGACTCTTGCTTTTCTGGATCGATCTTGATGCTAACTACTTTGAGGAAAGGTTTCTATCTACCCACATCCCTCTAAACAATCTCGTGACTTCATGTGGGAAGAAGAGAAAGCAAGGAGATTGATAGATCCATTCTGTGTTACTGTGCTTCTTGGGAAAGATAGAAGAAAAAGAAAAACGTATAAAAGTATGTGTCGTGGGTGGCGGTGGGGTGTAGGATAGAATTAACCGATTTATTATTATTAGTATTTTTTTAAGTTTTAATTTTAAAGTGAGGTGTAAAATAAGGTAAAAGTGAGTGCGGACTAAAAAGTGAGCGTTTATAAGATGAAACATGTAATGTGAAACGCCTTCGGTTTTTGGTAACTGATTGGTTCAGAACCGTCAGATTATTATTGACCAAGGTCAACAAGTCAAAGACAGCCTAGAATCAATACTCCGGTGATAGTATAGTGTATTCCCGGGTCGTTAAAGTCCCGACGAGATTGAAATGGTGCTTTTGGAATCGTTTATGAGAAAGTGGCACTGAGGACAGTAGCCAGATGATGTGGGATTGGTATTGCTACTGTTATTTTGGTATTGGCAAACAGATATAATATTCACAATAATCAGATACCAGATATATGCACAAATTGACAATTAAGATCACGTATCGGACTGGAAAAGTGGGTTTTTGGTAATTATGAAACTACAAGGGGTGCTTTTGACACTTTTCAAAACTTGAAATTAAAAATGAAAAAGAAATGATAAAAGTGATTAAAATAATATTAAACTATTATTTAATTAATTAAACTATTTTAAATCTAAATTAAAATCTAATTTAAATAAACTAAAAATGACAAATGATTTAATTTATACTAAAAATTAACAAAAATATTTTCTAAACCTAAATTAGAACTTGAAGAAAGTATAAAAAATTAAAAATAATATTTTTGTCTTTTTGTGGTTTTGTAATTAATTAAAAACTATTTAACTTAATTAAACTAATTAAACTACTTTTAATTTATATTACTACTAAATTAACTTAGAAAATTAAGATAAAATTTATAAAATTACTTAACCATTACAGGAATCCTAAAAAATTATAAAAACTCTAAAAATTATATTTTAAGATTAATCTACTAATTAATTACCTATTAATTAACTTAAGTCTATTTTAAACAAATAAAATAAGAAAAATAGAAAATGAACAGTAGAATCTCAAAATTTATTTTCTAAAAACTTATTATACTATATTAGAACTAGAAAAATTATAAAAACTAGATTTAACCTTATAAAAACTAATTAAGCTATTTAATATTTGATATTAATTTATAATAAAGAAAATTAAAATTAAATCTAATTAGCACTAAATGACAAAATAAAAATCTGAAAAATTTATTATAACTACTTTAATATATGAGGTATTTAATAAAAATATAAAAACACTAGTTACTTAATTAAAATCTAAAAATGAAAATTAAACTTAACTTGAATTAAATAGAAACTATCACTTATTTTAAAACTAATTTTTTTGGATTTTTCTTTTACAGAACTACTTAACACCTTAAAATGACAAACTTTAATGAAAACACTTTTTTTAAAATAGCTTATAAATAAGCTATAAGCACCCCTTTGGCTACACAGTTGACTTATGTTGACTGTGTGGTCAATTTTGGTCAAATGGCCTAAGGTGGGGTCCACAATGGTAAACAAGGGTCTCAGCAAGTTTAACAAACACAAATAAGCAATAAACACAAACACTAGATCACTAATAAGCTGTTTAAGACCAATTTAAGCACTTGAGCTAACCTAAGTTTTACTCAGTTATGGGACAGATTTGGAAGCAAATTCCAGGTGGGGTCCACTAAGATCTAGGTCAAACTAATGGTCAATGGTGAAAGCTTACCAGGAGGGGGGTTGGGGGAACCTAACTAAGGGGTGTGGGGCCCACTGAGATGGTCACAAAACCACCACAAAGTGGTGTTGTGACTGAGGTCAGGTCTGAGCAGGGCAATACCCTTGCCCTGCAGTTGTCTTTGAGGGTGAATGGGGCCCACTTACAAAAATCCTAAAAATGTAAAAATGGTGGGATATTAAAGCTGAGGTGGTAGAAAGTAACTCCACAAAATTTCAAAGTCTAGATCCTAATAATAAATTCTACAAAATTCCCACAAGTTTTGTGAAAATCTGAGAAGTGTATTTTGACTTTTAAAGAAACTTTGAACTAGTTGACTTTTATGGATTTCTAATCACTACTACTGATTGATAATGTTATTTTAAGCTAAACTAAGACTAAATTAAGCTACAACTAATCAATATAAGCTAAGGTGAGGGTTCTTGGACACCAACTGTGTAACAGTTGGTTATAACCTAATGGTGTGAGTAATTTTGACTTTTACCTTATATATTACCTAAAGAGATGGTCTGACTGAGCTTATATGAACCTAAGTTACTATTATGAAACACAAATTCACCTTCAAACTCAGTTAAGCTCACTGAGCAAACCTGAGCCAAACACCCTCTTATATATCTGTTTATGAGATTTTCAAGGCTAAACACTATTCTAATCCATAAAAATGATCCCAAATACTATATTAAGGTTATTTAAGATCAAACAAGCAAGAATCAATCACCACATAAGCATAATACACAGGTTTGTCAAAAATGAGTATTCCACTGTGTGATATTGATTTTGAGCAACAAGTAAAATAAATGAACAAGTAATTGAGGTAAAGCACTAATTATACTGAGTAACATGTAAGAAACATAAGATTATAAAGATCTAACTAATTAAATTACTTAAATAGTAAAATGCCAAATTAAATGAAAATACTTACACAATGGAAATGGACTGAGATATGATGAAACAAGACCAAGATCACAAATTCATCCTACACCTCCCATGAGGTACTACAACCCAAGCTTATTCCAAATCCTTCCTTGCTCCAGCTATGATCACCAAGAACACTTGGTTTGACTTCCTTTGACTTTTTTTTTTGTATTTTGAATTTTTTTAATTTCTAACTGATTTAAGTTATTACTAATAGCTTCAATAAGCTACTTAGGAGCTTATATGTATCTAATAGTCCAATACAAACTACTAAAACAACAATTGATATAATGCAAGATATAGAAAATGAATTAAAACTGCATACCATGAATTAATAAGAGAAACTTGAATTTTATAACTGAAATGAGTTCAATACAATAAAATAAAGAGGTTACCACTGCTTAAGAGCTTGGGTGTACCTAAAATTGAAAATGACAATTACACGACATAAAATAAAACTAAAATTAACTACTACTGTATCCTTGTGCTTCCTCTTCTACTTATAGCCCCCAATTAGGGTTTCCACAAGCTTCTGATCAAATCCCACCTCTCTCTTCAAGCTTTGGTCCACTAATGAGCCTACACGTGTTTTGGCGCCAAAACGCTTATCTTCAAATTGGCTCTAATAATGTGAATTGGGGAGAAGCATTTAATGCAAAGGTGATGGGTAGGTGTAGGGGGTGAGGTAGTGATGATTGAGGAGGCTTTGGTTTCTGATTGGAGGAGAGGGGAGGTTGAGCAAGTGGTGGTGTGGTGGGGGACGTCTGAGAGGGAAAGGAGAAAGAGTTGACTCGGTTTGACCGAGTCTTATTTAATAAAAAGGGTGGGTCGGGCTTAAGTGGTGGACTGGTTTTGTATTTGGGCTTAGGTGGGCTTGTGGTTGTACTGGGTTTAGTTTGGATTGGAATTGGATTTTGGTTTTAGTTTAAATTGGATCCGGTTTGGTTTTTATTAGGAATAAGCCCAAGGGTTTAAGTTGTAATTTTGCCAAACTTGAGGACCAATCTTGCCAACTTTCCAAACTTCATTAGAGGGACCAAACCTGCCATAACATAATTACACAAGGGCCAAAAGTATATTTTTTGCATTTAAAAACTTATAAGGACCATTTGTGTAATTTTTGGATTTTGAGGGACTGAAAATGTAATTTCCCCAAAAGTTATCAAAATTGTTCCAATTTGTAATTTATGAATAGTAAAAGGGTAGTTTGTGATAAAATTCTATTTTGAATACCCAGGGACTAAGTTTGCCAATTTTGAAACTTGAGGGGTAAAAATTGCCAATATGTGTAAACTTTTATCCAGGGATCATTTGTGAATGTTTTTGATTTCCCAAGGACTTAAGTTGACTTTTCTATCATTTAAAACCTTCAGGGACTAGTTTTGTCAATATTTGAAACTTGAGGGACTGAAACTGCCAATTATGCAAACTTTATGTGTTTTTCATCTGTTTTTGGTATTTTTGCATTTGAAACATGTAAAACACTTTCCTGGGATATTTTCACTATTTTTGATTCATTATTGAGTGTTTTTGGATGTTTTGGCAGTTCAGAATTGGTAAAAATGATGAGTATTTACACACTCATCAATCCCCCACACTAAAACATTGCTAGTCCCTAGCAATCTTTTGAGAAAAATTAATGGATTTGAAACTCTTTACCAAAAGCCATCACTTCTGGAGTAGCCAGGTGTAAGAACTGTGGCACACCTGATAACCGTGTGATTTTGAGCAAACCACCAGCTGTCAACGGATTTGAGTAGTCTTTACCAAAAGCCGTTTGCTTCTGGACTAGCCAGCATCTTGATGGACTAAGTCAACATCTTGGTGAGCTGAATACCAATTATGGATTTTCCACTGCCTTTACCACAAGCCATAATCTTGTGGGCTAGCCAACTCATTTGCTTATGAGGATGCGGGGGAGCTGAGGAACCATGCAATTTTTGGCAAACTGCCAGCCATCAACGGATTTGAGATGTCTTTACCAAGAGCCGTTTGCTCCTGGACTAGCCAATCCCTTTGTCATTTAGACTTTGGCGGACTGATAACCACAAAAATTTGGAATAAAGTGAAAAATTTTGAAAAATGTTGGCCTAAAATGGGGGTACTTGGAAAGTTTTATGATAAAATTCGTAAGAATTCCCCCCCCCCCCCCACACTAGAACTGAATATTGTCCTCAATATTCAAAGTCCCGGCTATTATGCCGAATCTCTGAATGGAAAAGCTAATATTTGATTCTAACTGTGGAAATTTCTATTTTTCACTTTATTTTATCTGTACATACAATCTTTTTTTTTTTTTTTTTTTTTTTTTTTTTTTTTTTTTTTTTTTTTTTTTTTGCTCACTACCTCCCAGGCTTGTGTTAGGTTTACCACGCAAGCTAATCACTTGTGAATGATTAACTGTAATAAATTCGTCCTAACAGCCCAGGAGTTGAATGATAAAGTTTATAATATACATACACCTTCCAGGTTTGTGTCAGGTTTACCACGCAAGCTAATCACTTGTGAATGATTAACTGTAATAAATTCGCCCTGACAGCCTGGAAGATAAATAATAATATACATACACTTCCCAGGCTTGTGTCAAGTTTACCACGCTAGCTAATCACTTGTGAATGATTAACTGTAGTAAATTTGTCCTGACAGCCCGGGATTTGAATGACATAATATACAAAACATGTTTATTGAATTTTTGAAAAATATTTACTTTTGAAACGGTGGGGGATGGCCACTCCCCCACACTAGGGTGGTAGAAAGTAGAAAGAAGTCAGAAATACGGGTGAAAACCCATATATGTTGCTAATTTTTGTTCACCGAGTCACTAGCTTGACTCGATCCCCGAATTCATTGGTCCATGGGGAAAGTTTGGAGATCCGGGACAACCAAGGGTGGTGTGTCCTCTCCAAAATAATGTTTCAATCTGTGACCATTCACTTTGAAGTTGGGACCTTCGGGTTGAGATAACTCAACAGTCCCGTATGGGTATACTTTAGCAATAGTGAATGGTCCAGTCCATCGGGTTTTTAATTTCCCCGAGAAGATCTTTAATCTTGAATTGAAAAGAAGGACTCTGTCACCGACGTTGAAAACTCGGTTCTTAATCTTAGAGTCGTGAATCTTCTTTGTCTTTTCTTTGTAGATCAAAGAGTTCTCGTAGGCTTGATCACGAAGTTCGTTTAATTCATTGATTTGAACCTTACGGTGATCACCCGCTTTATGAAGGTCGTAGTTAGCATGTTTCAAGGCCCAGTAGGCTTTGTGCTCGAGCTCGATCGGTAAATGACACGCCTTCCCGTATACAAGCTTGTATGGAGTACACCCGATGGGTGTTTTGTAAGCTGTACGGAAGGCCCAGAGTGCATCATCTAGTTTATCCGACCAGGAAGCACGGTTTTCACCTACTGTCCTCTCAAGAATCCGTTTAATACCACGGTTGGAAACCTCCACCTGCCCACTTGTTTGGGGGTGATATGCGGTAGAAAGACGATGAGTAACACCGTACTTAAGCATGACTTTTGCAAATTGATCATTGCAAAAGTGAGTACCGCGATCACTAATGATGGCACGTGGGGTTCCAAAACGAGCAAAGAGGGATTTCAAGAATTTCACGACTACTCGGGCATCATTAGTGGGTAAGGCCTTTGCCTCAACCCATTTTGACAAATAGTCAACAGCCACGAGTATGTATTTGTTTCCGTGAGAAGATGGGAATGGCCCCATAAAGTCGATGCCCCAGACGTCAAAGATTTCACAAACTTGAATAGCATTTTGTGGCATTTCGTTCTTTTGTGAAATATTCCCGTGACGCTGACAAGCATCACAGGCTTTAACTAACTCGTGGGCATCCTTGTAGATTGTGGGCCAATAGAAACCGGAATCAAACACCTTTTTGGCGGTGTAGTTAGGACTATGGTGGCCCCCGGTGGGTCCAGCATGGCAAGCCTTGAGAATATCAGTGGCTTCCTGTCCGTATACACATCGCCTGATGACTTGATCGGCACAGATTTTGAAGAGGAAGGGGTCGTCCCAGAAGTAATGTTTAACGTCTTTGAAGAATTTTTTCTTTTGTTGGGACGTTAACCCCTTCACTATGAAGTTACCCGCATGGTAGTTTGCAAAGTCGGCAAACCATGGGGTAGTAGAGTCACCACGAAAAGCAACCGCATTGAGTGTCTCGAGAGGAAATGTTTCATTTATTTCCTTTTTCTCGGACACATCTTGATGAGGGTTCTCTAATCGTGAGAGATGATCAGCAGCTAGGTTCTCGGCTCCTTTTTTATCACGGATAATGATATCAAATTCCTGAAGGAGGAGAACCCAACGAAGAAGCCTCGGCTTTGCATCTTGTTTTGCAAATAGGTATTTCAAAGCCGAGTGATCTGTGTACACTACGCATTTAGTCAAGATTAGGTATGACCGGAATTTCTCAAAGGCATACACCATAGCTAGGAGTTCTTTTTCAGTGGTGGTGTAATGACCTTGAGCCTCAGTCATAGTTTTGCTTGCGTAGTGTATGGGCTGAAAGTATTTTGCTTTGCGTTGCCCCAAGACCGCACCTATGGCAAAATCACTAGCATCGCACATAAGCTCAAAAGGTTGGTCCCAATCGGGGGCAACAAGAATCGGTGCTTCGGTAAGCTTTTTCTTAAGTGTTTCAAAAGCTTCGATGCACTCAGGAGAGAAGATGAAAGGAGCATCCTTCTCGAGGAGATGGGTCATAGGCCGGGCAATTTTAGAAAAATCTTGGATAAACCTACGGTAGAAGCCGACATGACCCAAAAAGCTCCGAACACCTTTTACGGTGGTGGGATGAGGTAATTTGGCAATGACATCGATTTTAGCTCTGTCAACCTCGATCCCGTTTTTTGAAATCTTATGGCCGAGGACAATGCCCTCCTTGACCATAAAGTGGCTCTTCTCCCAGTTGAGACTTAGATTCGTTTCTTTGCAACGTTTAAGCATCTGTTCCAAGTGGGAGAGGCAAGTCTGAAATGAATCCCCGATGACTGAAAAGTCATCCATGAATACCTCCATAGTTTTCCCGATCATGTCGGAAAAAATAGACATCATGCACCTCTGGAACGTGCCTGGTGCATTACATAAGCCGAAAGGCATACGTCTGTAAGCAAAAGTTCCGTAGGGGCATGTGACGGTAGTCTTCTCTTGATCCTGGGGATCAATGGGGATTTGGAAGTAACCCGAGAAGCCATCGAGGAAGCAGTAGTATTCATTCCCCGCAAGTCTTTCGAGCATTTGGTCCATAAAAGGGAGAGGAAAATGGTCCTTACGGGTGGCTTCATTTAACTTTCGATAGTCAATACAAACCCGCCAACCCGTGACCAAACGAGTTGGAATCAACTCGTTATCCTCGTTGGTGACAACGGTAATGCCACCCTTTTTAGGAACACAATGAATTGGGCTAACCCAAGGACTGTCAGATATAGGGTAAATTAATCCCGCATCAAGAAGTTTGAGAACTTCTTGTTTGATAACTTCGTGGATTTTAGGATTTACCCTTCTCTGATGTTGCACAGCTGGTTTAAAGTCATCCTCCATTAATATTTTATGAGTACAAAAGTTCGGGCTTATGCCCTTAATGTCGGAGAGTTTCCAAGCAATTGCTTGCTTGTTTGACTTAAGAACCTTTAGGAGTGCAGCCTTTTCCTCATCTTTTAAGTCTTTGGCAATAATGACGGGTAATTTATTATCACCCTCCAGAAATGCATATTCTAGATGAGGAGGCAAGTCCTTGAGCTCAACCTCGGGAAAGTCTTCAGTTATTTCAACATTTTTGACTTCCGCTTTATGAAGTATTTGTGGAGACGGAGAGGGTGAAGGATCGTCATTTAACAATCTTTCAAGGAGAAGAATGTCCCCCTCCGGGTCAAGATAGTTTTCATCAACTCCATCGGGAATTGAGCTATCTTGAGCAAGAAAAGCCTCAAGCTCTTCCAAAAGGAAGTCACTTCCCTCAAACGGAGTGAGGGAAGGGGAAGAGTCGGAAATGATAGGGTCAGTAGAAAGACTGCCACTGGATGAGAAACCAAGGACTTCTTGGGATGATTCCTCCGACGCAATATCGATGATGTCAATACGGTTAACCGTTTCAGCGTCATAATTGGAAGAATATCTTGAAGTCTGATCAAGATTGAATGTTATGGCTTCGCCACCAACACGTAGAGTGATTTCTTCTTCGAATACATCGATTAAAGCACGACCCGTTCTTAAGAATCCTCTCCCGAGAATGAGAGGAACTCGTGGGTCAGCATCGAAATCAACAATCACGAAATCTGCCGGAAAGTGGAACTTTCCTACTTTCACAAAGATATCTTCGGCAATGCCGAGAGGACGGGATATAGTACGATCTGCAAGCTCGAGTGTCATGCAGGTCGGAGTGAGAGTAGGTAGAGAAAGTCTTTTCCAGACTGTGTAAGGCATCAGGTTAATGCTTGCGCCAAGATCGGCCAAGGCAAAGCATTCAACCATCCCAGGGAAAATACATGGAATGAGAAATTTCTCGGGATCTCCAAGCTTTTCGGGAAGCTTTTTCAAGAGCACTGCTGAGCAATGCTCGTTAAGAGGAGTTTTTGCCATCTCACACAGTTTTTCTTTGTTGCTTATCAGATTTTTGATTGTTGAAGCAAACTTAGGCATGAGAAGAAGAGCGTCTGCGAAGCTAATATCAAAGTGTAATTCTTGGAAAATTTGATAAAATTTTTCCATCTGATGGTTAGCTTTTTCGCGGTTCTTTTGTTCAGTCACTCGTGAAGGATATGGAATTGACGGCTTAGGGTTATTCTTTGAGATTTCATCAGGACACACAGGAGGATCAAATACAACTTTCGGCTTACGAGCCGGGACCGGGACAACTTGAGGGTGGACGTTGTTGATACCTCCGTTATTAGTAGGAAGTACCTTGTCCGTAGTGACCTCAGGTTCACGTTCCGCTACCTTAGGAGGAGAAGAAGAGGTAGAGGGAATCGAGGGTCCATTGTATGATACCCCACTTCGGGTAGTGATCGCCTTGACATCGTCCCTCGGGTTAGCGATCGTGTTGCTCGGTAATGTACCAGAGCTCGAGGGTCGATCATTTAAAGACTTCTGAAGTTCAGAGATAGTCTTGATCAATAGCCGATTTGTTTCCTCTTGTGCTTTCATGAATTGTTTAATTTCAGCATCTGAGGAAGACGGGGGTGGAACAACGTTTTGATTTTGAACAGGGGGATTTTGAACACGGTTGTTTTGAAAATTCCCTTGGTTTTGATTGTTGTTACCCTGAAAAGTGTTTCTCTGATTGAAATTACCCTGATTGTAATTCCCTTGATTCTGGTTTCTTTGAAAATTTCCTTGAAAACCTTGGTTTTGATTGCCATTTTGAAAATTATTTTGATTAAACTGGCCTTGATTTTGGTTCGGGTTTTGGAAATTTGAGTTTTGACCTTGGTTAAAATTCTGATTCGTGTTACGGTTTTGATTTTGGTTAAAACCGGGAGGTCCGAGAAAATTGTTGGAACGATAGCTTAAGAGATTACGGTCCCCTTGCGGTTGGTAAGAGTTACCCCCCGTGTTATAGGAACCGTTAGCAGCATAAACGTTCTCTTGAGAAAATTCAGCAGTAGCTGGACACTCGGAATACAGATGTGGGCCCCCACAAGTTTCACAACTTCGGGCCACGGCTTTCACTTGTTGATTTTGAGCCTGATGTTGTATCGTTTGGTTCATTCTCAACACAGCCGTAGAAATATCATCCATCTTTTTGGTAAGAGCGATTATTTCATGAGATGATGATGATGAGGGAGTAACGGAATGACATGACGCTTCCCTCTCCGCAGAGGAATCCCAAAAGTTATGATGGGCAGTCATGTTCTCGATTAAGTCATAGCACTCCTCGGGACGCCTTTTCATAAAGGTCCCACCAGCAGCAGCATTGAGAATGTCTCGGTGCCTCAATGTCAGACCATTATAGAAGGTATCTATGATGGTAACTTGTAACATATTGTGGTTAGGGCACCGGTCAATGGCTAGCTTATAACGTTCCCAAGCCTCAAAAAGAGACTCATCTGGAAGTTGCCGGAAGTTGCTGATATCATTTCGTAACTTGGTAACCATGGATGGTGGAAAATATTTTGCTAGAAACTTGGTTACCATTTCATCAAAGGTTCGAATAGAATTCTTTGGAAGTCGGTCAAACCATGCAGTGGCATGATGAGCGAGAGAATAGGGGAAGAGGTACAGCCGAAGGGCATCATCGGTGACACCATGCTGTTTCATGCTTTGGGTGACCGTAAGATATTTGTCAAGATGCTTGTTGGCATCGTCACCCGGTAATCCGTGAAATTGACACGAATTCTGGACTTGTTGGATCATGTGATGCTTGAGGCCAAAGTCCGCAGCCCCAATAGTGAGTGGTGCAATAGGCCCACCCCGCCCTTGCATGGTAGGTTGGCACAGCTCCTCCATAGTTCGGAGATCGGGAGCTGGCTCATCCCTAGGAGGGTCAGGGGGTGGTAATAGTGGTGGTGGTGGCCCAGCGGCCATTTCGGTTTCTGTGTTAGAACGTAGCTCGGGTACGTCTTTCTGTTTTTTATTCTTTGTTTGAGACCGAGTGCGCATGCACTAAAAACAATTTTTTTCAACACAAGTTCGAGGCAAAACTACAGTGAACTTAAACCAATAATCACAAGTGAGCAGCTTCTTTGAAAAAGGTACACTACTCACAGGGATACAAAGGCAAGTTTTAATCTTAAGACTGGGAACTTATTATGGGTGTATTAATTAATTTGAAAAACTGCTTTAGGCTTATGGGTGTGTGTGCAGAAAACTTGGGAAATATTTTTGGAACTGATTCGTTAACCGAAATCGTCCCTTTAAGATTACTCGCAGGCTGGCGGGAGGAAGTAAATAGGTTTCCTCTTCAGTTCGCAATTTAATGTCAGAACTTACCTTAAACCAACTGTTTCAGGTTGTAATCTTAAAGAACACGAAGTAATTTAACTTCACAGTTTGTTTTTGATTGTTTTTAATTTTTTTTGGTGTTTTTCAACACTTCAGGAGAAGTGTTAATGAACGTTTTTGATATGATTATGTTTTTACAAAACTTTTTACAGGGAGGGGTTTTGAAAACCACTAAACTTAAAACGATTTTATAAAACACGCAACAACCTCCCCGGCAACGGCGCCAAATTTTGATTGAGCCTGAACCGTCAGATTATTATTGACCAAGGTCAACAAGTCAAAGACAGCCTAGAATCAATACTCCGGTGATAGTATAGTGTATTCCCGGGTCGTTAAAGTCCCGACGAGATTGAAATGGTGCTTTTGGAATCGTTTATGAGAAAGTGGCACTGAGGACAGTATCCAGATGATGTGGGATTGGTATTGCTACTGTTATTTTGGTATTGGCAAACAGATATAATATTCACAATAATCAGATACCAGATATATGCACAAATTGACAATTAAGATCACGTATCGGACTGGAAAAGTGGGTTTTTGGTAATTATGAAACTACAAGGGGTGCTTTTGACACTTTTCAAAACTTGAAATTAAAAATGAAAAAGAAATGATAAAAGTGATTAAAATAATATTAAACTATTATTTAATTAATTAAACTATTTTAAATCTAAATTAAAATCTAATTTAAATAAACTAAAAATGACAAATGATTTAATTTATACTAAAAATTAACAAAAATATTTTCTAAACCTAAATTAGAACTTGAAGAAAGTATAAAAAATTAAAAATAATATTTTTGTCTTTTTGTGGTTTTGTAATTAATTAAAAACTATTTAACTTAATTAAACTAATTAAACTACTTTTAATTTATATTACTACTAAATTAACTTAGAAAATTAAGATAAAATTTATAAAATTACTTAACCATTACAGGAATCCTAAAAAATTATAAAAACTCTAAAAATTATATTTTAAGATTAATCTACTAATTAATTACCTATTAATTAACTTAAGTCTATTTTAAACAAATAAAATAAGAAAAATAGAAAATGAACAGTAGAATCTCAAAATTTATTTTCTAAAAACTTATTATACTATATTAGAACTAGAAAAATTATAAAAACTAGATTTAACCTTATAAAAACTAATTAAGCTATTTAATATTTGATATTAATTTATAATAAAGAAAATTAAAATTAAATCTAATTAGCACTAAATGACAAAATAAAAATCTGAAAAATTTATTATAACTACTTTAATATATGAGGTATTTAATAAAAATATAAAAACACTAGTTACTTAATTAAAATCTAAAAATGAAAATTAAACTTAACTTGAATTAAATAGAAACTATCACTTATTTTAAAACTAATTTTTTTGGATTTTTCTTTTACAGAACTACTTAACACCTTAAAATGACAAACTTTAATGAAAACACTTTTTTTAAAATAGCTTATAAATAAGCTATAAGCACCCCTTTGGCTACACAGTTGACTTATGTTGACTGTGTGGTCAATTTTGGTCAAATGGCCTAAGGTGGGGTCCACAATGGTAAACAAGGGTCTCAGCAAGTTTAACAAACACAAATAAGCAATAAACACAAACACTAGATCACTAATAAGCTGTTTAAGACCAATTTAAGCACTTGAGCTAACCTAAGTTTTACTCAGTTATGGGACAGATTTGGAAGCAAATTCCAAGTGGGGTCCACTAAGATCTAGGTCAAACTAATGGTCAATGGTGAAAGCTTACCAGGAGGGGGGTTGGGGGAACCTAACTAAGGGGTGTGGGGCCCACTGAGATGGTCACAAAACCACCACAAAGTGGTGTTGTGACTGAGGTCAGGTCTGAGCAGGGCAATACCCTTGCCCTGCAGTTGTCTTTGAGGGTGAATGGGGCCCACTTACAAAAATCCTAAAAATGTAAAAATGGTGGGATATTAAAGCTGAGGTGGTAGAAAGTAACTCCACAAAATTTCAAAGTCTAGATCCTAATAATAAATTCTACAAAATTCCCACAAGTTTTGTGAAAATCTGAGAAGTGTATTTTGACTTTTAAAGAAACTTTGAACTAGTTGACTTTTATGGATTTCTAATCACTACTACTGATTGATAATGTTATTTTAAGCTAAACTAAGACTAAATTAAGCTACAACTAATCAATATAAGCTAAGGTGAGGGTTCTTGGACACCAACTGTGTAACAGTTGGTTATAACCTAATGGTGTGAGTAATTTTGACTTTTACCTTATATATTACCTAAAGAGATGGTCTGACTGAGCTTATATGAACCTAAGTTACTATTATGAAACACAAATTCACCTTCAAACTCAGTTAAGCTCACTGAGCAAACCTGAGCCAAACACCCTC
This sequence comes from Artemisia argyi, assembly GCA_030686995.1. Lineage (NCBI taxonomy): Eukaryota > Viridiplantae > Streptophyta > Magnoliopsida > Asterales > Asteraceae > Artemisia > Artemisia argyi. The sequence continues at coordinate 132,404,269 of CM060708.1, read as the reverse complement.
TTATATATCTGTTTATGAGATTTTCAAGGCTAAACACTATTCTAATCCATAAAAATGATCCCAAATACTATATTAAGGTTATTTAAGATCAAACAAGCAAGAATCAATCACCACATAAGCATAATACACAGGTTTGTCAAAAATGAGTATTCCACTGTGTGATATTGATTTTGAGCAACAAGTAAAATAAATGAACAAGTAATTGAGGTAAAGCACTAATTATACTGAGTAACATGTAAGAAACATAAGATTATAAAGATCTAACTAATTAAATTACTTAAATAGTAAAATGCCAAATTAAATGAAAATACTTACACAATGGAAATGGACTGAGATATGATGAAACAAGACCAAGATCACAAATTCATCCTACACCTCCCATGAGGTACTACAACCCAAGCTTATTCCAAATCCTTCCTTGCTCCAGCTATGATCACCAAGAACACTTGGTTTGACTTCCTTTGACTTTTTTTTTTGTATTTTGAATTTTTTTAATTTCTAACTGATTTAAGTTATTACTAATAGCTTCAATAAGCTACTTAGGAGCTTATATGTATCTAATAGTCCAATACAAACTACTAAAACAACAATTGATATAATGCAAGATATAGAAAATGAATTAAAACTGCATACCATGAATTAATAAGAGAAACTTGAATTTTATAACTGAAATGAGTTCAATACAATAAAATAAAGAGGTTACCACTGCTTAAGAGCTTGGGTGTACCTAAAATTGAAAATGACAATTACACGACATAAAATAAAACTAAAATTAACTACTACTGTATCCTTGTGCTTCCTCTTCTACTTATAGCCCCCAATTAGGGTTTCCACAAGCTTCTGATCAAATCCCACCTCTCTCTTCAAGCTTTGGTCCACTAATGAGCCTACACGTGTTTTGGCGCCAAAACGCTTATCTTCAAATTGGCTCTAATAATGTGAATTGGGGAGAAGCATTTAATGCAAAGGTGATGGGTAGGTGTAGGGGGTGAGGTAGTGATGATTGAGGAGGCTTTGGTTTCTGATTGGAGGAGAGGGGAGGTTGAGCAAGTGGTGGTGTGGTGGGGGACGTCTGAGAGGGAAAGGAGAAAGAGTTGACTCGGTTTGACCGAGTCTTATTTAATAAAAAGGGTGGGTCGGGCTTAAGTGGTGGACTGGTTTTGTATTTGGGCTTAGGTGGGCTTGTGGTTGTACTGGGTTTAGTTTGGATTGGAATTGGATTTTGGTTTTAGTTTAAATTGGATCCGGTTTGGTTTTTATTAGGAATAAGCCCAAGGGTTTAAGTTGTAATTTTGCCAAACTTGAGGACCAATCTTGCCAACTTTCCAAACTTCATTAGAGGGACCAAACCTGCCATAACATAATTACACAAGGGCCAAAAGTATATTTTTTGCATTTAAAAACTTATAAGGACCATTTGTGTAATTTTTGGATTTTGAGGGACTGAAAATGTAATTTCCCCAAAAGTTATCAAAACTGTTCCAATTTGTAATTTATGAATAGTACAAGGGTAGTTTGTGATAAAATTCTATTTTGAATACCCAGGGACTAAGTTTGCCAATTTTGAAACTTGAGGGGTAAAAATTGCCAATATGTGTAAACTTTTATCCAGGGATCATTTGTGAATGTTTTTGATTTCCCAAGGACTTAAGTTGACTTTTCTATCATTTAAAACCTTCAGGGACTAGTTTTGTCAATATTTGAAACTTGAGGGACTGAAACTGCCAATTATGCAAACTTTATGTGTTTTTCATCTGTTTTTGGTATTTTTGCATTTGAAACATGTAAAACACTTTCCTGGGATATTTTCACTATTTTTGATTCATTATTGAGTGTTTTTGGATGTTTTGGCAGTTCAGAATTGGTAAAAATGATGAGTATTTACACACTCATCAGTAACGTTTTTATAAGTGTTGGGTATAATAACATTAGTAATAATTATTTGTTTTAATCGTTATTATTGCCATGTCGGTACGCGTGCAGACTTGATTCTTGAGATTACTATCGTTTTTGGGTTTTGGGTAACAGTAAATGTCAGAAAATATGAAATTTAAGGTTTTTGATGAAAATAAACTATAGTAGTATTTAAAATTATTGTCTGAAAATTTTCGGGTTGTTATAGATGACGATTGTTTGACTTTGTTACGTCTTTTCGAGCTTCATTTGTCTTGCCGGCATCGTTTGTTATTGATCTTGAATAGGACCAACCTAGGAGTTAGTTAGACTGTTAGGTGGATTTGTAGATTGTTTAACTGATTGAGACAAAGTATGACCATCATGAGGGCATATTTATATGATGCTAGTATTAAGCCGTCTGGCCAGCGTGATAATACTTACATCATATAACGTGCACTTGTTGTGTTCATAGGATGTCTTAAGAAGTGCCTTAGTGGAGCCTTAGATCTCTGTTTTGTTGCGACTATCTGCGAATAGTGAGACGTTAGGTTCTTTCGACCTATACGTTTGATCTGCCTTATCGCCATACGTTTTGATGTGTTTGGATCTTCGAGGATATGCTTGTTGACCTTTGTATCTTGATAATGATCTTAGGGTTCGTTGTAGAGCTTTCTACCATCCGATGTTATCGATTAAATTGTCTTCTATTTGCTTGAATGCCATTGTTCATTTTGAGGGGTACACATGTGTTTTGCTACTTATACGATTCGCTTCTATGAGACCATTACTTTTTGGATTGTTTGATTAAGGACCAGAATTGTGTGGAACCAAATTTGGACCGTTTGATTCTTGTACATTTCGGAGGAGGTTTCCTATCGTCTAACTCTACCTCCTCAGCTATCACATGTTCATAACACCTCCCGTGTATCTTTCTGAGGGGATCACCCTTATCATCCTTGCATGTGACACCCTACTTGCTTGATTTGAAGCCACTTGTTATATTTCTTTTGTGTGAAATGGAAAACATCTTAGATCGACAAGATAGGGTCATGAGAGACCAAATTTTCATGCTTGTTATGAATTGTTATGTCTCTGCTTCATTATCATTTCAATTTTCGCGGACGAAAATTTTCTTTTTGAGGGAAAGAGTTGTAAAACCCATAAATTTTGAACATGTAAAATACCCAAAATGCCTTCTAATTTTAAACTTCTGAAGAGACGTTAAATAATCTAAAACATTTCATTCTGATTTTTAACCTACGTATTTAATTCGTTAATATACGAACTATTATTTTTGCACCATTTTGAAATTTCCTTAAGTATGAAATATTAACCTATGAAATATTAAACTATATCTCATGAATAATAATACATAATATGAATTATAACCTAAACTAAATAAATGATATTATAAAATAATTCCTATCCTAGTTATGAAACCGATTCTAAACTCTCCTATTCTTTGGGTCGTGTATTACCTAAGATAAAGATGGAGCATATCTTGTGTCTACCTTTAATCATGATTCAGTTATAAACAATACTCCCTCAAATCTCGCCTATATCACATACCTTCCAAAGATGTAGTTGCCACCCCTTATGTTCCAAATGATATAGTTGGTGGTACAGAGATTGGACGAGGATGGTGTGAGGTAAACGTTCAAATACCAACAAAAAGAGATGAAATGTTGGTGAGACCATATGGGTTATTTGCCACAATTGAAGTGTAAAACCCACATTTTACACATCATGATTAAATTACCAAAATACCCTCCAATTTGAAAACTTGAAGATTTAAGTACGTTTACCAAACAAGCCCGAAATCAAAAATGGTTATCGTACGATCACAAACATGATCATGTAACTTCAAGTAAATGATAATTGAGCTACTACAACATCCTATGAACTCAAGAATGTGAAATTTGGATTAAGAAACAAATATTGCACGTTACGAGACCGAACGGGGTCCAAAAAACCTTAAAATTTGTACACTACTTACAAAATAAATACCAAAATATAACCTAAAGTATTTTTAATGAAAAAAATAAAATTTTTGGTCCTATCTACACTTGAAAAACCGGCCTAAGGGGGGGGGGGGGATCCCTAAAATATTGCAATTATCATTAATTTGATTTATATCCTTCCAAAATAATCTAGAAACCGAAAAATAAGTCATCCCTTTCCCTGGTTCTTCATATTAACGCTACAACCATCATTCCTCACCCTTAATCCATCAAAAATATTGAATAAGAAATATTGGTGATTAATTCTACGTGTTCGTGAGATGATTTGGTGTACATTGGGGTTCATTTGAAGGCTCTTGAAGGCTTGCTTATTGTTTTCTCATCCTATTCGACCCATAAGAAATCCCTTGAGGGGTTTGGTATTTTTTCTTGCATCCTTGATTAATTCCTTGTTTTCCTTTCATCATGAATATCATTATACGCAAGAATCAAAAAGATATGAATTGATATACAATATATACATAAATAGACCCATATTAATTTTTATGAGGAAATTGATAAAAATGAGATTTTGAATGCATATGGATCGAATATAATTTGGTAACATGAGTTCATGATTGTTTTTGATATTTGAGGATGATAAAATGTTTATAATGATGAGATGATGTGAATTAGATAATTAGTTGGTTGATTTTTGGATTAAAAGGGGTAAAGGAAGTTGGTTTTTATGTATTGAAATTCTGGACAGATTTGATAGATGAGAATGTGTGCATCATAAAACGAAATTGGTAAATGTTTAATTCATAATTTTTGCTTGTAAACTCAGTTTAGGGTCCTAATTAAATGTTCCAATTGATTTGGAGGTGATTGAGGTTGATTTGGGTGTATTTTTGAATTTTGTGTGATGATATGTCAAATCTGTGTTTGCAGAAATTTAATTCAGTAGTCGTTTTTTATTTTTCTTTTTCAAACCGTAAGGAGTTAGGAGCTCTCCTTTTACTGGGGTAATATTTGGGTTATGTGTGACTTCCTGGAATATTTGTGAATTTTTCTAAGGTGTGTAAACGGGTATTTTAAGTGCAAACTTTCTGCATGTTTGTACAGTTAATTTTCTGGGTAGGTCTGGGGAAAATGATTTTTCATATGGAGTTACACTTAAAAATAAAATCTAGGAAAATTCATGTAGACTCTCAAGACATATGTACTTCTGTGAAAAATTTGGTGATTTTTATTTTGGGCTTCTGATATGTTTTAAAAAATTGTTTATTGGGCTAAATTCTGTTAGAAAACCGGTCATTTTATATGCATATGTCTAATGTGTTAACTTGATGATTTGGTGGCCTATTGCATGTCCCTCTTGGAGTGTGCTCTTAAATGTTGTAGTTGACTTATGCTAATGTGTTATAATATAAATGTATGCTATTGTGACCTTGATATTATACTTAACCTTTGACATTATACTTGACGATCCTTGAAACTTGTTAATCCTTGCTATTACACTTGACGATACTTGATACTTAACCTTGGTGACTTTTCATACTTAACCTTGATAGTCCTTTGATATACCTTGTGACACCATATGTAATTTCAATTCGTACTCTCTTGTCTTATTACTTGATGTGCTTGTTATCTTCATATCTATTCACTGAGCTTTTTATGCTCAGCCGCGTTTTCTTTTCCATGCGGCAGGTACTTAAGCTAGGATGCGGGGTTTAGCTTTGGGAATGAGAGAGTGTGGACCAACCTTAGAGTTCCTTTAAATAATAGATTTTGTTTTATTATTGTATTTTTCCGTATTTTGGAATTCATTTGTAACCTATGTACTCATTGTATTGTTAAAGTATTAAGCTTGTGTTTTGCTCTGTTGGACACTATTTATTGTGATATCTTTACCCTTGACGGGTTGGGGTGTTACATGAAGACTGTGTTGGTGCAACCATAGCATGGCCTTGTCCCTTTATCTCGGTATGTCTTTGTTAATCTTGTGATACCAATAATTTTACTAACATGGAGCTTAATGCTTATACATGGGTGTTTATTTGTAGGTGGTCCGTGAGGATTGAGAAAGGATGCATGATGACCCCGGACTAAGCTTCTTGTTGCTTTAATTTATTGTTTAATGTTACAAGACTTTATGTTGGATAGTGTCTACCTTATTTATGTTTAGTGCTTTTGTTATGACAATTGCTTATTTGAAATACAATTTCGTTTTATTCATTTAATAATTAGTTGATGTTTTATTCATATCGTAATAATAGAGTGTGCATGCTGAAAATAGCGTCCTGTCATATGACTTGTCAGGACTTTGAAATTGTCCTATTAAACTTATTAACCGTCCTAACAATTAACTTTTAAGGACGCTTAACATTGTAAAAGTGACCTAATATGTTGTTATTAGGACGTTATTTAGGTTGTTAATAGACATTTTATACGACCAAAAAATTGGTTTCATAATCTTCTTTGCGATATTAGAACCCTTTTCTTGGTGCTAAAGTAGCTATAATGTTATATGATAAGCGTCCTAACAATTATCTTTTAAGTACGCTTGTATGTGTATCAAAAGATTAAAATTAGGTAACCACGTTTTACAACATTGTAAAAGTGTCCTAATATGTTGTTATTAGGACGTTATTTGGTTGTTCATAGACATATTATGCGACCATAAATTTGGTTTCATAATCGTATTTGGGATATTAGGACCCTTTTCTTGGTGTTAAAGTAACTATAATGGTATATGATAACCGTCCTAAGAATTAACATTCAAGGACGCTTGTATGTGTATCAAAAGATTAAAAGTAGGTTACCGCATGTTAGAACATTGTAAAAGTGTCTTAATATGTTTTTATTAGGACGTTATTTGGGTTGTTTATAAACCTATTATGCGACCATAAAATTGGTATCATAATCTTATTTTAGTTATTAGGACCCTTTTCTTGGTTGCTAAAATAGCTATGATGTTACATCATAAGCGTCCTAACAATACTTTTAAGGACGTTTTTATGTGTCTCAAAAGATTAAAAGTAGGTAATCACATGTCAAAACAATGTAAAAGTGTCCTAATATGGTTTTATTAGGACACTATTTTGGTTGTTCATAGACATATAATACGACCATAAAATTGGTTTCATAAGGGTATTTGAGATATTAGGACGCTTTGGACCTCTTACAACCGCCTTACATGAAACGCTTTCATCCTTGGTCCTATTAAATGAAAGGTCCTATAAAGTACCATTTTATGACGCTTATGGGGTCCTAAAAAGCCACTTTTCTAGTAGTGATATCATATATGATAAAGCATTTAAAATATACCTTTTGCAGCTTGTCTTCCTTTTATGGATGACTTTAAGAACGGCAATGTTGTTATTACTTTTTCCACATCGTCAGTTTCCTTTGCTTTACCTTTATGTACATTTTTAAAACACGTATGTTTAGTAATTATGTTCAAGCAGACCAATTAACATACATCAGCAGTTTTTTTTTTCGAAGGCTTAGCTGCATTGATAGCCTTCGGCAAAGCCGAAGGCTATCACTGCAGTTAAGATAAGTGTTTTTTTTCAATATCATATGTGATAAAATGCAGTCAATATCAACTTAATCTATCTATAGGTGAATATTTTTGATATATCATATGTGATAAAATACAGACTATGCAGCATCCTACGGCTTTTTCTATTCCAAAGTCGTAGTATTTGTGTATGCCAAAGGCATTTACATATATGTCGCATCCTATGCCTTTGTGTATGCCAAATGTGTCTTCATTTAAGCCGAAGGCGTCTTCTGCGGCTTAGCCGCAGCCAACACCTTTGGCATAGCCGAAGGCGTCTTCTGCGGCATAGCCGCAGAAGATGCCTTTGGCATTTCCTTCTTCTGCGGCTTAGCCGCAGCCAATGCCTTCTTCTGCGGCTTAGCCGCAACGAACGCCTTTGGCATAGCCGAAGGCGTCTTCTGCGGCTTAGCCGCATAAGACGCCTTGAATAAATGCTTCTAATCTGTGTTTTTTATTTCAACATCAACTGATTTAGTCTGTTAACTTTGAAAACCTAATTTCTAGTTACTTATTTCTTTACAAAATCACAATAACTTGCATAAACATTCAATAATCAATGTAAATTCATAACATATTCAGTATACTCTCTATACATAGTACGCATCAATATTTAAAACATATATGATAGTAAGAGATGGTAAATTTGTTGTTTAAAATGTATAAGTATACCTTTAATCGGTTTTTTAACCGTATTTTTGTGCTTCTTTTTCTCCAGAGATGGGTATGGTTTCAGTGCTATATCATCTCCGCCACTTTCCGCCATTTTTTCTGATGAGATTTGGTAGATCTGGTGTGTTTCTAGGGTTTGGATTTTGATCGGTTTGTTTTCCGTGAGTAGTGTGTGTTTTTAGTGTGTGTTTGGTGAGGGAATTGTGATGAAATGAAAATGCGATAGTGGAGTTTGTTGGAAGTGTAATTTTACTTAATTGCCCCTCCGTGTATTTTATTAGTAGTAACTATTTTGATCTCAACCTTTGATCAAAATTAAATCAATGGTCCATATATGTCCCTTGGTATGTGAGTAATGTATGGTATTTGAAATAACTCGACTCAACAAATGTCTTTTATTCAGTCCACATAATCACCTTCTAATTAACCCATTACATGGAGAATTAGAAGAATAGTAGGCACAAATTCTAAGAAAATAATTCATCTGCTTTTATCATTTATTGGTGAGAATTGATTGAAACACTCACATTTATTATTTGCACACTTAAATATATAAACTGATAAAAGACATATAATAAACTTACAACAATTAAATGCACTGTGCAAATAAAAAATTATAATGAGCAAATCATTAAATAAACTTTATCGGTCTTTCTACTACACTAATTATACTTATATACTAAAGAGCGGGCTTTGCATCCCCAACTTTGCAGCTACAGTGGTTTGTGAGAGGTGCTACAGTGTTATCAACAGTGATAATAGTATTTTATTCTACTTTATAACTCTCCTCTCCTCTCCCACATATTCTAGATTTCTTTTCCAAGCCACAAACCACACACTCTCACCTAACACACACAACAAAAAACCGCTGATCATCTAAAGGAAGATCAATAGGACCCTAATTCTCATGAACTTAAACACTCTTATACAAAAATTCAAAGCAAACCCTAAAAAAAAATTTGCCCGAAATCACCCAGTAAACCCTAGAAAAAATTGGGCGAAATCACCCTGATGCGTTAATTAGTTATAAATTTTGGGACTTTGAAGGACTTTTGTTGTGTAGGAGAGGGACTCAGCTCTTTTGTAAAGATTACCGGGAAAATCAACAAGGTATGTATGCTTATTAATTAATTATTTACTTCAGTTTGTTTAGTATTAGTGTTTAGATTGCTTATATTTTATGTTCACGGTTGTATTTAAAATAAGAAATTCAACTATAGAAAAAAAAAAAGATTTTCAAGGGGATGTTTGTTTGAGCTGATGTTTTGATATGTTTAATTCGCTAAACTTATTGTTAACCACACGCGGTGTAGGGCAAAACATCACAGACAAGTCTTGGTTTGGGTTAGCATAATTTGGTGTCACCTTTTGGTTTGGGTGCTAAAAGTTGGTGACTTACTGGGTATGCATTAATTCATTCTGTTTATTACTTTTATTAGGATCATAGTTTTAAAGGGGTGTTTGTTAACGCTTATACAGTCAGGTTATGGCTTATTTGCTTATGGGCTTATGTTTCATACGCTCACTTTTTGTGGGTTACACTAACTGTTAACAAACCACTGTTGTAACAGGCATTAACAGAAAGTCACAAAATAGTACATGAATAGCGGTCTGTTGGTGAAGGTAGGTTGAATTTACACTTTTCGATTAGCTGCCAAAATAACCAATACTGATGTGTGTGCTGCTACTATTATTGCAGCTGATTTCCGCCATCATGGTACCAACTTTCGGAGGGTGGAGGCACGTACCGAACAATAGAAATGTGCCCACTACGGTTCAGGTATTCAGTGTTTGTTGGGATCTCAGTATTTCGAGTTCGTTGTTATTTCCAGGTCCAAACAACATATTCATTTGTTTTTATGGGTGTGAATCAGAAAACGTGTGCTAATTCAGTTGGTATGCACAAACCTGTTGATGTCGCACACCAACCCGTTTTAGGTAATTTGTTCTATATGCGTTTTTCTGTATTACATTCGGCGAATAATGGATATTATTGGTAAAATGTTTGTTCTTTAATAAAGGTTCAACCACAATTTGGGAAGATGGCAAACTGATTTCTGTGTGCCATGAAAGCAACACGGTCGCCGTGGCGGTCTTGCGGGTTCAGGTAGCGTGCTTTTGTTATACAGGTTTTAAGTATATTATAAAAATGCAGTAAAGTCACGAATATCGTGGCTTTTACAATGGTAAGTAAGTGTTTGATAGCACGAGTTCACTGTGCTTTGGATGCGTTTGGTTCAGGTGGTATCCTTTTGTGAACTTTTCTTTCGTATCAGTCATTATGTGATACCAGTTATCCAAATGGTGGATTGGATTTTTAGACTTGAGGATATATAATTACATGGCCATTTTTAGGCTCGGCATTATTAGCCAACTTTGACAGCAACTTACCTTGGATTATAACACACTTTCAATAATTTTTTGCCATCTTTCTTTCCCTTATGTACTCTTTTCTTCTCATGGAGTTAAATGTATGAAATATGTAGGAAAAGAAAGAGAAGGATAAACGCTAGAGGGAAGCAAATCAGAAATTGCAGCGAAATGTATTTCTTTTTCCCCTCGATTCGTGTTGGTGCGTTGAGTAATGGGTCAAGATAAGTTATCCAAGAAATGTGTCAATATACGGGATCTCAGTTGCATTTCTGATTCGATTTTTAATGTATGTTTGTTTTTAGTTAGTTTGATTATTTGGCTTACTTTGTGTTGTTTAGCTTTGAAATTAGAGGATTACCAACCATGTCTGGAACTTCATTTACAACCACATCTTTGGTTTTTGATCATCTAAAAGTTATCCGTGTTTCATTTTGTGGTGGGAAAAAAATAGCGTCGTTGTTGTGATAAGGTTTGGATTCCTTATTGTGTTTCTGTGTTTTTTTGCCGATTGATATGTTCCTGATGTTTGATCTAGGGTTTTAATTGATTAAATTATGTTTAATATTATTGTCGCCCTTCATGTAAGTAGATTAGGATTTTCAATTTCTAGGGTTATGCCTCAAGATTTATTTTGTCATCGTACATTTAACCTTGCACTTGATTTAATTATGATTATTATTCTTATGTTGCTTTATCCAAGTAGATTAGCCATATTATTTTAGGTTTGCATCTTTGAAAAGGTTGATTATGTTTTATGATGCCACATCAATTTGACATCTTTTATTATTTATTAACGTTTCTGTGTATGCGACTAGGTTAGGGTTACTTTTTATCTTCATCTGTTGTGTATAACAAAATATAGATTGTTGGTAGTTCTTGATTTTTTCTCCTGTTGTTGGTTTGATATTGTTTTCTCTTTTTCGCCCACCTAAATTAGGGTTTCTGATTTAGGGTAGATGATTTGGCTACTTATGTTTTCATTTGTTATATGTTAGGTATTTTAGCAACTAGAAGATGGTTATAGTGTTGGGTTTTAATTGTTTTAATTATTTGCCTTATTTCACCTTTATATGTTGCGGTAAATTAGGCATGATGCTTCCATGTTCACCTGTTAGCTGATATTTTTTAATATGTATATGATACTTGCATGAAACAATAGTTAGGGTTGTTGTGAATGCCGAAAATTAATTTAATGTGAACGACGAGAATTCATGTCTTTGGTTTGTTTTATTTGTAGTTGCTGGGATTTGATGAAGAATGGTGGTAAAATAAGAAAATGAGGGGATTATTAAAGAAAGTTGCATCTAAATCAGTCATCGTCACCTCCTCAAAATGGCAACAACAGCAGGTCTGTCGTCTCAATATTCATGAATATCAGGTCCCTACTATTTTAATATCACTTACTCATTATATATAATAGTATCTCTTACTGTTATATTATGACTGCTGTGTACGGATTAGATTTGTGTTAAAATTAGCTAACTATGATTATTTTGTTCAATTAAGGATAACTTTCAACACATTTGGTCAAAAGCTCAATCCAAAGACTGTTGTACATAACCGGTAAAGTTTTTAACTGGACCTACATTACATACGTTTTTAAGCTTCAGAAAATGAATATTTTAAATGCATTTTCACAGGTTATCCTGCCGTCTGTCTAAAGGTAGTTTCAAAAGGGCGTCTGTCCAAAGGTAAGTTCATTTTCTCAGCGTCATCCAAGTAGTGTTCCGTATTGCAAGTAAATTAAGTTATCGTTAAATGTGTTTCTTATTGCTTTTGAAATTGAAAATATAGTCTAAAATATTTAGATAATGCATACTGTATGTTCCAACACGTAAATTTTCTTTTGTGCCATTAATTTAGTTAATAAATTAATTAGGTCTCTTTGTGCGGCAGGAAATATTACTATTTTGAAATAAATAAATAAATTCAAAACATATTGGTTCTTAACGCTATATAGGATATCATTGGGACTGTTTCAGATTGCGTTTTGCAGTAATCATCTGATCACTTTCGTATAACAAACATGCGTCGGTTTTCAACTCTGATTGAACAGTATTTAGTTTATGATTGTTACTTTAGAACTGAAATGTAAAGGTTATGTAAATACTATGATTATATAGCTTTCTAATTTACCCTAAGGTGTCTTTATAGTTTTTTTATTAATGGCGACTGTGAATCATATTTATGTCTAATCTTCCTATTGTGCAGGCACATCTGAACCTCAGCAAGACAGAAAGGAAAAGTATTCAAGTCCTTTGGATGTGTGCATGCATTCTGGAAGCCAACCTGGTATTTCCAAGGAAAAAAAAAGACAAGAGCAAAAACTTTTTGCTTTCACCCCTGGTGTCAAGCAAATGATTCGCGGTTGTAACAAGGTGAGATGATTTAATTTGATTATTTGGTTCAACTGATGTGTGGCTAACTATTACAATGTCACAAAAAGAATGTTCCTATGAATGTTTCCATTTCATGCATGTCTATAATTAAATCGATGCGTGTCTAACTATTTCAAGCAAAAAAACAGATTGAATAGGAACTATGAATGTTTTCGTTTCCATTCCTATGAATGTTTCCTGTTTCCACATGGAATCTGCTACCGTCACTAACTTACTAACCACCATTTCATGCAGGCCTCGATTTTATGATGGGAGGCGAAATCTATGGGCTAAAAGTAAGCAAACAACACCAAGGCACCGACATCCGGAATCCTTAAGCCCGTTGAAAAAGGTAAGCGCATTGAGAAGTCTATAGTATACAGTGGTCCTATGAAGTATTTTGAACAGTCCAAAACGGCGATACAAAAATACGTATCTTTATTTTCCACAACTTCCATCAATATTGTGTACTTTTGAATTATGCATTTACAGTTTAACATACGCTTATTGATTTGTTCTCTGTGTGGGCTTTTGAAGGCGTGGCTGAATAAGTCACCTGGGATCTTCTCCAGAAACCAATTATTAGATTACCAAAGAAGTGTTTCGGAAGATGCTTCAGATGGCTTGGATGAAAAAGGAAAAGATTCACCAGAGATGTGCAAGAAACTGGAATGAGGCGAGGAATTTTCAGGTGCTAGATGTACGGGCAACCAAATACGCGCCTGCTTATTCATCGAAAGTTATCTTCAGCCTGAGACACATATACAGTTACAGTGAGTTATCCCAAACACCCCTGTAGCCATAGATTGAGGTTACTATGATTCAAACGATATGATAATTAAGTATGCAGATCATATTTAATAAATAAGAAATTTAAATATCAACATATTTAATATACCTTAACTAATTAGGTCAGTGTAGGAATGGTAATATGCCTGTGGGTGCAATTCCAAATTTAATAGATGAGATTGGTGCTACGATGGGGATGAAAAGGATGTTCCTATGAATGTTTCCATTGATATGCATGCTTCTTATCTTTCGACTGCAAAAATGTATAGATAATAGCGATCTTACTATTACAATGTGATGTATCCGATTGTTCTAACACGAAACGGATTGCGAAAATATGTGACAAGACTTATTCGGGCATTGTTTAGTTGAAGATTAACTGTTTAAGGTTAATTAGCTACGGAAAACATAAAATGAATGATACGCCTTCTGCTTTGAAATGACGCATTGTATGGAAAGTATATAGATTTATGAATAGGGGATGGTCTAAATCGAAAACTTCACTTGCTAGGTTAGACAGGGTGAGTAAGTGGCCAAAGTTAGTTACTGTCAAAACCAGTAATTGCCATGTATGCTTAAAATGTATGTCAGGTTGAACGGCATATATGTATGGTTAAAATGATTTATATCAGGTTGGCCATCGGGTATAAATACCTTCATGTGTTTAGTTTCTTTTCTGATTTCAGTTCTGTGGTGGAAAGTGGAATCAGTTAAGTTTGGAATTTAAGCAATTAAAATACTATGTTAGGTTATATCAGTTTTATAAAAGGGCTACCATATGAGGCTAAAATAAATGTCATAAATGTAGTGATTTACTTTTAATGGGTAATGGGTTAAAATTAAATGGGTAGTGCGGATCAAATGTGTACATTCAAAGTGAATTAGACCATTTGAACTGTTATATAAAACACTTAAAAATACAAAATACTTAGTGGTACTTGCATACTGACATGAGCTTTATCTATGCGTTTTCCAGGATTTGTGGTGAAAGCGAGTGGCGACGGGCATGTCTTCAGTTGGCCTATGTGTACCAGGAAGGACTGCGCTTAGATGTTGTTGCCATGCAAGCGGCTGAGGTGCGAGCCATGGTTGGCCCAGCATTGTGTCGAGCGGTGTTGATGCAACAGATCAATCAGCGGCTACTCAGAATGCTCGAGTCGTGTGAAAAATGACAGACCCAAGCTGAGCCAGATTGTAGCAGTAAGTGTGTCAGTTTTACATTTACATATGACTCATAGATCTCGGGCCATGGCAGCCTCTTTTTAGAATCATTTTAGGAATCAACGGCCTTTTTTCACTTCCGTCGAGTTATGAAACATAAATTTCTAAAAATACAATTTACATATTTACATTTCCTTTTTTTTTGAATAAATGCATATGTTTCAAAAGAATGGTAATATCACTTTCATCAGTACAAGCACATTCAAATACAACTGATTATCTGATTTAGAGGTGGCAAAACCGGGTTGTTGGGTTACCGTGTCTGCGTCCAACGGGTCATTTTGGTAACCACACTGAAGAGATTTGAGTCAAAACACATATGGGTCGAAAAAGGGTTGACATGAAATATATAAGGGCCTCTCTTTCCTGCATGTTTAATCCGTTTCTTTGTTAAAATATTTAACATTATATAAACTAATGCAACTATGTTCAAATGACACAGAATGATGGCAATGAGATGTTCCCAGGGGATTCAGTCCACGAAGGTATGACATTTGTAGATTCATTGGCTGAAGTGGCCTGGGCAGAATAGATGAAACATCGGGGAGGCAAAACACAAAAGTACATTAGGATAGGTTATGTTACATATTGATACATGTTAGGTCACCATTTTAATAACATAATCACTTAGAGATCTAGAGAGAGAAAGTAAGTAGAGAGAGAGAGTGGAAGGAACACCTAATATGAAAATAAGAGACTAATGATATTACTAGTGAACCAACCACCTCAAATGAGGTGTTACAAGACTATTTATAGGTAAGGATTAGGGCTTCACCATACTTTGACAATCTTACATACTTAGCCCTTAGACTTTGTCCAAACCTATAAACTAAGCATAAAACTTTATAAAACATATAAAATAACTAACGTATTAACTAAATAATGCAACCTAAAACAAAATTCAATGACCGACACTTGAAATAATAAAGTCTATTCCCAACAATCTCCCCCTAAGTGTTGGTCATCAAAGGTTGCTCGACATCGTCATCTTCTATACTTTGACTTTGTAGTTGACGTCCTCAAAAATAGTTAGCAAAATCTTTCATCGTTCTTTGTACTTCGTTCTTTGTTGATGTGATGGTGATCATGTTATGAAGTTGTCTGCCGATCGTCACTTCTGTGTCTGTGGTGGTTGTCCGCCATTCCAACATGCTCATACATCTTAGGACTTAGACTTTCGAAAGCACGAAGTTCCTTTGCATACACTTTGATCTTTAGTCTTTATACTTTGTAGATTCTTTTTTTTTTTGTGTAGAATCTTTCTTTGAACTTTGTGGTGCTAAGATCTTTGGGGGAGCTTTCATTTGCTTCAAGATGTATGTATAAGCATGCTGGAATCTACCATCATGGAGGAGATGCACCTGCAGATAACACAGTTAGCAATAATCAACCGGTACTTATAGATAAGGAATTAGAGCTTGTCAACAGCATATTGTGAAGACTCCTTCTAATCCTTATCCAGGCCGTTCCCATATCAGATACTCCCGAAGGAGCTTACGTGACCTACTAAGTAGCTCAATGACTGGGCGAGTCGCTGGGGATCACTCCACGACTGTAGATCTCTAAAGAACCACCGCGAACACTAAGCGTAACCCTTGTAGAGTTACCGAAGTGACCTGCTGTCAGGGCTGTTTGATGTTGACCCTGGCAGGAATTTCCGTTCAATCATTGAGAAATACATTTGTAATTCTCTCATAAACGTTCTCGGCAGATTGCTCAGATCTGCGATGGACTTGATAATTTACAGCTGGTGCCCATTGATGTAGAACACCAGTTGTAGAAATACTAAGTGTTCCTAAGAGATCTTTGATGTATCTCATGGCTCTAGACTCGATAAGTGCACACTTAGGTTTCCTATTCGGAGACTAGGGAGGGGTCTCCTGCTTCAATATCAACTATCTCTAAGAGATAAGTCGATAGATTACACCGGTTCCCCGTGAGAATGAAACAAGCCCTTTTAAGAGAACTTGAGTGGTTAAGAAGGTTTAGTGCAGTGCGTCACTGGGTCCATGGCGACTTAATCTTCAATACTGGTGTTGCCTTAGCAACAACCAGTAGCATACGAATTGAACCCGGTGTCTGTCCTAAGGTTGAACATTTGGAGGGATATTTCTTTTCACCATTTTCTTTACTTTTCTTTTTTAATTCTTCAACCCCTTCTTTCCCTTTTCATTCTTTTCTCCTTTTTTTTTTTTTTTCTGTATCATATCTAAGGACTTATAATTCTAACTATTGGTGATGTCCTTGGGTAGATCCCTCCGGCTTTGGCGGATCATAGGACGGTTTTTCCTATCTTAATCACCTTATAACTCCATGATTATCTGACAATAGCCAAGAAACCTTTGAAAATCTCTCAAAGTGTTTGTGATCATTAAACATTTTGTTTAATACTTTGAGAGTTTTGTGTATACTTATGAAGGGCTCCCCCTACACATGTGCTCATAAGTATTTAATAAATTTGCACATGCGGGAGGAGCAAGCACTTTTAGAATTGATCCACTTTCAGTGAACAAGACCGATTCGAGACACGCTTACATCACTAGTTAGACTAGCTTGAAGTTATTACCCGGCCTGGTTAAGTCCACAGAAAGTTTCTCGAAATGGTACATTTCTACTAAGACAAATTCTTTTCGAGACACGCTTACGTGGCTAGTTAAAGAGTTCCATTGTCAGCTTTTAGGTGACAACTAGCTCTAGTAACTAACTTGATGTTATTACCCGTCGAGGAAAAGTCTTTTCGAATTTACTAACTTTTATGTTTCGTCAATTCCTGGGTGAATCTGAGTCTAGCTCGCATGAGATTTGACTTTTAAGCAACATTTAATTTTCATATTTTAATCACTTTCACTTTTCTCCCCATCAAAAATAGCATATGAGATGTTGTTTTTGATAAACTTTTGATTAAAATATGCTTTTTGAGTCTTATGGGAAGATTTCAACAAGAACTTTTGTATTGCAAACGATGAATTTTTCAAGTGCTCCCCCTCAACAAGTGAATACTCATTGAGATGAAATACTTGCCTTTTGAGCAGAATTATGAAAATCAGAAAATGTTTGATTAATTCTACTCAAAGGTAAGAAGCCTTCGCTCCTTATATAAGGATTGAGGCACTGAAGCGTACCTCAGGGTCCTTTCATTACAAGTGCGGGTTGTACACTGATATGTGTGCACAAGCCATAAAACATGATTTTGACAAAGCATTTTGATTTCAAAATACTCCCCCTCAAAACGAGCATGTGTTTTGACATTTTTTAAACTGTGGATCGAATTGGGGAGTAAAGATTTGAAAAATCTTGAGCAAAATTTTGAAAAGTTTTGAAAAACCTTTTGAAAAATTTTGAATAAATTTTGCTCAAGATTAAGAGAGTTTTAGATAAGCTTTGCATGAGAACTTCTTCTTGTTTTCAAGGATAAGTGCACGTTTTGTTTTTAAGAAATGGTTTAGCAAGGCACTTTCCTTTCTTTGAAAACCGAGTTGTACACTGAAATGAGTGCACAAGTCGTTGTTTTAATACAAAATTAGTTTTCTTGAAACAAAATACTCCCCCTCAAATAATGAAGTTTATTTGAGAGATAGTCTTCTTGAGCAGAATATTGAATCGTATTTATGAAATACTTTGTGAAAAATTCGTGAGATGATTCTGCTCAAGGTTTTAGAAAACACAATCAAGTATTATACAACAAAGAATGCTAGAATTAAAAAAAAAAAAAAAAAAAAAGCTCTTTTACTGTTGAAAGTTGTTTGAGACCCGAAGTCTCTCTTTTGAGTTTTAAAATCTTGAAGAAGAAGATTTCCATTTAAAGTTGAACCTCATGGGTTCTTTTTGAAGATTAGTTTTTGTGATGAATGGAAAACTTCAGGTATTTGAGATGCCCAAATCAGAGTCATTCTTTAATCGTAGCCAAAGCATTCCAGATTATGAAAATTTGAAAAATTTAGGACAACTTTGCTTTGGTATTCACACTTGCTTTACCGGTGTAAAACAATACTGTAGAGTTTGGAAAAATTTGTTTCTCACCATTTTGGATCCATTTACCAGTTTAGCCTTTAAACACATTTTGCCCTTTGACCTCAAAATATGTTCCATAAGAAACATTTTGTCGAATGTTGAAAATTTGACTTTCAATGGGATGACATGTACTTGCACACAGAGAAATGCATCAGGCATAAGCAAGTATGTGGATGAATCAAAAACTCATTCTAAATCTATGAAAAATGCTCAGAATTCTCAAATTTACGCATAAGATCACAGATTAATTCATTCTTTCACTTGAAATTTCCCAATTATTATCATGGTTTGGAGTTATGATTTGAGACTTTGCATGCATGTTAGCATCAAAATGCAAAAATATTGTACAAACAAACGCCCTAGTAGTAGCAGCAGCAAAGACATCGAAATCTTAAACTCTAAATCACATGATTTCAAACCTATGTTGTTTCTAATCGAGCAAACACACCAATCGAGCATTCTTTAGTGTTCTCTAAAGTTATATGAAATAATTAATTAGACTAAATACAAAAAAAAAATAAAATAAAATAAAATAAAAAATTGCCCCGATCGATAATGACATAAACCCTAGTTTCTGATTATGCCTTTGTGACCGTTGAAAACATTTGGAACATTTAGGGAACGATTAGACAACAACCATAAAGAAATTTGAAACTTACAATTGTGGAAAAGATCGAAGAAAAAAAAATCATTAGTCTGATTCATTGACGTTTTAAATTACGTTTTTGAGAACATTTGTGAAAACATTGATTAGAGCCTGTTTTGTTTTCCATGCAAGGTCCTTTTTCCTAAGTTTAAGACTTTTGTGAACTTTACTCATTAAAGGTTAATTACTTTTCCATTTGAAGTCTAAACATGGTTAACTTGGAATCCTTGCCGAAAACATTTCTTTTCTCCCCCTCGAATTAGCATTAACTTTGTGAAACATTTTTTTTTTGCACATTTTAATTCGAGAGATCATAGAACCTTTTGAAAACGAGTTTTTTAATCCGAATGATGAAGAAACAATTTTCCTTATAAGACTAATGATTAGGTGTGCAAACTTCATGATTTGGTGAAAAATTTTCTCCCCCTCAAAACATGTTCCATTTTGACAATGTGAAGCAAAATATGTTTTAATGTAGTAACATAGTTTTGAAGATTAGAAGTTTGTACATAGAGAAAGAAGATTCTTTTTGCAGTTTTTGTATTTTCTTTATGATAGAATATTTACAAAAAGAGTTTGATGTTTGACTCTCTTAGTTTTTTAAGAAAGTTTTGCAAATCATCTTGAGTCAAACACCGCATACCAATATGGTGAACTAAATCAACAAACCTTGATGGAGGTAATGCCTTTGTAAACAAGTCCGCCAATTGGTATTCAGTTACCACAAACTCTAATTCAATTGTACCCTTCTCAACATGCTCCTTGATGAAATGGTAGCGGAGAGCAATTATGTATGGCCTTGGAGTGATTAATGGTGTTGCACGAGATAGCAAAAGCACACTTTGAGTCGCAGTACATTGAGATCTAGTCAAATACATAGTCGTAGTCCGTGAGCTAAGTTCTCATCCAAATGACTTGAGCACCGAAAGCAGACATGGCTACATACTAAGCTTTCGTTGATGACAGTGATGTACAATCCTGCTTTATTGACTGTATCTCTTTGTAACTAAACAAGATTTGTTGCGAATTATTGTGCCTTCTGTGTCCATATTGTTTTTCCAAATCCATTTAATTCCAATGATGTGTCGAAGGATGATGTTGGTAGAGCGAATGCATATTAGACGGATCCAAATTGCAAGAAGACGACTCTATTATATCAAGAACGGTTGGAGTCGGTGCAAATGGATTGAAGAAAGCATTTCCGTCATAATCTGCAGGTTGTGGTACTGATTGTTGTTATGGATGTTCAGATGATTGTCTGGAGTTGGAAGCGGTTTGTCTTGCTGTTGTTGGAGATTCACTTGGAGGACCGTCTTTCTCAACAGTGTTTGTTGAATATTCTCAGGGTGTGCAGCGGAAATTGGTGAGACCTCTTGAGGACGGTTTTCAATTGAATCATCAAATAGTTTGAGCAAACAGGGTTTCCAATTCCTTGCGAGAGAGTGACAATGGTTCAGCCGAAGAATCCGGAAAATTTAAACGGTTGATTGCGGATCCTAAGCTATTTTGCTTAGAAGCCATTGTTGAAGTGCGGGTCCGAAACTGAATTATTCCGAAGCCATTGTCATTAAGTACGGGTCCGAAACTGAGTTGTTCCAAAGCCATTGTCATTAAGCACGGGTCCGAAACTGAGTTGTTCTGAAGCCATTGTCATTAAGAACGGGTCCGAAACTGAGTTGTTCCGAAGCCATTGCTGAAGAATCTATAAAGAAAGAAAGAAGAGACAAGAAAACAGAGAACAAGGAGCCCCAAGTGTAACTGGGTTCCAGATGTTAGAAGCATAAAGATGTAGTGTCAATTATCTTCTTGACACTCGAACAGACAATCCCGATGGTATTCATTCTTGTCTCAGAGGTAGATGTTGTGGAGATCACATTAGTTTTGGTGCAAATGTCTAACATCTTTCCTGTAGGAATCCACCTAAGACCAATTGATTTGAAAATTCTACCAGTGGGTACCCACCTAGTGTTAGATCTAGGAGATGTTTTCTTTTTAGATGCAGTTGAATGAAATGTGGGAGCATCACTTCTTTGAGAAAACCTACGTCCTATGTTGATCCACTTCTTAGGTTTCTGACTTATGACTTTTGGTTCAACGGGTTTGTTTGTCTTAGTCGATTGAGCCTTTTCAAGTGAATTTCCCTTTTGAAGATATTTTAAAGCACAAACAACATGATTATTTATGCAACAACTCTTAGAAGCTATCCAATTCCTATTAGTTTGTTGATTACTCTTAGGTTTTCGTGTGCTACTACAAGCAGTGTTCTGTACTACAGTGGAAGGCATCACATGAGGTTTTGAACCTAGAATTCCATCCTTTTGAAGTAGTGCCTTTTTCCTAGCCTTTTCTAGATCATAGTTCTTGTACATGTCATATTTGCCATAAAACTCTTTACTTTTAATGCTCGTTTTAGACACTGTTTTCGAACTAATCCTAGACGAACCAGGTATAATCTCGTGTTGAGATTTGGCAGACACAGATGCATTTTCCTTAGGCCAAGAATGTGGAGTGACTGGTTTTGCCAAATTGTTTTTCTCAACAACTTGGGAGGCAAACCGAGGTTTTGAAAATTTAGATCGTTCAGATTTAAATGCAGTTGGTTGTCTAACCACTGATTGTTTTCTGTTTCTTTGAGAAGTCGGTTTCCTCAAGATTGATGGTTTTGCAAAATTAGTATCCACACTCTGACCAGTCAGTCTTCTTAATTTGTTTTGCAATGCAGCATGTGCAAACACCTTTTCTTGAATTTGACCTTTTAAAAGCTCATTTTCTTTAACTAATGTATCCACACGTTTTCTTTGTTCATTCTAAAATTGACCATTGTTGCCCGAATTTAGAGATTGGTTTTGCATTTGAAGTTCAAGTGAGATGCAATGTGCCTCTAGTTTTGAAAAATCTTTATGACACTGGGCAATGGTCTTTTTGAGAAGAAGGTTTTCAGACTCAAGAGTTTGATTTGATGTTTCAGTTATTAGATTATCATGTAAAGACTCAGACTCAGAACGTTTGTCAAGACATTGAACAGCATTCTGGTCAACCTCTCCTTTATTACTGAAGTTAGGTTGCTCAGATTGTTGTTTCTCATTAGCAGGCATAATGTGATCAACAGTAGATTGTACCTCATCCATGTGCTCTTTGTAAAAGTTAGGTTCTGTGTCATAGATGAGTATGCCATCTTCCTCATCCATCTGTTCTTTGTCAAAGTTGGGCTCTGAGTCATAGAAGGGTATGATCTCTGCACAGTCTGCATCTGTATCATTCCCCAATCTGCTGTTGTCATCCTGCACTTTTGATTCTGTCCCATTGTTATCCATGAAAACCAAATTAGCTTCCAACACATCAACTTTATGAACTTGCTCTTCTTGAATCTGCGACTTCCTTTTATTAACCCTTTTTTCATGCTCTAGTCTGTGAAGTACTCTTTCAATAATTGACTTTTCAATGGCATCCAGGTGTTGGAGCAATATATCTTTGAAGGTTTGAGCCTCAATTCGAGTGTATTCTAAAAAATACTCGCTTACTACTTCACAGTCATAACAGATGAAATGTTGAAACTGTTTCTTGAGCACTTTGAAGGCGGCATTGGATTCATTCTCATGAAATTCTTCAGTTGCAAGTTGCTTTTCAAGTTTATTCACGTTTTCGAACATCGAAGTAGTGAAAATATCAACATTTTCTCCAAACAGGTTTGGAAATTCCCATTTGAATCCACTCTCGGAACGAGTTTCTGCTAAGTCTTTGTTTGAGAGAAGCTTGAGGTGTGAGTAAAGTAATCTTAAAGATGTCATGCGTTTCTCTTTGTGTAATTTCACAAATGGATCTTCGGAATCATCAGAATCATACTCTGGGCCTGTATAATTCATGTGAAACTTTGCAAAACAACATTGAGGTTACTCCCTTCAACTTCCATTTGACTAAGTGTAGCATTGTTGATGCGTGGGAATCGCACCTTGCTTTACCTCTCGAGGGATCTCGAGAAGCTTACAACCCCCACCAGGCAGTGTACCTGATCGTTGTAGTATAGTATAGTGACAAGTACCGGGGGATTGATCGTTCAGCTTAGGAGTAGTGTCGCTAGGATTAGAAAACCTAATTAATAGTTCTAAAGGTGAGGGATGATTATTTTTGTCTTTTTATATTTTTATGAAAGCAGGTAAAATCTCGGTTTTTGAAGGAGTGGGCGGAATTAGTTGCTATTCAACTAACCCAAAGCTAAGATGCAATCAAAATAAAATAATAAAAATGAAAACAAACTAAATTATATTAATGTTGTGAGCAGTAATTGGAGAAGTTGTGTTTACTTAGACTTCACTACTCCCTAGATATCTTTTACACGTTAATTACTTGTTATACTTGTATGGATGACGGATTGTATTCCTTAATACCATTCGTGGGGTGGCATACATAACTCCCCAACTCTATGAGCTCTTATCTCCTCCTACACCATGACCCAGCACAACTATAGGGATTGTAAACAGTGGCTCATGCATTAAATACAACCAATAAAGACCTAGTACGCCTCGGTTCATGTTTCTTAAGACGTTCAAGCATGTTACCATTTGGAGATCTGCCAGTTTTCTTAAGCCTAACATATAAATCATTCATCCAAGAACAAGAATAAACAAGTAATCAACGCATAATCAACATCTAGGTTTCATTAGATCTAAGCAAACACAAGAGAGATCTAGCCTAGCATAATTGAATTGAGACAAGAACAAGATATAAACAACCAACACATAGACATATTGATTGAATTAGAAGAACACTTATCTCAATTACAATGCAAGGTATCAAGGGTTTGGAACCCTTGAAAAACCTGTAAAAGAGGCACCAAATTCGTCTTTAGGGTTTCACCAAAACTTCTCTCTTCTAATGTAAAAACTAGAAAACTATATATAGGAAAACTGGGCTGACGGCGTCAAGACAAGCATGTGACGCCGTCACCTCGCCGCCAAATACTTCCTCGGACGGCCTTGATCTACTTATGACGGCCTATGTGACGCCGTCACCACCTACGGTATTTTATTCTTGGGACTTTGACGCCGTCAGGATGGATTTTGATGCCGTCATCAACTACGGTGTTTTATTCTTGATGTCTGACGCCGTCAGGGTGTAACTCTTGACGCCGTCACCTAGTGTCTTCAGCATGGAAAATTGATACTTTGCCGTTTTCTTCACTTTTATGCTTCAAAAACGTCCAAAATGGCTTCTTTTCCAGAATTCACTCTCCAAACACCTAAAATCACAAAAGGAACGATTTAGGGCAATATTTGATCAAATAAAGTCGGATTCGGGCTTAAATGACCCCCTAAAAACGGATCATTTTTCGCCTCATCAATTGTATTCAACATTATCGTCAGAGAGTGAGGTTGAAACATAATCTTGAGCTTCCTCATCTGCAATATTTTCCGTATATGCCAAAAATGCCATGCTTGGTTCGATAAGATCTTCTTCATCATAAGTATCTTCCATTGTGTTTAACCATTCAGAACTAGACGTCAATACGCCTTTGCCTTTCTCTGTAGATACTTGACTAAGCTTCACAAGATTTTGCAGAAGAGATTGCACATTATTATGTAGTGTAGCAGGATGATACTGAGGAATGAAGAAAGGCTCAGGTGCATTTGGAGGATTGAAGAAGAGACCATTTGAAGTGTAAATTAAGGATCCATGGTCAACAGCTGGAGATGGTGGAGCAGGGAGAATGGTCTTCAGTGGATTCATGCTTAAACAAGATTCAATAATTTGCTTCATTCTGATGTGATGAAGTTCTTCTGTACAATGCAAAGCTTCAAGATATTTCCACATATCATAAGCACTGGCTTGAAAGTCCATATTCATGTAAACTGAATTGGGAAGGGCTAATGTCATGAACCATGCAGCCTGATGGTCAGCATAGTACTGAGCGAGTTCAGTAGCATTCAAATCTGCAGTAGTTTGTAACCACATAATCCCTGTAGAATCAGCAAGAGATATCATTTTGTATGGACCATCTTGAATGGATTTAAGCATGAAATCTGCAGCAGGACGATCTGTGAGCCATTGTAGAAATCTCCGTTTCCAAACAGTATATGTTCCTGGTAGCAACATTGGAGGCCTTGATTCATTGCCAAAGAGCAGAACATGATCAATGAGGGAGCTGTGACTTTGTTGTTGATGATACTGTTGCTGATGAGAATATTGGTGAGGAAGGTAGTTGGAAGAAGGTCCTGTTGCTGATGACTGTTGCTGATGAGAATATTGGTGAGGAAGGTAGTTGGAAGAAGGTGATTGAGACGTTGTAGATGACATTGCTCTCCCCCTTGATTGTTGCGATGTAATCGAAATAATCAAGCAAAATGTCACACGCAAGGTCGAAATAGTGAATTTAGATTTTCCCTCCAAAAATTATTTGAAAAAATTTTCACTCCCAAAATTTGAAAATCACTTTGAAATGCAATTTAAAGGTTGCAAGAAAAATTTGAGTTTCAAAAATTTTGCCGCCAATTTTCACCGAAAATTTTTGAATTTTAGCCTAAAAATTTGAATTTTGGGCAAAAATATTCAACGTTATACCAAAATTTAAATTTCGCGTAAAAATTGAACGTTTAGTCTCCTGTGAAAAATAATTTTTTTTTTTTTTTTTTTTTTTTGAAATTAAGAAAAGAAAGATAAGAAAGAAAAACTTTGATCAGATGAGATGATTAGTGATTATGTAAAAACTTTGGATCTTTTAAGGATAAGTAAAGGTATTAATTTTAATTTGATTTGAAAACTTGAAAAATTTGTGTTCTAACTCGGTATGTTATTAGGTTCTAACTCGATAAGTTTGGAGTCTAACTCGGTATGTCATGATAAATATCAAAATCGGTATGTAATGATAAAAGTTCAAACTCGGTATGTCATGAAAGTTGTCCAAACTCGGTGTATCTTGAGTAAAAACCAAACTCGGAATGTATTGAAATCAGTCAAACTCGGTATGTATTGAAATCAGTCAAACTCGGTATGTTTTCAGGATGTTTCAAACTCGGTATGTTCTGAAAATGTTTCAAACTCGGTATGTTCAGAAATTAGTCAAACTCGGTAAGTTTTGAAAATGTTTCAAACTCGGTAAGTTGATGAAATTTGAGCAGAGTTTCCCCTAGTAGGTTGCCACAAAGAACCTTACTCGTTAAACGATAAGGTAAAAGGCTAACTCGCCAAAGTTGAGTCCAAACTCGGTATGACTTAATAATCCTAACTCGATAAGAAACCCCTAACTCGATAGAAATCTCTAACTCGCTAGGACCAAACTCGGTATGACAAATTCCTAACTCGACAAGTTTCAAACTCCCAAACTCGATAGGCAGTAATTCAAACTCGCAAGAAGTGCGATGAACAGTAACCGAAATTTGACAAAAATCACTTTTAAAACCTAGTTTTTCTACCAAATCAAACCTAAATCAACCTATATTATCCCTTGGCGAATGATACCACTTGTTAGGTTACCATTTTAATAACATAATCACTTAGAGATCAAGAGAGAAAAGTTAAGTAGAGAGAGAGAGTGGAAGGAACACCTAATATGAAAATAAGAGACTAATGATATTACTAGTGAACCAACCACCTCAAATGAGGTGTTACAAGACTATTTATAGATAAGGATTAGGGCTTCACCATACTTTGACAATCTTACATACTTAGCCCTTAGACTTTGTCCAAACCTATAAACTAAGCATAAAACTTTATAAAACATATAAAATAACTAACGTATTAACTAAATAATGCAACCTAAAACAAAATTTAATGACCGACATTTGAAATAATAAAGTCTATTCCCAACAATACACCTGTTGTTTTACAACAATTAGTCAATCATGGTGTAATTAGTAAGTTTAAAAATAAAACCTTATATTATAAATGAGCTCCATGCACTAGACAAAACTGTCAATATACAATAAGCAGCAAATGCATGTAAGCTTTATGTACAGAAAAACTAGCACAATCTTGCAGTGTTAGAATATTCTTGCGACCATTTCTAGTTCACAGCACTTGCTAAACGCAACGAAAACTGCTTCTTTGGCAAAACACCCCGCGGCAACGCGCGGGTTTCCCACCTCGTATAATTCTAAAATAAAAGGATAACGTTATATTAAATGTTTAGAACTTTAGATAATTTGTAACATTAAACAAATACAAAATTAGTCGCACCTCATTTATTCGGACCAGTAACGCTTTGATTACAATTATCATATCCAACAATTGTTTATTATTTCTTTAAGTTGAAATAGGGACATTTTTATATAATAAAACAAAGGTAAAAGATCATTTGAGTATTTACATACCAAGGGATTAATTTATACCATATATTTTCTCTCCATCTTTATTTGATCTAATAAATGAGATTAATCCTAACAATTTAAAAAGCCCACTTTCATCTTTTTTTTTTTTTTTTTTTTTTTTTTATTATTTTTTTCAAATATTAATATCTTTCAAACCGTTAATCGTTAAGGGAAAAAAAATATACCGTTACGACGAGCATTTAATTATCTTTCTATAGATAGGCTATTTGATATATTTTCGACAATTTTTTTTCGTTTTCTTCACGTTTTTTTCATGGCCGAAAAAATAATATCATATATGATATGATATGTAATATCATATATGATTTTTTTCGGCCACGAAAAAAAACTTGAAAAAAAACGAAGAAAAAAAAATTGTCAAAAATATATCAAATAGCCTATCTATAGAAAGATAATTAAATGCTCGTCGCGATGGTGCAATTATTTTCGCTTAACGATTAACGGTTTAAGAGATATTTAAATTATAAAAAATGAGTGTAATATTAAAATGCTTTTAATCTTAACAATTAATTTCTTTTTAGATGGATGGTGGGGATGAGTCCCTTGGTATGTGAGAAATGTTTGATTTTTTAAATAACTCAACTCTAAAACAAAAACTCAAGTGGGGACTTTATCATTTGAAAAACTCTACCTTCCCTTATTAAGTAATAATATAATTATTATTGTTATTAGTTTTTAAATATGTTTAATAGAAAAAGCTTAAAAATTTCTTGATTTGGCAATTTTTTTTAGTAAATTCATTTTTATGTACTCTGCATATAGAAAAAGAAAAGAATACACATGGACTTACTAGCTATAAAAGAATACACATGGACTTACTAGCTAATACGGAGTTCAAACACTCCCTCATAGTGGCGGTGCCAAAATTTGAGGGTGAGTGGTATACTATGCACACTATCCGTATTGAGTAAGAGTGGACACCTCAAAGAATCTCAAGTTGCAAGGTATCTGTTCACATTCTTAATGAATGTCCTAAGAAACTTGTCTCGGATACTATCCTGAAAGCGCCAATGCAAGCTATATGCTGGGTTCAGATTGGTTCGAAGACTAAGTTCGCTTATCAACCTAAGGCACAAAGGAAACCAAAGGTAACTAATGATAAAAATGATATTATGATTTATTTAACTTCGAACTCGTTTGATGTATTAAGCTTTATCGTGGATGTGAAGAAACGAGAGGGTCGTAAAGCATCAGCTTTTTTTAGTCCATGTATTAAATCCTTCACTAAAATGATTAATGATCTAGAAATTCAAATGCTTGATGGGAAGCTTGTGCTATTTGGTGATGATGGGAACCGCTAAAAGGAGGCTACTGTGACACCGGTATGTGAACCTAGTACTACTATGAAAAAGCAATGGGAAGATTCAGGTAGTGATGTAGTCGAGGATATTGTTGATGAAATGACTTGATATATGGGTAGCCTGAATCGTACTGGTGGATGAGCTAATGACGCAAGTCTCCTTTAGTATGAAGATTATGATCATTACGCGTATCATGTTAATGACTTAACTGAGGAACAACTTATTTTCTAGGACGCGTGGGACATCCCTATTCGTGGTAGAGTTATGAAGTAGTTCTAATTTTGTTGTTGGCGTTTTATTTTGGTAGGTTCATAAGATTGGCCTTTCCCTTGTTATAGATTTTTTTGAAGCACGATAGGTGCGTTTGTTTGCTTATAACGGGCTGAGATGTGGAATTCACCCTCATCCTATGTACTTAATTGTTTCTTGGAGGAATATATTTTACTTGAAAAAACCCTTTACCAAAAAAAAGAAAAAAAATAGTGGCTAACAATATAATCTAAGTTTGAAACCTATATAAAATAAATGATCAAATGGACACTCATTTCTACCATTTTCCATTTGGATAAAGATCATCATCATCCTTCTCAGATAAAAGGGTGCTACTTATACCATGGTTAGCAACCACGCTGCAAATTCACAAATTATAAAATCCTGTGTCCGAGTTTTTAAATATTCCCAATGCAGATTCACTATCTTGAAATGACCAATGTATACCATCTAAGATTCCACAACCTGAATAAAGAGCTATAAGATGTGGGAACATGAATTAAACTGAATAAAAATAAACTCTATTTTCTGCACTGACATTAACTCCCCCTTGAAGTATAGCTTTCATTGTAGGTGATCTGGAAACTCAACATCACTGCCGCCCTACCAAAAGTTAGAAACAAATGAGTACTATTGTTTGATATATTTAAACATGTTTAATAAATACATAAACTACTAAGAATCTGATCAACCTCTAGAAGAAATACGCTTCGAGTCATATTCTGAGTTATAGCTTAAATAAGAACATATTTGAAACGCCAGACTAATTTTTTTATACAAAACTGGCATACCACAAAGTAAATCGGCGCACTTTCTGTCTTTCTCGAAAACCGGTGTACTTCTGGGTAATTTCAGTGCATAAATACTTTCCACATAATCCTCCTTTTATAACTTGATACGTGGGAATCGCACCAGGCTTTACCTCTCGAGGGATCTCAAGAAGCTTACAATCCCCACCAGGCAGTGTAGCTGATCGTTGTAGTATAGTATAGTGATAAGTACCGAGGGATTGATCGTTCAACTCAGGAATAGTGTCACTAGGATTAGAAAACCTAAAAACTAGGTATAGAGGTGAGGGATGATTCTTTTTGTATTTTTATATTTTTATAAAAGCAAATAAAATCTCGGGTTTTTGGAAGAGTGGGCGAAATTAGTTGCTAGCCAACTAACCCAAATAACTAAGATGCAATCAAAATAAGATAACAGAAATGAAAATAAAGCTAATTAAACTAGTGGTGTAAACAATGATAGGGAAAATTGTGTTTACTTAGGTTTCATTACTCCCTAGATATCTTTTACAGTTTGATAGTTTGTTACAATTGCATGGATGACGGGTCGTATTCCTTAATACTAGTCGTAGGGCCGTGTACAATATTCCCTAACTCTATAGGATCCTACTTCACTCGTATGTCGAGCCGTTAGAAGCTCTTAACATGGGATCATTAGAATTCTCCTACGCATTAAATACAACAAAAAATCATAGTACACCTCTGATCATGTTTCTTAAGACGTTCAAGCATGTTACCAATGGAAGTCTGCCAGTTTTCTTAAGCCTAACATCGAATACAATCATCCGTAACAACTATAAACAAACAATCAACCCATAATTAACATCTTGGTTTCACTACATCTAAGAAAACACAAAAGAAATCTAGCCGAGCATGTTAAACCGAAGACAAGTGTAAGATATATTCAAGCAACACATAGACATATTGATTGAATTGAAAAAGTACTTATCTCAAATTGACATGAAAAGTTCAAAGGGTTGAAACCCTTGAAAAAGCTGGAAAAATTCGACTTAGGGTTTTTCCCTCAAAGTTGCATCCTAATGAATGAAATTTGGAAAACTATATATAGATTATACAGGGTGACGGCGTCATGAAAAAATTTGTGACGCCGTCAACTCGCCGCCCATAATGAAATCGGATTGCCTAGATCCACTTTTGACGCCGTCATGTGTAATTTTCTTCTGGGCCGTCACTAATATATGGACCATGACGGCCTTGGGTGACGCCGTCATCTCCTTAGTACAAAACTTTCTGGATCGTCACGTGTATCATCCACTTCCACCTCTTGTATTAC
Source organism: Artemisia argyi (assembly GCA_030686995.1). NCBI lineage: Eukaryota > Viridiplantae > Streptophyta > Magnoliopsida > Asterales > Asteraceae > Artemisia > Artemisia argyi. Next base: position 132,372,804 of record CM060708.1, on the reverse strand, counting down.
TTTTGACGCCGTCATGTAGAATCATGTGACGCCGTCAGATATTGTTCCCAGCAAGGAAAATTAAGACTTTGCCGTTTTCTTCACTTTTATGCTCCAAAAAAGTCCAAAATGCTTCCTTTTCCAGATTTCACTCCAAAAGTACCTAAAATGACAAAAGGAACGATTTAGGGCAATATTTGATTAAATAAATTCGAATTCGGGCTTAAATGACCTCTTAAAAATGGTTCATTTTTCGCCTCATCATAACTCATTTCTATAAAGAGCAAGATCACAATATGAACATGATACCATTTTTATTTCATTAACAACAAATATAAAAATGTTTCATACTACATCCGTCCCATAATTATAGTCCACTGTTGACTTTTTAAGTCTTCATTTGGCAACTTTGACTTTATATATTTTTATTTGCGTTATATAACACTTGATAAAAATTATACCAATGGAAAATACATTCAAAACTCAATCCATTCATATATTTTGCATCAAGTAATATATAACAAAAATAAAAATATTTAAGGTCAAAGTTGAAAACTGAAGACTTCAAAAGTCAACAGTGGACTATAATTATAGGACGGAGGGAGTACATAGTAAGACCTGTACCATACGAAAACAGGTAAAAATGGCATTATGCCAAACGCTAGGTTTTCCATACAAATGATAAAAGTTTTAAGCTACAAGCTTAACTTTCTATAAAATCTAATTGACACATGACAGAACATAAAAGACATTTGGGCGAGACTAGTTGTATCAAGAGGAGGCATAAAGAGAGGCCATTATTATCCCAAGCTTCACCGCTAGATATTCTTAAGCTTTTACCACAAAACTTAAGGTCCTTACTTGCATAACCTATAAAAAATTATACGAGGCGACGTAAGAGCAAAGCTTAGTGAAAAACGAAACATAGAAGTTAAATGCTTAACGAAAATATTAGCATAATCTAATATTTGCTTCGTATGTCGAGTCTTAATACCTGCTTTGAAGCACTAAGCAAGTACACGTCCACGGAGAACCTACACACATCCACAAATGACTGTAACATGTTCATTTATGGATATAATTCGTTTTCTAGTAGCATAGTTCATGTGTGCATAACAAAACATCCACAAAGGTTGTCAATACCACAATGGTCTAAAAGTGTTAATCAAGTGTGAATTCACCACAAAGGATATTATATCAATAAAGGCACATATGTGCTAACTTAAGCATGCGTTACCCACAAAGGTTAACATTTCCACAGAGGATCGACACCCACTAAGGTTATCATTCTCATAAAGATCGAAGCCCACAAAGGTTACCATTCCTATAAAGGCACTAAACATGATACTTGGCCAACGGGTTATTCTAGGAGTTAAACTAATGCTATACGGGTTAGCATATCAATGCTCATTTTTCTAACATGGATAACATGAAGTTAACATTCTAACATATATAACACAAATTTAACACAATCTAGCTATAATAACATAAACATGAACGACATGTATTCATATCCGTCACTTACACTTTTCTTCTAGTTCATTTTTTTTGGTAAAGGGGAGTAATCCTGCACCCTGGTAAATATATTAACCAAAACATTTAAGTACAATGGATATGGGTGAAATCCCATATCTCAGCCCGTTACATAGGCAAACAGCTTACATAACAAGATACTTCCTATTTTCTAAACAAGAAAACCAACCACTACTCAAATGGTAACATAGGACATAACGAAATAAAATTACTTCCTAAGACCTTGAAGCTTGGTGCCATACATGGCATTAAAAGCATCCAAATTCCTTGGAAGATCATAAACCTGGTTCGCATAATCATCATATTCATAGTCATCATAATCATCTTCAAACTCTTCGCCACCACCGAATAGATTAGCAGACTCATCAAATGGGTTAGCAACCAACTCATCTTCAGAATCAGAAACCTCAATCTCTCCCACCATAGAAAAAGGGTTAACTCTCTTAGTAGAAGAGGCGAGCGGAGTACAAGAATCACTAGTTTTAGGAGCCATAATCGACTTCTTCTCTTTCAAATCGCTCACAAGGGGTACTTGTGATGCATTACCTGTCTTAGTAGACTCATCTTCATTAACTTCCATTGTACGACCAGAATCCCCATCCATGTTAGTATCATTAGTAGGAATGCCGAAAGCATCCGTATCTTCCATATTAAGAACATCAAACTGGTTAGATGTAGAGATCTTCGTTCCACTCGAACTAGCCACATCAGAAGCATTCATCTTATTGCCATCCACTTTCTTAGGTTCAGGAGGAGTCTTTTTGGGTCGATACTGAAACTGCTTACCCACAACAGGTTTAGGAACCCCTCCTTGACCTGAATTAGTAGAACCACCTTGTTTCCCTTTCTTCTTATTATTGAAAGTCTTGAAACCATCATTAACAGTCTGGACAGGAGGTAACACACCTTTAGGAAAATCAATAAGAGTATGAAAAAAAATCTTACACTTATCACAACGCGATGGTTTCCACTCGTATTCAACCCGAATCTTCTCAATAGTAGACCCCGAACCATCAAGTAAAGGTATCTCAACAGTGAGGCTATCCCTAAGCACCTCATCCGACTTCACTTCTATCATGCATCTAGCAAAACTACTACGACCCCATGATTCCTTGCACATTTGGCTAGTATAAGCGTCTAACCTTTTGGGCATACCAATCAATGTAGCAAGAAGACTGAGACCATCATCAGAAAACATAGCAAGAGGCACATCATGGAATTTAACCCACACCGGGATGTTAGTCAAATCCTCTTTAAGTAGGTTAGTGTTCAAAGTCCATGGTTTGAGAATAATAGGAACATTTCTAATCAACCAAGGACCATTTTCAAGAACATCATCAACACCTTTACTCGAATTGAATTTAAAGAAAAAGAACCCCTTTGCATTCATCATCACCTTTTGGATACCATACTTAGCCCACGCATTGCGTACATAGTAATCGACAACAGGAAAAGAAAGGTGTTGACCAAGGAAATACCCATAAAGAGTATTCTCAAATCTGAGATTCACCTCTTCCACTAATTTTATCGGGACACAAAGATCAACTCCAGTCTTCTTGTTGCTACATTCCAACCTACGAAAATTTGACACATATATCTTAGGATCGTTAGAAGTAGCACCCGCATAAGAGACCGACTTCACTCCCATACCACTCGTATTAGAAGTCTGATCCAAACCATCAATAGTGTTTGAATCCGTATTAGTACCCTTATTAGCAGCAATCTTACGTTGAACTTGATTCATAGTAGCAACAAAATTCTTACGCGCACTTAACAATAACTGTTCAACATTAGGAGCAACAACAGACTTCTTCGCCACTTGAGGTTCATTCACCACTTGATTCATAGTATCATTAACATTAGCATCAACATTAGCAGCAGTACTACTAATGACAGGAGTCTCACCATTCAGAGGTAATGGAACCCCATCATCATCCACGAACACAAGCTTACATTCGACAATTTTCCTTTCCATGTCGCGGATCTTTTCATCAAAAGAACTCGTCACAGCATCACCTTGGGAAGCAACCGATCCACCCAAGTTGTCATCAATATTGACATTAGCATCAACATTAACACACGACGAATTAGAATTCTTCTTCGTATTAAAAAACCCTTTATTCATCTCTCAAAACCCTTATACAATACACCACCAGAAAACGCCCAAATAAGCAGAACCCAGAACAATCAAACACGACCAATACAAGAATAACCAGCATGCAGCAAACCAATTGACAAAATAAAACCCTAACAGAAAGTTAGAGTTTAGACACATTAAGAATAAAATACTAGCCTCCGTCCATGTTAATCGTAGTAGAATAATAAATAAGTCACTCAAAACAAAAATGTTATACGATTCACAATTAGATCAATACTATATTGCAATTGAATAAGTCACCAAGATATCATAACATCCACCAACATGATGGATCAATGAAATCAAGAAACAATGAATAATGCCGTCTAAAAAGCAAAAGTAATAGCACCGACCCATGATACAAGGTAAACAATTTAATGGAACAATTAAATAGTTTAGAATCGATTAGGGATAAGGGAAGGTGAATCGTTTTCACAGAGAGTAAACAGTAGGGGTTTTTCATTACTTAACTTAATGATGGTTTATGCACTTATTGGCATACAATTAGCTTCCAAGATCACCTAAACATAGAAATATCATTCTATAATCATTAGAACTTGTTGTAACATCTTAATACATAAATTATGTCAAGTTTCACTAACTTTTCTACAAGAGACAATGTGCAGAATCTTGGACAGTCTATTGCACTTTGCTGATTTAACCATCTTAAGACTTGAATTAAGACCAGAGACTAATTTTATTAGAAAATAGACTCAAATAACTTTAAGTTTAGTTCTGGCCTCATCGAAATCTGATGAATGGTCGACTTACTATGATTTTTCAAAGACAACATGAAGTTCTACATGGGTTACTGTCCCATTTTCATACATAGCCAAACTTGTCAAAACTCGACATAATTGTATATTTATCACTCGTATAATCAATGATCAACTTTGTAAACATGGATAGGGTCATTTCAAAAATAATCTGACATCATGAACACATGAAACATGTCTGAGTTGCTATTATGGCTTTGTTCCAATCACCTCGTTAAAATCTTATATAATCCCGTTAAAATCCTATATAAGCATCATTATTATTTGGATAAACACATTATCAACTCATAAACATGAAAACGCATAACAAAACAATGTTGTCTTTTCTGCAGTAGTTTGGAGATTTCCCTTTTCGACTAACTTGTCCCCTGAACCATTTTATGAGGCCATATTAATTGGAATGTAGACTATTTTGCCTTTTTGAAACGTATGGCACGCCTTAAACGGAGCTCCGGTTGATTTTATATGAGTTTCTAAAAACAGGTTTGCTGCACATTTCAACTTTTGACTTCTCCTCTTGCTATGTTTTCTGATGATGGTCTTAGTCTTCTTGCCACATTCGTTGATAGGCCCAAAATGTTAGATGCTTATACTAGCCAAATGTGCAAGGAATCATGGGGCCGTAGTAGTTTTGCTAGGTGCATGATTGAAGTTAATGCGGATGAGGTGCTTAGGGATAGCCTCAATATTGAGATACCTTTCCTTGATGGGACGGGTTCGACTATTGAGAAGATTCGGGTAGAATATGAGTGGAAACTGCCTCGTTGTGATAAGTGTAAGATCTTTGGTCATACTTTGGTTGATTGTCCTAAGTATGTTCTACCTACTACTCAGCCTACTCCAAGTGTTAATGATGGTTTTAAAACGGTCAATACTAAGTAGAAGAGTAATAGTGGTGGTCAATCTGGTCCAAGTAAGGGAGGTTTTACTAAACCTGTTGTGGGGAAGAAAATGCAATATCAACCCAAAGTGCCTCCTACTGCACCTAAGAAAGTGGATGCCAATAAGAAGAAGTCTACTAATGTGGCTAGTACTAGTGGTACGAAGGCCGCTGATGTAGCTAGTACGAGTGGTACGAAGATTGCTACATCAAATCGGTTTGATGCCCTCCATATGGATGATACTTATGACTTTGGTATTCCTACCAATGAAGTGACTAAGGATGTGAATTCTGGTATTCCGAAGGAAGCTAAGGAGGACGGATCTTTAGAGACTAGTAATGCATCACAAGAACCGCTTGTGAGTGATTCAATGGGAACAAGGGAAGTTAATTCTACTCCTTTAGTTGAGAAAATTGGAAAGCTTGAAAAGCTACTTATTGATGGGAAAGCTACTCTTGTGGATGATGATGGTCATCCTATTCAAAAGGTTGATTGTTCGGGGTCTACTTCTTCTACTAAGAGGGTTAACCCTTTCTCTAAGGTGGGAGAGATTGTTGTTTCTAACAGTGATGAAGACGAGGTTGTGAATACATTTGATGTCCTTGAACCTATTTGGTGGTGGTCATGATCGTGAAGATGATTATGATGACTATGATTATGATGGATATGCGGATCAGGTCTACGATCTTCCAGGGAATTTGGATGCTTTATATGACAAGTATGGTATCAAGCTCCAAGGTCTCGGTAGAAAGTAATTTTGTGTTCATAGGAGTCTAATGGTATATTTTGAGTAGTGGTTTTTTCTTATTTAGAGAATTGGAAATATCTTTGTTATGTAAGATTTTCCGCCTATGTAATGGGCTGAGATATGGGATTCACCCATATCCTTGTACTTAAACGTTTTTTGGAGTAATATATTTACCGGGTCTTTTGACCTTTTACCCAAAAAAAACTTGACTTCTTGCACAAAATGCATTTTTGACCCATTTATAATGTGAATTAGCCAACACTTTCTTAGTAATAATTGAAATAGACACATAAGGCTTTCCAGAAACTTAAGCCACAACTCAAGCCAAGCTACTATCACTGTTATATGGTATTTCTAACAGGACCAATAATGTTTAAAAAAAAATAATAATAAAAAAAATAAAAAAAAGGACCAATAATTCCAGATAATTATTAAGCATCATCTCATTAAGGGGTGTTTGGTTAACTCATAAAAACACAAAAAACACCTCAATCATCAAAACTCATAAATCTTATAAGGCTACTAATCATCTCATAACTTGAATTCAACATAATTTTGCACATAAATTCATCATAACCTCACTTATGGCTATATAACATGAATACTAATCAAAACCCTTAATGGGTTTATCCTTAAACATAATTTAGGGATCATTGGAAATACTTAAATTGATGTATCTTGAATAGAACACTAAAATTCAGTACTCAATTCATTTCTGACACCAAATTCCACTTCTTGTTAATGCCTTGAATCTTGCTTGAATAATGAAATTAGACAAGAACCTGTGATATCATCTTTTCCTTTGTTCCTTCCCTATACACATGCAACAATAGAGTGAAATACTTCCATGCGAAGTATTCTAGTAATACTTAAGGGCAACTTTGTTATTTATGTCAACTTTCATAATTTATCAAGGTTAGTCATCGTTAGTCAATCTATTGCATGGAATGTCCTTTTCTTGTTAAACTATTTCATGCAAATTCCTTATGACTAACGAAACATTATAACTTTAACATAAGTTATCTAAAATCGTTATTATAAAAATTAGGGTTTTACAAGATACGAGTCTAGACGGTAATTCTGACTTGTTATTTGGTGGATCAATTTTCTTCCCGGACATATAGGCCTCAACTACGATCATATGAACAAGTTAGCATATAATAAATTTAGATGTAGTAAACTTTATGACATACAGAACAACCATAAATATATCTATCCAACAAAGATGCACACCCAATTTAGTTCCACTTTTGTCACTACTTATTGTAGTAGTAATTTCCATTGTCTCACAAGCATAAAGTTTTCTAACCTGTGTTTGGAGGATTTCCAACATCACAGATTTTAAAGATTAATAATGCAAATGAAAAGTTAAAATAAAATGAAATGTAATCCCTTAAAAGTGCCTTATCAACCATCATTTTACACATCGAGTATGCAACCCTGTGAAAAATAACAGATACATGATGTAATAAAGCCAAATTTTATCTAAAATGCAAAGCTTGCTAATCGAGTAACTAAACATGACAGGTTTTAGCCAAAAACACTTTAAGACCAAAACACTTTAAGTCCAAACAATTTAAAGATTCAATAGATAGCTAACATTTCAAACATTACTATAAGATGTAGAACATTTAAGTAATAAGATCATTTTTAGAAAAAAAAAAAAAAAAAAAAAAAAAAAAAAAAAAAAAAAAAAAAAAAAACCGACTTAAGGAGTGTCATGCATTTACAAACCACTTTGGGCGACTTTTGACACGTTTGCTGAATAATGTGGTGCTACAAAGTCAATCACGTTGATTGCACTGGATTTCGGGAATCTCTTAGGAAAAGAGCTATCCTTCGAAGATCTGGATGAACCTTGTAAAATATACAAATTAAGTAACTATAGTTGTGGCAAACCAATAATCATGCTGAAACACCCCTATCTACATAATGGTTATGGGAAACCAATAATCCATACCTTTTAATCGGGCACTTTAACATACTCTGGAGACACAAGAAGAATGTTATCAGTCTTCAAATCAGTAAGCTGCAAATCATGCATAATTGCAATTTATTCAAAATTAGGCACACGTTAAATCGCAAAAAAAAAAATTTTCGCAAAAACAGCTAGATAATTAAAAATAGTTGTTTTTAGCAAACTCGTCAAGGACACAAATAACATAAAATATAGATATAAGGGACTAGTGATTAATATACACATGCAATACATTCCAAGAGTTTTAAGCCAATCTCCCAAACAAAATCAAACGGAAATGAGCAATAATTATTTCAACGAAGAAAATCATATAATCTTAGTATCAAAATTAGGTTATGCTCCATCAGAATAAGAATCTTAGAGCAATAAAGAGAACATAATGACATTATTTATTACTCGTATCACAATAAGCTCAAAATAACATGACTAGGAGTTATGGTAGAGCGAATGAACTAGTAAACTAACATCCATGAATGCTTAATTTTAGCATTTGCATCACAGTAGAGACATCTATCTACATAGTTTGCCCTAAGTCACTTATACTTTCGCTAATACATAAGAGCATTGGGTAAGTTAACTCACAAAGGTGAGTTATACCTTAACGCACCAAGTTACCTTACCGTCTCTCCAAGTTAAAGCTGAGATAACGCACCAAGTTATGGGCTTAACGCAGCGTTAAGAGGGTGAGTTATGGCATAACTCAGGTGAGTTACCTTACCGCCTCAGGTGGTTTTTGGTGAGTTAGGCATAACTCAAGTGACTTACCTTACCGCTCTCTGAAGTTAACACATCAAATTAACACCATAACACTAACGTAGCGGTGAGTTATGTTATAACTCATGGGCAATTTACTCAATGCTTTAAGGAGTCATGCAATAAGGCCTTGAAGTGCATTAAATACTAATTTTAATCCAATATTTCGCTTGAGCATCTTATCTTATATATCTTATCTATAATACTATAAGATTCAGTCCCTAAATTTAATGTTGAGTTATGATGATAGAGTTTGTAGAGTTAGAAACAAGTTGGAGTCGTTTAGTAGTTGCATAGGGTACAAGATAGCTAATGCTCGGAATTCAATGCAGCCTCATAATAACTATACAATCATGAAAGGAGATGAAGTGCAAGGGTTGCCCAAATTGATCACATAGCATTTAGTATAGAATTAAAAGTCGGTTAGATGAAGTGCAAGGGTTGCGAAAGGTAGCAAGAATAATTAATGATTTAACCTAATTCATGCCTATATAAACCGGCCAAAATCACATTTAGTATGTACATTTGTAGATGATTCACACATCTTTTAGATCTTTGATTGTTGGTAGCGGTATGTAAATTCTCTTTTGCAACATTTTGGAGATGATTCACACATCTTTTAGATCTTTGCAATTAACTTGCTCTTCTTTTTTTCTTAATTTAGTTATCATACGCAGGTACCATGAAAATCACACAAGATCATGAATGCTTAGATAAATGGAACCAAAGATTGTGATACCAACTATTTTCTTTGTTTCTTACATATTTATGTGATTGTTATATATATATATATATATATATATATATATATATATATATATATATATATATATATATATATATATATATATATATATATATATATATATTATGTTAATGCATTTTCATATACAAGTAATTTATGTGCGTTTTCTATTGATGTAGCTCACATGTGCGAATTGATTCAAGAAAATGTGCACGAGCATGTATGTAAAGCAACATTTAAATGGTTAAATGATACTTTTTAGCGTGATTAGTTTATGTAAGTAATTGCTTTCGAATGCTCTTTGAGAAATATTAGAATGAATTTATCGTGTACAATTGAATTATTATTGAAAAGAAGAAGGTCGCGCATCGCAAAGTGTTTTGTTTTTTATATGTAGAATCATTAGTGAGAAACCAATATTTACGCCAATTAAATGAGTTTGCCATAATAGCAAAATACGACATATTAAAAATATCACATTGAGTAATGAATAGAAAGGAAAAAATACATAATTTTGACTTAAATCCGTTTGTAAATTATAATATCAAATAAAAAAGTTGAGTTTTAAACATAAGCAAAAGTTCAAACTTTTATCGAAAAACAAAACCGGTGCATTTAAGGTGAAGTATATACAACATCGAGATGGAAGTGCAAGGCTTGCCGGAATTTATCACATGATATTTAGTAATTAGTATATAATTAAAAGTCGGTTATGAATTGAGATGAAGTTGAAAAGGTTGCAAGAATAATTGATGATTTAACCTAATGCAATATATATAGATATATGTGTTATGTTAATGCATTTTCATATACAAGTAATTTATGTGCGTTGTCTATTGATGTAGCTCGAATGTGCGAATTGATTAAAGAAAATGTGCACGAGCATGTATGTAAAGCAACATTTAAATGGTTAAATGATACTTTTTAACATGATTAGTTTATGTAAGCATGTAACTTGAATAATGAATATAAAAGAAAAAGTATATAATTTTTGCTTAAACCCATTTGTAAATTAAAAAAAAATAAGTTTAAGACATAATAGTGGAGTCCAAAGGTTTTAGGAATTATTAATAGTGTGTTAATTAATATTCATTTAGTTAACTATTTAGAATTGAGTTTATTGATAAACTTTATTAACATTAGTTAGACTTTAATGTTAATTTTCAATAAAATTAGTTGTACAATAAAATGAGATGAAGCTAAAAAGGTTTGTAACAATTTTTATACAGCTTATGTGGCATTATTATATATACATTATTACACAAACTTTAACTTACAAACTTAATAAAGAAAATATTTAACGCATATTAAACTATGACAAATTAGATAGACCTCGTGTGCTTCATATTACCATGCAAAAACCATCTAATAGACAAGTATTGTAGGGCTAAGTAATAGACCAAAAGAAACAAAGCCATTTTTTTTATCATGCAAATAAGTAATATGCCAAAAGAAACAAAGCCATCACAACTTAATAACCAAAAGCCCATATATAGAATACAACACCACAATACCAAAACAACATCAAACACTTTTAAATTTTTATACAAGAAAGTTAAGATATTTCATACAACATACTAAACAATAATTAAGTATACACTCGCCAATATACAGAAAGAATACACGATTAACAATTAGATTCTTAGCCCGTGCGTAGCACGGGTTCTGCCTGCCTCGTCTTATATATAATATAAACTTAGGTTGTCTTATAAATGCAAAATACCCCTAATAAATGTTTCAAGGGTTGATTATTCCAAATATGTCCTTCAAGTGTGATTTCAACAAATGTAGTTTGTACGGTACAATATGTTTTGCATGAGAAATCGTGCATAAAAGTTTGTACGGTACAACATGTTTCAAGCATCTCTAAACCTCAAAGAATACAAACCAAAAATGTCATGAATGCATAAATTAAACACACCAATTAGTGGTTAGTCTTTTTACATTCCCGTCAATGAGTTACAAATATTTTATCAACTATATAATGTGTCAAAAATCACACACAACAAACCACAACTTCCTCCACACTGCGTGCACATTGGGCTACAACTTATAATGGTGGTAAAGTAAGCATCATATCGTCTTACTTATTAAATATTTTGATTTATATTATTTTATGTAAATTTCGCGTGTGTTTTGTGTGTGTAACAATATAGGACATAAAGATGGTGCTTATGAGGTTTGGTAGTAACATCATCTTCTCTAATGGTTTATGAGATCCTACAGATCGTTGTCTTATCAATTATGTGGAACATGCACGAACATTTTTACTTTGATTAACTGTATTTAAGTTACTAACGATCAACTATATCTAATTGTTTTTTGTAGCACGTCAAGAAGCATTAAAGAAAGAGATCGAGAAGTTACAAAAATTATATCAAGAACAAAACATGCAAAAGGCCAATGAACAACAACGACAAAGAAAACAACAACAACAACAACAACAAGAACAACGTCACGGCCACCGGTGGGATGAATACTTAGCATTCAAATTAATAGCACGTTACAAATTAAACATGCAATATTTTACTTCATGTAATACCGATGAACGGGCGAATACTATTGATTCGTTAGCAAGTAAGTTTATTGAAAATAATGAGACGAGCATTCAATTTTTAGTCAATAATTATTACTACACTTTGTTGATGCATTTTAATATTTTTGCTCTTAATGTAGTTTTTTGTCTTGCAGTGTGTTAATGTCACTTTTTTAATTAAAGGTCGTGGAATATTGCGTGACTTGATATTTGATATAATTGTGAAAATTATGTCGATGTTACATATTGAAAATGGTAGTATATAATAAAAATATCTTCACACTATCATCTTAACAATGAGAATCTTATAAATCAAAGAAGTTTATAAATGAGAAGAAAATTGTATTTCAAATTTTATCCTACACCTATCACGAGGTAAGCATTATTATTCATTTGAGTTTAAGATCATGTGATTCATGTCATCATACTGTAAATATTTAGAGTGAGTTACTAATGAATGCTCCAAATTCGATATTATAGTTTATGAAAAAATGTTGTAATAATACATTAATTAAAAATAATAATTTATGTAACTTACTCATATTAAAATATTACATATGAAATGCCTCATTTAAATATAACATTTTGGAAAAAAAACATCTTCACATTAAAGAAAGAGATGGAGAAGTCACAAAAATTGTATCAAGAACAAAACATGCAAAATGCCAATGAACAACAACGACAAAGAAAACAACAACAAGAACAACACCACGGCCACCGGTGTCAATATAGATGAATACTTAGCATTCATATTAATAGTACGTTACAAATTAAACATGCAATATTTTACTATACGAATTATAATTTATTATACGAATTATAACTTATACTCTTGAATATACTAATTACTTTAATGTTTTATGTTTTTATAGTTTTGTTAAAAAGGAAATTTGTTTTATAGTTCTCTTTTAATAATGTAATTTATTGAACAACGAAGTCCGTCTTTCACAAAAAATGAGAGTTTCAAACATGAACCGAAAATTTGTCCCGAACTTACGAAAAAAACAATTAGATCCAACCTGTGTGCATCGCATGGGTCCTGAGGCAGTCCAAACCTGTGTGCATCGCACGAGGATGAATATAAAAGGTCTTTAATATTAATGTCATCGCTTCATATTTAAAATAATTTATGTAACTTATACATATTAAAAAATTACATGTGAAGAGACTCTTTTCAATATAACTTTTTGAAAAAATCTCTTCACATATACTCTTTTAATGTCAATAAACTATTTTAAATGTGTGTCATGCCTAGAAATGTGATACCATCACAACTTAGATATATAATGACGAAAATAATTGCCGAAGATTACGCTATAAAAACTTATATACAGCCCATGTGCAACTCAATAAAGTATTTTAAATACGTATAAAGCTTAGCAAATGTGTGACACCATGAAAACTTAAATATAAAATGACAAAAATAAATGCCGAATATTACGCTATAAAAACTTCTATACAGCCCATGTGCATCGCACGTATTTTAAATCTATGAAAACTTCTAGACAACCCATGTGCATCGAACGGGAATTGTTGACTATCATTAGAAATAGTTATAACTTAGCCCGATGTATTAATATTAGTTAGTTCAAATAAAAAAACGATAGAGTCAATACAAAAATAAATAGACAAAAAATATTACGTAAAAAATACATCTTAAAAGATTACATGTCAATAAACTATTTTAAATACGTATCATGCTTACAAAATGTATGCTACCATGAAAACTTATATATATAATGACGAAAATACGTCCTGAATATAAAATGACGAAAATAAATAACGGATATTAGACTTTGAAAACTTCTATACAACCCATGTGTATCGCACGGGTTTTCATGACTATTCATGTTTGCAAGTGTATTCAAATAATGAAATGACATGATCCCGCAATGAATACATGACGAAAATTAGTTAACATTGCGTTATGAACACTTAAATACAGCCCGTGTGCAACGCACGAGTCTGGTTGCCTAGTTTTATCAAACAATTCTCATGCGTAAAAGACTTACCATTATCTAATATAAATAAAAAAAGGCAAACGCTTTAGGTTTCATAATTTAATAACATAATCACATTAACATTGCACTATTCATCAGAATGAACAAACTAATTTGACGAAAATCACATTAATCATGATATTCAGCATCTAAATTCATTTTTCGGTACTAAAAAGATATTCAACATCCAATTTTCATTTATCACGTACTATACATATATTGAGCATCTAACTTCCATTTATTTACATAAAAGACTAAGGCTGGACACACTAGGGAGCTCAATTGACCCTCATTTTATCGGTCACGTCAGATTTATTTCTTCAGTGATCTACAAGCGATTGATTGCAACAGTAAGAGTGACCTTCATTTTTTTAATATATATTAAAAAAATTTAACAACAAACTTAAATTTCATTAATAATTAAAACATTACATAATAATTCAAATAAAATTAAAACATTACAATGCAATTCAAATAATATTAAAACATTAAGATGATAAAACGACTAAACTAGTTTTGATTTTGACGATGCCAAATGTCTTCCACCAAATCGGCTTTTAGGCTAAGATGAGTTGTTTTGTCGATTATCTCCTTGGTAATTTCCTATGATTCCTCATGCGTTCTTACGGAATCATAAACACGGTGCTGCTCCGCTCGAAATAATATGAGAGATATCGCCCGCCCTTCATCTTGAATTATCATATTATGTAATACGATGCATGTTTACATGATATCTGATAAGGTTTTTTTTTTTTTTTTTTTTTTTTTGGTCAAACCCTTTATCCGGATGTTTAATCATTAGCCACTTGCACTTTCGTACACCAAAAGCTCGTTCCACATCTTTTATTGCTGCTTCGTGCATCGTCTTAAACAATATTCGTTTGTGATCATCCGTCCCTAGATTTTTAATGGAATTCATCATAACGGACCATTCAGAATATACCCCATCAACAAGATAATATCCCCATTTATAAGCCACATCGTTAGCAACGAATTCCACATCCGGTGCTCTCCCCGTTTTGAGATCAATGAAAATAGGCGATTGACGTAAAACATTAATGTCATTATTCATCCCGGAGACACCAAAGAACGCATGCCAAATCCATAAATCTTGGGAGGCGATTGCTTCTAATAAAATGAAAGGATCTGACCCGTGATCACCCTTACAAAATTGAGCTTTTAAAGCGTGTGGGCAATTTGCCCACGGCCAGTCTGTACAATCAATACTTCCTATCATCCCAGTAAGCCCATGCTTTTCGTAGTGATGAGCATAGACTTTTTCAATGTCAATAAGTGTTGGCTTTCGCAAAAACTCTTCACCATATAACTCCATGATGGCCTCACAATATTTTTGGAGACACTCACGAATTGTTGTCGCACCCATTTGCAGATATTTATCAAGAGCATCAGGATTGACTTCGTATGCCAATTGTCGAATTGACAAAGTATACTTCATCAATGGAGAAATACCAAGTGTGCCCACAAAACTAGGAGTTTGTTAAAAATAAGGGGAATGGTCGGTTACCTCTCAAACAATTCATGTGAATAGGTTTCGACTCATTCGAAAACAATCATGGAATGCTCTTTCGTCATACACTGGGTTTTGGCAGAAGTAAGTATCTACTAAACGATTATTAGCACCCAAACGATCCCTATTAACTTGGTTTCGTGAGATCTTAGGTTGTGACGCTTGATAAGCCTCCCAACACTCTTCCGAAAACACCAAAAACTCGCTATTAACTTCATTTTCATCATCCGAAGATCAATCGGAAATAAATAGCTTGTATGAATTCATTATCCAGATTTGAGATAATGTGTTTGAATATGTGAAAAAATAGTGAAATGATGGTGTTATTTATAGGTTTAAGTTTTTAAAGTTTAAAAAGTTTTTAATTTTTTATTTTATTTTATTTTATATTTTTTTAATGCCCAACCCAAGTTCCAAACTTTACAAAACAACACACAATACTTGCAAGACAGAAGGTTGTCGGAACGACCCTTAGGGAAAAAAATGGGCGATCGATCGATCCTCATTTCATGCCACAATAGAGATGATCGAGTACGACCTTCAAGTTGATCAATCGATCTGGCTATACTGCAAGCAGCCTAAACACATACTGGACTTTTAATATCACTTTAGAATTTAACTGAAAATATTGCAGAATATATACTAGTCACGAACTTAGAAATCCGCAACTCGACACAGACCCAAAACACATATAGTGAACTCAAAGAAATTTCGGAAAACTCAAGGCAATTCTAGCTATCTGAAAGCAATTCGGCGAATTCGAAGCAATTATTCCGATCTCAAGGCAATTTCGGCAAGCTTGAAGCATTTCTTGTTATTGTTAGATGATCGGAATGATGCTAATGACCGGATATGGTGTATGAGGTACGTAATTGATCTTGATAGAGTGTGTTCTCATATCTAGGGTTTTGTATAATCGAGAGTGTAATCGGTGTGTGTATTTTTTTAGCCACTTTAGTGATATTACATTTTACTTAGTATATTTCAATTTTTTATAGTGAATGGTTCGTGTATTAAGGTATTCATTGGGCGGTTAGGTTTGGTTTATCGAACATTTTGTACCATTTTTCACGAGGTGGGCAAATTATTTAACTAGTTGAAACCAAATCGTACTAGGCAGATACCGAACATGCAGGTACCCGAAATAAGAGGTCCAACCCTGATTTGTATCGTAGTTAAACTTTATAAAGATTTAGTCTAGTCGAACTGAATTAAAATTAACATGATACAAATCGTAAAATAATAACATCGAAAAGAATCATCTAGCAAGATAGTAAAGTTGCCTCATCCCAACGATTGCGTTAGAAAGGTGCGACACAATAACTGGACCAACAATAAATATTCTACGTATAAAGTTGGACACAAATATGTTGGCGAATGTTTTTCTAAGTAGCCTTTGTATTATATATACAAGTACTTCAAAAATACAACGAATGTTTTTATAATTATTTGCATATTTAGCTATATGCCTGTTCGATGTACAAGGTTCGGTATGAGTAACTGCTGGTATATCAAATTCAAAACCAAAACAGAACTGCGAGAAATGAGTTTCCTGGTTTCTGCGCTATTACTGGTTTTAGATAGAGCGAGGCGGCCCTGTTAATCGATTTTTCGAATTCTTTAAGAAAAGGAATAAAAACACTTGTTTCTTTTTGCGAATCATATTGAGAGAATTAAGAAGAAGAAAAAAAAAATAGTAATACTACGGCTAAACAGCCTTCGCCCTTGAATTAATAAACAAAACATGCCAGTTACAAGTAATACTACGGTTATTATTATGTATATTAGACGATAGCACGTACAGATATGAAACATAACATTAACTAGAAGTCTTTGACACAACTTGGTGAACTAGATTCACCTTGAAACAGCTTCATAAACAGTATCAGATACCTGCGGCTACTAAGCTTGCCTTTCCCTAATCCCATCACCAGAGTTATCTGCCACGTCGCTTGGCACCATTTCCTCACCCGTAGTAGGAGCACTTTCATCAGTGAGAGCTCGTGCGGTGGCAGCTCTCGTTGCTAAGGCACGGATATCATCAGGCGTGGGACATTCTGGAACCGAACTAGGCAAAACTGAGTCAGGAAAGTTGAGTACCGCATAAGTGCCTTTAAGTGCCAATGCAGCCACATCATAAGCAGCAGCAGCCATCGAGGGTGTAGGATATGTGCCTAGCCATATACGAGTTGGTTTGTTTGGTTCACGAATTTCGGACACCCATTTGCCAGCTCGGCATCGGATGCCATAGTAAGCCGGCTGGCGGGTGGACGAGGTGCCTATGGCGGCTGTCGGGGAAGAATTGTTGTTGATGTTGATGTTGTCATCTTGTGGTGGCTGAAAAAGATAGGAGTGGTTAGCCATACAATTGAAGTTAGATTTGTGATTAGTTGTAAAAAGAGAAGATTCTATGTCCAAACTATATATGGTAGAAAAGTCATGGACCATGGCAAGTCCTCGGATGCACTTTAATTGGAAATGACAAAATATCCATGTTAAATTAGGTGCAATAGTTTATACTGTCTGTAGTACAAAATGGTACTAACATATCTTAGCTAGATTTATTCAGTAATTGACAGACGGTAAATTAAGCAAAATGATTTACACGATTTCAATTTTACTTGTCACATTTTAATATACAAGTAGATAAAGCAAATTCTACATAAAATATAATTGTTTAATATATACTCTAATTGGAGTGTTTAGAGTGTCTCAATAAAATATATATATATAGTCCAAATAAATTCCCGTAAATTAAGGGCCAAATAGGTCTATAAAGGGTAACCTTTTTAGTAAGTGAGGTACGAGGAAAATATTCTGCGGTGATTTGCACGCGCGTGGTCCTAAGCTAAATAATGCCAGGCTGGCAGACTCCCACATCCACTCGTTTGTCACACTTTAAAAAAGTGAATTTGCTTTTTTTCGTTGCCATAATATTAATTGTCGACTAGGAAAGTGAATTTTAATCAAGTTTATCTTATTAACTTTATTTGAGTTTATGTCTTATTACGTACAAACTTTAGAAGATGAAGTAATTAATTATTTATGGACATAACTATTGTAAAAAGTAAGAACCAGAAAGCTCAAATAATTATATTTTTATTAAAACTAGATTTTTTTTTTTTCAGTGGACAATACTTTTAAATCGGAAAAAATATCTACTTCATTCATCTTGACTTTCTATTATTTTATATTCATGATTTCATCAAACAAAATGAAAACCAGATTTAATTTGTATACATTTACTATTCATTTTAAATCAAAACAACTCCGATACGCGGATATATAGATGAAATATATATGATGTTAAGTTTAAAGAAGTGATGATATTCACAAACAGGTTAGTTCGAGAGCTAGAAAACCCTAGCTAACCCGATATTCATTTAAATTGGATACGATAATAGTAGTACAATACTATTTTACTACATTAACCCTGACTTTTACTGTTAAATCTATTAAGATTTCTTTGTATCGCTTTTGCTTGATTTTAATTGGGACTACTGGAATTATTTGGTCTTTTGATTTCAAATAAATCAGCAAGTTGCACACTGTTCATATCCAAATTATCAATTTGAATAGTGATTTTATTACTTTAAGTTGAAAATAATAACAAGTAATAAATTAATTGGACCACGTGTTTGTTTTTCAAAAAATACCTCTTATTGCCTGTTACTTCTAACTCGGTAAGATGCGATAATATGTATTGGGTCTTACTCGTTAAGAGGTGAAGGGAGTATCTTGTTGCTTCTTACTTATATTTTTATTTCTATTTATGTTTTCATTTTCTAATTTTGTTTTTTTTGATAATTTTATTTATATTGTTTTCTTTTACTTAGTAAAAGATATACATAGACTTTTTCTTATTTTTTCATTCTTGCTTTACAAAAATGTAACGAAAAATATGTTATAAATTTGCGTTTTCAACACACATATTTATACTACTTATAATGCATACATCAATATTCCTTAATTCTTTAAACTTAAAATTCTTAAATTTGAGTATTGTGTAAACCCTATAACACCTTTGATTAAAAATGATAACAAAATTCACCACTAAATTAATAGTTTAAATATTGTTTAATTCTCAAACTTTTATTATTTTTTGTTTATAACCGATAAACTATTTTCTCGCAATAACTACAAAATGAACCTGCATGTGTTGTATCAATAGTTACATCAGAACCTCAAGTTCGCACGTATAATCATTTGCCGATATACACCCTCGCTTTGCGCGGGTATTCATCTAGTATGTATAATAAATGAACACACATTTATCGATTTGACGTAAATATACGATTGACATTGTTGAAACATTTAGCGAGTTTCTTTTTATTTTCTTTTTCTTTTTTTAAATGCAACGTTTTTCATATTTAAATTGCAAAGTTTGACACCATTTAGACGTTTTACCAGATCAAAAAAACAAATGACGTTATACAATTCAGATTTAGACTTCTCAAACACCTTCTAATAGTAAGATGTGGTAATAAGATTAAGACCTAAAACATTTTAACAAAACATTTTAATCTGCAGAAGGTGTGGTTACACTGATGCCTCTTACAACTTCGTGCTGAAGAAAAATCTAATGAAGACTTGACGTTAAAGCAAGAAGTACTTATTGATGGGCATTCCTAATGAACATTAGTTAAAGTTTCACACCATTAAAGATGCTAAGTCATTGCTGGAAGCTTTTAAGAAAAGATTTGGAGGTAGTGATGCTACTAAGAAGACAAATAGAAATCTCTTGAAGAAGCAGTATGAAAACTTTGCTGCTCCAAGTTCTGAGATGTTGGACCAAACCTTTGACAGACTTCAAAAGCTTGTAAGTCAATTGGAGCTGTTGGGTGAAAAGCTCTCTCAAAAAGATGTCAATCAGAAATTGCTAAGGAGCTTGTCACTAGAATGGAACACACATGCAGTTGTGTGAAGGAATAAGGCAGATCTAGACACTATGAGCATGGATGATGTTTTCAACAATCTTAAAGTTTATGAACCAGAAGTCAAAAGGACTAGCTCAAGAACAAATATACAAAACATGGCATTTGTGTCCTCCTCAAACAACTCTACGGTACCAATGAAGCAGTTAATACTGCTTACAGAGTTACTACTACTAGCACTCAAGTTACTGCTGCTAACTCAACAAATGTTGACAACTTGAGTGATGCTGTGATTTATGCTTTCTTGGCTAGTCAACACAATAGTCCTCAACTGGTACATGAGGACTTGGAACAAATTCATCCAGATGATGTGGAAATGGATTTGAAGTGGCAGATGGCTATGTTGACAATGAAAGCTAGGAGATTCTTGAAGAAAATAGGAAGGAAGCTGACAGTTAATAAGAATGGTAATATTGATTTTGACAAGTCCAAGGTGGAATGCTATAACTGCCACAAAAGGGGACACTTTGCTAGAGAGTGTAGGGCACCAAGGAGCCAAGACTACATGAATGGAGAAAGCTCAAGGAGAACTGTGCCTATGGAAACAACTAATTCCACAGCTTTGGTGTCTTGTGATGGTTTGGGTGGCTATGATTGGAGTGATCAAGCACAAGAAGGGCAAAACTTTACACTCACGGCTTATTCATCTTCAAGCTCAAGTTCTGACTCTGAGGTATATGAGTATCCTTGTTGTTCAAAATCTTGTCTAGACACTGTTAAAACACTTAAATTTTATAATGATAAATTATTAGAAGATTTAAGGAAGTCTGAGTTAATGGTTTTAGGTTGTAAGAAAGGTTTAGAGTCTGTAGAGGAAAGACTTGAATTTTTTAAGAAGAATGAGTTTGAGTATGTAGATAGTATTAATGTATTAAAAGGTGGACTTTATGTAAGAGATGAACTTATTAAATAGCTTAGAAAGAGGATTGATATAGCTAAAAGAGATAAAGATGAAGTTTAAAAAGAAAAAAAAAAAAAACATTCGATTTAATGTTAATAAACTTGAACATGCATCTGAAAGTTTGAATAAGCTCATAGAAAGCCAGATAGTTAACAACTGTAAGAAAGTTGATTTAGGCTATAATGAGGTTCCACCTCCTATTACTTGGAAGTTTATGCCTCCAACACCTGATTTGTCCTTCATCGATGAGGTTGTTAATAAGTTTGTTGTTGCGTCTAGCAATGCTAAATCTAGTGCAGAAGAATCTAAGGTTGTTAGAAAGTATGATTATGCCTCAATAATTGAGGAATGGGTGTCAGATGATGATGAAGAGGAGCTGACTCAACCTAAAGTGCATAGGAAAATAGTTAGGTTTAAATGGTAACCATCAAAACAATTTCAAAATCAAAAGATGGTAAAACCATTTTGGAACTATGCTCACAGGGTGAATCACAAAAACTTTGGAAAGAATATTCACCCCAGTGCTAAATAGCAGATGGTTCCAAAGGTAGTGTTAATGAAGTCTGGCATGACATCTCTTAATACTGCAAAACAAAGCTTTTCAAAAATAGCAGTATTAGTTAAAACTACTATACCAATTAATACTGCTCCACCAAAATAAACAGTGAATGGTGCTAAATCAATGAAACATCTTTCAAAATCAGCATATTCAACTGTCAAAAGGCCCATTCAAAAGAACACAACATTAAATATTGTTCAGCCAAAAGAAGTAGTTAATACTATTAGGCCAAAAACAATCATTAATACTGTTAAGGGAAATCACTTTTATGTTGTTAAGGCCTCAGCTTGTTGGGTTTGGAGACCAAAGATTAAAGTTTTAGACTATGTTCCCAAACACAATAGTGTATCAATAGTTTTAAAGAAATTTGATTATTTTGATGCACAAGGCATATCCAAGTCAGTAATGGCTTGGGTCCCCAAAAGAAACTGATTTTCTTACTTTAAGTGCAAGGCAATCCACAGGTGGAATTATACGATCAAGAAGTCATTGATAGTGGAAGCTCAAGGCATATGACAGGAAACGTGTCCTATCTTACTGATTATGAAGAAATTGATGGAGGATATGTTGCTTTTGGGAGTAATCCCAAAGGAGGGAAAATTACAGGCAGATGTACAATCAAAACTGGTAAACTAGATTTTGAGAATGTGTATTTTGTAAAAGAGTTAAAGTTTAATCTCTTTACTGTCTTACAAATGTGTGACAAAAAGAATAGTGTTCTTTTTAATGACACTAATTGTATTGTTTTATCTACAGACTTTAAGAGACTCTGACAAAAATATAAACTACTTCCTATTTTCAAAACAAGAAAACAAAACCACTAACCACATGATATTAAGAGACTCTGACAAAAATATAAACTACTTCCTACGACCATGGAGACTAAAGCCATAAATGGCATTAAGAGCATCCAAATTCCCTGGAAGATCATAAATTTGCTTCGAATAATCATCATAGTCATCAAACTCATCTTCGCGCTTATGACCACCACCAAAAAGATTTGTTGATTCGTCAAACGTGTTAAGAACCTCATCATTATCACTATCAGAAACCACAACCACACCCACCTTAGAAAATGGGTTAGCCCTCTTAGTGAAAGAGGTAGACGGAATAGGATGACCATCATCATCCACAAGAGTAGCTTTTCCATCAATAAGTAGCTTTTCAAGCTTACCAATTTTCTCAACTATAGGAGTAGAACCAACTTCCTTTGTTCCCATTGAATCACTCACAAGCGGTTCTTGTGATGTAGTACCAGTCCTAATCGACTCATCCTCATTAACTTCCATTGTACGGCCAATATCAACATCCTTGTTGGTGTCATTAGTAGGAATACCAAAACCATCCGTATCATCCATGTTAAGCGCATCAAACTGATTGGATGTAGTGATCTTCATTCCACTTATACTAGCCACATCAGAAGCAATCTTCTTAGTGACGGCTACTTTCTTCGTTCCACTTGAACTAGCCATACCAGAAACATTTTTCTTATTGCCATCCACTTTCTTAGGTTCCGTAGAGGTCTTTTTGGGTCAATACTGAAACTGCTTACCTAGAACTGGATATTAAACCCTCCTTGACCCGGAAGTATTTGAGCCCCTTGCTTTCCTTTCTTCTTGTTATTGACAGTCTTGAAACCATCATTAGTAGGCATCTGAACAGAAGGCACAACAACTTGAGGACAATTAATAAGAGTATGACCAAAAACCTTACACTTTTCAATATAGTACTAGCAGGGTATGCGCGTTGTGAATACGGTTATTTTGTAATCAAAATTTAAAATTTCAAGTATATGTGCATCACGAAGCAATGACGACACCAAAATGGTAATCAGCAATATTACGATGTTATGATGCTTGACGTGGAAATGTACTTGTTAATCAGTAAATATTGTGTAGTATTCGTTATAATATATAAACGTGTAAAAATAATTTATATGTTTACAAATTTTCATACTTTATAAATCATTTGAAAATCTTCGTACTTTGGCTTATACAATTCTTTTCAATCAAATTTATTAGCAGAATGATTAGGATTTCACTAAACTTTTACTAAAATACATACGTAAGTGATAAATGCCTTTTGAATATGCAATTTTTAAATGTCTATAACCAAATAAAAATTTGGCATTTAACTTACATTAATGAATGCTTTAAATAATTTTGTATTATTGTTTAATGTATTATTCATTGCATTTATCATTTGTACATATTGCATATTAATTTGTATGTACTAAAATACATACATGGAAAAGAAGTCATTCCCACTAGAAATAACACATGTACAAGTGTTATAACGTTTCTATATTATCAATATATATATATATATATATATATATATATATATATATATATATATATATATATATATATATATATATATATATATATATATATATATATATATATATAAACGCATTTGCTTAAAGCTTAAAACTTAAAAACTAAGTAATTTTGTCAGACTTTAAACTATTAACTTTATTCACTCTCACTTACTCCACACCTATACATACATAAAAAAAAAAAAAAAAAAAAAAAAAGATTGCGCACATTAATTAACGCTATTACAGATCATCGCAATATGCGCGGGTAATCGCATTGTGATATGCGTGGGTAATCGTCTATTTAATTAATACACGAATGGGATAACTCAGCAGATATTTCAAGAATTTACCAAACATGTTATTATGAGATATGATAACATTATTAAGCACTTTTGAAAACTTAATAAAATAGTTTTGACTAAGTAAAAATGACTTGATTTAAGTTATATCTCCGACTTAGAATTAAATGAGAAGAAATCTTAAAATAATAAAGATGAGAAATAACTATAACTACATATTAGAGATGCATTGACTTGAATTAGATGCATCCCTAATCTTTTAGATGCATCATAATATATTTTCTAACAAAAAATTAGATGCATATAGATATACTAGGTTTTTAGCCACGCGTTGCCGCGGGATGTTTTTATACGTAACTTATATCGGCGTAACAACAGAGCATAGTTAGCTAATAAGGGTTTAAAAAGTGAGCTTGTATCCACAAAGTGATACAGGAATTCTTGAAACTAAAAATCCAATCTTTTTATCTACAAAATTTGTTTTCTCAATGAAAAGAAGCCCGAACTAACCGAAACCTAGGACCCTATGCAATGACAAATAATCTTGAAGGTTGTTGGTGCCATTTTCATTATCAGTTATGGATTTAGTTAGTTTTCCTTTCATCGTATCCCATGAGAGCTCTAATGTAAAGTCGGTGTCCTCTTCCTTCTTCATGGAACTGTACTTTTTGAAACAAATAAAACAGCTATGAGAAACATCACTCAACAATGTTGATTAAATAAACAATGTAATTTTTTTCTCGTATGTTGCTTATGTGAAATGAGAGTCCCTTGAAGAGGTACATAAGCATTCAGTTTGATCTTTCCGGGAATGGTAAAGGTCCCGTCAGCAGGCACAACTCTGGCCATATGTGTAAGAACGACGCTTACCATGAGGAGCAGTCGATCAGTTAGAGGTATCCACTGGTAGTTGATGATTGTGCAACTGTTTGGTCTGTCATCTACAAATTAACACCATTAATAAGCTACTCATTATTACGTGAAAAACTTAATCCTAAAACAACGACACTGTATCAGTTTCAGCAACACCTGTAAAACACATGAAGCTAATATATACACTACCTAAACACATGAAGCTAATATATACACTACCTTTCCTTAAAGCATCAATTACCAACTCCCCCCATATTATTGAGTACTTGATTGAATGTGCGGAGAAACCAAAAAATATTTTTCCCTTTGTTACATCAGTTCATCAATTTTGATTAACGAAAAGTATCAACATAAATCATCTTGTAATTTTAGAGGTTAAATGCGTAACTGAATACTTCTAAGTTTTACCTGCTTCGACCACTCTGACCAGTTTACCTATTAGGTATAAGTTTTATCGGTAAAAAAATACCGGCTATTCCACTATTACTTGCTATAGAAATACGCGCCGAGTCAACGTTTCCTGCATCTCTCTCACTCTAGCTTCGTCTTATGTTCCGTCTTAATTTTCACATCTCAATTGTATATCAGATTTGATCTGATCCAAACAGAAAAGCATGTGTTTTTAAACACTCCTTGTTTTTTCAGTGACCTGACTGCATAAGTTTGATCCAAACACACCTTATTCTTAACTCTATAGTATCCTTATTCTAACATGACTCTATTCTTGAGCAACATGGTATACATCTGTTAAGACAACCTACTGTTATGTTAAGTTTATATTTCATATAGCAACCTGGTATACATGTCGCTATTGGTCAGTGGTCATAGCGCATACACATTGGGCAGTAACTAAGGTTGCATCAGGCTGCATACGGATAAGTGTCATATCAGCAGGGCTTCCCACATAGGCTCCAACGGCTCCACCATTCAACCCGCATAAAACTTTTTTGTAAAGAGGCAGGGGCTTACCATCATTGGTCTCAAATATTCAGTGTTTCTTAATAAAAGGTTTTAAGCTGATTATTGAATGTGCAAGCATGAAATACACAACCTAGCTTATGAAAAAGTAATGTTCCATACCTCGACAATTCCAACCTAGCTTATGAGAAATTGTTTTGATGGTTACCATTCAAAATCAAAAGATGGTAAAACCATTTTGGAACTATGCTCACAGGGTGAATCACAAAAACTTTGGAAAGAATATTCACCCCAGTGCTAAATAGCAGATGGTTCCAAAGATAGTGTTAATGAAGTCTGGCATGACATCTCTTAATACTGCAAAACAAAGCTTTTCAAAAATAGCAGTATTAGTTAAAACTACTATACCAATTAATAATGCTCCACCAAAATAAACAGTGAATGGTGCTAAATCAATGAAACATCTTTCAAAATCAGCATATTCAACTGTCAAAAGGCCCATTCAAAAGAACACAACATTAAATATTGTTCAGCCAAAAGAAGTAGTTAATACTATTAGGCCAAAAACAATCATTAATACTGTTAAGGGAAATCACTTTTATGTTGTTAAGGCCTCAGCTTGTTGGGTTTGGAGACCAAAGATTAAAGTTTTAGACTATGTTCCCAAACACAATAGTGTATCAATAGTTTTAAAGAAATTTGATTATTTTGATGCACAAGGCATATCCAATTCAGTAATGGCTTAGGTCCCCAAAAGAAACTGATTTTCTTACTTTAAGTACAAGGCAATCCACAGGTGGAATTATACGATCAAGAAGTCATTGATAGTGGAAGCTCAAGGCATATGACAGGAAACGTGTCCTATCTTACTGATTATGAAGAAATTGATGGAGGATTTGTTGCTTTTGGGAGTAATCCCAAAGGAGGGAAAATTACAGGCAGATGTACAATCAAAACTGGTAAACTAGATTTTGAGAATGTGTATTTTGTAAAAGAGTTAAAGTTTAATCTCTTTACTGTCTTACAAATGTGTGACAAAAAGAATAGTGTTCTTTTTAATGACACTAATTGTATTGTTTTATCTGCAGACTTTAAGAGACTCTGACAAAAATATAAACTACTTCCTATTTTCAAAACAAGAAAACAAAACCACTAACCACATGATATTAAGAGACTCTGACAAAAATATAAACTACTTCCTACGACCATGGAGACTAAAGCCATAAATGGCATTAAGAGCATCCAAATTCCCTGGAAGATCATAAATTTGCTTCGAATAATCATCATAGTCACCAAACTCATCTTCGCGCTTATGACCACCACCAAAAAGATTTGTTGATTCGTCAAACGTGTTAAGAACCTCATCATTATCACTATCAGAAACCACAACCACACCCACCTTAGAAAATGGGTTAGCCCTCTTAGTGAAAGAGGTAGACGGAATAGGATGACCATCATCATCCACAAGAGTAGCTTTTCCATCAATAAGTAGCTTTTCAAGCTTACCAATTTTCTCAACTATAGGAGTAGAACCAACTTCCTTTGTTCCCATTGAATCACTCACAAGCGATTCTTGTGATGTAGTACCAGTCCTAATCGACTCATCCTCATTAACTTCCATTGTACGGCCAGTATCAACATCCTTGTTGGTGTCATTAGTAGGAATACCAAAACCATCCGTATCATCCATGTTAAGCGCATCAAACTGATTGGATGTAGTGATCTTCATTCCACTTATACTAGCCACATCAGAAGCAATCTTCTTAGTGACAGCTACTTCTTCGTTCCACTTGAACTAGCCATACCAGAAACATTTTTCTTATTGCCATCCACTTTCTTAGGTTCCGTAGAGGTCTTTTTGGGTCAATACTAAAACTGCTTACCTAGAACTGGTATATTAAACCCTCCTTGACCCGGAAGTATTTGAGCCCCTTGCTTTCCTTTCTTCTTGTTATTGACAGTCTTGAAACCATCATTAGCAGGCATCTGAACAGAAGGCACAACAACTTGAGGACAATTAATAAGAGTATGACCAAAAACCTTACACTTATCACACCGTGGTGGTTTCCACTCGTATTCAACCCGAATCTTCTCAATAGTTGACCCCGTACCATCAAGTAAAGGTATCTCAACGGTGAGGCTATCCCGAAGCACCTCATCCGACTTTACTTCAATCATGCATCTCGCAAAACTACTACGGCCCCACGAATCCTTACACATTTGGCTGGTAAAAGCATCTAACCTTTTGGGTATACCAATCAATGTAGCAAGAAGACTAAGACCATCATGAGAAAACATAGCAAGAGGAACATCATGGAATTTAACCCACACCGGGATAATGGTCAAATCCTCTTTAAGTAAATTGGTGTTCAATGTCCATGGTTTAAGAATAATAGGAACATTTCTAATCAACCAAGGACCATTTTCAAGTAAATCATCAACACCTTTACTCGAATTGAACTTAAAGAAAAAGAACCCCTTTGCATTCATCATTACCTTTTGTATACCAAACTTAGCCCACGCATTGCGAACATAATAATCAACAACAGGAAACGCAAGGCGTCGACCAAGAAAATACCCATAAAGCGTATTCTCAAATCTGATATTCACCTCTTCCACTATATTCATTGGAACAGAAAGATCAACATCAGCCTTCTTCTTGCTACATTACAACCTACGAAATTTAGAAACATGTTTCAGAGGTTCATTAGAAGTAGCACCCGCGTAAGAAACCGATTTCACTCCTGTACCATTAGTAGTATTAACCTTGTGAGCATTAGGACCAGAAGTTGCACTCTTATTCATATTCACATTAGTCCCAAATGAAGGAGGAGTACTTGTAAGATTAACTTCATTAGCTCCAATCTCACTTTGAATTTTATTCATGGCTTTATCAAAATTCTTATGCGCATTAGCAATCAATTGCTTCACATTTTCAGCACTTGTAACCGGCTCCAATTGGTCACCATGTGATGTATCTTTTGTAAGTGGCATCGGCTCCAATTTCTGAGTACCATTCTTAGAACAATCAGGTGCATCATCCACATTCAAACTAACACTACTAGGGTTCATCGTTGAGGGTGTACTCAACTCACCAAAACTAGTAGTGGTCGTTCGAATATTACCAAGTGAAACCGGCTCCACCAGGTCATGTTTGCTCCCAACCAAGTTAGTTTCAATCGTACCAGATTCAAGACTAGGGTTCTCAAAACCCCTAGCAGCTTGTCGAACTTGAGGTGCACCCGCAGTACCATCACTCGACATACCCTCATCATGTTTCTTCAATCGGTTCATACTAGCAGTTAACTCATCAACATCAACATGACGTACATTAGACGTACTCTTATTTAAAGTTTTAGAAGTTAAAAAACCCTTGTTCATCTCTCAAAACCACTATACCTACGTAAACTAATAGCAACCAAGAATCCAGCCACATGCAATACCACGAAAAAGAGAGAAAACCCTAATCTTAGCCATTAGGGTTTATAGCAAGTCGAACCAGAATACTAACCTTCCACCATGATTAAGGTCGATCAGTAAAAGAATAAGAATCAATGAATAACGATCAACAATAAATATGCTAACAGAACCGACTACAAATTGAGAACAATTGAAGGTCAAGTCGGTTACAAATCACTAAACCCTAGGATCTATTTTAAAAGAAACCCAAACCAGTGAGATAAAAACAATAAATCTGATAAAGATAGAGAAAAACACGAATGTTAATCAATACCAATAGCAGATCGTTGCAAGAATCACAGAGATAAGAGCAGAATTAAAGGAAACGATTTAGGGTTAGAGATGGGAAGAGTCGCTAGAGAGAGACGTTCTGTCATTCTTTCTTATAATCATGTAATTTTCAAAGACGTTTGTTTTGATATTTCATTGGTATTTTGTTGGAGAAGAATTAATCAGATTATGTTAATTTGGACATCTTTTATGTCTTTTGGCTCAAAAATAGACTATGTCATGTTATAAACGGGCAGATGGATTCAAGCAATTGTCAAATTACCAAATATATATTTTTGAGAAAACATTACGAGTACTAATTTATAAGAACTTAAAGAACCAGTTTTTCACTAATCCAAGTGAAAGTGACTCGATTTAAACTATATTTTACATTTACAGAGTTAGATTGTTGTTCAAAATCTTTAGTTGAAGTTTAAAAATGGAGAGGGGATTGGTAGAACATACAAAGCCAAAATGTACACCTATCCAAACGTTTACATTAAAATCTGGTTAACAAAACAAAATTATTTCAAACTTAGTATTGTAATCATATGTGTTTCGTAAATGTTGTTTTCAGTTTTTATTTCGACTCGCATCAGGTAAAATTTGGAATTTTTGATTGTAGCAACAACTTGTTTGTAAATGTTTGTGACTTATAGATTTACAGCATTAGAAGGAGCTAAGTGGAAAGGTGTATGTACTACAATACAACTCGATGGTGCGACCAGAATTCTTTTAAAGATCTACATACGAGTTTTGTTTGTGTAAGATTATTATTCTGAGTTAAGTTCAAGTCATTCAAAAGTTATTTGACTTAT
Source organism: Artemisia argyi (assembly GCA_030686995.1). Classification (NCBI taxonomy): domain Eukaryota; kingdom Viridiplantae; phylum Streptophyta; class Magnoliopsida; order Asterales; family Asteraceae; genus Artemisia; species Artemisia argyi. The sequence continues at coordinate 132,341,856 of CM060708.1, read as the reverse complement.
TGAGTGCAAGAAAATCCAATGTATCAAGAAATACTAGTCGGATATTCGTGCGTTGCGGCGCTGGATATTCGTGTAGCTAATTTCTCACGAACAAATGGTTTTCGGTTATAATTTTTCGTGACAATAAATTATTCGATGGTGTTACTACCAAAATTCATGGTGATGAATATACAAAGAAGACTATGAATCTTAACCTTATAGAATATACAGTCATGTTAACATAAAAAAGGAAAAAGTTCGTACGAAAATTAACATATACTACGTATATAGTAGTCTACACACTTATGAACGAATTCTTTTGAAGCTGATAAATAAACTTGACAATCACCCCAAATAATACATAAAATCAACCGGTCAGTCTTATTATGACATAAAAACATACTTAAAAGCCAACATAGGCCGAAGATGTTACGTACACCTCCTTAGAATAGCAAAAGATTACGGAAAACAATCGGTGAGTTATATTCACCCAGATATCTTCATGGTTCTTTTCTTAACCGAAGATATAGTTGGAAATTATTATAGAAAGGCACACGACAAAAAACAACTTAAAGCAAAACCTCACAAACATTGAAAGATTCAAAGTTCATGCAAACCAGTTGGTACATAGCAAGCTTTTTTTCAATAATCCCATAAATTCTCACCACCAGAAAAATTATAGTCCGTCCCATCGTCCGGTGGACTAGAGTTGATTCTTGGTGGGCTTAGCAACATTCCCTCCGCCATGTCGGATAACATATTTGGCATACCAAATACATCTTCGTGGTCCAAATATTGATCATGAGGGTTGGTTCCAATCCCACTTGAGCTTCCATAACCACTTTGGTTAGTGGGATCCCGAGCTGCAGCAGCTCTTGCTGCTGCAGCTCGAATTTCATCAGTAGTGGGACATTCAGGAAGCGTGTTAGCGAGAATAGATTCAGGAAAGTTTAGTTTCGTATCCGTACCTTTAAGTGCCAATGCAGCCACGTCATAAGCTGCAGCCGCCATTTCGGGTGTAGGATATGTTCCTAGCCATATACGAGTTGGCTTGTTTGGTTCACGAATTTCGGATACCCATTTTCCAGCTCGCAACCGTATGCCATGATAGACCGTGTGGCGGGTAGAGGAGCTCCCAGCAGTCACAGGAGGGTTGTTATCATTTTCGGGCTGTTGAGAAGCGGAGGAATTGCGGCGTCGATTGTAATTAGCCATGCAATGTTATGTTATATCGTGGTTGGATGACTGGATTTGTGGGTATTTATATAAGCAAGTAGATGTTCAAAAAAAATATAAGCAAGTAGATTCTGTTTGTGGTCCTATATTGCAATAAATTAAGTGGGCCTTTAGGCATAAAGCCTATCTAGCGTGGCGACTTCGCGGATGAGAAAAAATTATTTTCCTAATAGGAAAGTTCTTTTTAACATATTTCCATCTTGGACCATCTACTTTAAACAAGTACAAGTAAGTCTCTTTAGATTCATAAAGTTTGTGAGAACCTTGGAAAATAGCACCTATAGATTAGCAAAGTTTTATAACTTGTTGTGTACTAGATATGGATTGAGTTTAGTACTAATGATCTAGGGTTATGATTATCCGTTGGATCGATTTGTTTATCTTGCAATATGCAGTTAAAGTTTGTATGAAATGTGGCCTAGCTTTGCTTGTCTTTGGACTTTTGACAAATAAGTAAAATAAAAGACTAGAGTGTAATACTTTTCTTATTATGAGGAGTCTTTGAAAAATAACTAAAGCATCAAATCATCAATACAAAATGTCCCAGCTCTACCCGTTTGTCACTCGTTCTATACTTACTAACATAACTACATTCACTTCGTGTGTTTTACATGTTTTTTCAATATAGTACTAGCAGGGTATGCGCGTTGTGAATACGGTTATTTTGTAATCAAAATTTAAAATTTCAACTATATGTGCATCACGAAGCAATGACGACACCAAAATGGTAATCAGCAGTATTACGATGTTATGATGCTTGACGTGGAAATGTACTTGTTAATCAGTAAATATTGTGTAGTATTCGTTATAATATATAAACGTGTAAAAATAATTTATATGTTTACAAATTTTCATACTTTATAAATCATTTAAAAATCTTCGTACTTTGGCTTATACAATTCTTTTCAATCAAATTTATTAGCAGAATGATTAGGATTTCACTAAACTTTTACTAAAATACATACGTAAGTGATAAATGCCTTTTGAATATGCAATTTTTAAATGTCTATAACCAAATAAAAATTTGGCATTTAACTTACATTAATGAATGCTTTAAATAATTTTGTATCATTGTTTAATGTATTATTCATTGCATTTATCATTTGTACATATTGCATATTAATTTGTATGTACTAAAATACATACATGGAAAAGAAGTCATTCCCACTAGAAATAACACATGTACAAGTGTTATAACGTTTCTATATTATATATATATATATATATATATATATATATATATATATATATATATATATATATATATATATATATATATATATATAAACGCATTTGCTTAAAGCTTAAAACTTAAAAACTAAGTAATTTTGTCAGACTTTAAATTATTAACTTTATTCACTCTCACTTACTCCACACCTATACATAAATAAAAAAAAAAAAAAGATTGCTCACATTAATTAACGCTATTACAGATCATCGCAATATGCGCGGGTAATCGCATTGTGATATGCGTGGGTAATCGTCTATTTAATTAATACACGAATGGGATAACTCAGCAGATATTTCAAGAATTTACCAAACATGTTATTATGAGATATGATAACATTATTAAGCACTTTTGAAAACTTAATAAAATAGTTTTGACTAAGTAAAAATGACTTGATTTAAGTTATGTCTCCGACTTAGAATTAAATGAGAAGAAATCTTAAAATAATAAAGATGAGAAATAACTATAACTATATATTAGAAATGCATTGACTTGAATTAGATGCATCCCTAATCTTTTAGATGCATCATAATATATTTTCTAACAAAAAATTAGATGCATATAGTTATACTAGGTTTTTAGCCACGCGTTGCCGCGGGATGGTTTTATACGTAACTTATATTGGCGTAACAACAGAGCATAGTTAGCTAATAAGGGTTTAAAAAGTGAGCTTGTATCCACAAAGTGATACAGGAATTCTTGAAACTAAAAATCCAATCTTTTTATCTACAAAATTTGTTTTCTCAATGAAAAGAAGCCCGAACTAACCGAAACCTAGGACCCTATGCAATGACAAATAATCTTGAAGGTTGTTGGTGCCATTTTCATTATCAGTTATGGATTTAGTTAGTTTTCCTTTCATCGTATCCCATGAGAACTCTAAGGTAAAGTCGGTGTCCTCTTCCTTCTTCATGGAACTGTACTTTTTGAAACAAATAAAACAGCTATGAGAAACATCACTCAACAATGTTGATTAAATAAACAATGTAATTTTTTTCTCGTATGTTGCTTATGTGAAATGAGAGTCCCTTGAAGAGGTACATAAGCATTCAGTTTGATCTTTCCGGGAATGGTAAAGGTCCCGTCAGCAGGCACAACTCTGGCCATATGTGTAAGAACGACGCTTACCATGAGGAGCAGTCGATCAGTTAGAGGTATCCACTGGTAGTTGATGATTGTGCAACTGTTTGGTCTGTCATCTACAAATTAACACCATTAATAAGCTACTCATTATTACGTGAAAAACTTAATCCTAAAACAACGACACTGTATCAGTTTCAGCAACACCTGTAAAACACATGAAGCTAATATATACACTACCTAAACACATGAAGCTAATATATACACTACCTTTCCTTAAAGCATCAATTGCCAACTCCCCCCATATTATTGAGTACTTGATTGAATGTGCGGAGAAACCAAAAAATATTTTTCCCTTTGTTACATCAGTTCATCAATTTTGATTAACGAAAAGTATCAACATAAATCATCTTGTAATTTCAGAGGTTAAATGCGTAACTGAATACTTCTAAGTTTTACCTGCTTCGACCACTCTGACCAGTTTACCTATTATGTATAAGTTTTATCGGTAAAAAAATACCGGCTATTCCACTATTACTTGCTATAGAAATACGCGCCGAGTCAACGTTTCCTGCATCTCTCTCTCTCTAGCTTCGTCTTATGTTCCGTCTTAATTTTCACATCTCAATTGTATATCAGATTTGATCTGATCCAAACAGAAAAGCATGTGTTTTTAAACACTCCTTGTTTTTTCAGTGACCTGACTGCATAAGTTTGATCCAAACACACCTTATTCTTAACTCTATAGAATCCTTATTCTAACACGACTCTATTCTTGAGCAACATGGTATACATCTGTTAAGACAACCTACTGTTATGTTAAGTTTATATTTCATATAGCAACCTGGTATACATGTCGCTATTGGTCAGTGGTCATAGCGCATACACATTGGGCAGTAACTAAGGTTGCATCAGGCTGCATACGGATAAGTGTCATATCAGCAGGGCTTCCCACATAGGCTTCAACGGCTCCACCATTCAACCCGCATAAAACTTTTTTGTAAAGAGGCAGGGGCTTACCATCATTGGTCTCAAATATTCAGTGTTTCTTAATAAAAGGTTTTAAGCTGATTATTGAATGTGCAAGCATGAAATACACAACCTAGCTTATGAAAAAGTAATGTTCCATACCTCGACAATTCCAACCTAGCTTATGAGAAATTGTTTTGATGGTTACCATTCAAAATCAAAAGATGGTAAAACCATTTTGGAACTATGCTCACAGGGTGAATCACAAAAACTTTGGAAAGAATATTCACCCAAGTGCTAAATAACAGATGGTTCCAAAGGTAGTTTTAATGAAGTCTGGCATGACATCTCTTAATACTGCAAAACAAAGCTTTTCAAAAATAGCAGTATTAGTTAAAACTACTATAATAATTAATACTGCTCCACCAAAATAAACAGTGAATGGTGCTAAATCAATGAAACATCTTTCAAAATCAGCATATTCAACTGTCAAAAGGCCCATTCAAAAGAACACAACATTAAATATTGTTCAGCCAAAAGAAGTAGTTAATACTATTAGGCCAAAAACAATCATTAATACTGTTAAGGGAAATCACTTTTATGTTGTTAAGGCCTCAGCTTGTTGGGTTTGGAGACCAAAGATTAAAGTTTTAGACTATGTTCCCAAACACAATAGTGTATCAATAGTTTTAAAGAAATTTGATTATTTTGATGCACAAGGCATATCCAAGTCAGTAATGGCTTAGGTCCCCAAAAGAAACTGATTTTCTTACTTTAAGTGCAAGGCAATCCACAGGTGGAATTATACGATCAAGAAGTCATTGATAGTGGAAGCTCAAGGCATATGACAGGAAACGTGTCCTATCTTACTGATTATGAAGAAATTGATGGAGGATATGTTGCTTTTGGGAGTAATCCCAAAGGAGGGAAAATTACAGGCAGATGTACAATCAAAACTGGTAAACTAGATTTTGAGAATGTGTATTTTGTAAAAGAGTTAAAGTTTAATCTCTTTACTGTCTTACAAATGTGTGACAAAAAGAATAGTGTTCTTTTTAATGACACTAATTGTATTGTTTTATCTACAGACTTTAAGAGACTGTGACAAAAATATAAACTACTTCCTATTTTCAAAACAAGAAAACAAAACCACTAACCACATGATATTAAGAGACTCTGACAAAAATATAAACTACTTCCTACGACCATGGAGACTAAAGCCATAAATGGCATTAAGAGCATCCAAATTCCCTGGAAGATCATAAATTTGCTTCGAATAATCATCATAGTCATCAAACTCATCTTCGCGCTTATGACCACCACCAAAAAGATTTGTTGATTCGTCAAACGTGTTAAGAACCTCATCATTATCACTATCAGAAACCACAACCACACCCACCTTAGAAAATGGGTTAGCCCTCTTAGTGAAAGAGGTAGACGGAATAGGATGACCATCATCATCCACAAGAGTAGCTTTTCCATCAATAAGTAGCTTTTCAAGCTTACCAATTTTCTCAACTATAGGAGTAGAACCAACTTCCTTTGTTCCCATTGAATCACTCACAAGCGGTTCTTGTGATGTAGTACCAGTCCTAATCGACTCATCCTCATTAACTTCCATTGTACGGCCAGTATCAACATCCTTGTTGGTGTCATTAGTAGGAATACCAAAACCATCTGTATCATCCATGTTAAGCGCATCAAACTGATTGGATGTAGTGATCTTCATTCCACTTATACTAGCCACATCAGAAGCAATCTTCTTAGTGATAGCTACTTTCTTCGTTCCACTTGAACTAGCCATACCAGAAACATTTTTCTTATTGCCATCCACTTTCTTAGGTTCCGTAGAGGTCTTTTTGGGTCAATACTGAAACTGCTTACCTAGAACTGGTATATTAAACCCTCCTTGACCCGGAAGTATTTGAGCCCCTTGCTTTCCTTTCTTCTTGTTATTGACAGTCTTGAAACCATCATTAGCAGGCATCTGAACAGAAGGCACAACAACTTGAGGACAATTAATAAGAGTATGACCAAAAACCTTACACTTATCACACCGTGGTGGTTTCCACTCGTATTCAACCCGAATCTTCTCAATAGTCGACCCCGTACCATCAAGTAAAGGTATCTCAACGGTGAGGCTATCCCGAAGCTCCTCATCCGACTTTACTTCAATCATGCATCTAGCAAAACTACTACGGCCCCACGAATCCTTACACATTTGGCTGGTAAAAGCATCTAACCTTTTGGGTATACCAATCAATGTAGCAAGAAGACTAAGACCATCATGAGAAAACATAGCAAGAGGAACATCATGGAATTTAACCCACACCGGGATAATGGTCAAATCCTCTTTAAGTAAATTGGTGTTCAATGTCCATGGTTTAAGAATAATAGGAACATTTCTAATCAACCAAGGACCATTTTCAAGTAAATCATCAACACCTTTACTCGAATTGAACTTAAAGAAAAAGAACCCCTTTGCATTCATCATTACCTTTTGTATACCAAACTTAGCCCACGCATTGCGAACATAATAATCAACAACAGGAAACGCAAGGCGTCGACCAAGAAAATACCCATAAAGCGTATTCTCAAATCTGATATTCACCTCTTCCACTATATTCATTGGAACAGAAAGATCAACATCAGCCTTCTTCTTGCTACATTACAACCTACGAAATTTAGAAACATGTTTCAGAGGTTCATTAGAAGTAGCACCCGCGTAAGAAACCGATTTCACTCCTGTACCATTAGTAGTATTAACCTTGTGAGCATTAGGACCAGAAGTTGCACTCTTATTCATATTCACATTAGTCCCAAATGAAGGAGGAGTACTTGTAAGATTAACTTCATTAGCTCCAATCTCACTTTGAATTTTATTCATGGCTTCATCAAAATTCTTATGCGCATTAGCAATCAATTGCTTCACATTTTCTGCAATTGTAACCGGCTCCAATTGGTCACCATGTGATGTATCTTTTGTAAGTGGCATCGGCTCCAATTTCTGAGTACCATTCTTAGAACAATCAGGTGCATCATCCACATTCAAACTAACACTACTAGGGTTCATCGTTGAGGATGTACTCAACTCACCAAAACTAGTAGTGGCCGTTCGAATATTACCAAGTGAAACCGGCTCCACCAGGTCATGTTTGCTCCCAACCAAGTTAGTTTCAATCATACCAGATTCAAGACTAGGGTTCTCAAAACCCCTAGCAGCTTGTCGAACTTGAGGTGCACCCGCAGTACCATCACTCGACATACCCTCATCATGTTTCTTCAATCGGTTCATACTAGCAGTTAACTCATCAACATCAACATGACGTACATTAGACGTACTCTTATTTAAAGTTTTAGAAGTTAAAAAACCCTTGTTCATCTCTCAAAACCACTATACCTACGTAAACTAATAGCAACCAAGAATCCAGCCACATGCAATACCACGAAAAAGAGAGAAAACCCTAATCTTAGCCATTAGGGTTTATAGCAAGTCGAACCAGAATACTAACCTTCCACCATGATTAAGGTCGATCAGTAAAAGAATAAGAATCAATGAATAACGATCAACAATAAATATGCTAACAGAACCGACTACAAATTGAGAACAATTGAAGGTCAAGTCGGTTACAAATCACTAAACCCTAGGATCTATTTTAAAAGAAACCCAAACCAGTGAGATAAAAACAATAAATCTGATAAAGATAGAGAAAAACACGAATGTTAATCAATACCAATAGCAGATCGTTGCAAGAATCACAGAGATAAGAGCAGAATTAAAGGAAACGATTTAGGGTTAGAGATGGGAAGAGTCGCTAGAGAGAGACGTTCTGTCATTCTTTCTTATAATCATGTAATTTTCAAAGACGTTTGTTTTGATATTTCATTGGTATTTTGTTGGAGAAGAATTAATCAGATTATGTTAATTTGGACATCTTTTATGTCTTTTGGCTCAAAAATAGACTATGTCATGTTATAAACGGGCAGATGGATTCAAGCAATTGTCAAATTACCAAATATATATTTTTGAGAAAACATTACGAGTACTAATTTATAAGAACTTAAAGAACCAGTTTTTCACTAATCCAAGTGAAAGTGACTCGATTTAAACTATATTTTACATTTACAGAGTTAGATTGTTGTTCAAAATCTTTAGTTGAAGTTTAAAAATGGAGAGGGGATTGGTAGAACATACAAAGCCAAAATGTACACCTATCCAAACGTTTACATTAAAATCTGGTTAACAAAACAAAATTATTTCAAACTTAGTATTGTAATCATATGTGTTTCGTAAATGTTGTTTTCAGTTTTTATTTCGACTCGCATCAGGTAAAATTTGGAATTTTTGATTGTAGCAACAACTTGTTTGTAAATGTTTGTGACTTATAGATTTACAGCATTAGAAGGAGCTAAGTGGAAAGGTGTATGTACTACAATACAACTCGATGGTGCGACCAGAATTCTTTTAAAGATCTACATACGAGTTTTGTTTGTGTAAGATTATTATTCTGAGTTAAGTTCAAGTCATTCAAAAGTTATTTGACTTATTGAGTGCAAGAAAATCCAATGTATCAAGAAATACTAGTCGGATATTCGTGCGTTGCGGCGCTGGATATTCGTGTAGCTAATTTCTCACGAACAAATGGTTTTCGGTTATAATTTTTCGTGACAATAAATTATTCGATGGTGTTACTACCAAAATTCATGGTGATGAATATACAAAGAAGACTATGAATCTTAACCTTATAGAATATACAGTCATGTTAACATAAAAAAGGAAAAAGTTCGTACGAAAATTAACATATACTACGTATATAGTAGTCTACACACTTATGAACGAATTCTTTTGAAGCTGATAAATAAACTTGACAATCACCCCAAATAATACATAAAATCAACCGGTCAGTCTTATTATGACATAAAAACATACTTAAAAGCCAACATAGGCCGAAGATGTTACGTACACCTCCTTAGAATAGCAAAAGATTACGGAAAACAATCGGTGAGTTATATTCACCCAGATATCTTCATGGTTCTTTTCTTAACCGAAGATATAGTTGGAAATTATTATAGAAAGGCACACGACAAAAAACAACTTAAAGCAAAACCTCACAAACATTGAAAGATTCAAAGTTCATGCAAACCAGTTGGTACATAGCAAGCTTTTTTTCAATAATCCCATAAATTCTCACCACCAGAAAAATTATAGTCCGTCCCATCGTCCGGTGGACTAGAGTTGATTCTTGGTGGGCTTAGCAACATTCCCTCCGCCATGTCGGATAACATATTTGGCATACCAAATACATCTTCGTGGTCCAAATATTGATCATGAGGGTTGGTTCCAATCCCACTTGAGCTTCCATAACCACTTTGGTTAGTGGGATCCCGAGCTGCAGCAGCTCTTGCTGCTGCAGCTCGAATTTCATCAGTAGTGGGACATTCAGGAAGCGTGTTAGCGAGAATAGATTCAGGAAAGTTTAGTTTCGTATCCGTACCTTTAAGTGCCAATGCAGCCACGTCATAAGCTGCAGCCGCCATTTCGGGTGTAGGATATGTTCCTAGCCATATACGAGTTGGCTTGTTTGGTTCACGAATTTCGGATACCCATTTTCCAGCTCGCAACCGTATGCCATGATAGACCGTGTGGCGGGTAGAGGAGCTCCCAGCAGTCACAGGAGGGTTGTTATCATTTTCGGGCTGTTGAGAAGCGGAGGAATTGCGGCGTCGATTGTAATTAGCCATGCAATGTTATGTTATATCGTGGTTGGATGACTGGATTTGTGGGTATTTATATAAGCAAGTAGATGTTCAAAAAAAATATAAGCAAGTAGATTCTGTTTGTGGTCCTATATTGCAATAAATTAAGTGGGCCTTTAGGCATAAAGCCTATCTAGCGTGGCGACTTCGCGGATGAGAAAAAATTATTTTCCTAATAGGAAAGTTCTTTTTAACATATTTCCATCTTGGACCATCTACTTTAAACAAGTACAAGTAAGTCTCTTTAGATTCATAAAGTTTGTGAGAACCTTGGAAAATAGCACCTATAGATTAGCAAAGTTTTATAACTTGTTGTGTACTAGATATGGATTGAGTTTAGTACTAATGATCTAGGGTTATGATTATCCGTTGGATCGATTTGTTTATCTTGCAATATGCAGTTAAAGTTTGTATGAAATGTGGCCTAGCTTTGCTTGTCTTTGGACTTTTGACAAATAAGTAAAATAAAAGACTAGAGTGTAATACTTTTCTTATTATGAGGAGTCTTTGAAAAATAACTAAAGCATCAAATCATCAATACAAAATGTCCCAGCTCTACCCGTTTGTCACTCGTTCTATACTTACTAACATAACTACATTCACTTCGTGTGTTTTACATGTTTTTTCAATATAGTACTAGCAGGGTATGCGCGTTGTGAATACGGTTATTTTGTAATCAAAATTTAAAATTTCAAGTATATGTGCATCACGAAGCAATGACGACACCAAAATGGTAATCAGCAGTATTACGATGTTATGATGCTTGACGTGGAAATGTACTTGTTAATCAGTAAATATTCACTGCAACAAAATAGTAATATGCTCACACTTATTAGAGCATGGCGCCACACTTTAAAGTGTGAAGAATTAAAAAGTTCACACTAGCATGTGTGTGAACCAATTGGGTGTAGCAAATATTGTCACACTTTTATGTGTGAAGGTTTATAAATATTTTCACACTTTTAAGTGTGAGGGTTTTAAAACAATTTCTTCACACTTTTTAGTGTGATGATTTCGATTTTGAAATAATTCTTCACACTTTTAAGTGTGATGCTTTTGATTTTAAAATAATTCTTCACACTTTTAAGTGTGAAGATTTTGAAACAATTATTCACACTCTTAAGTGTGAATACCTTTAAGAAAAAGTTCACACTTTATAAAGTGTGAAGAAAAAAGTGTGTAAAAATGACAAATTTGTTGTAGTGATTGTGTAGTATTCGTTATAATATATAAACGTGTAAAAATAATTTATATGTTTACAAATTTTCATACTTTATAAATCATTTAAAAATCTTCGTACTTTGGCTTATACAATTCTTTTCAATCAAATTTATTAGCAGAATGATTAGGATTTCACTAAACTTTTACTAAAATACATACGTAAGTGATAAATGCCTTTTGAATATGCAATTTTTAAATGTCTATAACCAAATAAAAATTTGGCATTTAACTTACATTAATGAATGCTTTAAATAATTTTGTATTATTGTTTAATGTATTATTCATTGCATTTATCATTTGTACATATTGCATATTAATTTGTATGTACTAAAATACATACATGGAAAAGAAGTCATTCCCACTAGAAATAACACATGTACAAGTGTTATAACGTTTCTATATTATCAATATATATATATATATATATATATATATATATATATATATATATATATATATATATATATAAACGCATTTGCTTAAAGCTTAAAACTTAAAAACTAAGTAATTTTGTCAGACTTTAAATTATTAACTTTATTCACTCTCACTTACTCCACACCTATACATACATAAAAAAAAAAGATTGCGCACATTAATTAACGCTATTACAGATCATCGCAATATGCGCGGGTAATCGTATTGTGATATGCGTGGGTAATCGTCTATTTAATTAATACACGAATGGGATAACTCAGCAGATATTTCAAGAATTTACCAAACATGTTATTATGAGATATGATAACATTATTAAGCACTTTTGAAAACTTAATAAAATAGTTTTGACTAAGTAAAAATGACTTGATTTAAGTTATATCTCCGACTTAGAATTAAATGAGAAGAAATCTTAAAATAATAAAGATGAGAAATAACTATAACTACATATTAGAGATGCATTGACTTGAATTAGATGCATCCCTAATCTTTTAGATGCATCATAATATATTTTCTAACAAAAAATTAGATGCATATAGATATACTAGGTTTTTAGCCACGCGTTGCCGCGGGATGTTTTTATACGTAACTTATATCGGCGTAACAACAGAGCATAGTTAGCTAATAAGGGTTTAAAAAGTGAGCTTGTATCCACAAAGTGATACAGGAATTCTTGAAACTAAAAATCCAATCTTTTTATCAACAAAATTTGTTTTCTCAATGAAAAGAAGCCCGAACTAACCGAAACCTAGGACCCTATGCAATGACAAATAATCTTGAAGGTTGTTGGTGCCATTTTCATTATCAGTTATGGATTTAGTTAGTTTTCCTTTCATCGTATCCCATGAGAACTCTAAGGTAAAGTCGGTGTCCTCTTCCTTCTTCATGGAACTGTACTTTTTGAAACAAATAAAACAGCTATGAGAAACATCACTCAACAATGTTGATTAAATAAACAATGTAATTTTTTTCTCGTATGTTGCTTATGTGAAATGAGAGTCCCTTGAAGAGGTACATAAGCATTCAGTTTGATCTTTCCGGGAATGGTAAAGGTCCCGTCAGCAGGCACAACTCTGGCCATATGTGTAAGAACGACGCTTACCATGAGGAGCAGTCGATCAGTTAGAGGTATCCACTGGTAGTTGATGATTGTGCAACTGTTTGGTCTGTCATCTACAAATTAACACCATTAATAAGCTACTCATTATTACGTGAAAAACTTAATCCTAAAACAACGACACTATATCAGTTTCAGCAACACCTGTAAAACACATGAAGCTAATATATACACTACCTAAACACATGAAGCTAATATATACACTACCTTTCCTTAAAGCATCAATTACCAACTCCCCCCATATTATTGAGTACTTGATTGAATGTGCGGAGAAACCAAAAAATATTTTTCCCTTTGTTACATCAGTTCATCAATTTTGATTAACGAAAAGTATCAACATAAATCATCTTGTAATTTCAGAGGTTAAATGCGTAACTGAATACTTCTAAGTTTTACCTGCTTCGATCACTCTGACCAGTTTACCTATTAGGTATAAGTTTTATCGGTAAAAAAATACCGGCTATTCCACTATTACTTGCTATAGAAATACGCGCTGAGTCAACGTTTCGTGCATCTCTCTCTCTCTAGCTTCGTCTTATGTTCCGTCTTAATTTTCACATCTCAATTGTATATCAGATTTGATCTGATCCAAACAGAAAAGCATGTGTTTTTAAACACTCCTTGTTTTTTCAGTGACCTGACTGCATAAGTTTGATCCAAACACACCTTATTCTTAACTCTATAGTATCCTTATTCTAACATGACTCTATTCTTGAGCAACATGGTATACATCTGTTAAGACAACCTACTGTTATGTTAAGTTTATATTTCATATAGCAACCTGGTATACATGTCGCTATTGGTCAGTGGTCATAGCGCATACACATTGGGCAGTAACTAAGGTTGCATCAGGCTGCATACGGATAAGTGTCATATCAGCAGGGCTTCCCACATAGGCTCCAACGGCTCCACCATTCAACCCGCATAAAACTTTTTTGTAAAGAGGCAGGGGCTTACCATCATTGGTCTCAAATATTCAGTGTTTCTTAATAAAAGGTTTTAAGCTGATTATTGAATGTGCAAGCATGAAATACACAACCTAGCTTATGAAAAAGTAATGTTCCATACCTCGACAATTCCACACAATTTGTAAAATCAGGATCTGTTACCACCAGCACGGCGTTTTGAGCCGATAATCTTACAGCAACTCGAACGATGGGAGAAATTAGATTAATCAGGATCTGCAGTGCCAACTCGCGACCACCACTCCAACCTGTAACAAATTGAAATTTATAACGTAGTATGTAGAAAAGTGAATATAGTAATAGGTAAATTTATGACAGATATAAAACTAATTTGAACCCTATGTGACATATCACAAGCTGATTTGCATAATCATCAGCCATGTGCTGTTGTGAAGTACCACTAACGTCACCTCAGTTCTCACATTTTGCCTATAACTTAGTTAAGCTCATAATTCCCAAAAACTAGGCTCATTAGCTCTTCAAAAGTCCAGTAAGCCGCACAAATAAGTGATTTGTATGAAACAGTCAGATAATATCAACCAAGTTATGGTCAACAAGTCAGACAGCCTAAACCAATACTCCGGTGAGTTTAGTGTTTCCCCGGATCGTTAGATCCCAACGAGATGTGAAATCTGAAATAAAACGACTTCGAGATCAAGTGATTTGAACAGGAAAAAGGTTTAAGTGATTGTACTACTGAAATATAAGAGTGAATAGCTTTAATAAGCTATATCAATCAATACGTGAAATCAGATACGTACAAGTGGAAAAGGGACTGGAAAACGTAAATGTTTATTAATTAAACGTAAACAAAAACAACTTTAACTATAGTAGGAGTTTATAAGCCTTAGGGGCTTAAATGCAAATTAAATAAATTTAAAATATTTATTTTACAATTAAAATATATTTAATTAATTATTTTTATTTAATAACTATTATTAATTATTTAATGATTAACTAATAATTAGGAAAATGTAAAATAAGTCTAGAAAATTAAAATTAAAATTTCTAAAAATCTAAAATATTATAAAACTTATTTTAAAACTAAAATTATATTTTTCACACTATTTATCTATTTATTATTAATTAATTATTATTTAACTAATTATATTGATTTAAATTATTTATAAATACTAAAAGGACTTAGATAATTATGAAAATTTTTATATATCTAATTAACCATCATGGGAATCCTAAAAAATTATAAAAACTTTATTTTATGTATTTTTAATCTAATTTACTAATTATTATTCTATTTATTAATTAATTATCAATTAAACTAATTATATTATTAAAAATAGAAAATGAACAGTATAAATCCTAGAAAAATTTATAAAATTGTTTTACCTTATATAAAAGCTATAAAAATTATAAAAACTATGTGGTACTTTATAAAATATAATTATGCTATTTAATTCTTATTTATTACTTAATTATTAATTTAACTAATATTAATTCTAAATAACACTAGATGACAAAAGAAAAATCTGGAAAAATTTATAAAACTACTTTAATATATAAGAGATTTAATAAAAATATAAAATAGCAGAAGTGCTTATAAATAAGCTAAAAAGAAAATTAAATAGATAATTTCTATTAAATAGAAGCTATCACTATAATTAAATTTGGTTTTTTCTTGTTTTTCTTTTATAAAACTAATAAAATACTTAAAATAAGAAACTTTAATAAAGGAAAATAATTTATAAACACAGAATAAGCACTATGAGTGCTTATTACCCAAAACAGTTTACTTTAGTTGACTTAGCTAAGAAATAAGCTCAACTGAGCTTGTGTGGGGTCCACAAGGTAAATTCTGGTTCCTATTAGTGAGATGAACTATATTGAGCAAAATTATATCAAATAAGCAGGTTCAATAAGCCATAAACAACAAATAAGCACTTTGCTTATTTCAATTCTGAGGCAGAATTGGGACAAAGTTCCAAGCTAATTTAAGGTGGGTCCACTGGTCTAAAGGTCAAACAAAAGGTCAAGGGTTCAAGTTTGGTAGGAGGGGGGTTGTAAAAGCCTAATTATGGGCTGTGGGACCCACTGGGTTAACCACAAAACACCACCAAAGGTGGTGGGTGAGCTATGGTCTGCTGAGACAGGGCAATCACCTTGCCCTGCAGCTCAGTTCAAGGGGCATTTTTGTCCACTTAAAAAAATCTCAAAAATGAAATGATGGCGTGGAATCAAAGTTGAGGTGGTAGGCTTAAACTAGAAACAATTTTCAGACCTTGAAACCTAACACTAAATTCAAAACAATTTCCCCAATAATTGTAAAAATCTGAGATATGCAAACTTTGACTTTTGATAAAACTTGGTGTTTTGACTTTTGTGAACTTTGAATCTAATCTAATGACTGTAATTGAAGTATTAAGGTATAATAATACTTAATTAAGGTATCTTAACAACTATAGAACAGATTTGATGAGTTTATGATCTCAAAATCCCAACAGTGAATCAGTTAGAGTGATTTAGGGTGAGTTTTGACTTTTAATCAAAAGAACTATGGTTTTTATTGTTTAACTAAGTTATTAGAGCCTAGTTGGACTAGTTTAAACAACAATCAACAACAAACACAGCCTATGAGTCCTTGAACTCAGCAGATCCAAACACTCCCTATAAAACTGAAAATGGTGATTTCCAAAGATTTATACTAATTTAAACCATGAAACTGATTTTAAACTTCATAATATCATATAATAAGACTAAATGAACATAAATCAACAATAATACAAGCATGAAACTCAGAGATGACAATTATACTACTTGACTGTGAGATTTAAGAAAATAAATTACAAGTTATTTCACTAAACAACCTATCAATCTTAAACCATAACTACACTTAAATACATTAATTAAACATAAGAAACACAGAAAATGGCAATGATAATCAAGATTTATATAAAATAAGCTTTAAATGAGTATGAAGCTTACAAGGTGTGACTGTGAGAACCAAACCAAGAACCAAGAACCCTTAGGTGACTCCCATGAGTCTCTAAACCATAATCCAAAGCTTCTTGTGTTTCCAGATCACTTCTCAATTCAGAATTCAACCCAAAAATTGCACAGTTGACTTTAGTTGACTGATTTTGTGTTTATGAAATTTTTTAAGCTACACTTAATTGTAAGTTACTAAAAGCTTTTGTAAGCTTTATAGGAGCTTATATGAGCTTATTTAAGTCTGTAATCATCAACTAAGAACAACAATAAAGCAGAATGAGATTTTAGAAATTCAAGAATTGCATAAACTGATTTTACTCATAAAAACTGAAATTGATTATTGAAATTAAGTTCACATACACTGAAAAGGTTTAAGATTACAAGTTACAAGCTTAAGTTACACTAAAAATTGAAAAGCTTAATTATTCGACATACATAATTGAAAATTAAACTAGATTATTTTCTCTTCTGCTTCCCCTTCTTTATTTATAGCATTTTTGGACTCCCCACATGTCTCTGAACCTTTCCCATCACTAATACCAACCATTGGATGAGTCAAAGTGATCCAAGCCGTTTAAATCTGTTTTGGCGCCAAATTCCACACAGGTTGCTTGTGGCTGTTTCAGACTAATTAAGGATGTTTGGGGTTTAGTGGTGACTAGGGGGGACAATTGAGATTGTTTTGATGCAAGTTGGGGCTTAGGTTGAAAACAGAGGCAGTGAATAGATTTTGGAGGGAAAAGTTATGGAGAAAGCATTAAATGTAGAAGTGGGTTGAAATGATGAGGGGTGTGAGGTGTTAAGACAGCTGGGGGTGATGAGGTGGTGGTGAAAACCACCATGGTTTTGGGTTGCAGGCTGAGGAGAGGGAGTGGTACAGTGGTGGTGGTATTGGGGAAGAAGGGTCAAAGGGGTCAACCCCCGTTTTTATTAAAAGGGTGCGTTGGGTTTGCTTGGTGGGTTGGGAAACAAAACAGGCCCATGGAAAAATAAAAGGGTGGGCTAGGATTTTGGACTAGGCTTAGGATTAGGTTTAGGTTTAATAAAAAGGGTCCGGTTGGTTTTATTGTTACAAGGACCAAATTTGTAATTTGAGCAAAGTTAAAGGACTGATTTTGCAATTTTCCCAAACTACTTATAAGGACCATTTATGCCTTTTATGAATATTCCAAGGACCAAAGATGTAATATTTTTATTTTTAAAACCCAAGGACCTTTTCTGCCAATTCCACAAACTTCAGGGACCTATTTTGTAATTTTCTAAAAGTTGAAGGGTTTATTTTGTAACTTCTCAAAAGTTATCATAAGGACCAATTTTGTCAATTTAGAATAGTATAAGGGTTATATTTGATAAATTTTACTTTTTAAATAACCCAGGGACCATTTATGACACTTTTCAAAATTGAGGGACCAAAGTTGTAAATATGTGATTTTAAACTTTAAAGGACTATTTCTTACAACTTATGAATCCCAAGGACCTTTAATGATATTTGTACAAGTTTTGATTTACCAGGGACTAGTTTTGCCAATTTTTCAAAGTTCAGGGACTGAAACTGTAAATTATGTGAAATGTATTGTTTTTCATCAGTTTTTAATCTTTATGCATAAAAACACAATCCAGGGATAATTTTATGTATTTAAAGGCATTCCTGTGTGTTTTCATATGTTTTTTGCAGTTTAAATGTAACAGAAATGATGAGTATTTACACACTCATCAATAAGCTAAAACAAACACCCCTAAATTTGAACAAAGAGCATCATTACAAAATTATTACCTCATCAATTCCATTTTGGCTATAACTTAATATTACCTGTGGTGCAAGTCTTTTTGCAGGCGTGCAAACCGTAAAATCACACGGTCAAACTACATCTAATAGGCCGCATTAAAAAGGTAACAGAAAAGTAGTTATTATCCACAAGTATAAAGAAAGTGTTAGACCATCTATGAATATCGAATCTATTATAAAAACCATTTAGATAAGCACTATATTTCAAACTCCAACCAATTTTGGGCAAAAGTGCACTTTTTCTGCATTCGACTCAATTAAAATTCAACTCATAAAAGAAATAATATAACAAAAAGAAGAGAGCTGATCTCATCTAAGAGCACAGGTGATGGTGGCTAGTGATGTGGAAGGCTTTAACTTTACAAATACCAAAAATGAGGGTCAGATCTGCAACAATTGAAACAGCACATACCACTCGTCGTGGCTGCAAACACATTTGTGATGTTGCTGCCTTGCCAAGATAGGGGCATAAGTAAAGTGTGTTTCGATAAACACAAATGCAGAAAATTATAATTGCGTTCACGAATATAAGATTTGAAAGAGCTAAAAATCAGGCTCAGATCTGTAATAGTACGAACAACATGTAGCACCCGCCATGGCTGCAACCACATTTGTGATGCGGCCGGCCCGCCAAGATATGGGCTAAGTATATTGTGTTGCAGAAAACATAAATGCAGAAAAATGATCAACATCGCCTTCATCAGTGTACGATAAACCAATCAGACAAAGCAAATACGCAGACCGTTTACCGTTAGCATCATTATGAGATTCTCCTTTCTTATTCTTAAAACACATACATAAATACACACGGTCACATCTATACTGAAACACGATGATCATCACGTAATGCCTCAGAAAGGCGAGCGTTGACCATGGCTGCAACCACCACTTGGGTAAGCTTGCCTTGCCAAGATACCGTCGGCGCTAAATTATCATGTTGAAATACCTTAGGTCTGCAAGTATAGCAGCAAAAGCAAATACCAGGCATGGCTGCAACAAACATTCGGATAAAGTTGCCTCGCCAAGATACTGGTCTCGCTAAATGACAATCATCAAATTTATAAACAAAGATAATTATCATCATTGGCTGTATGTATGTGTTGGACGTTAAATTGGCGAAAAACCAACAGGACAATATCAGCTCAAAATAATACC
Source organism: Artemisia argyi (assembly GCA_030686995.1). Lineage (NCBI taxonomy): Eukaryota > Viridiplantae > Streptophyta > Magnoliopsida > Asterales > Asteraceae > Artemisia > Artemisia argyi. Next base: position 132,321,985 of record CM060708.1, on the reverse strand, counting down.
AGAAAGAAAACAACATCGTTTCAATGGTGCCATAATGGCTGCAACACTAACACGCTACCATGGCAATGCATACCACATCAGATGTGCATAGCAAGGCAGCATCAATGAATGCAACCTGCTACGCAAACCACCCATAAACACTACAAAGCAATAAACAACATATATTCAGCACGTGCCTGCTAACTCAACTGGTTGCCCTGCCACATCTGCAAATCAGTTATACCACACCATGGTTGCAGCCACATTGGAAGTGTGGCTGCCTCAATCCTATAAATAACCAAATCATATTTTAGAACCCAAATTAAAAAGAATAAAATAAATATAAAAAATAAGCAGTAATAATCGAAAGCCGATTATAATTCACCAAAAATTGATCAAAACACAAACCGGTTATAAAAATATGAATCTATATACTTGAAACTTAACGTATTATTAATAATGACCATTAGACATTCATTAGCTCCTCATGATATTGGTCGCAATATGATCTACAAATTATTGTTTTCAACATGCTTATGGGCTTATTTTGATTTTGAAAAAGTAAATAAGGTCAGTAGTCTTTTATTCAAGTGGGTGAATAAGCTGAAGTTGAAGGAATGATAAGGTTGAAAGAGTCAACTTTCCAAATAAGGCTATAAGCCTGACAAATAAGCTAACGCAAACACCCCGTATAATCAAATAATCGCTTCCGATATCCAGATCCCAAAAGTCACTAATTTCACAAAAACCTAAATTAAAACAAATCCTCATGCCGCATAAGTATGTTTCTGATGGAATCAAAATATAATCGCTTATTGCCATCAGATTGTCATATACTCATATGTGATTATAGAACAACAAATATTTACACATAAACCCTACAACACAAATTGGCAAATAAGGCCATAAGCCAGCAAAATAAGCAACTGTATAACTATTTTTTTTTTTTTTACAAAATAAGCTTATTAATTAGGTATTTTTTTAAAAGAACCGGTCACTTCAAAACATCTTATAAGTGCTTATTTTAAATATAAAAAATCTATCACTAACCTCCTTCTCAACCTCATAAAAACCTTCACATGATACCCGTATCCTAAAAACCAAAAATTAAAACTCAGGTTCGAGAAAATACACATACCTTTCATGTTCAAAGCCAAAGTAGAAACTTCAACCAAACAAAACCCACAATGCAATCAAATGTAATCTGCTAACAAAAAAAGAAAAAATCAAAAAAGTAATGAGAATCCATCATCATTTTTCAAATAATCAGAATGGATACAAACCACAAAAAGAACCCTAAATTTTATTAAAAAAAATCAAACAACAACTAAAATTACCTGATGAGTGTGTGTGTTTTTTTAGATAGACACAATCGTTCCATCTACCAAAACCAAATGTGGCTAAAAAGAAGGCATGCACTGCACATGCATGGTGACATATGGCGTTTGGACAGCCACAAAAGGAATAAAAAACTAATTTCACTGTATCTCCCCACACAAACGACTGTAGCAACCACAAAACGCATTTTTATCGTTTAATCGGATCAGGAAACCCGTAATAATCGGCCGGATTCTTAGTTGGAGCTATACCCGATTAGATCTCAAAGATAACGGAGGTTTGTGAGTGATAGTGAACAACTAGGGTAGGGTACTAAACCCTTAATAACTGGATGGGCTTTACCCAAACGGGCCAAAAAAAATGTGTTGACATAAATAATGCCTAAAAATATTGTTAACATATTAACAATATCTCTATGTTTTGATAATTACAAAACATAAACTCATTGAACTAAAAATTATAACGTAAACAAGTATTTAGCGATAAATATCTTTCTTTACATCCAAATCACTTAAGGTATAAATAAACAAAGTGGTTATTACATTCTATGATCAAAGGAAATTTTTCTAAATCACTAGATTTTTTATAAAATGTCATAAAAATTTATATCATTTACAAAAATCATTTTTGGAATTAAAAGAATATATTTAAATAATTATATATATATGAATTCAAATTTTTAACCAAAAATGGCAAATATAATCTAGAAAAACTTTTTCCAGAAAAACTTTCCTCACAAAAGGACAAATAATCCCAACGTTCTGGAGGGGGCGGCCCCCTTAATTCCTAGGCGGCCCTCTTAATTATTAAGTGGACCGGCACGCTCCAGAACAGTAATTTTTGTCCTATAAATACTGGTTATTCCACAAATTTTTCTCACCTTTTGCACCCAAAAACTTTCTGATCTAAATCTCCATTTCTATTTCCTATAATCCTTTGATCATATATACATTAATCTTTGTTTCAAAGTGATCCAAGTCTCATTCTTTCAAGTGCAAAAGAATAATACTTCTATTCACAAAGACAAGAAGTATTACAACTTGTTGTGACCTCCACATCCAAGTTGTTGGAGCATCATTCATTACATATATTTCTTTGTATAATTAGTTGTGAATATTTGATAGAATATAGATTAGCAAGGTGTGTAGATAGAAAGATTTAGGAGTAGATTGTTGTGTAGTAGATTGTTAGGAAGTAGATTGTTGTGAGGAAGATAGTTGTGAAATAGATAGTTGTGAAGATAGATAGGTGTGAAGAAGTAGTGTTGTAATTAAGGTGTGACTAGGTGTGAAGAAGTTGTATAGAAGGTGTGATTAAGGTGTGACGATGTTGTGGTGTGTACATTGGTGTGTAAGGTTTTTCTCCGCCATAAAGGAGCTTGTTGACATAGTGAAGAAAACTCTCGAGTTAGGTGCTCGGGGAGTATAGTAGGGCAAGGAAGGTGTCCTTGTAGCCGAACCACTATAAATCTCTTGTCTCGCGGTTCGATCTTTCCATCTCTTACTCATTTCATTTCTTTCATTATCATTGCTTTAGTATTTAATTATAGCTGTTTATATTGTGCAAGACTTAAATTCACATAATAACGCATCTATAATTTTTGTAAGTAAACAAAACACGCAAACAACTTTTTATAACAAATTAAAAAGACGTAAAACTATTCAATCACCCTTCTAGTTTTCCACAGAACGGGCTAAAGTAGTACTACAGATAAGTTCCTGGTAAATGTAGGTTTGTATAATTAGATGCATTTTATCAAGTTAGGCGAATCGTATGAATTTTTCGTCCCATGCGGGTCAAATTTGTTGCTAATACTTCTTTGCATCGTCTTCACTTCAAAATTACTTTCGAAACTAATTGGAATGCATCTAAATGAATAGAGATGCATTTTATTCAAGTCTATGCATATCAAATGTGTGGTTATAGTTACTTCTCATCCTTCTCATTTTATGTTTTCTTCTCATTGGATTCATACCCTACTGCTATATAATATAAATATAAAATCACCCTCGACCTTAACCTAAATTCAATTAAAGTCGCTTAAATCTGAACTGGCGATTGTCTATCTTAGCCAAATGCCACATCTCCTATATAACTTGAAAGTCTAAATCTTTGCCACAAACACAAACAAACCGAATAACGAATCAAAATTGCACCAAGCTCCCATCTTAATTTTCCCTCGACCTAGCATTTGTAAAATATAACAGAGTTTTACAGATGTGGTACTTAAGGAAAGTCTTACTATGGAAATACCCCTACTTGATGGGTCGGGTTCTACTATTGAAAAGGTTCGTGTTGAGTACGAGTGGAAACCGCCTCGGTGTGACACTTGTAAGCTATTTGGACATACTCTGGATAATTGTCCTAAATTTGTTCCTCCTCCAGTTCAGCCTACACATAAGGAGAGTGATGGTTTCCATACGTTAAATCACAAAAACAAGGGGAAGAATGGTAGCCAAAGTGGTCCGGGTAAAGTATTTACTAAACCTGTCGTGGGTTCTAAGTTTAGGTGTTAACCTAAAGCGCCTCCTCCTGAACCCAAAAAGGTGGATAGTACAAAGAAGAAGGCCGCTGATGTGACTAGTACGAGTGGGACAAAGATTGCTACATCAAATACGTTTAAAGTCCCTAATAAGGTTGATATTGATAATTGTGGCATTCCTACTCAAGTTGTGACTAAGGATGGGGCTGAGTTGGATTTTGGCAATACAATGGAAACAAAGGAGGTTGGTACTACTCCTATTGTTGAGAAAATTGTGGAGCTTGAAAATCTAATTATTAATGAGAAAGCTACTCTTATGGATGATGATGATCACCTTATTAAAAAGGTAATTATCCAGGTTATAAAAAAGGAGCTAAGGTGGATGGGTCTCAAAAGACTGTTAATGTATCATAAGAATTGCTTGTGAGTGTTGTGAAAAAGAAGGTGCAGGACGCTGCTAGTAAGTCTAATTTTTCTTTTTCTCCGTCTACTTCTTCTACTAAGAGGGTTAACCCATTCTTTAAAGTGTGAGAGATTGTCAATTCCGACAATGATGAAGAGGAGGTTTGATGACGCTCAAATTATACATATTTTATATAGCATTATTTGTTAGTTCTTAATGATTTATAAGGACTTTCTATACTTAATTTCATGGAAATACATTTCAGGTCCAAGAGACAAAGAACTTCAAGAATCAAGACAAAGTGTTCACATCCAAGACAAATCCGTGTTAAAGCAATACGTCACCTGTCCAAGTAAAAAGAGCGCCGATCTTATTATAAATGTACGCCGGTTACGGGGGCGTATGAAGTCCTACACAAATCTAAGTTAGTAAAGCAAAGTGCGGCGATCTTATTATAAATGTGCGCCGGCCTTCAGCTCTAACAATGACCCTTTGGCGCCAAGAAATCTATTGAAACCCGCCGTTGTTAATCTCTAAGTTCGCCGGCATTCAGTTTCAAGCCCGCCGACCTTTATCTAAGTACGGCGTACTTCAGGTCTCTCAATGCCTATAAATAGAGCTCAAATCCGTCTCATTTTGACACACACCTCTCATCCCAACAACCAACAAAGCTCTGATACTTACTCTATCTCAAAATCCAATCATTAGAGTGATAAAATGAAGTCAAAGTGTTGAAATACTCTCTAGATATTATTGTGGTGATCGCTAGCGATGATAGCTTCTTCATTACATTAATTCAGAAGTATGTTGATCATTTCATATGAAATTAATACTGTAAGCTTGTTTACTAAAGCCATGTTAGGCTAAACTCCTTATGGTTGCTTGGATATGTTAATATAATAAAGTGATTGGTTGTGGTTATGATCTCTTGTTGATTTCTTGTTTATGTTAAGATCTTGTTGTCTTCTAAACTTATCACCATTGTTTATCTCTTTTTATTATACTTGCTAATTGGAAAAGGTCGAAAGATTCAATTAGTATTTTATGATTTTCAATATATGTCTATGTATGTTGATCAATTGAAGGAGAAATCGCTTTTGTTAAGATATAAACAATAAAGTTTTGAACATCGCAACTAGTTCTTACACTTGTTAACCACTTATTTAAGGATTAGTAGACATAAGTCTAGAATCATCACTGTTAACTGATGAAACATTATTTTGACGAAAAGAACTACTCATTTGTTGAACTTACTCCATCACTGAGATCATCATCATAAACCATCATTAAGTTATAGAGACTATCCAAGTAATCATATTTGTCCCATACTTGAATTTCACATCAAACATTTGCATAAGCTTTCTAAATTTATCTTGATTAGCTAATTGATATATAAGAGCAATCTCAGTCCCGATGGAACGACCTGGTCTTACCAAAACTCTTCACTATAAACGGGGGTTATACTTTTACCCGTTTGTTTTTAACTAAGAGAATCGGTAAAATTAGTTATTATAAATTTAAAGCTTTCGAGACACATCAAAAGTTTTTGGCGCCGCTGCCGGGAACTAGCATTTGCTCTTTTATTAATTGTTTGATCATAATAGCTGCGTTTGGATTACATTTCTGTGTTTACATTTCGAATATCATCTGTTCTGTTCTATAAAACCGCTGGTTTATACCTAACACCGCCGCTTTTGCACCACGATCACGATGATCTTTTTAGTAAAGAATGCCACTTTCTGGAAAAATTCAAATTCAAAACCACAAAACTTTTCAAACTTCTACCTCGTAAAAACCCAAAAGTTCGTCATACTTTCTATCATAGTACGCCGTACTTATCACCTTTGAAGCTAAAAATTAATTCATCCGAATTGAATTTCAGTTGTTCAACAAACCCTTAGAAAACCCCGTATTGGATAGTTACACGATCTTCCAACGCAGAGCTTACCAGTCCTTTATCCAACGCGAACGTACCATAAACTGAAGACATAGACGTAACAAACGAGTCCCATTCTCACAAAAAGACTTAAGACCCGAAACACCTAAGGAGATAGTTCCATCTGTTGACGATCTTTCTCTTTATCGATTCTTTATCAACTTCATCAGATTTCACGATCCAATGGATGAAACTAAAATAAAGTCCCTTTTTATATTATCTAGAATATATATATATATATATATATATATATATATATATATATATATATATATATATATACACTAGTTTTCGAAGCCGGGCAGGCATGACTTGTAATTATCGTTTGCGTGTTATGCATATGCATCACCCAAAAAAAGTTGGACAGAAGAATCAGTAAAACTATATGGTTCTACAAGTTACATACTCAAATGTGAAAGTAAAGCAGGCATAGTTAAAGAAAACAAACGCTATATACAAAAGAAATGATGAAAAGCCACAAAATCGGAGCCATGAGCAAATGCTGTATCTATGCCATGAAAACAGGCCTCTTTCATATCGTATTGGGAATCCAGTCTATTCGTTCGACCTTTCACCATTACATCGATCTATAAATTTTTGCCGACTTTTGAGTTGTATCTTCTTTTTGTTGACAGCAATTTCCACATAAGGCTGAGCCTCTTTTGTAGATCAACAACATCACCAGTAATCCCTAAAATATAGAAAAACATGTCAAACCTTCAATTATACCAACATAAAAATGAACAATTACATATAGCCAACAACCACATACATGTGAATATATATTACGTGTTGTTTCTAACTAAGACGTTTGTTTATCCTATGTGACAACCAATTCTACAATTCCAGGTGTAGTAACTGAACGCCCGAACCTAGTGACAAATAATGGGAGGTAAAGTGAGCTCCTACAGAGCAAGGCAAATCCCTTCAAGTGGGCATGTATTATATAATAGCAGGTCAATACAAAAGTTGTTTTTGCTACTATTATATACATCAATCTTGTATTCTTAATGCTATAAATGCTAAACATGTTTTCGCCAAGATATTATATATGTCAATTGGAAGTCATAAGTTTCATAAAATAATGTTGGAGACACAAAAACACTGGCGTTGAATTAAAAATTAACTTTTTAATATGAGTATCATATTTGTTTAGATATAAAAGCCATATAGATTAAAGTTGTCGATCAATGGGATTAAAAGCATGTTGGAAGAAAAAAAAATAGAACAACGGATTAACAAACTTGTGGGGATTAACAAAAATATAAAACCATAAATATATGGAATGTTAAAAGACGATCTTAACGTTTTATTGATAACTGTATAAGGCATTACCATTTAAAAAAAATAACATGTGCATACAGCTCCATTAGGATGATCAATATATAAATTAGCTTTAAATAATTAGTCCATAATATAAGTGATCGCTTGCTTATATTATCGAGTACTTTTTCTATAAAGTTCATATCCAAACTATCTGATATGATACAATTGCAACCCATTTATCACAAACGGATCAAAAGGAGAGTAGGACAAATGTGTCGAATAGGATAAAATTCGAACATAGATAACCTCCTAAACTGGTTTATTCGAAAGCCTAGAGTATTAAATGTGATAACTTTAGATTTTGAAATCATTGTAATCATACGACCTGTGCTCTAAACTTGTAACTGGCGGACCTTTTACTTTAAGTCATTTTGAACATGTCTCTAGGAGAAGTCATTCCTTTTGTTCTTCGATGTCACCGTCAACCGGGTCAATACCAATATTCACTCCAAAAACTCCATCAACAACGACGAATGCACTCACCACCAATGTTGCAATACTCTGCTTATGTAATTTAATCCTTATTGAATATCTTCAATAATGATAGGATGCACATTATCTGTAAATGCACATTATCTGTCAATACCAATACACAACCTATTTTGACCCAAACCACCTATTTCACGTCTTACCCTCCCGCCCAATTTGCCATCTCCGAATTACATATATCGATATATATACTGACCATGTGAAGATGCATCATGTTTAACTCCTTGGATACATTCTTTTCGTAGTAACAATATAAGAAATTAGAATACCTGAACGTATTAGAAATATTCACTCAGACATGTAAATTTCAGTTTATTTATTCAAAAAGTGTGATCTTGTTTTTTTGTAGGTTTGTAAAAGGAACATCATCCAATTGTGCCCATGAACTATCTACAGCCGCTAAACTTTTCCTTGCTATCAGGTCTAAAAATCAATAAAGCTACTAATTACACACTTGATAAACTACTTCTAATTAGTAAACAGATAACAATATATAATTTCACAAAGACAGAAATTCAACTCACTTCATCGACTTTTGTGTTGAAGGCTACAATACCACCAAATGCACTCACTGGGTCGGCTTTTACAGATAACCTATATGCTTCAATCAGGTCATCACGTAATGCTACATAGAACACATGTTTATGCACAAAATGACATAAATACATATAATTGCCTGACAGCTACACTTTACGTGCGAAACATATCAAAGATGAATATCAACTCACGAGTGCAGCCGATCACAAAGATCACAGTTAAAAAGGAGATGTTATAAAATATAATGGAATTAATTAAGTTTCTATAATTAGCAGCTTACCCTAATTCTTGTAGTCTGGCAGCAAGAAGGTCCAAATCTTCTTGTCCGACATTGAAATTAACGCATTCTTGCTTCCTGAAAAAGAGCACGCATAACATAAGTAAGGTAGAAAGTAAAAAAAAATCAGTAGTAACATAAATATCAAGTATTAACTCTCTGTACTCTTCATGCCCCTTAACGGATTCTCATGGACCAACTCAATGTATATTTCTATGTTTATACAATAAAAAAGTACTAAGTTACCAACGCACACACATATGTATGCCTTGGTAGCCGGTGAGCAAACAAAGGTTGTTGTGAGTCAAAATCATCAAAACAACTAAGAGTGACCAAAATGTCTGAATAGAGTAACACTACCTATACGTCTCAGATAAAAAGGAAATGACATCTGTTGTAGGTTGTGATTTTTGCCATGTGTTTGCTTTACAAAGTTGCAAAATTTTTTAGAAAGTAATATCTGAATTCAGATCCAAATAAATTATGTAACCACAAAAAGGTGGCCTTTCTAAGGTATGAGGCAACCATCAAAGGTTGTTACGATTAAAAATAATTTAAACTCATATGCATATGTTAGAAGTAGAAATTTCGGAAAGCTTTACTCACTATGGGTAGGTTGTTTAGAATGTTCGATTCTGTTACACCGAGATGCAAGAAGAGTTGTTGTTGTTTCTTTGGTGCCTACTACAACGTACAAAGAAATGGAAAATTGAGAAGAAAAAAAAATTGCTTCAACTTATTTCAGGTGCTCAATAGCCTAACGTATTTAAACCTCATAAATAGCTTATTTTGAAGCAGATAAACAGCTTAGCAGTTTCTTTTGAGACTGTGCTCTAATAGAAAAACATCAACTTCTCACAAAAAGCATAACAAAATGACAAGAAAAGTTACCTGTATACGTTCATCAGAAGTTCTAATGGCCGATGAAGATGATAAACATTTCTTCTATCACTGATTCAGATGTGGCCTTGAGCTTTCCATGTAGTTAAACTGATATCATTGATTCAGATGTGGGCTTGAATCCTTCTTCTATCATTGAACCGAATATCTGAGCAACTTCACTTGAACCAACATACTAACCCATAATTCTACATGGAACATTTTTTCAACTCATTTTAGCCACTAACTGAAGTGGTAATATGAACAATAAAAATCCACAACCATACCACTAATTATATATATAGTGGTCATGGGCTAATTTGATTCCAACAGGGATTGTTTTTCAAATTAAAGTTTTTTATAATCAAGGTGAAAATCATGTATACAACAGAAAAGCCAAAACTTGAATATGAAACAAAGATGAAATACCGATTTCCTGGATGTAGATCCAAACACCCCAATCGTTAGTCATTTTTAACCACGGTATTTGCACAATTTGGTGATGTGAGTTCACCAGTAAACAGCCCACCATCACTTCCATCAATTAGTTGAGGTTTCTTAAAAGATCCTTCCGCTGATGGCGGAGATTAGTCAGTTCTGTCATCAACTGATGTCTTTCTGCCAGCAATGAAAAGTTAGTCAACTTAGTAATGGTACAAAAACTAATAGACGTGGCAAAGATATGTGGGTCATGTAACATTTATGTTACTTCCCGTTTCCACAATCCCACAAATATATCTTGGACGACTTTTACCTGTTTAACCAATGAGACCCGTTTCTTATTGAGCAAACTTCTAAGTTCTGAAGTAAAAAAGTGCTCATCAATTATGCAAGATCATCAGTTTTTGGAAATGAAAATATATTCTGCTTGTAAAAACCGTAAGTCCGTAAGCTTTAAAACCAACTTATGTGAAAGCATAAAGGCTCCAATTTTCATTCCACTAAGATCTAAATGCAATATAGCGACCCTAAATGACTAAATTCAAGCAATCATTTGTATAAATATAGAGGCGTCAATTCTTGCTCATAATAAAAAAAATAAAAATAAAAAAAATTGGCTGATTTGGACCATGTTATTGAAGGCATGGGCGAATTGAACGTGTCTAACTAACTATCTTCTATGGGCTGAAAAGGGATTTTAAAAAGGGGGAAGTTAGTAAATCATGGCCACTGGACGGAAGGAGAACAACATAACGGGTATTATTTGCCCATCTCGTACTCCACATCGTCCATATGATTATTATGTCCCTAAACAATCAGACACCCTTTTTCATCCCTGGTATTATGAAAGAGCAAAGTAAAGAATCGAAGAATACCATCTGTGTGGTTGTCATTGGACGTGTAAGATCCCTCCATTTTTTTCGTCAAACATAGTATGTAGTCTTTAACAGTTCATTTCGTATCCAAGAGATGGTTGTGCCTGAATAAGCAATACATAAATGATATTACCTACTCATTAACTCTTGGAATCACTGAGAAAAAATTTATAAAACGATCTCAAGTACTCATTTTGTTATATCATATTACTTGATTCTTTTTAATCGCTTTCACTTCTGAACACATCCAATGATCCAAAGAGATTATTTCACTTACCTTTTTAGAGTTTTATTTAAGCTTTATAACAGATCTCTGAAACTCATCCAACTAAATACAACAATAAGAAGATAAGAAGAACTAAAGGGCTCTATAAAGCCGGATATTTGCCTATGACCTTCTAAAATAAGTTGTTACAGGAAATAGTTTCAAGATTTTTCGGAAGTCAATATAGCGTGTTTCACTTACAAATGTTCACATAAGCTTTATAAGCTAATAAGGAGTTTTAAGTGCTTGGTTGTTATCTGGAACAACTAATTTTATTACACAATAAACAGATTTAATCCCAAACACCTCTATATACTTCGAACATCAAATATCAGAAACATAGATAAAAAAACAAATTGAAATTGACTAAATATATTAAATAACATACCTGATTTAATCAATCAACGAAAAACTAAAGCTATTTAGCAAAGTCATAACGTAACTCATGGTACAACTATGCTATGGGTTAGCGAACGGCCTAAAAGAGGATGTTGTAACTCATAATTTTTCTTCTGAATTAAGCATCTTAATGAAAAAAGTGGATCAAATTTCGATTCAAAGTTATGTACTTCATATATCTTATTGAGAAAAATCTGGTAAGTGTATTTCATTGTGACAAATCCTATGCAAAATAGGCTGAATATAGACACCCAGACTTACTTTCTATGTGAAATAGGCTGAATCAGGATGTTCTTATGCAGTTGGTCGTAGAGTGGATGGTCAGCCAAGTGGGACTGAAGAATTTTCGATGCAAACTCCAACCATGTAGGCACTCTATCAGTCTATTTCTAAAGTAACTCAAGTTTGGCAAGTTTGTTGCAAGTGGCTAACAGTTATGTACATGAAATTTGTAAATTGGATATGGTTAAAGGTTAGTCTCGTTATTGGTAAAAGGGGTGACATAAAAAAATATGCAAGCCGGTATTGGAGTATTCAGGTACATCCAAATTCTCACTCGAGGAATATATCAGCATACAGTTCTGTACATGAGATTATGTTGAAGCATAGAAAATGAACAAACCTCAATTTAAAGAACTACAAATGCAATATGCGCTCTTACTATTAATTCATCATCTTCTTCTAATATCTGTCTTTTAGCTCAAAATCAACAAAACAAATTGATGTTAGATGAAATAAACAGAGAAAGGAAAATAAGATCACCTCAATGGATGTTGGAGGAAATCTTGAAAGAGGGTTTATATATGAGACGCACAATTCTTTCTGAAATCACCTCCAAATCACACACGTCAATATAGTGATTCTACACCTGCATACATTTAGGAGGCAATTATTGCTTACCTGGTCAAATTTTCCACTGAGGATAGCATCACGGGTCTTCTCACCAATCTCCAAAGCTTTCATCTTTGGTTGTACGTTGAAGGTAAACGAAGTTAAAAACTCAGATGCAAGTATTTAATTATAAACTAACCCACAGAATAAAAAAATAATACAACATTGAATGGTTGTATTCACCCACTCAAGCTTGATACATGTGAACTTCCTACACTGGTTTGCAATGTTTGTGAGATAAAAAAGAAAAATGACTAAGATATTTTAGCACTTGTCACATTGATTTGTCATTACTCAAAAGAAAAGCTTAAAACTTACGTCTTGTGTCGTCTGAGATTATACCACCCAGGAGTTTGTGGTATTGAAGCAACCGCTTGTTGCCTCTTCCTCCGTCCACCACCAGCCATGGTTACACTTTCAGAATGAGCTTCAGTGTCACCACCATCCACTCACTTCCACTGACTAATGATGTTTCAGCATGGGTCCGTTTCCTTATGGTGGGTCGACCTCTTGTTGAAACATAGCTAGAAGCTTGGGGACTTCCATCAATTACTTTAATAGCATAATCTATATTATCTTCTAAACTAAGCTCATTCAAGACATCATCTGCAGGCATTGCTTTGCATGTTTAGTCGCTGAATTGCAGCAACATTTGTTAGAACTTTCATAGTCCACATAAAAGAAGACACAAAACTAAAGACACCAGTCAAATAGAATTTCTATCTGAAAATAACTATGTAATCACCTGTTGAGTCATTGCTTGAACTGGCATAATAGGAAGAGCTCCAAACTAAAATTAACCACGAAGGTATAAAGCATTGATCAACTTTTGTGATATGTGCAGATTTATAAACTATAAACGAAGTTAAAAACTCATATGCAAGTACTATATTATAAATTAACCCACTGAAAAAAATTCACATTCTAGCCCTTTACAAAATGAAAATATGTAATAGTGGAGTAATAACCAACCTTGATCAACTGAATATTGAGAGTGGAGCAGAAAACTTGTATACACTTCAGTTTTTCTACAGGCTTTACATGATTGCCTTACAAAAGGTTATGTGCCTTCTTGTTCTGTTATTCATCGTGTTCATGTTCACCGGTCTTGGGTTTCTTAGCTGATGGTCCTTCCTCGTGCTCTAATATACCTTCAAATAGTTGTTTTTTGGAACCTGATGATTCAGTCTTTTCAGTTGAGCATTTTTTCTCTGTCGCCTTAGTTGAGAGTGGAGGTGGAGTAAGTGTTTCAGTGGCCACTTCAATGAATGGATCTCCTTCACTTCCTGTTTCTGTGAAGTTTGAAGATTCTACTCCTTCAATTTGCGGCAAAAGCGGTGTCCTAGCGTCTGACGCATGGTTGAGAACTGACCTTGGTGTTCCTTTGCGACTCCCGACTCCAAAGTGCACTTGAAACCTGTGTTTGGTATTTTGAAGATTTTTGATTATTGGTGGAAGCTCATACGGGTTGGGATCTGGCACGTAGCTTAAAACTTCATTGCAGGCTGGAAGTAGTGAGTGTGCTTCTAAACAAAGCGAGCAACGCGTTGCCAGTCACATCCGCAATAATAGACTTAAAGAAATAGCTATAAATGTGATATGTTTCGTTTGTTATCAACAGATGTGATAAGCTTATAAATAATTGGTTTGCCATAATTAAAGTTTGGTAAGACGTACATGTAGTTTGGCATCAGCGTCGTACCGGGCTTAGACTCCCACCTGGACCATTGCACTGCCCCCGTAAACCCTTCCTTCATAAAATACCATCCTGGATGAACATTACTTTTGGCTCATTCCTTGTAAATAACTGATTCATAACCTCGTTAGCCTACAAATAAGCTTAAACAAACACACCCATCAGAAACAGTATACGGCAATAAAAATTCTTGTTGGTACTCAAACATAAAGCATAAAGACATAAGAAGATATACCTTACAATTTACAACGTCGATCCAAAGAGTTAGAAGCTCATAGCAACACCATGGATGCTTGTCGATAGAAGCTCATAGCAACAAACTAATATCAGAAAAACAAATAAGACATCATACATACCTGAGCCGCCATGATTGGTTGATGGATTTTTATTAGGGTTAGGCATACAGGGAAAAAACCAAAACAAAAAATACATTACAGTAGATGTCAATGAAAAAACCAAAGAAATTAAAAAATTAAAAAAACAAAACCCAAAAAAAAAAAAAACAAAAACAAAAAAAAAACAAATCAAACGTGGTTAAGATTTAGGTTTAGTGACGTTCAATACATTCAACCACTGCGAAAATTGTAAATAATGATACCTGCATGGTATTAGCAATCTGTATATCGTCAACCGACAAAATCATACAATATGAATTCATTTAAACTATAAACAAAACCAAAAAACACAAATCAAACATGCCATGTATGAATCAATTCATTATGATCAGTTGTGCATAAAATCAAAACAGAATTAGATGAGCGTTAGAAAAAAGATGTTTGGTGAGATGGGAATACGGTATTAGGGTTATGGTTTTGAGAAAAAGGTCTGAGATTATTTTTTTTACGTTTATATGTTTGATAAGGGTATTGAGATGTTATTATAAGGCATCAAATTAAGCATGTCATTATTGTTTTCAAGTGTCCACAAAATCTAGCATGGTCTAATGGTTGAGGTGTTGATTATTTGTGCCTCTCATCCCAAGTTCGAATCTTGGCAACACCTTTTTTACCCAAATTAATTTCGGATTTTAAATCACTTAATCATTGCTTAGGTGGATAGAATGTGATGACATGGACATATTACAATTACATGGCATTGAGGTGGCATTAATGACGTCATATGCCTCCTGTTATATATATATATATATATATATATATATATATATATATATATATATATATATATATATATATATATATATATATATATATATATATATTTGTAATAGGCCCAAACCAAAATAAAGTCCCTTTTTGATTTAGCAGCCCAACACATTTAATTTTTGGATGTTATCTGTAGGCCCAAACTAAATAAATAAAGTCCAAGTCCAACAAACTAAATATCAATAACCCTAAACCTAATATTTGTGTGATATAAATGACCCTAATCTCAATATTTCTTGCAGCAACAATACACACTTCTCACAAAAAAAATACAGAGACACCCACAACCTTATCTTCTCTCTATAACCTACTTCGAAACACATAAACGAAATACACCCTTTCTTTCAATAACCTAACACACCCACCCTTTAATTGCAATCCAAAATAAATAAAAAAAATAAATAAAAATATCCTATGTTCAGCAAAATCTCGGCAAAATATCGTCCAATCTCGCCAAGAATATCGGCTCCGATATTTGGGGGCGAGATTTTGAACCGAGATTATTTCTTGGGCCGAGATCCAAGATATCGACGAGATATTGGCAAGATCTCGCCGAGATTAACTACATAGCAAACAAATAACACTCCACACAGTTTGAGCAGGAGGTAAACGAATGCACAAACTTTTGCAGAATTCTTCGAACAAAAGCGAAGGTAATCCTTGGGTTAAGATGTCGACATACAGATATCAGGGTGGCACATGCAACATACGAACCTGTCCTTTGGTAACCATTTCATGAACAAAATGAATGTGTATCTCAATGTGCTTCATTCGTAGATGTTGAACCGGGTTAGGAGAGAGGTAATTGGCGATAATATTGTCACAATGGTCGAGTGTGACTGCCAATAGTGGTGTATGTAACTCCCAAAGAAGGTTGCCAAAACCTTGCAATTTTAGCCACCGCATTCGCAACACCCCGACACTTGGCCTCGGCACTGGAATGAGAAAGTGTATGCTTACACTAACATTGTCACAATGGACGAGTGTGGCTGTCAATAGTGGTGTATGTAACTCCCCAAGAAGGTTCCGAAGCCATGAGGTTTCAGCCACTGCATTCGCAACACCCCGATGCTCAGCGACAGAATAAACAATTAAAGATGTACGGGTGGAAGCATAAAGTTGGAACCTGAAGCCTAACGTACCTCGTACGTACCGCAGCGTTTGAGAGCCGCTAAATGAGGCTCTCAAAGATCATGCATATATAAACAAACATGTTGAAAAGCATATGAAATATCTGGACGAGTAAAACTAAGATACTATAAACCACCTGTAAGACTTTGATAAAGAGTAGGTTCAATAAAACCATCAGGGCCGAATTTAAACTCAGTATCAATTGGAGTCCCTGATGAGTTACATTTACTCAAGTGTGCTTGCTAAGTAGCTTCATATCTAATATTTGGAAAATCAACCATGATTCTCATTAAACAATTAAACCAATATATAGTTACAATAGATTAGTCTAGAAACTATAAGAATGCGTTAAGCCCATGACAATATGCTATTTAGGCTAATACATACAACTAACAATGGTTTTGTCTAATAACAAGGTTTGTTGATTTGTTGTTCATGATTCTTATAATTTTTTATTTGATTAAACATATTGTTGAAATGCGTTGTGGTGTCGTCTTTGACAAAATCACCGATAAGCTCACAAAACATAATTTGAATAAGCATAAGAACAATGATTTTGTTTGATGGTGAGACATCATCATTCTTTTGATATTGTTTGGCCTAACGGTGTATGAGTGATCCACTGATGAATAGGTTGTTGGTTAAAGCCTGAGTTGAGATATTTGAGTGTTCAACATCGTCATCATCGATGATGTTTGTTTTTGTGTTTTGATGAAAACTTAAATTTTGAAACTGATTTGAGGGTTATGGTGGGATTTAATGAATATATAGAACAAGATGAGCAAGATAACAAAAACAAAGTTTCGCCTATATCCTTGATAGATTTTGTTGTCTTCAAAATGTATTTTCATCATCAAACTCTTCATATGACATCTAGTCTCTTTCACATTAATAGCTTCACTACTCCATTACAAGCAATAGATGGAGAGTGATGAATTTTGATGGAACTCGTCATCACCATGAACCTTTTTGTACAGGAAAAGTGCGAGAACAATGACTTCATGTTATTAATCAATAAGAAAGTTTCAGCATGCTTTTCAAGGGTTGTTTTATTCACCCCTATTCAAGTTTCACATCTATTAATTAATTAAAGGAATTTGTTTGAGCTTCTTCCATGTTCCATCCCAATAGTTCAATATATGGATGTCCAATTGCCATAGGGGTGAGTAGAAAAACCGAAAAATCCGAATAAACCGAAAACCAAAACCGAAACTGAACCGAACCGAACTAATAACCGAACCGAATTTGCCAAAACCGAACCAAACCGAACTTTTAATTCGGTTCTCGGTTTGGATATGATTTTGGTAATCAAAACCGAACCGAATTCATATAAACTTATATATTTTTTATATATTTATATATATAAAAAGATCAATAAAGTGTTATATATATATATATATATATATATATATATATATATATATATATATATATATATATAATAAAATTTTATCATAATATTAAAAAATACTTTTTATGTTTGAAATAACTTTTTTTGCTAAATATATTTGTATATTTTTCTTTTTTTTTTTACTCTCTCCGTCTTTAAATAAATGTTTAATTTGACTTTTCAGAGTAAAACTAGTTCAACTATGACCTTATATATATATATATATATATATATATATATATATATATATATATATATATATATATATATATATATATATATATATATATTGTGTTATATAATACATGATAAAAAATTATACCATTGAAAAATACATTTAAAACCTAATCCATTCATATATTTTGCATCAAATATTATATAACACTCACAAAAATAGTTAAGGTAAAAGTTAAACCAGTTTGATTATGAAAAGTCAAACTGGACATTTATTTAGGGACGGATGTAGTAATAAAGTGTGTAATTCGGATTAAACCGAACCGAACCAAACCGAACTAGAATTCAACCCAACCGACCCGAAAACAGAAATTGAATTCGGTTTGGTTTGGTTCACGGTTTGACCCTAAAAAAACTTTTAACCGAACTAACCGAACTGAAATAACCGAATAACCTGAAAACTGAACCGAAGGACACGCCTAAATTGCCACTTGATATTTCATGGCCCCTTTAATATTCAACGGTTGATTAATGCTCTAGGTTGAAATATTTTACTCTTTGTTTTTGAATGAAAGGAAGGTGAAGATCACATCTAAAAGAAAAGCAAAAGACCTGCCCATTGGATTTGATACAAGATCATGTGAGCCTGAGCTCAAGCCCAATACTGCTCAGCATCAAATCAAGTTAGCCCATAGCTGTGGGACACTCCTGCTTGAAAGTTGAAATGCTAGCTAATAAGTACGTAGTTAATTATGAAAGAGATTTGTTCATTTGTAGGTTGTACATGAATAGAAAAAGGTAAATCAGTAATTGTGCTAAATGGTTCTTAATAATACCTTGACAATTTCACAATTTATATACATCCTCGTTCTGAGTTCCAGATATTGAATTTAACATTAGATAGCCAGATTATATAACTTCTAAGTTTATAGAATTATAGATACGGTTACAACCTTCTAAATTGTGTCTATCAAAAGGTATGTTACTGTTTTCCTAGTTTAACATTTTACAGTAGTTTTTTCTTTAAAAAGAATGTGAATGTATCGACCACACCTGCCCTCAGCTCCCTCGTATGTAAAAAGAATAATAATAAATATTTACTCGGTTTCCGTTTGACATGAAACCCTAGTCTTTGCGGACAAATCCTCCCCTCGTGTCATTTTAATCATGATGTTATATGTTACTCGTATAATGTTTGGATTCTATAAATGTAACTGGTACAAACACATGATGCATTTTGTGTCTAAAAAAGTTGTCATTAATTATTGTGTCTCAGTTAAATCATGCGTCGTATACGGCATGGTAATTGGGTACACCATGCACCTCTTCTACTAGATCCCACTCACTATAATTATTGTCTTACTATTTTTGGATCTTATTGCTAAATATAGTTTGCATTATAGTGTATAATCTGTATTAATTAACGTAAAATTGTATGAAAATAAAGTCTTCAGTTCGTGATATTCTTTTAAATAATATAATTAACCCCTGCTAACATGGTGAAAAGATTCCACATTTCTATTTTAACAGCAAACAAAAAAGTACGAATATGCTTATGCATGTACAACCTGAGTTGTTGTACATGATATGTTTTTGCTTGAATTTACAGCATGCGTATATAATAAAAAAAACGAAACCCATAATAATATGTGACAAATGGAGTACGATAATAAGATTGACGTTTTCGGTATAAGCGAATGTGGGATACGTCAAAAATTTAGACGTTTTTTTTTTTTTTTTTTTTTTTTTTTTTTTAGAAAGGTTACACTACAAAATTTTTGACATATACTCACTAAAACTTTCCTCACTAAAATTTTAAAAAGTCACCAAAAAGTAAAAAAAATAAACAAAATGATATAAAAGTAAAAGTCACCAAAAATAAGTGAAAAACAAAAAAGGAAAATTTTAACATATGCCCACTAAAATTTTTACCCACTAAAACGGTTTTAGTAAAACTTATAACAGTCACCAAAAGAAAAAGAAAAGAAAAGAAACTATATTTAAAAAAAATAAGGGCCCGTTTGGTTTGTTGATGGTTTAGGATTAAGATTTGGATTTGGATTAGAATTTGAGTTAGGATTTGAATTTGGATTTAATGTAAGAAAGAGAAAGTATAAAAGTTGTTTGTTTTATATTAGGGTTAGGATTTAAATGTAAATAAAAAATTATAAAATAATAATATACTAATAGAAAAATAAATCACATTTTATTTGCAATATAGGAAGACAAAATAAAGCTAAAATGTGGAGATGGCCCACCAACATAAATAAAATGTCAGAAAACCTATTGTAAAGCCAACAAATGGGTAAGGTTTTATACAATCCATATATTCGGGCTTTAAGTTACTGTTTGAAATCTGAAAATCTTAACCAAACAATTCTTTTTACTTTGGTACCGAATCCCAATGCCTAATACCTAATACCAAACGGCACCTAAATATAACACACGCTCCATCCCACAGAGGACAGTCTCGATCTCAAACCTCACACACACTCTCTATCCCAAACTCCAATCTACCGTCGTTATCCACCACCACCGTCGTCGCCACCTCTGTCTCTATCCGGTCATCGTTCGAAACCCTAACTCCGGTACCTTCGTCACCGTAACCGTCGTCAGTCGTCGTCACTGTTATCAAATTAGGTATAATACATTGTGTTGATTATGATCGTTAATTATACTACTAATCATTTTGTTGTTAAGTTTAAACCCTAGCTTTTAGATTATTGATTCAATTGAGGTGATTGAGTTGATAGCTTTTAGATTTATGATCGTTAATAATTAGGTTTAGTTCTGATTGAAGTTGTTGATAGCTGAAGCTTTGAATTGCGAAATTTGTAGTTAGTGTAGCTTAAGTGTTTGCGGAATAAGGTCTAGTGAAAGCAAATTTATAGTTAGTGTAGGTACGTTAAGCTCAATACTCACGGAAAACTGGATAGTAGTTTGTGCAGTTACGACTAGTAATAACAATTTATACTTCTCGAGTTGTCATGCTTTATACTTCGAAGGTTAGGGATTTTAAATGGTAAGGTTTAGATTCTGTGAACTTGTTCGTTTGAATTGAAATCCGTTAAAGTGGTTACGAGCTGATTGGACTGAAATCAGTTAAAAGTGTAGTGACGCTTAAGTTTGTAACTAGTGTAGTTGTTTTAAGTGGTTTCCTGGTCGCAAAAATAATTTATGTCTTAGCTTATTTGGTGGGCTTTTGAGCTTATTGATAGCTCATTATTAATAGCTTATAAGCTCAGGTGGATAAGCTTATACATTATTAATAATGAGCTTACGAGCTTATTAAAATCTCATTAAGCTCAAAAGCAGATCAAATAAAGCTAAAACAAACACCCCTCAAATTTTCATAAGTTATAATTTTTTTTCTTCCCTATCTAAGTAGTTGATTATTTTTTCAAGTTTATAAATAGGAGTTTATTTGTTATTGCAAAAAGTTACGAGTTCTTCACATTGTGCTTTGATTCTCTGTTTCTATGTTAAATTGTGCCAAATAACTATCTGCAAAATTAGGTAGCAAGAAAATTAAATAAACGGGACTAATGTAAAATTACCCAACTATTCATAACTTTTAGTGAGGCATGGGATCGCTATAAGGAATTGCTTCGCAAATGCCCTCACCATGGCTTTTCCGAGTTGATGCAACTCGATACTTTCAACAATGGTGTGAGCCAACTCGATCAAGACTCTCTCAATTCCTCCGCGGGAGGTAATTTCTTGAATCGAACCACAAAGGATGCTTTAGCGATCATTGAAAATAAGTCTAAGGTCCGCATTCCACGAAGCAAGCCGGTTGTTTCTCAAGTGAATGTTAGTCCTTCTACCTCATAGCCCGTGGCTCAATCTAGCACCGATGCTAGACTTGACAAACTCACGGAGGCTATTCATGCCTTGGTTCTCACCAAAAGCAAGAAAGTTTCTTCTCCTCATTCTTCTCCACAAGCTGAAATCAAAAAGGTAGAAGTTTGTGTCACTTGTGGTGGTTCACATTCGTATTACAATTGCACTGCCACTGAAGGCAATCCATTTGAAGTCAATGCAATAGTTGGAAGTTCTAACTAAGGAGGTAACCAATACCGTCCTCAAGTGGAACCAAATTACCGCGCTAGCGACCTAGGTGGACCACCCAGGTTTCCTCAAAATCCAAATAGGTATAATCCTAATCCACCAAGGGGTAATAACATGCAAAATCAAACTCATACCCCGGTGAATCAGTACCCACCCCAAAGGGGTAATCAAGGGTATTCAGCTCCTAATTACCAAGAACCTCTCCCTAACGAGCTCAATAACTACATTAAAGTTAATGAGACCAAAATGAGGGCAATGCATAATCAAATCTCAAATTTGAAGAATGAATTTCAATCTTCAATAACCAAGCAAGGTAATGAGCTGAAGAATGAGCTTATAGCAACAAACAACAAAATTGATCAATCTCAAAACAAGATTGAGAATATGTTTGCTAGTCTCATGAGTCATATCACTCCACCCTCTACTTCGGGAGGTCTTCCTGGTAATACAGTTGTCAACCCTAAGGGTGAACTCAAAGCTATTACCACACGTAGTGGTAAAGCTTATGATGAACCGCCACTACCTCCTCCTCCTCCTCCTTTTCCCAAGGTAGTGGAAATTGAGCCTGAGGCAACCAAGGACAAGGTGCAATCTACTAGCCCACGAAGTACCGCACATGTCCACCCTCAGGATGTTCCAAAGACCAAACCAGGAGTTGTATTTGAACCACCGATAACTCCTGTTGAGAACCCTAAATCCAAACCTTCAATACCATATCCATCACGACTTAATGAGCAAAAGCTCCGCGAAAAGGCTAGTCACCAAATGGATAAGTTCTATCAAATCTTTCAAGATTTGCATTTTGACGTAAGCCTTGCGGATGCTATCATCCTGATGCCCAAATTTGCATCAATGATCAAGAACTTGTTAAGCAACAAGGAAAAATTGTACGAAATGGCAAAAACTCCATTGAACGAAAACTGCTCTGCGGTTATCTTAAAGAAGCTTCCTAAGAAGCTTGGAGACCCTGGGAGATTTCTCATTCCATGTGTTTTCCCTGGGATGGTTGAATGCTTCGCCTTGGCCGATCTTGGCGCTAGCATCAACCTGATGCCTAATTCAGTGTGGAAGAAACTTTCTCTTCCAGAACTTACTCCTACCTGCATGACTCTTGAGCTTGCAGATCGGTCCATTACTCGTCCCCTTGGCATTGCCGAGGACGTATTTGTGAAAGTAGGAGAGTTTCACTTCCCTGCTGATTTCGTTGTTGTTGAGTTCGATGATGATCCTAGGGTTCCTCTCATTCTTGGAAGAGGATTCCTGAGGACGGGCCATGCTCTAATTGATGTGCACGAAGAGGTAATAACTCTTCGTGTTGGTAATGAAGCGGTAACATTTAACCTCGATCAAACTGCTAGGTACTCCTCAAATTGTGACACTGAATCGGTTAACTGAATCGATGTCATTGATGTTGCGTCTGAGGAGTACGCTCAAGAGGTTCTAGGTTTCAATGATAATTCTTCGAGTGAAAACTTCACTCCATCTTCATACCCCATCATTGCGAATTCTTCTCCTTCCCTCACTCCGTTTGAGGGAAGTGACTTCATCTTAGAAGAAATTGAGGCCTTTCTCAAAAGTGATTCGATTCCCGATGGAATCGATAACCAAGAGATTGACCCCGAGAGGGATATTCTCCTGCTTGAGAAATTACTAGACAAAGATCCCTCTCCTCTTCCTGTTCTGCCACCAACACTTCATAAAGAGGAGATCAAATATGTTGAAAAAACTGATGATTCTCCTCAGGTCGAGCTCAAAGAGTTTCCTCCTCATCTTGAGTATGCATTTTTGGAGGGTGATAATAAATTACCCGTCATTATTGCAAAAGACTTGAAGGATGAGGAGAAAACCGTGCTCATAAAGGTTTTGAAGTCACACAAGCGAGCAATTGCTTGGAGACTCTCCGACATTAAGGGTATCAACCCTGAATTTTGTTCACACAAAATCTTGATGGAGGATGACTTCAAACCTGCGGTGCAACATCGGAGGAGGGTAAATCCAAAAATTCACGAATTTATCAAACAAGAAGTTCTAAAACTTCTTGATGCTGGATTGATTTACCCTATTTCTGATAGTCCTTGGGTGAGTCCCATTCATTGTGTTCCTAAGAAGGGTGGCATAACTGTTGTCACCAATGAGGATAACGAGTTGATTCCAACTCGTTTGGTTACGGGGTGGCGTGTATGTATAGATTATAGAAAACTAAATGAAGCCACCCGTAAAGACCATTTTCCTCTACCCTTCATGGACCAAATGCTCGAGAGATTAGCGGGGAATGAGTACTATTGCTTCCTCGATGGTTTCTCGGGTTACTTTCAGATTCCCATTGATCCGCAAGATCAGGAAAAGACCACGTTCACGTGCCCCTATGGAACTTTCGCGTATAAACGTATGCCATTCAGCTTATGTAATGCTCCGGGCACGTTTCAAAGATGTATGATGTCCATATTTTCCAACATGATCGGGAAAACTATGGAGGTCTTCATGGATGACTTTTCGGTCATTGGGGATTCGTTCCAATCTTGTCTCTCCCACTTGGAAAGTATGTTGAAACGATGTGAAGACACAAACTTGTGTCTCAATTGGGAGAAGAGTCACTTTATGGTCAAAGAGGGCATTGTCCTCGGCCATAAGATTTCAAAGAATGGGATTGAGGTTGACAAAGCCAAAATTGATGTCATTGCAAAATTACCTCATCCCACTACCGTCAAAGGTATTAGGAGCTTTTTGGGTCATGCCGGTTTTTACCGTAGGTTTATTCAAGATTTTTCTAAGATCGCCCAGCCTATGACCCATCTCCTCGAAAAGGATGCTCCTTTTATCTTCTCACCTGAGTACGTAGAAGCTTTTGAAACTCTAAAGAAAAAGCTTACTGAGGCACCTATTCTTGTTGCCCCCGATTGGGACTTGCCCTTTGAACTTATGTGCGATGCTAGCGATTATGCTATAGGGGAAGTCTTGGGGCAACGTAAGTCTAAACACTTTCAGCCTATACACTATGCAAGCAAAACAATGACCGAGGCTCAAAGTCATTACACCACCACGGAAAAAGAATTATTAGCTGTGGTGTATGCCTTTGAAAAATTCCAGTCATATTTGATCTTGACCAAAAGCATAGTGTATACGGATCACTCGGCTTTGAAGTACCTTTTTGCAAAACAAGATGCAAAGCCGAGACTACTTCGTTGGGTTCTCCTCCTGCAAGAATTTGATATCATAATTCGTGATAAAAAAGGAGCTGAGAACCTAGCTGCTGATCATCTCTCCCGTTTGGAAAACCCCCATCAAGATGTCTCCGAAAAGAAGGAAATTAATGAAACCTTCCCTCTCGAGACACTCAATGCGGTTACCTTTCGTGGAGATTATATTACCCCGTGGTTTGCCGACTTTGCAAACTACCTTGCGGGTAACTTTGTGGTGAAAGGGATGTCGTCCCAACAAAAAAATAAGATTGAGAATATGTTTGCTAGTCTCATGAGTCATATCGCTCCACCCTCTACTTCGGGAGGTCTTCCTGGTAATACAGTTGTCAACCCTAAGGGTGAACTCAAAGCTATTACCACACGTAGTGGTAAAGCTTATGATGAACCGCCACTACCTCCTCCTCCTTTTCCCAAGGTAGTGGAAATTGAGCCTGAGGCAACCAAGGACCAGGTGCAATCTACTAGCCCACGAAGTACCGCACATGTCCACCCTCAGGATGTTCCAAAGACCAAACCAGGAGTTGTATTTGAACCACCAATAACTCCTGTTGAGAACCCTAAATCCAAACCTTCAATACCATATCCATCACGACTTAATGAGCAAAAGCTCCGCAAAAAGGCTAGTCACCAAATGGATAAGTTCTATCAAATCTTTCAAGATTTGCATTTTGACGTAAGCCTTGCGGATGCTATCATCATGATGCCCAAATTTGCATCAATGATCAAGAACTTGTTAAGCAACAAGGAAAAATTGTACGAAATGACAAAAACTCCATTGAATGAAAACTGCTCTGCGGTTATCTTAAAGAAGCTTCCTAAGAAGCTTGGAGACCCTGGGAGATTTCTCATTCCATGTGTTTTCCCTGGGATGGTTGAATGCTTCGCCTTGGCCGATCTTGGCGCTAGCATCAACCTGATGCCTAATTCAGTGTGGAAGAAACTTTCTCTTCCAGAACTTACTCCTACTTGCATGACTCTTAAGCTTGCAGATCGGTCCATTACTCGTCCCCTTGGCATTGCCGAGGACGTATTTGTGAAAGTAGGAGAGTTTCACTTCCCCGCTGATTTCGTTGTTGTTGAGTTCGATGATGATCCTAGGGTTCCTCTCATTCTTGGAAGAGGATTCCTGAGGACGGGCCGTGCTCTAATTGATGTGCACGAAAAGGTAATAACTCTTCGTGTTGGTGATGAAGCGGTAACATTTAACCTCGATCAAACTGCTAGGTACTCCTCAAATTGTGACACTGAATCGGTTAACTGAATCGATGTCATTGATGTTGCGTCTGAGGAGTACGCTCAAGAGGTTCTAGGTTTCAATGATAATTCTTCGAGTGAAAACTTCACTCCATCTTCATACCCCATCATTGCGAATTCTTCTCCTTCCCTCACTCCGTTTGAGGGAAGTGACTTCATCTTAGAAGAAATTGAGGCCTTTCTCAAAAGTGATTCGATTCCCGATGGAATCGATAACCAAGAGATTGACCCCGAGAGGGATATTCTCCTGCTTGAGAAATTACTAGACAAAGATCCCTCTCCTCTTCCTGTTCTGCCACCAACACTTCATAAAGAGGAGATCAAATATGTTGAAAAAACTGATGATTCTCCTCAGGTCGAGCTCAAAGAGTTTCCTCCTCATCTTGAGTATGCATTTTTGGAGGGTGATAATAAATTACCCGTCATTATTGCAAAAGACTTGAAGGATAAGGAGAAAACCGTGCTCATAAAGGTTTTGAAGTCACACAAGCGAGCAATTGCTTGGAGACTCTCCGACATTAAGGGTATCAACCCTGAATTTTGTTCACACAAAATCTTGATGGAGGATGACTTCAAACCTGCGGTGCAACATCAGAGGAGGGTAAATCCAAAAATTCACGAATTTATCAAACAAGAAGTTCTAAAACTTCTTGATGCTGGATTGATTTACCCTATTTCTGATAGTCCTTGGGTGAATCCCATTCATTGTTTTCCTAAGAAGGGTGGCATAACTGTTGTCACCAATGAGGATAACGAGTTGATTCCAACTTGTTTGGTTACGGGGTGGCGTGTATGTATAGATTATAGAAAACTAAATGAAGCCACCCGTAAAGACCATTTTCCTCTACCCTTCATGGACCAAATGCTCGAGAGATTAGCGGGGAATGAGTACTATTGCTTCCTCGATGGTTTCTCGGGTTACTTTCAGATTCCCATTGATCCGCAAGATCCGGAAAAGACCACGTTCACGTGCCCCTATGGAACTTTCGCGTATAAACGTATGCCATTCGGCTTATGTAATGCTCCGGGCACGTTTCAAAGATGTATGATGTCCATATTTTCCGACATGATCGGGAAAACTATGGAGGTCTTCATGGATGACTTTTCGGTCATTGGGGATTCGTTCCAATCTTGTCTCTCCCACTTGGAAAGTATGTTGAAACGATGTGAAGACACAAACTTGTGTCTCAATTGGGAGAAGAGTCACTTTATGGTCAAAGAGGGCATTGTCCTCGGCCATAAGATTTCAAAGAATGGGATTGAGGTTGACAAAGCCAAAATTGATGTCATTGCAAAATTACCTCATCCCACTACCGTCAAAGGTATTAGGAGCTTTTTGGGTCATGCCGGTTTTTACCGTAGGTTTATTCAAGATTTTTCTAAGATCGCCCAGCCTATGACCCATCTCCTCGAAAAGGATGCTCCTTTTATCTTCTCACCTGAGTACGTAGAAGCTTTTGAAACTCTAAAGAAAAAGCTTACTGAGGCACCTATTCTTGTTGCCCCCGATTGGGACTTGCCCTTTGAACTTATGTGCGATGCTAGCGATTATGCTATAGGGGAAGTCTTGGGGCAACGTAAGTCTAAACACTTTCAGCCTATACACTATGCAAGCAAAACAATGACCGAGGCTCAAAGTCATTACACCACCACGGAAAAAGAATTATTAGCTGTGGAGTATGCCTTTGAAAAATTCCGGTCATATTTGATCTTGACCAAAAGCATAGTGTATACGGATCACTCGGCTTTGAAGTACCTTTTTGCAAAACAAGATGCAAAGCCGAGACTACTTCGTTGGGTTCTCCTCCTGCAAGAATTTGATATCATAATTCGTGATAAAAAAAGGAGCTGAGAACCTAGCTGCTGATCATCTCTCCCGTTTGGAAAACCCCCATCAAGATGTCTCCGAAAAGAAGGAAATTAATGAAACCTTCCCTCTCGAGACACTCAATGCGGTTACCTTTCGTGGAGATTATATTACCCCGTGGTTTGCCGACTTTGCAAACTACCTTGCGGGTAACTTTGTGGTGAAAGGGATGTCGTCCCAACAAAAAAATAAGATTGAGAATATGTTTGCTAGTCTCATGAGTCATATCGCTCCACCCTCTACTTCGGGAGGTCTTCCTGGTAATACAGTTGTCAACCCTAAGGGTGAACTCAAAGCTATTACCACACGTAGTGGTAAAGCTTATGATGAACCGCCACTACCTCCTCCTCCTTTTCCCAAGGTAGTGGAAATTGAGCCTGAGGCAACCAAGGACCAGGTGCAATCTACTAGCCCACGAAGTACCGCACATGTCCACCCTCAGCATGTTCCAAAGACCAAACCAGGAGTTGTATTTGAACCACCAATAACTCCTGTTGAGAACCCTAAATCCAAACCTTCAATACCATATCCATCACGACTTAATGAGCAAAAGCTCCGCAAAAAGGCTAGTCACCAAATGGATAAGTTCTATCAAATCTTTCAAGATTTGCATTTTGACGTAAGCCTTGCGGATGCTATCATCCTGATGCCCAAATTTGCATCAATGATCAAGAACTTGTTAAGCAACAAGGAAAAATTGTACGAAATGACAAAAACTCCATTGAACGAAAACTGCTCTGCGGTTATCTTAAAGAAGCTTCCTAAGAAGCTTGGAGACCCTGGGAGATTTCTCATTCCATGTGTTTTCCTTGGGATGGTTGAATGCTTCGCCTTGGCCGATCTTGGCGCTAGCATCAACCTGATGCCTAATTCAGTGTGGAAGAAACTTTCTCTTCCAGAACTTACTCCTACTTGCATGACTCTTAAGCTTGCAGATCGGTCCATTACTCGTCCCCTTGGCATTGCCGAGGACGTATTTGTGAAAGTAGGAGAGTTTCACTTCCCCGCTGATTTCGTTGTTGTTAAGTTCGATGATGATCCTAGGGTTCCTCTCATTCTTGGAAGAGGATTCCTGAGGACGGGCCGTGCTCTAATTGATGTGCACGAAGAGGTAATAACTCTTCGTGTTGGTAATGAAGCGGTAACATTTAACCTCGATCAAACTGCTAGGTACTCCTCAAATTGTGACACTGAATCGGTTAACTGAATCGATGTCATTGATGTTGCGTCTGAGGAGTACGCTCAAGAGGTTCTAGGTTTCAATGATAATTCTTCGAGTGAAAACTTCACTCCATCTTCATACCTCATCATTGCGAATTCTTCTCCTTCCCTCACTCCGTTTGAGGGAAGTGACTTCATCTTAGAAGAAATTGAGGCCTTTCTCAAAAGTGATTCGATTCCCGATGGAATCGATAACCAAGAGATTGACCCCGAGAGGGATATTCTCCTGCTTGAGAAATTACTAGACAAAGATCCCTCTCCTCTTCCTGTTCTGCCACCAACACTTCATAAAGAGGAGATCAAATATGTTGAAAAAACTGATGATTCTCCTCAGGTCGAGCTCAAAGAGTTTCCTCCTCATCTTGAGTATGCATTTTTGGAGGGTGATAATAAATTACCCGCCATTATTGCAAAAGACTTGAAGGATGAGGAGAAAACCGCGCTCATAAAGGTTTTGAAGTTACACAAGCGAGCAATTGCTTGGAGACTCTCCGACATTAAGGGTATCAACCCTGAATTTTGTTCACACAAAATCTTGATGGAGGATGACTTCAAACCCGCGGTGCAACATCAGAGGAGGGTAAATCCAAAAATTCACGAATTTATCAAACAAGAAGTTCTAAAACTTCTTGATGCTGGATTGATTTACCCTATTTCTGATAGTCCTTGGGTGAGTCCCATTCATTGTGTTCCTAAGAAGGGTGGCATAACTGTTGTCACCAATGAGGATAACGAGTTGATTCCAACTCGTTTGGTTACGGGGTGGCGTGTATGTATAGATTATAGAAAACTAAATGAAGCCACCCGTAAAGACCATTTTCCTCTACCCTTCATGGACCAAATGCTCGAGAGATTAGCGGGGAATGAGTACTATTGCTTCCTCGATGGTTTCTCGGGTTACTTTCAGATTCCCATTGATCCGCAAGATCAGGAAAAGACCACGTTCACGTGCCCCTATGGAACTTTCGCGTATAAACGTATGCCATTCGGCTTATGTAATGCTCCGAGCACGTTTCAAAGATGTATGATGTCCATATTTTCCGACATGATCGGGAAAACTATGGAGGTCTTCATGGATGACTTTTCGGTCATTGGGGATTCGTTCCAATCTTGTCTCTCCCACTTGGAAAGTATGTTGAAACGATGTGAAGACACAAACTTGTGTCTCAATTGGGAGAAGAGTTACTTTATGGTCAAAAAGGGCATTGTCCTCGGCCATAAGATTTCAAAGAATGGGATTGAGGTTGACAAAGCCAAAATTGATGTCATTGCAAAATTACCTCATCCCACTACCGTCAAAGGTATTAGGAGCTTTTTGGGTCATGCTGGTTTTTACCGTAGGTTTTTTCAAGATTTTTCTAAGATCGCCCAGCCTATGACCCATCTCCTCGAAAAGGATGCTCCTTTTATCTTCTCACCTGAGTGCGTAGAAGCTTTTGAAACTCTAAAGAAAAAGCTTACTAAGGCACCTATTCTTGTTGCCCCCGATTGGGACTTGCCCTTTGAACTTATGTGCGATGCTAGCGATTATGCTATAGGGGCAGTCTTGGGGCAACGTAAGTTTAAACACTTTCAGCCTATACACTATGCAAGCAAAACAATGACCGAGGCTCAAAGTCATTACACCACCACGTAAAAAGAATTATTAGCTGTGGTGTATGCCTTTGAAAAATTCCGGTCATATTTGATCTTGACCAAAAGCATAGTGTATACGGATCACTCGGCTTTGAAGTACCTTTTTGCAAAACAAGATGCAAAGCCGAGACTACTTCGTTGGGTTCTCCTCCTGCAAGAATTTGATATCATAATTCGTGATAAAAAAGGAGCTGAGAACCTAGCTGCTGATCATCTCTCCCGTTTGGAAAACCCCCGTCAAGATGTCTCCGAAAAGAAGGAAATTAATGAAACCTTCCCTCTCGAGACACTCAATGCGGTTACCTTTCGTGGAGATTATATTACCCCGCGGTTTGCCGACTTTGCAAACTACCTTGCGGGTAACTTTGTGGTGAAAGGGATGTCGTCCCAACAAAAAAAATAAATTCTTCAAAGATGTAAAACATTACTTTTGGGACGACCCCTACTTGTTCAAAATATGTGCGGATCAAGTCATCCGGCGGTGTGTTTATGGCCAAGAAGCCTCTGAAATTCTTAAGGCTTGCCATGCTGGTCCCACGGGGGGCCACCACAATCCAAACTACACCGCCAAAAAGGTGTTTGACTCCGGTTTCTTTTGGCCCACGATTTACAAGGATGCCCAGGAATTAGTCAAATCGTGTGACGCTTGTCAACGTCACGGGAATATTTCACAAAAGAATGAAATGCCTCAAAATGCAATTCAAGTTTGTGAAATCCTTGACGTTTGGGGCATCGACTTTGTGGGGCCATTTCCTTCTTCTCATGGCAACAAATACATACTCGTGGCTGTTGACTACTTGTCAAAATGGGTTGAAGCGAAAGCTTTACCCACTAATGATGCCCGAGTTGTTGTAAAATTCTTGAAAGCTCTTTTCGCTCGATTTGGAACTCCACGTGCTATTATCAGTGATCGTGGTACGCACTTCTGTAATGACAAATTCGACAAAGTCATTCAAAAGTACGGTGTAACTCATCGTCTTTCTACTGCGTACCACCCACAAACAAGTGGACAAGTAGAAGTTTCCAATTGAGGAATTAAGAGAAATTTGGAAAGAATTGTAGGTGAAAATCGTGCATCGTGGTCGGATAAATTAGATGATGCACTTTGGGCTTTCCGTATGGCTTACAAAACACCCATTGGGTGTACGCCTAACAAACTTGTGTACGGGAAAGCGTGCCATCTTCCGATCGAGCTTGTGCACAAAGCCTATTGGGCTCTCAAGCATGCTAATTTCGACCTCAAAACTGCGGGTGATCATAGGAAAGTTCAACTGAATGAGTAAAATGAACTTCGTGATCAAGCTTATGAGAACTCTTTGATCTACAAAGAAAAGACAAAGAAGATTCATGACTCCAAAATCAAGAACCGCGTTTTTAACATTGGTGATCGAGTCCTTCTTTTCAACTCTAGACTCAAGATCTTCTCGAGAAAGCTAAAAACCCGATGGACTGGTCCATTCACTATCGCTAAGGTTTATCCTTATGGCACCGTCGAATTATCTCAAAATGACGGTCCTAATTTCAAAGTGAATGGACATCGTTTAAAGCACTACTTTGGAGAGGACATACCATCCATGGTTGTCCCGGATCTCCAAACTTTCCCCAAGGACAATTAAATTCGGGGATCGAGTCAAGCTAGCGACTCGATGAACAAAAACAATAGCACAATACGGGTTTTCACCCGTATCTCTGATTTCTTTCTACTTTCTACCACCCTAGTGTGGGGGAATGGCCAACCCCCCGTTATTTGAAAAATGTATATATGTATATATTTCAAAAAAAAATGTGTGTGATTGTATATACAGATAAATAAAGTGAAAAATGCAAAACGTTATTTCCGCAGTTAGTTTCGAATATTATCTTTTTACGTTCATAGATTCGGCATAATAGCCGGGACTTTGAATATTGAGGACAATGTTCAATTCTAAGTGTGGGGGGGGGGGGGGGGGAAATTCTAGCGAATTTTATCGCAAAATACTTTCAAGTACCCCCATTTTGGCCCAAAATTTTCAAAAATTTTTCACTTTATTTCAAAAATTTGGTGGTAATCAGTCCGCCGTGTCTAACCGAAAAAAAGGATTGGCTAATCCAGGAGCAAACGGCTCTTGGTAAAGATAACTCAAATCCGTTTACGGCTTGCAATTTGCCCAAAATTGTATGGTTCCTCAACTCCCCATATCCCATAAAGCGATTGAGTTGGCTAGCCCGCAAGATTATGGCTTGTGGTAAAGGCAGTGGAAAATCCATAATTGGTAATCAGCTCACCAAGATGTTGACTATTCCATCAAGAGCTGGCTAGTCCAGGAGCAAACGGCTCTTGGTAAAGACTAATCAAATCCGTTGACAGCTGGTGGTTTGCTCAAAATCACACGGTTATCAGGTGTGCCACAGTTCTTACACCTGGCTACTCCAGAAGTGATGGCTTTTGGTAAAGAGTTTAAAATCCATCAAGTTTTCCAAAAATATTGCTAGGGACTAGCAATAGTTTAGTGTGGGGGATTGATGAGTGCGCAAACACTCATCATTTTTATCGTGTTTAAACGGCCAAAACATACAAAAACAATCGAAAAGTAATCAAAATACTTAAATTATCCCAGGGATTGTGTTTTATGTGTTTTAAATGCAAAACGAGCAAAAACAAATGAAAACGATCAAAGTTTGCAATATTGGCAGTTTCAGTCCCCCAAGTTCTAAAATTTGTCAAAAATAGTCCCTACGCATTCATTTTGAAAGAAAAGTCAACCCAAGTCCTTAAAAGTTCAAAAGTTATCAAAAAACGGACTTTGGGTGAAAAGTTTGGAAAATTTACAAGATTGGTCCCTGGAGTTTGGAATTTTGCAAATATAGTCCCTGGGAATTTTTGAAAATAAAAAAAATTGCAAAAATGGTTTTTGGGAATATTAAGCTTTGCATGAATGGCCCTTGTGATACTTTGGCAGAATTTACACTTTCAGCCCTTGGTTTTGATAAAATGCAAAAATGGTCCTTGTGTGCATTACTTAACCAAACGAACACCCTAAATTATTATAAACCAAAACCAAACTCCAAACCCAAAACATCCAGCCCACTCCATCACCACACCTTCAAGCCCAATCCATCTCACCCTTTTTAATAATAAAAACCACCCCAAACTTTGACCCCGTCCTTTGACCACCCATCTTCCACCTCAGCCTGCTACCAGCCAACCCCCCCCCCCCCCCATCATCACCCCTACTACCTTCACCTTTGCTACACTCAAGCCCCCCCCCCCCCCCCTTGTACTCCAAACCAAAAGCAAAACTCCAAAAAAACACCCCTGGCATCAATTTACTTCAAGAAACAGACAAAGATACTTTGGCGCCAAAAGTTTGAACGGCCAAGATTACTCCTTTTGATCCTATGGTTGGTTTTGCAGCTGGGAAAGAGACAAGGGTCACTCAAAACCCTAATTGGAGTGTATAAAAAGGAAGAGATGCAGTGGAGCAGTTTGGCTAGTTTTCTTTAGTAGTTTTAATTTAATTTTTCAAATGTTGTAATTTTAATCAAAGTCTCAGTTGTAATTTGAACTTTTCAGTATTAATATAAGTGATTATTTCAGAAATTCAAGTTTGCATTCCATTTCCAGTTTCATCAAACAACAAATAAAAAAAATAATAAAAAAATATATTCAGAAAATATAAAAAATATATATAAAAAGGAAAACAAGCATGGAGCAGGGTAGCTTAAGGATGGCCCTGGGTTAGTGGTTTCATGGGAAGCCTATAGGTTGGTTCTAGTGGTCCTGGTTCATTTATATTGGCTTGGAAGGCTTTGTAAGAAATTTTCTCTCCTTTTTTTTTTTATAAATTCTACTGTCCAATAGCTTCATTATTGTGTATCTCAGCTTATTTGTGCTTATTTAATAGATCTTAGCCATAATACTGCTTAAACATTTAGGTTTGTTCTTAGAAATAGCATTGTGTTGAAGATTTCTTGTTTAACTGTCATTTTTAGCTTCTTAGGTAATACTAGGTATTTGTTGTTATTGATTGATGTTATCTGTTAACTTAAGCTTGGTATATCATAATAAGGTCTTAGGAATAAGTTTCATGGTCTAAATTTATCATTAGCAAAAAATTTCACCAATTCAGTCACAAGTGCGGGTGTTTGGATCATGCTGTTTGGCTGAGCTCTTGTTGTTTGTTAATATATTTCTTAGTTTAACTTAAGTGCTTAGGGTCATATCAAGTCAATTTGATCATCAATTCAGTCTCAATTCGACCCAAAGTCAAAATCACAACAATCTTGCCCACACAGTTAACTGTGTGGGTTTTGGAGTCCAAAAAGCATGCACATTGATTTGGAAGTTGATAATTTTCATTAGTTTAACTTCATTCAAGCTTATCAGTGTATTTTAAGTCATTAAATCCAGATTTTAACTCCCCAAAGTCAAACTGCAAGTTTTACCTAAAAAGTCAAAGTGCATATTTCAGATTTTTGCAAAAATGGCAAGAATTAATCTGATTTTTGTGTTGTGATTTAGAGTTTGAAACTTGTTGTGTGTTTTGTCTACCAGCTGTACTTGTGATTCCCATGTTTGTTACAATTTTGTGATTTTGTTTTGTGGACTAAATTGCCCTTGGAAGTGAACTGCAGGGCAAGCCATTTGCCCTGTGCACTCAGACCCATCACACTCACCCACCTTTGGTGGTAATTTGTAGCTAACCCAGTGGGTCCCACACCTCATACTTAGGTCCTTACAACCCCCCTCCTACTAGGGATTAAGGGTTGACCCTTAGTTTGACCATTAGACCAGTGGACCCCACCTGGTTTTGGATTGAAACTCTGTCCCCATTCTGTCTCAGAATCACAATAAGCCAACTGCTTATTTGTGTCTTGTGGCTTAATCAACCACCTTATTTGAGTAAAACTTGCTTATCATTGATCAAACAACTCAGAGAACCCTATTTTTACCATTGTGGACCCCACACTCTCCATTTGAGCTTAATTCCATCCACAGTCAACAAAAGTCAACTGAGTGGACTAATAAGCACTCACAGTGCTTATTTCTGGGTTACATCAAAAGTGTTTTCATAAAAAGTGTTAGTTTTTAGTGTATAATCAGTTTGGAAAAAGAAAAAACCAAAAAAACCAACTTTAATTATAGTGATAGCTTCTATTTAATAGAAATTATCATTTTAATTTTCTTTTTAGCTTATTTATAAGCAATATATCATTTTTATATTTTTAGTAATTCTCTTTTAGGTTAAAGTAATTCTAGAAATTTTTCCAGATTTTTATTTCGTCTTTTATTGGTTTTTAGAATTAATTTTAGTTTAGTTAATTATTAATTAATATTAAGTAATTAAATAGCATAATTAGATTTTATAAAGTATAACCTAGTTTTTATAATTTTTCTAAATTTTATTTAAGTTAAAACATTTTTATAAATTTTTCTAGAATTTGTATTGTTCATTTTCTATTTTTTATAATTTAATTAGTTTAATTGGTAATTAATTAATAATTAGATTAATAATTA
Source organism: Artemisia argyi (assembly GCA_030686995.1). Lineage (NCBI taxonomy): Eukaryota > Viridiplantae > Streptophyta > Magnoliopsida > Asterales > Asteraceae > Artemisia > Artemisia argyi. The sequence continues at coordinate 132,285,169 of CM060708.1, read as the reverse complement.
GTAAATTAGTTTAAAAATACATAAAATCAACTTTTTATAATTTTTTAGGATTCCCATGATGGTTAATTAGATTTGTAAAATTGTTCTTAACTTTCTAAGTGTTTTTAGTATTTTTAATAATTCTAATTAGTTTAATTAGTTAATAAATAGATAATTAGTAATTAATTAATAAATAATAATTAAATAGTGTAAAAATAATTTTTCTTTTTCTTAAAATTTTCTTTATTTTTTAGGATTGTAAAAATAATAATTTCACACTTGTAACCTTTTCCGTCCATCAGTTGTACTTTTTGTTTCGTTCGTCTGCGTACGTTTTTAGGTTTTAGCTCAGATCTTCTTAATCTCAATACCAGTAATCAATCACATAGCTTTCCTAAGCTATTTAATTTCATAATTCTCAAATAATTCTTATCACGACCCTTTTCTGTGAATAATCACCCGATCACAAGTACGCTAAAGCACAATCCACACCTCGTCGGGACATAACGACCTGGTGATACCCTTTATTACCCGGAAGCATTGGTCTAGGCTCTTTGACTTTGTTGACCATTCTTTGGTCATTATAAGTTGACGGTTTAGCATCAATCACAAACGATATCCATCAGTTAACTGCTGCCATGATTCCACTTATAACTTCAGTTTTGTACAACCGTGACGTTCTGCACCTGCCTGTGTACCAGCTTTGAAAGAATTAAGGTTTCAGAAATTAATGTTGCTGGTTATTTATGGATTATTCATTAAATATCCATAAACTTTAGAAATATGGTTTTTTGTTCTGTTTTGGTAAAAGAAACCTATATTCACCCTGGTCTTATGAAGCCACATGTTTGTCATAATTGTGATATGTCTTTAGTGTTGGTATGTTTTAGCACCTACTTATTTAAAAAGATTTATGGACTGGTGGAGTAAGAAACATTAAGACAAGTTCCCAAAAGGTAGGATAACACAGCACGCTATCAGGGGAAGGAAGTTTGGTTCTCAACGTGCCAGGGAACATGGGTAACCTTTTCATCTAGCGTATGTATCAGTGGGCTCTAAGGCAATTATATAGTCTATGCCAATAGAAAGTCAACCAATTATGTAAGATATGATTAGTTTGTTGCTTTAGCGTACACAATTAGGGGAGTGGATCCACGTAAGTGACATGAATCGTTTTGGAAAGAGTCTTTGTATAGTTGGTTCAGATTGATTTATTTAATAAGCCCAAAGGAGTAGAATAGTCATTGGATTAGTTTGTTTCAGTAACCCAATTATATGTAGAAACTAGAAAGCTCCTTAATTCAACCCACTTATGATTGATCATTTTTTGAGGTGTTTAGATTGCTTTAATATTCTGTGTCTATTTTTGCAGATCTAAAGGAGCTCGATTTAACTGGAAATCTACTTTCTGAGTGGCAGGTATACTTCTTTCCCTTACACATTTACAATGCCATAGTTATTGGGATGCATTGTGGTTTTGATTATAGAAGATTAGGTTGTTGTTGATTGTTGTAATGCATTTGATTGTATGTTATGTGCTGGTTGAAGATTTGGTTAAGAAGAAAATTCTTGCATGTTTCACATAGAAATCATTTTCAAGAAATTAACATATTGACATTTTAAACTGCATTCTGAGTTTTGCACTTTGACTGTGAGATTTTTTGAAAGAATAGCCAATTTAAATCTTGAAAACAGTTCATCTATGTAAATGATCCACTAGTCTATCAGAATTCAAAACCATTAAAAAGCGATTGTAGTTGTAGAAACTTGATGCCTTTTAGGATTGATACCCACTACATCAGATTCTTTAACATTTATTACTTTTATCAATGAACTGACTTCTTTTGTAGACAGGTAATACCATTATTATTATTCTTTTGTAGTTTGTAGACTATATGTTTTTAGTCATAGGGGGTGTTTAGATGTGCGTTTTGAAATGTGTTATAATGTTGAATAATCGTAATTTGGAAGTTTGTTGTAATAGCAAGTTGTGTAGAAATTACTGTTTGATTTGTGTGTTGCTGTTTGAAGTTGCTATAATCACTTTCATTGAATTCCTATTATTAATGACTAGTAAGAATCAAAGTCATTTAAGAGTCAAGGTATGAATCGCCTCATTTTGTTTTGGTGGTAAACTGACTCGACATGTTAGAGTCGACACGTGACTCGTGAGAGTTTGCCAAGGCAGTAGAGCTCAAATCTGGCATCACATGAATCTGCTAGTGAACACGTTATGAATCTTGTACTGCACATAAGGGTTTTCATGTTAGCACTTTCACTCAACTACACATGTTTCTTGGTCTTTTTGGTTATGCCTTGCCTTTTAGTCCCTTCAAGAAAACTAATAGTCGACGATTGAATCTGAGTGGTTCTTCTTTATATGCTGACAAATTAGGTATAAATAGTATATGCATCAATGTCAATAATGATTTGTTAAGTTTCAGTATGTTTAGTGTATATCCTTGTATGCATGTTCAAGCGCACTCAAACATAGATTCTAATTTCAGAACAAAAGCTTGCCTCCTTTTCATATAAATGTCGAAGTTGGTCTTTCTTGAATTTGTATTTTTGGAATTATTAATAATCATTGGGTTATCTGCTAATAATCTAATATACTAGAAGGTGGTAACGCAAAAAGCTATTAGGTCTAACACCAATAGGAGTCTGTGGCCTGTGCATACTATATGTGGTAGAATGTACTGTATCATAGCTTTTTATCTTTGTCTTGATTTTGGTCATAGTTATCTCACTGGTGACTTTTTAAACGCAATCTGAGTTTTATTGTTTTTGTGATTGTGTGATTGGTGCAGACATTGAAGGGACTCAAGAGAGAGGATGCTCAACTAAGGAAATTTGGAATTCAGTTTAAGGGGGGCTTGAAAATGCAGAACCTGCTGGGACAAGACAGGTATAAATTAGTTTGAATGGTCTGTTTGAATGGGTTAGTTTACCATAAACAATTAGTACGTGTAAGTTTATAAACAATTACAGTTTTATACTAAAAGTGACCCATATCATGCTATTAGATTTAATGGGTCAGTTTTAATCAAACGTCACAATAATCAGGTCCAACTTGTTTGTTCAAACATATGAGATTTTTATATGTGTAAACCTGTAATTGTTCCCATACATAAACCTGTAAAAGTGACCCATATCAAATTACGTGTTTATACTAAAAGTGACCCACATCAAATTCTAGAACTTTATCTTTAAGGATTCCCATACATAAACATGTAATTGTTCTTTATGTCCTATTTGTTTGATTTAATCGATATGAAGTTGGTTAATACTTTTCGCTTTTACTTTCTTATGTAACAGTTTGAGGAGTAAGACGAGGACAGTCGCCAAATGAGTCATGTCACGTGCAAATCTGAAGATATTCATTTCCTGTAAATCATAACCAGCAACAGATTTGTTTGTTCAAACATACGAGATTTTTCTATGTGTTGATATTGTAGTATTTATATTTTAGATCCGATTATGATTACGAGCTATATGCTGAGGAATGAGATTATTGTGTATAGAACCTGGAAAATATTTCTGTTTTGAATTTGATATAATATGGTATTCGGAAAATATTTTTGGAAAACCAATTCTGGAAAATATTTCTGTTTTGAATCATTTGGGGATACAAAAAGTGTATCATTTATGAATAGCTTTACTCACTAATCATTCTGTCACTAAAAGTGAACCTTTGCTCACTATTAGTTGTAAAAGAAAGTGGCTAAAACATTTTAGATAGGCTTTGGTGTAAAAGAAGTTGACACCCTTTCCATACTAAAAGAGAATAGTCACTAAAAATTTGACCCTTTTGCTTACTAAATATAGTGTAAGGATAGACTTTTAGTGATGACTTCAGTAGTGACTATTTTCTTTTTAGTGGGAGTTGACAAAATGGTTTTTAATAACTCTTTTCTTATCTTTTGCTCACTCTTGAATTAGTGAGCAAATGTCACAAATTTTGTAGTGTTACGATAATAATCTTTGCACCAATTAAGCTTATCTTTATCAATCATGAAATCTAAGATTTGAATATGGAATACAGCATTTGTACTTTGTAGTGTATAAAGAAGACAAAGCAATTGGCTTTGTTGAAATGGACAACTCACATGCTAAAATGTCAATATTTCAAAATCCAGAAGTCCAAGACAGTTAAGATCGAGATCCAACTTGATTGTTTTTGTCTTTGTAAGATTTGAAACGTAACTCGTAACTCGTAAGATTGGATCAAGATCGAAATATGTTCAAAAAATATCTTATATGTTTTTTATTTAAAGTTGATTGTATAGCAAATTCATAAAGAAAGTAGAATTCTCAAAGCTATAACACTGTGAAAATGCAACATGTAATGATTTAAAATACTAAAATCTATAATCGGTGATTAAGGACGCTGAATCTTTTAATATAAATATTTATATCTTTTACTCTTATAAATTTATAATTATCTACATCTACTTTATTATTTTACATTAACAAAATTCATTCATTTATAATTTGTTAGTTAGTTAATTAAAGGAAGTAAGATGAAGATCGATCTTACGATCTTATGGTAAAATACGGATCTTACTTAAGATCTCACGCCTTTTAAGATTTTATGAAAAAATTACTCATTTTTACATAGCGAGATTGTAAAATCGGAATATTTTAAAAGCTATATCGAGATGTTAACGGTCTTTAATACATATTAAAGAGTATACACCAACAAAAGTTGTCTTTGAAAACAACTTTTTCTTTTGGACCATGAATCACTTGACTAAGGTAATCTTTTCGGTTATAATAGAATCCTTAAATTCACACTAGGCATTGGTGTATTGGACAACATAGAACAATAAGTTCGCTGAGGTTAAAGGAAGAGCTCGACAATATATTTGAACCAAATTTTGTGTTAATAAAATCAATCAATTGCAGAATAAAAAGAAAAGACAGCTTTCTCAATTTCTGAACGTACTGTAGCCATGTTGTGCTCGAAATTTACCCTTAATCGATAAACTAACATCAAATAAGATAAAACGAATCAACGCTCAAAGCAAATGAAAAAGGAATAACGTATCAATTTAGAATCGATGGTAATAAACAAACTCAGTGTGATTCGCATTCTAGTAGCATGAGAATCTTGTAAAGACGATTATGAGTTGAAAAGAAGGTGTGTTACTTTTTTTACAAATCTCTCATAGTTGAAATAGTGGATTAATCATGTTTTTTAAAACTTGAAGTATGATCAAAGTCGCACGATGCTTAACGAACTTGCATATTCACATTAGCAGTCAATATATGAATCTTTGCTTTTTCTCTTTAGTTTCGCATAATTTGTTGTATCCATCATCACATTATATTATTGTTAATGGTTTAACAACCTATCAATGTGCTCTTAATACTTTACATCTAGAAAACGACTTAAATGGAAATGTTAACACGCTTCAAAAGATTTATAAAGAAAGTTTTCAGAAAAAGCTCTACTATTCACCAAATATAGATTCTGATTATTATTATATTCAGTTTCACTTTGTATATATTCACCATAATCCTCAAGTTTTGAAAAAGAAAAAAAGCATGATTATTGACTTATTGCTATGCTATTATGTACGAAATGATATTAATGATCTTCTGTATCTTAATTTTTGTTGTTTGTGGCAAGGCTGTCAAGATCGCGATCCCACGCATGATCGTTTTTGTCTTTGCAAGATCGAGATCGTAAGATCGGATTGCGATCCTACGATCCTACCAATTAGTCATATTTTGTAAATAAATGATATACGAGTCAAACTGTTTTACATTTTTACTCAACGTCAAAGATAAGTTCATATAATATCCTCTTGAAAATGACAAAATTTAAAATTCAAACAGTAAAGTAATAGTAAAATACAAAAAAGTCAAGTTTCAATTGTTACATTAACGATTTAGTGCAATAATATTACATAACATAGGTCCTAAATGTCTCAAAATATACGAGTTATCAACATAATTTCTAGAAAACAAACGTTTCATAAGTGGCATTACAAAACATACCCTTTGATTAGTTTTATCACAGTGAAGTAAAGTAAATTAAACTATTGAACACTTTTTAGACTATAATCTATTCAGAAAAGTAGAAAACTATTTATAAACTATAATCTATTTAGAAAATGAAACAATAGTGGTTTACTCATTAGACATTAGTAAAACACACATTTGTTTTTTTTGCCTAAGCAAGTGGGATGGACTTAAAAGATTAAAAAAAAAAAAAGAAAAAAAAAAGAAAAAAAGTGAACTCGGATCGCGTGTCGATCTTACGATCTTACGTGCGATCCTACGATCCCACTTACGATCCTACCTCTGATGCGATCCTACCACGATCCTACACGATTTTGACTGGTGTGCACGTAAGATCGTACGATCTTACGTGTAAACTCGCGAGTTTGACAGCCTTGGTTTGTGGT